>CM055117.1:254076437-255326437 GCA_029206835.1 Rana muscosa | reverse complement strand
TCCCGCTCACCGCCTCATATGTGACGTGCCCACAAGGTGGAACTCCACCTTGCACATGCTGGCCAGACTGTGCGAGCAGCAGCAGTCGATAGTGGAGTTTCAGCTGCAGCAATCACGTGTGAGTCGCTCTGCGGAACAGCACCACTTCAACACCAATAACTGGGCCTCCATGCGAGACCTGTGTGCCTTGTTGCGCTGTTTCGAGTACTCCACCAACATGTCCAGTGCCAATGACGCCATTCTTAGCGTTACTATCCCAGTTCTTTTTTTTTTTTTTTATTCTTTATTTTAATTTTTTAAAACAGGGTATACAGATATATCATAACCAATTAGAGAAAATATATCAATAAGACTTATTTAAACCATATCATCTCGCTTTCATTGTTTTGCTATCATCTTCTAACCTCTTCTTCCTACTATCCTCCTTTCCCTTCTCTCTTCTCCCCCACTCTCTCCCCCTTTCCCTCTTCCCCCCTCAGAGTCTCTCTCTTCCTTTATCCCTGTTCCCCTATCTCTAATCCCCCCCTCCCTTTCCTTCGACCCCAATTTCCATCCTCCCTTACCCTTGCTTACTCAATGTTACATTATACCGTCACATACATGGAAAGGGAGGTGAAAGAGAGAGAAAAAAAAAAGAAGGAAATACAACCATCCCGGTAATGGCATTTCTCGGACAGCCTTTTACTTACTCTTTCTCCTTATCGGCCTAATTTTTTTCTTTTACTCTAATAGCCTCTTCCCTTCTTCTGATTTTACAAATTGCTCCCAAGGTGCCCATATTTCTTGTATTTGTTTTTTTCCATCTAATGTTATTGGTAGGAGTTTTTCCATTATTCCCACCCTTCTAACATTATTTAACCACATTGAGACCGTAGGGGCACTAGGGTCTTTCCATTCCTCGCAATACAGCTTTTTGCCGCATTTATTAGATGGCACACAACTGAATTTATGTATTTTTTCTGTGGGATTTGGGTATGGTGTAACAGAAACAGAGCTGGATCTTTTTCAATCTGGTGTTCAGTGAATATTTGGGTAATTCTGTGTACCGTTTGCCAAAATTGTCCAATTACTGGGCATGCCAGAAAATATGTAGCATTGTCCCTTTTTCATTGCATCCTCTCCAGCATCTGTCAGATGTTTCTGGAAAAAATGTATTCAAGGCCGATGGCGTATAGTACCATCGTGCTAATATTTTATAATTCGATTCCTGCGTTTTCGTACACCTTGAAAATTTTAACGACATGTTTATAATATTCTGGCATTGTGCTGGAGAGAAAGTTTGGTCAAGATCGCGCTCCCATTTAGTAAGACACTCCATTTTGAAATCCTCTGAGGGTGTAGTCAGAATTAAATATATTTTAGAAATTACGTGAGATAGAGGCTCTTCTCCCTCACAGTACTCCTCGAACTTAGTTCGTATTTGCCTATATCTTCCTGCAGATCCCAGGGTTTCCAAATAGTGTCTGACCTGTCGAGCTTGCCATATGGGGATTTCATATTGCCCTCTTCGTTGTATTAATGCCCCTATTGATACCCATCCCCTGTCTCCTAGAAAATGTGAGGCTTGGAAACTTCCCTTTTCCCTCAGTTCCCTAAATATTTGTGAGTCCATGCCTGGTGGGAACTCTGGGTTTCCCAGAATCGGAAACAATGGAGAGTTTTTGGTAGAGATTTTGGCTTACTTTGTTGCTTACTTTGTTTCCTATTCTTAAAGTTTCCCCTATCGTAGGATGGTTCTTTACTGATGTTGGTAGAGCTGTATAACACCATAACGCCCTATTTAAAGGAACTGGACTCACCTGCTGCTCCATATTAACCCACAGTTTATGATCCCCATGTCTGCTCCAATCTACAATCCTACCAAGTTGAACCGCCTGGTAGTATTTGTACATATCTGGTGCCGATATTCCTCCAACCCTTTTAGGTGAGGTCAGCAGTGTTCTACTTATCCTAGGCCGTTTACTGGCCCAAATAAATTTAGTAAATATGGCACGAACTTGATTGAAGTAAGACATGGGGATTCTGACCGGCAACGCCTGGAAGAGATAAAGGAATTTTTGTACCACACTCATTTTTAAAATATTACATCTTCCGAACAATGAGTGTCTTCCTTTACTCCAACCTTCCAATAATTTTCTAACTGTACTGAGTAATGGTACAAAATTTAACTCAAAAGTTTCTATTAAATTTGGGGGCATTCGTGTTCCTAGATAGTTCAGTGCCTTATTTGTCCATCTAAACTTAAAACTATGTTCTAATCCACTTTTAATGGAATCCGGGAGTGCCACCCCCATCGCCTCTGACTTACCATAATTTATCTTTAAATTGGACATAGTTCCATATAGTTCTACTTCTTTCATTAAATTAGGTAACGAAATTTGTGGCCGTGCTAGTGAGAAAAACATATCATCCGCGTATGCCGAAACTTTATATTCCCTTCCACCTATATCAATACCTACAATATCTGGGTTCTGTCTAATCTTTTTTTTTTTTTTTTTTTTCCAAAAACAGTTTATTGAAATGTAAAAAGCATTTACAGATATCTTGAACAATAGTAGTACAATAAGGTATTAATACAACCACAAAACATGGATAAATAACATGTGTCACATACAATTCAACTTGCGGGTAGTGAAAATGAAATGGCTATGTGCATCCTTCATGAACTAGGCCGTGTTGGGGTGGGCTACCTTAATTCAAGGTAGTTGTGGGGTCTAGTCAAAGTCCACTACCATTGACGGGGATAGATCTTGTTGGTAGGTTAGAGCTAGGTAGGTTCACGGATGCCGTTATGGACTTTTGGTCTGTGTGGGAGGGAAAGGCCAACAGGTGCAATATGGCAGAAAGGGAGGGAAGGAGCTATAAACAGGTTTATTTCGTTGAGAGTGTATGAATGCGGGAGTGTAGGCTGGAGCTATGTTAGTGGTTGTATTGTACAGAAGCTTGTGGATGAGAAAGTAGGAGGGGGTAAGTGGTGGAAGGAGAAGGGGTGGGGTGGGGATCGAGGGGAGGGGAGTGAGGCAGGAAGGGATGGCGTTGGCAGGGGGTCCGTCTCTGACTTCCCCGACCCCTTGGGGTGTTCAAGGGGCGTGTTATGAGAAACTAGGGGCGGATCTGTATAGAGGGAGATATAGGAGGAGAGAGGTGTCTTTGTAAGGTTTAGGGTTAAGGGGAGATCCTGGCACGTCGTAGATTTTTAATGACAATTCTCAGAGGAGTAATTTATCCTTTGTCAGGGTTCAGGGAGTTTGCAAATTCTGGGGTCGTTTTATAGTGTAACCAGCAGGCCCATTTTTTACTAAATGATGACGGAGTCTCTCTTGCAATATGTATAAGATTTTCAATTTCCTCAATTTTGCATATTCTGTTAAACCATTCTTTTATGGTTGGTTGGTGAGTCGATTTCCAGTGTATAGGGATACACTGCTTTGCCGCATTGATCATGTGCATTGCTAGGGATTTGTGATAGGAATTGTGCGACAGGGGTGAATGGTGTAGAAGGAATTGAGAAGGGGAAAGGTCCAAATGATATGAGGTGACTCGAGAGGTTATATGGCATACCTTTTCCCAGAAGTCTTTTAGAGATGGACAGGACCACCAGATATGGAGAAGGGTTCCCCTTTCCCGGAGACATCTCCAGCAAACCTCTGGGATTGTGGGATTATATTTATGCAGAAGGGTGGGCGTGCGGTACCATCTAGATTGGATCTTAAAGCCGTTTTCCTGGGTCGACACATTCGTCGACCCTTTATGTATGTTGAGGAAAATTAGTTCCCATTGTTCCGCTGAAAGAGATACCGAGAGGTCTGACTCCCAGTTCTTACAGGCTAAGGTCTCGTTAGCTTTCATCTCGGCGAAGAGGAGTTCATGTGTGGTAGAAACTAGATGAGATTGGGGTGTCGTTTGGATACATAGCTTTTCGAAAGGGGTGAGTTCTCTGGAGCATTGTATATTCTTGTTAAGGGATTTTAGAAAATGAGCAATTAAAATATATGTCCAAGGGGGAATGGGTGGCTTGTTTAGTTGGGAGGAGAGTTGGGATGTAGACAATAGTTTGCCCCGGAGGAAGAACTGATGTGATCTAATTGGGCTCTGTGTCCAGTTATCGGTAAGAAACTTTGCGTGCATACCTGGTGGGAACCCAGGGTTCATTTTTACAGGTGTCAGTGGGCCGGGAATCGAAGATATGGGTGATCGGTAGCAAAGCTTTTTGAAGCATTGCAAGGTTGGGCCTATAAGTGGGTGTACGTGTAATTCAGAGGGGACGTGGGGTGAGAGTAACCATGGGAGAGACTCCAAAGGGAGAGCAGAAAAAGATGCTTCTAGGGAAACCCAATCTTTGTGGAGAGATTGAGTATTCCAGTCCACTATCCTGGTAAGGTGTGTAGCAGTGTAATAATTGAGAAGGTTGGGGAGGCCTATGCCCCCAAGTCTTTTAGGTCGGGTGAGCTGCGTAAAGCTGATTCTGGGTCTACGGTTCCCCCATAAGAATTTAGTGCATATGTTTCTATAAGATTTAAAAAAGGCCGGAGGTATATGTATAGGGATCGCCTGCAATATATAGAGTATTCTCGGGAGGGCATTCATTTTGAGGATCGCCGCTCTGCCAAACCAAGAGAAAAGCGGTTTGTTCCATGTTTCAAGATCAGAGGATATTCTGTGTAGGATAGGAACATGGTTTTTAGCGTAGAGGTTTGAGAGTTTGGAAGGGAGTTGTATCCCTAGGTATGTGATGGAATCATGTTTCCATTGGAACGGGAAGTTAGCCTTACATTGATCAACTATGTGTTGAGGTAATGTTATATTAAGGGCAAAGGATTTCGAGAAATTAATTTTAAGGTGGGAGAGGAACTGAAATTGTTTAAATTCAGAAAGAAGGTTTGGTAGGGAGATCAGTGGGTTCGACAGGAACAACAAAATATCGTCTGCGAAAGCAGCGTATTTATATTCTCTTTTGGAGGAACTTATACCTTGGATATCTGGGTTGTATGTCAGTTTACGGAGGAATGGTTCAAGTGTGAGTACAAAGAGGATGGGGGACAGGGGGCAGCCCTGTCTTGTGCCATTTCCGATGGGAAAGGCGTCCGACAGAGTATTGTTGACCCGTACCTTAGCAGATGGTCCCGTGTATAGTGACAGGATTAGGCCTAACATATATGGGCCCAATCCTATGGCCCTCAGAACCGCTGTCATATAGTCCCAAGCTACTCTGTCGAACGCCTTCTCCGCATCGAGTGACAAAAACAGGCCTTTTTGGGTTGTCTGTGTCATAAGGTGGTGTAAGTTTATTGCTTTAACAGTGTTGTCCCTGGCTTCACGTCCAGGGATAAAGCCGGTCTGGTCATGAGAGATTAAGGAAGGGAGAAGCGGTAAGAGTCTGTTTGCCAAAATCTTAGAAAAGATTTTGACATCTACATTCAATAATGAGATTGGTCTATAATTTCCCGTTTGGGTGGGGTCCTTATCTTCTTTGGGGATAACAACGATATGTGCTTCTAACATTTCGCTTTTGAAAGGATTTGTGGGAGAGAGTGTATTGAAGGCGTCAAGGAAGGGTTGTTGAAGAAGGTCTGAGAATGTCTTGAAATATACGGCGGAAAGACCATCAGGTCCCGGGCTCTTACCAGGCTTAAGTTGTTTTAAAGCTTTTTTCCATTCCTGAATAGAGATCGGGGATTCCAGAATCGTGGTGGTGTCAGTGGGGAGCTTTCCTGGAGCAAATTGGTCTAAGAACGAGTTAATATCATTGGGTCTGTCATTCGATAAGGTAGTAGGGGGTTCGGATTTATCTAGATTATATAGGGACGAGTAGTACTTCTCAAACTCTCTGGCTATGTCATTGTTATTCGTGAGAGTCTTACCCGTGGGGGATTGTATGTGGTGTATCGTATTAGCAGCCCTTTTCTTGCGTAAGGCTTGAGCAAGAAGATGGCCACTTTTGTTGCCGAATTCGTAAAAAAGTTTCTGAGATAGAGTGTATTTCTTCCTGAGGTGATGGCCCAATTCTTCCTGAATGAGTGTACGAGTCTCTAGTAGTTCTACGAGGGTTTGCTGGGCCAGGTTTCGTTTGTGTAGTGCTTCTAGTTTATTAAGTTTGGAAAAGAGATCAGCCAGTTTGGCCCGTTTTTCCTTTCTAATTGCGGCCCCCAGGGAAATCAATTTCCCTCGGACAACACATTTGTGAGCCGCCCACTGAGTAAGTTTAGAAATGTCCGGGGTGTTGTTCTCAGTGAAATAATTGCTTAGGCAAGTTTGAATCTCTAATTCTTTGGTTTTGTCTGTCAGGATGGAAGGGTCTAGTCTCCAAATTTGCGAGCGGTATACTTTTTCAGGGAAAGTGAGGGTCATTGAGATAGGGTGGTGGTCCGAGAAGGTCATCGGTTCGACGGTTGCTGCTTTCAGGGACGGGAGATCCTGTTGGGTAAGAAATATGTAGTCTAGTCGTGAATATTTGTTATGTGGGGCGGAGAAGAATGTAAAATCCTTTACGTTCGGGTGTAAGGTGCGCCATGTGTCGTGGAGCAAGAGTTCTTGGAAACATTTTCTGATTTGTCGGAGCGCCCTGTATGGTAGGTGGGATTTCCCCGACGAGGTGTCTAAAAGGGGGTTCAGGGGTACATTGAGATCCCCTCCCAGTATAAGAATACCCTCTTGGAAATTGGTTAGGTGTCTTGTTACAGCCCTAAAAAAGGGAACTTGGGACGAGTTGGGGCTGTATATGTTAGCCAAAGTGATTGGTTTGTTCCTGAGTGTCCCTTTTAGGAAGATATACCTGCCTAGTTCGTCAAGGTGAGTGTCTGTAATTTGGATGGGAAGGTTTTTGGAAATGATTATGGAGACTCCTTTGGATTTCGAGATAGGTGAGGTGGCATGGAAACTATGGGGGAAGAGGCGATTAGTCATGTTGGGAACTGATTTCTTACAAAAGTGGGTTTCCTGTAAGAAGATTATGTCAGCTTTCATGCTGCGCATGAGGGAAAAGAGTTGTGTTCGCTTTTCAGGTATGTTCAGTCCTTTGGCGTTAAGGGAGACTACCTTTAGGGACAGGTTGGCGCCTCGGACATTATCGGGGCTCATGTTGGTAGTAGAGGTTTAAGCGAGTGGGGGGCGGGAGGATATGGGGAAGTCAGAGACGGGAGGAAAAGAAAGGGGGGGTTATGCGGATGGGGAGAAGGGAAGATGTGGGGTAGGTGAGGTTAGGACGTTGAGGAGGAAGATAACCAGGGAGGAAGGAGGGGACAGGTAGGGGGATGGGGTATTATACCAGGTGTGGGACTTGACCTGCAAGCCCACCAATTAGGAGTGGGGGTACCGGTGAGGTTCAGCGGTGTCTACCAGAGTCCGCTGTGTGTGAGAGCGGTAGGTGGAGTTCAACTAGAGAGAGGTGAGGTCTGCGTCTCTCTATGAGGTCTTAAGGATAACAGACGCTGCTGATTGTTAGCGTCATCTATGGCTCATTTTGGTGTCAGAGGAGTAATCTTGTTGTGTAGATGACGGACAGGTCATCCTATAAGGACATGGTGAGAGGGTGATTCGTAGGTGACTTCAGGGCTGTGTGTAACGGCTTATTCTCATAAAGCATGAAGGCTGTGGAGTTGTAAGGGCATTTATTCGGCAATTAGAGGAGGATGTTTAGCATTGTGTAATCTGGGGGTTTGTGTGGAAGAGGGGGATAAGAAATTAAGTGTATTGCTCAAATTTCAGATGTCACATGACAGAGAATAGGGGGCATATACTTTGGTTTAGAGGAATATGCAGGGAACAGAGTCAGTAACATGGTGAATTAGTTAAAACAGAACAGAACAGAACGTACAGCTTGCGTTACCGTGAACAAGTATGCATCTGCAGTTATGGCTGACATCAAAAATCCAAATATGGATAACATAGCAAACAAAACATAGTAAACAAAAACATAGTAAACAAAATCATACCCAGGGGTTAAGGGCAGGCTGTCTAAATCCGAGGGGGGCACGCCCATTCCCAAACCTGAGAATGGATTCTACCCGACATCCACGTAGGCCACACACCTGTGCATGTCCCCCTCGGATCCCCGACCACCCTCAGTGCTGTAAAGCAGAAAATTCAGGAGCTAGGAGCTAGTAGGGCCTGTGGGGAGAAAGACAGCACATAATGCAATCGGGGGATTATATATCGACATGTCATTAGCTGCATTGGAGTAGATAGGAGAATGTAGGAAGAAGGCTTCAATAGAAAAAGGGTACAGCCGATGAGCAAGAATGAATACAGTGTGAGGAGAAGGAGGAAAAGACAATCAGTGCGGGAGAAGGTAGTCTCTGACCCGACATAAGGAAGTTAGGGCGACCGGGGAAACCTTCGGGAGTTGTCCAAGAGGGAAAGAGGGTACCAACCGTTCTGCCAGTGTTCCCTAGGGATTGCTGTATAAAGTTACCTGCGAATTGGAGTGGTCCAGAGTCCAGCTGTGAGGTGGAAACAGAAGGACGGTATTCATGTTTCTTGTTAGGCGATGCGTGCTTTGCGGGGCACTGGAGAAGCCGTCGGGCTACCATTACGCGGGGCTCTTTGATCCTTTGAAGGAGTGTGGGGAGGAGGTGGGTGAGAGCGTCGGCGGCCGATACTAAAGTTGCCTGCTTCTGCGATACCTTCCATGGAGGTGACTCTTCTGAGTGGCGGTATACGGAAGTCGCTGTACCAGTCTGGTACTTCCACATACGGTATCTCCATGGCCGTGCAGAAGTGGTCTAAATCCTCCGGGACTTTTAGATTGGCTGTGCGGCCTTGGTGAGTTGCTGTCAGGCAGAAGGGGAACTTCCATCGGTAGATTATGGATCTGGCCCTCAGTGTTTCCAGGAGGGGACGTAGCTCGCGTCTGCGCTGCAGGGTGATGTTAGATAGGTCCTGGTAGATTCTGATATCCGTTCCCTGGAAAGACAGTTGGTTGCGGTGTCTGGCCTTGCGTAATATTTCCTCCTTCAAGGGAAAGTCTGTGAGGCAGCAGACTGCATCCCGTGGGGGATCTGTGTCCCTTCCCCGCGGGCGCAGTGCCCTGTGGAGCCGTTCGAACGCGATCGGGGTATCAGGGGCTCTTTCAAGTAGATCGTTAAAGATGGTAGTTACTGCCACTGGGAGCTGGCTGGCATCGATCATTTCTGGAATACCCCTCACTCTAAGGTTGTGACGCCTTCCGCGATTATCTAAATCTTCCATGTGGCGATTGATCTCCCTGAGGTGGATCGCATGCGACTCTGTTACCTGTTGAACGTGACAAATCGCTGTGTCTTGGCGGGCTTGAGCGTATTCCACCTCTTCCACCCTAAGCGTCATGGCGTGTATGTCCGACCTCATGTCCAAGATGGCCGCCATGAGGGTGTTTTTAATATCCGTAGCGACGCTGTGCAGGTCATTAAGGCTCACTGCCGGGGGGTGAGTCATCCCCGTTGCCAGACCTGGGGATCTCTGCTCCTCGGGTCGCTGCGGGCTGGAGCTCTGGGCGCGTGGCGCTTGGGAGGAGGCTGCTTGCGAGGCCTGCATCCTGGCCGTAGGCCGTGACCGGAATATCTCGGGGATTTGCTGACTCAGCGGGGTGTCGGTGTTCAGCGGGGATCGGGAACGGGTTGCCGAGGCACTGCGAGCGGTTCTCACCATGTCCGGTGGAGCAGGTAAGCTGATAAGCTGAAGTTGCTGGACCTCGGGACGGGAGCTCGCACACTACACGTCCATCCTGGAACGGCACCAGACCACGCCCCCCTGTCTAATCTTATTCAAGAGTGGTTCTAATGTCAAAGCAAATAAGAGAGGTGATAGGGGGCAGCCCTGCCGGGTTCCATTTGTAATATCAAAAGGCCTAGAATAAATCCCATTTACTTTTACCAGTGCTCGAGGGCCTGTATACACTCCTTCTATCCATTGAACCATCCTCTCACCTAAACCCCACTGTTTTAGCACCTCCAGCATAAACTTCCAATTTACTCTGTCGAATGCTTTTTCTGCATCCGTATTTAAAAAAACACTCGGTATCTTCTTCTGGTTTACCCTACTGATCAAATTTAGCACTTTTATGGTACTATCTCTTGCCTCTCTTGTAGGGATAAATCCTACTTGGTCAAGATGTACCATTTCTGATAAATAAGACTGTATACGAGAGGCTAAGATCTTTGTCAAGATTTTTAGATCCACATTTAACAGGGATATTGGTCTATAGCTACTACAGCTCGCTGGATCTTTCCCCTCTTTTGGGATAACTGTAATATGCGCTGTAACGGTCTCTCGCGGTAGGGTCACTGTTCGTCCAACTTCATTAAACACCTTAATCATATATGACCCCAAATATGTAATAAAACTTTTATAATATTGTATGGTTAATCCATCCGGGCCTGGTGCTTTACCATGTTTTAATCGTTTTCATTATTATTTGCACTTCCTCTATTGTGATTGGTCTCTCTAATTCCCTACGGACAGGCGATGGTAATCTTGACAGTCTTGAGGAGAACACGTATTTCTCGAGAGACGATGAGGCAATCGTTGTCTCTGGCAAATTATATAACGAAGAATAATATTCCCCAAATTCTTTCGCAATTTCTTTTGGAAGTGATATTTTTTGATCTGCTTTTGTTTTAATAAATGGTATATATGACCGTGTCTGTTGTTTTTTTAACTTTTTTGCTAATAGTTTACCACATTTGTCTCCCGAGTCATACTCTATCCTCCTCCCATACTGTAAAATCGCTTCAGCCTTATATCGGAGGAGGTCTGCTATTTGTCTTCTTAAGTGTGCTAATTCTATCCCTACATTTATTTCAGTTTTTTTTTAATGTTGTGACTCAAGTCCCTGTATCCTTTCTAGCAGGTCTTTTATTTGTTCTTCTCTGGCCTTTTTCACTCGGGATCCATGTTTAATAAAAATACCTCAGATTACTGCTTTATGGCCCTCCCATACTATATCCCGGATTACTTTCCTCATTATCATTTATCTGGAAGTACCACCTGATTTCGTTAATCACTAACTATCCCAGTTCTATGCCTCATTGAAAAAACACTTCGGGCGATGATGGAAGAGGATGTGGCACAGGAGGAGGAGGAGGAGGAGGAGGAGGAGGAAGCGGGATCATTTCAAAGGCTTTCAGGGCAGTCTTTCACAAGTGGCAACGAGGGTGGGTTCCTGCACCAACAAACGCCAGGTACACAATTGTCCGGCAGAAAGGGCACAGTTCTGCAGGATGACGAGGTGGAGGAGGAGATGGAGGAGGAGGAGGAGCCATTTTCACAGCAGGGTGGCACCCAGACCAGCTCGTGGCCATCACTGGTGCGTGGCTGGGGGGATACAGAGGACACAGACGATACACCTCCCACAGAGGACAGCTTTTCTTTGCCTCTGGGCAGCCTGGCACACATAAGCGATTACATGCTGCAGTGTTTCCGCAATGACCGCCGAGTTGCCCACATTTTAACTGGTGCTGATTACTGGGTGGCCACCCTGCTGGATCCCCATTACAAGGACAACGTACCGTCCTTAATTCCCTCACTGGAGCAGGATCGGTAGACGCGCTGCTGGTTGCATTCTTACCTGACAGCGGGCGTACGGTGGAAGCACAAGGTGAAGGCAGAGGAGGAGGAAGAGGTCGCCAATGCAGCCGGGGCACCGGCAGCACCTCAGAAGGCAGGGTTAGCATGGCTGAAATGTGGAAAAGCTTTGTCAGCACGCCACAACAACCAGCACCACCAGCTGAGATGGAACATCTTAGCAGGAGGCAGCATTTCACCAACATGGTTGAGCAGTATGTGTCCACAGGCCTACACGTACTGGATGACGGGTCTGCCCCCTTTAACTTCTGGGTCTCCAAATTGGGCACATGGCCTGAGCTTGCCCTTTATGCCTTGGAGGTGCTGGCCTGCCCTGCAGCCAGTGTATTATCTGAACGTGTATTTAGCACGGCAGGGGGCGTTATCACAGACAAGCGCAGCCGCCTGTCCAGAGCCAATGTGGACAAGCTCACGTTCAATAAAATGAACCAGGCATGGATCCCACAGGACTTGTCCATACCTTGTGCAGAATAGACATGTATACCGGTGTTGTGACAAAAACTGTCCGGCCATCGGATTGTGTCCGGCCCATACTGCGAAGGCGCAGCGCTTGCGCAGTACAGAGGACAAGGAGATTCACAAAATCTCCGAAGATGAACGGCGCCTGCGCTGTGAGTGCAGGTTCAAGCCCCACCATCCAAGTGGACATACGGTAGCACATAGTAACAGGGCCCCTCACGGGCTCGGTTCGATCGCCACATTTCGGGCATGGCCTCACTTGGCTCGGCTTGAACCACGGATGGTGTGGCCTTCACCTGAACTCACCACGCAGGCCCTGTTCGTCTTGGGAGATTTTCGAAATCCCCTTGTCCTACATACTGAGCAAGCGCAGTACAGGGTGGACACTATTTGACGGGGGACAGAATTCGACACATCACCGGCCTTACCCAGCCATTGTTGTATTTTTGAACCAGTGTTGGCTACCTCGTCCTCCTCCACCACCGCTTCCACCTACACAGCCACATCCACCGCCACCTCAACCTCCTACTCCATATGGACCTCGTCCTCCTAGGTCAAGATTATTATTTTTTATTTTTATTTTTTTTATGTTATTTTAAGTTATTTCCCTATCCACATTTGTTTGCAGATCACTTGCCATGCTCTTAACAAAATTTTGCTGCCATTTGCAGCCCTCTAGCCCTTTCCATTACTTTTTTAGAGCCTTTTTAGTCCTTAGAAGTCCGGGTCCCCATTGACTTCAATGGGGTTCGGGTTCGGGTCCGGGTTCGGGTTAAAGTTCGGTCCCGAACCCAAACTTTTTTCCCGAAGTTCGGCCGAACCCGTCGAACCCGAACATCCAGGTGTCCGCTCAACTCTAATCATCTTGGCTGGAGGGAAGGCTGGAGGGAAGGCTGGAAAGTGATTCCCTCGGTGTAATGTGGTCATTCAGAAAGGCCAACCTGTCGTAGTACCACAAATGTGGGACATATACCTTCCCTGCTGCTGCTCCTGACCTCTGAGAAGCAAGGACCCGATTGCGCATAGTCCTATATGTGTCTCTCAAGGTCCCAATTTTTGTGTCCAGCTGCTCAATGGTTGCGTTGGGCATCCTGGTGGGCACAAATGGGAGCAGGCTATACAGCGCTGCTTTCCTTACCCTTTTTTTTTGTGGATCTGGTTTTTGGTCTCCCACAGAGCGGGAACATCCCTTAACCGATCTATAAACTCGGCCAGAAAATCTTTTTCTAGAAAAGCATTCATTGTTTCTGCAAGACAAAACACCAGACAAAAATACAAATGTCAATCACACTCTAAACTCGAGTAGTCTTTATGCCCATATATGCCTCTTCAATCTCTATGCAATATAGGCCACTAATGAACCAAGTTAAAATCTTACCTTCGGTCTAACGTTCGGCGCTCTTAACTCCCTCCTCCGCACACAGAACGTAGGTACGTCACATGTGTGTTAGCTTTATATACACTACGCATGCGTGACACACATCGCCTGCCCATGATGTTCTTTCTCGATGTTTCCCCGCCCCTTCTCTTTCGGCGCGCAGGCGACATGGCGGAGTCACAGCAGGTGTCTGTGAATTCAGATATTTCTAACGAGGAGACAAGCCCGGAGTGGGAAACGTCACTAACAAGGAGGCGTTACAAGGCATCTAATATGTCCTTTTGAGGAGATGGCGGAGATGGTGGCCATATTGAACAATTCTGATTATGATGCAAAGCATGGGCTGTATTCCCACCCTAATCTTCGGAAGGACAAAATTATGAAGCAAGTAGTAAAAAGTCTGAAGAAGAATTTGGGGGTGAAAAGATCCAAGGAGCAGCTCAGAAAGAGGTGGTCTGACCTCAAACTGAGGGAGCCGGAGCAGTTAAGGAGCATTAACAGAATGCTAAAAAAAAGTAAGTACTTCTCCTGTGTCCCTATTGTTGTATTTCACAACTTGTATGTTGCTCCATGTTGTTGATTTTTACTCTTGTACATTCTAAAATAACATTTTAAAACATTTAGTGGGCACAGTAATCGGTCGATACAGACACATCGTACGATGATTTGGCAATATCCATGTTTTGTAATTTTTGGTAAAATGTCTGTTTAGATTCTATAAATGTTATGACATAGTTGCCTAGATGATGTGTTTGTAACTAGAATGAAATGCAAACTTGAATCAATGTAGAGAGGACACTCAGCAGTTGTTTACACATCTGCACTCACAGGAGCACTATAGTGTGGGCCACCAGAACAACCTTTTTAGGGTGTCCAACACAGGTGCTACAGTGGGTACTGGGGGGGGGGGGCATGTGAGAAAATTGTCACAAAAAGGTCAGTATTCCAGCTTTGTTAAGTTAAAAAATATTGTCTTCAGCTTGGAACTGTGCCAAAACAGACAATTGTACCCCACTTGCAAGCAAAGTTTCATATTCCTATTTATGACTTCAAATGTGTGTGTGCTAACTGTACCATTTGTTTTATTCTCATAGGGGAGAGAAGACTGGGAGGACACCACTCCTCGGAGCCCAGGAACCCCACACCTTCTAAGGAACCCCAACAAGCCCAACCTGAGGAAGTTCAGGAATAGAGGTGGATAAAGGAGAGGTGGAGGAAGGAGAAGTGGAGGAAGGAGAAGTGGATGAGGTGGTGGAACTTGTCACTACAACAGGTCAGTATCTGTCACCACAGCTTCAGGTAAGAGATGTAGGCATGCAGATTTTTTTTTTTTTTTTTTTTTTTTTTTTAGGGGATGAACATGTTTATGAAATTCCTCGATTCTCCAGTGATAGAGCCCAAAGAATCATCCAACAAATAATGGATTGTAGTACTCAACTGGACTTGATGGGGAAAAGGATGAATGCTATGGAGAATACATTTAAGGATATCATTGATGTGTTGGGGCGAATAGAATAAAACCCCCCTTTTTTTCCAAATTTTTTTACACTTTTTTAGCACTTTTACTAAAAGACAAAATTTGAAGATGCACACATAGGGTCAACGTGCTATCTGCCATCACGGGATCTCCATGAACGTGTTTTGTGGGTGCAACCCCTTCCTTACAACTCAAGTAGGTGAAAGGAAGAAGGGGTTGCCCCCCCAAAACATGTCGATTGATCCCCCATGATGTCGGATAGAACATGTTGACAATAGGGATGAGGAAGAAAATAATCTATTTTACCCTCTAAAAAATTGTGTGCATCTTCAAATTTTGTCTTGTTCAGGGGTGACAACACTCCATCTTAGGAAGGGCAGATAGCCCTTTTTTGAAAAATCGAAGGTCTGAGATCTTGCCTAGAGCATGTATATGCAATTAGCAGACCTCCAGCTGTTGCAAAACTACAAGTCCCATCATGCCTCTGCCTCTGGGTGTCATGCTTGCTGCTGTCAGAGTCTCGCTATCCCTCATGGGACTTGTAGTTTGGCAACAGCTGGAGGTCGGTCAGCTAATTGCATATCCCTGGCCTAGAGGTTTACATTGTTGTATTTTGAGGTATGTTTAGGAGAATTTTTGTAATTTCATAACCACAAAAAAATTGCCAGTTTAGGGCAAATCAAAAAAATGTGTTTAAAAAAAGTAGACACACCAAAAATGTTATAAAGACCATGTGTGATTGTGCACAGAGTAAAAAACATGGAAATACCAAAAAAGTGTGGCTTCTATTTTTCAAATCCACTATAACCTTTTTTGTGTTTAGTTTTGTTGTTACCAGTGAAATGTTTGGTCTTTACTAAGGAAAATACACTTGGCACTACAAGTAGACTTTGAAAAACTAACAGACAGCTAAAATAAAAACAAAGAAAATATACAAAATGAAGGTTCAGATTATTTATTATTTTTTGGTAGAAATAGTAAAAAAGATCAAAGATTGGCTGGTATTGGAATGGCTCCCCTACCCATGAAATAGTCCACATAGTTCTGCCGGATTGCACGGGCACTTTGGGGGGGCAAGCCAGCACGGACATGTTCGAGGCCCAGCAGGGCATTGTCTGCTGCAAGTCCAGCCTCGGGCCCAACTGTGGCCATATAAGTTGGCGATTGCTTGCGCAAAAAATTGTGGAGAACACAGCAACAAAATACGATATAGTTCAGTTTGTACTCCGCCATGTGAATACTTGTTAAAAACAGGTGGAACCAGCTGGCCATTATCCCGAAGGCATTCTCCACAACTCTTCGGGCTCTGGCCAGCCGGTAGTTGAAGACCCTCCTCTCCGGGGAGAGGGTCCTCTGGGGGAAAGGCCTCATGAGATGCGGACCCAGACCAAAGGCTTCATCAGCCAAAAAGACAAAGGGGACTCCTTCCACGTCCCCTGCATCCGGTGGCAATGCAAGGTCATCACTCTGTAGACGAAAAGCAAACTCCGTCTGGGCGAAGGCTCCCCTATCCAACATCCGGCCATTCTTCCCCACATCCACATAGAGGAATTCATACTGTGCTGACACCAACGCCATCAGCACAATGCTATGAAACCCCTTGTAGTTGTAAAAAAAGGAGCCCGAACGGGGTGGTAGCATGATGCGGACGTGCTTCCCGTCAATGGCTCCACCACAGTTGGGGAAGTCCCACCGCCTGGCAAATTAAATGCCACAGTCTGCCATTCCTGTGGCGTGGAAGGAAGCTGGGGAATCAAAGAAGAAATATCAATATTAGTACTTATGCAAATAACATTGCAAGCAGATTATACAAAAACATCCTTGGCCAACATCAGTATAACATTTTGTTTAAGTATTATTTGAAATTAAAAATCTAAAGAACAATTATCACATTGCTCACCCCCCCCCCTGATGGCCCATTTTTTTCTTTTGGGGGGGGCTAGATGAGTTTGGGACCCCCCCCCCCAAAATCTAATTCTGGAAAATGTAGACTTTAGAAACCATTTGAGGGGGGTGGGGGAGCACTAAAATTGAGCTGACAAAATACATTGTTAACAGACTAGGCTAGATGAGTTTGGGGATAGTCCAAGAGTCTTTCTTTGAGGAGCAATAAACTAAAAAACACCAATATGTGTTCAGTAGGTGACTTCTAGATTCTTTATAGTGACTTGTGTGACGACCTCCACCACTAGTAATGGTTAGCAGCTCACCTCAGCGAGTGGACCCCTGAGCTAGTCAGTCAGGTCACTTAAGCAGTTCCCCCTCCGGGAGAAAAACAGACATCCAGGCTATACTGAATCCACATCAGGTAGACAAGGTGTAATTAGAGCGCTGATCAGTCTCACAGCCAGTAATCCAGACAATCAGATCCAGGAGGCCAGATATAAAATGAAAAGCAAAGAAATCTAGTGCTCTCCGTGTAAAAGGATTTAATGATCATAAAAACAAGAAATAAACTTACAAAATTAGCACTGTGCCTCAGATGTGCAGCGTGTCAAAGTATATTCAACGGATGTCAGCATGGGACACGGGTGACGTCACGCAGGATCGCGTCGTTCCACATGCGTTACATCCAAGGGACGGGACTTCATCAGCGGTAACGTGACAACGTGAGTCACCCGCTATTTTTACCAAAGGGAAAGCTGACGTCTGCCCACTCATGGAGAGGTAAACAATCCAACTCCATGGCAACCTGCTAAACAAGTATGCAAACTGAAAGGTTCTGGTTCTGTTTGGTTCTGTTGGACCTTCTTGGCTCGAGCTGGACTCAGGATCTGTGGAAGTCTCTCTGACCGGTCGGATATTCAAGACACCAATAAACAGTGAATAGGTATACTAGAATATGTCATTTAATGGTTACATGTCCTTTTTTATACACAGCGAGAAAAGTTGCCTCCCTCCTATGGACCTATCAGCAATAAGCAAAAACCTCATGAGTTAGACAAAAATAAATTCTAACAGGTTTTTTGACTTCTGCAAAAGCGGTCAGTTAACATACGTCAATTGTGGTCAAACTAGACATGTTCTGACATTTGAAACAGGAAGATAAGAAACGCCAGATGTCAGTGTGGTCAATCTGTCAGTTAAAAAGCAGACGTGAGATAAACTTTTTCCCGGAAAAGGCCTAACCACAAAGTCACATTTCAACCTAAATATACATGCCTGTTACAGAAGAAATATTAGCTTAACCACAAAAAGTCACATCTTGTTCACACTCATGTCAGAGAAACATTTTCTGTAAAATATATTTTTATTTGAGGAGAACTCTAACCATGAATATTGGTTCATGATCTTCTTATACCTTACAACCCCTCCTTATGATCATGGCTTCAAGAATTGAAGCCCATCGATCATTGGATTATTCATTATACAATTTTCATTTAGTATGTACCTAGGACATCATCAAGATTGTTTCCTTAGAACCCTGTTTCTTTTTACTAGTGATCTTTCCAATTGTCCAGACAATTAACTTAAATACTAAATATAACAGTAGAATGAAGATTAACACCATTACTACTGTTATAGCCATTTGTCTGAGAAATGAGAAAATACCTGTGCCCCCCAATCCTCCCTCTCCAAAGGGGCTCCATGTTTTCGCGATATCCCTTGCCTCCTGTTGCAATTTATTTACCTCTTTCCTATGTTGGGCAATTACATCATAGTAATCAGGAATCTCAACAGATGTGTTGTGGATCCAAGTGCAGCACTTATAATCCTCCGTAACTTCACACAGGCCAGTGAGTGCAGCACTCATGCTTTCAATAGCAAGATCATGAAGTTCTAATTGTTTTCTGATTGCTCTAGTTTCAATGTTTAAACTAGTAATATCATCAGAGTTCTTTACTAATACATCATCTATAATATTTGTATAATTATTAAGCCTTTTCATTAAATCTATCCCCCAACCTGTCCAGGAAGGGAACCAGGCCCAAGCCATATCTTTTTCGAAAAATAACTCCCTTTTATTTCTGTGTTTGAGGGGGTACCTAGGATGCATGCTAGCTTCAAGGAGGTGTGTTCCCCTGCTATCTCCTACTATGTCCATAATGGGGACTAGGGATGCAAGATAACACCATCCTTGGGGTTCAGTGGGGATCCAAGGGTAACAGCTTTTTCCACAACAAATATAAAAACTGTCTCCTAGAGCTAAAGGTCGTTTGTTAAATATTGTCATCATTTCATCAGAAAAACCAGAGAAGGTTAAACTTGACAATAATTTTCCTACTGTGGAAGTGGAACTGGAGTTAAGAAAGTTTATTAGAGTGGAGTTTAGGGCAGGTTCTGAAGTATGAAAGAAAGGGCTTTCAATTGAAGTCATTGAAAAGTTAATTGTAGCTTGTTAGCACACTTTAGCTCCCTTTGTGGAGTTTCCCAACCTAAAACACCAGTCTGGGGAATGACTTCTACCAATAATTTGGAAAGTAAGGTTATTATCTGAAAGCGTTCTTGCGACATTTGCAAGGACGACAGGTGGTGTGCCGTTTAGGAGAGGGGTGAAGTTTAGAGGTACTGCCATTAGGGGGATCCTAGCAGTGCTAGGATGGAGTTTACTACATATCCAACATTTTTCATATCCTGATTTTTGAGCATAAGCATACTTAAATTTAAGCAGCAGCATTTTACCACTAAAATTGTCTTCCATACTTCTTTTTGGTCTGTTAGAATTATCTGACCAACAGTGTCCTACGATTATGAGCATTAAAATAAACAATGTAATCATTAAGGAAAAAAGAAAAAGTTTTGCCGAAGTGACCCCTCCTTTTTGACCATTAGTGTCTATGGGTATGGAACTCTGAGTTTCTTGTTTTTTATGGTCCACTAGGGAGTATTTTCCGGATCCTTTTCTGGAATACTCTCCAGAACAGAGGTCTTTGTCTTCTCCTTCGCCTTCTTCCAGTTTCCCTTTGGAAATGTCTTTAGTCTGGATGCATGGATCCATTGTGGTCCTTGATCTGTAAGAACGGCTGTTCTGGCAACCTTCAGAATTTCAAATGGTCCTTGGAAGATAGGGCCTGGTTGTTTCCGGACGGCAAGTTGTTTTATCAATACTTTGTCTCCTGGGATATACGGATGTGTAGGCTCTGTGGAGAGAGGAGGGAAAGTGACAGCAACCTTGTCCTCTGTTTCACTAAGGCTACTTACCAGATGTTTCACGTACTCTTCCTGTAAAGAATAAAGATTAAACTCCTCTCCCTCATCAGGTTTCCTCTGTGCTGGCCTACCCATAAGTATTTCAAATGGTGACAATCCTGTTCTAGAATTAGGGGCTGTCCTAATTTGAAACAAAACTGCTGGGAGGTAATCAATCCACCCTTTCATGGTTCCTCCTGTTGCCTTTTTAAGTTTATCCTTTATATTTCTGTTCATTCTTTCCACTATTCCTGCGCTTTGTGGATGATATGGAATATGTAATTTCCATTGAATGCCCAGGAGTTTTGCAAGATCCTGGGTAAGAGCAGCTGTAAAAGCTGGACCTTGGTCTGACCAGATTTTGGCTGGTAACCCATACCTCGAAATCCAGTGATTTATTAGTGCTCTTGATGCTATTTTGGCTGTCTCTCCTGTAGTTGGGATAGCCTCGACCCAAGAACTAAACTTATCCACTATAACTAAAAGATATTTTATATTTCCTTTCTGTTTTGGCATATGTGTAAAGTCTATTTGTAGATCTTGGAGGGGGCCTATAGGGGGGGGGGGCAAGTTTCCATGTATACCCTGCTTCTTGCACTGTACATTGTTTTGTGCACAAGTAAGACATGAGTCTATCAACTGGGCAACGAGGTGTGTATCATTGACCGTGCTGAAAGACTGTCTGTACATTGTCAAAACTGTTTTCCTTCCTAGGTGACCTGGACCATGTAAGTAAGAAATCAAAAGAGGGGCAGCTGACTCTGGTATACCTATTACTCCCTCCTTGCTTGACCAGATGCCACTTGGCACGCTGGTCAAGTTCTGACCTTCCCAGAAAGCTATGTCCTCTCTTGATGCTTTGTCCTGTAACATTCTCACAGTATTTGGGAATTCTGGTGAACTGAAATCTGTGGCAAACAGTGTTAGATTGGGCTGGGCCTTGTGTGCCGAATCGGCTGCTATTTTAGCAACTCTGTCTGCCAAGGCATTGCCCTGAACTTCTTTGGACTTGTCAAATGAATGTCCCTTTACTTTTATAACATTGATTTTTCTGGGCATCTGTAGGGCTGTGAGTAAGGCAAGAACAAATTCCTTATTGGCAATTTGTTTGTTGTCTGCAGTTTTAAACCCTCGTTTTTTCCAAATGAGTCCATAATCGAAAATTACGCCAAAAGCATATCTGCTATCAGTATATATATTTACATCTTTATCTTTAAATAGTTCACATGCTCTGGTGAGTGCATGGAGCTCAGCTTGTTGTGCTGAATTGGCCCCTAAAGGAGAAGCCTCAACCACAACATCAGGTAGCATCACTACTGCATAGCCTGTCTTATATGTGTTATCACTAGGCCTGGAACAACTGCCATCCACAAATACATCCAGGAAATCTGGGTTTGGTTTATCAGTTAAATCCACCCTTGGCAATGTTTGTTGAAGTAAATTGTCATTACAATTATGGTTTACTTCTGGTTCAGTATATGGAAGCTGCAATAGTGCGTGTAGCAATCGTACTGCAGGAGTAGTTTCTGAACAAGATTTTATTTCCAAATGTGTTGTATTCAGAAGTATAATTTCATACCCACTGGACCTTTGGGCTGTCATATGCTGGGTATGCATATTTTGTAACAATTGTGCTACTGAATGTGTGGTATAGAGAATAGTGGGTGTGCCCAGAGTGATTTTAGAAGCTTCCTTAACTGCCATTGCATTTGCTGCAAGAGTTTGCAGGCATCCTGGCATTCCCTGTACCTGGAGTGGCAGTTTATTTGATAGGTATGCCACTGGTCTTAAGTTTGTCCCATGGGGTTGGGCCAATACTGCTGCAAACGAAGGCCCTCGCACCACACAGTAAAGTGAGAACGGTTTGTCATAGGAAGGGAGACCTAAAGCAGGAGCCCGCGAGAGGGAAGTCAGAAGAGCGAGGAAGGCCTCTTTCATATCCTCTGTATATTCAATTGTTTTAGGGGCACCCGCAGCTGTAGCTGGACGTAAAATGGAATCCCAAAAAGAACAGTCAGGTATCCACTGTCGACAGTAGACGATTGAGCCTAAAAAGGAAAGCAATGCAGCTTTGTCCTTTGGTGGGCCGAGACAGCGGAGAGCTTGGACTCGTGCCGGGGATATCAATCTGGTCCCATCTGTGATAATACAGCCAAGATATTCAACTCTGTCCCTACACCACTGGATCTTTTTCCTAGACGCCAAGTGACCTTTTAGGGCGAGGTGATTCATCAGGCTTACTGTGTCCTTCTCACACTGTGCCCTGCTCTCACTACAAACAAGTAGGTCATCTACGTACAACAGGATTGTGGAGCCTTCAGAGGGCGTCCAATCGTCCATAGTTTTTTTCAAAACTATGCTAAAAGCCACGGGGCTATCAATAAACCCTTGAGGGAGGCATGTCCAGGTCAGCTGACCCCCTCCCCAGACAAATGCAAATAGGTGTTGGAATTGTGGATCAACATCAATACTAAAAAATGCATTTGAAAGATCCAATACGGTGTAGCACTTGGAGTTTGCAGGTATATTGGTAAAAATTGAGGTAATATCAGATACCAATGGGGGAAGAGGAATCACACGCTTGTTTACCCCTCTCAGATCCTGAACCAACCTCCAGGTACCATCCGCTTTCCTAACTGGATTAATGGGAGTATTCCAGGGACTGACAATTTCCCTGAGGATTCCCAACTTTTTATATTCCTCTATTTGGGGCTGTATTCCCGATACCTTTTCAGTAGACAATGGGTATTGTTTCTGATAATAGGGGAGTGTATTAGGCCGCATAGTGGGCACATAAGGTGTACAGGGTATGTGTCCTACTTCCGTTTTAGTTCCTGCCCAGATGTTATGGTTTTCTAATGTGGCTGGCAGTGACATAAAGTAACCCAAAAGGTCTTTCCTTTTTGGCATAGTGAGGTCACATTTAGCCGATTTGGCTATGATGCCCCCTTGTTGGTCAAATTTTACAATAATTTGTAATGCAGACATTAAATCCCTTCCCATAAGGGACAGGGGACAGTCTGGTAGAACTGCAAAGGACATTTCAGTAAGGTAATTATCTTGCATGTTCGTTACTAGCAGTGGCGGTGTGATTTTGTGGTTGACGCTTGTCCCATTTATTCCCATAGAGCATCCCTCGGTGCATTCTTTACTTTCAAAGTGGGGTCCTTAAGACACGAGGTCGACGCCCCTGTGTCTAACAGAAATTTGACCACCCTGCCTTCTACTTTTAAAACCACTTGAGGCAGGGTTTTCCAGTGTGAGAAGAAAAAATGCATCACCAAGGATGGGTACTGCCCCGGGCATCCCTATTGGGGGTTTTCGTCCTGATATCCTGGCCAATGTACCTGTATCTCTTCTGTGGTGTTTCTGGGTGATCTTGTTTGGTATGGCTGCTGCTGTTGCCTATATTGGGGGTGTACTGGAACTGACTGGGATCTCTGTTGTGGCTGCTGTTGTTGTGTGTCATATCTTTGCAAAAAAATAGATATGGGATATACTGCGCTGTGCAATGAGTGAACACAAAAATTAGCTGCCAACACAGCTGAGACAAAGCAAAAACTGGTGAATATGAAAAAGTGTAGCGCTTATTTTTGTGAAAGAGTCAGTTAACAAAACATAACAAATGTTGCAAACATGCATATATATTAATTTCAGTGACACCAAGTGACTGAGTGTGATCCGTGAAAAAAAATATATTATATGTAAATAAATCAGAACAAAACAGTCCTCTATTGTGACCACACACAAATAACAGTCCAAAAGTGTAGAAAAAACTGCAAGGTTGAAAAAAAGAGTCCCACATGGATATGACCCTCTCTGTGAAAGGATAGAGACACCACCACCGATTATAAGGAGGAGGCTTACCAGATGGTATTGACTTGGTAAGGTGTATACCACCCAAGTCAAAACAGGCTTAAATAATCAGTCAGCAAGGTGTATCCAGCTGGTCCTGAATCCGCATATCAGTCGGCACCGCAAATTCCCGTAAACACCAGGAAGTGTGAATACATATAGTCTTGTTGGAGCCAGAGATACGGTAACCACATAACATGCGTAATGGGGAAAAAAACTCACATAGTGTGATACCGTACAAGGAAGTATTTATTTAAAAAAAGATTAAAAAATGTACACTCACATTTGGAAGAACATCATAGGCATATCACAAAATGCAAGAGCGATGTGTGTAAATGGGTCCACCCGACGCGTTTCAACTAAAAAGTCATCATCTGGGGATGATGATGACTTTTTAGTTGAAACGCGTCGGGTGGACCCATTTACACACATCGCTCTTGCATTTTGTGATATGCCTATGATGTTCTTCCAAATGTGAGTGTACATTTTTTAATCTTTTTTTAAATAAATACTTCCTTGTACGGTATCACACTATGTGAGTTTTTTTCCCCATTACGCATGTTATGTGGTTACCGTATCTCTGGCTCCAACAAGACTATATGTATTCACACTTCCTGGTGTTTACGGGAATTTGCGGTGCCGACTGATATGCGGATTCAGGACCAGCTGGATACACCTTGCTGACTGATTATTTAAGCCTGTTTTGACTTGGGTGGTATACACCTTACCAAGTCAATACCATCTGGTAAGCCTCCTCCTTATAATCGGTGGTGGTGTCTCTATCCTTTCACAGAGAGGGTCATATCCATGTGGGACTCTTTTTTTCAACCTTGCAGTTTTTTCTACACTTTTGGACTGTTATTTGTGTGTGGTCACAATAGAGGACTGTTTTGTTCTGATTTATTTACATATAATATATTTTTTTTCACGGATCACACTCAGTCACTTGGTGTCACTGAAATTAATATATATGCATGTTTGCAACATTTGTTGTGTGTCATATCTTGGTCTGGGCAAATACTGAGATCTTGGTTGAGATCTCACTCTGTAGCCTCCCCTACCTCCCCTAGGGAAGTTATCCCTGGCTCCCTTTCTTTGGGGACATTATGATTTCCAGTGGTTTGGATCCCCACAATTAAAACAACCCTGATCCTGATTATGGGGAGGATAATTCCTTCTAGGTATGGCTCCTGAACTTGGTCCACTGACCATAGCTATGTTTGGATTTTCTTCTGTAATAGAGGTGAACAATCCTCCTTTAGTGTTAAATACCGCTGAGGATGCCCTCTCCTTTATGTCAGCTATGAATCTATCTGAGGTCATTACCGCCCATTTTGTGTTTATCAGTTTGATTATTTGGGTGGCCCTTGGATCTGCATTATTTATGGCTGTACTCACGAATAGTTGATCATTGTCTATTCCACAACTTTTATATAATTTATGTAATCTAGTGACAAAGGTGTAGAAATCCTCTCCTGACTGTTGTTTGCAAGATATCAAATCATGCAACATAGTGGTGTTTTTATATGCCTTGAGCCAAGCCTGTAACAATGAGTTCCAAAAAATATTCCAATCCTCCCCAGCCTCATATAACTTTGCATCCTTGGCCCATTGACCTATATTTATGTCAGCTTGGGAATCGGGGTCTACATTTTGAAGTATGGTATTAAGATCTTCAGGAGACATTCTTCTTCCTGAACAGTATCTTTGCAGAAAGGTCACCGCCTGTCTGGGGTCCTTTCTTGGTTTGGGACATGTGTCTCTAATTTCCTTGACCGTACCCAATGGTAATGGTATTTGCACCTGTGTATCTCCCATTGTAATGAAAGGAAAAACCCGACTAATTGGAGCTGTCTGATCCTCTTCATCATCTGATGGTGTGGGTGCCTGGCGTTGAGGGGTCATACTTAAGCTACTCTGAAAATCCTTACTTAACCCATCTCCAGATATATAATCAGCCTTCTTCACTAGATTGGTTTCTGGGTAGCCCGAGTTTCTAAGTCCACGTATTATCACCTTTATTTCTCCTAATCTATCTCTACGTTCCTGTAACTCTCTCAGCTCTCCTTCTATCACTTTTTCTTCATCTTCCTCTTTTTTAATACACTGTTCTTCCTCCTTTACTAATTGACTTAAACGTTCCTGTATCTGTCTTCTATCTTCCCCCTCTCGTAACCAATTAGTTCCCTTTAGTTTAGCTATGGTTAATACTCCTGCTATAACATTTGGATCTAACGAGGGGTATATTTTCTTTGGGACAAGGGATTCATCTTTTACCATAGCATATGGAGGGGGTTTTTCTTGATAAAAATTAGGGGGAGCAGATGGACTTCCTATTGCGTCTTCTAATTGCTCTTTCTTTTCCATTTTTACACTTGTATATTTCTTTCTATATTCCTTCATACCCTTTGCCCAAATCTTACAACATTTAGTCATGTAATCTTTGTCAAGGTCTTTTATGGGATAATTATACTGTTTATGTTGGCCACATATTCTGGTTACTTCCTCCCACTCTTCCTCGAGAACATGGTCCGTATTCCCCCAAACATGGCACTTCTAACTGATGTGCTCTTTTTAAAACTAGTGACCAAAAAGGATCAGTATAATTTTTCCCATAATTGACTTTAATGTAATCAATCGGAGAGGGTTGGTGCTGCTTACCTTCAGCTTCCTTTCCTGCTTGATTACCCATTATAGCAAACAATAATACTTATACTTTAAAATTAAAAAAATTCTGCCTTGCTTTCTCTATTTCGTTCCAGGGGCGGAAAATGTCCTTAAACTTATGACAATTTATAGATTTATGACAAGGAACCCAGTGTTCTCCTTTTTTAAATACAACCAGACACTGTATTTCTGCTACACTTAGTCCCTCGAACACCGGACTGGGGGGTAGTATGTTGTCAGGGAAATCCGTCCAACGGCGCCAATCAGCGCCCAATGCGCACGCGCGGCGGAATGATGCTTCGGCGCATGCGCGTGCGCGGGACGGCGCTTCTACGTCCTCGGGTGCGTGCGCCGACGCAGCGGCGCGCGCGCATGCGCGGCGGCGCACCAATAGGAATCCAGGCGGGCCTATTTAAAGAGACCCAGTTGCACTGACAAGTTGCTGGTTTGTCAGCTTTCCTGTATACACAAGACTCTGGAAAACTATCTTGAAAATCTCCTTGTGACCCGGACTGGCTTGACCCCTCTGATCTCTCTCCTGGACCTGACCCTCGGCTTGCTATACGGACTTCTGCCTTCTCCTGTGTTTGACCCTCGGCCTGTGACTCGGATCTGCTGCCTGTCTACAATCCTTGACCTCCTGCTGGTACCTTTTGGACTTCCGCGTTTCCTTTGAACTCCTGCCTGGTTCCCGGTATTCTCTGGACTTGTTGCCTTTTACTGTGCTAGACCCCCAGCCGGGACTGTTACCTTGCAATTGCAACCCGGACTCAACCTGCACCGGCTTCCATTATCTCCTGCTGTTTGAACTTTACCAATCCGGCTAGTTCCTGCTTGAAGCCTGTTTCTTCAGTCTACTCAGCACTACCGGACCGTCTACAAGTACCCACCACCTGCCGGTAGCCGGTGCCGCTTCTCGCCATCCACTCCCTGTCTCAACTCCAGGGGGTGGAGTGCGTCAAGTCGCAAAGGTGAACCACTCTCGGCATCTCGGCCTCGGTAAGTACATACCCTTACAGTACAAACCAGCCAGATGTCTGAGGCCGACAGGGTGCGTTCACCGTTCGAGACCCTATGTCAGCAAGTCACCGCACTAACCGATGCGGTTCAGAAAGTACAAGAAGGTTATGTCCAAATGGATGGCCACTTTCAGCTACTTACTGGAGCTACAGGACCAGCATCACCAGCTGCTACCATTGCCAATGTTGCCTCCACGTCTCAAAATCAGGCAAATCCCACCGTAGTAATGGCTACCCCTGAACCCAGGGTCCCCCTGCCTGAGCGATTTTCTGGCGTCCGTAAGAAATATCGGGCTTTCAAAAATGCATGTTCTCTTTACTTCGCCCTTCAACCCAGGACTTTCTCTTCAGAAGTGGTAAAGGTGGGGTTCGTCATCTCCCTTCTAACCGACGAACCTCAGGCCTGGGCCCATGGCCTGATGGAGCAAAGCAGCCCCATACTAGATTCCGTGGACACCTTCTTCGAGAGTATGGCGCAGCTGTATGACGATCCTCAGCGATCAGCTACAGCTGAGTCTGTTCTCCACAGTTTAACCCAGGGGAGAAGGCCGGTGGAGGACTACACGGCAGAATTCCGGAAATGGTCAGCTGACACTGGCTGGAATGAGACGGCCCTTAAATACCAATATCGCCAAGGACTGTCTGAGGCTCTTAAAGACGAGCTGGCCAGGATTGGTGTTCCAACTACTCTGGAAGATTTGATCCAGTCTGTCACTCAGCTTGACAGACGCCTGCGGGAGCGGCGTTCTGAGCGTTTCCAGACTACCCGTCCAAACTGGACTTTGCCCCGATCAGCTCCTGCCTACCCACCCATCCAAGTTCCTACAGCATCTTCTCCTCCCGAGCCTGAACCCATGCAGCTTGGTCTGGTTCGTCCTCCCCTTTCTCCTGAGGAAAAGCAGCGCAGGCGTCAGGCCAATCTGTGTCTTTACTGCGGGGGTACTGGCCATTTCCTTCGGAGCTGCCCAGTGAGACCTAGTAAGTGTACCCTCAAAGACACTTTGAACTACCAAGTTTCTGTCTTACCACAGACTTATGTTGTTCTTTCTATTTCTCTACAGCTACCAACAGGAGCAACCCGCCTACCGGCGATTATTGATTCAGGAGCCTGCAGCTGCTTTCTGGACTCTTCACTTGCTTCCCAACTTCACTTTCCTCTGCAAACCAAGGACCGTTATCTTCAGGTTCGTCTGGCGGATGGATCCCTGCCTCGTTCAGGGGTAATTACGCAAGAAACAAAACCCGTCCTTGCTATCACGGATTCAGGCCACCAAGAATACCTTCGATTTGACCTCATCCCATCTCCCATGTTTCCCATCATCCTGGGCCTCCCCTGGTTACAAGCACATGAGCCTCATATAAACTGGGCCAAAAGGGAAGTTAACTTCACTTCTTCGTATTGTTCCCAACACTGTCTTCCCGCACTTCCAACTGTCTGTGCTACTTTAACCCCTCAACTGGATAACCTACCACATGTTCCATCAGTATACTTAGAATTCCAGGACGTCTTCGACAAACAGCAGGCCGACCGCCTACCTCCACATCGTCCCTACGATTGTCCCATTGACCTTCTGCCTGGCTCCAAAATTCCATTCGGCCACATCTTTCCCTTGTCCGAATCTGAGTTGAAGGCCCTCAAGTCTTACATTGAGGAAAATCTGGAAAATAAATTCATTCGCCCCTCTTCTTCCCCAGCCGGTGCCGGAATCTTTTTCGTTGAAAAGAAAGACGGGATTCTGAGGCCCTGCATCGACTATAGGGATTTACATAAAATTACTATTAAAAATAGATACCCGCTTCCTCTCATCCCGGAGTTGTTCCAACGATTCCGATCAGCTCGGATCTTCTCTAAACTGGACCTTCGAGGGGCCTACAACCTCATCCGGATCAGGGCTGGAGACGAATGGAAGACGGCTTTTAGATCTAGGTTCGGTCATTTTGAATACTTGGTCATGCCATTCGGGCTTTGCAACGCCCCAGCTACTTTCCAGCACCTGGTCAATGACATTTTCCGTGAACACTTGGACGACTTCCTAGTAGTCTACTTAGACGATATTCTTATTTTTTCGTCCTCCCTTGAACTGCACCGAATCCATGTCATCAAGGTCCTCACTATTCTCCGAGAACATAGACTTTACCTCAAGGCCGAGAAATGTGACTTTGAGAAAACCACTGTGCAATTTTTGGGATTTATTATTTCTACCAATGGGGTCGCAATGGACCCGCAGAAAGTCAAAGCTATCCAGGAATGGCCAGCCCCAACAGACAAGAAAGGGGTACAACAGTTTATAGGTTTCGCCAACTTCTACAGGAGGTTCATTGTGGGGTTCTCCTCTATTGTGGCACCTATAACCCAACTGACACGCCAGGGCTACCGCTTTCACTGGTCACCGGAAGCTCAGGATGCCTTCGATAAACTAAAAAAAGCATTCACATCGGCACCTGTATTGAAGCATCCAGATCCGCTACTGCCATTTACTCTGGAAGTAGATGCTTCAGAGTCAGCCACTGGGGCCATCCTCTCTCAAAGGCAGGGCCCCAAATCCCTTCTTCATCCAGTAGCCTTTGCCTCTCGTAAACTAACTTCTCCAGAACGTAATTATGACGTCGGAGACCGGGAACTATTAGCTATCAAATTCGCCCTGGAAGAATGGCGATACCTTCTGGAGGGAGCCCCTCACCCTGTCATGATATTCACGGATCATAAGAATCTAGAATATCTGAGAACAGCAAAACGTCTTCGACCCAGACAAGCCCGATGGGCCCTCTTCTTCACCAGGTTTAACTTTCATATCTCTTATAGGCCCGGTTCCAAGAACGTGAAGGTGGATGCACTCTCTAGGATGTTTCCCGAGACCCCTCAAGCAGAGGAACCAAGTACCATCCTATCAGCACAAAACTTTCTGCTCATCCCACAGGCTGATCTACTAACCTCCATAAAAGCCGCCTCTAAGCATTGTCCTGACCAAGTAACCTCTTCCCTAGAGAAGCATAATGACTTGCTCTGGTCCCAAGGTAAAGTCTTCGTCCCTCTGGAAACAAGGCAACTGATTCTGAAAACTTTCCACGACCACAAACTAGCTGGTCACTTTGGAACCAAAAAAACCATGGAACTAATCTCTCGCTCCTTCTGGTGGCCTGGTTGGAGACAAGATTGCAAGTCCTATGTTGCCTCCTGTACCCGTTGCCAACGGTATAAGGGACCCAAAACCAAGAGTTGGGGACTACTCAAACCTTTGCCTATCCCTGAACGTCCGTGGGCAGATGTGTCCATGGACTTCATTGTAGATCTACCGCCCTCTGGAGGTTTTACCACGATTCTGGTCGTAATTGACCGCCTCTCCAAAATGGCACACTTCGTGCCCATGATCGGTACCCCCTCTGCTGCAGATACAGCCAAAGCCTTCTTTCAGGAGATAATCAGGCTCCATGGGGTGCCTAAGAGCATCACCTCTGACAGAGGCGTTCAATTCACGTCGAAATTCTGGAAGGAACTTTGCAAATCTTTAGAAGTCAAGATTTGCCTATCATCGGCATATCACCCCCAGAGCAACGGACAGACAGAGAGAACCAATCAAACCCTAGAACAATATCTCCGTTGTTTTTGCTCAGCCTCACAAGACGATTGGTCCTCCCTATTATCCTACGCTGAATTTGCATATAACAACTCGGTGCATTCAGCCACCAGTCAAACTCCTTTTTGGGCCAACTTTGGCTTCCATCCTTCCTTCCTCCCTGATGACATTCCGGAGAGCTCTGTTCCTGCTGTTCAAGATCGGATAGCCTTTGTTCAATCTAATTTTCTGAGACTCCAGGAAATGATGCAAAACGCCCAGGAGTCTTACAAGAGACACTATGACAAGGGTAGGAAGGAAAATCCAGTCTTCAAAGTTGGGGAGGAAGTATGGCTCTCCGCCACCAACCTCAAATTGCCGATCCCTTCACGGAAATTGGGACCAAGATTTATAGGCCCTTTTAAAATCAAGCGAGTAATCAACCCTGTGGCCTTTGAATTGGCACTGCCCGACTCCTACAGGATACACCCGGTCTTCCACACGTCTCTGTTGAAACCAGTAGTCTCCAGCTCCTTCCCGGGAAGGGATGAGCCACCTCCTCCACCTGTGGAGGTTGATGGTGAAGATGAGTATGTGGTGGAATCTATCTTGGGCTGCAGGAAAAGAGGCAGGCAGTTGCAGTATTTAATCAAATGGAAGGGGTATCCCCCAGAGGACAACTCTTGGGAACCATCTAGGAACCTACATGCTCCCCGCCTAATTAGAGTCTTTCACCAGGAACATCCCGAGTTGATGTCTAGTCTGGACATCCGGAGTCCGCCCCTAGGAGGGGGGCACTGTCAGGGAAATCCGTCCAACGGCGCCAATCAGCGCCCAATGCGCACGCGCGGCGGAATGATGCTTCGGTGCATGCGCGTGCGCGGGACGGCGCTTCTACGTCCTCGGGTGCGCGCGCCGACGCAGCGGCGCGCGCATGCGCGGCGGCGCGCCAATAGGAATCCAGGCGGGCCTATTTAAAGAGACCCAGTTGCACTGACAAGTTGCTGGTTTGTCAGCTTTCCTGTATACCCAAGACTCTGGAAAACTATCTTGAAAATCTCCTTGTGAGCCGGACTGGCTTGACCCCTCTGATCTCTCTCCTGGACCTGACCCTCGGCTTGCTATACGGACTTCTGCCTTCTCCTGTGTTTGACCCTCGGCCTGTGACTCGGATCTGCTGCCTGTCTACAATCCTTGACCTCCTGCTGGTACCTTTTGGACTTCCGCGTTTCCTTTGAACTCCTGCCTGGTTCCCGGTATTCTCTGGACTTGTTGCCTTTTACTGTGCTAGACCCCCAGCCGGGACTGTTACCTTGCAATTGCAACCCGGACTCAACCTGCACCGGCTTCCATTATCTCCTGCTGTTTGAACTTTACCAATCCGGCTAGTTCCTGCTTGAAGCCTGTTTCTTCAGTCTACTCAGCACTACCGGACCGTCTACAAGTACCCACCACCTGCCGGTAGCCGGTGCCGCTTCTCGCCATCCACTCCCTGTCTCAACTCCAGGGGGTGGAGTGCGTCAAGTCGCAAAGGTGAACCACTCTCGGCATCTCGGCCTCGGTAAGTACATACCCTTACATATGTTGTGTATATTAAACCTTAACATATGTTGTTTTGATCCCTGGAACATAGGACCCTTGCCAATTTTGACATGATACCCCCCTGGAACAATTGCCACTAATGACGTGGTCTTCCCTTTATAAGCAAACAATAAACCAGTTTTACATTCAGGACAACAATATACAGTTGACATTTAAAAAGGTAACCCTTTTTGTGTACACCTTTAGATATAGAGTTTCCACAGATCCGTCCTATGTAGAGAAGAATTTAAGATTCTTCCTCAATCTAATAACCTGGTCTGGCCAACCTAGCGAGACCCTCTGTATCTATTCTAAATCTACCTTTCAATCTTAACAGAGTCCCAGAAAACTTGTAGTTTTCTCGAGAGTCTACTTTATGGTGAACCAATTGACAAGGCAAGACTGTTGTTCCCAATAATAATTAAAGGGGGTCTTACCTGTTCAATTGGATCACCCCACTTCTGGTACCACTGAAAGGTTCTGGTTCTGTTTGGTTCTGTTGGACCTTCTTGGCTCGAGCTGGACTCAGGATCTGTGGAAGTCTCTCTGACCGGTCGGATATTCAAGACACCAATAAACAGTGAATAGGTATACTAGAATATGTCATTTAATGGTTACATGTCCTTTTTTATACACAGCGAGAAAAGTTGCCTCCCTCCTATGGACCTATCAGCAATAAGCAAAAACCTCATGAGTTAGACAAAAATAAATTCTAACAGGTTTTTTGACTTCTGCAAAAGCGGTCAGTTAACATACGTCAATTGTGGTCAAACTAGACATGTTCTGACATTTGAAACAGGAATATAAGAAACGCCAGATGTCAGTGTGGTCAATCTGTCAGTTAAAAAGCAGAAGTGAGATAAACTTTTTCCCGGAAAAGGCCTAACCACAAAGCCACATTTCAACCTAAATATACATGCCTGTTACAGAAGAAAGATTAGCTTAACCACAAAAAGTCACATCTTGTTCACACTCATGTCAGAGAAACATTTTCTGTAAAATATATTTTTATTTGAGGAGAACTCTAACCATGAATATTGGTTCATGATCTTCTTATACCTTACACAAACAACCGGAACTCAAAGGGGAATGAAGTATCGGCATTGCATTCATACCGAACGCAGCCCAATAATAGTAAAAGGACGTACCAACTATTAAAATACATTCAAATATAACATTTTAAGAGCATTATGCAAATGAGATTAAAAATTCCCACAGGGAACTAGAAAGCATGTAATAGGACACCCGCATCACAGCTGACACCCTTACAGCATATGGAAAACATGAACAAAGTATTATTAAGAAAAAACAGACAATAACTCAAAACATATTGTAATATATACAAAAATATAAAAAGACCGCAGGATACACATACTAAAAACTAACGATCAGAAATAAAGCAGTTTACGTCAAAATCAACGTTTAAGCCAGCAGGTACTAAAACTTTTTTCTCATGAATCCAATGAGATTCTCTGCGACTTAATTGACGTATAAAACTGCCACCTCTCCAATGCCCCTCTCGATGCCCCAGAATTTTAACCCCTTTGGGTTTTGGTTGTGCATTAATCTAAAATGCCTTGACACATTATGTGTCTTAAGTCCCCTCTTTATGTTGTTCACATGCTCTCCCAATCTAATGTGAAGTGGTCTAGAGGTCCTCCCAATATATTGGAGACCACATTCAAGCATGTAAACAACACCAACGGTGGTACACGTAATTAATTTTTCAATCTTATATAGTTTATTGGTGGCCGTAGCAAGGAATTATTTTCGCTTTTTAATATTACATTTAGAGTGTTTACAAGCAGTGCAGCGTCCAAATGCGTAAAAAACCGAAAGGAAAGAAAAAAGCCTATTCTCAGACTGGACTGGTGGATCAACTACACCTGGTGCTAGTTTGTCACGTAATGACGGGGCCTTCTTGTAAATAAAAGATGGTCGTTCAGGCAATAAAGGTCCCAACACTTTATCTTGTTTTAACACAGACCAGTTCTTTGACACAAGCTTCTCAAATTTCTTATGCTGAATGTTATAATCTAATACCATCTTATAATTGGAAATGCTAATATTGGTTTGTTTAATCTTATTAGCAACCAGCAGACCCCTGTCCATGTTGCGTACCATCTCAATTTCCTTATCAAGAGTGTTTTTGTCATAACCTTTCTGTTGAAATCTAGATGATAATACCTGTGACTGAGATAGGAAATCATTTTCTCGTGTGCAATTTCTCCTAAGCCTAATGAACTGACCCTTGGGGGTGTTGCACAACCACGACTTGTGGTGGCAACTTCCCAGAGGTATATAGGAATTACGGTCAGTAGGTTTCAAATAATTGCACAAACGGAAATGCTCATCATCTTTCCAGATTTCCAGATCCAAAAATACAATCTGCTCCGTGCTAATCGTCCAAGATAACTCGATGTTCCTAGTGTTATCATTCATGGTCTGGATAAACCGATCAAGGCCTGATCGATCACCCTCCCACACCAGGATAAGATCATCTATGTATCTTTTGTAGCAGACCAGTTCAGGGGGGCGACACTTGAAAACCACATCCTCCTCCCAGTGGGCCATAAATAAATTGGCCACACTGGGAGCAAAACGGGCTCCCATTGCAACCCCCCTTGTCTGGAAGAAGAACTCTCTGTTGTACCAGAAATAGTTTCTGGACAAACAGAAACTGAGGCTCTGCAGAAGGAACTTCTTATGCTTGGATGGAAGGTCTGATGAAGATAGAGCCCACTGTACAGAGGATAAAGCATCCTCATGCCCAATAATGGTGTACAGTGAGCTAACATCTGCGGTTACACGGATGCTAGATGGAGAGCAGGTGACAGATTCCAAAAGCTGGATAATATGTTTGGTGTCCTTAAGGAAGGCGTCAGTTTTAGAGACTAACGGTTGCAGGAATGTATCAATATACTGTCCAACCCTCGATGAAATCGAGTCGATACCATTTACGATAGGTCTCCCAGGAGGGTTGACACTATCTTTATGGACCTTTGGTAGGCAGTATATAATCGGTGTCCTACAAAACAGAGGATCCAAATACAGTGCCTCCTTTTTATTTAAAACACCACTAGCCTTCCCAGATTCAACCAATAGATGTAGTTCATCCTTATACACCAACATTGGATCCTTATTAAGGACTTTATATGTGTCACGATTAGGGATGAGCTTCGAGTTCGAGTCGAACTCATGTTCGACTCGAACATTGCCTGTTCGCCCGTTCGCCGAACAGCGAACAAATTGGGGTGTTCGCGGCAAATTCGAAAAATCTATGGGAGAAATCTAAAGTGCTAATTATAAAGGCTTATATGCAAGTTATTGTCCTAAAAAGTGTTTGGGGACCCGGGTTTTAAAAACGGCCGTTTTTTCAGGAGCAGTGATTTTAATAATGCTTAAAATGAAAAAATAAAAGTGAAATATTCCTTTAAATTTCGTACCTGGGGGGTGTGTATGATATGCATGTGAAGTGGCGCATGTTTCCCGTGCTTAGAACTGTCCCTGCAAAAAATGTCATTTTTGAAAGAAAAAAAGTCATTTAAAACTGACTCGCGGCTATTAATGAATTGTCGGCTCCCGGCAATACATACAAAAGTCATTGATAAAAAAAAAAAAAAAAAAGCGTGGGGGTTCCCCAGAATTCAATTACCAGGCCCTTCATGTCTGGAATGGATATTAAGGGGAACCCCGTCGCAAATTAAAAAAAAAAATTGACGTGGGGTTCCCCCAAATATCCATTCCAGGCCCTTCAGATCTGGCATGGATTTTAAGGGGAACTCCACCCCAAATTTAAAAAAAAGTGGCGTGGAGTCCCCCTAAAAATCCATACCAGACCCCTTATCCGAGCACGCAACCTGGCCGGCCACAGGGGAAAAGGGGGGGACGAGAGAGCGGCCCCCCCTCCCTCCTGAACCGTACCAGGCCACATGCCCTCAACATGGGGAGGATGTCCCCATGTTGATGGGGACAAGGGCCTCATCCCCACAACCCTTGCCCGGTGGTTATGGGGGTCTGCGGGCGGGGGGCTTATCGGAATCTGGAAGACCCCTTTAACAAAGGGGACCCCCAGATCCCGGCCCCCCTATGTGAATTGGTAAGGGGTACATTGTACCCCTACCATTTCACGAAGAAAGTGTCAAATTTTTTTTTTAAAAACACACAAACACCTTGAAAAAGTCCTTTATTTAAAAAAAAAGAAAAAACATTCCAGCGGTGAAATCCAGTGTCCCGTGGCGATCCCGATGTCCAGCGCTGTCCTTCATTGGTTGTGCCTGAGCGGACCTGATGGGGAACTCCCTCTCAGTATTTTAAATGTATAGACCCACCCCTTCTAAAGTTCCCCATCAGGTCCGCTCAGCGGACCAGATGCGGAACATGAGAAGGGGCGGTTCTATACATGTATTACCAAAGTGAGAGCAGTTCCCCATCAGGTCCGCCCCCTCGGTATGTTGGACCCGCCTACGTCATTGGCTTGACCGGGGAACTTCCTTCACTGTGTAATTTAAATTTACATAGTGAAGGAAGGTCCCCGCTCAAGCCAATGACGTAGGCGGGTCCGACATACTGAGGGGGCGGACCTGATGGGGAACTGCTCTCACTTTGGTAATACATGTATAGACCCACCCCTTCTCATGTTCCGCATCTGGTCCGCTGAGCGGACCTGATGGGGAACTTTAGAAGGGGCGGGTCTATACATTTAAAACACTGAGAGGGAGTTCCCCATCAGGTCCGCTCAGGCACAACCAATGAAGGACAGCGCTGGACATCGGGATCGCCGCGGGACACTGGATTTCACCGCTGGAATGTTTTTTTGTTTTTTTAAATAAAGGACTTTTTCAAGGTGTTTGTGTGTTTTTTTTTAAACATTTTTTTTACGCTTTCTTCGTGAAATGGTAGGGGTACAATGTACCCCTTACCAATTCACATCGGGGGGCCGGGATCTGAGGGCCCCCTTTGTTAAAGGGGTCTTCCAGATTCCGATAAGCCCCCCGCCCGCAGACCCCCACAACCACCGGGCAAGGGTTGTGGGGATAAGGCCCTTGTCCCCATCAACATGGGGACATCCTCCCCATGTTGAGGGCATATGGCCTGGTACGGTTCAGGAGGGAGGGGGGGCCGCTCTCTCGTCCCCCCCTTTTCCCCTGCGGCCGGCCAGGTTGCGTGCTCAGATAAGGGGTCTGGTATGGATTTTTAGGAGGACTCCACGCCATTTTTTTTTAAATTTGGGGTGGAGTTCCCCTTAAAATCCATGCCAGATCTGAAGGGCCTGGAATGGATATTTGGGGGAACCCCACGTCAATTTTTTTTTAAATTTGCGGCTGGGTTTCCCTTAATATCCATTCCAGACCTGAAGGGCCTGGTAATTGAATTCTGGGGAACCCCCACGCTTTTTTTTTTTTTTTATCAATGACTTTTGAATGTATTGCCGGGAGCCGACAATTCATTAATAGCCGCGAGTCAGTTTTAAATGACTTTTTTTCTTTCTAAAATGACATTTTTTGCAGGGACAGTTCTAAGCACGGGAAACATGCGCCACTTCACATGCATATCATACACACCCCCCAGGTACGAAATTTAAAGGAATATTTCACTTTTATTTTTTCATTTTAAGCATTATTAAAATCACTGCTCCCGAAAAAACGGCCGTTTTTAAAACTTTTTTTTGCATTGATACATGTCCCCTGGGGCAGGACCCAGGTCCCCAAACACTTTTTAGGACAATAACTTGCATATTAGCCTTTATAATTAACACTTTAGATTTTGAACGTTCGAGTCCATTGTATTTAATAGGGTTCTAAAGTTCACACGAACATTTTGTCTGTTCGCAGGTTCTGGTGCGAACCGAACAGGGGGGTGTTCGGCTCATCCCTGGTCACGATCACTCAACAGTCTGTTCATCTCTGCTGTATAGTAAGCCTTGTCCAAAATAACCAGCCCTCTTTTATCAGCCGGACGAATAATTATATCTTTTATTTTTTCCAAAGATTCCATACCATTTCTGATATATTGGGGATCCACCACCTTTCTAATCCTCATTTTATCCAAATCATTGAACATCATATGTTTGAATACTTCCAAATATTTGTTATCAGTGTTCAAAGGATTAAAAGTGGACTTATTACGAAGGTTAGAGTGGACACCATTGTAAGGTATAAGAAGATCATGAACCAATATTCATGGTTAGAGTTCTCCTCAAATATATATATATTTTACAAAAATGTTTCTCTGACATGTGTGAACAAGATGTGACTTTTGTGGTCAAGCTAATCTTTCTTCTGTGTAACTGACAAGCATGTATATTTAGGTTGAAATGTGACTTTGTGGTTAGGCCTTTTCCGGGAAAAAGTATCTCACTTCTGCTTTTTAACTGACAGATTGACCGCACTGACATCTGGCGTTTCTTATCTTCCTGTTTCAAATGTCAGAACATGTCTAGTTTGACCACAATTGACGTATGTTAACTGACCGCTTTTGCAGAAGTAAAAAAACCTGTTAGAATTTATTTTTGTCTAACTCATGAGGTTTTTGCTTATTGCTGATAGGTCCATAGGAGGGAGGCAACTTTTCTCGCTGTGTATAAAAAAGGACATGTAACCATTAAACCACATATTCTAGTATACCCATTCACTGTTTATTGGTGTCTTGAATATCCGACCGGTCAGAGAGACTTCCACAGATCCTGAGTCCAGCTCGAGCCAAGAAGGTCCAACAGAACCAAACAGAACCAGAACCTTTCAGTGGTACCAGAAGTGGGGTGATCCAATTGAACAGGTAAGACCCCCTTTAATTATTATTGGGAACAACAGTCTTGCCTTGTCAATTGGTTCACCATAAAGTAGACTCTCGAGAAAACTACAAGTTTTCTGGGACTCTGTTAAGATTGAAAGGTAGATTTAGAATAGATACAGAGGGTCTCGCTAGGTTGGCCAGACCAGGTTATTAGATTGAGAAAGAATCTTAAATTCTTCTCTACATAGGACGGATCTGTGGAAACTCTATATCTAAAGGTGTACACAAAAAGGGTTACCTTTTTAAATGTCGACTGTATATTGTTGTCCTGAATGTAAAACTGGTTTATTGTTTGCTTATAAAGGGAAGACCACGTCATTAGTGGCAATTGTTCCAGGGGGGTATCATGTCAAAATTGGCAAGGGTCCTATGTTCCAGGGATCAAAACAACACATGTTAAGATTTAATATACATAATTCTTTATCATATAGTTTGACACTCGAGGGCCTAAGTGTGGCTGAAATCCAGTGTCTAATTATATACCAAAAAAAGGAGAACACTGGGTTCCTTGTCATAAATCTATAAATTGTCATAAGTTTAAGGACATTTTCCGCCCCTGGAACGAAATAGAGAAAGCAAGTCTGAAATTTTTTAATTTTAAAGTATAAGTATTATTGTTTGCTATAATGGGTAATCAAGCAGGAAAGGAAGCTGAAGGTAAGCAGCACCAACCCTCTCCGATTGATTACATTAAAGTCAATTATGGGAAAAATTATACTGATCCTTTTTGGTCACTAGTTTTAAAAAGAGCACATCAGTTAGAAGTGCCATGTTTGGGGGAATACGGATCATGTTCCGAGGAAGAGTGGGAGGAAGTGACCAGAATATGTGGCCAACATAAACAGTATAATTATCCCATAAAAGACCTTGACAAAGATTACATGACTAAATGTTGTAAGATCTGGGCAAAGGGTATGAAGGAATATAGAAAGAAATATACAAGTGTAAAAATGGAAAAGAAAGAGCAATTAGAAGACGCAATAGGAAGTCCATCAGCTCCCCCTAATTTTTATCAAGAAAAACCCCCTCCATATGCTATGGTAAAAGATGAATCCCTTGTCCCAAAGAAAATATACCCCTCGTTAGATCCAAATGTTATAGCAGGAGTATTAACCATAGCTAAACAAAAGGGAACTAATTGGTTACGAGAGGGGGAAGATAGAAGACAGATACAGGAACGCTTAAGTCAATTAGTAAAGGAGGAAGAACAGTGTATTAAAAAAAGAGGAAGATGAAGAAAAAGTGATAGAAGAAAAGCTGAGGAGGATAAGGATGATGAGGCAGTGGGTGGCTTGACCTCGGGGATAGAAGCCCTCAAATTCCCAGTTATTCACATGGGAGAAACCCCGGTCCATATCCCACTCCCCCTCGGGACGTTAAGGGATATTAAAGATCTTTGCCCAAAGCCACGCAAACACCCCAGAGAGGCAGCTCTGTTCTTACAGAGACATTGCGCGGGCACTGGCATGAATGCCGATGACTGTGAAATAATAATACAGACAGTGGATCCAGATCCCATCTGCGATGTAGAAGTTAAGACATTATTTGCTGATAATGACCCCTTTAAAAAGGCAAAGGGATGGGAATCATTTTGGGCAGCTGTGACAGCTGTTTGGCAGTAAAGTTACAAAGGAGAGAGCGCTTTGCAGATAATGTGCACTGCAAAGCAGGGACCGGGAGAAAACTTTTATTCATTTTGTAAACGGGTACACCAGTTATACAAAGATACAGGAATGGAGAACCCTGAACTGTATGTGAGCACAGTCATGTCCGGGGGAGATCCCAAAACAACACAGTTACTTAAATTAATTACCCCCAATTGGTCAACATTAAAACCTGATGCCTTTCTCAAAGACATTAAAAAAAGCGTGCATCCTCGGGCTTATTCACTACAAAAGGAGGGGTATTTCCCTCATTTAACCCCGAACAGATAGAAAGCCCGCAGTTAGCTGCTGCACAAATGGTTGTCCCTTATACAAAACCAGTTCCCCAACAATCCCAACAAGTACAATACCAAGCATATCCCCAGGATAACCAGCAGGGTTGTTTCACATTCAGGGACATGGGACATTGGAAGTCAGAATGCCCCCTTACGAGAGGAACAAGTAGGGCAGCTAACCGCAGGGGTAATATGGGAAGAGGCAGATTGCCCGTTGGTACAGTTCATGACCAACATCTTTTTAAATGAGTTTTGCCATTCTGACTGACCACTTCCTCTGGGAAGAGACTTAATGTCAAGTTTAAACATTCACATTAAATTTACAAAAGATGGGGGCCTGCTAGCTACATTAGAAATCTGTGATTTGTCTAACCCAAAAAAGACAGGATTTTAGAGGGTACTTTATGTTACTATCGGCACACCTTAAAGCACACCCTATATGGGCACTGCATACATTGTACACCATACAAGCCCATCATTGGGGAAGGAGCAGTAGTACATTACCAAAAACAATATCCCCTGTCAGAAGGAAAAATTGCAGGCATAGCACCACAAATAAAGCAATATTTAGCAGAAGGAATACTGAAACATACAATCAGTCCCTGGAACACCCCCATTCACCCAGTCAAAGCCAGTGGTGAATGGCGCTTTGCACAGGACCAAAGGGCCCTGAACAAAGCTATTGCCCCCCTTCCACCTTTTGTTGCGGATATTACTACAATATTTTGTGAGATACCGGCAACGTCCAAGATCTACATGGTCATTGATTTAAGTATCGCGTTCTCTTCCATACCTGTTGCAGAGGAAGCCCAAAATTACTTTAAACCTGGGCTAGGCTCCCGCAAGGCTTTGTGAACAGTCCTGCAGCGTGCTCCATTGTCTTGAATCGATCTTTGAGCGATTGGGTACCAAAAGAAGGCTCAGTGTTGCTTCAGTATGTGGATGTCCTATTGCTGTGTAATGAAAATGAGGTCAGCTGTGCGGAGGACTCAGAGCACCTACTAACTCACCTCGCCTCAAAAGGTCACTTGGTGTCTCGCAAAGAGATCCAGTGGTGCAGGTCGCAGGTTGAGTACTTGGGGTGTATAATCCGAACCGAACGTTTGGTGTCACAAGCTCGAGTCAAGGCACTGTCCTCCTGGAGTCTACCAAGAGACAAGTCAGCGCTTCTCTCTTTCCTAGGGTCCATAATATACTGCAGGCAGTGGATACCTCATTGCTCTTATTATGATTCTATCCTAAGGTCTGCTACCCTGCAGGATGCCCCAAAGTTTATTGATTGGACAACAGAGAGGGTTAAGGCTTTCACAGCATTAATCAGCTCTCTAAGGCAAGCCCCTGCATTGGGACTTATAGAGTGCATAGAGCCTTTTTCATTGTACTGTGTGGTATCTGGACCTACGGTTGCAGCGGTCCTAGCACAATCACATGGGAATTCTCTGAGACCCGTATCATACATCTCAAAGAAACTTCCAGATCAAGTTCAAGGTATGCCACATTGCTTACAGGCCGTAGCAGCCTATGCAATGGCAGTAAAAGAGGCTTCAAAGGTGGTTCTGGGACATGACCTCACACTGTATACTACACACCTCATGACAAACATGAACACACAACACATGACAACACAAAGGTGCAGCGGCTATGAGATTATCTTGCTAAAAACACATAATCTAACCATAAAATCATGTTCAGAAACCTCAAAGCCCATTAGGTTTTTACATTCAGGAACACGATTTTACTGAGGTACTTGCAGAAACTACCCTCCCTAGACCAGACCTCACAGATGTTCCGTATCCAAATGTGGAAAATGTTTATGTAGATGGCAGCTGCTCCCGACCTGATGACAAAACTTATCAAACTGGTTATGCCATTGTTCAATTGCCAGATCTAATGATTGAAGCCAAATCTCTGAATGCTAGTTCAGTCCAGATTGCAGAACTCATTGCTATAACTATGGTTTGTCAGATTTTTGAAGGAAAAGATGTAAACATTTACACTGACAGCAGATATGGGTACACGGGTTGACAAAAGATCCTACTGGACTTTGGTCAACCAAGGAGGGAATAATAGGGAATAAAAGGGGTGCACCACATGATAGAATCCCTAGATTACACACAAGTCCCCACACAGAAGGGCAATTTAGAATATCTTTTGGTTATAGTTGACAGATTCACAGGATGGGTAGAAGCAATCCCTACCACAGGAGAGACAGCTAGAGTACTAATAAATCAGTGGATCTGTAGGTTTGGCCTTCCGGCCACTATATGGTCAGATCAAGGTCAAGCATTTACCTCGGCCTTAGTGAAGGAGCTCAGGAGTAGAGGAAAGCATGAACAGAACCATAAAAGACAAATTGAAAAAAGCAACAGGTGGCACAATGAAAAACTGGTTAGATTACTTGCCAGCAGTCTTATATCAAATCAGGACTACCCCCACAGAACAGGAATATCTCCTTTTGAGATACTTATGGGTAGGCCAGCACAGAGGAAACCTGATGAGGGAAAGGAGGTTAATCTTTATTCTTTACAGGAAGAGTATGTGAAACATCTGGTAAGTAGCCTTAGTGAAACAGAGGACAAGGTTGCTGTCACTTTTCCTCCTCTCTCCACAGAGCCTACACATCCGTATATCCAGGAGACAAAGTATTGATAAAACAACTTGCTGCCTGGAAACAACCAGGCCCTATCTTCCAAGGACCATTTGAAATTCTGAAGGTTGCCAGAACAGCCGTTCTTACAGATCAAGGACCACAATGGATCCATGCATCCAGACTAAAGACATTTCCGAAGGGAAACTGGAAGAAGGCGAAGGAGAAGACAAAGACCTCTGTTCTGGAGAGTATTCCAGAAAAGGATCCGGAAAATACTCCCTAGTGGACCATAAAAAACAAGAAACTCAGAGTTCCATACCCATAGACACTAATGGTCAAAAAGGAGGGGTCACTTCGGCAAAACTTTTTCTTTTTTCCTTAATGATTACATTGTTTATTTTAATGCTCATAATCGTAGGACACTGTTGGTCAGATAATTCTAACAGACCAAAAAGAAGTATGGAAGACAATTTTAGTGGTAAAATGCTGCTGCTTAAATTTAAGTATGCTTATGCTCAAAAATCAGGATATGAAAAATGTTGGATATGTAGTAAACTCCATCCTAGCACTGCTAGGATCCCCCTAATGGCAGTACCTCTAAACTTCACCCCTCTCCTAAACAGCACACCACCTGTCGTCCTTAATAATCCAATGACCGATGGGCTTCAATTCTTGAAGCCATGATCATAAGGAGGGGTTGTAAGGTATAAGAAGATCATGAACCAATATTCATGGTTAGAGTTCTCCTCAAATATATACATATTTTACAATAATGTTTCTCTGACATGTGTGAACAAGATGTGACTTTTGTGGTCAAGCTAATATTTCTTCTGTGTAACTGACAAGCATGTATATTTAGGTTGAAATGTGACTTTGTGGTTAGGCCTTTTCCGGGAAAAAGTATCTCACTTCTGCTTTTTAACTGACAGATTGACCGCACTGACATCTGGCGTTTCTTATCTTCCTGTTTCAAATGTCAGAACATGTCTAGTTTGACCACAATTGACGTATGTTAACTGACCGCTTTTGCAGAAGTCAAAAAACCTGTTAGAATTTATTTTTGTCTAACTCATGAGGTTTTTGCTTATTGCTGATAGGTTCATAGGAGGGAGGCAACTTTTCTCGCTGTGTATAAAAAAGGACATGTAACCATTAAACCACATATTCTAGTATACCCATTCACTGTTTATTGGTGTCTTGAATATCCGACCGGTCAGAGAGACTTCCACAGATCCTGAGTCCAGCTCGAGCTAAGAAGGTCCAACAGAACCAAACAGAACCAGAACCTTTCAACCATCATCCACAATGGAGGATCTAGTGGGGTTAGACAGGAAGTATTTTTTCATGTTAAGGTTTCTGACAAACTTATGAATATTAACATAGGTCTGGAATTTATTAAGGTTCTTAGTAGGGGCAAATTTTAGGCCCCTATCCAGAACCCGTAATTCATCATTATTTAATGAGCAACTGCTCAGATTGTAAATACCAGTGCCTATTGGGGTTTTGGCCTTTTGTATTTTCCTACCCCCTCTCCTTTCTCTCTTTCCTTTCTTTTTCGTGGATGGCCACTTCCCTGTGGGGTTTCCTGTGATTGGTGCCTCCACCAATCGTCTGGATTGGTCTGGTATGCAGGGGGACCTCTCCCTGGTCCACTCTGGGCTCCCGAAAAATCCCCCCACCCTCCCTCCCTTATTGCTTGATTCTGCAAAGGTGCAAATCTGTTAAAGATAGGTATTTGTCCTCCACGTGGAAAGTGGGGTTTCCCTCTACCCTGGGTATAAGTATAGGGACCCTGATCCTGTCTGTGATGATCCCAGCCATGGGGGGGACTCATAGTAATCTTGGTATTGGGGGTATCTAGAGGGAGACTGATATGAACCCCCTCCCCCCCCTTCTTCCCCTACCCCTTCCTTTTTTACCCCTTTGGTTATTCAGTCTATATGACTGGCCTTCCCTTTGAGGTAAGGGACCCTGTTCAGGATAGTCATAACTGTGAATAGGGTTCCTTATTGAAGTGGGTATAGGTAAAGGGGTGGTGATATGACTGGGAATATTATCTGGATTTGACTGATTAGGGGTACTGACAATTTGCCATTTAAAAATATTCCCGACCAAAATTATCCAGACCATGAATGATAACACTAGGAACATCGACTTATCTTGGACGATTAGCACGGAGCATATTGTATTTTTGGATCTGGAAATCTGGAAAGATGATGAGCATTTCCGTTTGTGCAATTATTTGAAACCTACTGACCGTAATTCCTATATACCTCTGGGGAGTTGCCACCACAAGTCGTGGTTGTGCAACATCCCCAAGGGTCAGTTCATTAGGCTTAGGAGAAATTGCACACGAGAAAATGATTTCCTATCTCAGTCACAGGTATTATCATCTAGATTTCAACAGAAAGGTTATGACAAAAACACTCTTGATAAGGAAATTGAGATGGTACGCAACATGGACAGGGGTCTGCTGGTTGCTAATAAGATTAAACAAACCAATATTAGCATTTCCAATTATAAGATGGTATTAGATTACAACATTCAGCATAAGAAATTTGAGAAGTTTGTGTCAAAGAACTGGTCTGTGTTAAAACAAGATAAAGTGTTGGGACCCTTATTGCCTGAACGACTATCTTTTATTTACAAGAAGGCCCCGTCATTACGTGACAAACTAGCACCAGGTGTAATTGATCCACCGGTCCAGTCTGAGAATAGGCTTTTTTTTTCCTTTCGGGTTTTTACGCATGCGGACGCTGCACTGCTTGTAAACACTCTAAATGTAATATTAAAAAGCAAAAATAATTCCTTGCTACGGCCACCAATAAACTGTATAAGATTGAAAAATGAATCACGTGTACCACCGTTGGTGTTGTTTACATGCTTGAATGTGAATGTGGTCTCCAATATATTGGGAGGACCTCTAGACCACTTCACGTTAGATTGGGAGAGCATGTGAACAATATCAAGAGGGGACTTAAGACACATAATGTGTCAAGGCATTTTAGATTAATGCACAACCAAAACCCAAAGGGGTTAAAATTCTGAGGCATCGAGAGGGGCATTGGAGAGGTGGCAGTTTTATACGTCAATTAAGTCGCAGAGAATCTCATTGGATTCATGAGACAAAAGTTTTAGTACCTGCTGGCTTAAACGTTGATTTTGACGTAAACTGCTTTATTTCTGATCGTTAGTTTTTAGTATGTGTATCCTGCGGTCTTTTTATATTTTTATATATATTACAATATGTTTCGAGTTATTGTCTGTTTTTTCTTAATGATACTGTGTTCATGTTTTCCATATGCTGTAAGGGTGTCAGCTGTGATGCGGGTGTCCTAGTACACGCTTTCTAGTTCCATGTGGGAATTTTTAATCTCATTTGCATAATGCTCTTAAAATGTTATATTTGAATGTATTTTAATAGTTGGTACGTCCTTTTACTATTATTGGGCTGCGTTCGGTATGAATGCAATGCCGATACTTCATTCCCCTTTGAGTTCCGGTTGTTTGCATACTTGTTTAGCAGGTTGCCATGGAGTTGTATTGTTTACCTCTCCATGACTGGCCGGACGTCAGCTTTCCCTTTGGTAACGTTACCGCTGATGAAGTCCCGCCCCTTGGACGTAACGCGTGTGGTACGACGTGATCCTGCGTGACGTCACCCGCGTCCCATGCTGACATCCGTTGGATATACTTTGACATGCTGCACATCCTCCGCACTGAGGCACAGTGCTAATTTTGTAAGTTTATTTCTTGTTTTTATGATCATTAAATCCTTTTACACAGAGAGCACTAGATTTCTTTGCTTTTCATTTTATATCTGGCCTCCTGGATCTGATTGTCTGGATTACTGGCTGTGAGACTGATCAGCGCTCTAATTACACCTTGTCTACCTGATGTGGATTCAGTATAGCCTGGATGTCTGTTTTTCTCCCGGAGGGGGAACTGCTTAAGTGACCTGACTGACTAGCTCAGGGGTCCACTCGCTGAGGTGAGCTGCTAACCATTACTAGTGGTGGAGGTCGTCACACAAGTCACTATAAAGAATCTAGAAGTCACCTACTGAACACATATTGGTGTTTTTTAGTTTATTGCTCCTCAAAGAAAGACTCTTGGACTATCTCTATCCTTTGTAGTCTTTAATCTTATGTGTGTTTTTTATGTTTGCGCTGCACTGCCTTTTTATATTTTCTGATGGGGATTTGATATTTTGAACCTCAGTTTTTCAGCTGCTGTATGTTTAGGGTTATTTGCGCTGGTTGATTTGACTTTTTATTAGATGAGTTTGGGCCCAGGAGAGCATGCTGGAGAGGTAAGTGAAGGGAAATATGCATGTAGGCCAAAAAAGGACTTAAAAAAAACCCAGCATGCATGGGGACAAAGGGGACTTTCACAGCATATTACAATCATGGTAATTAGGGAAGGATGAAAGAAATACTATACATTATCATACATGAAATACATAGAATGTGATATTAAATGAGTAAACTTACCCTCATATAGTCATCCTGCAGGACTTGGATGATGGCAGAACAGGTCTCTGGGATTATGACGCCCAGAGCCTGGGGGGAGATGCCTGTCGTGAACTTCAGGTCCTGTAGACTTCTCTCTGTCGCCAGGTAGCGTAAGGTGGCGATGAGCCTCTGCTCAGCACTGATGGCTTCCCGCATAACGGTGTCCTGCCTGGTGATATAGGGGGACACCAAAGCCAACAGATGCTGAAAAACGGGGTCAGACATCCTAAGAAAATTCCTGAAATCATCAGGGTTATTCTCCCGGATCTCCCGCAGCAGAGGCATATGACATAATTGGTCCCTCTGGAGCAACCAATTCTTGGTCCATGGACCCCTTCTCACCCTCCTCATGGACTCGTCTTGGTCCAAGACAAGAAGACCAACAGAAACACAAAGACGATGCACAACACGATCTCTACGACGAGAACGTATTCACAACATGACTAGAAAACGGTCGTCTGATCAGAACGAACTAAACAGAACACACTGAAGTACAGCAAGGCCTATGAAGAACGACCGGAAAATCAGAAATGAGTGGACAAGAACGCACTGAAAAACAGATACGACCTGACTACACGCCCTGAAAGACAGCACCAACTGAACCGCAGAAAACGATCTGAAAGCACGAAGTCTGAAAAGCGCGAATCGTCTCTTTCCAAACTTTTACTAACACGCGGCAACACGAGATTAGCACAAGCAGCCCAAGGGGTGGCGCCATGAGAATTGAACTTCCCCTTTATACTGCCGTCATACTTGTTGTACGTCACCGCGCTTTTAGACCGACGAGATTTTGGATTAACAGTGTGTATGCAAGGAAAGCTTGACAAGAATCTCGTCAAGCTTGACAAGAAACCCGTCGAGAAAAACTTCGTTTTTTTTCCGACGAGATTCTCGGTCGTGTGTACGCGGCTTTAGTGCTGATCTGCTACAAACACTTTTTAGCAGAATGTAGGTGTTCCTTAGGTCAGTGATCGGAGTTCCATAAACAGAGACAAATCATTGGGCTGGTTAGGAATGTGGAGCTTCAGTGACTCTTCTTTTGCTCCTAAGACTCATCAGTTCTAAGTCTAGGTTCACATCTATGCGGTAGCAGTTGATGCGTTTTACAGATGAATTTTGCGTTTTTAAATCCATGTTTTTGTTGTATTTTTGCATGCATTTTTCATGCATTTTGCGTTTTGGGGTTTTGTGTTTTTTTTTGTTCCCTTTAAAAACACTGTATATAGTTGGTTGCTAAGGAGCGGCCGAGAAGCCAGGCACCATTTCCTTAATAACCAATGAGTGAGGTCAGATACTGATGTGAACGAGAAGGCCTGACTTGCAGTCTCTGCTCTAATTCATCCAAAAGATGTTCTATCAGGTTGAGGTCAGGACTCTGTGCAGGCCAGTCAAGTTCCTCCACCACAAACTCGCTCATCCATGTCTTTATGGACCTTGCTTTGTGCATTCGTGCGCAGTCATGTTTGAACAGGAAGGGGCCATCCCCAAACTGTACCCACAAAGTTGGGAGCATGAAATTGTCCAAAATGTCTTTGTATGCTGACACCTTAAAGTGGAGTTCCACCCTGAAAAAAAAATTCAGCAAAAATCGACAAAGAAAAAAAATGAAAACATTTTTTTTTTACTTACCAGAAATAGCGGTTGCTATGCGGAAGTCCCTAATCTGCCTCTTCATCCTCCGCGGTGGATATTCTTCCTCGTCCTACACTTGGATTCTTCTTGTGAATGGGGTGCGCTGCCTTCTGGGAACTGTGTGTATCCCAGGAGGCAGCCGCCCATTCACAAAGCGCCGTGCGAGTCACGCATGCGCTGTAGGAAACAGGCAGTGAAGCCGTAAGGCTTCACTGCCTGTTTCCCTTAGTCAGGATGGAGGCGCCGGGACCTGCCAGGACCGAGCGATCGCCGTCGGGGGCCCGACATTGCAGGCGAGTAGGACAGGTAAGTGTCCTTATTAAAAGTCAGCAGCTACAGTGTTAGTAGCTGCTGACTTTTAAAAAAAATAAAATCGCGGGTGGAATCCCGCTTTAAAGGTATTGTAAACCCTTGTGTTTTTTCACCTTAATGCATTCTATACATTAAGGTGAAAAAACACCTTGCAGTGTCCGGCCCCCCCGAGCCCCCGTTTTACTTACCTGAGCCCCGAATTTCCATGGACATGATCCCGCGTCGCTGTCTCCCTGGCTTCTCGGCTCTTCATTGGATAGATTGATAGCAGCGCAGCCATTGGCTCCCACTGCTGTCTATCAAATCCAATGACGTGGCTGCCGGAAGGGGGGGCCGTGTCATACACTCTACGGCTATGGACGCCAAGTGTATGACTCGGGAGCATGCTCGCGAGGTAACCCCCTCGGGAAAAAGCTTCCCAGAGGGGGTTATCTATTGCGGGGAGGGGGACGCGAGAGCCACCGTGGGACCCCAGAACAGGACCCCAGAACAGGAGGATCGGAGCCACTCTGTGCAAAACGAACTGCACAGTGAAGGTAAGTATGATATGTTTGTTATTTTATTTTTTTAAACTGAACCTTTACAACCACATTGAAGCCTCGTACACACGGCCGAGAATCTCGTCAGGAAAAAACACGTCGTTTTTCCTGACGAGATTCTTGAACAAGAGTCTTGTCCCAGCCGAGTGTACACACGTACGATTCAAAAGAACCGCCGTTCTTTTGAATGGCACGAACGCGGTGACGTCATCGACTACGACGAGCCATCTTGCTACACCCTACCTATGCCTAGGAAGCTACCACGCATGCGTCAAAGTCATTTTGAGCATACATGGGTTTCCACGGCGACAGGTAAGTGTACACACTCTCGGGTTTCTCGTCGGGAAACAGGCCGACCAGAATCCCGACGAGAAAATAGAGAGCAGGTTCTCTATTTTTATCGTCGAGCTTCTGGCCAGTTTTCCTGACGAGTAACCTGAAAGCCTCGTACACACGGCTGGTTTTCTCGACAAGAAAGCTCTCCCGGCAGTTTTCTTGCCGTTTCTTGACGAGAAAACCGGCCGAGTTCAATTCACTGGAACTACTAAAAAACAACCGCCACACCATAATCCACCAAATGAATTGGACCAGTGCCTTGTAAGAACCCAGGCAGGCTGCCTCCAGCACCACAGCTAAACTGGACTCAACGGAAATAAACAAATTATGTGCGTGCTAAAACATAGCAGCCAGGAAATATTTATGGAGGTCAGGACAAGCCAGACCTCCTTTCCCCCAGAGTCTTTGCAATATCGTCAACTTAAGTATAGGCTGACCCTGGCCCCACATAAAGGAGGTCAAAGTGGGATTAATGAGGCGAAACACTCTTTTGGGTATCCATACCGGGGAATGTCTGAGAACATACAGAAATACAGGCAAAAGTTTGATCTTTGGCTTCCTGATGACGTGAAACACATGAAACGTACATCGAGGCGGTACTTGGTCACGTTACTTCGTCACTTCCGGTCCCTCTGGTTGTCCTCCATCGTGGGTGGAACGCACGCCAGCTACGAGTGCTAGCCGCGGGGCATCACTTGCTTCTCTGACACGCTCCACAGCCTCAGTGCCTGGCGAGGGCACCACCAATGTAAGCAGCCATTTGGCTTATGTATTTTATCACTTCTTTTAATAAAATGGGATTACACTATTTTGGTTCCTTTTACGTTCCTTTGCATATCCTACCTGTGACATCCATTGGAGTAAGGGATTGACCAGCTTTACAGTCTCCATTATTGCAGCAAGCTAAAGTGCATTTGACCTTCTCTTCGTTAAAAAGGCTAATATCATCTGGTAAGTAGAAACCCAATTACTGAGCACTTTGTGTGGTTACTACTGGTCGGTAAAGGTGTTCAATTTATCTTCAGCAACAGAAGAAACATCACGTAGTGTCATTTTCACATTGGACTTTTATTTGTTTTTCTGCGTAATTTTCCACATTGGACTTTTAGTAGTCTTTTTTTGTGTCATCATTTATTCACAATTAATACTCTAGTTTTCTAAGGACTTTTAATCTATGCCAGTGTCATTAGGTTATCTAGTCCTGTGTGTGTATATTTGCATTTTCCACTACCAGTGTCACCTTGGCCAGGCTTGTATTGCTCCTTATGTGTATATTTGCATTAGTTTTGGTCAATGTTCCATATTTATCACATTATCTTTTTTGTGTATTTTGGTGCACTACACTAGTTGCAGCTTTTAGCCTACATAGGGACTACAGTTCCAGGTGTATGCCAAGTTGCATTTTAATTTCTCATGACCAGCACCCCCTATCTCCTATTCCAAAAGTTTAATCTTAAATAAATTGATTTACCCAATCAGGGATAAGGGGAGATGAACCCATGCCCTTAGTCTATTCTTCATAGTTTGTATCAATGGGGCAAGGTTTAATGTGTAGTGATCTGAAGAGGATGACGAAATGTAAATACCAAGGTATTTAATTTTGTTGGTCCATAGTAAAGGGAGGTTGGGTTTCGCTAGAGACTTAGCTGCATCGTCAGTTGGTAATATTTGAGATTTTTCCCAATTAATTCAGAGGCCGGAGCATTCAGTGAAACTGGAGAGAATAAGCAGGGTCTCACGAAGAAAAGGACCAGGGTCATTTAAAACTAGAATAAGATCGTCTGCATACATGGCCAATTTTTAATGAATGGTACCAACTTGGATGCCCATAACCAGGGTAACCTGTCTGAGGGCCGAGGCAAGCAGCTCCATCACCAAGGCAAAAAAGAGACGGCAATAATGGCAAGCCTTGCCTTGTACCTCTTCCAATTGTAAAGGGGGGTGAGAGAACACCGCCCAACTTAATTTGTGCTATCGGAAAATTATATAAAATTTCCATCCACCCGTGGAACACAACCCCAAACCTTCTAAGAGCTTGGTCAAAATTTTTAGATCATAATTTAGCAAAGAAATCGGCCTATAAGAGGCGCATTTAGATTTATCTTTGACAGGTTTAGGAAAAAGTACAATACAGGCATACCTCACTTTTAAGTACACAATGGGGTTTATTTACTAAAGCTGGAAAGGGAAAAATAAGGCTCACTTCTGCATAGAAACCAATGAGCTTCTAACCCCCGCTTGTTCAATTAAGCTTTGGTAATAAAACCTGGAAGCTCATTGGTTTCCATGCAAAAGTGAGCCTGATTTTGCACTTTCCAGCTTTAGTAAATAAACCCCATTGTGTACTTAAAAGTGGGATATGCCTGTATGCGCCTGGTACATAGAGGGGGCAAGGAAATTTGCTCTTTGCAATCAACATAGAGCTTCAAAAGTTTAGGTGCGACTAGGGCCGCATACATGTGGTACCAGTCACCAGGTACAGTAGGCTATTTGGACCAGGTGTTTTGCCACTGGGAAAAGAGCAAATTGCAGCTTCTATTTCTATCTCTATCCAAGTACTCAAAAGAGTGGGTAAGCATAAGGATTGCAGATATGCTTTAAGCTGCTAACTAGGCCAACCAGGGGTCGCTTTATAAAGGTTTTCGTAAAAGGACCTAAACATGTAGTATTTGCTCCAGTTCAGAGATAACTCTGCCATCCGAGCAACACATTTCTGACACCACCGTTTGCATCTAAGAGTCAGTCACTAGATTTGCTAGGAGTTTACTATTTTTGTCTCCAAACTTGAAGATCTTTCCAGCCAAGGAATCAACTTCCAAATGAGTATCTGAGGCAAAATGTAGAGACAAAGCTCATCACACATCAGCCAGCTAACTGAAATGATCCGGAGTCGGAAAGTCATAAAAAGTTTCTGCCACCTTGGATTCCCCATCTTCAAGTTGTTTGACTTGGGAGGACAGCTCAGAGCGGACCGCTTTAATAGCAGAGATGTACTTCCCCCTGGCGGTGGCCTTAACCACTTCCCATCCCGCGTATAGTCATATGACGGCTGCAAGGTGGCTCTGCCATCCCGGTCGGCCGTCATATGGCTTCCCGGCCACTAGGGGGCGCGTGCTTGCCATGTCACTTGTGAGCCGATGCGCGTGCCTGGCGGCCGCGATGTCCCCCAGGCACCCACGATTGCCAGTCACAGAGCAGGGACCTGGATCTGTGTGTGTAAACACACAGATCTACGTCCTGTCAGGGGAGAGGAGACCAATCATGTGTTCCTTGTATATAGGAACACTGATCGGTCACCTCCCCCAGTCAGTCCCCTCCCCCCACAGTTAGAATCACTCCCTAGGTAACACATTTAACCTCTTTTTCACCCCCTAGTGTTAACCCCTTCACTGCCAGTGACATTTATACAGTAATCAGTGCATTTTTATAGCACTAATCACTGTATAATTGTCAATGGTCCCAAAAAAGGTGTCAAAAGTGTCTGATCTGTCTGCCGCAATATCACTGTCCCATAAAAAAAAACCGCAGATCACCTCCATTAGTAGTAAAAATCTATCCCCTATTTTGTAGACGCTCTAACTTCACTGCAGAGGCGATCAAATACCACCAAAAGAAAGCTCTATTTGTGGGGAAAAAATTATCAAAATTTCATATGGTTACAGTGTTGCATGACCGCACAATCGTCATTCAAAATGTGATAGCACTGAAAGCTGAAAATTGACCTGGGCAGGAAGGGGGTTAAAATGCCCTGTATTGAAGTGGTTAAAGACTTCCCATACCACAGGAGGCAAGGTGGAGCCTTCATTTAATTCCCAGTATTGTTTCACTTTGGGAGAGATCATCTCCTCATCCTTAGGGTCCTGTAACTACTTAGTTGCCAAACACCAGCACCTCTGACACCTGTTCTCTGTCAACGCCAAGGTGACTTCCAGAGGGGCATGTTTAGAGAGGCCCCCAGGCAAATACAAGACCTCCCACACCACCACTAGAGCACAGGCATTGCCAAAGGCCAGATCAATCCTAGATCCTGACTTATGAGTAGAAGAGTGGAAGGAGTAGGCCCTAGTGGTCTGGTGTTTCCATCTCCAAATTTCAGTATAATTAAAGGCGTGTGCCCATTGAAGTAAATCAGGAGTGTATACTCCATAAGGATTACACAAGTCCAGAGATGGATCGAGGCTGGAGTTAAAATCCCCAGCTATATAAAGCCTGGAGATTTGTAGTGTGGCTAACTTTTCATATACAGTGTACAAGACCCGCTGGTTGAAAGGCAGGGGAACATACACTTTACCCATAGCATACACAGTCATTCTATTTTCTAACAACAGTATAATATAACGACCTTTGGGTCAGTCAACCAGGTGCAGAACCTTGTATGGAAGGGATTTATTTATTAGTATAGCCGCTCCCCTTGTGTAGATAGAATAGGTTGCATGGAATGATTGTTGAACCCAGGGAGAGATGTGTCTCTGTAGGAACAAGATATTGGGCTTATGGTGGCTCAGGTACTTAAACATCAAAGCTCTCCTAATTTTATTGTTTAAGCACCGGACATTCCAAGATACAAGTTTCAGTTACATAGCAAAGTAGATAGATAATACACATAAGGGAGGCTTCCGCATATTTGGATACTGTGAGAGGGTGTAGAACAGAGTCACTCTAGAGATGACCCCAAATAACATATCATCCCAAATAAGCCAGTTGGCCAGTGAATATAGAGCGTACATTACATAAAAAAACAAAAACAACAACAATAAAGACAAAATAAACTATAACCTCGCTACTGGCCACAGGTGGGGACCACATCGACTTACCACCCTATAACCAGCAGTGTGTTGAACTCCCTACTAACCAGAAACCCAAAGAACAGTTCCAGTCAGTTTAATACCCTGAACTCTAACTAGATCTTCTTTTTGAAGTTACTCCAGGTATATGGAGAGTAGCAACAACTTCAGTTGTTCTCTAAGAAGATAAACTTAGAGGGGGTAAGTGTAAAGCAAGCTCAAATTTGCACATGAGGTAGCTCCGAGACGTGAAGTAAAAATAGTTGGATAAGACAAAATGAACTTTTTATTTGACTTATTTGCTATTATGGTTGTATTAGCGCCATATCCTTTTTGGTTTAAAGTGAATGTCTAGTGTTTTTTTCTCTAAAAATACCAAACCTGTTATACTTACCTACTTTGTGTAATGGATTTGCACAGAGCAGCCTGGATCCTCCTCTTTTTGGGTCCCTCTTCTGTGCTCCTGGCCCCTCCCTCCTGTCGAGTGCCCCCACAGCAAGCAGCTTGCTGTGGGGGCACCCGAGCCGAGTCACATTCTGTGTGTCCACTCAGACATGGAGCTGCGGTTCGGGCCCACCCCCTCTCTCTTCTGATTGGCTAACTTACTTTGATTGACAGCAGCGGGAGCCAATGGCACCACTGCTGGTCATTTTCCCAGCATAATATTCATAATATTATTCATAATATTCTGACGTAGACCTTGAAAGACTGTGCCTATGCACAGTTATTTAACTGGAGCTAAAGAGCTGTTTTTAAATTGTAAAAAAGTATTTTTTTTAATGATACTTTTGCAGTATACTGTGACTTGTTCGAGATATACTGTATTTATGCAGAAGTTACTGGAAGGTACTGATAATATTCATTTTTTGTGGAACCTTCCACCTGTCTATAGAAAAGATGGCTATTTAAAATCCCTGTCATTCAAAGAAGTATTCATGTTTTTGGTACTGGGTACACTTTTAAGCTAACGAAAATATAAGGCAGTTGCTACATTCATACTGTTGTCATCTAAATGTGCCACCTAACCTAATAATGACACATATTCATATTAGATTTAAATCATTGCAAATCACATTTGCATTTCTAGCCACAAGATAAAGTTGTGCATCAAACTAAATATCACAGAAATTACTTGAAATATGTTTAGTGCATTTCATCTAGCTTGGAATTTTACTGAGCCTCTCTCCCACTTCAAAAATGTGATATGAGTGTTGTATGTATATATTTTCTGTAATAAAAATAATTCATTTAAAATCAAACAAATGCAGTGTTTGTGCCAAAGCTGAAGTCTGCTAAAATAAATAAAATCTTTATAGAGTGTAGGAAAGTTATGTTTTCGGTAAGTTTTTGCAGTGTTTTATGGCTATGCTACATTTATTATACTAAGTAATTCTGTGTATATTTGAGGCTGATAAATAATTCTGCAGAAAATGAAGCTTGAAGACAAAATGAAAATCTCAAATATTTACTGTATTGTACTTTCTATACTTTTTGTTTGAGCTCCTCAGTAGATAATTTCGATAAAGTCTGTTCAGATAAATAAGGTTATATAATTGTAAAGAATTATCGTTTCTACAGACAAAAATCATATATTTTTTTACCAAATAAACATAATATATAGTATACATTCTACAATGTATAGATTGTCATTTTAGGTTCAGGATAGCGAGGAAGGATCAAGACCTCTTTCAAATGTGTATTGTTGATTTGCTTCCATGTGGGCCAGTTTACTCAAGTTTTAGCCCTCTTGAAAGCAATCAACAGTGGGTCGCTTTTCAGAGGGCATTTGACAGGTGATGAGGAAGCAATATATTGCCTCCGCACCACCTGTTTTACCCCTAAAAGCCCACACCACTGCACAGCAACTGCACACGTTGCACGCATTTGCAGTGCATCTCTATGCACTTGAATGGAATGCGTTTGGAGGGTGAAGGACTTTCCAAAATGACAGAGGGTTTCAATCTTGCAATGACCATGAAATGTGTACACCCCTATCCGCTACATTTGCAGCTTAAGAGGGAGCTACTGGGGGGCAGTAAAAATAAAATACAACAGTATGTTTTTTTTATTTATGTTTATTGAAATTTCACAGTACAAAAATAGAGGCATGTACATAACATAGAGCTCAGTGGCCCTGATTCATAGCATTCAACCTAAACAAGAACAAAAGTCGAACAGGGTAAGGGGAATGGGGGAAAGGAGAGGTATATTTACCCGTATACAATAAAATGGCATAACATGCCAGAGCAAAACAATATACCGTATATACTCGAGTATAAGCCGACCCGAATATAAGCCGAGGACTTAATTTTACCACAAAAAACTGGGAACACTTATTGACTCGAGTATAAGCCTAGGGTGAGAATGCAGCAGCCACTGTAAGCGTAAAAGAGGGTCAACAATGCCCATTTGCATGCCTCACTGTTCCCATTTGCAACCTCACTGTGCCCATTGCAGTCTCACTGTGCCATACCTCACTGTGCCCATTGCAACCTCACTGTGCCCATTGCAGTCTCACTGTGCCATACCTCACTGTGCCCATTGCAGTCTCACTGTGCCATACCTCACTGTGCCCATTGCAGTCTCACTGTGCCATACCTCACTGTGCCCATTGCAGTCTCACTGTGCCCATTGCAACCTCACTGTGCCATACCTCACTTTGCCATACCTCACTGTGCCCATTGCAACCTCACTGTGCCATGCCATACCTCACTGTGCCCATTGCAACCTCACTGTGCCATACCTAACTGTGCCATGCCATACCTCACTGTGCCCATTGCAACCTCACTGTGCCATACCTAACTGTGCCCATTGCAACCTCACTGTGCCATACCTCACTGTGCCCATTGCAGTCTCACTGTGCCCGAGTACCTGAATTCTTGACAGGCATCCATTTTTTAAAAGTCGCGGCTTCCTCCTAGCGTTCCGTTCCGTGATAAGCATTTGACACTGTGTTCCACCTATCACGGAGGTCCTCTCATACTCAGACTCAGTTTCCCAGCAGACACTGTGTTCAGTGTTCCGCCAATCACAGACATTATTTCATCCTCGGAGAAGAGGACGTCTGTGATTGGCGGAACACTGAACACAGTGTCTGCTGGGAAACTGTCCGAGGATGAGAGGACCTCCGTGATAGGCAGAACACAGTGTCAAATGCCTATCGCGGAACGGAACGCCAGGAGGAAGCCGCGACTTTTAAAAAAATGGACGCCTGTCAAGAATTCAGGTACACTGACTCGAGTATAAGCCGAGGGGGGTATTTTCAGCCCTAAAAAAAGGGCTGAAAAACTTGGCTTATACTCGAGTATATACGGTAGTTAACATAAGTACCTTCAGGAGTGGAAGCAAAGTTAGATGACTGATTGGTTAACTCAGAGAAACATATAAGAACAGTAATACCAACAGAAGGGGCTACCTGTCATGGAGAAGGGAGCTAAAATAGTTTTAAAGCTTGATGAAAGCGTGGAGGCTTTAGGGTGGTAGGAAAATAGAGGGGTCAGACAAGTTGGATACTTTAGGTTTACCTAGGGAGTTGGTGAGGTCACGTTTAAGGTACCAATCCCTGTAGCGAAATGGTTGCATGACACAACAGTATGTTTTTACTGTCCAAACCAACTGTTATGCCCCATACACACGATCGTTTTTCATGCCGTTAAAAATGCCATTTTTAAAAATGGTCATTAAAACCGATCCTGTGTATGCTCCAGAGCATTTTTAATGACGTGAAAAACGGCCATTAAAAATTTCGAACATGCTCTATTTTTTCACGTCGTTTTTCATGTCGTTTTTTTTAACGACGTGAAAAACTATAGTGTGTATGCTTTTACGAGGTGAAAAAAACCGTGCATGCTCAGAATCAAGTATGAGACGGGAGCGCTCGTTCTGGTAAAACTAGCGTTCGTAATGGAGATAGCACATTCGTCACGCTGTAACGGACTGAAAAGCACGAGGCTGAAAAGCGCAAATCATCGCTCAACAAATTTTACTAACATGAAGGGTGGCGCCATCCGAACGGAACTTCCCCTTTATAGTGCCGTCGTACGTGTTGTACGGCACTGCGCTTTGCTTGAACGTTTTTTAAAATGATCGTGTGTACGCAAGACAGGCTTGAGAGGAAACATGAAAAAAAATGACGAGAAAAACGTTGGTTTCAAAAATGGCATGAAAAACGATCGTGTGTACACCGCATAAGGCACCTTTCACACTGACATGGTTTTTAGGCGGTTTAGCGCTAAAAATAGCGCTGCTATACCGCCTGAAAAAATCGTGCCCTGCAGTCTTCAGTGTGAAAGCCCGAAGGCTTTCACACTGAAGCGGTGCGCTAGCAGAACTGCTCCAAAAGTCCTGCTATCCGCATCTTTGCAGCGGTGAAGGAGCGGTGAGTTTACCGCTCCTTTACCGCTGCTTCCCATTGAAAGCAATGGGAAACTGCGGTAATACTGCCGGCAATGCGCCTCTGCAGAGGCCCATTGCCAGCGGTATTAACCCTTTTTGGCCGCTAGCAGGGGTTAAAATCACGCCGCTAGCGGCCGAATATCACGGTAAAAACAATTGTATAGCGACACTAAAAATAGCGCCGCTATACCGCGAGCACACCTCCCCGCCCCAGTGTGAAAGGGGCCTAAGTGTAAAGGAGCCCTGAGTGACAGTTTCCTCTTTTTTCTTTCCTATTGCAGGAGCAGAATTGACTGGAATTTACCTTACTGGAGATGAATACTAACCAAGCAATTTATTAGGAACACATGTACACCTGCGTAAAGTGGTTCTAAAGCCCTGTACACACGATCGGATTTCCTATGGATTCTAATCTGATGGATTTTTCCATCGGAAATCCGATGAAGCTGACTTCCATCAGTCTTGCCTACACACCATCAGTCAAAAATCCGACTGTCCCAAACGCTGTGACGTAAAACACTCCGACAAGCCGAGAAAAATTAAGTTCAATGCTTCTGAGCATGCGTCGACTTGATTCTGAGCATGCGTGGGTTTTTTGTCCGATGGAGTTCCACACAGACGGAATTTGCTATTGTTTTTTTTCCCATCAAATATAATTTAAAACATGTTCTATATTTTCTCACCGATGGAAAAAAGGCAGATGGGGCCCATACACGGTTGGTTTTTTTACCTTAATGAATCCACTACATTAACCACTTAACCTCCCGAAGATTTACCCCCCTTCATGACCAGGCCATTTTTTGCGATACGGCATTACGTTACTTTAATCTCCCTGGCGGTATTCCCGAGTGTGGCTTGGGGGGAATTTTTACTACCAAAAGCGGTAACCCCGAGCCAGACTCTGGATCGCATCGCAGTATCCAGGGAAAGTTACTTACCTAGTCCCCTGGATCCTGCGATGTCTCCCCACTGTGTCTGCGAGCCGTCTACTCCTCCGCTCGATTCACACAGTGCCCGAGTGCCGAGCTCCGTTCCCTGTGAGCATTGCGACATACGGGGACGGAGCACGGCGCCAAATTCCAAAAATTAAAAACACAGTATACATACAGTATACTGTAATCTTACTGATTACAGTACTGTATCAAATAATTACACATCCCCTTTGTCCCTAGTGGTCTGTCCAGTGTCCTGCATGCACTTTTATATTATAAATACAGTTTTTTCTGCCTGGAAACTGGAGCAACCAAAAAGTGTCCCTTTACGTCAAAAGTGGTTTTAGACAAACTAGAAAACAGCGATAATAAATTAGAATCACTTGCAGAATTGAGCGATAGCGATTTGTGGGGAAATTCGTCATCAAACACTGAAAGTAATGACAGCGACAATTCTGCAACTGAGCAAATGTCAGTGTTTTTGATTTGATTACATTATTGAATAATTTTTATTATTATTATAATATTATTTGTTATAATTATTTATAGTTATTTATTATATTATAATTTATGATTTTGTGTTTCAAACTTTATCATACCCGGGATGTCTACTAGACTCTTGTTTGGTCAGGTTTAAGTAAGTAATTACTAAGAATTGCAGGCCTACAATACACAACACCAAATTTCCATGCAAAATAATGGTACCGCTTTCAGATTAAAAAAACTGACATAATCATACCACCAGGGAGGTTAACTGACAATTGCGAGGTTGTGCAACACTGTACCCAAACAAAATGTATGTACTTTTTTCCCCACAAATATAGATTTCTTTTGGTGGTAAACAAAAAAACGACCTACAATAAAAAAAAAAATATATATATTTTTACTTTTTTAACATCTAATTTCTTCATAAATGGAGGCCAGTACAGGCGGTTCCCGGGTTACAAACAAGGTAGGGTCTGTAGGTTTGCTCAAACGTTGAATTTGTTTGTAAGTCGTAACAGGTAAAAAAAAAATTATGTATAGCTCCAGCCAAAGAAAATATTTTTAAGTTTTTTTTGGATAGCATAGGGAAGGGTTAACACTCCTGTAACATTTGTTTTGCTGTATGTGTCCTTGTTCAGTAGATTTCACCTCACTTTCTGTCCTTGTGGCAATTGGATTTTAAAAAATTTGGGTTGTTGAGAAAACAAGGATTGGTGATAAAGCTTCAGTGGAAAGGAAACACGTTTTTCCCCATGATAACTTCTACAGGAGAGAATTTCCCTTCCTAGGGGTAGATTTCCTCTCACTTCCTGTTGTCTCCCTCTGTTTGTAAGTAGGAGTCGTTTGTAAGTCGGATGTTTGTAACCTGGGGACCGCCTGTATGTATTCTGCTACATGTTTTTGTAAAAAAATAAAATAACAATAAGCGTAACTCATTGGTTTACACAAACAATATAGCGTCTACAAACTATGGGATATATTCATGGAGTTTTTTATTTTCATACTAGTAATAGCAGGGATCAGTGACTTATAGTGGGACTTCGATATTGCTTCACACTATCAGACACTAATTGACACTTTTAAAACTTTGCGGGAACCAGTGACACTAATACAGTGATCAGTGCCAAAATATGCACTGTCACTGTACTAATAGCAATGTCTAGGAAGAGGTTAAACATCTAGAGCGATCAAAGGATTAACTGTGTGCCTAGCCAGTGTTTTTGTGTATACTGTGGGCTGCTTTCAGTAGGGGAAGAGACCAATCCTAGTGTCTGCTTTGCAGAGACATAGGATCGTCCCTTTCCCTCCAGTCAGAACTGAGATATGCCTTGTTTAAATAGGCATATCTCAGTTCTCCGTGTTTTATTGGCAATCGGTGGGTGCTGGAGGGCATCAAGTCCCCGGGACCCGCAGTTCAGCTTGTGCTGTGAATCATCAGAGCAGAAGCGGCCCCCTGAAGGTGGAAATGCAGAATCTTGTATATATATATATATATATATATATATATATATATATATATATATATTTATATATGTGATTCTGCCCACAGCTGCCACCCTGTAACAGTAAACGTAATATAGGGCGTTCAGCATGTGGTTGAGTAAAAAAATAAACCCTGAATACTTACCTGAGCCCGATCTCAACTCAGCACTGTGCCAGAGAGCTGTGGCCCTCTCCTCTCTATCTCTCTACTCACTAGACATGGAGGCAATGAGGATTGTTTTTTGCATTATCTTGATTGCCTCAATCTATATCCGGTGAGACACTGGCTAAAGGGGCATAAAGGGAAGGACATATAAGTGTTTTTTTCACCCCAGGCTGCAGGAGGGTCTAAAACTCTGGTGACTTTTCAATCTGTGTGGAGCACGGGGGGGTTGTAGGACTATCTATTGGCTGACTGTTTACATGAGAAGGATCACTAAGTGATTTATAGCTAACATTGTCTTGTGTGGCAAACTTTTCTGTTTTTTTATTTTTTTTATTTTTATTGTTTGGTTACACTTGATATATTCATATGATTACACTGTGTATGACAGCTCATTTAAGGTGTTAGATTGGAGGTGATAGTGCAACTCTCATGTATTTATATACATTTATAGCTAGGGCGCAAGCCATCAGTGTCTGCCCCCAAAGCAAGCAGGGCATAGCAGTCAGAGTTTTGTTTGTACAGAGGTAATGTTTAGCCTTTCGTCCCCCACTCATATATAATATATTATAATATATATATAAGGTATTGCTTAGGATACCTAGCACTTCTGAAAAAGACTTCATGAGCTTTTCATGAACTTTGCAAGCCTGCATGAATAAGTTCCTGACATGTCACACTAGGCAGCAACATTATAATTTTTCAAAAAGCTGTAAATTGTGTAATAAAATGCTTAAACTGAGAAGTTATCAGTCTGCTACACTGAGGAGGAAGCCTTCACTTAGTCTGCACCCCCCCCCCCCCCCCCTCAGTGATTAGACTACAGCATTGTAGGTAAGAGTCTTCAGCAAGGGACTGATCTGTGTCAGCCATTTGTGAACACAGCCTAAAACTGTACAAGGACCAGAATTTACATCACTGTGTCCTCTATAAGGTATAATATCAGTCCAGGAAGTAGATGCTGACCTTTGGTGGTGTACTAGAAAAAAAAAATGGTGCCATCTGTCTGGAACAAAAAACAACAGAGGTAATAAATAACTGTTACACTTATACATTCAAGTGGTTTATATGACCACACATAGTATGTATAATGCAACGCCCACTTTAACATTTTAATTGATAACTCACATCTCTCTCCATCTCTTACTTATGCCTCCTCCAGGCCCAGACATGTCGTGCCTACTTCTAAATCAAGCTTTGCTTAACCACATCAGCCCCGGAAGAATTGGCTGCCTAATGACCGCGCCATTTTTTGCAATACGGCACTGCATCGATTTAACTGACAATTGCGTGGTCATGCGATGTTGCACCCAAACAAAATTGACGTCCTTTTCTTCCCACAAATAGAGCTTTCTTTTGGTGGTATTTGATCATTTCTGCTTTTTTCATTTTTTGCGCTATAAACAAAAAAAGAGCGAAATTTTGAAAAAAAGCACAATATTTTGTACTGTTTGCTGTAATAAATAGCTCCATTTTTTTTTTAAAAAAAGGTATTTTTTCCTCAGTTTAGGCCGATATGTATTTTTCTACATATTTTTGGTAATAAAAAACACAAAAAGCGTATATTGATTGGTTTGCGCAAAAGTTATAGCGTCTACAAAATAGGGAATAGATTTATGACATTTTTATTATTTATTTATTTTTTACTAGTAATGGTGGCGATCTGCGATTTTTATTGGAACTGCGTGACATTATGTCGGACGTATCGGACACTTTTGACACATTTTTGGGACCATTGGCATTTATACAGCGATCCGTGCAATAAAAATGCACTGATTACTGTAAAAATGCCACTGGCAGGGAAGGGGTTAACACTAACACGTCCCTGTTCTGCCTTTCGTGCCCGCGCTCGCTCGTGGCTGGCGGTCACGAGCATCAGCACCCCGCTGTGCAGCGGGCGTGTGCGCGCGCCTGCTATTTCGCTTAAGGGGACCGACGCACAACTATGACGGTTCGCGGGATCGTGCCAACCTGCCGCGGTAGTGGTTAATAGGGATGAGCCGAACACTCCCCTGTTCGGTTTGCACCAGAACCTGCGAACAGACCTAAAGTTCGTGTGAACTTTAGAACCCTATTAAATACAATGGACTCGAACGTTCGAAATCAAAAGTGCTAATTATAAAGGCTAATATGCAAGTTATTGTCCTAAAAAGGGTTTGGGGACCCGGGTCCTGCCCCAGGGGACATGTATCAATGCAAAAAAAAGTTTTAAAAACTGAAGTTTTTTCGGGAGCAGTGATTTTAATAATGCATAAAGTGAAAAATAAAAAGTGAAATATTCCTTTAAATTTTGTACCTGGGGGGGTGTATAGTATGCCTGTAAAGCAGCGATTGTTTCCCGTGCTTAGAACTGTCCCTGCACAAAGTGTCATTTCTGAAGGAAAAAAAGCCATTTAAAACCACTCGCGGCTATAATGAATTGTCGGTCCCGGCAATACAGAGAAAAGTCATTGATAAAAAAAAAAAAAAAATGCGTGTGGGTCCCCCCAAATTCAATTACCAGGCCCTTCAGGTCTGGTATGGATATTAAGGGGAACCCTGCATCAAATGAAAAAAAAAATGACGTGGGGTTCCCCTCAAATATCCATACTAGACCCTTCAGGTCTGGTATGGATTTTAAGGGGAACTCCACCCCAAATTTAAAAAAAAATGGCGTGGAGTTCCCCCAAAAATCCATACCAGACCCTTTATCTGAGCACGCAACCTGGCAAGCCACAGGAAAAGAGGGGGGGACGAGAGAGCACCCCCCCTCCTGAACCGTACCAGGCCACATGCCCTCAACATGGGGGTACCATTTCACAAAGAAAGTGTAAAAAAAAAGTAAAAAAAAACACAAAGACACCTTGGAAAAGTCCTTTATTAAAAATAAAAAATAAAAAATAAAAAACACATTCCAGCAATGTAATCCAATGTCCCGCGGCAATCCGATATCCAGCGCTGCAGTCTCCACTCCACATGAAACGTCATTGGCTGAGCCGATCTACACTTGAATGTGTTTTTATTTTTTTATTTTTAATAAAGGACTTTTCCAAGGTGTCTGTGTGTTTTTTTAACTTTTTTTTTACACTTTCTTTGTGAAATGGTAGGGGTACAATGTACCCCTTACCAATTCACATAGGGGGGGGGCGGGATCTGGGGGTCCCCTTTGTTAAAGGGTTCTTCCAGATTCTGATAAGTCTGATAAGTCCCCTGCCCGCAGACCCCCACAGCCCACGGGCAAGGGTTGTGGGGATGAGGCCCTTGTCCCCATCAACATGGGGACATCCTCCCCATGTTAAGGGCATGTGGCCTGGAACGGTTCAGGAGGGGGGGCGCTCTCTCGTCCCCCCTCTTTTCCTGCAGCCTGCCAGGTTGCGTGCTCGGATAAAGGGTCTGGTATGGATTTTTGGGGGAACTCCACGCCATTTAAAAAAAAAATTGGGGTGGAGTTTCCCTTAAAATCCATACCAGACCTGAAGGGCCTGGTATGGATATTTGGGGGAACCCCACGTAATTTTTTTTTTTTATTTGACGCAGGGCTCCCCTTAATATCCATACCAGACCTGAAGGGCCTGGTAATTGAATTTGGGGGGACCCCCACGCATTTTTTTTTTTTTATCAATGACTTTTCTCTTTATTGCCGGGAGCCGACAATTCATTATAGCCGCGAGTGCTTTTAACCACTTCAATACCAGGCACTTCCCGCCCAGACCAATTTTCAGCTTTCAGCGCTCTCACACTTTGAATGACAATTACTCAATCATGCTACACTGTATCCAAACAAATTTTTTATAATTTTCTTCTCACAAATAGACCTTTCTTTTGGTGTTATTTAATCGCCACTGGGTTTTTTATTATTTGCGATATAAACAAAAAAACTTTTTTTTTTTTTTTTTAAAAGCACACTTTTTTTTAGTTTCTATTGTAAAATTTTGCAAATAACTACGTTTTCTTCATAAATTTGTGCCAAAATTTATACTGCTACATATCTTTGATAAAAATAACCTACATTAGTGTATATTATTTGGTCTTTGTGAAAGGTATAGAGTCTACAAACTATGGTGCCAATCACTGAAAATGTATCACATCTGATCACGCCTGATGTACTGAAGGCCTATCTCATTTCTTGAGACACCTACAAGCCAGGAAAGTATAAATACCCCAAAATTACCCCTTTTTGGAAAGTATTCCGAACCAGAATCGAATAATGGGAGCTCCCCGCTGCTCTCATCATCAGACATGGCAAGAATGGCATATGCCTCCTCAGGTGTGTAAACCCTTTGGGACATTATGGCAGTGCTTATTGGTGGGCCTGTGTAATGGTACTGCTGGTGGTAGTGGTGGTGGCCTGTGTGGTGTTACCGATAGCGGTATGGGTGACGGTGGTATCAATGGCGGTACAGGTGGTGGTGGTACCGATGGCGGTACAGGTGGTGGTGATGGAGGTACAGGTGGCGGTGTGGGTGGTGGTGATGGCGGTACAGGTGATGGTACAGGTGGCGGTACGGGTGGTGGTGGTACGAAATTTAAAGGAATATTTCACTTTTATTTTTTTACTTTAAGCATTATTAAAATCACTGCTCCTGAAAAAACGGACGTTTTTAAAACTTTTTTTTGCAGTGATAAATGTCTCCTGGGGCAGGACTCGGGTCCCCAAGTACACTTTTTATAACAATAAATTGCATATTAGCCTTTAAAATTATTAATTTAGATTTCTCCCATAGACTTTTACAGGGTGTTCCGCTTTTCGAATTTGCCGCAAATTGTTCGCTGTTCGGCGAACATGAGTTTGACTCAAACTAGAAGCTCATCCCTAGTGGTTAAAGCAAAACTAAAGTGAATTAAAGGTTTCTGTATAGGGATGAGCCGAACACCCCCCTGTTCGGTTCGCACCAGAACCTCTGAACAGACAGAATGTTTGCGTGAACTTTAGAACCCTATTAAATACAATGGACTCGAACGTTCGAAATCTAAAGTGCTAATTATAAAGAGTTATTATGACTGTCCTTACCTGATGTGCTTTTCCCAGATAATTCCTTTTCACATTACTAGCATTTGCTGGTATGTTTTCCATAATGCAGTAAAGGAACAAAAAGCAAACCTATGTTACAGTATAACTAACAAGATGATTTTAGGACAAAAGTCACAATGTCTTAAGGTAACTATGTCACTAAAACATGTAAAAAAAAAAAGGATCCCTGAAAATAAGGGTACTCTGGTTTCCTCCCAAACTCCAAAAACATGCTGGAAGGTTAATTGGCTCCTATCTAAATTGGCCCTAGTATGTGTATGTATGAATGTGAGTTAGGGACTAGAGTTGAGCGGACACCTGGATGTTCGAGTTCGACGGGTTCGGCCGAACTTCGGAAAAAAGTTTGGGTTCGGGACCGAACTTTAACCCGAACCCGAACCCCATTGAAGTCAATGGGGACCCGGACTTCTGAGGACTAAAAAGGCTCTAAAAAAGTAATGGAAAGGGCTAGAGGGCTGCAAATGGCAGCAAAATGTTGTTAAGAGCATGGCAAGTGCTCTGCAAACAAATGTGGATAGGGAAATAACTTAAAATAACATAAAAAAAATAAAAAAATAAAAAAATATGCTGGAGGCCCCCTTTTCAGCAGAAGAGGTACGGGAAGTCATTAAGACCCTCAGAAACTCAGCGGCACAATGCCACACATATGGTGGGAATGCCCCAGAATACGCCCTTTCTGGAATAAATTATTCAATTTAATGGATAAGCTAGTGGGAAAATAAAATACTTTGAAATAAAAATGTAGTGGGGTGCTAAATTTAAGGGAAGTGTTTGAGTGGTAAATAGGCTCAAACACCCTCATTCTGTAGGATTCATGGACCATTTTGTCCTCGGGGGACAGTATTGGTGTGCAGTTCCCTGCGGTCTACAGGTGGCGCTGCCATGGTAGGCTAGGGTTGAACCGCGATACAGTGCTGTGCCTTTTGTGTCCCCTCTTGGCAGTAGTACAGCGGGGCGGTGAACCTGCTGTGCATGCCGGGAGAGCATATAAAAGGGGCAGACCTTTGACCTGGGGGCTGATGTCCAGTGGGGTCCGCGCCCAGGTGCCTTCGGCCTGGGTGCATGTGTTCCTGTTCCATCTCGGGCACCTTTAGCCCGGGGTGAGGTACTATCCTGGAGTTCCTGCTGCCCTGGGTATGGAGGCCTAGGGGCAGGAGTAAAGCCTGGAGTCCAGAGCCTTCGTCTGGAGTCCGCTAAGGGTCGAGGAGTCTTAGGGTGCCGCCTCGTGTAGGGGACCCTGTTCCAGGGAAGGGAGGATCATTCTGATGGACCGATGCGGGAGTCACGGTGAAGGAAGTGTCTGTTGACTCCCTGGAGAGATGTCTTCACCTTGATATGGGCTAGGTACGTAGAAGGAGAAGCTCAAGGTCATCTTGAGTGTATCAGAGGCCTTATTCACCCGGCCCGTAGCAGGGGCCTTATACACCCTGGTCTGTGGCAGAGACCAAAGTTCTCCAGGTCTGTGGCAGGGGCCTTGTACACCCGGTCTGTGGCAGAGACCAACCTCAAGGTCTGTGGCAGAGACCGTGCACCTAAAACTGTTTGAGAAACCTAAGCAGTGAAGTGAATGTGCTACGTTTGTGCCTGGACCTCCTCCACACCTTAAGCTGTCCTGTTTCTTTGCTCTAACCTTTTCTATCCGTGTAGAGTTTATTTTGCCATGAGAGAATAAGAGTTGTAGTTTCAGCTGGTGTGGACATTGACTTTACTGGGAATTAAAGGACTTGCCTCTACCTACAGTAGAGGTGAGAATCATCCTCTGGAGGAGTTTTGACTCCGGCTGTGGACACGGCCCATCAAGTACACCGCTCAACCTCTTTATATAGGAGGGTACGGGCTGGTAGTGCAGTGTGCCTTTCTCCCTCCTGCGAGGAGCCAACAACATAAAGGCAGGTAAGGGGGAAAGGATCTGTGGGCTACAAAAAAATAAAATAAAAATGATAATCTTGACCTAGGAGGACGAGGCCCATATGGAGTAGGAGGTTGAAGTGGCGGTGGATGTGGCTGTGTAGGTGGAAGCGGCGGTGGAGGAGGACGAGGTAGCCAACACTGGTTCAAAAATACAACAATGGCTGGGTAAGGCCGGTGATGTGTCGAATGTTGTTTTTTTAGCATAGCACAGTAGAAGACAAATATATAGAAATGGTTTATTTCACACACCTCCAGATATGTATTTCACACTGCAAAATATTTTTTGTGGCCCTAAATGGCGTTTTTTGGAAGACCACAACACACCCACAGTACGTAACCGCTGAATCGCACAGCTACAGAACTGCAGAAAATGCTATTAAAAAAAAAAAGTTTTTTTTTTAGTATAGCACAGTAGAAGAAAACTATATATAAATTGTTTATTTCACACACCTCCACATATAAATATTTTTTGTGGCCCTAAATGGCTCTTTTTGCAAGCGTACATTAAAGTGCAAATTTTTTATTTATTTATTTTTTGCCCTAAACGGGTCTTTTTTTGCACAAGCAAAATAAAATGGACTCCTATTCCTATATAATAAATCTCTCTCCCTGAAAGCACCAACAGGAACCTGGCCCTACACTACACTGTCTCTATCTTTTCCCTCAGATTCCAGAATCAGGACTAACTCATGTATTTTTCTATCTCTCCCTAAAAGCAGCAGCAGCAGACTAGATCCTCTCCCTATCTATTCTGAAGCAGAGTGACGTGTGTGCTGTGTGCCTCTAGCTTATATAGAAGCTGGGTCACATGTTGCACTGACCAATCACAGCCATGCCATTAGTAGGCATGGCTATGATGGCCTCTAAGGGCACACCAGCTAATCAAAAGGTGATTGGCTGGCCCCTGAAGCATTTCTAAATGCGTAATTAGATTGCCGAACCCGGACTTTTGCGCAAAGTCCGGGTTCGGGTTCGGGAAAAAGCTAAAGTTCGGTACGGACCCGAACTTTACAGTTCGGGTTCGCTCAACACTATTAGGGACCCTAGATTGTAAGTCTGTTGTGGTTCTCACCACCTGCCCCTACATCACTACAGGGCACAGTAGTGAAAAAAAAGGCCGGTGGTTTAAACCAGTGAGTACAGCAGGTCGACCAGGCAACTGACACTCCTGGAAGTGTCAGATTTAAAGATTATTCAAACATCAATATCTTTTCACTACCACATACACTGGCAGTAAGTACTAACTTTATTCTATGTGAAAAGTACTTTCCTTACATTTTTATTCTAGCTGCAGAGCTGTTTGACTAAATTCCTTTCACAAAATTAAATATAATGCCCTCGGTACACACTCATGGCAAAATATATGCTAATAAGTTGTGATAGAGCCATTTTCTGGTTCACATGAAGTGGTTTGTTTAGACTTCATCTTCTTAAAGTATTATATACTGACTGCGGGCAGAGTATACTTGTCTATTAGTCACTGGTTCTTATCATTATTATTATTATACACGAGTTGTATAGTGCCAACAGTTACTATTACAACATGGGGGCAGACAGTACAGTTACAATACAATTTAATACAGGAGGAATCAGAGGGCCCTGCTTGTTACTTATGAACATAATTCCCAAATTTGGTGGATTGTGCAGTTAACCTATGTGTTCTGAGAAACGCTGCAAGCTTTTCCTACCAGTAAGCTAAGTAGAGTTGAAGAAACAGTTAATTTTCCACACTGGGTTGATTTACTAAAAGCAAATACACTGTTCACTGTGCAAGGGAAGTTACACATTGAAAGAGAATTTGCCCCAGAGCTTAGTGAATGTGGTGAAATTTATTTTTTCAAAGAATAATCAATCACATGTGAGAAATAGAAGACTGGGGATCTGCATGTGGCTGGAAGCTACCGAAGCACTGTGAATTCAAGATTATTGAAAAGGTATGATTTTGTGACTATAAATTGAAGGATTACCAAGAATATTGGTATAATTTAGTTGATGACATGTTTTATTATCAGTGATAGGTTCTTTTTTTTTTTTTGTATATCACCATGGTAGTTTAGTCTAAAATGTCCTCAAATTTAGAATTCAATTTCCAGCAGCCATTTTAAATAATGCCTTCATTGCTTTATTCTATGGAATAGATTTGTTCAAATCTTTTTTTACTTGCATTTTAAATGTTTTTCTCTGCATGCTTTCCTTTACTTTAAAGAACAGATTACTGTTTGTAAATCATTCAGTAATTTGTTCTTCGCTGTAATAACCATTTATCCCTTGGTCTTAACTTAAATTTGCATGAGATACCATTGATGTAGTAGTAAAAAATGTTTTCTTCCCATACATAATACTGTTAACAATTGTAATTAACATTTTTGGACTTCTAATAAACTTTTATCAGCTAACTTATTTTAAAGAACAACACTGGCTGATTGGAAAGAATGATGTTATTTTAGATGGAGGAGTTTTCAAAATAAAATAACAAATGTAGACTTTTGCCAACTTTCTCCACAGTAAGGCCATGTACACATGGTTTGATTGTTGTACGACCGAGCGTCTGATTTTTGTCAAAAGCGCATGTGCAGGATTTTGTCTAGCATACTAAATATCCGTAAACTGTAGTGACGTACATGGGTGTCCACTGAACTTTTTTCAGGGGGGGCATCATTTTAAGGTCATCCATGCTCGGTCTATTTTTGACAATGTCATGAAGGGGAGGGGCTTAGTCATTATCACATAAAGCGCAGGCATGCAAAGGTTTGAGAAACCTGATGCAACTATCAAGCAACTAGCAGCACCCCAGCTCCATTTACCAGAGAACTCGGCAGCGGCGCTGTGACAGGGAGAGGAGAGCTGCGGGATGTCTGTATATCTCCCCCGATCGCCCCTATCCCCCTTTCTGTCAGCCGAAAAGAGAGAGAGAGCGGCTCTAATTGAATTTGCCGCACCACCGCCTTGCTTCCTGCCCGCTGCCTGTTTTCCTCCCCGAGAATCACGGCACTGGACTCCAGGGGGGGAGCAAATGCATTTCGACATTTCATTAATGTTAATTCTAGATTACGAACAGTAGTTTACAAGACCAAACTCATCCAAGTCGTCCTTTGATTCTGATCATGCGTGTTTGTACTTTCGACTTTTGTGTGACGATTTCTGTACTGACCATCCGAAAATCAGACATTGAGTTTACATGCGACAAACATTTTATAGCCTGCACATCCAGCTTTTGTCTGATGTTAAAGTTAAATCGCCTGTCGAAAGCACCGTACTAACGATCCAAAAATCCACAGACAGCTCGTCTTACAAATTTTCCCTTCTGATTTTCGTATCGTGTGTACGAGGCCTAAGCGGGAAACACATTTGAAGTCAAGGGGAAAGGGATTGATCCTATTGTTTCTACAGTCACAGGTATGAGATTCCTTTAAACTTCTATATCAGATATACAATAGACAATTTTTTTATCAATTTTAACTACTTTTGACTAGCTTATGGCCACATACTGTAAATGACCATAAATAATAAGGATACTTACTAGCATCAGTTTATAAAGAAACTGTGCATTGGTCAAAACTTGTGTGATTAAAAGCTGATGGAAAATTGTCAAAAAGTTATCTAGTACATGGCCAGCCTAAAGCTGTAGTAATAAAAATAAATAAAACTGGTCCACCAGCAGGCTCATGTCATAATGTGCTAGTATGCACTGCATATTAGCAAATTAGGATAGACTTAGCTATAAATTGGATCCCTGCAGTAGTAAAAAAATAAATAAAACTGGTCCACCAGCAGGCTCATGTCATAATCTGCTAGTATGCACTACATAGTCGCAAATTAGGATAGACTTAGCGACAAAATGGATCCCTCCAGTGGAATCCTGTCACCGCTGGAAATCCATCTTAACCTGGTCTTTTTTCTAGGTTCGTGGGCTCTGACCTTTTCAATGTTCAAGCTGTGTCAACATCACTCCACAGCACCTCTCTCTCAATGGTCAGTATGGTGACATCCCCGGCTGCTACTAAAGTAAATGTCTCCTAAATGGTGCACTTTTAGGAAATATTTACTGTACCTACAGGTAAGCCTTATTATAGGCTTACCTGTAGGTACAAGACAACAAAGGAAGTTTACTACCACTTTGATGCCTCGTACACACGATCAGTTTTTCCGACAGGAAAACCGTGGGTTTTTTTCAGCAGGAAAGCTGCTCAAACTTGTGTTGCATACACACGGTCACACAAATCTTGTCTGAAATTCCGAACATCAAGAACGTTGTGACGTACAACACGTATGACGTAATTGCATACAGACGATCGCGATTCCCGATAGGAATTTTTCCTGTCACGAAAATAGAGAACCTGCTCTCAACCTTTTCTTGGCAGGCATTCTCACAAAAAAAGTGTGATGGAGCATACACACGGTCAGAATTCCTGACAAAAAGCTCACATCGCACTTTTCTTTTCAGGAAAACTGATCGTGTGTACGAGGCATTAGAGTATATGCATGTAAAAGTGTATTGTCTAATAAATAGTCTGTTTTTATTCCTTTTCTCATCTGATTTCTTGCTGGTCACTGTAAAACAACTAAAAAACATTGAAATTATTTTTTTTTATATCTGCTTATATTTCTGTCTGCTAACCCTTGACAAAAGTGTACAAATATGAAAACCAACAGGATGAAACATTTTGTATTTTTGAAATAGGAAAAATCCCAAGGGAAAAAATATCTCATGCTAATATATATAGGGAACCTGTGTGACCATTCTTAATGATAAGTTCGCCTTTTTTCTTTTTATAAATAAATGCACATCCTTTTTTTAGGTAAAAAATTTGCTTTTATTAATGTTTCTTTATTGGGAGCCTGCAAAGCATTGCACCCATGATCAGCAAATCATGGGTGCTATGCAGGGCTCTTGCAGACTCTGTGCATAAGCTATGTACTCTACCCTTATATGAGCATTCAGTTACACACTGACAGGAACTTTCAATGAACTACCACAGCGCTCAACAGTGCTGTGGTAGTTCATTGAGAACTACAACCTGGCAGCCGCAAAGGATGTTGGTAGTTGTAGTTTCCCACTCACAGAACACTGTGAATAAGTGGCGCGGCCGGGTGGGCGGAGTCACGCATGGCCATGTCTTTTTTGAATTGTGGTATCAGAAATGGAGGGAAGATGTGACCATAGGCTGAACTTAAACCACCATAAACAACTTTATTATTAAATAATAAATACACACTTTCGTTTTGGATTTGAAGGGGTTAACACTAGGGGGCGATGAAGGGGCTAAATGTGTGTTCTAACTGTATGGGGATGTGACTTACTAGGGGTGGAGACATATCGTTGTTTCTACTTAGTAGGTGGCATTGCCGGTGGCGATCGTACCACACGCATCGGGTCCCCCACCGTGCAGCGGGCTCGTGTGTGTGCCCTCTGACGGCCACTAAAGGGAAGGACGTAATCATACTGGATTTCACCCAGTAGAGACATTCTGCCGCAGTTTATCTGCATGAGCCGGTTAAAATTGTGTTATTTAATAGAATTATCCATATTTTACAAACTATGTAGTACAGACATAATATTTAAAACTGCACCGCAGACAAACAGCTATATACACAGATAAAATAAAAATAGAAGAGTTGTTTCTAAATATGCTCATTCAGTCTTAGATTTACACAGCTCTGTCATACAACACAGTCCTGCCTAGCAGGGGAGAGGGTCTGATCTTTTTCTGCTGCAGTTTCACTTTCTCTTACATGTCATCTCCCCACATCCAGTCTTTAAATAGCAGTAAAAGTTGAAGCAACACATTGATGAACTCATATCTCTATCACTCTGCTCTCTTATCCTATCAGCATGCCCATTGCACTGCACCATATCTAATTGGCTCTTTGTACAGCTTCCCCACTCCTCTAATTTATACTGTACAGGGACTTCAAGATGCTGAAACCAATTCATAATATCGTATTTATAACGCTTGCATTTCAAAAATATATTTAAGGATTACAGAGCTGCATTACATTTAGTCTTTGGCACCTACCTGGAGTTTAAGCTCTAATAATTTCATTGTAAACCTATATTTAGTAATAGTTCCATTTCACAATGCTATGGTTTAAAGAAAAATTGAATCAAAGATCATGGGAAAATTCTGTGTGTGATATTCTTTAATTACTAGACACTTTATGTGTGACATTTAGTTAAAGTTAGTTAGACCAGAACTAAGCTGAAACTTTTTGCCAGAGATAAATAATTAGTGATAGAGGAAGTGAAATAGTTAGCTATGCTTGAGAAAATTTTGCTTTTTATTTCCTTCACCAGGTAGATATGAACAATGCAGAGGAATTGTTAATTTGGTCTCTGCCCACTGGGCTAAAGGATTGGAATTTGTGCAGATCAAATCTCTGCTCTGCATAAACAATGATTCTCCTGATTTTTCAGAGGCCAAGTGATAAATACCAAGACTTTAATAATGCGTTTTTTCACTGGAGGAAGCCAGGAGAGCAGTTGTTAATGGTAAATGTCTCAGCACTGTCTCATCAACTATTACTATTTATTCATCTCTTGGAGCAAGACTGTAAACAAAATTGTAAGAGCCGGTTCACACACAGGCGGCACGACTTTGGGGGCGACTCGGCAAGGTGATCTGAAGACGACTAGCTATGAGTAAGCATCATATGATGTGAAACGCGTTAGCCTTGTCCCTGTCTTCATTTCAAGTTTGTATGCTGTGCTGTGTTTTGGATTTTATACAATAAAAAAGAGCATCTTTCACAGAGTGCGGCAGTCCAGGATTTTTTTCTTTTTGATTGCCCACATTGTGCAGAGCCAGCACCTGTGAGTTTAGAGTGGGGCGGAAGCATTTCATGGATCCGGAGGCTGGAGAGCGGTAAACTTTTTCTCCTAAGATGACTTCAGAGGTGACTTGCAAAATGACTTTTGCATTGAAGTCAATGCAAGTCACCCGAGTCGTCCCCAAAGTCGTACAAGAACCTTTTTCTAAGTCGGAGCGACTTGCGTCGCTCCTATTAGAACGGTTCCATTGAAGAGAGCGGAGTGCAACTTGTCAGGCGGCTGAGTCGCCTGACGAGTCGCCCCTGTGTGAACCAGCTCTTAAGCTGAAATCCAGTCAACAAATAAATGTGCCCCTCTACCCAGATGGCAAATATCCACCATACAGTCGATGTCACAAAACTGTCCCCTTCACCAATCTTGCAGTCTCTCCTTCAACATTATCAAATACAATGAAGGACAAGTGCTCTTAAATTATACAGGAGGATGAGACGGAACCACCCATGAACTGGGAACAAAAGAGAGCACTGGCTGCTGTTGGAATGATATACTGTAAGTATTATTCTGCTTAATACTTAAGCCGAGTACACAATAACAGTTTTTTTTCTGGGTTGCACGAAAAAACCTGACAGCTCTGGTCGGAGACACTGTACTAACCAGGCAAGCTTAGTCCAGCGATCTCCCCCGCTGAGCTGTTGTGTTTTGACAAGGGGACACCCCCCCCCACCAGAACACTCTGCTCAGCGCTCTCTGCCAGTGGCTGAGAGCGCTGATCGGGAGTCGTCAGCTGCTGGTTTTCCAGCATGCACATCCGACAGACCGACACACACGGGCAGAATGTCTGCAATTTCTTTTTGAACCAACAATTGTTTCCCGACATTCTGCCCATGTGTAGCGAGCTTTAGACTAAAGAAGCATTTAATCCTTGCTTTTCGGGGAATTGGAACAACATACAAATTTTTTATGGCTGACTTGAGTTCAACTTTAACTAGGGATGAGTAAACCGAGCAAAGTTCAGTTCACTGGACATTCATCCAATTTTTTTTAAAAATCTGCAAACCTCAATCTTGATTGAAGTTTGTGGAAGCTGAATCTTGTAACTTTTCCCCTTCACCTGGCACTGATGGGCACTGTTAGGTGGCACTGATAGGTAACACTGATAGGCAGCACTGGTGATAAAGCACTGATTGGCACTGATAGGTAGTATTGATAGGTGGCACTATGGGCACTAATAGGTGGCACTGTGGGTACTGGTAGGTGGCACTGGTAGGCAGTACTGTGGGCACTGGCAGGTGGCACAGGTGGGCACAGATGAGCTGGTGGCTGCTCTCCGCGATTGGGACCGATGTCCCTCTGACAGCCTGCCGGTGATCGACTTTTTTTCCCTGCTCTGTTTACATCACATAATCAGCTGTCGGCTTACAGCTGATCACGTGGTAAGGGGTCAGGATCGACCCCTTACTCTGATCTGTGATCAGCCGAGTCTCCTTGACTCGCTCATCACAAAGTGTGCTGTGAGCGTAGGACGCTCAAGCACCTGAGGACGTCTATTGATGGCCTCCCGGCAAAGTAGGTCTGCGCTGTAGCCGTGAAATGGCTATAGTGCAGACAGGAAGGTGGTTAATGTTGCCCCCTAAGTCTTATTAAAAGACCTACTCCATGCTGAACAGTATTTTTCATTTTTGTTTCCTTTTTTTGCCCCCAAACCTACAAATTGGCCTTAAAAATGGTAGAAAAAAGTTACAAGATTCAGCTCCCACAAACATCAATCAAGATTGAGGTTTGCAGATTTTTTATATTTTTTGATGAATGTCCAGTGAACTGAACTTTGCTCGGTTTGCTCATCCCTAGTTAAAGTTGAATTCAAGCCAGCCATAAAAAAAAATTGTATGTTGTTCCAATTCCCCGAATAGCAAGGATTAAATGCTTCTTTATTCTATAGCTCGGTACACACGGGCAGAATGTTGGGAAACATTTGGTGGTTAAAAAAAAATTTGCAGACAGCTGGAGAGCTTTTATTTGAGAGTCTGATGGAATAGGATTGTCATCATGTTTTTTTTGGCAATGTGTCATTAAGCCCAGGTTCACACTGGGCTGCCGGAATGAAGCCTTGCGAGTTCAGCTAAACTCACACGATTTCACTCCCGCTTGTCAGTCCCGATTTCGGCCGAGATTACAGAGACATCTGTGCAGTTTCTGCACAGATGTCAATGTAAATCGGGGGGCGAAATCGCAAAAAGTACTGTAGTACAGAAACTACTTTCTGAAATCGGTGCAGCGCCGCAAATGCTGTGTCGCACCGATTAGGACGGTGCCATTTCCGGCAATTGCCGCCGATTTGACATGTGATTTGACATGTCAAATTGCATGTCAGATCGCACCAGTGTGAACCAGGGCTTATTCTGATTGATTAAGGAACTACATCAGTGAAAGTGGGAAATATGGGTTTTGTTTTGTTTTTGTGGGTGAGCGTGTTTTATTTACTATTTACATTTTTTGGGAATGAGTAATCAAGGGTTACTATGTACCCTGCACACATTTATGCAGGGGGGAGGATATCTGGTGGTCCACTTATTTTATAGGGGTTTTCAGATTCTTGTAAGTTCCCACTTCCAAGATCACCCAACTAGGCCAGGGATGTAGTTATGAGGTTGTTGTCCCAATCAACATGGGAAAAGGGTGTCTAGCCAGGGTGTCTGCCCCTGTCAAGCATTAGATCATGTGGCCTGGTATGGTTTGGGGAGGTGCATGCTCACTGTCTCTCTCTTTCCTTGCCAGTCAGGATGCATACCTGAATAGGGGTCTGGTAGGGATTTTCATGCTTTTTCTAGTTATATTGCATAGGGTCTCCCATAAAATTCATAACAGATCCCTATTTAGGATAGGTCATGGTTTGGATCTTAACCAGTTCCCGCTTGGCCTATGGCAAAATGATGCTGGCGGAACTCTCGTCGATCTGGGCGGACATCATATGACATTCTGCAGCTGGACACAGCCCATGACTGATCACTGTACCAGCCCGCTGCCGGTACTATGTGACTGCTGTAACCAATCACAGCAGGTTGCATGAAAGTTGTAAGCAATGGATGGATTCTTTTCTAGCCATCCATTGTATACAATTGTGTTGCTAGCTGTAATTTTTCAGTGTTTTCACATGGTACAAACTGGGCCAATCACAGCCCATCATGTGCCATGTGATTAGCTCTGACCAATCACAGCTAATCACAACAAAACACACTGAATGTATTGATGTAATTCAGTAAAATGCTTGCATATAGCAATATAATGCACTGCTATATGCAAAAAAAATTGTAAAAAATAAATAAAAATACTGATCAATTCCCTACTATGGTAAAATGATATTGCTCTAATATTATGTATTTTTTTCATTTATTTAGCAACAAAATAAAAAATCCCAGTGGTGATTAACTAGCACCAAAAGAAAGCTCTATTTATGTGAACAAAATGCAATTGTTATTCAAAGTGAGACAGCGCTGAAAAATTAAAATTGGCCTGGGCAGGAAGGGGTAAAAGTGCCATGTATTGAAGTGGTAATGGGGACCCCTCTGCAGGGCATGGAGTCTTTTATATTTTAGGGGGGGAATTACCCCCTTTTCCTGTTCACCCAGGCCACATGCCTGGATAAGGGTCTGGTATTGATTTTTAAGGGTACTGCATGGAAAAAACAAAGAATAAATGATGTAGGGATCCCCCGCAATCTATACTAGAACCTGGTGTTAGATAGGGGTCTGCTATGGTTTATTAAGGGGTAACTCTGTGCCAAAAAAACATCACAACAATGCTTTACACAATGTCTACACAAAATGCATACCAGACTCCTATGCTAGATAGGGATCTGGTATGGATTTTAAAGGGAGGGCCCACAAAAATTAGCATATGGTCCCCCTCCAAAATCCATACTTATTTAGGCATGCAGCCTCCTTAACTATACAAAGCTTCATGCCCTCAACATGGGGAGGGTACTCTACTAGTGAACCCTTGAATATACATACAACCCCTATGTGAGTATGATTGCATGGTTTGTTTTGTTGCTCATTAAAAAGGATTTATGATTATTTTAGGCATACAAGTAATTTCAGTCTGTAGCAGAAGTTCAGAGGGCAATAAATACATATAGAAAAGACAGATAAGCAAATGCTTCTTACTGCACTGGGGGAGATCTGCTACTAGTAACCAATCCTGAGGTCTGACTTCAGTCCTTTAACCTCCCTGGCGGTATGATTCTGGAAGATTTTAGGTGCTGAAAGAGGTACCATTATTTTGCATGGAAATTTGGCGTTTTACATTGTAGGCCTGTAATTCTTAGGAATAACTCACCTAAATCTGTCCAAACCAGAGTCTAGTAGACATCTCGGGTATGATAAAGTTTGAAACACAAAATCATAAATTATAATATAATAAATAATAACAAATAATAATTTAATAATAATAATACTTTTTATTCAATAAATTTTAGTAAATAATATAATCAAAAACACTGACATTTTTTTTGGTCAAACAAGGGTGCAATATTAGAAGTCATATTGCATCAGTAAACATCTCGGGTATGGAAAATTTTAAAACAAGGTACAGCACAAAGTCCTACGTCGCAATCGGGACAATAGAACCGCGTTTCTTTACGGATTTTCCTTCCGGTGTCGTCACGCTTGGAGCAGCAAACCGCACACATCTTTGTGGGTGCTGACTTCCTTTCAGTAGGTGGAATGTGGTCCATAAAGTGATGACCAGTCAGGCGTTCCGGGTTCACAACGCCGGCAGCCCGACGCCCAGATCTGCTTACAGTCGTTGGCGTCTGGTGCTTTAGAAAAATTAGTTCGGCAACCTTCCACACAAAGTCCGCATGGATCATAGGCTTGTCACTATTTTTTTTCAGAAGAATGAAAGCATTCCACAGGCACTGTTCCAGAAGATGCCTGAAGATTTTTTTATAATATTTCTTCTGTTGCTTTCTCATCGCAGGATAAAAGGTCATGGCCTGGTCAGCCCTGTCCACACCTCCCATGGTGTTGTTGTAGTCCAACACGACCTGTGGCTCCATGACATCTTTTCCACCTTTGGTATGTACCATTACAGTAGAGGTGTTGTGGATGGTACACAGAAGGCACACGTTTTTTTTGTCCTGCCATTTCAGTGCCATCATTTTGCCTTTCTGCCAGGCAACTATTTCTCCTGACCCGAGCTTTTTTTGGGCAAAGGTTGGCGGCATGTCACGCCGGTTAGGCCTAACGGTCCCATAGGCATCCCTTTTTGTTCAGGATAAGGAACTCAAAGAGTTCTGGGGACGTGTAAAAATTGTCTGTGGTGACACAGTAGCCCTGATTCAGCAATGGCTCAATCAAAGAGAGAACCGAAGCGGTTGCCATTCCAAAACTTCTGAATCGATCACTGAATTTGGTCCCTTTCCTGGTGTACGGGACCGAATTCCAGATGTACCCAGAGCTGGATTCACACAGCATAAATGACTTCATGCCAAAACGAGCTCGCTTTGATGCTATGAACTTTATCCAGCTTAGTCTACCTTTGTAGGCCATAAGACTTTCGTCAATACTTATATCTCTGTCCGGCACATAGGTCTGCTGGAAATTCGTAAGAATAAGTTGGTAAATCTCCCAAATTTTTTTCAGCTTAGGAGCTGGATGAGAACTCTCATCAAAGTCATCATTATTTGCAAAATGCAAATATTTCATGATAAGAGAAAATTTATATTCGGACATAACTGTGCCAAAAAAAGGCGTGGCCAGCAATTTGTTGGTGGTCCAATACCACTTCTGCAGGGGTTTCCCCACCACTCCCTGTAGAATTATAAGGCCCAAAAAGTTCCATATGTCCTCTCTGGTTACTGGCTCCCATTTTCTGCTCCTTGAAAAGCGATGATGGGTAGCAGCTTGTTGCTCCTGACAATTTTGGAAATAACTTCATCCGTCAGAAAGAGCTCGAGGTATGCCAAGGGGTTATTGTCCTCAACTTCCACTTTGATCCCAGGTGCTCCTGTAAATGGAAATCTGGGGGGCGCTGCGTGCTCCATACCGTGCCGCAATCAATTGAGCACCAAGTCCGCACATCGCTGGGCACAGTCGCAGGATCTTCACTAAAATCACTTTCTGCGTCCGATGAAGAGCTTCCCCATGAATCGCTGTCACTCAACTCCTCTGCAACCCATTCTGAATCGCTGTCGCTGACTTCCAACAGGTCATATAGCGACTTTGAGGTGGAGGCACGTTTTTTGGATGCCATGGTCGCTGTGCAGTTTCCAGATACTAAGTACAGTAAAACTGCAGACAAGGGCACTGGAGAAAGCACTGGGGGGCAATCTAAGGTCAATTTATTTAATTTTTTATTGTAATCCAATAGGATTACATTGTATCAGTGTGTTTTGTGTTTTATACATTTGAATTTGCCGCCGGTTCCGCCCCCCTGCGTCGCGACGCTCGCAGGGAAGGGAATCCAGGGCACACAGTGCATCGGGCGGAAGATCCGGCCGCCGTACACTGCGGGATCCCAGAGACAAGGTAAGTCACCTCTTCCAGGATCCAGCGAGGCAATCCCGAGTGTGGCTCGGGGTTACCGCTTTAGGTACTGAAATCTCACCCCGAGCCACACTCGAGAATACCGCCAGGGAGGTTAATACTGGAAACCTCAGAGTTTACCAGCATTCTTAATGCCCACCTCCCACCCTTATATTCCAGGTCTTATAACAACCATTTTGCCTATCATGGCTACTGTTACACCACTGATATAGACAGCCATTCTATATTCACAGTTTAACTGCCTCTCTAATGGGTTCCCCATCTCACCCTAGGCCTCTGAGCATGGACTGTCATAACTATTGTTGCCTCACTGATTGAGATCAACTTAAAAAATTATCTTTTACAATCCTGGGATTACTTGCACAGGTGTATTGTTCAGCACAGTTTAAAATGTTAGTTCTCTGAAAGTAAGTTATTCCAAATAAATAATAATTTATGTATTTCTGAAAAAAAAACTCTTAACATTTAGTGATATGGACATGGATTTTTTTTCAACTAAGCCTTTGCTGGCAAAATATGAATCAATTCTATCACAAGTTCTAAAACATTTTTCCTGAATGATTTAAAACATAAAAAATAAAAAAATTCTCCATTCCATACATTTTAGTCTGTAATTGCATTTAGATTCAGCTTTAGTTTTTAAAATTGACACCTCGAACCAATTGATAAACTACAATCTACAATATTTCCATATTATTTTCAAGCCATGCTTCAATATTTAGCAACATAAGGCACCTTCTGGTATTGAAATGTATCTTATGGTCCACCATCTGTTCATCAGAAAAGCCAACACCAATCTGCCAATGTCTAATCAGAGCACATTATATAGTTACACATATACTGTACTTTGCATAATTTATTTTTTATTTTTAAAGGGGGCAAATCAGGTTGAGAAACACAAAGTCACATATGCTTACTATATAAGCTAAAGTTCATATCTGACTCCTTATATGTTATATGGTGACAGTTCAATGAGCACATATGTAAGCAAATAAATAATAAAAAAATAAAAATAAAAGCCATATACAGGTGAGTCATGTATTACAAAACCTTTGAGCTTTGTTTAAAAATCATTAACAAATTTCCTTAATACTTCCACAAAAAAAAAAATATGTATTCAAAATTCCATTCTGGAGGATGTATTAATTAAATTTGGGCTTTTTACCAGGACTACACACACAGATCTGCAGATTGCTCATACTGAAGCTATTGAAAAAGCTGTAGGAATATCACAAAAAGAAAAATCATAAAACAATACTCTTTCCACCTTTTAACTGTTTTTCAACAGTCAATATTTACAAAGGCTGCACGGTTTATTGTCAAATGTACACATTGATGTATCCTCTAGTGATCTGTATATGAAATATTAACATTAAAACATATGTATAACCCAAAAGTTGTTTTTAAGTTTTCAGTGAGGAAATATTAGAAACACTTTTAAGCTTTTGTTGCTGCCTGGGTCCCCGCTAAATAGATTATCCCTCTTTAATATTTTCTGATGCCCCGATGTTATAGAAAATTCAAAATATTACAGTTTTCACTGGAATAAAAGAAAAATCTTACAGTGTTAACATCTGTTTTAGTGACAATTGTCTAAGAAGGGAATACCTATTTAATTTTTGGGACAAGACATGAAGGAAAAATCTCCCTAATAAAAAAATAAAAAATAAATTGACAAATTAAAAAAAATGTAAATAAATCGCTATGAATACACTTTAAAATCTAGCACAATAAATCTGCAGAAATGAAACAAATATTAATATATCTTTGTGATGAATGTGATATTCATAGAACCAAATGAGTATTTAAATGCAAAAGGTATTTAAATATAAATGTATTTATATGATAAATATTATATCACTAGCACAGAATGAGTGATGAAAATGTATGACAGGCTCCTATTGTGTAACATTTTTACCATGTCATAATTCTATTTTATGCACGCATAATACCACAGTCAGTGCAAGTTACCCAAGCTGTGCTAGACTCATGCAAATTCTTGTAACAGTAAAATAAGTCTAGTTAACATGTTGTGACTACCATATAATTATTGAAAATGTGGCCAAAAAAGATTGGGTACCATCTGTTCTATTTAAAAACAATTAAGATACACTCTTTCCTTTTCTGTTGTCCTAACCTAACCTGCAGAAATATTCAGTACCATTAATTTTTTTATTATTGTTCCTATTAAGACTGAGTTTATTCCATATTAACAAGTTCAAGGAATCAGATGAAAAATAAATCAGATAAAAAAAAAAAAAACAAAGAACTCTTTCATCATAATAAAACAAATGTAAAAAGGTACAATTTCACATTCAAAGAGTAAAATCTTACTGTCTTTTTTTTCCCTCAAACATTAAGAAAATGTAAAAAAATAACAGCTTAATGAAGATGTCTAACTAAAAACAGATGAAAATAATCAGTGCAAACAGACCTACTAGCAAATTGCAGCTGAACACTCAAGGCCAATTCCACAACACTTCAAAACAAACATGCACAGTGTGATAGTGCAGCGCAAATATAACCCCACAAAAAAAGATTCATATAATAACAAAATACATAAGGAAAAATAAATAAATGAATACAAGTTCATAGATAAAGGAAGCGAGGACCCCAGGGGGGTGCGAATCTGTGCATCAAGGCAAATATACAGGTGTATAAAACAGCAGCAATTTGGGACTTTAAATTAGGCATTTTCAGTGTGGCCAAAAAATGAGTCAATAATAAAAAATATATGTATTTATTATCTAGACAGTTACAAACAGTCTCATATTGAATTACAATTGATAAACATACAAAAAATATATATTAAAGACTGTTGTCCTAAAAATAGATCATAACATAAAAGGAAACTGCATGTTGTAGCATAAAACATTGTCCTCCATGTTCTATGTGACTTTCAAACAGAGTGGTATAATAATAAATCCAACTGAGCGAAAATCCAATAGACCGTATATAAAAAAACAAGATGCACCCAGAAATGCCGACATGTTTCGTAGATAAAAAACACTTCACCAGTGGCTGGTGCATCTAAATTCATAGAGAAATATAGATAAGCTAGTATGATATAATATAAACAGGAAACATAATTACATAATATGTAAGAGATAGTGGTAATCTATCCCCACATATACTCACATGAAAACGAAGCCTGGAACCTGCAAGACCAAAACCTAGAGGCTGCCTAAGGTGTCCATACCGGGAACTGTGGCAGAATGGGCCTGCCAGGGAGTCAAATACACACACGTGGTCCCACACAGATTGAAGTACAAGGGGGGGTTAGATGTAGATGAAAAGCAATTGATAAATTGTTTGGGTTCCAGTTCTGTGGAATTCAAAAATCAGCTATAAGTAAATACTAATGCTAAAGCGTATATTGATTTGTAAAAAACAAGGGAGATAAAAAAGGAATGGAGCCCAACCCCAAACAATACTGGGAATATGGATAAATATGGATAGGTTTTATATTATATTAGGGATGGCAATGTATGGTTTCCTGCATTTCATTTAAAGTCCCACATGTTCCCCTTCCCCCTCCTTTCTCAAATATACAGTTGTCTTAATGCATGGCAGCACCTCCACCATAGATATATATGGCCACTCATCTTACCTATATATCCCCTGAACAAACAGGATGGTCAAACAAGTGTTCCCCTATCAGGGTCTGAAATCTTCTTATGGCCAATATGGATCTACAGTAAGTCGAAACTGTTCTTCCGTGATGGTAGCAATACCGGTATGCAAAAACAAAAGAAAATATAGTGCTCTCTGCCATGCAATCATTAATTAAAAAAATGTTGAAACACTTGCAAGTTTGGCATTTGTACCAAGTGCAAATAATGAGCAAATATCAAGTGCTCGATAAGTCAGAGTACGTACATGTCAAACTTTTTTTGATAGACGATTCCATAGCAGAAAGCACTATATTTTCTTCTATTTTACTTATGTATTTTGTTATTATATGAATTTAATTTTTTTGGGTTTCATTTGAGATGCACTATCCCACTGTGTAATAAAGATGTAAAGCAGAATTTCCTGGATCACTGTGCTTTTTACCATACCACAGAACATAAAAATAGCAGAAAACAGTTCACTGATTCATACTGTATTTTTTCCTTGACTACGCGTATCTTACAATAATGGTCAGGTGCTTACAATTGAGGCTATTCAAAACATTTTAACCCTAATCTAACTTTGTTAATGATTTTGGACAACAATTTCCATTCTAGAGGTATACAGTAGAACCTTGGATTACAAGCATAATCCATTCCAGAAGCAAGCTTGTAATCCAAAGCACTCGTATATCAAAGCGAGTTTCCCCATAGGAATCAATGGAAACTCAGATAATTTGTTCCAGTGCCACTGCTTGTGTATGCAGTACCACATATGCCAGAGGTGGGGGGGTGCCGAAGACACTCGGAAACACTCAGAGTTGCTCAAAGACCACTCAGAGATGCTTGGAGACACTCGGAGACACTCGGAGACACTCAAAAGTGACACTGATTTTAAATCAGGCACTGATGTGAGGGGGCTATGATGTGAGGGGGGCTTGGATATATTGGAAGGGTCTGATGTATAGGTGGTCTCTGATGTGAGGGGGTGGTGGACACTGAGCAGTTGGTCAGGCAGATAAGTCTGGCGGCAGAATTAATTATAGATTGAAGGAGGGGATAGCCTGTGTAGAAGTAGGCCTATGAGGAGGGAGCTGCAAACATCAAGGTGAGAAATAACGAGGGAGTGAATGAGTTGCTTAGTGGTTTCATTAGGTAAAAAACTGTGAATTTTAGAGATGTTACAGAAGTGAAATATACATGCTTTTAACAGTGATTGTATTTGAAGCTGGAAGGACAGGTCAGAGTCCAGGATTACACCTAGTACCCTGGGTGAGGGGAGGGAGGGGCTGATAGTTGTATTATTGCTAGATATGAGTGGTTAATTTTGTTATGAATCAATATCTGTACAACATTTTCAGAGATTAGGATTAGAGTTGAGCGGACACCTGGATGTTCGGGTTCGACAGGTTCGGCCGAACTTCGCAAAAAAGTTCGAGTTCGGGACCCAAACTTGACCCCGAACCCGTACCCCATTGAAGTCAATGGGGACCCGAACTTTTGAGGACTAAAATGGATCTAAAAAAGCAATGGAAAGGGCTAGAGGGCTGCAAATGGCAGCACAATTTTGTTAAGAGCATGGCAAGTGCTCTGCAAACAAATGTGGATAGGGAAATAACTTAAAATAACATGGGTGGGAGACAATGTGAAGGAACTGGAGGCACTGTCAGCAACCCAATCTACTATCGCCTGTACTTGTCCTGGCCTCAACATTCGTAGAGCCGCATTAGGCCCGACCAAATACCGCTGCAGGTTCTGTCGCCTACTCGCACCTGAGGAAGGTGTTTCACTTGTGCGTGTAGCTGGCACAGATCGACCACGTCCTCTCCCTGCAACAGGAGCTCCACCAGCAGCACCACGACCGGGGCCACGTCCCTTATTTGACGTTCTCAAATTTCTCAAATTTAGGATCTTGCCCTAAATGGGTGTTTTTTGAATAGCAGAATAGAACAACAGTATCTAAAGGGTGTATCTCACATGTACAGATATGCAGCAAATTCTGCAAAATTATTATTTTTGCCCTAAATGGGTGTTTTTAGAATAGCAGAATAGAACAACAGTATCTAAAGGGTGTATCTCACACGTACATATACAGACTAGGCCTCAATTTAAGATTTTTCACCTAAATGTGTTTTTTTGAATAGCAAAATAGAGCAACAGTATCTAAAGTGTGTATCTCAAGGGCATGTGGCCTGGTACGGTTCAGGAGGGGGGCGCTCTCTCGTACCCCTCTTTTTCTGCGGCTAGCCAGGTTGCATGCTCAGATAAGGGTCTGGTATGGATTTTGAGGGGGACCCCTACGCCATTTAAAAAAAGAAAATTGGCACAGGGTTCCCCTAATATCCATACCAGACCTGAAGGGCCTGGTAATGGACTGGGGGGGAACCCATGCCGTTTTTTTCAATGAGTTTTATCTGTATTGCCGAGACCCGCCAATTTATTACAGCCGCGAGTAGTTTTAACCACTTAACGACCGCTCACTGTACATATACGTCGGCAAAATGGCACGGACAGGCACAATCACGTACCTGTACGTGACTGCCTTCGCATGGGAGGGGGGTCTGATCGGACCCCCCTCCGGTACAGTGAGCGGTCGGTATCGCTCCGGGAGCGATCCGTTATGAGGGGGCGGCCATTGGTTTCTGGCCACCTCCTCACGATCGCTCCCAGCGAATCAAATGCTTCCTCTGCCTGTGTCATGTATACACAGGCAGGAGGAAGTGATGTCATCTCTCCTGCGGCGCTCACATATACCGGAGCGCCGTGGAGAGAAGACATCAAATAAGTGCACCAACAGCCCACTGACACATAGGCACACGATCGCCCCCCCAGTCACCCCCAGATCACCCCCCAGCCCCCAGTCACAGTGTCACTGATTGCAGTGATCATTTATTTACTGATCACTGCAAACAGTGACATTTGTAACTGTAAAAGTGTCAGCGCAGTTAGTTTTAGGTCCAGGGTAGCCCCCTAACCCCCCCTAATAAAGGTTTAACTCCTTGATCGCCCCCCAGGTAACCCTTTCAGCCCCTAGCACCACTGTGACTAAGCGATCATTTTTCTGATCGCTGTTTTAGTGTCGGTGGTGCCGCTAGGTAGTCAGTTATTTTTTTAGGTTCGCCGCCAGGTTTTTATAGCGTCGGGTATCCCCATATATTACCTAAAAAGGTTTAACCCCTTGATCGCCCCCCAGGTAACCCTTTCACCCCCTAGCACCACTGTCACTAAGCAATCGTTTTTCTGATCGCCGTTTTAGTGTCGGTGGTGCCGCTAGGTAGTCAGTTATTTTTTTAGGTTCGCCGCCAGGTTTTTATAGCGTCAGGTACCCCCATATATTACCTAGTAAAGGTTTAACCCCTTGATCGCCAACCAGGTAACCCTTTCACCTCCTTTTGCCAGTGTCACTAAGCGATCGTTTTTCTGATCGCTGTATTAGTTATGCTGGTGCCGCTAGGTAGTCAGTTATTTTTTTTAGGTTCGCCGCCAGGTGTTTATAGTGTCAGGTACCACCATATATCATCTAATAAAGGTTTTAACCCCCTGATTGCCCCTAGAGTTAACCCTTTCACCAGTGATCACCGTATAAGTGTCACTGGTGACACTGGTTAGCCAGTTAGTTAATTTGTTATTTAAGTTCCCCGTCAGGTTTTTATATAGCGTCAGGTCCTCCCATATATTACCTAATAAAGGTTTTAACCCCCTGATTGCTCCTAGTTATCCCTTTCACCAGTGATCACCGTATAAGTGTTACAGGTGACGCTGGTTAGTTAGTTTGCTTTTTATAGTGTCAGGGCACCCGCCGTATATAACCCAATAAAGGTTTAACCCCCTGAGCGCCCGGCGGGTGATATCAATTAGGTTTTAGCGTCAGAGAGGGTCTGCGTCACACCCCAGGCAGCGTCAGGTTAGTGCCAGTAGCGCTAACACCCACGTGTGAAGCATACACCTCCCTTAGTGTTATAGTATCTGAACAGATCAATATCTGATCTGATCAGATCTATACTAGCGTCCCCAGCAGTTTAGGGTTCCCAAAAACGCAGTGTTAGCGGGATCAGCCCAGATACCTACTAGCACCTGCGTTTTGCCCCTCCGTCCAGCCCAGGCCACCCAAGTGCAGTATCGATCGATCACTGTCACTTACAAAACACAACACACATAACTGCAGCGTTCGCAGAGACAGGCCTGATCCCAGCGACTCCAGTGCTGTAGGAGGTGATTTCACCACCACAGTTAAAAAAAAGAGCATATATGCCGAAGCATGGGGCAGCAGGGGCGGAGGAGCGATTTTGCTCCTAATGCCGCGTACATACAGTCGAAATTCCGATGGAGGCTTGCCCGTGGAAAAGTCTGACCGTGTGTACGCGGCATAACTTTTGCGGGAGGATGCCCCCATGCTTCGGCATATATAAATGGTGTATGTATACCCATCATTAGAAGTGGGTGGATGAAGGGAGGTATTCTAATGGTGGGCATACCCACCGATCAATCTCTTTTTTTTCGTTCAGCCAACAGGCTGCATGAAAAAAAAGATTACAATACATGTCCAACAAGGACCAGCAACGTACTGGTATGTTGCTGGAATTTGAATGGTTATACCAGAATGATGCCTGCTGGTTTAGGTATCATCTTGGTATCATTCTTTTCAGCCAGTGGCCGGCTTTCATGTAAAAGCAATCCTAGCGGCTAATTAGCCTCTGGACTGCTTTTACAAGCAGTGGGAGGGAATGTCCCGCCCAGAATATAAAAAGCGCCATTGGGAAATTGGGAAAGCATTTTATCACACCGGTCTGGCGTCATATGTAAACAGCAATTGCATCATGCATGTGAGGTATCACCGCGAAGGTCAGATCGAGGGCAGTAATTTTAGCAGTAGACCTCCTCTGTAAATCTAATGTGGTAACCTGTATAGGCTTTTAAAGGCTTTTAAAAATGTATGTAGTTTGTCGCCACTGCGCGTTTGTGCGAAATTTTAAAGCATGTCGTGTTTGGTATCCATGTACTCGGCCTAACATCATCTTTTTTATTTCATCAAACATTTGGGCAATATAGTGTGTTTTAGTGCATTAAAATGAAAAAAAGTGTATTTTTTCCCCAAAAAATGCGTTTGAAAAATCGCTGCGCAAATACTGTGTGGAAAAAAAATGCAACACCCACCATTTTAATCTATGAGTAAGCATCTATCTTTGATGTGAAACGCATCAGCTATCCACCCCTGCATGTCAGTTTTCTGTTTTTTGACTTTTGAATCTATGGATTAACTTTGGATTTTAATTTTGGAATTTTGAAAATAAATCGTTTATACAGAGTGTGGCAGTCCAGGGCTCTTTTCTTTCCCATGCATTAGTGCAGAGCCAGCACCTGTTCCAGTATCAGGGCGGGAGCATTCCTTGGAGCTTCACAACTTGGAGCGGTACACACCTTTCACCATTTTAATCTGTAGGACCTTTGCTTTAAAAAAATATATAATGTTTGGGGGTTCAACGTAATTTTCTTGCAAAAAAAAAAAATTTTTCATGTAAACAAAAAGTGTCAGAAAGGGCTTTGTCTTCAAGTGGTTAGAAGAGTGGATGATGTGTGACATAAGCTTCCTAATGTTGTGTATAAAATGCCAGTACAGTTCAAAACCCCCCCAAATGACCCCATTTTGCAAAGTAGACACCCCAAGCTATTTGCTGAGAGGCATGTCGAGTCCATGGAATATTTTATATGTTGACACAAGTTGCAGAAAAAATTATTTTAATTTTTTAATTTTTTGCACAAAGTTGTCACTAAATGATATATTGCTCAAACATGCCATGGGAATATGTGGAATTACACCCCAAAATACATTCTGTTGCTTCTCCTGAGTACGGGGATACCACACGTGTGAGACTTTTTGGGAGCCTAGCCACGTACAGGACCCCAAAAACCAAGCACCGCCTTCAGCCTTCAGGCTTTCTAAGGGTGTAAATTTTTGATTTCACTCCTCACTGCCTATCACAGTTTCGGAGGCGATAGAATGCCAAGATGGCACAAACCCCCCCCCCCCAAATGACCCCATTTTGGAAAGTAGACACCCCAAGCTATTTGCTGAGAGGTATGGTGAGTATTTTGCAGATCTCGCTTTTTGTCACAAAGTTTTGGAAATTTAAAAAAATAAAAATAAAATAAAAATTATTTTCTTTCTTCATTTTCAAAAACAAATGAGAGCTGTAAAATACTCACCATGCCTCTCAGCAAATAGCTTGGGGTGTCTACTTTCCAAAATGGGGTCATTTGGAGGGGTTTTGTGCTATTTTGGCATTTTATGGCCTTCGAAACTGTGATAGGTAGTGACGAGTGAAATCAAAAATTTGCGCCCTTAGAAATCCTGAAGGCGGTGCTTGGTTTTCGGTGTCCCGTACACGGCTAGGCTCCTAAAAAGTCCCACACATGTGGTATCCCCATACTCAGGAGAAGCAGCAAAATTTATTTTGGGGTGCAATTCCACATATAACCATGGCATGTGTGAGCAATATATCATTTAGTGACAACTTTTTGTAATTTTTTATTTTTTTTGTCATTATTCAATCACTTGGGACAAAAAAAAAATATTCAATGGGCTCAACATGCCTCTCAGCAATTTCCTTGGGGTGTCTACTTTCCAAAATGGGGTCATTTGGGGGGGGGGGGGTTTGTGCTATTTTGGCATTTTATGGCCTTCGAAACTGTGATAGGTTGTGAGGAGTGAAATCCAAAATTTGCGCCCTTAGAAATCCTGAAGGCAGTGCTTGGTTTTCGGGGTCCCGTACGCGGCTAGGCTCCTAAAAAGTCCCACACATGTGGTATCCCCATACTCAGGAGAAGCAGCAAAATGTATTTTGGGGTGCAATTCCACATATAACCATGGCATGTGTGAGCAATATATCATTTAGTGACAACTTTTTGTATTTTTTTTTTTGTGAGTGAGTGAATAACTTGTATAGCGCTGCAAATGCAAACTGAATCGCCTCAAGGCGCTTTGCCTCCATGGACGTCCTGATCCTTCAGAAGAGGTGGGTCCTAAGTTTTTTCCTGAAGGCCTGATGATTTTCTTCCATGCGGATGTCCGTGGGTAGGGCGTTCCATAGCCGTGGTCCTTGGACTGCAAATCTTTGTTCTCCCTTCGATTTGTAGCGGGATTGGGGATATGGAGGAGGTTTTGGTTGGTTGATCGGAGAATGCGATTGGGTGTGTAGTGTTTTATCTTCTTGCATAAATATTGAGGAGCGTTTCCTTGTGTGCACTTATGGGTGAAGCAGAGGGTCTTGAATGTGACCTGATCCTTTACGCTTAGCCAATGCACGGTCCTCAGTGAAGGGGTTATGGATTCCCAAGGTTTTTTCCCTGTTACCAGTCTGGCTGCCGTGTTCTGGACGACTTGTAGGCGCAAAATCTGATATTTAGGTAGTCCTATGTAGAGGGAGTTTGCGTAGTCGAGTCGGGAGTTGATGATTGCTCCAACTACTACTGCTATGTCCTCTTCCAGGATGAAGGGGATGAGTCTACGCAGATGATGCGATCCGCTGACTACTGATCCTATTTGTGCATCCATCGACATCTCTGCGTCAAAGATGACTCCAAGACTTTTGACTTTGGCGCTTGGGGTAATGGTCTGTCCAAGAATGGTGGGTGGTGTCCAAGAAGTCTTGGTTTTTGTCTTTCGGTTTGCGTGGAGGAGAAGAAGTTCTGATTTGGATCCATTCAGTTTTAGGGAACTCTCAGTCATCCAATCATCGATCAATGTGAGGCATTTTTCCAGTCCGCGATATTGGTCTTCTTTCCCGGTGATACGAAAGTAGAGTTGGGTGTCGTCAGCGTATGAATGGTAGCACAGGTCCTGTTTGCTGATGATTTTGAGAAGTGGGCGGAGGAAGATATTGAAGAGCACGGGTGACAGTGGTGATCCTTGAGGGACTCCGCAAGAAATTGCGCGAGTTTCAGAAGTGAAGGATCCTAGTTTCACTGTCTGGGAATGATTTTCTAGAAAGGATGCGAACCAGGGTAGGTCAGGGTCTGCGACTCCTGCTACTTCTTTAAGGCGGATGAGTAAATTTTTGTGGTCTACTGTGTCGAATGCTGCACTGAGATCCAGCAGCACCAGTAGACATGATTCTCCATCATCTGCTGCTTCGAGGGCGTCATCCCATATTTTCAGAAGGGCTGTTTCTGTGCCATGGCCTGGGCGGAAGCCTGATTGTAGTGGATCCAAAAGTTTGTGGGAGTCCAAATGGAGTTGTAGTTGTTGAACTACTGCTTTCTCCATGATCTTTGAGATGGTGTTGAGACTTGTTACCGGTCTGCGGTGGTTTGGGTCTTTTGGGTTGAGGTTGGGTTTCTTTAGGAGGGGTTTGACTGTGCCTTGCTTGAGGGAGATCGGAACAATACCTTCTTTGAATGATTGATTTACGAGATGTGTTATGGTGGGTGCCAAGATGTCGGTACATTCCTTCAGGAGTTTTGTAGAAATTATGTCATTTGGTGATGTGCTGTCTCGCAGACTTTTGATGATGTTTTTGGTGGTGTCGATGGTGATCGGGACCAACGAAAATTTTATCGATTTTAAAATATTTGTATTTATTTCCTCTTCTTGCTTAGGCTGAGTGAGGTTGGTTGTTTTTTTCTGTTGAATTATTTCTCAAATGTTTTCGATTTTGTCGATAAAAAAATCCGATAGTTCATTGCAGAATTCTTGAGTTTCGTTTCCTGGGGGCTCTAAACAGGTGGGGTTCATAGTCTGCGTGACTAATTTGAAAAGTTCGCGAGGCCGGTTTATGGCTTTTAAGATGGTGTTTGAGAAATGTTATTTTTTTGCTTTGAAGATCGCTTTGTGGTATTTATTTGTGATTGCTTTGTAGATTGTGTGGTTTTCCTTTGTTGGGTTTCTTCTCCAGGCTCCTTCCGCTCTTCTGCGTTCTTGCTTCAATAGGGTAAGAGTGTCATTAAACCAGCCCGAATTGTTTTTGCGGATGAGTGCTCTGTGTCTCGGAGCGACTGTGTCTGCTGTTCGTAGTAATGCTTTGTTTAAGGAGTTGAGTGTTTGTTCCGTTGATTGGTTTTGATTTAGCATTCCTATGTTTTTTGCTAGTGTGGTTTTGAAGAGTTCAGAGTGTAGTTTCTTCTGAGATCTTGTCCAGTGTGTCGTTTTTGATTGTTTCAGTTTTTGAGGGATGGCGTTGGTGGTGATTTTAAATTTGATAGAGTGGTGATCGGTCCATGGTAACGGCATGTTGTCCAGCGAGTTGACGTCCATGTTTTGCTTGAAGATGAGGTCAAGAATGTGACCCGACCCATGCCTGGGGGCTTTGATCAGTTGTTGCAGACCTAGTTCTGGAAGATGCAGGAGGTGGCGATGGGGTCCTGGGTGGAGTAAGCCCAGAGGTTGAAATCCCCAAGTAACAAAAAGTTTTTGGTTTTTAAGGTGAATTCTGTGAAGGGTGTAAGGAGATTTGTCTTTGGACCTGGTGGTCTGTAGCATAGCAGTATGTGGATGGTTTCCTCTGGTGTAGTTTGAAGTTGCAAAGTGAGTGTCTCCATGAATGGCAAGGAGTTCTGTAGGTTTGGTTTGATGAGAGAAAGGTGGGATTTGAAGATCACTGCTAGGCCTCCTCCTCTTTGTCCTATTCTATGCTCGGTTAGGATGCAGTAGTTCTCCGGCACCAATTCTGTTAGGATGGTGTTACAGTCAGGTGTTAGCCAGATTTCTGTGATAAAGCGGCAGTCAATGTCGTTTTGGGTGATGAAGTCGTGGATTTCTTGTCTGTGCTTGACTGCAGATCTGGTGTTGATCAAGGCGCATTGTAGATGTTGTAGTTGAAGTGATGCTATCTTGTTTTTGGCAATCGACTGTCGATTCTTAGCAGGCGTTCTTTCCTCAGTATTTTTTGGATGGAGGTTGGTAGTCTTGCGGCGGTATTCATTAGGATACGCAGGGAGTCCGCTGAATATTTAATGTTGAACATGGTGGAAAAACTACTGATGGTGATGGGATGAAAAATGGTGGGACCCCAATCTGCCTCCCCCAGTTGATGCAGAGGAAGGCGAAAAACCCTGCTGAGCCTGTGCCAATTTGCTCCCGCCGGGAAAAAATTCCTTCCTGACCCCCCGAGAGGCGATCGGCGAACCCTGTATCAACTTCCTGATATGGTATGCCCAATGTGCTTACCTGGTTGTCCGGTTACCGAGAATGGGAAGCCGATGCGGATGTTCAGATGATGATGGTGTGGATGAGGAGGGGGGTGGCAGGAGGATGTCGGGGGGCTGGAGGTGACCACTTGGGGGTAGCAAGATGGCCGCTACTTACCAGGCTGTAACCCTGGTTCGTCTTTCAGGCCGTTTCTTGTGGGTGAACACCTGGGGGGTGGGGGCAGTTGGCCAGTACCAGGCGAGTCCACTGGTGTGGGTCCGGCCTAAATTTGAGGGGTGACAGGAGCAGGTACAGGTTCCAGGGGCTGGGTGTACCAAGATGGCCGCCTTGGCTGGAAAGCTTGAGGGAGTAGGGAACAGGTACAGTTGCAGGGGCTGGGTGTACCAAGATGGCCTCCACGGCCCGGAGCCAGGTCCACGCCGCGGACTTTCCTGAGGACTCAGGCGGCTCAAAGTTGCGGCTTGCGGGTGCCCGATGGCTGCTGATCGGGAGCTCAGGTGAGTGAGGCTGGCGGGTCCCACTGGGGAGATGATTGGGTGAAAAAAGATGCTCCTATGGGTGGCCAATGCTAGGCCACAGCCGCGGTCTTTCCTGCGGGTCTAGCGGCCTAGATGGGGCGCCCGGAAGGCGGCAGGTAAAGACGGCGGCTGCGGGCGGCGAGAGATGGACTGGGGAACTTGGGAGCTGATCTGGGGGGAGGCCCGGGTAGAGGGGCGGTAGTGGCCCGGCTTGCTTGGGGGGAGAGCGAGTACTTGCTCCTGGATGGCAGGAGCTCCTGAGACTCACGTCCGCACACGTCAGCTGTCAGTGCAAGGCTGAGAGAGCAAGATTGCTGAGAGATTGTCATTATTCTATCACTTGGGATAGAAAAAAAATATTCAATGGGCTTAACATGCCTCTCAGCAATTTCCTTGGGGTGTCTACTTTCCAAAATGGGGTCATTTGGGGGGGTTTTGTGCTATTTTGGCATTTTATGGCCTTCGAAAGTGAGTAAGCACTATTTGTGGGAAGAAAAGGACGCAAATTTCGTTTGGGTACAACATTGCATGTCCGCACAATTTCCAGTTAAAGCAGCGCAGCGCCAAATTGTAAAATCACCTGTGGTCTTTATGCTGCGTATTGGTCCGGGGCTTAATGCCGCGTACACACTACCATTTTTCTTGTCTGGAAAAATAATTTTTTTTCTCTTTGACGAGAAAAACGACCGTGTGTGGGCTTTTCATCATTTTCCCGACGAGAAAAACGGCATGAATCACGACGAGAAAAATTAGAACATGCTGTAATTTTTCTCGTCGTGATTCACAGCATTTTTTTCTGCGGCAATTTTCCCATAGGGAAAAACTGCCAGGGAGCCTACACACGGTCGTTTTTCTCGACCAAGAGAAAAAATGTCAGGAAAAACGGCCGTGTGTAGGGGAACAAGCCGTTCCTCGTTTTTCCCGTCGAAAATCGATCGTGTGTACACAGCATTAGTGGTTAAATCACTTTTTTCCTTTAGAAATTTAATTTTGCTGCAGGACTGTTCTAAACACAGGGAAAATGCACCACTTTACAGGCATACTATAGACACCCCCAGGCACGAAATTTAAAGGTATATTTTACTTTTATTGTTTCACTTTAATGCCGCGTACACACGATCATTATTCACGGCGGTTAAAAAACAGCCGTGAATAATGACAGGAAAAACGAGGGAACCGCTTGGTTCCCTACACACGGTCGTTTTTCCCATCATTTTTTCTCTTGACGAGAAAAACGACCGTCTGTGGGCTCCGCGGCAGTGTTTCCCTATGGGAAAACTGCCGCGGAAAAAATGCTGGAAAAAACGACGAGAAAATTTAGAACATGTTCTAATTTTTCTCGTCGTTTTTTATGCCGTTTTTCTCTACGAGAAAAACTACATAAAGCCCACAGACGATCGTTTTTCTCGGCGAAAAGAAAAAATGCAGTTTTTCTCGTCGAGAAAAGCGGTCGTGTGTACGCGGCATAAGCATTATTAAAATCACTGCTCCCGAAAAAACTGCCTTTTTTAAAACTTTTTTTGCATTGATACATGTTCCCTGGAGCAGGATCCGGGTCCCCAAACACTTGTTATGACAATATCTTGCATATAAGCCTTTAAAATGAGCACTTTTGGTTTTTCATGTTCGTGTCCCATAGACTTTAACCACTTGACCACTGGGCACTTAAACCCCTTTAATAACCAGACCAATTTTTAGCTTTCGGTGCTCTCACATTTTGAATGACAATTACTCAGTCATACAACACTGTACCCATATGAAATTTTTTGCCTTTTTTTCAAACAAATAGAGCTTTCTTTTGATGGTATTTAATCACCGTTAGGTTTTTTTATTTTTTGCGCTATAAAAGAAAAAAGACTAACAATTTGGCAACAAATTTTTTTCTTTCTTTCTGTTATAAAATTTTGCAAATTAGTAATTTTTCTTCATAAATTTTGACCAAAATTTATACTGCTACATACCATTTGGCAAAAATAAGTACAAATTGGTGTATATTATTTGGTCTTTGTGAAAGTTATAGAGTCCACAAGCTATGGTGCCAATATGTGAAAATTGATCACACCTGAAGTACTGACGGCCTATCTCATTTCTTGAGACCCTAACATGCCAGAAAAGTACAAATACCCCCCAAATGACCCCTTTTTGGAAAGAAGACATTTCAGGGTATTTAGAAAGAGGCATGGTGAGTTTTTTGAAGTTGTCATTTTTTCCCACAATTCTTTGAAAAATCAAGATTCTTTTTTTATTTTCTTTTTTCACAAAATTGTCATATTAGCAGGTTATTTCTCACACACAGCATATGCATACCACAAATTACACCCCAAAACACAATCTGCTATTACTCGCAAGTAGTGCGATACCACATGTGTGAGACTTTTACACAGCGTGGCCACATAGAGAGGCCCAACATGCAGGGAGCACCATCAGGCGTTCTGGAGCACCCAGGCCAATTCTGACATTTCTCTCCTACATGTAAAAATCATCATTTATTTGCTAGAAAAATAAATAGAACCCCAAAACATTATATATGTTTTTTTAGCAAAGACCCTAAAGAATGCAATGGCATTCATTGCATCTTTTTATCTCTCACGGTATTTGCGCAGCAAATTTTCAAACGCGTTTTAAAAAAACAAAAACAGTTTTGTGCTTTAAAAAAAAAAAACAGTAAAGTTAGCCTAATGTTTTTGCATAATGTGAAAGATGGAGTTATGCCGAGTTACCCTTCAAAATTGCACACGCTCGTGCAATGGCGCCAAACTTCGCTATTATAAAATCCCCATAGGCGACGCTTTAAATTTTTTTACTGGTTACATGTTTTGAGTTACAGAGGAGGTCTAGGGCCAAAATTATTGCTCTCGCTCTAATATTCACAGCGATACCTTGTGTGGTTTGAACACCGTTTTCATATGTGGGCAGGACTTACGTATGCGTTCGCTTCTGCATGCGACCACACGGGGACAGAGGCGCTTACATTTTTTTTTTTAATTGTTCAATTTATTTGATCACTTTTATTCCTATTACAAGGATTGTAAACATCCCTGGTAATAGGAATATGGCATGCCAGGTCCTCTTTACAGTGAGATATGGGGTCAATAAGACCTCACATCTCACCTCTAGGCTGGAAAGCCTGAAATAAAAAAAAAATATCCTGGCTTTGATCGTTGCTGTAAGTCGGTAGAAGCACCGGAGTGTGGCGGGAGGGGGGTCATCCCCTCTCGCCTCCCGTAAGAACGATCAAGTAGTGGAACAGCCGCAATGATCATTCTTACGGTGTAGGGAATCGCCGGCTGAAAAAGCTGATATCTGAATGATGCTTGTAGCTGCAGGCATCATTCAGATATCCCCGCACAAAGTCAAGGACGTCATATGACGGCCGGCGGGCGGGAAGTGGTTAAAACGCATTTTTTTTTAACACAAAGTTGTCCATTTATACAATATTTCTAACACATAGCATGTACATACCAAAAATGACACCCCAAAATAGATTCTCCTACTCCTCCTGAGTACGGCGATACCACATGAGTGAGACTTCCACAGCCTGGCCACATACAGAGGCCGAGTACAGCCAAGTATGGCTGAGCATGGCTGAGCATGGCTGAGCATGGCTGGGTATGGCTGGGTTTGGCTGAGTATGGCTGGGTACGGCTGGGTATCGCCGAGTATGGCTGAGTATGGCTGGGTATCGCCGAGTATGGCTGGGTACGGCTGGGCATTGCAGAGTATGGCTGGGTATCACCGAGTATGGCCGGGTATTGCTGGGTGTTGCAGAGTATTGCAGAGTATGGCTAGGTATTGCAGAGTATGGCTGGGTATTGCAGAGTATGGCTGGGTATTGCAGAGTATGGCTGGGTATTGCAGAGTATGGCTGGGTATTGCAGAGTATGGCAGGGTATTTCAGAGTATTGCAGAGTATGGCAGAGTATTACAGAGTATGGCAGGGATGGCTGAGCACTGGGTATGCAGGGATGGCTTGCATGGATGGATGGATGGCTGGATCTGTGACTGAAATTGTCACAGAGCAGCGCTGTGGGCACTACAGATCCATCCCACAGCGCTGCTGCCATCCGCTCTCTCCCCCTCTCCTCTCACACTGTACCGATCGGTACAGAGAGGGGAGAGAGGAACCGCCATTTGACGGAGCGATCACGTGGTAAACAGCCGCTATCAGCGGCCATTTACCGTGATCTGTGATGCGGTCACGGACACCCCCGTGACCGTGATTCTAGGAGGACGTCAATGTACACCCTCCCAGAGTTAACAAACCGCCCTGTAGCCGTCATTCGGCTATGGGTCGGTTGTTAAGTGGTTAACGGGGTTCGCGTGTTGGAACAAATTTTTTGCCTGTTCGCAAGTTCTGGTGCAAACCGAACCGGGGGTGTTCGGCTCATCCTTACACTCTTACTATTTTGTAACTCAGCCTTGTAGTGACTATATTATATATGACATTAAATAACGAATTGCCTGCATGCATAGCAAATATTATAGTGGTTTGTTTTTACTAGGTCGTTTGGTTAATGCTTTTAACGCTACATGTACAATTTAGATTTTTATAAAATGTCTTTGTGCTCCTTGTCATACCAGTAAAGTCTGACAATTTCTAGTTACGATATCTGTACAGTGGAGTTGTCTTCATATATTACATCAATCTTGTTTTTAAAGTGATTGGCACTCTCTTGGGCAGTAAGTGAGTTAGTGGATGGAGAGCAATATGAATGAACGCAAAGCTTCCATTGATTGGCTGAAGTGGAGAGGTAGGAGGATGACATCACAATCACTGTCTTAGCCAATCAGAGGAAGCCTTGTATTTATTCATAGAATATAAAGCTTCCTGTGAATGGCTGAGCAGCGCTCAACCCATTTAGTTTATATTCAGGGATCAGGATGGGAAGTTCTCATCTCACTGCTGGAACACAGAGCTGTATACTGTATGTAGCTGAGGCTACATATAGTTCATACAGTGCTCACAGCTGCTGCAATTTAGTGAAGTTTATATAGTTTGTTCGGACCAGGAGTTAGGCTTTAAAGGCTAAGTTTACCTTTTCCAGAAAATAGCCTATGCAGTCAAGGGGCCCCAGTAGATACAAATATGCGGTGCTTTATAAAATGATCATTCATTTAATTGTTTAACCTGTAGGCCATTTGGTTCCCCTCAAACGCCTGGCTAATAAACTCCTAGTTAGGCGTCATGTACACGGGACGTTGTTCAACCTCTCCTGAATGATTTAACTTGACAGCTAGATACTGGTGTCTAAAAATGGCAGTTTAGCCGCGTTTACATGCCGCGTTTACATGCCGCGTGTACATGCCGCGTTTAGCCACGCTTTTGCCGCGTTTGCGTCTAGAAGTGTTTGCAAAAAAAAAATGTTTGGAGTTAAAATGAAAAAAGTTTGTAAACAAAACGCTGCTAGGCGCGAGTTACCACGTTTAGCCGCGTTTGGTGCTTGAAATGCCTCTAAACAGCTTCTGAATGCATTTGTTTGGGTTCCAGAAAAAGCCTCTAAACTCAACTGCCTAGAAATGACTATAAACGACCCTGTGTACATGTACTGATAAGATAACATAGAGGAGAGTTCAGGAGCAGTTGAAAAAAAAGACCAACTGCTCCTAAACCTCTGTTTTTCCAGCAGCAGTGTACATGAGGCCTTAGCAACTCTCACATCCTGTTTCATTGCTAGAATGTTAAAACCCTTGGTGTTCAGTTCTGCAATGCTTGGAGCGAGTATCCAAAGGTCTTCAAATTCTAACAAGTCAGGATGTGTGGATTGCTAACTAGGAGTTTATTACCCAGGCTTCTGAGGAAACCTAAAGGGCCTACAAGTAAAACAATAAAATTAATGATCATTTTACAAAGAAGCACAGATTTTTTTTATATTTACTGGGACCTCTTGACTGCATAGGCTATTTTCTGGAAAAGATGAACTTAGCCTTCAAATTTATGCAGAGTTTTGGTTGTGTTCACCAGACGTTCCCTCAAATTGAACACATCTCATCACTAGTAGTAGTGATAAAGTTATATTAGATAAACCTATATGTATCATTGCTTCCATTTACAATATGAGGATTTAGTATTTATACAATTGACACATTTTTAGTTATACTAACATACTATTAACACTGAAATCAACTTATTTTTTTTAACACTATGTCCATGTATCACAGAGCAGTAAATGCCAGATATCTCCATGGAGCACATGAAGCAGATACTTTAAGTGATTGTGATTGTGAACATGTTATACTTACCTGCTCTGTGCAATGGTATCACACAGAGCGGCCCGAACCACCTCTTCTTGACTCCCCAGTCTGTGTTTCTGGCTCCTCCTCCCTCCTGAATGCCCCCTATAGCAATCAGCTTGCTATGGGGGCACTCATGTGAGGTTGATCCTGAGCTGTGCTGCCTGCGTCCATAGACACAGACAGCATGGCTCAGCCCCATCCCCAATCCCTGATCACAAGATTTGACTGACAGCAGCAGGAGCCAACGGCACAGCGCTGGACTCAGGTAAGTAAAAGGGAGGGGGGGGGTTTGTCGGGCAATACTGCTGCCTGAACACTTTTTACCCTAATGCAGGGATGGTAAAAAAATGTTTAGGCTTTAGAACCACTTTAACTCCTAATATACTGTATGGGCTTGAAGCAAATGCTTACAGATCTTCAAACCTATCAAGAAAAGTAGTGGAATAATTACATCATTCAATAAGAATATATGTCAGAAAGAGGAAAGAATGTATCTCTGAGAAGTAATGTTTTTTATTATCATTACAGATATTTATAAAGCACTGACAAATTTATGCAGCACTTTACATACTGTGCAATCACATCAGTCCTTGCCTTTAAAGTGACTGTAAATGATCACATTGTAAAACAAGCCATTCAGTTTAGAATAGAAATGAAAGGCAAAACATTTGTGTATAGCTATAAAAAAAAAAAAAAATTATAAATACTTTTTTTTCTTTTTTATAAGTGATCACATTCCCTATATTCCCTCTGTTCTCAGCTGCATACGGGCTGGGGGGGGGGAGGGGAGACAGCATACTGAGCTTTTCAGTGTAAGGCTGTGCATGGCTGATGTGTCAGGACAACAAGTATCATCATTGGAGGAGTTCCCATAGCTAGAGAACTGACCAGTGTGTGTTCTCCTGCTTAGCGTGGTCAGTTTTTAATAAGAAAGCAGAGGAACTGGCAGAAACACCTGGGATTTTACACAAAGGCAGCAAAACAAAGAGAACAAGATATTTTTTCATACAAGTACATGGTACAGCAGGCACATATCAGGAATACGATGAGGTAACAAGCACTTTAACCTCCCTGGCGGTATGATTCTGTCAGATTTTAGGTGCTGAAAGTGGTACAATTATTTTGCATGGAAATTTGGCATTTTATATTGTAGGCCTGTTATTCTTAGGAATAACTCACTTAAATCTGTCCAAACAAGAGTCTAGTAGGCATCCCGGGTATGATAAAGTTTGAAACACAAAATTATTAATTATAATAATATAATAAATAACTATAAATAATTATAACAAATAATAATATAATAATAATACAAATTATTCAATAATGTAATCAAATCAAAAACACTGATATTTGCTCAGTTTCAGAATTGTCGCTGTCATTAGATTTAGTGTTTGATGACGAATTTCCCCACAAATCGCTATCGCTCAATTCTGCAAGTGATTCTAATTTATTATCGCAGTTTTCTAGCCGGTCTAAATCCACTTTGGACATAAAGGGACACTTTTTGGTTGCTATGGACAATCTCCAGTTTCCAGGCAGAAAAAACTGTATTTATAATATAAAACTGCATGCAGGGCACTGGACAGACCACTAGGGACAAAGGGGATGTGTAATTAATTTATACAGTACCGTAATCTGTAAGATTACAGTATACTGTATGTGTATTGTGTTTTTACTTTTTTGAATTTAGCGCCGATCTCCGCCCCCGTGCGCCGCAACGTCACAGGGAATGGAGCTCTGTGTGTGAATTGAGCGAGGAGACAGCTTGCACACACTGCGGGGAGACATCGCAGGATCCAGGCGACAAGGTATGTAACTTTCTCTGGATACTGCGATGCAGCCCGAGTCTGGCTCGGGGTTACCGCTTTTGGTACTGAAATCTCACCTCGAGCCAGACTCTGGATTACCGCCAGGGAGGTTAAGGAGCTTACAATCTATGGTCCCTAACACACATACACACACACACATGCTAGGGCCAATTTAGACAAGAGCCAATTAATCTTACAGCATTTCTTTGGATGCAAGAACAGGAAGAACATGCAAACGCCATGCAGATAGTGCCATGGCTGGCATTTAGGACAAGGGCCACAGTGATGCAAGATAAAAGTGCTAACCACTAAACCAATGTACAGTAACATGATCCAAGGATTTTCTTATATGAGCTTTATTGTAAATTGTGAACATTGGTGCTCATGCCAAAATATGAAAGCCTAAGTTTAGCTAAAATAAAAAATATAAAATACGCACAAGGGACATCATTTTCAGTTAGTATGATACGTCTGTTGTGCTGACTCTTCTTCTATAAGGAGAAATCTGCCTCCGTCCTACCCCCCGTCCCCATCCACACCCGTCATCATAATCTTCTGGTGCAGCTGTGGTTATCACAACTAAGGCCGGGTTCACACTGGGGCGACAAACGCTCCGACATTGGGAGCTCATGTCGCATGACGTGTGAAAATCAATGTTTCCCTATGGGAGCCGTCTTAACTGGTCCGACACATGTCGGTCCGACTTTGAAAATGCTCCCTGTACTACTTCGGTCTGACTATGATCCAACTTCAGCCCATTGACTATCATTGAAGTCGGATCAAAATCGGACCGCAGTCTTGCATGATCCGACTTTGGCATGCGACTTGTGCTGTGCTGCTCTTGAGGGGAACTCCAGGCCAATTTTTAAATAAAAAACCGGCATGGGTTCCCCCTCCGGGAGCATACCAGGCCCTTGGGTCTGGTCTGGATTTGAAGGGGAACCCCTACGCCGAAAAAACGGCGTGGGGGTCCCCCCCAAAATCCAAACCAGACCCTTATCTGAGCACGCAACCTGGCAGGCCGCAAGAGAAGAGAGGGGGATGAGAGAGCGGCCCCCCTCCCTCCTGAACCATACCAGGCCGCATGCCCTCAACATGGGGGGTGGGTGCTTGAAGAGGCCCTGTCCTCATCAACATGGGGACAGGGTGCTTTGAGGTGGGGGGGCCGCAGGTCGCCCCCCTGCCCCGAAGCACCCACCCCCCCATGTTGAGGGCATGCGGCCTGGTACGGTTCAGGAGGGAGGGGGGCCACTCTCTCGTCCCCCTCTCTTCCCCTGCGCCCTGCCAGGTTGCGTGCTCAGATAAGGGTCTGGTTTGGATCTTGGGGGGTACCCCCACGCCATTTTTTCGGCGTAGGGGTTCCCCTTCAAATCCAGACCAGACCCAAGGGCCTGGTATGCTCCTGAAGGGGGAACCCATGCCGGTTTTTATTTAAAATTTGGCCTGGAGTTCCCCCTCAAGATTCATACCACAAACAGTGCTTGCTATTGGCGGGGATCCAAGTCTGATCCCCGTTCAATGAAAGTCGGACATATGTCGGCTTCATGTCGGCAAAGTCGGGCAAAGTCGGATCCAAAGTAGGACGGCTGTCATGTCGCACTAGTGTGAACCCGGCTTAAAAGACTGTCAAATTATCTCATCCTGAGAGCCAGACTATGCCTGTTCTTTCCTGACAGATATGCCATGACACAGGATCTAGGAGTTGCAACCTCCCTTATAGTTTCTAGCAAGTCCAGAGGGAGAAAGATTTTCTCTAAAGCAGTAAATATAATATGGAAGCTAGTACTTAATGGCATAGCCATTCTTCCTGTGTAGCCCTCCTTTTTTGTGTGCAATTATAGTTAGAGTTATAGTCAAGTTAAATAATGCATACTGATTCATTTGATTGGGGCATCTAGATTTTAAGACCTGTTCTTAAAAGGAATTAATCTTGCCCAATGCAATGCTAAATACAGTTAAAAAAATACACAAGACAAAGTTCCCTTTTTTATTTATTTTTCAATGGATTACATTTTGAACACTTTTATGTTTTCATTGAAAAAATAGTTTTGATGTCGAAGTAAATATAATGTATGAATATTAATAATATGCATTTTATTATGCTTTGTAACTGTAACAGTGATCAAATACATGATTTATTTCATCAGATTGTTAAGCCTCGTACACACGATCGGATATCCTATGGATTCTAATCCAATGGTTTTGTCCATCGGAAATCTGATGAAGCTGACTTCCATCAGTCTTGCCTACACACCATCAGTCAAAAAACCGACCCTTCCAAACGCGGTGACGTAAAACACTCCGATGAGCCGAGAAAAATTAAGTTCAATGCTTCTGAGCATGCGTCGACTTGATTCTGAGCATGCGTGGATTTTTTATCCGATGGACTTGCCCATAGACGTTCGGAATTTGCTATCGGTTTTTGATCCATCTGAAAAATGTAAAACATGTTCTATTTTTAAAAACCGATGGAAAAAGGACAGATGGATCCCATACACGATCTATTTGTCTGATTAAAAAAGTCCATCGGTAAAACCGATCTTGTGTACAGGGCTTTAGAGTTGTAGTGTCTTCATGTCATTCAGTATAAACTGAACACAGCCATCACACCATAGCATCTTAATGGAAGTTACATTAAAATGATATGAAGGATAACAATTGCACAAATACCAAATGGTTTGGAATGTCCTGGAAACAAACAGTAGATTATGTGCAGTTATATAAGGGTTTTTTTTTTTTTTTGTGTTGTAATACATTACTTATTTTTTAGTGTACAATTTACTTTGGTAAAATGATTTGTGGTTTGTTTTACGGATATGCTGTGACACATGATATGGATCTTAATGTTGTAGATGAATCATCAGGTCATCTTGCGCTTTTATACAAGGGTTATCTCTATGATAGATGATGTGCCCTATGCTGTACACTTGCAATTATTCTTTTCCTCACCTTTACATTAAGTTAGTGGATTGCGTCTTTGGGTTAACTTACATCTCTGTATTGGTAAGTAATGCTCTTGCACCGTATAATTTGAGAATGGTTTTCCAAGAAAATTTTAATTACTTATATCACTTTTTCTCCTCCCTATATTTTAACCTAAGCATTTGTTGTTTCTTAAATTTGTATTTCTTTGCATTACTTAAACATACTGTATTGCTAGCACTGTTCAGATTAATTCCCTCTATAACAAAAATTAGGCAACATATGACCATAATTTTTCTTTGTTATATCAGAACCCATATACTAAAATTGGATGAAGACAATTGGTGTGCGTAGGTATACAGTATAAACACAGACCTAATGTGATAAAATCATCATATTGATCACAATGTTGACTAAGGCTCCATGTACACGAGATGTTTTTACAACCTCTCCTGAATGATTTAACTTGACATAACTGTAACTCACGTTTAAAACGTTAATTTTGCCGTGTTTACATTCCACGTTTAGCCGTGTTTGCCGCATTTTGACGCGTTTGTGTTTAGAAGTGTTAAAAAAAAAAATTGCCCAAAATTAAAAACAACTGTAAACGAAACACTGCTAAACGCAAGTTACCACGTTTAGCCGCATTTCGAAGCGTTTGGCGCTTGAAATGCCTCTAAACTCAGCTTCTTAACCCATTTTTTTGCGTTCCAAAAAAAGCCTCTAATCTAGAAGCGACTGCAAACGACCTTGTGTACTGATAAGATAACAGAGGAGAGTTCAGAAGCAGTTGAAAAAAATGCCCAACTGCTCCTAAACGTCAGTTTACCAGCAGCAGTGTACATGAGGCCTTATAAGTCACAAGTTCATTTTTACTTTCAATCGTTTTTATTGATTTTGTAAACAATAAAGATCAGAATACCAACTACTAAATAGAAATACAATTACAATGTCCTTGTGCTTTTCCAAAACATTATGGGATATTGGTAATACAATTAGAGCATACTAACAAATTGTGAGGATAGTTATCCCTTTTAATTTAACTTTCGTTTCAATGTTTTTATCAGCATTTTCCCCATCAGAAATAACAAAAGCAAACCATGCAGACATTATAGCAATTGCAGAGTACCTGACATTTGTTTATACAATTGAAAACACTGGGTAGTTCTGTCTTGGAACTCAGATAGTTATTGTCAAACTCCTTATGAAACCAAAAGGATACAAAGTAGAGAGGAAAAGAGAGAGTGAAAAGAGGGGTGGGGGGAGACCCCAAGCTCTGATCCCTGCCACTCAAAGGCTCCTTAACTCGGAGCCGTACGGGAATCTCCGGTCAAGTAACTGATCCACGGGCTCCAAACTTTTTCGAAGACCACTAGTTTGTCATTCAAGACTGCCGAGAGCCTTTCGTTCATCATGAGCCATGAGAGCTTATGCTTAAGCTGGTCAAATGGGATGGCAGCTGACCTCCAATTCTTGGCTATAGTTATTCTGGCAGAGGTGAATATAAAAGTAAGAAGCCTTCTCTGGTTTTTGGAGGCCGCGTCAACTTTTAGCCCCAGCAGGGCGTGTTTAGGGGATTTAGTGAGGTTGACTTGGGTAAGGGTATAAATAAAGTTGTACACCCTTATCCAAAATCTACACACCTTGGGGCATTGCCACCATATGTGGTAAGCCATTCCATCTTGTCCACAAGTTCATTTTAAAGTATCTGTCCAAAAGTTAATGCTAAGCACTGCTGTAGAAATGAGAACACGGCTGAGTACTTGTGTGCACTAATATGACTAAAATCACCCTAAGCAGGGATCGCTGCAGCCTTTCCACCACTTCCAACCGTATCTTCCTGGAGTTTTTCTCTTACTTCATGGCTTTAGAAGCCCTCTCAGCACCCTTGATGTCCCAATTTCAGAGGTGCTGTAATATGCCTGAAATGGGCATATTACAGCACCTCTGAAATAGGGACATCAAGGGTGCTGAGAGGGCTTCTAAAGCCATGAAGTAAGAGAAAAACTCCAGGAAGATACGGTTGGAAGTGGTGGAAAGGCTGCAGCGATTCCTGCTTACTGAATATACACAAGAGTTGGAGAGCATGATCTTTAGTTCTGGAGGTTGATCAAGGCTTTATCTGACCCTTTCGGGTCCATCAATAAGGTGAGAGGCTGGTATCATCGGGGGAGGATTGTGAGCATATGCCTGTTATGGTTGATTCCCTATTGATGTGAAAAGCTGGACTCCCACGCCTGTTCTTCTCCCTCTCTCCTATTCTTATTTGCTGGAAATGTTCGTATTTTTTGGAGATCATTACCTTTTGTGTGAACTTTCCATTATACACTATTTTTTGGGACACGTCAACTTTTTGGATACAAATTTTGTTACATGAATATTGCTTTTTTATGCACATGTACTATTAGTCATTTTTACATTTATTGGACTATTTATAGCACATTTATAGCACGTTTCACTTTAAGCATTTTGCACTTTGACATTTAGCGCTGCTTCAATATTTTTCACTATAGAACTATATAGACTTTTAATGGACAGTGAGAGTGGTAAGCATCGGACAGACCTAAACTGGACTGAAGAAATTAAAATTGCCATAACTTAAGGGGATGACATGCAAGAAAAGTATTTAAAGGGGAGTTCCAGCCTTTATTATGTTTATTAAAAGTCAGCAGCTACAAAAAGTGTAGCTTCTGGCTTTTGATAAACAGACACTTACCTGTTCCACTGTCCAACAATGCGGCCGCCCAGATCTTCGCTCCTCTCCCCCCCTCTCCGCAGGCGCCTCCATTCTAACTGTGGGCACCCGGCCGTGACAGCTTTCGGCTTCATGGCCGGGCACTCACTGTGCATGCGCGAGCAGCGCTGCACTTCCTGAGTGGATAGGCAATCGCTTGGGACCTGTCACGTGTCCCAGGTGATCGTCTACAGGGAGGGGCTGCCTTAGGCGATATGACGAGTCGCCTAAGCGGTCCCTGGGCGGATGGAGGAAGTGGGATAGGAAGTCCCACTCCTACTGAAGCCCCCACTCCCCCCCCAAAAAAATTACATGCCAAATGTGGCATGTAAGGGGGCGAGGAGTGGTTTAAGCGGAAGTTCCACTTTTGGGTGGAACTCCGCTTTAAGGTGTAGAACTCCCATTCACTGTCTTACTATGATGAGTCCCTATTCCTTTGATATTCCCTAATGCTGATCACCACACAATCTTTAAACTCACTCCCCCCAGACAGTGAACACCTTAACCACTTGTCCCCCGCCCACCGTCAAATGACGGCGGGCGGAGGACACTCTTGTTCTGACAGGACGTCATATGACGTCCTGCCTTTAAAACGAGCTAGGGGGTGCGCGCGCCACCGCGTTCCCAAGGACCCGATGCGCGTGCCCGGCGGCCGCGATTGCCGCCGGGCACCCGCGATTGCCGCCGGGCACCCGCGATTGCCCGGGAACCGAGCAGGAAAGTGGATCTGTGTGTGTAAACACACAGATCCACGTCCTGTGAGGGAGAGGGGACCGATGGTGTGTCCCTTGTACATAGGGACAACCATCGGTCACCTCCTCCAGTCAGTCACCTCCCCCCACAGTTAGAACACATTGAGGGAACATATTTAACCCCTTCCCGCCCCCTAGTGGTTAACCCCTTCCCTGCCAGTCACATTTATACAGTAATCAATGCATTTTTATAGCAGGGATCGATGTATAAATGTGAATGGTCCCAAAAATGTGTCAAAAGTGTCCGATGTGTCCGCTGCAATATCGCAGTCACAATAAAAATTGCGATTTTTTTTTTTACCAAAAATATGTAGAAGAATACGTATCGGCCTAAACTGAGGAAAACTTTAATTGAAAAAATAAATGGGTATTTATTATAGCAAAAAGTAAAAAATTATGGTTTTTTTCCAAACTGGACGCTCTTCTTTTGTTTATAGCGCAAAAAATAAAAACCGCAGAGGTGATAAAATACCACCAAAAGAAAGCTCTATTTGTGGGAAAAAATGAACGCAAATTTTGTTTGGGAGCCACATCGCACGACCGCGCAATTGTCATTCAAAGTGTGACAGCGCTGAAAGCTGAAAAATGGCTTGGGCAGGAAGGGGGTTTTCGTGCACGGTAGGGAAGTGGTTAAAGGTTAAAGCTGGGTATACAGCTAAAGCAGGGTATATGTGGACAGATTTTTGTTTTCATTCAACCAGCGAGTTGAATGAAAAAGAACTGACATTTCATTAAAGATTCCCAATGTGCTTTGCTATTGTATTCTCCATCAGAATACACAGATCAGCACTGCAGCCATTGGTTACATGTGCCGATTCCAGTAATGCCGCGTACACACGATCGATTTTCTCGACGGTGAAAACACCGTCGAGAAAATCGACGGGAAAAACGAGGAATGTTTTTTTCCCCTACACACGGCAGTTTTTCCCGACATTTTTTCTCTTGGTCGAGAAAAACGTGTGTAGGCTCCCCGGCAGTGTTTCCCTATGGGGAAAGCTGCCGCGGAAAAAAATGCAGTGAATCACGACGAGAAAAATTAGAGCATGTTCTAATTTTTCTCGTCGTGATTAATGCTGTTTTTCTCGTCGGGAAAAATTATCAAAAGCCGACACACGGTCGTTTTTCTCGTCAAAGAGAAAAAATTTAATTTTTCCCGACAAGAAAAATGGTCGTGTGTACGCGGCATAAGACCATTTGACAGGAGCTGGTAGCTAGACCATAGCGAGTAGAGACCTTTTGTTACAGGGCTTTAGGAAGTATCAAATAAAGAGGTAGACAAGGAGGTCCAGATGCTTTTGCATAAAGGCTAACTCCACTTTTCTTACCATGTTAAGAAAGATAGAGTTAACCTTTATGCAGAAGAACCTGGTCCTTGTCTATCCTCACCTTGCCCATACTGTATGTAGACGTTAGGCTGTTAGTGTCAATTTTGCTGTCAAGCTAAAATAGGAGCCAGTTTTCCAGCATCCTCTGTTGGAAATTTAACAAGTGGATTGGCAATGTAATCTAATATTATAGAATGTCACTGGCCTTTTTTTATCATAATAGAAAGCATCAACAATTTAATACGATTAAGCTTATGGGAGTCATGCAACTGCCAGCAATTTGGCAAATGCACTTGCAATATGATGACTAATGTGAGCTCTGGTGTAGAATGCCCTGGGTAGTTTTGTCTGTAGTTTTTTTTTTTAAGATATAAATTACACTGAGAGTATTACAGTAGCTCTAATTTTAATTGATACTTCAGAAAGTTCCTGCCTAACAGTAGCTGCTATCTTTCCCGCCCATCTCCCTCTTGACACAACACATGGAACAGAAGTCTATTTCTACGTGCAAAGGTTTTCCTATAGGAGAATATTCTCTTACTTTCCACCTCATTATCAGCTGCCGCATATGGCAGGAAAGCTGGCGTATTTGGTCAGAGTTGATGCTAAATGTGATTTAGAGGCTTGAAAAATCTCTGAATAATTTCAAGCATGGCAGCAAAATTATGAAAATCATGGCATTACTAATAATACACAAGCATCCACTTCAAATAAATCAGCCCAATCCGCTGCCATCCTTGACTTGTATAGATGGGTTTGCTCATCTATCCTATGCACTATTACCCTACTGCAAAGGAAAAGTGAGGATTTTATAAATGTTTTATGAATATTCTGTGTGCCTTTGTGTTTATTTGATGAATTTGTTATTTTATTACTTATTGTTATTTGATATATTTGATATATTTATTGTTGGTTATTTGTATACTGTCATTTAAAGTTTGTATTTTACTTGTTTGTTGTCTATTTTTTTCTTTCTGCTAAAAATGCAATTAAAAATGAGGCTAAAGATAGACATTTTTTGTCCAAGATAGGTAAAAAGAGCTTCTATAAATAACTATCAGCAGGCATTTAAAGTACATTGCACTCTTAAAAAAAAAAAAAAAACCCTCAAACACATTTTGCCTTCCTTATTGATTTCAATATGTTTTGACAAATGGCAACATTTCATGAAAGATTCCAAATGTTTGCTAAAATCTCAGGTAAGTAAAACTCTCAGTGACAGTACACTCAACCCTATATAAAATCATTGTTACTACACTGAGAACATAACAGCTCTACAATGACACCCTCCCAACTTTTCACCAGCACCAAGTGCAAAGGAACTAATGCTTGAATAGAATATTTCCCAAACACCACAAGTAACACTTTACCTGTCCATGCAAATTCATTAAGGTACCTATACTGTGGATATTTTGATGATAATTAGTTGTAGAGAACAACACAAACTTTGGTACAGAAGCCCTAAATACAGGCAAAATATATTTTTTTTTTTTTTTTTAGTTTAACCCTTTTTTATTGTAGTAAACATGTGTTTTTGTTTCTATCCCCATTGGAGAACCTGCATCTCCAGGTAAATCAAACATCTCCCCCTGGTACTACAGAGGACCCTCTTACTACATGAAAAAAAACAACTATTAGAAGTCATCTCTGTTCTATCTAAAAAACAAAACATAATTCCTATTCATGCGTCATTTGTATTATATGGAAATGTTTTTCCATGAACCACAGAGTCATAACTTAAGCCTCGTACACACGGTCAGACTCCAAACAAACTTTTCCGTGGATTTTTGTCTGAAGGGAGATGACCGGGCACACCCCTAGCATACACACGGCAGGACTTTTCTGCAAACCTTCCCAAAACTTTCTCAACATCACGTGTTTTTTCTGCTCTTTTCTGTTCTTTGCCGCCACCCTATGGTCAACTTCTGCTATTGTTGGTTGATTTTAACTTTGGTTCTGGACATGCGTATTTGTGCTTCGGACAAAAGTCCGGTGGATTTCTGTACACATGACAGGACTTTGCACCATCAGACTTTTATTGCCAAAAAGTTTGTCCATTTGCAGAGCAAACTTTTGTCCGATAAAACCCAAAAAGTTTGTCCAATGGAGCGTACACACGGTCTGATTTTTTAGAAAACGTGCTCATTTTGAAGTTTGATGGCAAAAAGTCTGACCGTGTGTACAGGTCTTAATACGGCATCAGGTTGGCTCGGCTGCGTGAATCTCTGTATGTCGGTCCCTTTAATAGCTATTGTAGGAGCACACCCGCAGTGCATCGCCAGAGCCGATGCGCGTGGCCGGCGGCTGCGATGTCCACTGGTCACCCACGATCACTCCACAGAGAGCCAGAACGGGGATCTATCAATGTTAACACACAGATCCCCCATATGGCAGGGGAGTAGAGAGAGATTGTCTGTTCCTAATGATCAGGAACAGCGATCTCTCTGTACTCCCTGTCAGTACACTCTCCCCACAGTTAGAAACTCCTCCCTAGGGAACACTTAACCACTTGATCACCCCCTAGTGTTAACCCCTTCCCTGCCAGTGCCATTTATACAGTTATCAGTGGCTATTTTTAGCGCTGATCACTGTAATAATGTCACTGGTCCCAAAAAAAGTGTCAAAAGTGTCCGATCTGTCTGCCGTAATGTCGGAGTCCTGCTAAAATTGCTGATCACTGCCATTACTAGTAGAAAAAAATAATAATAAAAATGACATAAATATATACCCTATTTTGTAGATGCTATAACTTTTGTGCCAACCAATCAATATACGCTTATTGCCATTTTTTTACCAAAAATATGTAGAAGAATACATATTGGCCTAAACTTTTTTTTTCAAAATTGACAGTCTTTTTTTGTTTATAGCGCAAAAAATAAAAAACCCAGAGGTGATCAAATACCACCAAAAGAAAGATCTATTTGTGGGAGAAAAATGTTGTTTGTATACAGCGTCACACAATTGTCAGTCAAAGTGACACAGTGCCATATCGCAAAAAATGGCCTGGTCATTAAGGGGGTAAATCCAAGTACATTTTCTGAAAAGTGTTTAATTTTTAGATATTATTTATAAACAACATAGAGTTAGTACAGGTGCTAGATAACCATGAAGACCTGTGTCAGATCAGTTTATGAACATGTATTGTTTTCCATTCAAAAAATAATTTACGTTACATTTTTAAGGTATAAAAAGGTTGCTTATGACGTACATTGTTTTTACATTTGACATTTTCCTCCAACACTGACATTTAAAATAGGAAAGATAAATTTAAATCCCTTGATTTTTTAGCATGGCTTGGGAATTCAGAAGTTATTTGGCATCAGAAATTATACATCATCATCACATCCACTTTTCATTCCATTTGAGGTGATGGAGGTTGCTGTCCTAAAGTATGATGCGGAACACACTATCCAGTGGAATTCTATTCTTTCCAATACCAAAAGGAAAAAGGCCTGGTAGAAAGTCGAGGCTTAGGTGTAGACCTACCCATAATTCATTATCTTACCACATTTCTTTTTATATGATAAGGTGCCCAAATACTTTCATTCCACCGGATTACTAATTACTTCCAATACATATCTAATAGTAGTAATTCACATTCATCGGGACTTGTTGTGTAGGGTTGATGGTTGTTAAAAATCCTTCTTACATTCCAGGTACATGATGTGTGATGGTATGTCATAATGTGTATACTATAATTTTTGCATGTGTGGTTGGAGTGTAATAAACATAATATCTCTGTGTTTTTTGGGTTAGCAACACACTGAGACAGAAGCTTGCACTTGCATAAGACCCAAAACTCACAACCAAAGTAACCCGGCAGATGCAGTCCAGTATGGAATGCAAAAACCTGTACTCTGGAAAAAAATAACAACCAATTAACAAAAGGAATGCCTGTCTCTTAAAAGGCTAACGCTACGGCTCAGGTCATCAGTCTTTGAGGACCTTTCAGTAACTTTACAAGTCTGTATGAATACAACTCTGGCATGTTGCAATATACAGTAACAGTTCTTGGAAAAGTTACACCTTTTATCACTGAAACATCCATGAGGCCTAGATAAGTGATTTTGCTTAGTTTGAAATTATATTCTTAGGCAGAAGAAAGCATGTCTACACTTTCACATGGCAACATAAATTTTTGAAACACCTGGGCATCTAGCTCCCTGACTTTCAATATCTACGCTGTATGAAGAAATATGTCCCATTGTTACAGACTATCAAAAGAAATCTAGTTAAATGGAATAAGGTTTCATTCACTTGCCTAAGTAAAATTAATATTATTACAATGGATGTATTAACCAGAGTCCTGTTTATGCTTCGAATGGTTCTCATCTCTCTGCCAAAACCCGTTTTCAAGTAAATCTAAAATACTATTGTCTCTTATAACTGACATGGAAAACAAAACATTTTGATTATGCCTAAGGATGAAGATGAAGACCAGAATATTTAATTCATATTGTGTAAAACACAAACTGTGGGTCTCCATGGAAAAATCCATGACTGCGCACAAACTACCCATGCACCTTGAAGGTCAATACATGTCAGAATCATACCAGATGAAACTCCTCTGACATATTAGACACTAAAAATAGTCACCTTATGAGTTTTCCCTTGATTCACCTAAGGCAATTGTTGTCTCTAGTCATGGGCTAGAGATGGCACAATTTTGGGACAAATATGGAAGGTTTCCATTAGATCAATTGAGATATACCGTACACAAAATTTTGTCAACCACGTTACAGTAAATGTTAAACCTAATGGAATTAAATTTACTAAAGGCATATAGGCTGAAAACTTTGCAAGGGAAAAGGCACAATGCAAGGGAAGTTTCCCTTAACTTAGCGAATGAGGTGAAGCTCTGCAGACTTCCCTCATCTAATCGTGTTCAAGCAAAAATACTGATTTTTTTTTCTTGCACTTGAGTGTGATTTTTCGCAAAGTGAACTGCACTACATTTATTAAGCTAAGGGAAAACTCTTTGTTTATAAGTTTCCTACTAGATGATACAGAATCCTGACTAAGCTAACTCGCATATCTCCAGCTATATCCAATACCTGTGGGGTCAGAGAACGGTCCTTAGAATATTTGGCACACCTGCAAATGCCCGGCAAAATCAAAGATTGGCACATAGAAATTTGCCAATGGCACATAGAAATTTGCCAATGCGAATGCGCACGCAATACGTGATAGAATCTGGCACCCAGTAGACAATTTAAAGCCAGCAGTATGAGCTATTAGTTTCTGGATGTTCTTCAGCTCCCCCGTGTGCTCCTGTGTTCTTGTTCTTGTTATTATTGGATTAACTGTTACTGACCCAGGTTGCCTTTGACCTGTCTTGTCTCCATGTTTGGCTTGACTTGTTTCAGTGACCCCACTTCTGCCTGCTGATCTGCGCTTGACCCCTGGCTTGCTTCTCTGACTCCGCTACTGCCTGATTACCAGTGAATGGCCCGGCTGACTTCTGACCCTTCTTGCTGCTTTACTCCTGGCTGACCTTTTGCATGACTTCTGGGATGGCTCCTGACTCTGCTCCTTGCTCTCCCTGCTGCCAAGTCTCACCCGATACTCCAGAGGGACTCTCCTGCCCAACAGTGCATCCTGCTGATCAGCCCCCATCCAGCAGGCATCTCTTCATCACCTCAGCCTGTCGCTGCTGGCAACCCCTGCTTCTCTGAGCAAAGCACTCCCTGTCACTACCTTCAGAGGCACTCTGCACTTAGCTGCAAGGGAAGCCCTCTCCGCACTTCAGCCTCCGACCAGGTATGTGACATGTGGTCACAGGTGACCACCTATAAGAAGACCCCTTATCTATTCTCTTTCATCTAGCCACCTTCTTTATTAAAGTGAATGTAAACCCGATTTTTTATTTTTTTTGCTGTCACAATGTAGAGTAGAAGATTTCCTAACATTTGTGCCAGGTCTTGCCACAAAGAGTTAATTCAGCTCTGAGCAATCCTCTGTTATTGTTCAGTGATATAAAATGGGCAAACAGAGAAAAACTTTTGTCCGTTACGCCCCCTTGCTTTGAGTGACAGGTTATTTACATATCTCGTGCACTAGCTTTAGACAGGCATTATTTTTTAATTCCCACCCCCCACTCCTTTTCTGAAGTCATGTGGTTACTTTTCTGGATTTTTACTGGATGTTAGTGATCATAGCAGAAGGAATACGCAGGTGAAAATGCATGTTGACAAGGGGAGTGTAGAGGTGGGCGGGGAGTCTACTGACATCACGACTCCACCCACCGAGCTCTAGACAACAGATCCACCCACAGAATCTGCAGTTTTTCAGTTCTTATAACAGACAGAGGGGAGACATTTGACAGGTGAGGATACATGCAGGAGGCATCTATATCCTTATAGATCAGCACTATGGCAATAGTTTAGAAAGGATGAGAGTGTGTTTACATCCACTTTAAACAATACAAGTGCAGCATTACTCTTCATGTAATAAACATTGAAAACAAATGTAATCCCCCCCCCCCACTGGAGATAGAGAAAATCACCATTGATTCCTGAGTGGATTAACAAAGTAAATGACATTATGGGTCCATATTATTGATAAAATTCTACAATACTTGGGCCACATGGTTGTATCTTACCTCCTCAGGCAATCTGGTGCCCCAACGTGGGATGCAATGTAGATAATCTACTGTTGGTAGTATAGCTCAACTGTGTAGATAATGAAATTCCTGGGCTTTTCCAGTCAAATATATGTTTACTCTGATACGCGTCTTCCCACACCTTCTTCCCTACTTTCCCAAATGACCTCCTATCCCTTGGTGCAAACTTTTAGGTCAAGCACATTCTTGCCCCTCCCATTTCAATCTGAAAATTCTTCCAGTTTGTTTTGGTGGTTATATTTTATTTATAAAAAAAAAATATTTGGGGAAAATAAATCATAGTCAGACATGTTTGTTCTCCAATATTTTATTTTTATTAAACATCAATAATTCATGTAGTTCAAACAATCAGCACATGTTGCAGACATTTTGACATGTTAATGATGAGTTGCCAGTTGTATGGATATAAGGCACAAGTGTCAAACTGGTGGCCTTGAAGGGTTTGCAGAACTACAAGTCCCATGAGGCATTGCAAGGCTGATAGTTACAAGCATGACTCCCACAGGCAGAGGCATGATGGGACTTGTAGTTCCGCAACAGCTGGAGAGACGTCAGTTTGACACCCCTGCTATAAGGGATAGGTTATGTTACTTACACTCATTAGAGGTCAGGAAGCTACATGGATGAGTAGCAAAACATCTTTAACATTGCAGAAGACCAGAATAATGTGTTTATTTGCTACAAACTGTACTATAACCTGGATAAATGAGAACCTCTACTGGCTTGCAATATATAATCATTTGTAAAACTACATGTCAAAATGATAAATAACTTGAGAAATGTAGGCAACTGAAGTAATCTGCATATCTCAAGTCATTCTTGATCTTGTCTCTCCTAAACCTCTTTATAGGCTCTTTTATGTTATGGATAGGCCTCGCTGACCAATATAGAGGTGGAAGCTAGGCCAAGCTGGGTGTGTAGCAAGTTTAGTTTAAAGGCCAACTGGAGCAAAAAAATTCATATTCCTGTAACTTTTTACTTTCTTCTTTTTAAATTGACCTTTAGGCAAAGCTTTCCAGCAAAAATGAGAGTTGGGATGAACAATTATACTTACTGGGATGCTTCCAAGGGTCACCTTTTATTTATTTGATTTAAGCAAGAAATATTGCTGTATCTGTTTAAAGTTTTAGCTACAAATAGGCTTTAATTTGTTAATTACTTGAGGTCTATATAAAATTACATACCCATCTAAAGTATAAATGGATCAAAAATGTTCATCTGTGTGAACCCCTTTGAATGGTCCTACTGCAAAACCAGCATGCAATCAGCCTCTACAGCCAATGGCTGGAGTACTGATCAGTTTATTCTGATGTGGGGTTAATCCCCGCTGTCAGAATACAATAGAAATGCAAGTGAGATCCCTGCATCCACATCTCTTGTGTGGATGCATTGATCTGTGAGTTTTTTTTCAACCTACTCGTTAAATGGATTAAAAAAAAACTCCCAGTGTATACCCAACTTAAGACCATCCCTTCCACAGGGTGACAACATTGCTGTGATTTCACTGCAGAAATAACAATATTGTCACTCTATTAAATAAAAAAATAATGGGCCTACTGACATCAATGCATAATAAAACTATGTTATGGGGGACCCAATAACATAATCTCCAGTATGTTAATGCAACATATACTGTATGTCATTTTTGCCCACAGTTCTACTAGTAAATATATTTTCATTTGAATACTGAAAAGAGTCTGAACAATGCAAATAAACCATGAAAAATATTTAAAGCAGCTAAAAAAACATTGACACTACATATAAACAGCAATCTAGCAATGCATTTCATGAATATATTAATACAAAAAAAAAAAAAAAAACATCCATTTCTGTGTTTCTGCTTGAAGGAAATCAACTTGCTTTACAAAGTACAGTAAAGCAATCTGTCACTGGTCCAACAGAAAACGTAAGCAAGCCCCATATGTTACAGCATACCTTTTTAATTGAGATTAGCAAGATAATTTAAATTAAAAGAAGATTTTAATTTACTCTTGGTACAACCACCTTCTAATTGAAAAACCCATATAATTACAATAATTAAAAATGCTGCCATACTGGCAAGGAAAAAAATTATTAGGGTGACCTTAACGTGAATTGCTTGACATATCTATCACAGGCTGTTCTTTATAATTTGACAATAATGTGCAATAATATATTATAAAATAATATTTACGTCAATAAAGATGTTAATTAAATGTATTCTCAGCTTCTAACACACAGTAACATGAAAATTAGAAAGTACAGTATACAGTATGTTTTAGACAAGGCTTTCTATGATTTAATTAACTCATTAAATCACTTAAAGCATTTTCCTTATTTACCTATAACTCTTATCCAATGTTTTTACATAAAACAAATAACCATGCAAGTGCAAAGAAATCCATCAACTAACAGAAAACAACCATTAATTATCTTGTTATTTAAATAATTATTAATTGTAACAAGCATGTTTAATCTAACATTTTTAGAGATATACACGTAGCAGAGGAAAATATACAGTTTAGTAGCCTAACCCTTGTTATTATTCTTTTACTGAATTGGCCACTGAAAATGGAAATTGTTTGTGTTCTTATCAGTTACTGTTCTTTGCATTGCCTTACAGATAAATATGAGTAATATGCGTTTTATATAAAATGTGTTTATCCATTTTTACACAATTTTCATTTCTTTTTCTTTTTGAAGTTTAACCACTTCATGTCTGGACACTTTCATCCCCTTCCAGTCCAATTACACAGGTATGCAACACTGTACCCAAAATCAATTTTCATTTTTTGAGACAGATAGAGGTTGATTTACTAAAACTGAAGAGTGCAACATCTGGTGCAGCTGTGCATGGTAGCCAATTTCCTTATTTGGAGATTAAATCTCTTTTCCTCCAGACATAACGAGTGCCCCTCTGTCCTATGTGATGACTTTAATGTGAATAACTCATCACCAAGTTTATTATATGGACCACTTGTGTATTTGTACATGTTGATCATATCCCCCCTTAATCTCCTCTTCTCAAGAGAGAATAAATTCAGTAACACATATTATACAATACAATACAATAACAACAACTTACATGTTTATTCAAAAGGAAATACAGCTCCCCATCCTGGAGGGCTCAAGTCCACATGAGCCCTCCACTGCATAGGAGTCCCAGAGTGTTAAACTAAATTTAAGGATGCCAATCAATAAGTTTTATTGTAATATCTGTAAACTGGTAATTTGTAATGGCTTTAAAAAGCATTGCCAATGGAGACTTTTAAATACTGTAGTATGTCGCCATTCCATGGGCATGCATAATTGTGTGATATGTAATGTATCTATTTACTCAGTGTTATATTTGAACAAATAATAGGATATTATATTGTGTTTGTGTGGATAAATATGTGTTTGAAAAACCACTGTGTGAAAATCATCTGACATCAAAAAATTGCAACAACCAACATTTTTTAAGCAGGCCCTTGGTTTCAGAAAACATATAATGTTTGTGGGTTCTAGGTAGTTATCTAGTAAAAAAAACGCAGATTTTTTCATGTTTTTGTGAAGTGTCATAATAGGCTTGGGAGGCAAGTGGTTAACTAGTCTGGCAGTAATCAGGGACAATGTGAGTGATGTGGCAGTGATCAAGGACAATATGAGTGGTGTGGTGATGATAACAGACACCGTAACTGGTATGGCAGTGATCATGGACACTGTAGCTGGTGTGGTGGTGATCACGGGTACATTAACTGGTGTGGCAGTGATCATGGACACTGTAACTGGTGTGGTGGCTATCACAGACACCTTAACTGGTGTGGTGGTGATCACAGACACTGTAACTGGTGTGGTGGTGATCATGGACACTGTAACTGGTGTGGTGGTGATCATGGACACTGTAAATGGTGGTGATCACGGACACTGTAATTGGTGTGGTGTCGATCACAGACATCGTAACTGGTGTGGTGGGGATCACGAACATTGTAACTGGTATGGCGTGATCACAGACATTGGAAATGTTGTGGTGGGGATCATGAACATTGTCACTGGTGTGACGCGATCACGGACACTGTAACTGGTGTGGCGGTGATCACAGACACCATAAACAGTGATCTGGGATACTGTATCCAGTGTGGTAGTGATTAGGGACACCTTGAATGGATGGCAGTGATTAGGGACACTGACTTGTGACAGTGAATTAATTTTATTTTACATACCATCACCCTAGCAGTACAGTGTCACCATAATGACATTAGGGTTAGGGTTAGGGTTAGGGTTAGGGTTAGGGTTAGGGTTTAGGGTTAGGGTTAGGGTTAGGGTTAGGGTTAGGGTTTAGGGTTAGGGTTAGGGTTAGAGTTAGGGTTAGGGTTAGGGGTTAGGGTTAGGGTTAGGGTTAGGGGTTAGGGTTAGGGTTAGGGTTAGGGTTAGGGTTAGGGTTAGGGTTTAGGGTTAGGGTTAGGGTTAGGGTTAGAGTTAGGGTTAGGGTTAGGGGTTAGGGTTAGGGTTAGGGGTTAGGGGTTGGGTTAGGGTTAGGGTTAGGGTTAGGGTTAGGGTTAGGGTTAGGGTGTTAGGGTTAGGGTTAGGGTTAGGGTTAGGGTGTTAGGGTTAGGGTTAGGGTTAGGGTTAGGGTTAGGGTTCTCCCTTTAAGAACAAGGCTAGGACCCAGGCTCTTGAACAGGGATCTCCCCCAGAGGTCAAAGGTCAGAGGGCGGGTCCCCAGAGGTCAAAGGTCAGTGTGCGTGGCTGACCCCCACCAAAGTGTACCGCCTACCCCAACTAAGTGGGTGAATGATTAAAATGGCTTTGTGTGCCATTGAGAAGGTGATTAGCTACACCTGACTGAGTTTGCAAGTCAATTTTAGGAGGGGGTCGGTCCTTTTTCCAGCTCAGTGTTTCCGTTTTTTAATTTTTCAAATTTGTTCCTGACATGTTGGTGTTATTTATTTTTTTCTGATAATTTCTTTTATTGAAAAATAAGAAACATTGACAAGTATCTTAAACAACAGGTATACATTGGGGATTTACAAAGACTACCACAATATAAAACAGCATACACTACAAGGTTATAACACGTGTGGTAAGAGGTTAGGCCCCAACCTGTTATTCTAGGTATATTGAGATGTAGCAGTGAACGTAAACTTAGAGAAAGAATTAGAGATGGTGCGATAGGGGCTTGGTTACTAAGATTGGTGTTATGGAGAGGAGGCAAGGTATCCATGTAGCATACTTTCAAATAATTAAAGGGTTGGTCAGAAATTGGGTAGAGAGAGTCCAGGACGTTGTATTTGGGGAGGGTGGGTTGGCATTGCCAGGACCTTGTAATTGGGAAGGGTGGGTTGGCATTGCGTGATATGGATAAGTGATGTTAATGTATGGGTATGTAGGTGAAAGATCTAGAGGGGATTGGTTTAAGGTGTATATGGGACGGGGGGGTTGGAAGGGGGAGGGGGAAGGGAGGAAGGGAGGGGGGGGAGCGTCTCTGACTTCCCGTGGCTGTTTATGTTTGGAGGGGGAGCTCCAGTTTAGAGAATAAGTGTGTGTAATGTACAGGACCCCAAGGTTGGGTCCTGGATGGGTGCTATGTAGCACCAATATTTGGGTTATGGTCCCTTTAACGAGTGGTAATAGTGTTCAGGAGGTCACCCAATGGGTGAGGAATTTCTGGCAAAATAAATAGTCCAGAGAGGACTGGCTCGCAGTCCTCTTTGTCTTAATAGAGAGGTATTTGGGGCCCGGAATTTCGGAGGCTCTAAAGTGACATTCAGGTGGGATAGAGCCTCCACTCCTGACCACTGGGAGTCAGCACACAGGGGGTTAAGGGCTTCCAGGAAGACAGCTCATAAAACAGGAAGTGATGCTAGAGGTGTGTGGAAGGAGTATGAGGATTGCACCTGTGGAGAGGAGCTGTCTGTTTGCTGGGAGCTTGGAAAGATTCAGCAAGGGCTCTGGAAGTTCCCCTACAAAACTGTATGTGTCTTTCCTTTGGTTTATTTTTGTGCTGAAGACAAGCAGGACTTTTGATTTATGCTGGAAGATAAGTGGACTTTAGTTTATCATTTTCTGTGTGCTGAATTAAGCGTTATTTTTGCTTTATTCACAAATAAAAGCCTTTCTGTTTAAAAGTCAACGGTTTATGCACTTAGTCCCGTGGAGCTATAATCCCCAAAAGTTCACAACTGGTGCCTTGGATGCGTGCAAAGGGCATTTGCAGCTGCAAAAACCGTTTAAAAAACAAACTGGCATTTAAAGAAACAGTGGGCTTATGGCATGTCTTGGGTGAAGTCAGCTCAGACATTGCAAACAGCAGACAAAGGCATGGAGGAGGTCATCAAGGCTTTGGCACAAGCCACTGCGACCCAGCAACAAGCCATTGCGACCCAACAGCAAGCTTTAGCAGAGGCAAACCGTCGCCATGAGGAAAGCACACTGCTGCTAACTACCCAGTTTACGGCCCAGCAGGAGTCCACTCGAGCACAGGTGGCTGCCTTGCAGGAGGCAGTACAGCGGCTGGCTCAGGGACGAGAGCAAGCGGTCGTTGCCGCTGGCAACCAAGTGTCCGTGAGAGCCACCCATTTCTTACAAAAACCAACACCCAGCGATGATGTAGAGGCCTTTCTCACCACCTTTGAAAGAATAGCAGAGAGAGAGGGGTGGCCCCGTGACCAATGGGCTGGCATTATCTCCCCTTTCCTCACCGGTGACCCGCAAAAGGCCTATTTTGATCTCCCATCTGAGCACATCAGCGACTATGAACGGCTGAAGGCAGAGATCCTGGCCCGCCTGGGAGTGACCACAGCCGTCCGGGCTCAGAGGGTGCATCGCTGGCGGTACAAACCTGACCGACCACCTAGGTCCCAAATGCACGAACTAGTGCAGCTGGTGAAAAAATGGCTGCAGCCGGAAAAATTGTCAGGCCCACAAATGGTGGAGCGGGTGGTGATGGATTGGTACCTGCGGTCCCTGCCAGATGACCTACAGCGCTGGGTAAGCCACGGAGACCCTGCAGCTGCTGACCAGCTGGTTGAGTTGGTCGAAAGGTACACCGTGGTAGAGGACCTGCTTGGGCCTGCCAAGCGTTGGGAACCCACACCAAGGGCAACCAGACCAGCCACAGCACAGAGGAGAGAAGCCCTGCCTGACGTTGGAACCCGCAAACCTGCATCATCCTCCGCAGAACCACGAAGGTTGGTTCCTGTCCCACGGATGGGGGACCTACAGTGTTGGCGATGTCGGTCCTGGGGGCATACCCGGGCACAGTGCCCGCTGCAGGAGGAGCCTATGGACTGTGGGACCGGTCGGAGAAGCTCCTTCTATGTGCAAAGAGTGTGTGCCACTCATCTTGATCTGGCTGAAGGACGGTTCGAGTGTGAAGTGTGGGTGAACCACCTTCCTGCCAAGGCGCTCCTGGACTCCGGCAGCATGATAACACTGGTACATGCCAGGGTGCTCGGGAGACTCGGCCCAGTGAATAAGACTCTACGGGTAGTGTGTATCCATGGGGACACCAGGGAGTACCCCCTGGTCCCAGTAACGGTTTCCTATGGCCATATTTCAGTTACACAAGAGGTTGGGGTGGTGAAAAGCTTAATACATGACATCATAGTGGGGCGGGACTGTCCACTATTTCTTGAACTATGGAACCAGGTACAGATGGGGCTGCCCGGAGCACTGGGGACACAGGGCCTGGAAGGGACAGAGTCTGAGGGATCCGGGCCTGAAACCCCCACAACACACCCCTCTAATATGGAGATACCCATCACTGATAGTGAAGTTACAGAGAATACTAATGTGGGTGATAATGTTTCTGTTCCAGGTCTTAAAACCGAGTTGATCTCTGAGGGGGGGAAGTTTTCCCATTACAAGTCATGCTGGGGGAGGAAGATGAGGAGCTCTCTCCGGCTGAGGAGGATGAGGGGGAAACATCCTCGAGGCCAGTGCATCCAGACCTGGATGTATCCAGGGGTGCATTCGGCACCGCCCAATTACAGGATCCTACCTTGATCAATGCTCGAGAGCAGGTTTCTGTTATTGATGGGGTCTTACAAATGCCAGGGGCAGATCAGAGGTTTCCTCATTTTGCATTGAAGGGGGACTTGGTATATCGAGTAGCTGAGAGCCGAGGGGAAACTGTAGAGCAGTTGCTGGTTCCCCAACCATATCGGCGGATGCTCCTTGATCTAGCCCACAACGACGCACTAGGAGGACACCTGGGGGCAGAGAAAACAGAGGCCAGGATAACCGACCGGTTTTATTGGCCAGGAGTGAAGGCCGAGGTTAAAAAATATTGTGCATCTTGTCCCATTTGCCAGTTAACTGCCCCGATGCCCCACTATAGAAACCCTCTAGTACCCTTGCCAATTATTGAGGTCCCATTCGAGCGGATCGCTATGGATCTGGTGGGACCCCTGGTAAAGTCGGCAAGGGGGCACCAATACATATTGGTCATACTAGATTACGCAACTAGGTATCCAGAAGCAGTCCCTTTGAGGAAAGCTTCCTCTAAGGCCATTTCCCGGGAGTTGTTTCAAATGTTCTCATGGACTGGGTTCCCCAAACAGATACTGACGGACCAGGGCACCCCTTTTATGTCAAAGGTGATGGCGGACTTATGCAAACTGTTTCAGATTAAGCAGTTGCGGACGTCCGTTTATCATCCGCAGACCGATGGCCTAGTCGAGAGATTTAATAAAACTCTAAAGTCCATGTTGAAAAGAGTGGTCCAGAAAGACGGGAAGGATTGGGATATGTTACTCCCTGCCTTGTTGTTTGCCATCCGGGAGGTTCCACAAGCATCCACGGGCTTCTCGCCGTTTGAGCTAGTGTATGGACGAAGGCCCCGGGGGTTGCTCGACCTAGTAAAAGAAACATGGGAAAGTGAGTCCTCACCACATAAAACTGTGGTAGAACATATCTCTCAAATGCGAGAGAGGGTGGCTAAGGTGATGCCGCTGGTGAGGGAGCACATGCAGAAGGCTCAGGATGCCCAAAGAAGAGTGTATAACCGGTCGGCTAAAATTAGACAGTTTCAAGTAGGAGACCGGGTGGCTGTTCTAATACCCACGGTGGAGAGCAAATTCTTGGCCAAGTGGCAAGGCCCATTTGAGGTAGTAGAGAAAGTAGGTGAGGTGAACTACAAGATACACCAGCCAGGGAAAAGAAAACCCTACCAAATCTATCATGTGAATTTATTGAAACCCTGGAGAGACAGGGAACAGGTATCTGCGGTGGTAGGGGTACAGTCAGGGGACCATGCAGGGATCGACCTGGTGCAGGTTGCTGCCACCCTGACTAGACCCCAAACCCAGCAAGCAAAAGAGTTTCTGCAAAGAAATAGGGTCATGTTTTCAGAATTGCCTGGTCTCACCAATGTCATCAAGCATGACATCGTAACCGAACCCAATGTAAAAATCCTGTTAAAGCCTTACCGTATCCCAGAAGCTCATAGGGTGGCGGTATCTGACGAGGTTAAAAGAATGCTCGAACTTGAAATCATTGAAGAGTCACAAAGCGAGTGGTCAAGTCCAATCGTGTTGGTACCCAAACCCAACGGCACCCTCCGCTTCTGTAACGACTTCAGAAAACTTAATGAAGTCTCCAAGTTTGATGCGTATCCCATGCCACGAGTAGATGAGCTAATTGAGAGGTTAGGTCCTGCCAGGTACATCACCACGCTGGACCTCACAAAAGGGTACTGGCAGATTCCCCTGACCAAGGAAGCCAGGGAGAAAACGGCCTTCTCTACCCCGGAAGGCCACTTCCAATACAAAAGGATGCCATTTGGTCTACACTCTGCCCCTGCCACGTTCCAAAGGGCCATGGACAAAACTCTGCGCCCACATCAACAGTACGCTTCCGTCTACTTAGATGACATAGTCATCTTCAGCACTGATTGGGAGTCCCATCTTCCCCGGGTTCAGGCAGTGGTAGACTCCATGAGAAGAGCAGGGTTCACCATCAATCCGGAGAAGTGTGCCATTGGGATGGAGGAAGCCAAGTACCTAGGGTATATTGTGGGTAGGGGGTTGGTGAAGCCCCAAATGAGTAAGGTGGAAGCCATACAGGACTGGCCCCGTCCCCTAACCAAGAAGCAGGTCAGAGCGTTTCTGGGCATAGTTGGCTATTATAGGAGGTTTGTCCCCAACTTCGCCACCATTGCTGCACCGCTGACGGACTTGACCAAGGGCAGAAAGTCAGTGATGATAAAATGGAATGCCGAGGCCGAGAAAGCTTTTCAAAAGCTTAAGACGGCATTGTGCCAGGATCCGGTGCTTGTAGCTCCGGATTTCGCAAAAGATTTTGTAGTGTAGACAGATGCTTCAAGTGAGGGATTGGGAGCAGTCCTGTCGCAGGAAAGCAATGGGGAAGAGCATCCCGTAGTTTTTCTTAGTAGGAAGCTGACAGCAGCTGAGAAAAACTACGCTGTGGTAGAGCGGGAGTGTCTCGCCATCAAGTGGGCTTTGGACTCCCTACAATATTTCCTCCTAGGTAGGAAGTTTTGCTTGATGTCAGACCACGCTCCCCTTACCTGGATGAGGCAAAACAAGCACACCAATGCCAGGGTGACAAGGTGGTTCCTTTCTCTCCAGGAGTTCAATTTCGTGGTAGAACACAGACCCGGGAGACAACATCAGAATGCCGATGCCCTCTCCCGAGTCCATTGTATGGTGTCGAGTGGTGCCTCCAACACCTCCGCGTTGAGGCAGAGGGGGGGGAAATGTACAGGACGCCAAGGTTGGGTCCTGGACGGGTGCTATGTAGCACCAATATTTGGGTTATGGTCCCTTTAACGAGTGGTAATAGTGTTCAGGAGGTCACCCAATGGGTGAGGAATTTCTGGCAAAATAAATAGTCCAGAGAGGACTGGCTCGCAGTCCTCTTTGTCTTAATAGAGAGGTATTTGGGGCCCGGAATTTCGGAGGCTCTAAAGTGACATTCGGGTGGGATAGAGCCTCCACTCCTGACCACTGGGAGTCAGCACACAGGGGGTTAAGGGCTTCCAGGAAGACAGCTCATAAAACAGGAAGTGATGCTAGAGGTGTGTGGAAGGAGTATGAGGATTGCACCTGTGGAGAGGAGCTGTCTGTTTGCTGGGAGCTTGGAAAGATTCAGCAAGGGCTCTGGAAGTTCCCCTACAAAACTGTATGTGTCTTTCCTTTGGTTTATTTTTGTGCTGAAGACAAGCAGGACTTTTGATTTATGCTGGAAGATAAGTGGACTTTAGTTTATACTTTTCTGTGTGCTGAATTAAGCGTTATTTTTGCTTTATTCACAAATAAAAGCCTTTCTGTTTAAAAGTCAACGGTTTATGCACTTAGTCCCGTGGAGCTATAATCCCCAAAAGTTCACAGTAGTTAATCTCGAGAGGGGAAGGAGTGTCAAAAAGAGGAATGGAGAATGGTGAAAGTAAGTTACGAAGTGTAATAGGTGAGGCCTGTCACGGTTCAGGTTGTTGTTTGAGTAGATGGGTCCATTATGTTAATGTATCAGGTGTTGTCTGGTAGTGTGACCAAGAGGCCCATTTTTTGCTAAATTTCGTAGTAGTGTCACGTGCGATGTGGATACGTTTTTCCATTTCAGCCACTTTGCGGATTCTGAGGAACCATTCTTTGAGTGTGAGTGTACGAGTTGACTTCCAGTATAAGGGAATACACTGTTTTGCTGCGTTTATCATATGCATCGCTAATGATTTGTGGTAGGAGCTGTGTGGTATGGGCGAGTGGTGGAGAAGGAATTGAGCTGGGGAGAATTCTAGGGTATAGGAAGTAATATGGGAGGTAATACGGCAGACTTCTTTCCAGACATTTTGTAGGGAGGTGCAGGACCACCAAATGTGGAGAAGAGAGCCCTTTTCCTAGTGACATCTGCAACAAATTTCTGGTGTAGCAGGATTGAATTTGTGTAGCAGGGATGGGGTACGGTACCATCTGGATTGGATTTTGTATCCGTTTTCTTGAGTGCTGACATTTGTTGACCCTTTATGAATGTTTAGAAAAATCTGTTCCCAATTCTCTTTCGAGAGTGAGGTGGCTAGGTCCTTCTCCCAACTTTTGCAAGCAGGGCTCTCATTGGCTTGTAGCTCAGTAAAGATGAGTTCATGCGTAACAGATATTAGGTGAGATTGTGGTGACTTCTGAATACACAGTCTTTCGAAGGGAGTGAGTTGTCTCGAACATTGCAGATTTTTGTCTAAGGATTTTAGATAGTGGGCAAGTAATAGGTATGTCCAAGGGGGGATAGGTGGTTTTTCTAATTGGGTGGATAGTTGGGAAGCGGATAGGGGTACATTCTGGTGAAAAAACTGGTGTGCCCTCATGAGGACATGTGGCCAATTGTCTGTAAGAAAATGGCTATGCATTCCTGGCGGGAAGTCAGGGTTTAATTTAACCGCTGTGAGCGGTCCGGGGACAGAAGATATGGGGGTTTTGTGACAAGTCCGGCGAAAGCAGTCTAGGGTAGGTTCTGTTAAGGGGTGGGGTTGTATACCCGGAGGGATGTGTCGTGGGGGGATCCATGGAAGAGAGTCCAAACACATGTTGGTGAAAGATGCTTCCAGGGAAACCCAGTCTTTTTGAAGTGAGTGTACATTCCAGTCCACTATCCTTGTGAAGTGGGTAGCTGTGTGATAATTTAGGAGGTCTGGGAGGCCTATGCCTCCAAGTCGCTTTGGACGGGTAAGTAGTGAGTAACGTATTCTGGGTTTGCGTTCCCCCCCAGAGGAATCTGGAACAAATACTTCTGTACATTTTGAAGAAGGCAGGTGGGGGCTGTATAGGAACTGTCTGTAATATGTAGAGCATTCTCGGCAGAGCAATAATTTTTAGTATTGCCACACTGCCAAACCATGAGAATATTGGTTTGTTCCATGATTTGAGGTCAGAGGTCAGTCTATTTAGGAGGGGGAGATGGTTCGATGTATATAAGTCAAGGAGCTTGGATGGGAGCTGTATACCCAGGTACAGTATGTAATTGATTTGCGTTTCCACTGGAATGGGAAGTTTTCTTTGCATTGGGTTACTAGAGATTGAGGTAAGGATATGTTGAGGGCAAAGGATTTTGAAAAATTAATTTTGAGGTTTGAGAGTAGTTGGAAATGTTTGAATTCAGATAATAGCATCGGAAGGGAAGTCCCCGGATTCGTAAGGAATAGCAATATGTCGCCTGCAAAGGCAGCATATTAATACTCCTTTACGGGCGTTCGAATTCCCTGAATATCTGGGTTGAATCTCAATTTACGGAGGAACGGTTCGAGCGTGAGTACGAAGAGAATGGGGGATAAGGGGCACCCTTGTCTTGTTCCATTACGGATGGGGAAAGCATTCGACAGAGTGTTGTTTACCCGGACATTTTAGCCGATGGGCCTACGTAGAGAGAAAGAATTAGGTCTGATACGTGTGGACCCAAGCCTATTGCCTTTAAAACCGCTCTCATGTAGTCCCATGCCACTCTGTCGAAATCCTTCTCTGCGTCTAGGGATAGAAAAAAGCCTTTTTGATTTGTATGTGTCATCAGGTGGTGTAGGTTAATTGCTTTAATGGTGTTGTCCCTGGCTTCTCGGCCAGGGACAAATCCTACTTGATCTTGGGAAATAGAGGGGAGTAGCGGTAAGAGTCTGTTTGCTAGTATCTTGGAAAATATCTTAATATCCACATTTAATAGTGATATTGGTCTGTAGTTACTTGTACATGTGGGATCTTTGTTGTCTTTGGGGATGACTACAATGTGGGGTTCCAACATATCTTTTGTGAGGGGGTTAGGGGGGGGGGGGAGAGGGAGTTTTAAGGCATTTAAAAAGGGTGTTTGGAGGGTGTCAGAGAATGTTTTGTAATATACCGCAGAGAGGCCGTCAGGGCCTAGGCTCTTGCCTGATTTTAGTTGTTTTATCGCCTGTTTCCATTCTGCTATGGTGATCGGGGATTCAAGGTTTGTGGCAATGTCTTCGGGAATGTTTTCAGGGGCATATTTAGCCAAGAACATTTTTATTTCGTTAGTTCATTTGGAGGGTGGGGTTGGGAGTGGGTTGGATGTGTTGAGATCGTAGAGGGAGGCGTAGAATTGTTCAAACTCTTCTGCTATTTCAATGTTATTCGTAAGTGTCTTGCCCGTGCGGGAGTGCAATTGGTGAACCGTGGTGCTGGCTCTTTTCTTACGCAAGGCTTGTGCAAAAAGGGTGCCACATTTGTTTCCGAATTAGTAAAAGAGTTTCTGGGATAAGGTGAATTTTTTCCTGAGGTTTTGGCCTAGTTCCTCTTGTATTTGAGTGCACGTTTTGATGAGTTCTTGGTGAGTTTGTGTAGCTAGATTGTGCATATGTAGTGCTTCAAGTTTTTTAAGCTTAGTGTAAAGTGTAGCCAGTTTGATTTTCTTTTCTTTTTTTGAGTTCAGCTGTTAAGGACATCAGCCTGCCCTGTATTACACATTTGTGGGCCTCCCATTGTGTAAATTTTTAGGTGTCTGGGGTGTAATTTTCGGCGAAGTAGTCAGTTAAACATTTGCGAATCTCTTTTTCTTTTGTGTTGTCTGTTAGGATGGTATGGTCTAATCTCCATATGTATGTGTGGTTGAGTTTGTCAGGGAAGGTGAGTGAAATTGAGATAGGGTGGTAGTCTAAAAGTGTCATTGGTTCTATAGTTGCCGCTGTCAAAATGGGGAGGTCTTGTTGCATAAGGAAGAAATAGTCAAGAGGCGATTACTTGTTGTGGGGGGTAGAAAAAGAAGTGAAGTCTTTGTCGCTCGGATGAAGGGTACGCCAAGTGTCGTGCAATTGGTAGGTCTTGGAAACATCTTCTGATTTGTTTGAGGGCCTTGTAGGGTAGATGGGAATTTCCAGATGAGGAGTCTAATAGAGGGTCTAGTGGGACATTGAAGTCCCCTCCAAGGATCAAGATCCCTTCTTGGAAGTTGGCTAGTGTGCGTGTGATGGTTCGAAAGAAGGGGACCTGTGCTTTGTTGGGACTGTATATGTTTGCAAGCGTGATAGGTTTGTTTTTAAAGGTGCCCTTCAGGAAGACATATCTGCCCTGGTCGTCAATGAGGGTGTCCGAGACGTGGATAGGAACATTTTGGGATAGGAGTATTGAAGCTCCGTTGGACTTTGAAATTGTGGAGGTGGATTGGTAGCTATGGGGGTAAAAGTGGTTTGGAAGAGTCTGTATTTTCTTGGTGCAAAAATGGGTTTCCTGTAGGAAGATTACGTCCGCTTTCATACTTCTCATATTAGCTAGTAGTTGGGAGCGTTTCTCTGGGGTATTCAGGCCTTTGGCGTTCAAGGATAGTAATTTTATGGAGAGGTTAGAGGTGTTAGGCTTATGTGGCATCATTGTAAGTGTAGGGGTAAGGAGTCTGAGACATTTATAATGGTCCAGGGAAGTCAGAGATGTCGGGGGGGCAAGGAGTAGTGGGGCCTGGTGTGTGGGTAGGGGGAATAAAGTGGGTCTCAGGTACGGAAGGGTAGTGAACTGTGGTGGACTAGGTTGTGTAAGGAGCTAAGGTGGGAGGGTCGTAAGGTTGTACTGGATGTGGGCGTTGGCCTGCAATCCCACCTAAAAGCGGGGGGGAATTCCAGTTCGCGTCAGCGGTTTCTACCAGAGTCCGCTGTTGGCGGGGGTAGTAGGTGGCGTTCAACTAGAGGGTGAGTTCTGTGTCCCTAGGAGGTCTATAGGGTTGTGTAAGGCGATCATGGTGGGTGCTGTCGGAGATCAGGTGGGGAATAGGTATCCCTGCTGGTCTCCATTGACAGCAGGTCTGAAATATGTTGCCATGGTGAGAAAATCAACATTTGGTGTGGTAGGGCATGCTGGTGGTTCTGACTCATCAGGGGACATAGACGGGGATGGTGTCAAGGACAAAACTTTGTGGTTTGAGTTTGAACGTAATATTGTCATACAACTTAAAACTGGAGGTTTAAGGTTTACACAACACAGGAGACTTATGCTTTAACAAAAACATCAACAGTAACATCATTAATAACAGTACTAATGATGAATATACCCTTGTGAGACATGAGTAGTACTCTATGTTCCGAGGGGGCCACGCCCAGCCCTGATTTAGAAAGCAAGGCCTTATGAGTGGCCCCTTTTTGGCCAATTAGGGAGGGATGAGTTGCAATATTTTTTGGGGAGTATTTAATTTGCTCCAGTAGATGAGAGGAGCAGGTGAATGTTCTTAGGCCTTTTGACAGTCTTACCTGAGCGTGACCCTCTCAAAGCCCCGGCCCCATGTTCGTGGCAGTGCCACAATGGGAGTAATTGTCATGGTTCCCTGTGGTAGGAGAAAGGGTTAGTGACATGACGTATTTTGTATGCATATTAGTATACATATACAGTTGTTATCCTGAGAACGAGTATCAGAGAAAAAAAAAAGGGGGAGATAAGTGTTGGAGAAGAAACAGGGCGGAGGAGAAGATAAGTTTGAGGAGTTGATCCAGATGTAGATAAAGCGAGATGGTAGCAGGGAGGGAAGAAGGAGTAAGGTAGGAAGTGGAGAGGTGGCAGTGAGAGCTCGGACCATTGTTGAGGAGGTTTGAGGCCTTTGCTATAGTGGTCTCAGATGTTTTTGAGGGAAGGTACAGTGAGGCTTATGGTACCATATGAGTGTGTAGCATAAGTCACCTGAAGGTTCCGAGCTGTAACTGCAGAGGAATAGAAATAGAAAGCACCAGGCCCGGTGCATTGAAAGAGTCTGGAATGGTTGTTGAGGACAGTGTCCAAAGGGCATGAGTCAAATGTATAACTTAACATTTCCACCAGGTGACATAGATGTAGGTTTTACTGGACTTCGCTGTAGGTGGTATTGGCTACTGTTTCTTAAAGTTTGAGTCCCCTGTCCTGGGCTTTTCAGGTCAGTCTCTCCCTTTGCTTTGAAGATTGGGAAGCGTTCGTTCAGTAAGGGGGGGGATGGCTGGCGGATATGGTGGTGGAGTTCCTAGTCATCAGTGTTCCAGAGTAGATGGTCTCAGGATATGCTGCTTACTTCTTTGGCTATCCGAAGGGTAGGGTGAGGGGGATATGTTACGTGAACAGTTTGTATGGTGCGGATCAGAGGGGTGCTCTGCCATGTCTTTGAAACCATGAAACCATGACTTTTCAGTGAAAGCGTTCCAACAGACCATGAAGGCAGTGGTCAGGCTGTGGTCTCTCAGGTGTTTTAGAAACAAGTTTTTTTTTCTCCATTTTTTTTTGGGGGGTCGGGTCCCTGTGTCATGTAAAAAAGGGAAAATAAAGTGTAGTTACCTGTCTAGGTAATGTGGGCCTTGCGGTACGCTGGAGAGGCCGTTGGGCTACCATTTCTTGGGGCTCCAGTGGTCCTCGGTGGAGTATGAGAAGGAATAGGATGGGGTCGACGGCGACTGATACTGTAGTTGCCCGTTTCGCCTATGCCTTCCATGGAAGTGACTCTTTTAAGTGATGGCAGATGGAAGTCGCTGTACCAATCCGATAGGTCAACCAGCGGGATGTCTAATGCAGAACAAAAGTGTTCCAGATCTTTTGGTACTTTGAGGTTTACTGTTCGGCCCTGGTGCGTCGCTGATAAGCAGAAGGGGAACTTCCAGCGGTAAATGATGGCTCTAGCTCTCAGAGTTTCCAGTAAAGGCCGCAGTTCCCGCCTGCGTTGTAGGGTGATATTAGATAGGTCTTGGTATATCTTTATCGTCGCCCCCTGGAAGGATAGTTGGTTACAACTTTTTGCTTTGCGGAGGATTTCCTCCTTCAGTGGAAAGTCCATGAGAAAGCAGACCACGTCTCTAGGGGGATCTGTGTCCCTTCCCCTCGGGCGTGGCACCCTGTGGATCCGCTCAAAGGTGATCAGTGTGTCTAGGGGCCTCTTTAGGAGATCATTAAATATATTGATGACTGTTAGGGATAGATGACTGGGGTCTATCGATTCCGGGACACCTCTTACCCTAAGGTTTCGGTGTCTCCCACGATTGTCCAGGTCCTCCATGTGGCGGTTTATCTCTCTGAGGTGAACAGCATGGGATTCAGTCAGCTGCTGTACCTGACACAGGGAAGTGTCTTGGCGGGCTTGCGTGATTTCCACTTCCTCCACCCTTAAGGCTATGGCCTGGATGTCGGACCTCATGTCCGTGATGGCCGCCATGAGTGTATTTTTAATATCAGCCGTGAGGCTGCAGAGGTCCTCCAGGTTAACAGCAGGGGGATATCTTTTCCCTGCTTCTGCTCCGAATGGGCTCCGAGCTCTGGAGCGTTGTGGGCTGATGCTTGAGGAGCGGGGCTCACGCGAGGAGGGTGTTTGTGAGGCCTGCATCTTGCTTCTAGGCCTCGATCGGTAGATCGCGGGAATGTGACCACTTAACTGTGCGTCTTGTTCCCGCGGGGATCGGGAACGTGTTGCCGAGACACTACGGGAGGTTCTCACCATGTCTTGGTGGCTGTTAGGCTCGTTAGCTGATGTAGCTGGACCTCGGGTCACGGGAGCTCCAGATCTACACGTCCATCTCGGAACGGCTCCAGACCACGCCCCGATATGTTGGTGTTATATCTTTCACTTGGATATTATGAATTGCAAGAGTAAATACAGTTGGATAAAACAAAAACTGTGTCTGTCTTCATTTCAGGCTTCTAAGCAAGAAAATGTAATTATTAAAAGGAGTGATTCCTTTCTATAAGCACTGTATGTCTACAACTCGTAACTAGGATTTTCTAAGGAAAGCTTGGCATGCCTACAGAGGGCCCATCTATTCCTCTATGTTTTATTTTTTTATTGCCCCAGTCCATTTTCTGCCTATATTAATGGAGTAACATATATCTTTATATGATGCCTTTTGTTTACTGGCAGGCATATATACAGATAGTATGCACTTTGTGTAATGTATCTTGGAAAATTTTATAAAACTTCTCATAAAAAAGTGTGCCCCTAATTAATTATTTTATTTTTATTTTTTGTAGTGCCTTACAATCCATTTAATTTTAATATTGTATAGGTCTGCATTAGTGAGCATGTGCATTTCTAAAGGACATTATTTAAATGATTTGGGTTTGAAAAATACTTATCTTCATGCTGTATAAAAAGTCCTGCTCCTTGCTGAAAGGTTTTTGTTTAAAGTGTACCTCCAATTCCTTCATTTAATTATTTTTTGTAGTAGTGTAGTGGCTTATTTTTTTTTATCCCTTAATTTCTTTTTTACTGCTATACGGAACTCTATTAGCAAACGTTACTCTCACTTCCTGTTTTGGTGACATACTTTTTGCCAGATAGGAAATTAGGGAAATTTTTTAAAGGTAACACAGTAGTTTTAGTTTTAAATGCACTCCTTTAACCACTTGCCGACTGGCTAATGATGATATACGTCGGCAGAATGGCACGGCTGCACAAAGCAACGTACCAATGCGAGCACGCGCCGCGTGTTCCGTGACCATGACCGCGGGACCTGCGGACTCGATGTCTGCCGGTGTCCCGCGATCGTGTCATGGAGCTGCAGAACAGGGAGATGAAAACAAGGCATTTCCCTGTTCTGCCTAGTGACAGGACAGTGATCTACTGCTCCCTGTCATGAGGAGCAGTGATCACTGTCGTGTCACTTGTAGCCCAGCCCCCCACAGTTAGAATCACTCCCTAGGACACACTTAATCCCTTCATCGCTCCCTAGTGTTTAACCCCTTCCCTGTCAGTGTCATTTACACAGTAATCAGTGCATTTTTATATCATTAATCGCTGTATAAATAACAATGGTCCCAAAATAGTGTCAAAAGTGTCCGATGTCTCCGCCATAATGTCGCAGACATACTAAAAATCGCTGATCGCCACCATTACTAATAAAAAAATAAAAAATAAAAATGCCATAAAACTATCCCCTGTTTTGTAGACGCTATAACTTTTGCGCAAACCAATCAATATACGCTTTTTGCATTTTTTACCAAAAATATGTAGAAGAATACATATCGGCCTAAACTGAAAAATAAATTAGTTTTTTTATATATTTTTGGGGGATATTTATTATAGCAAAAAGTAAAAAATATTGCTTTTTTTTCAAAAATGTCGCTCGTTTTTTGTTTATAGCGCAAAAAATTAAAACCAGAGAGGTGATCAAATACCACAAAAAGAAAGCTCCATTTGTGGGAAAAAAAATGACGTAAATTTTGTATGGGTGCAATGTCGCACAACCGCGCAATTGTCAGTTAAAGCGACGCAGTGCCGAATCATGTTTCATAGTTTGTTATAAAATTTTGCAAACAGGTAATTTTTCTCCTTCATTGATATGCGCTGATGAGGCGGCACTGGTGGGCACTGGTAGGCTGCACTGGTGGGCACTGATAGGCACAGATAAGGTGGCACTTATAGGCACAGATAAGGCGGCACTGATGGCCACTAATAAGATGGCACTGATGGGCCCTGATGGGTGGCACTGATGAGTGGCACTGATGGGTGATATTTATGGGTGGCGCTGATGAGGGGAATGAGGGGGGCACTGATTGGGGGCACTGATGGCACTGATAGTTGGCACAAATGGGCACTGGTAGGTGACACTGATGGGCCATGGTAGGTGACACTGATGGGCGGCACTGGTAGGTGACACTGTGGGCACTGATGGGTGGCACGGTGGGCACTGATAGGTGGCGCTGGTGGGTTCTGGTAGGCAACACTGTTGTGCACTGGTAGGTGGCACTGGCAGGTGGCACAGGTGGCACAGATGAGCAGGCGGCTTCTCTCCTTGATTGGGACCGATGTCCCTCTGACAGCTGCCGTGATCGAGTGTGAGGAGAAAAAATAGCCGATTACCGACTCTGTTTCTATCACATGATCAGCTGTCATTGGCTGACAGCTGATCACGTGGCAAGGTGTCGGGATCGACCCCTTACTCCAATCTGTGATCAGCCGAGTCTCATAGACTCGCTGATCACAGAGCGCACCGCGTGGCCTGCGAGCCCCCATGCAGGGAGCACGCAGGCCGCTCGAGAACAGGAGGATGTCCATGGACGCCCTCCCGGAAAATTAGGTCCACGCTGTAGCTGTCTTTCGGCTATAGCGCAGATATGAAGTAGTTAAGACCATTGGGCAGAAGTGACATTTGATGTCGCTTCCGCCATCTAATGGTATGGTGCCGACTGGGGGCCATATTTTCCTCACTCGGCATCCAGTCTCAGAGCGGAAGGGACGCAATCGTCTCTGCCACTACTGACAGCTACTGTAAGCGACGGAGATCACCGGTGAGCGGCGGGTGGGGGGGCCTCTCCCACCCCCGATAAAAGTGATCTTGCGACTACTTTTATCCTAAAGAGGACTGCAAGATGTTTCTGACAACACTGAGGTTAGGGCAGCTAGCTTCTTCCATAACCCCGGTATTTAATGTCAAACTACCGACATACAGGTACGGCGATTTGCGTGGTTAAGTGGTTAAACCAGATCATGGTGGATATAAGGATACAGTAAAGTGATGTACTTTACTTCCACACTAAAGTGATAACACCTTCCCTCTAATGAGTTGTTATTTGCAGAAAAAGTAACACAGTTTGAAAATTCACTATACATTAAAAATAATTGGTATGTGTAGTAAATACAAATGTTAACAACCTCAATACTTATAGGATATAGCTTTTACAAACTTTTTCGAGCATCATTTTCCAAAGAAAATAAACTAGCTTGTCTCCCTAATTTGTTTTAATAATATCAGTAATATATATATATCTCACAAAAGTGAGTACACCCCTCATATTTTTGTAAATATTTTATTATATCTTTTCATGTGACAACACTGAAGAAATTATACTTTGCTACAATGTAAAGGAGTGAGTGTAGAGCTTGTATAACAGTGTAAATTTGCTGTCCCCTCAAAATAACTCAACACACAGCCATTAATGTCTAAACCGTTGGCAACAAAAGTGAGTACACTCATAAGTGAAAATGTCCAAATTGGGTCCAAAGTGTCAATATTTTGTGTAGCCACCAATATTTTCCAGCACTGCCTTAACTCTCTTGGGCATGGAGTTCACCAGAGCTTCACAGGTTGCCACTGGAATCCTTTTCCACACCTCCATGATAACATCACGGAGCTGGTGGATGTTAGAGACCTTGCGCTCCTCCACCTTCAGTTTAAGGATGACCCACAGATACTCAATACGGTTTAAGTCTTTAGCAAGGCAGTGGTCGTCTTGGAGGTGTGTTTGGGGTCGTTATCATGTTGAAATACTGCCCTGCAGCCCAGTCTCCGAAGGGAGGAGATCATGCTCTGCTTCAGTATGTCACAGTACATGTTGGCATTCATGGTTCTCTCAATGAACTGTAGCTCCCCAGTGCTGGCAGCACTCATGCAGCCCCAGACCATGACACTCCCACCACCATGCTTGGCTGTAGGCAAGACACACTTGTCTTTGTACTCCTGAGTAGGGATGAGCTTCGAGTTCGAGTCGAACTCATGTTCGACTCGAACATTGCCTGTTCGCCCGTTCGCCGAACAGCGAACAAATTGGGGTGTTCGCGGCAAATTCGAAAAATCTATGGGAGAAATCTAAAGTGCTAATTATAAAGGCTTATATGCAAGTTATTGTCCTAAAAAGTGTTTGGGGACCGGGGTCCTGCCCCAGGGGACATGTATCAATGCAAAAAGAAGTTTTAAAAACGGGCGTTTTTTCGGGAGCAGTGATTTTAATAATGCTTAAAATGAAAAAATAAAAGTGAAATATTCCTTTAAATTTCGTACCTGGGGGGTGTGTATGATATGCATGTGAAGTGGCGCATGTTTCCCGTGCTTAGAACTGTCCCTGCAAAAAATTTCATTTTTGAAAGAAAAAAAGTCTTTTAAAACTGACTCACGGCTATTAATGAATTGTCGGCTCCCGGCAATACATACAAAAGTCATTGATAAAAAAAAAAAAAAAAGCGTGGGGGTTCCCCAGAATTCAATTACCAGGCCTTCAGGTCTGAAATGGATATTAAGGGGAACCCCGCCGCAAATTAAAAAAAAAATTGACGTGGGGTTCCCCCAAATATCCATTCCAGGCCCTTCAGATCTGGCATGGATTTTAAGGGGAACTCCACCCCAAATTTAAAAAAAATGGCGTGGAGTCCCCCTAAAAATCCATACCAGACCCCTTATCCGAGCACGCAACCTGGCCGGCCGCAGGGGAAAAGGGGGGGACGAGAGAGCGGCCCCCCCTCCCTCCTGAACCGTACCAAGCCACATGCCCTCAACATGGGGAGGATGTCCCCATGTTGATGGGGACAAGGGCCTCATCCCCACAACCCTTGCACGGTGGTTGTGGGGGTCTGCGGGCTGGGGGCTTATCGGAATCTGGAAGACCCCTTTAACAAAGGGGACCCCCAGATCCCGGCCCCCCCCTATGTGAATTGGTAAGGGGTACATTGTACCCCTACCATTTCACGAAGAAAGCGTAAAAAAATGTTTAAAAAAAACACACAAACACCTTGAAAAAGTCCTTTATTTAAAATAATAAAAAAAAAAAAAAACATTCCAGCGCTGAAATCCAGTGTCCCGCGGCGATCCCGATGTCCAGCGCTGTCCTTCATTGGTTGTGCCTGAGCGGACCTGATGGGGAACTCCCTCTCAGTATTTTAAATGTATAGACCCGCCCCTTCTAAAGTTCCCCATCAGGTCCGCTTCCTCGGTATGTCGGACCCGCCTACGTCATTGGCTTGAGCGGGGAACTTCCTTCACTGTGTAATTTAAATTTACATAGTGAAGGAAGTTCCCCGCTCAAGCCAATGACGTAGGCGGGTCCGACATACCGAGGGGGCGGACCTGATGGGGAACTGCTCTCACTTTGGCAATACATGTATAGACCCGCCCCTTCTCATGTTCCGCATCTGGTCCACTGAGCGGACCTGATGGGGAACTTTAGAAGGGGCGGGTCTATACATTTAAAATACTGAGAGGGAGTTCCCCATCAGGTCCGCTCAGGCACAACCAATAAAGGACAGCGCTGGACATCGGGATTGCCGCGGGACACTGGATTTCACCGCTGGAATGTTTTTTTGTTTTTTTTAAAAATAAAGGACTTTTTCAAGGTGTTTGTGTGTTTTTTTTAAACATTTTTTTACGCTTTCTTCGTGAAATGGTAGGGGTACAATGTACCCCTTACCAATTCACATAGGGGGGGGCCGGGATCTGGGGGTCCCCTTTGTTAAAGGGGTCTTCCAGATTCCGATAAGCCCCCCGCCCGCAGACCCCCACAACCACCGGACAAGGGTTGTGGGGATGAGGCCCTTGTCCCCATCAACATGGGGACATCCTCCCCATGTTGAGGGCATGTGGCCTGGTACGGTTCAGGCGGGAGGGGGGGCCGCTCTTTCGTCCCCCCCTTTTCCCCTGCGGCCGGCCAGGTTGCGTGCTCGGATAAGGGGTCTGGTATGGATTTTTAGGGGGACTCCACGCCATTTTTTTTTAAAATTTGGGGTGGAGTTCCCCTTAAAATCCATGCCAGATCTGAAGGGCCTGGAATGGATATGTGGGGGAACCCCACGTCAATTTTTTTTTAAATTTGCGGCAGGGTTCCCCTTAATATCCATTCCAGACCTGAAGGGCCTGGTAATTGAATTCTGGGGAACCCCCACACTTTTTTTTTTTTTTTGTTATCAATGACTTTTGAATGTATTGCCGGGAGCCGACAATTCATTAATAGCCGCAAGTCAGTTTTAATTGACTTTTTTTCTTTCAAAAATGTCATTTTTTGCAGGGACAGTTCTAAGCACGGGAAACATGCGCCACTTCACATGCATATCATACACACCCCCAGGTACGAAATTTAAAGGAATATTTCACTTTTATTTTTTCATTTTAAGCATTATTAAAATCACTGCTCCCGAAAAAACGGCCGTTTTTAAAACTTTTTTTTGCATTGATACATGTCCCCTGGGGCAGGACCCGGGTCCCCAAACACTTTTTAGGACAATAACTTGCATATCAGCCTTTATAATTAACACTTTAGATTTTGAACGTTCGAGTCCATTGTATTTAATAGGGTTCTAAAGTTTACACGAACATTTTGTCTGTTCGCAGGTTCTGGTGCGAACCGAACAGGGGGGTGTTCGGCTCATCCCTGCTCCTGACCTGGTTGCCACCACACATGCTTGACACCATCTGAACCAAATACGTTTAATTTGGTCCCATCAGACCACAGGACATGGTTTCAGTAATCCATGTCCTTAGTCTGCTTGTCTTCAGCAAACTGTTTGAGGGCTTTCTTGTGCATCATCTTTAGAAAAGGCTTTCTTCTGGGATGACAGCCGTGCAGACCAATTTGATGCAGTGTGCGACGTATGGTCTAAGCACTGACAGGCTGACCCCCCACCCCTTCAAGCTCTGCATGAATGCTGGCAGCACTCATACGTCTATTTCCCAAAGACAACCTCTGAATATGAAGCGGAGCACGTGCACTCAACTTCTTTGGTCGACCATGGCGAGGCCTGTTCTGAGTGGAACCTGTCCTGTTAAACCACTGTATGGTCTTGGCCACCGTGCTGCAGCTCTGTTTCAGGATCTTGGCAATCTTCCTAAAGCCTAGGCCATCTTTATGTAGAGCAACAATTCTTTTTTTCAGATCCTCAGAGTTCTTTGCCATGAGGTGCCATGTTGAACTTCCAGTGACCAGTATGAGAGAGTGAGAGCGATAACACCAAATTTAACACACCTGAGACCCTGTAACACTAACGAGTTACATGACACCGGGAAGGGAAAATGGCTAATTGGGCCCAATTTGGACATTTCCACTTAGGGGTGTACTCACATTGTGTTGAATTATTTTGAGGGGGACAGCAAATTTACACTGTTATACAAGCTGTACACTCACTACTTTACATTGTAGCAAAGTATAATTTCTTCAGTGTTTTCACATGAAAAGATATAATAAAATGTTTACAAAAATGTGAGGGGTGTACTCACTTTTGTGAGATACTGTGTGTATATATATATATATATATATATATATATATATATATATATATATATATACACATAGATATATCTCATTGAGGATTCAGCAACAGTAATGATAATGCAAAGAATCGTCTTATGTCTGGATGCGTTTCTCATGTTTTGATCACTTATATTTGTTTGATTTGTACTTTGGCAAGTTAACTTCCAGATTGGACAGCTACTACACTAATGTTAAAAAATTGCACTTATCCAAGCTTTTCTGATTTAAAAGTGTTGTTTGTCCCATTATTGCCGGCGTAACTATTTTTACATGCCCCACACAAATTTCCTTTTGCTTCTTAGATCAGGAGCTTCTGCTCGGCAAGGTCTTGGCAAATTTGGCTAATAAACCAGCCCCAAGGACTCAAGGGTCCAGGAATGAAGGTAATAAGTTGTTCATTTCTGGTTCTTGAAAAATAAGCCAGTAAGAGCCCTTTCACACTGGTGCCACCCATAGCGTCGGCATTAAAATAGCAGTATATGCCACCATTTTACCGTCGGATTTGTGGCGCATTTTGGCTGCTAGCAGCCGAGAAAGGGTTAAAATCGCCCGCAATGCACCGCTACATTGATTTCAATGGGAAGGAGCGCATTAGGAGCGGTGAGTTCACCGCTCCTAATGCGCTCCAAAGAAGCTGCTGACAGAAATTTTTCTGACGCTCTACCAGCGCACCGCACCATCGGGCTTTCACACTGGAATGAATAGAGCAGCTGTTTAAGGGCAGATTGCAGGTGCTATTTTTAACGCTATAGCGCCTGCAAAACGCTCTCAGTGTGAAATGGGTCTTAGTGAGACATTTACCATGACTTTGGCCCCTAATATTGTATAGTTCACAGAGGAAGATAGAAATATCAGGAAAAGGATTTATAGGGGTGTATTATTACAAAGTATTGTTTACCCATAGTATCAGTGTTGTTCCATTTAAGTTAATTAGAATCATTTACTTGTGTATCTTTGTTCTAATTTCTGTTATCACTTTTGCCAATGTCCATAGTATTAATCATTAAAGTTCAACCTTGGGTCACGTTGCTAGAGCAAATCACTCCAGTGGCAATCAATACAGTATAACAAAAAAAGATGACTAAGCACAGACAGAATACGGTTTGTTTAAAACAATTAGATAGTTGTCCATCATTAGAAACCAAATCCATTTTACCTTTCAAGATTCTTTATGTTGCCATTGTCTCAGGGAACTCAGCAGAATTTAAGTCTATAGTATGGATATATTTAAAGCGGAGTTCCGCCTGGGTAAAAAAAAATTAAAGGGCAGCAGTACCACATACTGTAGTTGCTGACTTTTAATATAAGGACACTTACCTGTCTTGGCAGCCTGCGATGTCGGCACCAGAAGCCGACCCGTCCCTCGGCTCCCGGTGCAGGCGGTGGCATCATTACTAAGGAAAGCAGGAAGTGAAGTCTTACGGCTTCACGGCATGTTTCCTACTGCACATGCGTAAGTCACGCTGCGCTTTCTGAATGGTCCCTGCTGTCTTCTGGGACCTGTGCAGCGATCTCTCCCTGGAAGTGGGAGCAGATATCTGGATTTGACAGGTATCTGCTCCTCCCTCCCCCCTGAAAGGTGCCAAATGTGGGGGGGAGAAATCCGATCAGCGGAAGTTCCATTTATGGGTGGGACTCCGCTTTTCACTTAGGATTCTTTTGGTTATGTACACTTAAAGGTCTATTTATAACATTTTTGTTGGACAAATGTTACCCACATTCATGTAGACTGCACAGAATTTGGAAAATTTGGGAAATAGATAGTTATCTAATCCTTTTAATCACAAAACACATAATAGTCCAGGTCCCAGATAGTCTCTAAATGTGCCTAGTTCAAAACATATTTAAAGTGTTTCTACTGCCAAAACTTTGTCCTGATGAGGAGGTTTATCTTTACTTCATGTCCTGCAACCATAATGCCGTGTACACACGATTGGAAAATCCGACAAGAAAAACGTGGATTTTTTTCCGACGGAATATTGGCTCAAACTTGTGTTGCATACACACGGTCACACAAAATTCCGACCGTCAAGAACGCAGTAAGAACTAGCTCTCAAATTTTTGTTGTCGGAAATTCCGACAGAAAAAGTCAGATGGAGCCTACACACGGTCGGAATTTCCGACCAAAAGCTCACATCGAACTTTTCTTGTTGGAAACTCCAACCGTGTGTACGCAGCATAACAGTAAGTGGGAAGAAATGTCTGAAAGGAAAAGGGCATATGTAAAATGTTGTATTTCTTGATATTTTCTGTCCAATTGATAATGACCACCAGTACAAATTGGGTGAACTTTTCTAATAGGGATGAAGACAGAAATAAAAACCCAACAGTCAAAAATACAAAGAAAAACCCTCTGTTGGGACTTTAAAGGCAATCACTCCACCCAAATGAATGTACAAATGTGAATTAATCAAAAAATTTAATTTATTACAAAATATTAAAACATCAATATGGAATGGTCCTTCAAAAGAAACTCAAATTTCCAATTGACATAACCAGATTAAAAAAAACATAAAACAACCACTATTTATAACACTCTTGTATGAATATACATAGTGCAGCTCTTTTAGGTGCAGAAATACAAACACACGCACTAATTTTGAACTGGATGGACTGGTGCTTTTATTTAAAGTGGAAATAAACCCATCAATTTAACAGTTCCGAAAAACGGTTACATTCCCAGGAAATACCCAGAATGTAACTGTCACATTTGCTGGTGCTCTCAACCAAACTGTCAAACCATCAAATGTCTGGTGTCATAACTGATCACATGTGCAGCACCATGGCAGTTGAAGATCAAAGAGAGGACAAGATGACAGCTTCCTTGGCTAAAAAAAAATATAGGAGGCTTTAGTTTTGCTTTAAAGTGGAAGTAAACCCTCCTATCATTTTCAGCCAAGGAAGCTGCCATCTTGGCCTCTGTTTAATCTTCAACTGCCATGATGCTGCACATGTGATCAGTTATGACACCAGCCAGTGGATGGTGTGACAGTTTGGTTGAGAGCACCACCAATGTGACAGTTGGCATTTCTGGCATGCCGGGAATGTAACTGTTTTTTGAAACTATTAAATCGTTGGGTTTACTTCCGCTTTAACGCAGAATTAAACCTGTCCCTTTTAGCCAAAGACGCTGTCATCTTAGCCTTCTTTGATTGCCAACTGCCATGATGCTGCACATGTGATCAGTTATGACACCAGACATTTGATGGTTTGACAGTTCGGTTGAAAGCACAAGCAAATGTGACAGTTTGCATTCCTGGTATGCCTTGAATTATTTTTTTAAACTGTTAAATTGATAGGTCTGCTTTAACATTACCAACTGTATAACTATGATTGGCTTCCTCCTAGCAATTACCGGTATCTTTTGTTGATTGGTGTACTGCTCACAAAATCCCTATTACTGCTGGTATCCCTAGTTCTTGAAAAAAAATAAAAAAATAAAAATATGTTTTCACTGGGTTCTAATACTAAGAGCTAGTTTACACTTGCTTCAAAAGATGGCTTCGGATACACTTTGCTAAATCTCTCTGAATGCCAGTCAAAGCCTCTGTCACTAAATAAAATGGTTAGCTTACAGACCTGTTTACACCTTGCATTTGCTTTGCTTTGCTTCAACTTTGCTTCAAAAATTATACCCCATGTCGCTTTAGTGGTGCTTTAAAGCGTCTTCAAAGCCTCCATAGAACTCTATGACAAAGCTCGCTTGAAGCACCTGCAGCTTTCGAGAGGCTTTAATAAAGCTTTAGCTTTGCTTTGGAGAAATTGCAGGTATGAGATATTCACACACACACAGGGCATCTGTCAAGCTTCAACAAAGCTTCAAAAGAGCATCATGGAAGCATCACCGACGCTTCACTGAAGCATGACCAAAGCTTCATCGAAGCACTACCAAAGCTTCATCGAAGCACCACCGAAGCATCAAAAACACATCATAAAAGCATGTTGAAGCAGTAAGAGCTTTAGGCTCTATGCACACTGGGTTAAAAAAAACGTCTGTTCCCTCAAGAGTAAAAAACACTCATATAGAGCATTTTTTGTACAAAGTTTAGACAAGTTTAGGGAAGTTTTACGTTTATTCTGCCTCCAAGCTACAATCAGAAACGCGAACCAGAAGGTTTTTTTTTTCTGCGTCTATACGATAAACTCAAAATATGCCTCTTAGCGTCCTAATGTGCATGGAGTTGCTTTTACAGGCAGAACACAAAACTCCTGTAGAAGCAATGTTTTTTAGGCCAGTGTGCATGGAGCCTAAATGTGTGTCGAAGCCAAAGCAAGTGTAAATGAGCCCTAAGACATCAACATTAATCCAGAAAGAATCATGTGACAAGAGTTGCGGTTTTCTGACTTAGTACAGCCGCATTAATTTCTAGAATTTAATTGTTCTTTAATACATGTTGATTCTATCAGATGGCAAGACGGAAAGAGTAGTAACATTGTGATGAGAACTGGGCCCAAGATCCCAAGGTTCCTTGCAAGAGAACTATGCTAACTCTAAAGGCACGTACACACAATCGGATATTCCGACAACAATTGTCCGATGGATGTGTTTTGATGGATAATCCGACCGTCTGTATGCTCCATCAGGCAATTGTTGTCAGAATTTCCGACAACAAATGTTGGCTGGTCATGCTCTCAAATTGTCCGACAACAAATGTGTTCCATCGGATTATCTGATCGTGTGTAAACAAGTCCGTCAGACTAAAATCCAAAGTACAAACACGCATGCTCCGAACCAATGCTAGCCATAAGACAACATTAGCAAGAAGTTGCCCAAATGTTGGCACTAAAGTGCAGAAAACCACGTTGTTTTGTGAATGTTGGCTGAAAAAGTTCTGCCATCTGTATGCAGAACAAGTTCACGGCCAACGCCCTTCGGACAAAAATCCACGGATGTGTCCGATGGAAATCTGATTGTGTGTACGAGGCTTAAGTGACCACCAGTTTGATAAAATCAGCTATATCTAGAAATAATCCCTTTATTAACCGCTTGCCAACCACCTCCTGTACTTATACGTCGGCAGAATGGCACGGAATGGCATCCACGTACCTGTACGTCCCCTTTAAATGCCTGTCCGTGTGGTCGCGCGCGCGCCACAGGTGGCACACTCGCGACCCTGCCACCATCCCCGTGAGTCGGACCGTGGGTCCGGCGGACTCGATCGCCACGGGGATCCCCACGATCGTCTCACGGAGGTATAGAGCGGGGAGATGCTTGTGTAAACAAGCATCTCCCGGCTCTACCTAGTGACAATGACACGGATCTCGGCTCCGTGTTCTCGGAGCGGAGATCAGTGTCATGTGACACAGAGCCCATCCCCTCTACAGTAAGAAACACCATGCAGGGAACACTTAACCCCTACAACGCCACCTAGTGGTTAACCCCTTCACTGCCAGTGTCATTTTCACAGTAATCAGAGCATTTTTAAAGCACTGATCGCTGTAAAAATAACAATGGTCCCAAAAATGTGTCAAAAGTGTCCGATGTGTCCGCCATAATGTCGCAGTCATGAAAAAAATCAATGATCGCCGCCATTACTAGTAAAAAAAAAAAAAAATATATAAAAAATGCCATAAAACTATCCCCTATTTTGCAAACCAGAAATTACCGCTCCAGGCAGATTAAGTTTTGGAAAGATTTTTCTCTCTCAGAGACCAAGGGTGCCGGCAATGCACATAGCAATGAAAACAAAAATGGTGAGGACAGCCGCACTCCAATCCAACGTATGTTTATTGAAAAAAGACAGGCACTACAAAAACCAGCATAAACCAGGACAGCTGACGCGTTTCACACTTGTTCAGTGTTTACTCATACTCCCTATTTTGTAAACGCTATAACTTTTGCGCAAACCAATCAATAAACGCTTATTGCAATTTTTTTTTACCAAAAATATGTAGAAGAATACGTATCGGCCTAAACTGAGGAAAAAAAATGTTTTTTTTTATATATATTTTTGGGGGATATTTATTATAGCAAAAAGTAAAAAGTATTGAATTTTTTTCAAAATTGTTGCTCTATTTTTGTTTATAGCGCAAAAAATAAAAAAACGCAGAGGTGATCAAATACCACCAAAAGAAAGCTCTATTTGTGGGGAAAAAAAGGACGTCAATTTTGTTTGGGAGCCACGTCGCATGACCGCGCAATTGTCATTTAAAGCGACGCAGTGCCGAATCGCAAAAAGTGGCCTGGTCTTTAACCAGCCAAAATGGTCCGGGGCTGTAGTGGTTAATAGAATACATACTTTACACTTATAAAAATACAAGTCAAATATATTCTTTTGAAACCTAGCATACCGCATTAAAAGGATTGTACTACTTAGTGCTAAAAAAAATAAAATAAAATAATAGGCAAAGCTAAGTATCTGCAGTAGTCAAATGGATCACATCACTGCAGCTTTGAAGAAAGGCTTCTGTCACTGTCATTAATTTTGTAAAAGGGCACAATGCAATCTACCAGCTAGGGATCACCTCTCCTGACCGAATCTCATTGAGAGATAATTAAAGAGGGTTGTTGTTTGCAGACATAAATCTTAACAATGCAGAAAGGAACTCCTTTTTATCTCCAGCAAGCATCACAGCAGCATCATATAGAGAAAGGTAAAAAGCCAAATATATTTTAGAATGAATGGACAGGACACCAGATAATACTTTCATCTAGCCAATATGTCTTAAAAAAAAAAAAAAAAAGAGGTAGAGACAGCAAAGAGAATGATGAGATGACACTGATTTGCTGTGCCTTTCATCTGTACTAGTCAGTAAGGTGTTAGTATCTGAAACTCCTGCTCTAACAATCTCCCTAGAGCTTAAGCAGTTACTTGGACAGCAGCATTAATCAAATGACTTCCAATACATTATGTAAGATAGCAGCCTAAGATGGACTAGCATAGGGCAATTGGCACATTGCACTTGATGACAAGTTGTTATTCTTAACCCTATACAAACTCCCTGCTTATCAAGCTTTAAAAAGAACAATTCCATCAATAAAACAAAAGGAAATGGACAAAAAAGCAATTACCTATGAATAGCCTTATGCAATTTTTCTATCCTTCACAGGTTCATGCTATCGAGGTCGAACTGCTTCTTATTATACGTGTATAGCTTTTTGATAATATAGCTGTACTGACCTTGAATGGTGAATTAAGCTGAAAGTTTATTTTCTGGAGCTACTTGCAGCATCAAATCTTACAATCATCTTTAAAGTCTTCACTCTGAGCTTGATAAGTGGTGCATAAAGAAGAAGGTCATCCATTTTTCTTTTTATTCAAAGTAGTTCAGTATCCTATTCCTAAATAAGTCTGACAGTACAATATATCAGTGCAAGCTCCAGCTAGCAAAAGCATCATGGGGGAAAAAAGGGCGATATTCAAAAATGCCCTTTTTCTGTACACAAATGAGTGAAATAATTACAAATATGGAAATCAGAGTTGTATAATACAATATTAGAATGTTAATGTGGTACTAAAACCCAAAACCAAAAAAATGCAATATATTGCAGCTTAATATTCCTTAAAGCGGAGCTATGCTGTAAAAAAAATATTAAAAGCCAGCAGCTACAAATACTGCAGCTGATGACTTTTAATAAATGGACACTTACCTGTCCTGGAGTCCAGCGAGGTCGGCAGCAGAAGACGAGCAATCGCTCATCTCTTGGCTGCCCCCACCTCCATCATCGTTGAGGGAATCAGGAAGTGAAGCGTTGCGGCTTCACTGCCTGGTTCCCTAGTGCGCATGCGTGAGCCATGCTGCGCCGTCCTCACTGGTCCCCGCTGTGTTCTGGGAGCCGAGTGTTTCCCAGAACACCACAGGAGGGGGGGGGGGCTGACGAACTACCCACAGCTTCCCGCAGAGAGTATGCCTGGAAGTGGATGCAAATACCTGTCTTAGACCTGCACCCCCCCTCCCCCCTGAAAGGTGCCAATTGTGGCACTGGAGGGGGGGGAGGAATCCGATGAGTGGAAGTTCCACTTTAGGGTGGAGCTCCGCTTTAAATATGGTGACTGCATTTGTTTCCTTTTTTACAGTTTTTTTCCCTCTGTTTTCACTTGGTGATCTGTCCAGTAGCATAACTCCTGTATTAGAGTGCCTCCACTCTCAATGAAGAAGCACAGAGAAATCTTTGGACAGCAGCGTTGTTAATCGGGGGGGGGGGGAGTGTAAGATATACTAGCAGATTTAGTTACACTAACTATTTAAAGCTGAACTCCAGATAACACTTATAAGCAGTTACAAAAATGGTTTTAAATACGTAAATAAAAACAGATCATTGTAATCACCTCTGTCTGTAATAAACTTTTTGTCTCAACCCTTCCACTGTTACTTCTGAAGAGCAGCTTGTTTTGTTGAAAAAATACAGACTTATGCCTTGTACACGTGACCAGACTGTCCATCGGAATAAAGTCCGACGGATTGTCCGACGGAATTCCGCTCAAGCTGTCTTGCATACACATGGTCACACAAAAGTCAGACCGTCAAAAACACGGTGACGTACAACACGTACGACGAGCCGAGATTAATGAAGTTCAATAGGCAGTTCGGCTCTTCTGCTTGATTCTGAGCATGCGTGGTTTTTAGTCCGTCGGAATTGCATACAGACAAACTGACTTTCCGATAGAAATTTTTGTCCGTCGGAAAAAAGTTCTCTATCTAAGTCCGTCGGAAATTCAGAAGGAAAAAGTCCGATGGGGCATACACACGGACGGAATATCCGATGAAATAAGCCTGTCTGACTTTTTCCATCGGAAAATCCGGTCGTGTGTACAAGGCATTACTGGCTAAATAACCAGGTGAAAATCAAGGAAAGAAAGTCTAAAAAAAATAAAAGTAATGCAGCCATCATAGCTATGAATTTGGATGCTGTAATATTAGAAATTTTTGCTTTTGGGTTTAATAGCACTTTAAAAAGTGGACGTCAAAGATTACAACTGAATGCAATTCCACAAGCACAAATTAACTTTCTGTTATTAAAGTTAAACACATTTTTAACACCCGTCAATGCAAATGATAAACCTGTGCCTGATCGTGCACATTCAGGTTTTTAAATATTCTTAACAAGTAGTAAAAACACTTTAGTACTTGTTACTTGTTTACTACTTACTTACTAGTAAAAGCACATTCATTTCTGTAATATATAAGCAATGTGAAGAACTTGATTCTTTGGCCTCATGCACACAGGACATTTAAAAAACGCCAGTGCTGCTGCAAGGAAAAAGCAACGTTAAAAACGCGCTATTAGCCGCATTTTTGAATAGAGTTTATGTGCGTTTGTTGGCATTTTTTCAATAAAAACACTCCCCATAATATAAAAATGATTAAAAACACCAAACGAGGCTAACAGCGGCTAAACACTTGTTACAGCGTTTAGCAGCATTAAGCCACGTTTATCAGCGTTTTTTTTTTTTTGTTGTTTTTACAGTTCCACAGCCTCTGCTCCTGGACGGACACGCTGTTGTTTTTTTCTACTGCCCCAAAAAGCTTATGCCTTCGAACGCCTCTGAAAGTTTATGTGTGCATGGACACATAGGCTAACGTGGAGGGGCGTTTACAAGCAGTTAAAAAAAAAAAATGTCAGACCCCCCTAACAGCAGCTGTAAAAACATCCTGTGTGCATGAGCCCTTATGCCGCCCGTGTACACACGATCGTTTTTTCTGATGAAAAAAGACCAATGGACAAACCGATCGTGTGTGGGCCCCATAGGTCTTTTTTCCATCGGTATAAAAAAATAGAACATGTTTTAAATTTTACCGATGGAAAAAAAACAATAGCAAATTCCGATCGTCTGTGGGGAACTCCATCAGAGAAAAATCCACGCATGCTCAGACTAAATTACAAGACGGGAGCGCTCGTTCTGGTAAAACCAGCGTTCGTAATGGAGATAGCACGTTCGTCACACTGTAACGGACTGAAAAGCATGGAGACTGAAAAGCGCGAATCGGCTAACACCAAACTTTTACTAACACGCGGTAACACAAAATCAGCAAAAGCAGCCCAAAGGGTGGCGCCGTTGGATTTGAACTTCCCCTTTATAGTGCCGTCGTACGTGTTGTACGTCACGGCGTATTGGACGGTCGGAATTTTGACTGATGGTGTGTAGGCAAGACTGATGAAAGTCAGCTTCATCGGAATTCCGATGGTAAAATCCATCGGATTTTATTCCATCGGAAATCCGATCGTGTGTACAGGGCATTAAAGTTTACAACACAGGCATTGTATTTTTCTATGAGAACATTATTTTGACAGCTTGCAAGCTCTCCAATGTAAACCAACAACTGGGGTTTTCAAGCTGTAGAAACTGACTCTAGGGTCATGCGATGCATACTAGCACATTATGCTTTTACTTTGAAGTGGCAAAGCAAGGAAGTAAAACCCATCAGGTTTTACTTCCTCTTTAAGTGCCTATTTATAACAGGTCAAAGGTGATATTTTGTTGAATCTCAACGTGTACCTATGCAAAAAGATAGGCCTGAGCAAAATGGAATGATATGGAGTTTGCTGAAACATTATTTCTTTATAAAGACTTTCCTCCTGTTGAAACACAAGACCATGTTCGGGCTACAGGTTTTAAAATAGCAGTATGTACAGAAATCTTTCCAAACAGCTTTTAAAAATTTACAGCAACCTTGAGCTCTTGTTTAGGAACGTTACACAAATATCAAAATAGGAGTGGTGGCTCCGGTTGTTGCTTTATAAAAGCCTGCTAGCAGCTTGCTTCAACTGTCAGCCTTATCCCATTATGATCTGTATTTAAAATCCCGAAATTGGAGGTGAAGGTCGCTCTAAAGGCTTCTCAGATACTGAATGAGGCTTGCTAAAAGCTTTGCAATGGCTTTGTAGAAGCACACCGGGCTTGTAGAACATAAAGCCAGGGTTTACAGAAGGTTAACCAGAAGATAACAAATACGTTTTCTATATTTTTTCATATGTCATGTAAAAGGTAACTCATAAACATATAGTGAGAATTTCTCAGATTTGACTGCAAAGGTGGAAAGGTGGAGAGCAGGTTCTCTATTTTTCTCGTCGAGATTCCCGGCAGTTTTCTCGACGAGAAAACATACACACGACCGGTTTTCTCTGCAAGAACCAGCAAGAAAACTGCTGGCAGAGCTTTTTGCCGAAAAAACTATTTGTGTGTATGTTTTCTCGTCGAGAAAACTGCCGGGAATCTCGACGAGAAAAATAGAGAACCTGCTGTCTATTTTCTCGTCAGAATTCTCGTTTTTCTCGTCGGGATTCTGGTCGGCCTGTTTCCCAACGAGAAAACCGCATGTGTGTACGAGGCTACAAGCTTACCTGTCCTCCGGTAAGCCCGCGCATGCTCGATGAGACTACGACGCATGCGCGGTAGCTTACAAGGGTAGTGTAGGGTGAAGCAAGATGGCAACGACGGCATTGAATGTGACGAGCGTATGCTCATCGTAGTTGATGATGTCACCGCGTTCTTGCCATTCAAAAGAACGGTGGTTCTTTTGAATGGCCATCTCTATGCACGGCTTTGCAAGAAAAGCTTGCCAAGAATCTCGTCAGGAAAACCAACGTTTTTTTCCTGATGGGATTCTCGGCCGCGTGCTCAGGCTTAACCACTTCCATACAGGGCTTTTTATACCACTTCAATACCGGGTCTATTCTGGCACTTCTCTTCTACATGCACAAATCATCATTCTTTTGCTAGAAAATTACTCAGAACCCCAAAACATTATATATGCTTTTTTTAGCAGACACCCTAGGGAATAAAATGACGGTCGTTGCAACTTTTTATCTTGCACGGTATTTGCGCAATAATTTTTCAAACGCCTTTTTTGGGGGAAAAAATGGTTTCATGAATAAAAAAATAACAAAACAGTAAAGTTAGCCCAATTTTTGGGGAAAATATGAAAGCTTATGTTACGCTGAGTAAAAAGATACCTAACATGTCACGCTTTAAAATTGCGCACATTATTTTACTTATTATTTTTTTTATTTTTACTTATTTTTTTACACTTTTTTTTTTTTTTGATCACTTTTATTCCTATTACAAGGAATGTAACCATCCCTTGTAATAGGAATGTGTGTGACAGGTCCTCTTTATTGAGAGATGCGGGGTCAAAAAGACCGCACATCTCTCCTCCAGGCTGGAAAGCATGAGATCAGTGAATTTTTTTTCACCGATCTCATACTTACTAGCCGCAATGGCGGCTTTGTTTACATTTGAGGACCCGGGCGTGACATCATCACATCACGCCCGGGCCTCCGACGATCATAGAGATGACTGGTGACCATCTGGTCACCAGTCATCTCTATGCTCATCACGTGACCCACCACCGGCGCCGACGATTCTCTCCGGGTCCCCGATCGCACGGGAGAGCCCGGAGAAGCACCGGATGGCGGCGGGAGGGGGGGGTGTCCCCTCCCGCCGCCTATTAGAACGATCAAGCGGTGGAACCGCCACTATGATCGTTCTTATTGTACTCAGGATCGCCGGCTAAAAAAAAGGATATCTGAATGATGCCTCTAGCTGCAGGCATCATTCAGATATCCCCCCTCAAACCCAGGACATCATATGACGTCAACCCGGAGGGAGAGAGGGTTCCTGCCAGTGTCATTCTGCTATGGCCCGGTATGGAAGGGGTTAAAGAGTGTATTTTAACTGTTTTAATCAAACTGGGATAAGACCTACTTTATGTTTTCTACATATTTCAATTCACTTAGCGTAAGCATAGTTTAAAATCTTATTGGGCAGTACATTATATGTTAATGCACTAAAAAAAGGGTTTTCAAATTGTCCCCTAAATACACATTATAAGTTGAATAGTAGTTGACTATGGAGTTCTATGTATAAATCTGTTGCAAAGAAGTAACCAGAATATAACAAATACATTTTCTATATTTTTTTCATATGTCATGTAAAAGGTAACTCATAAACATATAGTGAGAATTTCTCAGATTTGACTGCAAAGGTGGAAATGCACTTTAAGACCTCATGTACACTGCTGCTGGTAAACTGACGTTTAGGAGCAGTTTGCCATTTTTTCAACTGCTCCTGAACTCTCCTCTAAGTTATCTTATCAGTACATGTACACAGGGCCGTTTATAGTCGTTTCTAGGCAGTTGAGTTTAGAGGCTTTTTCTGGAACCCAAAAAAATGCGTTCACAAGCTGTGTTTAGAGGCATTTAAAGCGCCAAACGCGGCTAAACGCGGCAAAACACTGTACTTCGAGTTTAGCAGCGTTTCGTTTACAGGTGTTTTTCGTTTTAAGCAAAAAAATATTTTTTTTTCAAATGCTTCTAGACGCAAACGCGGCTAAACGCGGCATGTAAACGCAGCTAAACGGACGTTATTAGATGCCGGTTTCTAGCTGCCAAGTTAAATCGTTCAGGAGAGGTTGAACAACGTCCCGTGTACATGAAGCCTTGGATAGACATTTGACCTTAACTTCAGCTCTAGTATAGATGTGTTAAAAATGTTAACCATTTATCAGAGATGGTTGACTGTCCAGTTATACTCCCAATTTTTTTACCCACATAAAGAAACACACCAGAGAGAAGCACATAAATAGTGTCAGGACACACACACAATGTCAGGGCAGATGCACACAGGGGTTTATTACCTAAAGAAAATATGACATACCTGCTTTGCAATGGAAGTTGCACTTTACAAGGGATTTTGCCCCAGAGCCTAATAAATGCAGTGAAGCTCTGCTGACTTCCATCAACCACAAATGCAGTTTGTTTTTTTCATTCTCCATGCACATGATTGGATATTCTTTGCAAAGTGAAACTTTACCACATTCGTTAAGCTCTGGGGCAAATTCTCTTGCAAAGTGTAAAGCCCTGTACACACGATCGGATTTCCTATGGTTTTTTAACTGATGGATTTTTCCATCGGAAAACCGATGAAGCTGACTTTCATCAGTCTTGCCTACACACCATCAGCCAAAAAAGCGACCGTTCCAAACGCGGTGACGTAAAACACTCCGATGAGCCGAGAAAAATGAAGTTCAATGCTTCTGAGCATGCGTCGACTTGATTCTGAGCATGCGTGGGTTTTTTATCCGATGAAGTTCCCCACAGACGATAGTAATTTGCTATCGTTTTTTTAACCATTGGATAAATTTAAAACATGTTCTATTTTTAAACACTGATGGAAAAAAGACCGATGGGACCCATACACGATCGGTTTGTCCGATGAAAAAAGTCCATCGGACTGTTTTCATCGGTTAAACCTATCGTGTGTACAGGGCTTAACTTCCCTTGCAAAGGAAACTGCCTATTTGCCTTTAGTAAATTAAACTGCAGCGCCAGGAAAGCAAACACACATGCACATAGTGACAAGACACACATAAGGAGGCTACTACTACTACTAAAGAAACTGACATGTGCACAAAAAATTGTGTGAATATTTATTCACTTCAATTATCCGATCACATACAGATGAAATAAATAAACAGGAATTTTAAATCTGCGTCAAGATCTTAACATTTAATTTTGCCCCATATCTCGAATACTTAATAGTGTCTCTGTATCTTGATACTCAAATAGGACACTGTGGAGCTGGAGAAATTGAAGAGAATGGCAAGTAAATAAAGATAGATGATAGAAGAGATAACTTATAAGGAAAGTTCAAAGCTGAAGCTTCATCTGCTCATATTTTTGTCTTCCCTGCATCCTTCTATCCAAATGCATTTTTAAATAAAATCTTTCCATTTTGATCACATTTCTTGTTTTAGAAACACATATAGTAATATCATGCTACTGTTTAGTGTACATCAATTCCTTAAATATGTGCCGCACACCTTACCAAAAGATATTCAAATAAAAACAGAACATAATAAAGGGAAAGACACATAGGGGTTGATTTACTAAAACTGGAGCTAGCAATGAGTACCGTATATACTCGAGTATAAGCCAACCCGAATATAAGCTGAGGCACCTCATTTTACCCCAAAAAACTGGGAAAACTTATTGACTCGAGTATAAGCCTAGGGTGTCCATCTGCATGCCTCACTGTGCCTCACTGTGCCCATGCCTCACTGTCACTGTGCCCATGCCTCACTGTGCCCATGCCTCACTGTCATTGTGCCCATGCCTCACTGTGCCCATGCCTCACTGTCACTGTGCCCATGCCTCACTGTCACTGTGCCCATGCCTCACTGTGCCCATGCCTCACTGTCACTGTGCCCATGCCTCACTGTGCCCATGCCTCACTGTCACTGTGCCCATGCCTCACTGTGCCCATGCCTCACTGTGCCCAATCTCCCTACCTGATCTCCTGCGCTGTGTGACTAGACAGACGTTTAACATAGGAGTCTATGGAAGGGGCGCCAGGCTTTGAAAAATCGGTGCTCCCCGGCCTTAGGTCCCCTGGACAACAAACTTTGCACACTTGTAGATAAAGAGGAAGGCTACATGTTTGCCAAGTTTGGGGTCCAGAGGACCCAGGGCCGGCCAAAACAGGGTCCGCAAAATCACTGGAGAAATTACAGTTTAACATGGGAGTCTATGGAAAAATCGGTTCTCACCGGCCGTAGGTCCCACGGACAACAAACTTTGCACACTTGTAGAGGAATAGTGGGGCTACATGTGTGCCAAGTCCAGGGGACCTACGGCTTGCCGGGATCAGGCACACAAAAATGAAGGTGGACACAGACTTGAGTATAAGCCGAGGGGGCCATTTTCAGCACAAAAAAATGTGCTGAAAAACTCGGCTTATACTCGAGTATATACGGTAGATCAGAGTGCAGCTGTTCATGGTAGCCAATCAGCTTCTAACTTCAGCTGGTTCAATAATATTTGACAAAAAACATGGAAGCTAATTGGTCTGTATGGAGAGCTGCAACCAATTTTGCACTCTCCAGTTTTAGTAAAACAACATCACAATAGAAAACATTTAAAAATGATCAAATTTTGTGAATCAAGCAAAATAAAAGATAAATCAATAGTCTGCATCTTTATGTGCAATATGGAATAGTAAATAATTTGCCATATCAGAATGTTTAATGGTTGATCAAAATGCAATTTAAAAACACCTCTCCATGGAACCAAACTCATGTCCCTGTATGGTCTCTATGGAGTTACGTACATACATGCCCAAGAATGAGTAAAGCCTTGTACACGCGATCACATTTTTGACGGGAATTGTGTGATGACAGGCTGTTGACGGAAAATCCGACCATCTCTATGCTCCATCGGACAATTGTTGTCGGATTTTCTGCGGACAAATGTTGGATGGCAGGCTTTCAAATTTTCCACAAACAATTGTCCATCGGACAAAAGTCCAAAGTACAAACACGCATGCTCGGAAGCAATGCTCACCAAACACAACATTAGCAGAAGGTGCCCAAAGGATGGTGCTAAAGAGCTGAAAAACCACGTAGTTTTGTGTTTGTTGGCCAACAATTGTGTGCCGTTTGTATGCAAGACAAGTTCACGGCCAGCGCCCTTCGGACTAAAGTCCTACGCTTTGTCCGCAGAAAATCTGATTGTGTGTACGAGGCCTAAGACATAGGAGATGGGGATGATCTTCTACTAGCTTACTGAGTCTCCATAGAAAAATGTGATTATCCAATAGTGCTGGATGCACCCATGTGTTGTGAGACATGCGATATTGTTCCCGGATGTTTTAACTTTTTTTTTTCTTTTATAACAAACTTATTACACTATGAGCATTGAACACCTACATGCTGGTACAAGAACGTGCTGATTTGTCAGTTGGATATCTACCTATACAGAGCTAAGGACAATTGAAGGAAGCAAGTTTGATTCCATGGAGAGGGAAGTACAAAGTGTGTTTTACCATATCTTTAAACAGGTAGTTATTCAGAGTGATACGCATTAGTGGAGTTATTTTACTATTCAAAATTGCACATGGAGATATTGTTTCATCTTTAATTTTGCTTAATTTTGCTTAAGCTCCACATTTTATTATTCTTAACACATTTATATTTTGTGGGCTGCTTATAATTATTTAAACCCAGGGGATTTCCACACCGTGTCTCTGAACTCCTCTCAAGATCCCTCCGCCCTGATGTACGCAGTCAGCTGATTTTTTGGGAGTAGTTATAGTTATGCAAATATCAAAATGCCTTGATGGGTGGATACTGTATCAATCTGGAGAATTGAGCATTTCTAGGCAGGCTGCATTTGCAGGCAAATAGAATAACACTTTCTTAGCATGAGGAACCTTACCTGCAAATGTAATCTCCAGGTTGCAGACAGTAACAGGTTAAGGGGAACGTGTTCATGTTGGATAAGTAAATACACAGTTTATATGGAGAATTCATTGGCAAGCTTATATCCATGCCTTTTAAAACACACATTTAATCTACAGTAAAAAAAAAAAAACGAGCAAGCAACTTAAATTACATTTTTTAAAGCGTGCAATGCTCTAAATCCCCCAATTCAACAGTATTAAATGTTTCTGAATCCTATTCTTCCAACATAAAAAAATGTGCGTAAATCATAAAAAATTGGATGATTTGAAGTTCTGCACGTTAAACAAAAAAACTAAATTAATATCTGGGGAGATATTGGGGTTGATTTACTAAACCTAGAGAGTGCAAACTCTGGTGCAGCTCTGCGTGGTAGCCAATCAGCTTCTAACTTCATCTTATTCAATTAAGCTTTGACAAAAAACACTGAAGCTGATTGGTCTGTATGGAGAGCGGCACCCAATTTTGCACTCTCCAGTTTTAGTAAAACAACCTCATAATAGAAAACATTTAAAAATGATAAAATTTGAGAGCTTGAGAGACTAAGGGAATGGCCATAAGTGCAGGAGATTTGTTTATATAGAACTTAAATGAAATTTTTTACAATATTTTATTTCTGTTCGGAGACATATTAAATCACTTCAATGTCACCAGGGAATGCCAGATATATGAAGGCGGGTTCAGTGATGGGCCATATATTTATTTTTTAGATCAATACCCTCAGTAGACAGGACAGAGGTATCTGCCTTATCACCAAAACAGCTGTGCAATCTGCAATATGTGTAGAGGAGAGCTAGTGGTGCTGCTTGCACAGCTGTAGTGGTAACAAAGCAAGGGGACATGTCTGTCTTATCAGAGAGGAAGCCACAGTCCTTTTCTGCAACCCACTGCCTTTTCCTTGAACTTGCAGCTGGTGCTGGGGAGCTTTTAAATGCCTGCAAACTTTAAGTTATTTATATGTAAGCTTTTTGCTCCCTATTAAATGTTTCAGCATACTATTTGGTTAGACTTAAAAAGGGTGTTAGGGCCTCCTTCACATGGGTGATTACCTGCATACACTGGATTCCATCAGTAAGGATCGGTGGATTCTGTGGCTAGGATAACAGACAACGCTGTATCCTGGCCTAGACCAACAAGGCCCGGGCCTAGGGCAGCACTTTGCAGGGGGGCAGCATGGAAAGAGTCCCCGCCGTTAGTGTAGTGCCAGTCTTATGGGGCGGACAGGGCTGAGAGGCAAATTAGTCACTGCTTCTGGTATGCGGACGGCCGGCATTCCGCAACTGTGGGGGGGGGTGGTGCTGCTTCTAATTGTGACTGTCCTATCATCCTGGACCACAAACCTTCCTCACTGTGCTATATGTTTTCTGCTGCACCATTGGCATGATTATATCTTCTTAGTCCTCTCTATAAAATTATCAGAAATCTGTGCTTAAAGTAGAATTATAGGCAACACTTTTTTTTTTCATTTTGGATAGAGTAAGGGAGGGTTATAGCCCCTGTCAGTTTATTTATTACCATCCCTGTCCCATTGCAGAGATTTCCCCTCATTTCCTGCCCCATAGGCAACCAGGAAGTGAGAGTAAATCTATGCAAAGTAGGGGAATCCATTGCCCCCCCCCCAGGCCCTCAGAAGTAGTGTCCCCACTAGAAAATTTCAGGGTGGGTCTTAAACAGAAAGGGTAGTGGCCTTTACAGAAAGGGATGGATCATATTTAAAATTAGGGGGTGCACGAGTTTAGTCAGGCCTAGGGCAGCACAAAGCCTAAATACACTACTGATGACAAACAGCAGCAGCTTGTAAAGTAATGATGTCACTGTTCACATGTATCTGCACAGCTAGCGGTTACATGTAGTTGGGAATCTTTCTGTAAACAGGGTTGACATCTGTCCCTAACCTCATGTAACCAATGAATTTGTGGCTACATGTGAACAGTGATGGCTTCTCTCAACTTACCTTCTATATTTGGTACAGGCTGGCCAGCCACTGTTCGCATATACTTCTCATCATGACTTTTTTTCTCAAACAATAGGTGCTGCAACTTAACCATGGCCCCACAAAACCCCTCCCCCTACACACACCCTCCAAATCACATCAAATAGTGGGTGTGTTCAGTCAAATTTCACGAAAACAGTAGGAGGGTATTAAAGGGGCATTAAATACCAGGATTGCATTACATATAGAGTGCAGAGCTGTCACTTATAAACACAGAAACCAGACTTCTGTGCTTACAAGTGATTGTGGTGATCAGGCACCAAAGGGTCTGAGCCAGAGGTGGTGGAACTGAGTTCCACCAAGTTCCACCTGAAAAAAAGCCCTGCTTCTCATCCACTCTACAAGAACCTGCTGATTCTTGCTACTGGAATCTGGTGTGTGCAGGTAATTTCCCATGTGAAAAAGGCCTAATAATTGACTTTCCATGATCACTGAGTCCAATCTTTGCACTCCTAAGAGCTACATGTGTCGCTAGTAACCAACATTTCTAGTTGTGTCTTATTTTTGGTCCTCCTGTAGCTCTAGCTGAAGCTGAAGATTTGACCTACTGCTCAACAGAAATGTTTTAGATATATTTTTTACAGGGTGTTTGTCAAGTAATGTGCTTTACTGTAGCAGTAGGGTCACTTTAATTTTTATTTTTAACAGTGGTCAAAGCATAATCAAAGCATGTGAAGGAAGAACTGTATTTGTTGCTGCTAGTAACCAATTGAATCCCTTTCATTTATCCAGCACAGTATAAGCAAATGTGAATAACAAGAACACATCACCCTTTGTACACCCGCATTAGGTAACTATGTATCACTATTACCTGATCTTCTTAGATACCAACAAAACCTCAGCACACATAAAGAAGCTGAAACCTCCTTGTGTTGATCATGTATGTAGTTCTTCTTCCGTGCTTTCATTAGGCACTTTGTTTATTTATGGTGCAATATAAATTAGGTTATGCAAACATATTCATTATGGAATTATGTGAATTCCTTCCCTTTTATTTATGTAGCTTGAGCTGGTCCTGATTTAATCAAGTCAGGGTCTTAAACTGATTGACAGAGTGTTTGTAAAATAAAAAGTGGGAGAAAATATATTAAAATGGAAGTGACTAGTGGCTTTAGATGTTAACTCGCAAATTAATTACATTATTTTAACAACCCCTTTTACTGACTGCGAAATTAAAATAACATTTTAGGACTTACGGGTATATAAGCAAGTTGAGAACAAAAAATAAGCAAAATATTTTTTCAACATTTTACTAATTTTTTTAATCAATCTCTGGGCAAGTTTCTCCCCCAAACCGTCCTTATTCTTTCAGTAAATCACCAGTTTTTTTTTTTTTGCTGACATCATTACCCCAAATCAATATCTTTGTCTTCAAGTGACACAGGTAGGAAAAGTCCGCAGTACACCCTACCTTGCATATGTGTACCCTACAGGATTGATTAGAACTATTAGGGGGTTGAGGAGACCAGTCACCCAGTGCACAGAGAGTCGGTTGAGGTGGCTTGTCTGAAATGCTGCCTCAAGCCCATTTAGCAGGCAACATTTCTTAATGATTTGGGGTGGTAATAAACTGGGGGCAGCCTTAATATTAAGCAAAATGGAAAAGCTGGGGCACTTACTGTAGTTTCAGGAAAAACTGTTTTGAATTGGATCTATCAGCAACTTGTTTTTGTTAATTCCTGACATGTCATAATGTAGAGCATCAGTTTAAGTGTGAAAAATAACAAAATGTACCTTTTACCATTAAAAAGTGACCCTTGAGCCAGTGTTAATTTCTTCAACGAAAAACTTTTCATCCAAATTTTCATCAGCAGCCTTACTACAGTGACGAAAACAAAATGAAAAGTACACCACATTTTCATCCACTGACGAAAACTATGGCCCGAAAATCAAATCCGTTTTTATTAGCGAATGAAAACGAAATGAAATTGTGAGGCAGGGACTTTTACCCTTGTGAACTTCTGGTTTCCACGGAGCTCCGCCTGCTTCTGCTCCCAGCAAGCAAGCGACTTGAGTCCATAGTGCGGCTCACTTAGCAGCATTTAGCAGGCCATGCAGCCAGCATCACAGGCCTTTGAGTCCTAAGACGACCATCCAGAGCAGCACTATGCAACAGGCCTCCCGACGAGAGTCCCACTCCCAACGACGACTGTCCAGAGAAGAGAGCATTGTGAATGTGTACATTACAATTACAGGCCTCCCCTCAGACCACCACCCAGCACACTGTCCAGAGCACTGTGTGCATTGCTGGCCAGCCCTTAGACTGGAGACCAGCATCCAGCACTTTGTAGCAATACTGGCCTCTCAGAGTCAGACCACTATCCCAGAGCACTGTGCATTACAGGCCTCCCCTCAGACCACCATCCAGAGCACTGTGCAGCATTACAGGTCTCCTCAAACCACCATCCAAAGCACTGTGTAGCATTACATCCACCTTCCAGAGCACTGTGAAGCATTTCAGGCCTCCTCAGACCACTGTCCAGAGGACTGTGCAGCATTACAGACCTCCTCAGACCATCCAGAGTGGCTAAATTTGTATCTGTGAGTTTGTTCAAACCTTAATACCATAAATAATAACACGATTTTTGACTTTTTTACTCCAGGATTATATAATGAGTTTGAAAATTCTATAGAAATGCTTAAATAATGCATTACAATTTAACTAAACACATTCGATTTTAGTTGACTAAAATGATTTCACTCGACTAAAATGTACTGGAGATTTTAGTTGACTAAAATACGACTAAAACTGAAACAATTGCAGTTGACTGAAATGGGACTAAAACTGAATTGCCATTTTAGTCAAAAGACTGACTAAAACTAAAACAATCAAAGGTGACTAAAATGGGACTAAAACTAAAATGCCATTTTAGTCAAAAGACCATAACTAAAACTATATCAAATTTGATGACAAAATTAACACTGTCTTGAGCTCTAGGCAAATGCTTTGCTTTGCACAGCCTCTCAAGGTTTGCTTTGGAGGAGCAACTATTTTGAGGATAATCATCAATCTGCTGCAAATAGGATTTCCTGTCTTCCCTCCCCCAGTAATTAGTATGGTGTTCTGCCAGGCTACAAGGGAAGAGGCAGAAGGGGGCTAAACTGTGTGAAACTTAAGCCTGGTACACACAATTTTGCAGACAAAGCGTAGAAATTTTGTCCGAAGGGCGTTGGCCATGAAACTACGTGGTTTTTCAGCTCTTTAGCGCCACCCTTTGGGCAAATTCTGCTAATGTTGTCTTATGGTTAGCATTGCTTCTGAGCATGCGTGTTTGTACTTTGGATTTTTTTCCGATGGACTTGTGTACACACAATCGGATAATCCGACATCACATATTTGTTGTCAGAAAATTTTAAAGCATACTATCCAATATCTGCTGTCAGAAAATCCGACAACAATTGTCCGATGGAGCATACAAACGGTCGGATTTTTCAAAAAAACCCTGCCATCACACAATTCCCATCAGAAAATCTGATTGTGTGTACAGGCCTTTAGACTTTTACTAGCCCAGCACTCTGGCCAAACATCTTAGCCCTAGAACTGGATTCTGCCCACGAATGATATCTAAGCAAAGACAGTGCTAGCCTCCTAGAAAGAAAGGAAGCTGAATGTACTGTCAGGAGGAGTATTTAGATTTTCTTGAAATGTTATTTAGCATGTGAGCACGTACCATAATAAATTCTGCATCTTTCTTAAAAGAGAAGTATGGGATTTTTTTCCCCCCCACAATCATACTTACCTAAAGTAGGTGGATGCATCTGTCCCCCGCCGTCTCTACACTGAGAACCGAGCCATCGAACACAGCCGATGGTTCTCTCAGCTGCCCGAGCAGAGAGCTGCTGTCTGTCAATCAGCAGCTCTCCTGCTCTGCTCCTCCATGCTCACGCGGGGAGCAGCCATCTCAGGCTCTCAGTGCCTCACTGAGAGGCTGAGATGGCTATCAGTCCAGGCACCTGGACTCCCAGAGTCGGGATGATGCGGTGACTGTACTGATCCGTGTGACGTCAGCAGAGAACGGACTTCAGACCGCTCTTTGCTGAAAACAGGTCACAGGGCCAATTCTTCCGGGGCTGTCCTGACCCGGGCACCCACCTACACATTTGGTGGTCTTGCCCGTTGATACAATTATACTGGGAACAGATATTTGAAACTGCCTCCAAAATATTTGGTCTCACTATGCATCCTGACCCAGCCACGGCCTTGCTCAATCTAAAACCAGATTACATCACATATAAGCAATTTAAACTTCTCACTCAATTGTTTACGGCAGCTAAGCAAACAATTGCAAAGGCATGGAGGACCCCTAAACTGGAAATAGCCGAGACCATACGTAGAGTAAATGAATTTATGGCTCACGCCAAAATGCTAGCCATAGAAAGAGATCAAATTCCAATCTTTGAAAAGATCTGGAACCCTTGGATTAAATATCACCTATCTTCATTCCGCGAAGACTTGATTCTCATGCCAAGACCTTATCGTGAATACTCTATTATCTTTTTGAAACACATAGGTCAAAGACCAATGTACTCGAGCCATTCAAGTGGACTCCTATACCCCCCCCCCCCTCTATTTTCCTACTATCCTATTCTACCTATTTTTATGTTAACTACCTATCCATTTCTATTTTTATGTTATTTTTACGTTAATTTTTACGTCCATTTAAAGTTCATTTAAATCTTTAATATTTACTTGAAAAGCAATATCTAAGCGGCAATATAATATTGCACTATGTAATTAGATCTCATTTGTACTAAACCAAATAGTATTTATTTGTTCAATATTTTACCATCTACAGTAACGAACATCTAAGTGGGAAGATGTATCCACCGTTAATTTCAGCTTAGCCCTTAGAAACTACCCACCAATATGTACATCGTAGACCATGAATTTACTATTTATTCTTTACAATAGTAATATATAGACAATGTTCTACAACCATTATAAACGCATGAACTGTACACATCTTTTACATTTCCTTCAATAAAATACTTTGACAAGGAAATATGAGGTCACAAACTGAAAACAGGTCACAGGAGTGCAAAACTAATTGCACTCCTGTGACCCGTAGGAGAAGCCCAGCCAAACGATCTCAGGCTGGACTTCTCCTTTAAAGTATGTATAAGAAACTTTATGCCATTATTTTATGACCAGTGACAGGTTAAGTGAATAACACTGATAATCTTGTTACAATGGCATATAAAACTGTGGGATATATTAGGCAGCAAGTAAACATGTTGTCCCTAAAGTTGATGTGCTGAAAGCAAAAAAAAATGGGTTTAACCTCCCTGGCAGTATGATTCTGTCAGATTTTAGGTGCTGAAAGCGGTACAATTATTTTGCATGGAAATTTGGCGTTTTATATTGTAGGCCTGCAATTCTTAGGAATAACTCAATTAAATCTGTCCAAACCAGAGTCTAGTAGACATCCCAGGTATGATAAAGTTTGAAACACAAAATCATAAATTATAATATAATAAATAACTATAAATAATAACAAATAATAATAAAAATTATTCAATAATGTAATCAAATCAAAAACACTGAAATTTGTTACAGAATTGTCGCTGTCATTAGGTTTAGTGTTTGATGACGAATTTCCCCACAAATCGCTATCGTTCAATTATGCAAGTGATTCTAATTTATTATCTCTGTTTTCTAGCTGGTCTAAAACCACTTTTGACATAAAGGGACACTTTTTGGTTGCTATGGACAAATTCCAGGCAAATTCAAGGCAGAAAAAAACTGTATTTATAATATAAAAGTACATGCAGGGCACAGGACAGACCACTAGCGACAAAGGGGATGTGTAATTGTTTTAAACAGTACTGTAATCAGTAGGATTACAGTATACTGTATGTGTATTGTGTTTTTACTTTTTTGAATTTGGCGCGATCTCCGCCCTGTGCGCCACAACGTCGCAGGGAACAGAGCTCGGCGGAACTCGGGCACTGTGTGTAAATCAAGCGAGGAGACAGCTCGCACACAATGCGGGGAGACATCGCAGGATCCAGGGAACAAGGTAAGTAACTCTCCCTGTATTCTGCGATGCAGCCCGAGATTGGCTCGGGGTTACCGCTAATGGTACTGAAATCTTACCCCGAGCCAGACTCGGGATTACCGCCAGGGAGGTTAACAGTTTGCTGTGTATAGGGCTGCGTAGCCACAGGTCAGTCAAGGTTTCCATGCTGACCCATGATCCCAGCCAAAAGTGCCTACAATGGACATGTGAGCATCAAAACTGGATCACAGAGCAATGGATAAAGCTGGCCTGGTCTGATAAATCCCATTTTCTTCTACATCATGTGGATGGCCAGGTGGGAATGCATTGCTTACGTGGGGACTGAGGCAGTGTGATGATTTGGGAAATGTTCTGCTTAGAAACCTTAATCCTGCCATTCATTTGGGTGCTACTTTGACACGTACCTAGCATTGTTGCTGACCAAGTACACCCCTTCATGGAAATGGAAGTCCCTGATGACAGTAGCCTCTTTCAGCAGGATAATGTACCCTGCCACACTGCATAAATGGTTCAAGAATGAGTTGAGGAACACAATGAGTTTGAGCTGTTGACTTGACCTCCAAATTTTACAGATCTCAATGCAATTGAGCATCCGTGGGATGTGCTGGAAAAATAAGTCAGGTCCATGAAGGCCCCACAACTTACAGAACTTCAAGGATCTGCTACTGAGGGCTCGGTGTCACAAACCACAGCATACTTTTAGAGGTCTAGTAGCATCCATACCTTGTCAGATCAGGGCTGTTTTGTCTGCAAAAGGAGGACCTATTCAACATTAGGTACATAAAGCAAGGTGAAGGAAAAATTTCTGGACAGCCGCACTCCAAACAACTTCTTCCTTTTTTGTAGATAAAAAAACACAGGATACATGCCACAGCAAAGAGGGTACAAACTGACGCGTTTCGCACTAAAGCTTAATGCTTAATCATAGCTAAACGTTAGCTATGATTAAGCACTAAGCTTTAGTGCGAAACGCATCAGTTTGTACCCTGTTTGCTGTGGCAGGTGTCCTGTGATTTTTTATCTACAATAAAAGCAACAAGTTGTTTGGAGTGTGGCTGTCCAGAAATTCTTCCTTCACTTTGTATTATCCTATACATTGCCAGCACCTGTCTTCAGATTTGGTGGAGAGGTTTTTGCAATCAGTATCCTTGAGCGGTGACTCCCTTTCCCTAATAGGTAAATAAAGTTATGTCTAATACATATTGTATTTACAATATATATATATATATATATATATATATATATATATATATATATAGTGGCACACAATATGATTGAGCTAGATACTCAATGTGTTGCCCATTCCCCATTCTGGTCCACGAGGTACTACTTTGCTCCATTTCCTATCCCAAGCCCCTTAGGAGAGGTCACTAATTAAAACTGTCTTGTCATATTAGTGAGAGATGTGAGGTATTTCAACTGTTAATAGCTATGTCAATCTAAGTGGCCTGATAAACAGAATAAAAAAAGTAATTCTGAGAAGCTTCAAGCCTCCACATCAAAAGAAAGACTGCAATGATTGCTTTTAGGAAAGTTTTAATATGGGGTATTTAGCTTACAAGTTTTGCCTATTGCTAACATTGACCAGGAAAGCCTGACGATACTTGTAGTATATTCTAAAACTTTAACACTGGGCACTGCATTTGTTATATTATATTGCAGGCACTTAACCCCTTATTGATAAAGAGTGACAACGACCATATAGAAATTCTCTATTGCTTAGAAAGCTACTGGTGTATTTAAAGCGGTTGTATACCCCTAACAATTAAAAAAAAACCTGCAAGGCAAAGGCATAATGAGCTAGTATGACTAGCATACTAACTCATTATTAATTACTTACCTTGGATCGAAGACCCCGCACCGACCCTCGTTCCTCTCCTCTGCCGCTGCCATGATACCTGGAGTGATTTCCGGGTTTCGCCGCTTAGGCGCTGTGACTGGCCGGAGCGGCGATGACGTCACTCCCGCTCATGCGTGTGGAACGGCACGATCCCTGCGCATGCGCACATTTACGTCACTTTCCGTCAGGCTTCCATTCAAGAGGCGGCGCGCTCAGTGCGCCTGCGCCGTTGTCTACAGCGTGCAGGCTCCGTAGACATCGGTGCCCGCTTTTCTGCAAATATCTCCTTAACCATGTAGGTGAAGGAGATATTGCAAGCACCTACAGCAGGGATATGCAATTAGCGGACGTCCAGCTGTTGCAAAACTACAAGTCCCATCATGCCTCTGCCTCTGGGTGTCATGCTTGCTGCTGTCAGAGTCTCGCTATGCCTCATGGGACTTGTAGTTTGGCAACAGCTGGAGGTCTGCTAAATGCATATCCCTGACCTACAGGTAAGCCTTAATGTAGGCTTACCTGTAGGTGCAAGTATAATATGAGTGTATACAACCGCTTTAAGTATATTAATTTCTCTTAGATGTGAGTTTCAATATGTGCAGATGATGTTTTAACCATGGAAACCAACTGGCCAAAGTAATCACTGCTGATCTGTTACTGTTTGAACCCCTTTTGTGCTCATTGTATCCATCTAGAGCACTATAGCCACTGTTTCAGTTTGGCCTTGTTCTCATTTTTTATGACTTTACAAAAATTAGAGATTGATAATTGTGAGACATGTTAACATTTTCTTGTTTTCCAGGTTTTATAAATGGTTACTGAAAGGTAGCAATTCATTGGTACTGCAAACCTGTATTCTCAAAAGTATTTTTTTTGTATTTTATCAAGCATTATGTTTAATTTTCCCTTTATCTAGTCTAATCTGACTTTAGTTTTTTTAATGCAGAAGGCATTTGGAAGATTGTTTTCTTGTTTAATGTAGCAGAAAGGGAGTAATATTTTGCTCTCAAACATCACTTCACATTTATGAAACACTGATGTATGTCCTAGCTAGTGATGTGCTAAAGTGAATCATTTCCCTGACAGAAGGACGGTAACAAAATATAAGTGAACATGCTGCAGGGTAAATATATAAAAGGGGCATGCGGTATTGTAAAACTGATGTATGTTAGAAGATTTACCAAGAATAGAAAAATATGATGAAATGTGTAAGGTACTGCCTAGGGTACTTTCTTGAAATCAAACCTCCACCTACATTGTATGCCATCCAGAAATCTAAGTAGAAAAAAATAGATAATGCTTGAACTTTATTTTCTCAAGGACATAAAGTCCAATATTTAAGATTGACTTCACATTTTTATTTATATATTTGGCTGGTTCAGCTCATCCCCAATTCTTCATCATTGTCACAGTAACAAAAATCAAACCAGGATGAACAGCAAGCCTGAAGCCACGGTTTCCAAATCACATTGCTCCATGCTAACTGATTATCCACCACTTGAATGGTTTCTTGATGAGCTTCTCTGGCATGCTGAATAGTCTTAAGAATGTTATAGAAATTTGGTTCTGTTTCTGGCGTGATAGGATACTTTTCACTTGGATCTCTAGACAAGTCAAAAAGCAAAGGGGGGTTGTGATGCGTGACAAAATCTTCATAGCAGTGACAGACATGTGAATTGAAGCAGCCTTCTGAACTTTCTGGATCAAAATTAGGAGTAAAGAAGAATGCCTTCCAGATGGAGGTACCTAAAATAAAAAAATAAACAATTACAATGTGTTATGCGATTTAAAATTGCTACAAAAAAGCAAAGCTCTAGTTCAAAAAGCCATGCAGCTGTCTTTCAGGACAGGACCCACACCACTACCATGGGAAAGAAGCTTGATAAAAGGAAGGTTTCATGACATCACCTTACCAGCCATAAAACCCTTGGAAAATATGTTTTATTTTTTAAGAAGTGTGTGTGTGTGTTTAGCAGGCCATCCATGGTGCAAATTTCTTTCCCGCTACCACAGAAATTGTTGACAGGGGAATCCCTCCTACAGAGCCATTGCATTGCCATCCCTGCTGGGAGAAAACAGTGATTATTGCTAGCAGCTATATCGTTTGGTAGTGATAATTGCATGTAAGATCCGGCAGACTGGCTTTACCCAAGTTGATCGATCGATCAACTTGGTACATTCAGCCTACCCATAACACTTTTAAAGCAGTTACAGACACTTGTTTCCCTTTTGAGATAAAGGATTTAACTATTTAAATAAAAACTGACCAATGTCTGGATTTTTACTAGTGATAGACTGCATCATATATATCATATTTTTCCCACAGTTTTATTTTAAGAAGTTATGAGGCTGCTAAGTAGAGACTGGAAATTCTCAGGAGAGTTTAACCACTTAGGGACCGGACCAATACGCAGCTTAATGACCAGAGGTGTTTTCACAATTTGGCACTGCGCTGCTTTAACTGGAAATTGTGCGGACATGCAATGTTGTACCCAAACGAAATTTGCGTCCCTTTCTTCCCACAAATAGAGCTTTCTTTTAATGGTATTTGATTGCCTCTGCAATTTTATTTTTTTTGCGATATAAACGGAAAAAGACTGAAAATTTTGAAAAAAATTATATTTTCTACTTTTTGTTATAAGAAAAATCGAATAAACTCAATTTTAGTCATACATTTAGGCCAAAATGTATTCAGCCACATGTCTTTAGTAAAAAAAATGTCAATAAGCGTATATTTATTGGTTTGCGCAAAAGTTATAGCGTCTACAAACTAGGGTACATTTTCTGGAATTTGCACAGCTTTTAATTTATGACTGCCTATCTCATTTCTTGAAGTGCTAAAATGGCAGGGCAGTACAAACCCCCTCCAAATGACCCCATTTTGGAAAGCAGACACCCCAAGGAAATTGCTGAGAGGCATGTTGAGCCCATTGAATATTTTTTTTTTGTCCCAAGTAATTGAATAATGACAAAAAAAAAAAAAATTACAAAAAGTTGTCACTTAATGATATATTGCTCACACATGCCATGGTTATATGTGGAATTGCACCCCAAAATACATTTTGCTGCTTCTCCTGAGTACGGGGATACCACATGTGTGGGACTTTTTAGGAGCCTAGCAGCGTACGGGACCCCAAAAACCAAGCACCGCCTTCAGGATTTCTAAGGGCACAAATATTTGATTTCACTCCTCACTGCCTATCACAGTTTCGAAGGCCATAAAATGCCAAAATAGCAGAAAACCCCCCAAATGACCCCATTTTGGAAAGTAGACACCCCAAGCTATTTGCTAAGAGGCATGGTGAGTATTTTACAGCTCTCATTTGTTTTTGAAAATGAAAGAAAGCAAATAATTTTTATATTTTTTTCTAATTTTCAAAACTTTGTGACAAAAAGCGAGATCTGCAAAATACTCACCATACCTCTCAGCAAATAGCTTGGGTTGTCTACTTTCCAAAATGGGGTCAGTTGTTTTTTTTTGTGCCATCTGGGCATTCCATGGCCTCCGAAACTGTGATAGGCAGTGAGGAGTGAAATCAAAAATTTATACCCTTAGAAAGCCTGAAGGCGTTGCTTGTTTTTTGGGGTCCCGTACGCGGCTAGGCTCCCAAAAAGTCTCACACATGTGGTATCCCCGTACTCAGGAGAAGCAACAGAATGTATTTTGGGGTGTAATTTCACATATGCCCATGGCATGTTTGAGCAATACATCATTTAGTGACAACTTTGTGCAAAAAAAAAAAAAAGGTCTTATTTCCGCAACTTGTGTCAACATATAAAATATTCCATGGACTCGACATGCCTCTCAGTATATAGCTTGGGGTGTCTACTTTCCAAAATGGGGTCATTTGGGGGGGGTTTTGAACTGTCCTGGCATTTTATACACAACATTAGGAAGCTTACATCCACTCTTCTAACCACTTGAAGACAAAGCCCTTTCTGACACTTTTTGTTTACATGAAAAAAAAATTTTTTTGCAAGAAAATTATGTTAAACCCCCAAACATTATATATTTTTTTAAAGCAAAGGCCCTACAGATTAAAATGGTGGGTGTTGCATTTTTTTTTTCCACACAGTATTTGCGCAGCGATTTTTCAAACGCATTTTTTGGGGAAAAAATACACTTTTTTTAATTTTAATACACTAAAACACAGTATATTGCCCAAATGTTTGATGAAATTAAAAAGGTGATCTCAGGCCGCGTACATAGATACCAAACACGACATGCTTTAAAATTTCGCACAAACGCGCAGTGGCGACAAACTACATACATTTTTAAAAGCCTTTAAAAGCCTTTACAGGTTACCACGTTAGATTTACAGAGGAGGTCTACTGCTAAAATGACTGCCCTCAATCTGACCTTTGCGGTGATACCTCACATGCATGATGCAATTGCTGTTTACATATGATGCCAGATTGACGCTTACGTTCGCCATTGCGCAAGAGCAGGGCGGGGCAGGGGTGCTTTTTTTTGTTTTTTTTTTATTATTAATTTTGCTTTTTTATTTTATTTTTAAACTGTTCCTTCCATATATTTTTTTTTTATCATTTTTATTGCTATCTCAGGGAATGTAAATATCCCCTATGATAGCAATAGGTAGTGACAGGTACTCTTTTTTTGAAAAAACTGGGGTCTATTAGACCCTAGATCTTTCCTCTGCCCTCAAAGCATCTGACCACACCAAGATCTGTGTGATAAAATGCTTTCCCAATTTCCCAATGTCGCTTTTTATATCCGGGGGGGACATTCCCTCCCACTGCTTGTAAAAGCAGTCCAGAGGCTAATTAGCCACTAGGATTGCTTTTACATGAAAGCCGGCCGCTGGCTGAAAAGAATGATACCGAGATGATACCTAAACCCGCAGGCATCAATCTGGTATAACCATTCAAAGTCCAGCAACATACCAGTACGTTGCTGGTCCTTGTTGGACATGTATTGTAATCTTTTTTCATGCAGCCTGTTGGCTGAACTAAAAAAAATAGATTGATCGGTGGGTATGCCCACCATTAGAATACCTCCCTTCATTCACCCACTTCTAATGATGGGCATACATGCACCATTTATATATGCCGAAGCATGGGGGCATCCTCCCGCAAAAGTTATGCCGCGTACACACGGACAGACTTTTCCAGGGGGCAAGCCTCCAATTGGAATTTTGACTGTATGTACGCGGCATTAGGAGCAAAATCGCTCCTCCGCCCCTCCGCCCCTGCTGCCCCCATGCTTCGGCATATATGCTTTTTTTTTTTTAACTGTGGTGGTGAAATCACCTCCTATAGCACTGGAGTCGCAGGGATCAGGCCTGTCTCTGTGAACGCTGCAGTTATGTGTGTTGTGTTTTGTAAGTGACAGTGATCGATCGATACTGCACTTGGGTGGCCTGGGCTGGACGGAGGGGCAAAACACAGGTGCTAGCAGGTATCTGGACTGATCCCGCTAACACTGCGATTTTGGGAACCCTAAACTGCTGGGGACGCTAGTATAGATCTGATCAGATCAAATATTGATCTGTTCAGATACTATACCACTAAGGGAGGTGTATGCTTCACGCGTGGGTGTTAGCGTTACTGGCACTAACCTGACGCTGCCTGGGGCGACGCAGACCCTCTCTGACGCTAAAACCTAATTGATATCACCCGCCAGGCGATCCCCCTGATCACCTGGCGGGTGATATCAATTAGGTTTTAGGGGTTAAACCTTTATTGGGTTATATACGGCGGGTGCCCTGACACTATAAAAAGCAAACTAACTAACCAGCGTCACCCGTAACACTTATATGGTGATCACTGGTGAAAGGGTTAACTAGGGGCAATCAGGGGGTTAAAACCTTTATTGGATAATATATGGGGGTACCTGACGCTATAAAAACCTGCGGCGAACCTAAAAAAAATAACTGACTACCTAGTGGCACCAGCATAACTAATACAGCAATCAGAAAAACGATCGCTTAGTGACACTGGCAAAAGGGGGTGAAAGGGTTACCTGGGGGGCGATCAAGGGGTTAAACCTTTATTAGGTAATATATGGGGGTACCTGACGCTATAAAAACCTGCGGCGAACCTAAAAAAAATAACTGGCTACCTATCGGCACCACCGACACTAAGACAGCGATCAGAAAAATGATCGCTTAGTGACACTGGCAAAAGGGGGTGAAAGGGTTACCTGGGGGGGCAATCAAGGGGTTAAACCTTTATTAGGTAATATATGGGGGTACCTGACGCTATAAAAACCTGCGGCGAACCTAAAAAAAATAACTGGCTACCTATCGGCACCACCGACACTAAGACAGCAATCAGAAAAACGATTGCTTAGTGACAGCGGTGCTAGGGGGTGAAAAGGTTACCTGGAGGGCGATCAAGGGGTTAAACCTTTATTAGGGGGGGTTAGGGGGCTACACTGGACTTAAAACTAACTGCCCTGACACTTTTACAGTCACAAATGTCACTGATTGCAGTGATCAGTAAATAAATGGTCACTGTGACACTGTGACTGGGGGCTGGGGGGTGATCTGGGGGTGTCTGGGGGGGCGATCGTGTGCCTATGTGTGCTGGTGTCAGTGTGCTGTTTAGTGCACTAACCTGTGTGTCTTCTCTCCATGGCGCTCGGTATATGTGAGCGCCGCAGGAGAGATGACATCACTTCCTCCAGCCTGTGTAAACATTACACAGGCAGAGGAAGCTTTTCATTCGCCGGGAGCGATCGCGAGGGGATGGCCAGAAACGAATGACGGCCCCCTCATCACGGATCGCTCCCGAAGCGATCCCGGCCACTCACTGTACCGGAGGGGGGTCCGATCGGACCCCCCACCCATACGAAGGCAGGCACGTACAGGTACGTGAGTTTGCCTGTCCGTGCCATTCTGCCGACATATATGTACAGTGAGCGGTTGTTAAGGGGTTAAGACTGTCCTAGAAAAATAAAGAAAAGCTAACCTGTAGAACTGTGCGGGAAGTATATTTTCCCACAGCAGGGTCTGTCTGCACTGATCTGATCCTGTGACCTGTGATGTTCTTTAACGGGCTAGATATCTAAATTCAAACCTATTGAAAGAAGAATTGAATACTTTCCTGCAAAGCTGTGCAGGCCAGCTACATTACACTGCACCACAGATACAACATGTCCAGTGAGAAAGGAGAGAGGGGAGAAAGCCAATGTTCTTGGGGATAGCCGTGGATCAAGATCAGGCTCAGGTAAGTATAAGAGGGGTATAAGGGGGAGCTGGGGGCAGGGCTGTTGCTAGACTACTTTGCACCCTAGGCAAGACCAGCTAATTGCACCCACACACCCACCCCAAAAAAAAACTTCACATTTTTTAAAACAGTAGAAAAGATTAAAACAAACTGTAGCTCAGGTGACATGGTCCCAATTAATATCGCCTGATATCCGTGATGTTTTTCTGGACACTGGATTTTGTGTCATGCCAAGAAGGGGTCTGGCGGTGTGCTGCTCTGGGATCAAAGAAACCTACTATGCCTACTATAGAGGGAGATAGTAAGTCGGTCAAGGTACCTGTGGTTTGCTCAGTCAGTGGGGGGTGGGCGGTAGGTCGATCAGTCTGTTGGTAGGGAGAGGGAGGTAGAACGGTCGGTGTACCTGTCGGTTCCTTGGTCAGGGTTGTGGAGGATGTTGGGATTGGTGAAGGAAATTGTTGTTCTCCGTTCTTATGGTGACAGCAGTTTGCCTCTCTTCTCGACACATGCACTTTGATCTCTTAGATGAAAAGGAGCAAGAGCACAACATTTGGGCTACCAGATTTTTTATGAGAAGGACTGGCCGATTGATTAGTGGATGAGTGGGACGAGTTCAAGCCTATGATTGGACAGTTGGTTCTCTGCCCCCTTTCCTACCATCACACAATCCTAATTATACAACAATGGAGAGCCAATTCCTTCCTCTGATCCTTAACTCCTCCTATATCTTTGGTCATGGGATTCTGAGTCCAGTCCTCTCTTGACTCCTCATACCTCTTCCATTCTATCCCGCCCCTCCCAGTTTTGTCCCACCTGTAAAAGGATGTGACGATTATCAGTGTTTGTAGTATGGATGACGAGAGAGAATGGGAGGAGAGTGGTGGAAAGAGCTGTGCTAGGGGAGGAGAGATTGGTGTGTACATAGAGGAGTAGAGATGATCGGTGTCCAGACTTATTATTCATCTCTCCTCTATAGACACCTCTCCCCCTTCCCACACCCTCCCCAGAGATCTCATGGCATTCTCTGTGTTCAAGGATTTCACTCCTCAGTGGAGGTGTAATTAGATGTCAGAGGAAGGGAAGGAGACCAGCAGTGACCTGGAGTCCCCCCCCCCCCACCACCCACCATCCTACCTGTCCCCAGAAGCCAGAAGAGAGTAGGAAAACCAGTGGCCATGGCTGTGGCCTAGGCGGAAGTGTACCCTAGGCGGAAGTGTGCCCTAGGTGGCTGCCTAGTTCGCCTAGCGGTAGCGCCGGCACTGATAGAGCTGCACAGAGGTTTTTTTTGCTTCATAAGTTTTTATTGAGTGAACATAAAAACATCATATAACAATCCATTGTAACATTTGAATACATTATGCAGAGACTGCATTAAGGTAAACAACCTTCTGTCTTTAGAATCACTTTAAAACCCCCTACTGAGCAGTCCAAGAAAGAATTGGGTCACTGCTGTGATTACTCTTTCCAGTTCTGTAATTAACAGATTTCTTGTAGTACAGGTGAAATCTCTGTAAAAAACTGCTATACATTCATTCCAAGTATTCCATGTTTCACAATTACCCTGTACAACATGATGTGAACATTTTCCTTCCAATGTGCTCTGCAAATCTTTAAAAATATATAACCGGGCAGTACCTATCTTCCTTAGTCTTTTTTGTAGCATAATATTTGTTCTAATACTATATAAATAAGAACCCTCCTATCTGTAAGAAAGTGGACACCTTAATTCCCAATGTTTCTTCTTTCACTGCACCATGATCATACTTTTATTGATGCTATTAAACCATTTTTAAAAACCATTAAGACACAATGATTCCCATTGACCACTGTGTGATATTAGTGTGCTTTGTTCACAATACTATATCGGTTGGTCAGCACAGAGGCAGAAGCCCCGTACACACGACCGAGTTTCTCTGCAAGAACCAGCAAGAAACCTGCTGGCAGAGCTTTCTTGCCGAGTAAATCGGTCGTGTGTACGCGGCTATCATGTTTCTCGTCAAGAAAACTGACAAGAATCTTGACGAGAAAAATAGAGAACCTGCTCTCTATTTTCTCGTTGAGATTCTTGTCAGCATGTTTCTCGACGAGAAAAGTGTGTGTGTGTACACTTACCTGTCCTCCGGGAAGCCCACGCATGCTCAAAATGACTTTGACGCATGCGCGGTAGCTTCCTAGGCATAGGCAGGGTGTAGCAAGATGGCGGCGACGGCATCGAATGTGACAAGCGCACGCTCGTTGTAGTCGATTACGTCACCGCGTTCGCTCCATTCAAAGAACCGCGGGTTCTTTGAAAGGAGCGTGTGTACACTCGGCCGGGACAAGTTTCTTGTTCAAGAATCTCGTCAATCAAAACGACGTGTTTTTTCTTGACGAGATTCTCAGCCGTGTGTACGAGGCCTTAGTGTTGGTTAACATTCCTGCCTTGCAACACTAGGACTTGCAGTTGAAATTCCAACCAGGACATTGCATGATGTTTTCATTCTCTCCCTGTTCCACACTCTAAAGACATACTAAACTTGTCTTTATTGGCCCTAATATGTGTATGCATCCATGTGAGGCAGGGACCTTGGATTGTTAGCTCCCTCAGGGCAGGAACTGATACAAATGTACAACAAGTGCTGCATAAATTGTCACCACTATATACTGTAAATACCTGGTTAAAAAATAAATAAATATTTGGTGGAGCTTCAGGTGAAATATATAATTGCACTTCTCCTGGAAAAACATAGATGCTGCATTGGGGGAAATATATAGTTCACAAGAGAGGAGTGCGCATGCGCGGGGACTCGGAGAAGGACGTGTGCTGACCGAGCTCCCGGCACCCCGACCCACCAGAGCTAACGATAGCGCAGGCACTGAGGTCCGTGAGCCAGGACCGATCCCACACCAGCCCCGAAGTGGCGATGAACCGTAGGGCACAGGGGCAGCCGCGGAAAGGACACGATACGCAAACTACAGCCCAGAAGAGAGCAGGGCCTTCCCCTACAGCACAGCCGCGATCCAAGATGGCGCCGGGTAAGCCAGACACACGAGGCAGCACGGCAGCAGCCAGATCCGACGGCGCTACACAGAGAGGAGACAGGCAGCTAAATCTGGAGCCAACTAGGGATCCATTCTCCTCACAATCCTCGGGAGAGGTGGAGACCGGACAGCGGGGTGAGTCACTATCACATCCCCCATCCCCAGCCATATACGCTGATAGACATGACTCTCCAAACTCCCCTGCCTCCCCTGCCTCCTCCATGGATAGGAACATGGCAGACTTAGCAGAAGTCCTCATTAGCCAATCCAGCCAATCCAGCCAGGATATGCCAATTCCCCAGCTCTCACACTATTCCCCTGATGCTGTACTGTTGGGCAGATTCTCCACCATGTTGCAGCAGGAGCTCTCTAAGGCCTGCACATTAATCACCACTGACCTGAAAAAAGACATCCATAGCTTGGGAGAGCGTTTTGAGCTAATTGAAACCAAAGTGGATGGAGCCATCAAAAGGGTCAACCAGAACTCAGCCATGGTGACAGACCTCCAGGATAGATTAGAAGAGGCATTCACAAAAATTGAAGATTTGGAGAATCGTTCTCGTAGGTACAATGTCCGCGTGCGTGGCCTCCCTGAAACTCACACAGATCTAGAGGGGGCTGTAAAAGACCTGATGAAAACCCTTATCCCTGATATAGCCAACCACCACATGGAAGTTGATCGCGTTCACCGAGCACTGACAGCCCCAAGGGCCGACGGCCTACCATGAGACATTATTGTTAAGCCACATCACTACCGCATTAAGGATAAGATGATGCTTGCGGCTCGCAACAGGCCGGACCTGTCGCTATTTGGAACACCAATACAGCTCTTTACAGATTTGGCGCCATCAACGGTCCAGAAACGCAGAAACCTACGGCCATTACTCCAGCAACTTATGGCCAAACAGATTAAGTATCGATGGTCGTTCCCTTTTAAGTTATCATTCACTTACAACGGAAAGTCCCACTCCTTTTCCACGTTCCAAGCAGGCGAAGACCTACTGCTTAGTCTCGGCATCATTGCACGGGACTCTCCGACTCCGATTTCATCTCCCCCTTGTCTGGATCATCGTCCCCTCTCCCCGATATGGCAGGATCGCACACGCTCACAGGCCAGAAATGCTCGCCGGAATACCTGAGTATTATTGCTCTTCTCTCTTTTTGCTTTTTTGCCCCCTTTTGGGAACTGTTAGTGCTTGATTGCACGGATATGGCCTGGGCCCATGGTGGACTATGGGCCTGATGGGGCCATCGTTACCGTTCACAGTTCACAGGTTACAAAGTCACGGGTTACAAAGTTACTGGAGTTCCTGGTTCTTCGGCCTGGCTGCCAGCCGAATATTTTACAACCCCGACGGGCCCAACCTGGTCGAAGAAATTTTGCTTTTTGCTTTTTAGCAGTCTGGGGGCCTTAGTCGGACCGCAATGTGTTCCCCTGTTGGGCTGTGGCTCGGGGGCCGGAACGACCGATGGGGACCCTTCCGGCCCCGGCGCCACTGGCCTTGGGAATGCATGTTCCTATAGACAGCCTGTTATGTTAAAACTGTATTGATTGATTTTGTCATTTCCGATATGACCTCGAATAGCCTGCTCGTACAGAGTGTAATCATATTTGGGTCGGGGTGGTCATGCTTGCCACCCAACTGCAAGACTACCTATCCTACGACAAGGATGGTACCCTTGCACCTAATTTGCCGGATGTTGTCTCCGGCAGGGGTTATTCCCCATTCCTTCATTCATCAGCTAGGATTGAGTTATATTGGTTGTTTGGGCCTAAGGCCTATGTATATGTTTTTTTGCTTTTATTTTTGTTTCTCTTCTTCTCTAATGCCTTTTCCTTCTCTCCCTTCCCCCTCTTTCTTCGGAGCCTCGGTTCAGCGCCCTTCCCTTATGTCATGGTCTGAGAGGTCACATAGCCAAACAGTCATCATCATCGGGACCCTTCTCGCTTCATTCATTATGCAAGGTAAGAGTGCTCTGCCCTACCACGATGGCCACCACATATAACACAGACTATTCGATAGTTAGCCACAATGTACATGGATTTAACTCCCCTACTAAAAGAACTAAGGCTTTCCAGTTTTATCATCAACAGAAGGCTGAAGTCCTGCTATTGCAGGAAACTCATTTCTCCAATGTCTCAGCGCCCCGTTACCTCAATGGGAAGTATCCACAGTTTTACTTGGCAGGGGTCGGGAAAAGAAGGGCGGTGTAGCCATCTGCTTTTCGAAACGGACCACCTTTACCCCCATCGCTATCGTTAAGGACAAGAGAGGTAGATATATTATGGCAGTGGGGCGGCTCCATGACCAGGAGGTGTCCTTTATATCATACTATGCCCCGAATACTGGACAGCCGGAATTCTTTAGCAAAATGCTGAAGATTCTTATGCCCAAAGTCCAGGGTCAGGTCATTATGGGAGGCGATAGTAATATTCCCTTGGACAGAATTATGGATAAATCGGACTCCTCTAGACCAACATTGAAACGTCCACCGACTGGAAGCAGCAAGGTTGCACGTCTGTTTCATTTCTATGACCTCATCGACGCCTGGCGAGAAAATAACCCTACGGTCAGAGACTTTACACACTTTTCACAAGCCCATCATACTTACTCGAGGATAGACCACGTTCTAGTACGTACGCCTTTGCTACCATTTATTAAGTCGGTTAAGATTTTATCTACCCCTTGGTCTGATCATTCCCCGATAAAACTCTCTACTTCAGGGCTATGGACTAAATCTAGACCCTCCCCGTGGAGACTCAATGTGAGCTTGCTGAATGACCCTACAATCTTTTTAGAGATTCAAAAGGAAATACAGGAATACTTTAGACTTAATAAGGCATCGGACACATCCCCCGCAATTAACTGGGTAGCTCATAAAGCAGCGATTAGGGGCATATTGTTACAAGTGGCAGCCAGGATTAAACGCAATAGGGAACAGGCAAATAAGATTCTGGAAACTAACTTAGATAACTTACTTAGTGAACAGCACAGAAATCCCCTGGTAGATATAAGGCATAAAATTGACGAGGCTCGACTAGCACTAAATCTTAGCTTGACTACTCAAGCGGAGAAACATATTAGTTGGTCTAAGCACAGTAGTGATGAGCCGAACACCCCCGGGTTCGGTTCGCACCAGAACCCACGAACGGACCGAAAGTTCGAACGAACATTAGAACCCTATTAAATACAATGGATGCGAACGTTCGAATTCTAAAGTGCTAATTATAACAACTATTATGCATGTTATTGTCCTAAAAAGGGTTTGGGAACCCGGGTTCTGCACCAGGGGACATGTATCAATGCAAAAAGAAGTTTTAAAAACGGTCGTTTTTCGGGAGCAGTCATTTTAATGATGCATAAAGTGAAAAAAAAAAGTCAAATATTCCTTTAAATATCGTACCTGGGGGGTGTCTAAAGTATGCCTGTGAAGTGCCACGTGTTTCCCGTGTTTATAACTGTCCCTGCACAAAATGACACTTCTAAAGGAAAAAAAAGCCATTTAAAACTGCTTGCGGCTTTAATGTAATGTCTGGTCCCGGTAATATGGATGAAATTCTTTAAGAAAAATGGCATAGCTACCCCATGACCCCCCCCCCTACCCCAGCCCATTACCAGCCCCTTTGGGTCTTGTATGGATATTAAGGGGAACCCCGCACATAAAATAAAAAAGGCCCTATATACTCTGAACAGCCCTATACAGGCGGTGCATACAAGACAGGGACTGTAGGTTTGTTCTTATGTAGAATCTGTTTGTAATTTTGAACAGGTACATTGTTGAAGTGTAGCTCCAGACCAAAAATCTATTTTTAAACTTTTTGGAAAACATAGGTAAGGGTTATCACCCCTGTAACATTTGTTTTGCTGTCTGTGCCCCTGTTCAGAACATTTCACCTCACTTTCCGTCCCAATGACAACTGTTTTTGAAATGTGGTGTTTTTCTTGAAACAAGGATTGCTGATAAAGCATCAGTACAGAGGAGACACCTTTCTCCCATATTTATTCTTACAGGAGAGAATTTTCCTTCCTAGTGGTAGATTTCCTCTCACTTCCTGTTGTCTTCTTGCGTTTGCAAGTAGGAGTCGTTTGTAAGTTGTATGTTTGAAAGTAGGGACCTGCCGTATATACTCTGCAGAAATAGGCCCCTTAGTTGTTGGTGTTGGCACAACACTGTAAGCACTCACAGTTACTCTTGGTTGGTGCTGGAACGCCCTGCTGTCAACTATTATATCAGGAATTTTAATTACATATAATTGTTGAACAGTGGTAGTAAAAATTGGGCCTTTGATGGTGGTGCTGGTGCCACAACACTGTAAGCCCTGACAGTTACTCTTGGTGGGTGCAGCAATGGGCCCTGCTGTGAATTATTAGATCAAGAATTGTAATTACATGCCCCTGTTGAACAGGGGCTGAAAAATTGGGCCTTAGGCACTGGTGGCACAACACTGCAACCCCTCACAGATACTGTACTTGGAGCACAGCAATGAGCCCTGTTGCAAAGTATTGCTTCAAAAATTGTAATGACACGCCCCTGTTAAACAGGGGCTGAAAAATTGGGCCTTAGGCACTGGTGGCACAACACTGCAACTCCTCACAGATACTGTACTTGGAGCACAGCAATGAGCCATGTTGCAAAGTATTGCTTCAAAAATTGTAATTACACGCCCCTGTTAAACAGGGGCTGAAAAATTGGGCGTTAGGCACTGGTGGCGGCACCCATAAACAAAAATGATCTTACAAGCTATCATCATCAATTGTATCATTGAGGACTCGGAGGAGGAGGATAGCCAGTCAACATAACAGCACAGGCACTCAGCATCAGCATCAGTCTTGAAGGGATGTGACATGTTAAAATCAATTAGTCTGTTATATCAGCATCAGGTGTGTGGTAGCTGGTGGTGATCCAAGACTGGTTCATCTTGATGAAAGTCAGTCGATCAACCGAGTCGGTGGACAGGCGCACCCTGTGATCCGTGACAAATCCTCCAGCAGCACTGAATGTGCGTTCCGAAAGAACGCTGGATGCAGGACAGGCCAGTAGCTCAATTGCATACTGTGCAAGCTCTGGCCAGTGATCCATCCTCAAGACCCAGTAAGCCAGAGGATTTTCGGTGGGGAAGGTGTCCAAGTCTGACCTTGCCCCTAGATATTCCTGCACCATGTTTATCAGACGCTGGCGATAGTTGCTGGAACCGATCATACTTTGGGGCTGCGGACTAAAGAATTGTCTGAACGCATCGGTCAGACGGCCACCTTCCCCACCGCTCCTTCTTTGACTGGCCGAAGCCTCAGCAACTCGTTGTCCAGGACCAGGAGTTTGCAACCTCCCAGTCTCTGGGAACGCGTTGCACAGACCTTTCTGCAAGGCCTCCCGGAGTTGTCTCATCCTCTGCTCCCTCTGCGACGGTAACATAAGGTCCGCAACCTTACCCTTGTACCGTGGATCAAGGAGAGTGGCCAGCCAGTAATGGTCCCTCTCCTTGATCCGAAGAATACGAGGATCCTTCCGCAGACTTTGCAGGATCAGGGAGGCCATGCAGCGTAGGTTTGCTGAGGCATTCGCTCCGGAGTCCTCTGGGTCACTAAGGACGACATGATCCGCAGCCACCTCCTCCCAGCCACGTACAAGTCCACTGGTTTCTTGGGACTGTAAATCATCCCTAAAAGACTGCTGCTGATGATGCTGAGTGCCAGCCTCCACCTCCATGCTGACACAATCCTCCTCCTCCTCCTCCTCCTCCTCCTCTTCCTGTGCGATGGGTGGGACAGAAGGAACACTGTCTGGGTAAAGGGGGCCTTGAGAGGCAAGGAAGTCCTCCTCTTCCTGCCTCTGTTCTGCCTCAAGTGCCCTGTCCATTATTCCACGCAGCGTGTGCTCCAACAGGTGGACAAGAGGTACAGTGTCACTGATGCATGCACTGTCACTGCTCACCATCCTCGTGGCCTCCTCAAATGGTGCCAGGACAGTGCATGCATCCCTGATCATGCCCCACTGGCGTGGAGAAAAAAAAACAAGCTCCCCTGACCCTGTCCTGGTGCCGTAGTCGCACAGGTACTCATTGATGGCCCTCTGCTGCGTGTGCAGCCGCTGCAGCATGGCCAACGTTGAGTTCCACCTGGTGGGCATGTCACATATAAGGCGGTTCTTGGGCAGGTTCAACTCCTTTTGCAGCTCAGCCAGGCGAGCACTGGCATTATAAGATCTGCGGAAATGCACACAGACTTTCCTGGCCTGCCTCAGGACATCCTGTAAGCCCGGGTACCTGCCCAAGAAGCGCTGCACCACCAGGTTAAGGACGTGAGCCACACAGGGCACATGGGTCAGTTGTCCCTGTCGGAGGGCGGAGAGGAGGTTGGTGCCATTGTCGCAAACCACCATTCCTGGCTTAAGCTGGCGTGGCGTCAACCACCTCTCGGCCTGGCCCTGCAGAGCAGACAGGACCTCTGCCCCAGTGTGGCTTCTGTCCCCCAAACACACCAGCGCAAGCACGGCATGGCATCTTTTTGCCTGCGTACTTGCGTAGCCCCGTGAACGGCTACGGAGCACCGCTGGTTCATAGGACAAACCACAGGAAGAGGCCATGGAGGAAGAAGAAGAGGAGGGGGTGGAGGAGAGAGGTGTGTCACAACCAGTAGTAGCATTTTGGAGGCGTGGCGGTGGGACAACCTCCAACACTACTGCACCTTGTCCTGAATCCTTCCCAGCTGCCAAAAGAGTGACCCAATGGGCCGTGAAAGAAAGGTAACGTCCCTGTCCATGCCTGCTGGACCATGAGTCAGCGGTAATATGCACCTTACCGCTGACCGCCCTGTCCAGCGAGGCCAAGACATTGCCTTCCACATGCCGGTAGAGAGCCGGAATAGCCTTCCGTGAGAAAAAGTGGCGTTTGGGAACCTGCCACTGAGGAACCGCACATTGCACAAACTCACGGAAGGGGGCCGAGTCTACCAACTGAAAAGGCAGCAGTTGAAGCGCTAGCAATTTAGCCAAGCTAGCATTCAACCGCTGGGCATGTGGATGGCTGGGAGTGAACTTCTTTCGACGGTCCAGCAGCTGGGGCAGGGAAATTTGCCTGCTAGAATCGGACGTCGGTGTACTGCTAGCAGAGTGGGCGCAAGTACTTGGCTGTGACACACCTAATTCTACACCTTCATTCCTCTCAGTGCATGTTTCAGAGAGGACTGAAGTTATAGTGGGGTTGGAGATCCCAGCTGATGCGGTGCAAGGAGAGGTCCGCTTTGTTCTTTGGTGTGGGTCTTTGAGGTAGGCTTGCCAACGAGCTGCATGGCAGGTCAACATATGTCTGGTCAGGCATGTGGTACCCAAGCGGCTGATGTTTTGGCCACGCGATATATGCTTGAGACATATGTTGCAAACAGCAGCTGTGCGATCTGATGCACTAGCCTCAAAAAAGGCCCACACCAAAGAACTTTTTGAATGACGGGCAGAGGCAGCGCCCTGCACAGGCGGAGCTCTGCGGTGTGATTCCGTCGGTGTACTGCCCTTACGCTGGCCACCAAAGGGCATCCTGCCTCGTTGGAGATGTGCCTCCTCCTCATCCTCCTCCTCCTCCTCTCTCCTATTAGGCACCCACGTGGAGTCAGTGACCTCATCATCCCCTCCCTCCTCATCACTGGAGCCAATCTGGCAGTATGCTGCAGCTGCTGGAACATGACTGCCAGATTGGTGTCCTTCTTGAGCATCCCCTCTGTCTGCTCTCACGCTACTGCCTTCCTCTAGCTGGGTTTCATCATCAGACCCTTCGAAACGCTGGGCATCCTCCTGGAGCATGTACCCAACACTGTGCTGAAACAGTTCGGGGGACTCCTCAGGAGGAGGACATGGTGGGTCTAGGGAAGGAGTGACTGATGATTTGTCTGACATTGATACCAGGGAAGACGACGCTTTGGCAGCTGCTTTTCCAGTACCCTGAGCCTGGGTGAGAGAGGATGAGGAGGAGGAGGAGGGCTTGGTCATCCACTCTACCAAGTCTTCGGCATGATGTGGCTCAACATGTCCAGCTGCCGAAAAGAAGGACAAGCGTGTCCCATGGCCATGTGCTGATGACAATGCACCGCGTCCACGACCAGCACTGTTGCCCCCAGACACAGAGCCTGCTTGCCCTCTTTTATTGCCTCCTGACTGTCTGCCTCTCCTTGTTTGCCTTCCAGACATTCTAATAGATGGCCTGCAGGGAGATGGGAAAAAAGCAATAAGGGCTACCTTCAGGTGTCCTTCTCTGTCCCTTGAAACAAGGACTTTCACAGTGAAAGAAACTGACACTCTCCCTACCTACAGTTTTCTGTCCCTAGAAAAAATGTTTTTTTTAATCACAATATAGCACAAGAACAATTCACTCACTGTCCTTACAGGTCCCTGGAAACAAGGACTTGCAGATTGAAAGAAAAAAAACACTCTCCCTACCTACAGTTTTCTGTCCCTAGAAAAAATGTTTTTTTTAATCACAATATAGCACAAGGACAATTCACTCACTGTCCTTACAGGTCCCTGGAAACAAGGACTTGCAGAGTGAAAGAAAAAAAACACTCTCCCTACCTACAGTTTTCTGTCCCTAGAATAAATGTTTTTTTTAATCACAATATAGCACAAGGACAATTCACTCACTGTCCTTACAGGTCCCTGGAAACAAGGACTTGCAGAGTGAAATAAACTGACACTCTCCCTACCTACAGTTTTCTGTCCCTAGAATAAATGTTTTTTTTAAGCACAATATAGCACAAGGACAATTCACTCACTGTCCTTACAGGTCCCTGGAAACAAGGACTTGCAGAGTGAAAGAAAAAAAACACTCTCCCTACCTACAGTTTTCTGTCCCTAGAAAAAATGTTTTTTTTAATCACAATATAGCACAAGAACAATTCACTCACTGTCCTTACAGGTCCCTGGAAACAAGGACTTGCAGAGTGAAAGAAAAAAAACACTCTCCCTACCTACAGTTTTCTGTCCCTAGAAAAAATGTTTTTTTTAATCACAATATAGCACAAGGACAATTCACTCACTGTCCTTACAGGTCCCTGGAAACAAGGACTTGCAGAGTGAAAGAAAAAAAACACTCTCCCTACCTACAGTTTTCTGTCCCTAGAATAAATGTTTTTTTTAATCACAATATAGCACAAGGACAATTCACTCACTGTCCTTACAGGTCCCTGGAAACAAGGACTTGCAGAGTGAAATAAACTGACACTCTCCCTACCTACAGTTTTCTGTCCCTAGAATAAATGTTTTTTTTAAGCACAATATAGCACAAGGACAATTCACTCACTGTCCTTACAGGTCCCTGGAAACAAGGACTTGCAGAGTGAAAGAAAAAAAACACTCTCCCTACCTACAGTTTTCTGTCCCTAGAAAAAATGTTTTTTTTAATCACAATATAGCACAAGGACAATTCACTCACTGTCCTTACAGGTCCCTGGAAACAAGGACTTGCAGAGTGAAATAAACTGACACTCTCCCTACCTACAGTTTTCTGTCCCTAGAATAAATGTTTTTTTAAGCACAATATAGCACAAGGACAATTCACTCACTGTCCTTCCAGGTCCCTGGAAACAAGGACTTGCAGAGTGAAAGAAAAAAAACACTCTCCCTACCTACAGTTTTCTGTCCCTAGAAAAAATGTTTTTTTTAATCACAATATAGCACAAGGACAATTCACTCACTGTCCTTACAGGTCCCTGGAAACAAGGACTTGCAGAGTGAAATAAACTGACACTCTCCCTACCTACAGTTTTCTGTCCCTAGAATAAATGTTTTTTTTAAGCACAATATAGCACAAGGACAATTCACTCACTGTCCTTACAGGTCCCTGGAAACAAGGACTTGCAGAGTGAAAGAAAAAAAACACTCTCCCTACCTACAGTTTTCTGTCCCTAGAAAAAATGTTTTTTTTAATCACAATATAGCACAAGGACAATTCACTCACTGTCCTTACAGGTCCCTGGAAACAAGGACTTGCAGAGTGAAATAAACTGACACTCTCCCTACCTACAGTTTTCTGTCCCTAGAATAAATGTTTTTTTTAAGCACAATATAGCACAAGGAGAATTCACTCACTGTCCTTCCAGGTCCCTGGAAACAAGGACTTGCAGAGTGAAAGAAAAAAAACACTCTCCCTACCTACAGTTTTCTGTCCCTAGAAAAAATGTTTTTTTTAATCACAATATAGCACAAGGACAATTCACTCACTGTCCTTACAGGTCCCTGGAAACAAGGACTTGCAGAGTGAAATAAACTGACACTCTCCCTACCTACAGTTTTCTGTCCCTAGAATAAATGTTTTTTTTAAGCACAATATAGCACAAGGACAATTCACTCACTGTCCTTACAGGTCCCTGGAAACAAGGACTTGCAGAGTGAAAGAAAAAAAACACTCTCCCTACCTACAGTTTTCTGTCCCTAGAAAAAATGTTTTTTTTAATCACAATATAGCACAAGGACAATTCACTCACTGTCCTTACAGGTCCCTGGAAACAAGGACTTGCAGAGTGAAATAAACTGACACTCTCCCTACCTACAGTTTTCTGTCCCTAGAATAAATGTTTTTTTTAAGCACAATATAGCACAAGGACAATTCACTCACTGTCCTTACAGGTCCCTGGAAACAAGGACTTGCAGAGTGAAAGAAAAAAAACACTCTCCCTACCTACAGTTTTCTGTCCCTAGAAAAAATGTTTTTTTTAATCACAATATAGCACAAGGACAATTCACTCACTGTCCTTACAGGTCCCTGGAAACAAGGACTTGCAGAGTGAAATAAACTGACACTCTCCCTACCTACAGTTTTCTGTCCCTAGAATAAATGTTTTTTTTAAGCACAATATAGCACAAGGAGAATTCACTCACTGTCCTTCCAGGTCCCTGGAAACAAGGACTTGCAGAGTGAAAGAAAAAAAACACTCTCCCTACCTACAGTTTTCTGTCCCTAGAAAAAATGTTTTTTTTAATCACAATATAGCACAAGGACAATTCACTCACTGTCCTTACAGGTCCCTGGAAACAAGGACTTGCAGAGTGAAATAAACTGACACTCTCCCTACCTACAGTTTTCTGTCCCTAGAATAAATGTTTTTTTAAGCACAATATAGCACAAGGACAATTCACTCACTGTCCTTCCAGGTCCCTGGAAACAAGGACTTGCAGAGTGAAAGAAACTGACACTGTCCCTACCTACAGTTTTCTGTCCCTAGAATAAATGTTTTTTTTAAGCACACTATAGCACAAGCACAAAACACACTGACACTCTCCCTACCTATCCTTCTCTTTCCCTAAACTAAAGGAATCCAGGTTAAGCAAGAAAGAAATAACAGTCACTGTCCCTGCCTATGCTGCTCTATCCCTGCTCCGGAACACACTACACTAGGCCGCCGTGCTGGCGGCCTTTTATAGTGTGGGGCGTGTACTAAACACCCTCAGCAATAATTGGCCACAGGCATCCTGCCTGTGGCCAATCATTGCTCTCCTCGCTGCCGGCGCTGTGATTGGCCAAGCATGCGGGGTCACAGTGCATGCTTGGCCAATCACAGCGCCTGGATGACACTGCGATGGCGTAGTGCATTGTGGGCCGTTCGCGTCACTCGAATTTGGCGCGAACGGCCCAAATCGTTCGATCTTCGTCGAACGATCGAACAGCCGATGTTCGAGTCGAACGTATGTTCGACTCGAACACGAAGCTCATCCCTAAAGCACAGGTTCTATACGATGGGTGATAAACCTACCACAATGTTAGCTAGAAAACTGGTTCCTCGACCGTACACACCGACTTTGCCTAAACTACGACTATCCACGGGCCTAACCTCCCAGAACCCCGAACGGATAATTGGAGAATTTCACAAATTTTATGCTAAGCTGTATGGAGTGCAGGACAAGTTCGATTCATCTGAAGCGAGCACATTCTTTCGCGACTTACAGCTGCCTAAATTGACACAAGCCCATGCGGAACTGATGGACGGTGCTCTTACAGAGCCTGAAGTCAGGGCTGCAATCAAAACCCTACACCCTACCAAGGCCCCTGGGCCAGATGGATTCCCGGGTCACTACTATAGGAAATATCACGATCTTCTGGCCCCACATCTCTGTACTTACTTTAACGACCTGAGAAGCGGCAGCAAGCTCCCCAGCCATGAAAATGTAGCCTATATAAGTGTTATCCCGAAACCAGGAAAGGACCATACAGACTGTTCCAATTATCGCCCAATTTCTCTGATCAATACGGATCTTAAGATTCTAACCAAAATACTGGCCCAGAGACTTAATACTTTTCTTCAGTGTTATATCCATCCTGACCAAGCAGGTTTTGTCCCGACAAGACAGGCATCGGACCAAACCCGCCGGATAATTAACCTTATCTCGGCAGTTCGGTCTGATTGGGATGGAAAGGGGACTAGGAGGGGAATGTTACTTTCATTGGATATCCAGAAGGCGTTCGATTCTATCTCCTGGGACTATCTTTTTGATGTTCTCACACGCTTTGGATTTGGGAGACGCTTTCTGGATCTCCTTCACATATTATATGATTCCCCCAGTGCCTCGCTAATGCTCAGAGGATATACATCCCAAACATTTCCTATCAGGAGAGGAACTAGACAGGGCTGCCCGTTATCGCCACTATTATTCGCCCTGGCGATTGAACCACTAGCGCTCAAAATTCGCGCCTGCAGAGATATACAGGGCATTTATTGCGGAGACTATGAACACAAATGTTTACTCTTTGCGGACGACTTGTTGCTGACCTTGACCTCACCGATCACATCCCTACCTAACTTGTATGCTATTTTGCAGCCTTTCTCCAACATTTCCGGGTTGGCAATTAATCATAGTAAGTCAAGAGCACTGAACTTATCTTTGCTAAGCTCCACTCAGGCTACGCTTGAAAAATCATTTCAATTCCGATGGGAATCCACAGCTCTCCCTTATTTAGGCATACAGCTGACCTCATCTATTGGTGAGTTGTACAAAGAGAATTATCCAGCCCTTTTCAAACGGCTAACAGCTGACATGGCTAAGTGGCAGGTTCACCCGCCATCGTGGTTTGGCAGACTTCACTCAATTAAAATGAATGTTCTACCTCGATTATTGTATTTCTTCCGTACCTTGCCAGTTTCATTGGCCCGTGATGACCTTAAACGATTCCAGAATAAAGTACTACAGTTTATTTGGGGTGATAAGAGACCCAGGGTGAATAGGAGCACTCTATACACGTTGAAGCGGAGAGGAGGACTTGGTCTTCCAGACTTATTAAAATATTTTTATGCTGCCCAGATAGCACAACTTACAAGGTTTCACTCCCAACAGGCACAGGCCATTTGGATGGCTATGGAATCTTATTCCTGCCGTCCCAAACCTATTTCTTATATTTTATGGCTCCCTATCAAGGAGCGACCTCCTATACTTTGCCCTACTTTATCCATGTCACTGGAACTATGGGACAGACTCTCCAGATCTCACAAATTCAAATCTCCTCATTCTCCACTGACACCTCTGCTTCAAAATAAAGCATTCACCCCGGGTCTCACTCCACTAGCGTTCGAATGGTGGACTAATAAGGGTTTTAAGTGTATTGCTGACTTGTGCGATCATAGAGGTATGCTGACCGAACGGACTATGGCTGACAGGCATCAAATGCCTCCAGCGGAGGGTTATAGGTTCGCCCAAATCTCACATTATGTACAAACCCTGGCTCGCAAGAACAACCTAGCAACCCAAACTCCCATGGAACATCTATGCAAAAATTATGATAAAATTAAAGGACATTTATCTGCTATATATTCGATATTGCTGAGTGTATCGACAAAGCTGACTTATATGGTCCAATGGGAGACCGACTTGCAGGAAACCCTGGATCTGGACGAATGGCATAGGATAGCCGAGACAGCATCTCGTTCGCTCGTCAATACTTCAATAATTGAGGCCAATTATAAGGTTCTACTGAGGTGGTATATGGTGCCGGTCAGACTGGCAACTTTTGTCTCAGGAGCTACCCCGTTGTGCTTTAGAGGATGTGGCCAGATGGGCACCACCTATCATATTTGGTGGACATGCCCAAAGGTCCGGAGGTTTTGGATCAGGGTGTATAATTTAGTTTACTCCCTTACCCAACTAAACCTAACTAAATCAGCTAAGCAAGCACTACTGGGGGGAGGAGATGTGGAAGCCTCCAAGTCCTGCAAGAGGCTCTTGACATTTATTTTTATTTCAGCCAAAATCACTATTGCTAGGAACTGGAAATCGGCAGCTCTACCATTCGATCAGCTTAAAGGCAAATTGTCTTGGTTGATGCTAAACGAACGCTTGACCGCTCTGGCCCAAGATAAAATGAAACTGTTTCATGGAGTTTGGGACCCATGGCTTCGTTACCTAACTAATGACCCGGGGATGTTTACAGCATAGCCTAGGGGATTAGGTTGAGATGTCTGGATGCTGAATCGGGGCTCCTCCCCCCCCTCCCTCCCCCCATTCCCCCCTCCTCAACTGTCCTTTCCTTACTCTGTCTCCTTCCTTCTATTCTTTGTCACTGTCCTCTTTCCTCTCTTTTGAAATTTGTTTATTGTTTATTTTTGGAGTCAGATCCAGACCTTAGAGGTTTGTGCTGCTCCCTGTTTTCTCAGCTCCTACGGGACCATTGTCAGTCTGATCAGACCTCTGGGCTGCCCACACGGCCGGCTGAGTTGCGCCCCCCCCGATAGATGGATGGGGGGGCGGCTCATCTGGGTGGACGGTTCAGATATGATCTGCGATGCTAATAGGGGTTAACGGCTTTACGGAGCTTCGGACTACTCCAAGGACCCCTACACTTGGTGATCTTCATTGTGTTACCCCAAATGTTGATTGTGACTGTACAATGTTATATGGCGACTTTTATACATTTTGTATGACAAAACTTGAATAAAAAGATTGAAACACAAGAGAGTAAGAAGTTGGGAGATATTTTACACCTTTTTAACCACTTCAGCCCCGGAAGAATTTACCCCCTTCCTGACCAGAGCACTTTTTGCAAAACGGCACTGCGTCGTTTTAACTGACAATTGCACGGCCTTGCGACGTGGTACCCAAACAAAATTGACGTCCTTTTTTCCCCACAAATAGGCATCTCCCCGTTCTGCAGCTCCGTGACACGATCGCGGGACACCGGCGGACATCGAATCCGCGGGTCCCCCGTGCATGGTCACGGAGCTCGCCGGGCATGCGTGCGGCGTCGGCGGTGATCGCACACTTGCACGGCGGGATTTTCAAAGCGACGTACAGGTACGTTGCTTTGCCCACATGAGCCATTCTGCCGATGTATATATACGTTAGGCGGTCGGCAAGTGGTTAATGTTGTAAACTTTATTTGCTTAGCTTAATTCTAGATTCTAGGAAATTTGTCAACAAAAAAATTACCCCTTCTGCATACAACAGTCCTGCAATTAAATAAACTAACATGTTCCCACCAAATCTGTGTGTGTCCAGAATATTACAGTGCCATAAAAAATTTACTCTGTGGGTAGCCATGTTGATTAATTAATTGCAGAGTACAATTTAAAAAAACAAATTATAATCCAAAACTTCTTAGTTTACACTGTTGAACATTTGTTAATGGCAGCATGAGATTAACAATTAAAAACAACATATTCATTATCTAAATTTGATCTACAACACTGTGGTCTTGTTTCTTTCTTACTTGGCTGATTTGCTTTAAAGCTAGGCTCCAGCCACAATATTTTGTTTTATTATGGGTATACAATAGTGGGAATTTTTTTTGTAATTTTTTTTTTTTTTTTGCAGTTTTCCCCTATTCAAGAGAGAAATCCATTTAACAGGGTCAGAGAAAAAAACTTATGACAATGTATGTATTGCTTTCTCTGCCTTCCTGTCTCAGTCATAAGCTCTGTACACACGATCGGTTTAACCGATGAAAACCGTCCGATGGATTGTTTTCATCAGACAAACCGATCGTGTATGGGACCCATCGGTCTTTTTTCCATCGGTTTTAAAAAATAGAACATGTTTTAAATTTTTCCGATGGATAAAAAACCGATCGAAAACTCAGATCGTCTATGGGAAAGTCCATCGGATAAAAAACCCACGCATGCTCAGAATCAAGTCGACGCATGCTCAGAAGCATTGAACTTAATTTTTCTCGGCTCATCGGAGTGTTTTATGTCACCGCGTTTGGAACGGTCGGTTTTTTGACTGATGGTGTGTAGGCAAGACTGATGGAAGTCAGCTTCATCGGATTTCCGATGGACAAAACCATCGGATTAGAATCCATAGGATATCCGATCGTGTGTACGAGGCTCTAGAAAGCGATGGAAATTCTCACCAATAGGGTCACAGACAGAGATAAACACCTGACATCATTTTTTAGTTCTTCTCCACTCTATCCAAGGGCAAAAAAAGAGGGAAAGCTCATGCAAACCTTATGACGGCCATACACACTTCAATAAACAAAATGTATTTTCCTATCAACAAAGTGTATTTCAATTAATAGTTGAATGATATGATCATAAGCTATCGATCTTATCTCTGTTTTCACCAAGCAAGCCCATATACTGTTTGATCAAAATTAAAGTTGAGCGGACACCTGGATGTTCGGGTTCGACGGGTTCGGCCGAACTTCGGAAAAAAGTTCGAGTTTGGGACCGAACTTGACCCGACCTTTACCCCGAACCCGAACCCCATTGAAGTCAATGGGGACCTGAACTTCTGAAGACTAAAAAGGCTCTAAAAAAGTAATGGAAAGGGCTAGAGGGCTGCAAATGGCAGCAAAATGTTGTTAAGAGCATGGATAGGGAAATAACTTAAAATAACATAAAAAAAAGAAAAAAATATGCTGGAGGCCCCCTTTTCAGCAGAAGAGGTACAGGAATTCATTAAGAACCTCAGAAACTCAACGTCACGATGCCACACATATGGTGGGAATGCCCCAGAATACGCCCCTTCTGGAAAAAATTATTCAATTTAATGGATAAGCTAGTGGGAAAATAAAATACTTTGAAATAAAAATGTAGCGGGGTGCTAAATTTAAGGGAAGTGTTTGAGTGGTAAATAGGCTCAAACACCCTAATTCTGTAGGATTCATGGACCATTTTGTCCTCGGGGGACAGTATTGGTGTGCAGTTCCCTGCAGCCTACAGGTGGCGCTGCCATGGTAGGCTAGGGTTGAACCGCCAATACAGTGCTGTGCCTTTTGTGTCCCCTCTTGGCAGTAGTACGGGACGGGGAACCTGATGTGCATGCCGGGAGAGGATATAAAAGGGGCAGACGCCTCCTGATTGGGTCCGAGCCCCAGGCACCTTTGGCCTGGGGGCTGATGTCCAGTGGGGTCTGCGCTCTGGTGCCTTCGGCCTGGGTGCACGTGTTCCTGTTCCACCTAGGGCACCTTTAGCCTGGGGTGAGGTACTATCCTGGAGTTCCTGCTGCCGTGGGTATGGAGGCCTGAGGGCGGGAGTAAAGCCTGGGGTCCAGAGCCTTCGTCTGGAGTCCGCTAAGGGTCGAGGAGTCTTTGGGTGCCGCCTCGTGTAGGGGACCCTGTTCCAGGGAAGGGAGGAACCTTCCAATGGCCCGATGCTGGAGGCACGGTGAAGGAAGGGTCTGTTGACTCCCTGGAGAGATGTCTTCCCCTTGATATGGGCTAGTTCTTAGAAGGAGAAACTCAAGGTCATCCTGACTGTATCAGAGGCCTTATTCACCCGGCCTTATACACCCTGGTCTGTGACAGAGACCAAAGTTCTCCAGGTCCGTGGCAGGGGCCTTGTACACCCGGTCTGGGGCATAGACCAACCTGACGGTCTGTGGCAGAGACCGTGCGCCTAAAATTGTTTGAGAAACCTAAGCAGTGAAGTGAATGTGCTACGTTTGTACCTGGACCTCCTCCACACCTTAAGCTGTCCTGTTTCTTTGCTCTAACCTTTTCTATCCAAGTACAGTTTATTTTGCCATGAGAGAATAAACTCAGAGTTGTAGTTTCAGCTGGTGTGGACATTGACTTTACTGGGAATTCAAGGACTTGCCTCTACCTACAGTAGAGGTGAGAATCATCCTCTGGAGGAGTTTTGACTCTGACTGTGGACACGGCCCGTCAAGTACACCGCTCAACCTCTTTATACAGGAGGGTACGGGCTGGTAGTGCGGTGCGCCTTTCTCCCTCCTGCGAGGAGCCAACAACATAAAGGCAGGTAAAGGGGAAAGGATCTGTGCGCTGTATGGTTGCGTAGGTGGAAGCGGCGGTGGAGGAGGACGAGGTAGCCAACACTGGTTCAAAAATAAAACAATGGCTGGGTAAGGCCGGTGATGTGTCAAATTCTGTCCCCCGTCGGATAGTGTCCGCCCTGTACTGCGCTTGCTCAGTACGTAGGACAAGGGGATTTCGAAAATGTCACAAGACGAACGGCGCCTGCGTGGTGAGTCCAGGTTCAAGCCACACCATCCGAGGTTCAAGTCGAGCCAAGCGAGGCCGTGCCCGAAGTGTGCTGATCGAAGCAAGCCCGTGAGGGGCCCTATTACTATGTGCTACCGTATGTCCACTTGGATGGTGGGGCTTGAACCTGCACTCACTGCGCAGGCACCGTTCATCTTCGGAGATTTTGAGAATCTCCTTCATACTGCGCAAGCGCTGCACCTGTGCAGTACGGGCCGGACACAATCCGATGGCCGGACAGTTTGTCAGAACACCGGTATACATGTCTATTCTGCACAAGGTATGGACAAGTCCTGTGGGATCCATGCCTGGTTCATTTTAATGAACCTGAGCTTGTCCACATTGGCTCTGGACAGGCGGCTGCGCTTGTCTGTGATAACGCCCCCTGCCGTGCTAAATACACGTTCAGATAATACACTGGCTGCAGGGCAGGCCAGCACCTCCAAGGTGTAAAGGGCAAGCTCAGGCCATGTGCCCAATTTGGAGACCCAGAAGTTGAAGGGGGCAGACCCGTCATCCAGTACGTGTAGGCCTGTGCACACATCCTGCTCAACCATGTTGGTGAAATGCTGCCTCCTGCTAAGACGTTCCATCTCAGCTGGTGGTGCTGGTTGTTGTGGCGTGCTGACAAAGCTTTTCCACATTTCGGCCATGCTAACCCTGCCTTCTGAGGTGCTGGCGGTGCTCCGGCTGCATTGGCGACCTCTTCCTCCTCCTCTGCCTTCGCCTTGTGCTTCCACCATACGCCCGCTGTCAGGTGGGAATGCCACCAGCAGCGCGTCTACCAGCGTGCGCTTGTACTCACGCATCTTACGATCCCGCTCCAGTGAGGGAATTAAGGATGGTACGTTGTCCTTGTAACGGGGATCCAGCAGGGTGGCCACCCAGTAATCAGCACCAGTTAAAATGTGGGCAACTCGGCGGTCGTTGCGGAAACACTGCAGCATGTAATCGCTCATGTGTGCCTGTCTGCCCAGAGGCAAAGAAAAGCTGTCCTCTGTGGGAGGTGTATCGTCTGTGTCCTCTGTATCCCCCCAGCCATGCACCAGTGATGGCCATGAGCTGGTCTGGGTGCCACCCTGCTGTGAACATGGTTCCTCCTCCTCATTCTCAACCTCGTCATCCTCCAGAACTGTGCCCTTGCTGCCGGACAATTGTGTACCTGGCGTTTGTTGGTTCAGGAACCCACCCTCGTAGCCACTTGTGAAAGATTGCCCTGAAAGCCTTTGAAATGATCCCGCCTCCTTCTCCTCCTCCTGTGTCACATCCTCTTCCATCATCGCCCGAAGCGTTTTTTCAAGGAGGTATAGAACTGGGATAGTAACGCTGAGAACGGCGTCATTGGCACTGGCCATGTTGGTGGAGTACTCGAAACAGCGCAACAAGGCACACAGGTCTCGCATGGAGGCCCAGTTATTGGTGGTTAAGTGGTGCTGTTCCGCAGAGCGACTCAGGCATGATTGCTGCAGCTGAAGCTCCACTATCGCCTGCTGCTGCTCGCACAATCTGGCCAGCATGTGCAAGGTGGAGTTCCACCTTGTGGGCACGTCACATATGAGGCGGTGAGCGGGAAGGCCGAAGTTACGCTGCAGTGCTGACAGGCGAGCAGCAGCAGGGTGAGAACGCCGAAAGTGCGCACAGATGGCCCGCAGTTTCTGCAGCAGCTCTGGCATATTGGGGTAATTTTTAAGGAACCTCTGGACCACCAAGTTCAGCACATGTAAGGGATGTGCGTCAAACCGGCAAGGCCCAGAGCTGCTGCGAGATTTCGCCCATTATCGCACACCACCAGGCCGGGCTTGAGGCTCACTGACAGCAACCACTCATCGGTCTGTTGTTCCATGTCCCTCCACAACTCCTGCGTGGTGTGGCGTTTTTCCCCCAAACAGGAAAGTTTTAAAACTGCCTGCTGCCGTTTACCCCTGGCTGTGCTGAAGTTGGTGGTGAAGGTGTTACGCTCACCGGATGAGGAGGCGGTAGAGAATGAGGAAGCAGAGTAGGAGGAGTTAGCAACAGGAGGCAAACTGAAGCGCCCTGCAATCCTCGGTGGTGGAAGGACATGCGCCAAACTGCTATCTGCCTCAGGCCCAGCCGCCACTGCATTTACCCAGTGTGCTGTTAGGAAGATATAACGTCCCTGACCGTGCTTACTGGTCCACGCATCTGTAGTTAGGTGGACCTTGCCACAGATGGCGTTGCGCAGTGCACACCTGATTTTGTCCCCCACTTGGTTGTGCAGGGAAGGGATGGCTCGCCTGGAAATGTAGTGGCGGCTGGGCACGACGTACTGTGGGACAGCCAATGCCATCAGGCTTTTAAAACTCTGTCTCCACCAGACGGAATAACAGCATTTCAAAGGCGAGGAATTTTGAAATGCTAGCATTCAGGGCCAGGGATCGTGGATGGCTAGGGGGGTACTTCCTCTTCCACTCCAGTGTTTGGGAGATAGAGAGCTGAACGCTTCCATGGGACATTGTGGAGATGGTTGGTGACCCGGGTGGTAGTGTTGCTGGCAGATGCTCTGTTTGCGGGTTGGCAGGTGCTACTGTCACTACAGAGGTGGATGAAGAGGCCAAGACTGCAGCAGATGAGGAAGCAGGAGGAGCCAGGGACCTTTCTTTGTTTTGGAGGTGTCTACTCCACTGCAGCTCGTGCTTTGCACTTAGATGCCTGGTCGTGCAGGTTGTGCTCAGGTTGAGAACGTTTATGCCTCGCTTCAGGCTCTGATTGCACAGCGTGCAAACCACTCGTGTCTTGTCATCAGCACATTGTGTGAAGAACTGCCACACTAGGGAACTCCTTGGACCTGGCTTTGATGTGCTCGGTCCCTTGCTGCGTTGGGCAGTAGCAGACGTACTGTCTAGGGGACGGACGCTCCGCTTTTGCACCCTGCTCCCTCTTCTGCTGTGCTGGTGGCTCTGTGCGACCACCGCCTCTTCCTCTGAACTACACTCACCTGCATAACGTTGATTCCATGTGGGGTCGAGGACCTCGTCGTCCTCCACATCATCTTCCACCCAGTCTTCCCCCCTGCCCTCCTTGTCTGTCTGCACAATTGCGAAAGCAGCAGCAGTTGGCACCTGTGTTTCGTCATCATCCGAGACGTGCTGCGATGGTCCTCCCATGTACTCATCATGAAACATAAGTGGTTGGGCATCGGTGCACTCAATCTCTTCAACTTCTGGGGCAGGGCTAGGTGGATGGCCCTGGGAAACCCTGCTAACAGAGTCATCGAAAAGCAGAAGAGACTGCTGCATGATTTGGGGCTCAGACTGCTTGGCTGATTTGCAAGGGGGTGAAGTGAAAGACTGATGGACATGGGCTTCAGGTGCCAACTCTGATATTTCATCAGAAGAGTGGGTGGGAGACAATGTGAAGGAACCCGAGGCACTGTCAGCAACCCAATCTACTGTCGCCTGTACTTGTCCTGGCCTCAACATTCGTACAGCCTCATTAGGCGTGACAAAATACCGCCGCAGGCTCGGTCGCCTACTCGCACCTGAGGAAGGTGTTTCACTTGTGCGTGTAGCTGGCACAGATCCACCACGTCCTCTCCCTGCAACAGGAGCTCCACCAGCAGCACCACGACTGGGGCCACCACGTCCCTTTGACGTTCTCCTCATATTTTCCAAATTTAGGATCTTGCCCTAAATGGGTGTTTTTGGAAGAGCACAACACACCGACAGTACTTAAACGCTGTATCTCACAGCTACAGAACTGCAGAAAATGCTATTATTTTATTTTTTTTATTTTTTTTAGGATAGCACAGTAGAAGAAAAATATATAGAAATTGTTTAGTTCACATAGCTCCAGATATGCAGAAAACACTGCAAAATATTTTTTGTGGCCCTAAATGGGTGTTTTTGGAAGAGCACAACACACCCACACAGCTCACAGCTCACAGCTACAGAACTGTAGAAAATGCTATTCAAAAAAAATGTTTTTGTCCTACAATTATTTTTTTAGGATAGCACAGTAGAAGAAAAATATATAAATTGTTTATTTCACACAGCTCCAGATATGCAGAAAACACTGCAAAATATTTTTTGTGGCCCTAAATGGGTGTTTTTGGAAGAGCAAAACACACCCACAGTACGTAAACGATGTATCTCACAGCTACAGAACTGCAGAAAATGCTATTCAAAAAAAATGTTTTTGTCCTACAATAATTTTTTTAGGATAGCACAGTAGAAGAAAAATATATACATTGTTTATTTCACACAGCTCCAGATATGCAGAAAACACTGCAAAATATTTTTTGCGGCCCTAAATGCGTGTTTTTGGAAGAGCACAACACACCCACAGCACGTAAACGCTGTATCTCACGGCTACAGAACTGCAGAAAATGCTATTCAAAAAATGTTTTATTTTTTTAGGATAGCACAGTAGAAGAAAAATATATAGAAATTGTTTAGTTCACACAGCTCCAGATATGCAGAAAACACTGCAAAATATTTTTGTGGCCCTAAATGGGTGTTTTTGGATGAGCACAACACACCCACAGTACGTAAATGCTGTATCTCACAGCTACAGAACTGCAGAAAATGCTATTCAAAAAAAAATGTTTTTGTCCTACAATTATTTTTTTAGGATAGCACAGTAGAAGAAAAATATATAGAAATTGTTTAGTTCACACAGCTCCAGATATGCAGAAAACACTGCAAAATATTTTTTGTGGCCCTAAATGGGTGTTTTTGGAAGAGCACAACACACCCACAGTACGTAAACGCTGTATCTCACAGCTACAGAACTGCAGAAAATGCTATTCAATTTTTTTTTTCAGGATAGCACAGTAGAAGAAAAATATATAGAAATAGTTTAGTTCACAAAGCTCCAGATATGCAGAAAACACTGCAAAATATTTTTTGTGGCCCTAAATGGGTGTTTTTGGAAGAGCACAACACACCCACAGTACGTAAACGCTGTATCTCACAGCTACAGAACTGCAGAAAATGCTATTCAAAAAAAATGTTTTGTCCTACAATTATTTTTTTAGGATAGCACAGTAGAAGAAAAATATATAAATTGTTTATTTCACACAGCTCCAGATATGCAGAAAACACTGCAAAATATTTTTTGTGGCCCTAAATGGGTGTTTTGGAAGAGCAAAACACACCCACAGTACGTAAACGATGTATCTCACAAGTACAGAACTTCAGAAAATGCTATTCAAATAGTTTTTTGTTTTTTTAGGATAGCACAGTAGAATAAAAATATATAGAAATTGTTTAGTTCACACAGCTCCAGATATGCAGAAAACACTGCAAAATATTTTTTTGCCCTAAATGGGTCTTTTTGCAAGAGCACAATACACTCACAGTATGGAAACGGTGTATCTCACACCTACAGCAATACAGAAAATGCTATTAAAAAAAAAGTTTTTGCCCTAAAAAAAAATTTGGGGAATACCACAATTCAAGAAAAATGTATAAATTTGTAAATCTCACACTTGCATATATGCAGAAAACACTGCATTTTTTTTTTTTTTTTTGCCCTAAATGGGTCTTTTTTGCAAGAGCACAATACACCCACAGTATGGAAACTGTGTATCTCACACCTACAGCAATACAGAAAATGCTATTAAAAAAAAGTTTTTGCCCTAAAAAAATTTTTGGGGAATAGCACAATACAAGAAAAATATATAAATTTGTAAATCTCACACTTGCATATATGCAGAAAACACTGCAATTTTTTTTGCCCTAAATTGGTCTTTTTGCAAGAGCAGAATACACCCACAGTATGGAAACGGTGTATCTCTCAACGTAACATATGCAGTGCTGGTGCACTGAGCTTGCAGATAAAAGTTAGATTTTCTCTGACACTGGGCTCATGGCAGTGTAAAAAGACTGTGCACTGCAACACAAACAGGTAAACCTATGCAGATCGCTGAGTTATTAGATCTCTGAATCTGGACTCCTATATAAATCTCTCTCCCTGAAAGCACCAACAGGAACCTTCCCCTACACTGTCTCTCTATATTTTCTCTCAGATTGCAGAATCAGGACTAACTCATGTATTTCAATCTCTCCCTAATAAGCAACAGCAGCCATGAACCTCTTCCTATTCTGTCTAAAGCAGAGTGACATGCTGTGCTTTGTGCCTCTAGCTTATATAGAAGCTGGGTCACATGTTGCACTGAGCTGGGTCACATGCTGCACTGGCCAATCACAGCCATGCCATTAGTAGGCATGGCTATGATGGCTTCTAAGGGCACACCAGCTAAACAAACAGTGATTGGCTGCCCCCTGAAGCTTTTCTAAATGCGCCATTACATCGCCGAACACCGGACCCGAACCCAAACATACACGCAATTTTTCGGGTTCGGGTCCGGTGCCCAAAAACTCTAATGTTCGGTACAGACCCGAACTTTACAGTTCGGGTTCGCTCAACCCTAATCAAAATACGATCAGATTCATGATCAAAGCATTTCAGTGCTGCTGATCAATGTAACACTGTCAAAAATGTTATTACCCCGGCCAATTCACTCCGTTTTACCAAATCTATTTCAAAAGAGGCTAAATTGATCAGAAGGGAAGGTATGGCTATTTAATTGTTTGCCAATTTGATCTTCAATCAGATAATGTAATTGAAGCATATTTGGCCTTCATTAGATACATGCAAGCAACACATTCCAAATTGATCCATATTCATGTTTCATGTACTTAACATCAGAATGTACAAATAAAAAGACTGACACATTTCAGATCATAGTACTCAATGGCAGGTTTAGGCAGCAATGCTTTTAAGCATTAAAAGAGACAAGGTATCATTTTCTACTAAGAAAGGAGTACTGAAATACATAATTAGCCTTAACATCTAAATGTTTTTATTTATTGAACAAGTAAAAGGGAAAGGCACCCTTTAGATCATTATTACCAGTATAGCAACCTATACTGTGCCAATGACATTTAATGATGGTTATACTTTTTTCTTCATTGAAGCTTGAAATCAAAGGCGTGAAATGTGAGCTTGAAAATATACTGTACACCAAGCAATGAATATAAAATTAATACTGCAAAGGAAGTCGAAATTACACGTGTTGCATAAAAATACATTAGCTATTTAAATGAACTGAAGCAAGGCAAGCCACTTGAATTAATGTTTAAACATTATTGAATGTCCTTTTTTAGTACAAGGATTTTTTTTTTTAAATGCAACACAAAGATGTAAGGGAACATTATGAAAAGACATTAGAACATTTATAACACATCAGAAATGATTTAAGTTAGAATCCATTGTTGTATGTAGATAACTTACTGGTTCATTTATCTCGATATACATCACTTCTCCTTAAACTGTGCTTAATGAGCAGGCACTAAATGTATATTGTGCCTCTATTAGTTTGTAAAACAAATCTTGACAATTCAAAAGAAAACTACATTGCTAACAGAGGGAGCACCCTAATTTAGCCCCAACAGGTTGCCGTCACTACCCCTCTTGTTTTATTTTGTGGGGAGGGGGTGAAGGGGATTTAACAGGAAGAAAGAAAAGGATAGAGTTAAACTAAAGCATGAATATTATTAGCATGTTACCTATGTAAACCTATGTAAACTTTAGGTGGGAAATAGGATTCAAAACAACTTACGGTAGCATTGAAGAACACACATAAGCGCATATAAACATTTTAATGGTTTTGAGGATGGTACATATTTTTTTTCTATTTTGTAAACTATATTAATATGTTTTCATTATTAATAGTAAAATCGCATATATTTCTTGGTTGGGTTGACTCAACAGAGATGCCAAATATTCATCAAAATTCATTCATTCATGAAAATGTTTTATTACAGTTTGCATCTCCATTGGAGAAATGTTGTTCACTCCCTACGTTGATGACCACATGGGATGTGAGGGAAAGTCTCCTCAATGTCTACAGTAAACGCCAATAAAACAGAGGTTCTAACCCATCTGAACTTTGTCCTGTGCTTTTATACAGAATCTATATATACGGGTAAGGTGGAAACCTTAGGTTTAGTTTTTGACATGGGTTTCTCTAGCCTTTTTTCTTCATTGTTCCATGCTTCCTTCTTCTATGCTACTTTTTCTCAATTCTTTCAAGAGAGAATGGAATTCACAGGTAAGAATGGAATTTTATTTAAATAGTACAGTATAGGGCACAGGAAGAATGTTCATAGACCCTGGGACGTTCCCAAGTGATGAGTGACAAGGGAGGGCAAAAACTAGGCAAAAAGAACTGTGCCAAAAAGCCCACCAACAGGGCTGAACAGACCCAACTTCAAAGTACTGCTGTAAGAGCCTTTTGGCTGAAAGCTGCATTCGTAGAACACAGAGTGTCCTGGTAGATTTTTGAAAAGGTATGAACGGAAGACCAGGTTGTGACTTTACAAAGCTGGACAGAGGCTTGATGTTTAAATGTCCAGGAAACTCCCACTAGCTTGGTGGAGTAAGCAATTAGAAGTGCTGGTGGAGCTTTTCCCTTTAGATTGTCAGCTTTAGACATGAGTTGTCTTATCCATCTACTTATGGTAGATTTTGAAGCAAGATGTCCCTCACAAGGTCCCTCACAAGGTTAGCTTAACCACTTGCCGATCAGTCGCCATCTTTATACTGCGGCAGGTCGGCAAGATCCCACGAACCGTCATAGCTGTATGTCGGTCCCTTTAAGCGGAATAGCAGGTGCGCTCGCCCGCTGCATCGTGGGGGTGCCGATGCTCGTGACCGGCGGTCGCGATGACTGACGGCCGTGAGTGATCGCGGGCACGAGAGACAGAACAGGGATGTGTGTGTGTAAACACACACACATCCCTGTTCTGTTCTGCGAGGAGAGACAGATTGTGAGTTCCTCATAGCTAGAAACCACAATCTGTCATTTCCTCTGGTCAGTCCCCTCCCCCCACAGTTAGAACACAGTTAACCCCTTGATCACCCCCTAGTGTTAACCTCTTCCCTGCCAGTGACATTTTTACAGTAATCAGTGCATTTTTATATCACTGATCGCTGTATAAATGCCAATGGTCCCAAAATAGTGTCAAAAGTTTCCAATGTGTCCGCCATAATGTTGCAGTCCCGATTAAAATCGCATATTGTCGCCATTATTAGTAAAAAAATAATAATAATAAAAATGCCATAAATCTATCCCCTATTTTGTTGACGCTATAACTTTTGCACAAACCAATCAATATACACTTATTGCGATTTTTATTACCAAAAATGGATGGATGATGGGCTGCTGCAGGTTAAAAGTCCGGATCTCTGTGCCACTGACTGTTAGTAGGGAAATGGCTCTGACAGCCCAGCAAGCATGTGTAATGCCGTGGCTTCCTCGTTCCCGATGCCAATGGCCGATAAATGGTAATGTCCACATGGAGTCCAGGGTCATCCTTCCATCCAACTGCACCTTTCAGGACTGTGCCTCCACCACAGACTCACACTCTCCTGTGGACTCCCGTATACACTATATTGTCAAAAGTATTGGGACACCTGCCTTTACACGCACATGAACTTTAATGGCATCCCAGTCTTAGTCCGTAGGGTTCAATATTACGTTGGCCCACACTTTGCAGCTATGACAACTTCAACTCTTCTGGGAAGGCTGTCCACAAGGTTTAGCAGTGTGTCTATAGGAATGTTTGACCCTTCTTCCAGAAGCGCATTCGTGAGGTAAGGCACTGATGTTAAACGAGAAGACCTGGCTCGCAGTCTCAACTCTAATTAATCCCAAAGGTTTTCTACCAGTTTTAGGTCAGGACTCTGTGCAGGCCAGTCAAATTCCTCCAACCCAAACTCGCTCATCCATGTCTTTATGGACCTTGCTTTGTGCATTGGTGCGCAGTCATGTTGGAACAGGAAAGGGCCATCCCCAAACTGTAACTGGGAGCATGAAATTGTCCAAAATGTCTTGGTATGCTAACACCTTAAGAGTTTAATTCACTGGAACTAAGGGGCCAAGCCCAAACCCTGAAAAACAACCCCACACCATAATCCCCCCTCCACCAAATGAATTGGACCAGTGCACAAAGCAAGGTCCATAAACCTTGGGGACAGCCATCCCAGAAGAGTTGAAGCTGTTAGAGCTGCAAGGGGTGGGCCAACTCAATATTGAACAATAGAAGATTAAAAGAATCCTAGAATCCACGCTTCCTATGAAAATAGTCTAAATAATCAATTAAAGTTCCGGCCGATTTGCCAAAGCTGGACAGGATACCTGCCAATTAAAGCATAAAAGCTATGTAGAAAAAATAGTGTGATGGGGACAAGGGAGTCCCGGAAAGCAAAAAATGGCGGGTCAACAATGGCTTAAGGTACAAAAATATGAAAGGCTTTATTTGGGGTCGGGGTTACATATACATTAAATATCAAGCATATGTGAGGAGAACAATGTGTCTGATTCAACACAATATATCTCACAATACTTAACCATTTAAGTAAAAAACATGCTGCAGCAAATAGAAATGAAAAATGCAGAGCGCTCTGACAGGCATCAAAAAATTGCAAGCTCCATTTATCCAGAAGAAGAAAGGCACCGCAAAACAGTCTATGATGTGCTATTAGATGAATGTGGGATCTGGTGGTATTGGTATTTGAAAAAAGCACATATACACATCCGGAGTATTTGATGCAATATAATGGTGAAGTAAATCAACATTAGGCACAGTTGCTCATGTGAATACTGAATCAAACCAATACAAAATTTAAACACACAGACCCACAGAGTTCTTTGAGTCATCAGCAGCCTCCAAACACTTGTATTGTTTTAACCATCTATATACTGAAAATGCAGGGTTCCAGACACTGGGTGCATCTAAATCATAGGGCATGCACAGCAGGTTCTCAGACTCCTTATATTAGATCGTTCATTCAAGTCCTTTGACCTGACCGGAATGAGTGAATAAGGTATCACACTGCACTGGAACTACACCCCAAATAAAGCCTTATATATTTTTGTACCTTAAGCCGTTGTTGACCCGCCATTTTTTGCTTTCCGAGGACTCCCTTGTCCCCTCCACACTATTTTTTCTACAACTCAATATTGAACCCTACGGTCTAAGACTGGGGTGCCATTACAGTTCATGTGCATGTAAAGGCAGGCACCCCAATACTTTGGCAATATAGTTTAAATATATATATGTGTGGTTTTTATACTGTTGTGAGTATTAATTTTTAACTTTTCTTTGTAATTTAGCCTTTTTGGAATTTACTGCACTAGAGTGGTCGCATTGTCTGCCTCCATTCCTCTCTCTTTTTTTTTACAGATGGAGTCCCAACTCTGTTTTGACAGCAGCACCGCTAGGTCGTCAGTTCCTTTTGTCTTGTTATAAGGGCTGCCTGCTCATAAGCCACCCCCCCCCCTCAGTTTTGGTCTATATATTTTTTGGTCTGTATCATTGTCTTTGCTTATTCAATGGGTCATTTTAAACTTCATTATTTATATTACCCATGAGTGGCTTAGCACTGATAGCCTAGCACGTGTTCCTGGCATTGGGGAAATTATTTATTTTTTAGGTTGGTGCAATGAAAATCACAGTTTTTTTCTCTTGCTCTATTTTTGGAACAGTCAAGGCAAAATTCACACTGGAGGAAAGGCATAGATTAGCTAGTTTCCTTCTAGGATGCATGATCCAATACTCCCTTTGCAGTTGATATAGGTCACAGCCATGGCATTGTCTGATTGAACCATGAATGGGTGTCCTTACAGAAGTTGCGTCCAGTGGTAAAGAGCCATCCTTATCGCTTTGAGCTTCAAGACGTTGATGTGATGCTTGGCTTCCTCTGGTGCCCTTGTGCCTGGGCAGATTTTGGTTTGCTTACAGAAAGTAGCGAGAGGCTAAAGTTTAGAACTCTATTTTGGAGATTTGAAACCACCAATAGAATCCACAGGTTTGAAACATTTATGACCAAGAGAGAGGAAAACTCTAAGAGATGTCCCCCTCTGTGAGCCAAGTTTTATGCTGAAGGTAAGGAACTTGGGCTTAGAAGTGGAAGCCTAGGTAGAGTGTTGAGATACTCTGTTTTTTCAGGAGGTAAAGAATTTTTGAGGAAGGGGGTTTTGTAGCCTTCCACTGTGGTAGAGAAGCATTCCCTCCTGTTACATCTGAATTTATCAAGTGCCTCAGTGAAGAGATGTCCACCCTCTAAGGACATATGTGTGGGGTGACTTTTGCAGGCAGATTCAGCTGACCAGACATTGAGCAACAAGAGCCTGCTCATGTGAAAGAAAATCAGAGCCATTCTGATGAGCTGTGTCATAACTTGTTCTACAGCATCAACTCAAAATAGCAAGGTAGGTGGTAATTGCTGTAATTGCTCCGTTGAAGTATGGTCTTGGAAGACTGGATCGTGTTGGTTGTTCATTGTCTTAGTCTAATTAGATGTACTTTGGCAGACAGAAATCACAGTGGTAGCTGGTTGTAGATCTGGGCATGTGAGGGTAAAGAGAGCCTTTAACGGCATCTCAAACTTTCTATTAGCAGAATCTTTTAAAGAAGGAACACCTTTAAAAGGGTAGTATGAGATGTTTGTTTTTGAGACTGAGATAGAGTTTGGCAATGATTTTTGGAGGGGTGAAAGTCTTTTTTGGATTGACTCAATTGTCATAAATTGCCCTTTCTATTTGTTTATAAATGGGGAGCATCTTTTTGGATTCAGCAGGTTTCTTTCTGATGACAAAGTGAAGGAGATTTAAGTGCAATAATGCAGAGGCTTTTGCATACAGCAGAAGTGAGCATATCCACATTGGTGAGCATATTGCATGAAGCCATAACATCAGGTGTATAGGAATGTGAGAAATCCTCCACGGCTTTCCAGAACACTGCCTCTGATTCCTCTTCATTCCCCTCTATGTCTGCCACTTCTAGGGTCAGCATATTGCGATCTGACCAAGGTAGAGACGATGCAGATCCCTGGAGTAGGTGGGGAAATAGGGTAAGCATGTCCAAGGTAGAGTGCACAGCGGACTGGGTGCAGACAATTCTGTAGCAAAGTCCTCCTTGCAAAAGGGCGGTGGAAGTGCCTGAGTATCTTAAAAGGACCTTATAAGGGCTCTAGGCAGAAGAGGTAGTAAAGTGTGCAACCCGTGGTGTGATGTCACGCCTGGTAATCCACCTGGTACTAAGCTCTGGGTGGTGGAATTTTAGCAATTTAACAATTTTAAAAAGGTTACACTGTGAAGTGAATACATTTTTAACACATTTCTGGTTTCCTGATAGTTATGTATAAACACAAACAATTCAGGATTTGGGGCTACAGTAATGGTTCAATAAACAGGGAAACCCTGTCTTACTGGTCCATCTCACTGGTCCCTATATAGGGTCTAGGCTTAACCTATCACAGTGGGCATACCTCAAATAAGATTTTCAGGGACTGGATTCCATAAGGATATACATCCCTAGATCTGTATAGCACTAGCTACATTCATTGCACAAAGTACTGAGGTGACTGCCCACGAAGTATCCCTGCATGATGCAGGATGCCTGGTGTCATGGTGCGGGTGGCAAGTATGGTTCCAATGTTTTTACACCAATCCAGATGCAATTGCTTCTATTGTGGTAGGAGAAATCAGCGAGGAGTTGATTGAAGAGTTGACTGAAGATCGGAAGTAAAATAATAAACTAGTTAAACCTAATGCCCTGTACACACGATTGGATTTCCGATGGAATAAAATCCGATGGATTTTTCCATCAGAAATCCGATGAAGCTGACTTTCATCAGTCTTGCCTACACACCATCAGTCAAAATTCCGACCGTCCAAAACGCTGTGACGTAAAACACTCCGACATGCCGAGAAAAATTAAGTTCAATGCTTCTGAGCATGCGTCGACTTGATTCTGAGCATGCGTGGGTTTTTTGTCCGATGGAGTTCCACACAGACAATCGTAATTTGCTATAGTTTTTTTTTCCATTAAAATTTAAAACAGGTTCTATTTTTTTAAACCGATGGAAAAAAGACCGATGGCGCCCACACACAATCGGTTTGTACGATGAAAAAAGTCCATCGGTCTTTTTTCATCAGAAAAACCGATCGTGTGTACGCGGCATTCAAGTAATTTCTTGTAAATGCAGAAAAGGTTCATCATCTTAGGATATCAGAAAAAACTCATGGTGTGGGGTAGGGTCATAAGAGGATGCCCAAGTTTTGCCAGTATCCAATCACCTGAAGGTACCAGCCTATAACCCAGGGTCTATGGACATTCTGCCTGTGTCCTGTACTGTACAAATTAGATAGACTATGTCTCTCCTGCAATAAGACAAACCTACCTACTTGTTCACAATCTTCTTTGAGGTACCGAGCAGCTTTAGAATGTACACTGAGCAGCTTGTTAGATTAGCAGATTTAGCAGATTTTATTTTCACTTTAATATTCAAGGGTAAGTTAACCTTTGTCAGGCACTTCTAGCTCCAGTTTATGGAGATGGAAATACTCCAACAGATTTGCCACGGAGGACATCTTGGACTGCCTACAGACATAGGATGGCCCACTAATCCATCTGACAAGGCTAGAATCCGTCTATGTGTTCATAAAACCTACCGGGATAATTTTTTTTTTTTTTGAACACATGGTAAAATATGTTTTTTTTTTTACATGAAATTCATTTGAATGCCCAAACATTATATATTTTCTGAAAGCAGAGACTATAGAGAATAATATGGTTACCGCTGCAATTTTTTTATGTGACACGATATTTGAACAGCCATTTATCAAATGAAAAAATACACATAAATACAATTTAGTGAACATAAACAATATAATGCCCAGCTTGTTGGTAAAATGTAAACAAAATTATGTTGTGTGGAGTAAATAGATACCAAACAAGTTAAGATTTACAATTCTGCAAGCCTGTGAAATGGCAACAAACTACGGTACCCAAAAATTGTCCATTGGTGATGCTGCTGACCAGCCCAAAGTAAAAATACGTCATTACTTTGACGTTAAATACCAGAATTATAGCAGCAGCTAGCTGCCATAACCCCAGTATAATTTTTAACTATGGGTGATTCTGTGTAAGATAAAGATTGAAGACAGGCGGATCACTTTTAGAAGTGGCGGGAGAGGTGCCCCCTCCCGCCGTTTCCTGGTCATTTTTGGGCTTACCAAAGCCAACGATAAAGCGCAGAAGCGATTTGATGTGGCCATTAGCTGGGCAGAAGTAGAGCAAGGGCAAGATGGCCCCCACTCATCTCTATGCCCATGGAGGACCGGAGCGACCTCTGACGTCACTTTCGGTTCTCGGGCCAAAACTTTTTTTTTTTTTTCAAATTCGAAATGTAGAAAAAAAAATAGTTTTTCTTTTGCTTTTAAAGCAACCTGGGATCCCTCAATAAAGAGGAACTGTCATCCTCATTTCTATCACAAGGGATGTTTACAAAGTGAATAAAATAAAAAAAATACATAAAGGGACAGTGTATAAATAAAAAATAAAAAGTAACATAAATAAGAAAAAAAAAATGTCATCCCTCTTTGTTCGCATGTAGAAGCGAACACATACATAAGTCGCGCACGCATATGTAAATGGTGTTCAAACTACACATGTGAGGTATCACCATGAGCAATAATTCTAGCACAAGGCCTCCTCTGTAACTCTAAACAGGTAACCTGTAAAAGTTTCAACTATGGAGGTTTTTAAGTACCGTAGTTTGCTGCCATTCCACGAGCGTGCGCAATTTTAAAACAAGTTAGGTATCTATTTACTCGGCGTAACATCATCTTTCACATTATACAAAAAAAAAACTATTTTGTCCAAAAAAATTGTGTTTGAAAGACCGCTGCGCAAATACTGTGTGACATAAAATATTGCAACGATTGCCATTTTATTCTCTAGGGTCTCTGCTTAAAAAAAATATATAATATTTGATGGTTTTAAGTAATTTCCTAGCAAAACATACTAATTTAAACTTGTAAACAAAAAGTCCCAGAGAAGGTGTGTGAAGGCACTTTTTCTTATAACAAACATGTCACACTTAACTGCTCTGTTCAATGGTTTTGCACAGACCAGATTCGATCCTCCTCTTCTCAGGTCCCCCGCCAAAACACTCTTGACCCCTCCCCCCTGCTGAATGCCCCAACAGCAAGCTGCTTCCTCTGGGGACACTCATGCATGCTTGCTCCCACGCTGCCTCTGTGTGTCTATGAGACACACAGAGCGGGACTCGGCCCTGCCCCCCACTTCCTCCTCACTGGCTGTGATTTACAGCACAGCCACTGCTGTGTCTCAGCCTTCTGCTCTTGTGCACATCGCTGGATCAGGTTTGGGCTCAGGTGAGTATAAGGGAGGGGGGCTGAGATAGAATCTGCACAGCATAGTGCATGACGGTAAAAAACCTTTAGCCTTTACAACCACTTCATAGTTAATCATAAATTATAGGGCTAGAATGATTGCTTTCACTTGGACATCATGGTGTTACCTCATATGTGTAGTGCAATCACTGCTTACATATGCATGTAGAACCTATGTGTGTGTTTTACATTTGGGAGGGAAAGGTTTTTTTTTGTTTTTTTTAGCACTTTTCCTTTTTTTTTTCCATTAACGTTACTGCCATTATAAATGGGCGAGCAAGCTAAACACCCCCTCACCCCCCACCCATCCTGACAGAGATCTGTGAATAAATAAACTACCAGTCCCATCTTCACCACAGAAAACAAACTTGTAGTTCTCAATGCAAAACAAGTGGGGTAATCAGCGCACTCTTTGTCCATCTTTGTACCTAAAGTCCTACAGAAGTACAAGTAGAGAACTGGAGGAATAGTTTGCAAGAGCCTGACATTGCATCTGCAATCCACTGAATGTTGGTGCACTGCTTTTCTGGCTCCTGTGAAAAAAATTAAATAACAAATGCACACTTTTTTCCTGGAAAAAAATACAATTTATTATTTTTTTCTTAAAGTGGAGGTCCACTCTAAAAAAATCGTTACACTAAAAATCCTAAAAAAAAAAAAAAAAATTATATAAAAAAAAAAAATTATACCCACCCTAAATGCCTGTTGCTATGCGGAAGTCCCCTAATCTGCCTCTAATGTTCCTCTTCTCCGTCCACGGTGGGTCTCCTTCCGCTTCCTCTTCTTGTGAATGGGCCGCGCTGCCTTCTGGGAACTGTGTGTATCCCAGGAGGCAAGCCGCCCATTCACAAAGAGCCGTGCGAGTGGCGCATGCGCAGTAGGAAACGGGCAGTGAAGCCTTACGGCTTCACTGCCTGTTTCCCCTACTCAGAATGGAGGAGCCGGGAGCCTGCCAGCAGCAATCGATCGCCGTGGCAGGACCCACATCGCGGGCGAATAGGACAGGTAAGTGTCCTTATTCAAAGTCAGCAGCTACATTGTTAGTAGCTGCTGACTTTTTTTTTTTTTTCCTGCACCTCCGCTTTAAGGTGAACTTCGCTTTTAAACAATTTTGAGACCCCTTTGGCTCACTATTACAAAACTACAAGCAATATTTTGTTATGGAAAACAAATCTCTCATCTTTTTCAATGCTGAACAACTGCCATAAGAGGAAAATTAATGCAACTCAATTAGTGTAGCTGCTAGCTGTAACTTTGAGCTACATCACTTAAAGACAACATTAGAATACAAGCAAACTGAAAATGTTTAAAACCTGCTGGCCTAGATTTATCAAAGTGTGCTAAGGTTGTATACTCCTTATCTGTCATTTGCTTGCAAGAGAGATAAGGAGTCCTAACATTAGCACCCTTTGATAAATTTACTTCTTTGAAGTCTAGCTTTAGAGCATATAAGATTCCTTGTACTAGCATTAATGTTTGCCTCTCTCTGTCCCTCAGTGATAGCCATGATGTATTTGAGAATTTTGATTACACCCTGATTGCAAATTATATGTGGTTAGGAGTTAGAAATCCATTTAAGACATTCCCAATTATTACTACACTAGCTTCTGTTTTACCATCAAGTGAAAAATACATTATTATTCTTAATTACATTAGATATTTAAACTTTTATCTAAAAGAAGCACTACACATGTAACTTATTCATGCTCAACCCACAGGGTAAATTTCAAATGCTGATCATAAAAAGCAGCAAAAAAGTAATTTTATCCTTGTAGCTTGGATACAAACTATCCTTGTGAATTTACAGTGATATAAAAAAATCTGTTTCTATAGTTAACCCTGGCAAACCCAGCTTCATGCACATTGGAAAGCTAAAAACTGCTAAAAGAACGCTGAATAAATAACGCTAATTTGTTAGCTTTTTTGCCAGCGTTTAGCAGTGTTTAGCACAGTGTGTACTGTAAGCTAAGTTTTGTAGCCTTAGCGTTAATAAATGGGGCCGCTGGCATCCTTAACAACCAGTGAATATCTGGTTGTTAAGGAGTTGTCCAGGAAGCCAGCCACCGCATCCTTAACAATGGATGAGTCATCAGCTGCCAGCAGGGTTCCCTGCTGACAAGTGAATGTAAAAAAAAACATTGTCGGTGTGCGACAACAGCACCAATATGCTGTCCAGTGAAAGTTGTCTATGTGCACAGACACTGTTGACCAGCTGACATTTGTAGAAATTAACCAGTTGGGGGTGTATGCATGCAGATAACCTGAATAGCTGCATTCTAGGCCAGCTCCACATACCCAAGCAACTTTTTTAATTCCCCTCACAGTATACAGAAGCGGATACCCACAGAACTTTGTACTTGATGTGGTAAACTGCTGGCGCTTGGCCCCACACCATGGGACAACCAGATACATCGGAAGCTTGAGAGGTAGTGGACTTAAAACCCCTGCGGTGTCCTGCAGCCAAGATCGCACAAAGCTTGCTAAATATCGAGACGCCCCAGCACTGGTCTCCTAGCAGTCTCCAGCACTACAATCACAGGACTCCGATCCAGACATCTCTTGGCTTGACAAAACCAGGGGCATAGTCTAAGAGGAGCCGTGTACACTCGATAGGTTTTACCGATGAAAACAGTCCGATGGACTGTTTTCATTGGACAAACCGATCGTGTATGGGCCCCATCGGTCTTTTTTTCATCAGTGTTTAAAAAAAGAACATGTTTTAAATTTATCCGATGGTTAAAAAACCGATAGCAAATTACTATCGTCTGTGGGGAACTCCATCGGATAAAAAACCCACGCATGCTCAGAATCAAGTCGACGCATGCTCAGAAGCATTGAACTTAATTTTTCTCGGCTCATCGGAGTGTTTTACGTCACCGCGTTTGGAACGGTAGGTTTTTTGACTGATGGTGTGTAGGCAAGACTGATGGAAGTCAGCTTAATCGGTTTTCCGATGGAAAAATCCATTGGTTTAAAAATCATAGGAAATCCGATCGTGTGTACAGGGCTTAAGACTCTTGTCTGACTTCAAAGGGGACATCAAGGAGCTGGGCCAATGCACAGCACTTTTGGAAACTAGAACGGATGCTGCCACTACTGTACTGGAATCCCATGAGGCAGACTTGGAAGACATAGATACATAGTTGTTAAGGTTGAATAAAGACACCAGTCCATCCAGTTTAACCTGTGTGGGTGTGTGTGTGTGCGCTCATGTCAAAAATCATATCCTATATCCCTGTATATTGTTCTTGCTGAAATTACCATCTAAGAGTTTTTTGAAACAATCAATACTTACCACTGACACCACCAATTGTGGAAGTGAGTTCCACATCCTTACCACCCTGACAGTGAAAACACTTCATATGGAGTGGCCACATGTCTTTATACTCCCTAAGACTGAATGGTATATTCCATATGCTAGAATCATTTGTCTATCACTATCATATCTCCTCTCAAACATCTCTTCTCCAGGGGGAATAAGTTTAATGTTTGTAGTCATTCCTCATAACTGAGGTCCTCCAGTCTTTTTATTATCTTTTTTGCCTTTCTCTGGACTCTCTCCAGCTCCAGCACATCCTTTCTGAGGATTGGTGAGCAGAATTGGATGGCATACTCCATTTTTATAAAGTAGCAGAATTATGGTTTTATCCCTTGAGTAAATACCCTTTTTTATGCATGCTAATATTCTGCTAGCTTTGCTTTGCTCAAGCTTTGCATTGCATGTATATGCCGAGTCTGTTATCTACTAGGACACTCAGATCTTTTTCCATTCTGGATTCCCCCAGAGGCTCTCTCCATTGAGAGTAACTTGCGTTCATATTTTTATCCCCCAAGTGCATTACTTTACATTTTTCAACATTAACCACTTGCCGACCACCACACGAACATTTACGTCGGCAGAATGGCACAGGCAGGAAAATGGCCTACATGTACGTCCCTTTAAATTTGCAGTCATGTGGGCACGCGTGCCCCTGCCGCAAACTCCGTGACCGTGCCTGCGGGACCCGCGGACTCGATGTCCGCCGGTGTCCCGCGATCGTGTCACGGAACTGCAGAACGGGGGGATGCCTGTGTAAACAATGCATCTCCCTGTTCTGACTTGTGACATGACACTGATTTTCTGCTCCCTGTCATCAGGTAGCCCAGCCCACACACAGTTAGAATCACTCCCTAGGACACACTTAATCCCTTCCTTGCCCCCTAGTGGTTAACCCCTTCCTTGCCAGTGTCATTTACATAGTAATCAGTGCATTTTTATAGCACTGATCACTGTATAAATGTCAATGGTCCCAAAATAGCGTCAAAAGTGTCCGATGTGTCTGCCATAATGTCGCAGTCACAATAAAAATTGCTAATCGCCACCATTACTAGTAAAAAAATAAAAATATTAATTAAAATGCCAATAAAACTACCCCCTATTTTGTAGACGCTATAACTTTTGAGAAAACCAATCAATAAACGCTTATTGCATTTTATTTTTCCAAAAATATGTTGAAGAATACGTATCAGCCTAAACTGAGGAAAAAAATTATTTTTCTATATATTTTCTGGGAATATTAATTAGAGCAAAAAGTAAAAAAAAATTGCTTTTTTTTTTCAAAATTGTCGCTCTATTTTTGTTTAGAACGCAAAAAAAAAAAAACGCAGAGGTGATCAAATACCACCAAAAGAAAGCTCTATTTGTGGGAAAAAAATGACGTAAATTTTGGTGGGGTGCCACGTCGCACGACTGCACAATTGTCAGTTAAAGCGACGCAGTGCCGAATCGCAAAAAGTGCTCTGGTCATTTGGCAGCCAAATCCTCCAGGGCTGAAGTGGTTAAACCTCATTTGCCATGTATTTCTATATCCGGCTGGGAAGTTATTGCCCTGCTTAACTTTGTATCATCAGCAACCACTGAGATTGAACTATTTATCCGATCCTTTGTATCATGTTTGAATAAATTAAACAGAATTGGTCTGAAGATAGAGCCCTGGGGTACCCCACTTACCACTCCAGACCAGTCTGAGTACACGCTATTTATCACCACCACCCTTTGTACCTGCCACTGTAACCAATTTTCTATTGGTGTACAAACCCTATCGTCTATGCCTACAGACTTCAGTTAGTATATTAAGCATTTGTGGGGGACTGTATTGAATGCTTTGGCAAAATCCAGATACACCAGATTTACAGGCTTTCCCTTATCTAGATGACAGCTCACTCCCTCGTAGAATGTTAACAGGTTGGTTTGGCAAGAACAACCTTTTTCATCAGCAAAATCTTGGATATAGTCCCCTATCATCCCATTCAATAGTTTACATAATATGAATGTTAGACTGACTGGCCTGTAGTTTCCAGGTATATATTTCTGCCCTTTTTAAAATATTGGTGCCATGTTGGCCCTTCGCCAATCCACTTCCTGTCAGTATGCTCTACATAAAAATGAGAAATAGCAGTCTGGCTATAACCTGTTCTTTGAGAACTGGTCCTGGTGATATATTTGCATTAAGCTACAGACCTACAGGGCGAGATTGCCATGCTCCACTTCCAGGGGAAGATGCAGAGAATAGAGCCAGGAGAAGCAAAAACAGAATCCAGGGATCCTCAGAAAGCATTATGGACAACCAAGGCTCTACTCTACGGCTAGCAGGACTTTTTTTCACGTCCTGTTAGCGCACCGCTCCAGTGTGAAAGCCCTCGGGCTTTCACATTGGAGAAACACACTGCAAACCGCCCCAGTGTGAAAGGGGCCTGACTGACTGCAGCTAGCACAGTCACCTGCCTGCCTGTCACAGTATAGAGACTAACAGGAACTGATCTATCTAAACACAATACAGTGTATAAATATATATATTAGGCTTGTGCAATTCGTTTCGTAACGAATTGAAATTCGTCCGAATTTAGCAACTTTCGGACATTCGGAAGCATTCGAATTTCCGAACAAAGCAATTACGAATAAGACCGAATCCGAAATAAATTATACCGCAAATAGCGAATGCCCGAATGTCTTCGGCATAATTCGTTATGAAAAAGTTACGAATGTACGAATCCATACGAAGCACAATAACACTCACTCTGCTCTGCTCTCTGCTTCTCCCACACCGTGCTGAACTCCCTCTCAAAATGGTGTACAGGGGCGGAGGTTATAGCCGCATGTAAAAAACGAAAGTAAAATACGAGATTTCGAATCCATTCGAAGCACAATAACACTCTGCTCTGCTCTCTGCTTCTCCCTCACCGTGCTGAACCCTCTCAAAATGGTGTACAGGGGCGGAGCCTATAGCCGCATGTAAAAAACGAAAGTAAAATACGAGATTTCGAATCGTTACAAATAACCGCTATGTATTTAGAAAAGTACAAATCCATTCGAAGCACATTAGGCATAATAGGCAGCGTCGTTGTGAGAGAGACACGGAAAATTACGAATCAACGAACCCCAAAAAAGTTACGAAAGTAGGAGTTGTGTCCAGAATCAACGAAAAACAACGTACTCTACCGAAAGTACGAATTATAAAGCAACAAAAAATTCAACGAAAAATGTCGCTTGCAAAAATACGAATGAGTCCGAACACGAAAAATCCCGTCTAGCAAAATTACGAATGATTACGAATCAACAGGACCAGAAAGAAACGAACCGAAACGGAACGAATTTTTCCGTTGTGCACAAGTCTAATATATATACAACACCTAGGATGCATATATATCCTCTACACACTGTAACAGCAGCTAACTGACTCGCCTGCCTGCTCTATCTAACTCAATATAAATGGCACTGTCTATCTCTCTGAAACTGCCTCTTTCACAAACGCCAACACACTACACAAAGTCGACTTCCAGGCGGCCTTATATAGTGTGGGGCGTGTACTAAACCCCCTGCGCCATAATTGGCCAAAGCCAATTACGGCTCTCCGTTTTTTCCGCGCTGTGATTGGCCAAGCATGCGGGTCATAGTGCATGCTTGGCCAATCATCAGCCAGCAATGCACTGTGATGCCGCAGTGAATTATGGGCCGTGTCGCGCAACACAAATTTAGCGCGAACGGACCATAAAGTTAGTTCTTCATCGAACGGCCGATGTTCGAGTCAAACGTGTGTTCGACGTGAACGCGAAGCTCATCCCTAATCAGGATTGCTCATTTTTCAGATATATAACATAGTTTGTGAACTGTATAACTTCTTTACAGACTAAATAATATACACTGATTTGGGTTATTTTAACCAAAGAAATGTAGCATTTTGGCCTAAATTTACCTAGATATTGGAAATCTTCTTCCATTCCTTCAATTCCAGAGGGGATTGAGATTCTCAATGGTATTATGTGTATGGAGGAATTGGTGGCTGAAAATAATGATTCTACTGAGAAGTGTAAAGGGGTGTGGTTGACCTGGATAACATTTAAAGATTCCCCTAAATACTGGAACTTTTTGTTAAGCTCACTGATGTTTGAGCGCAAGTATCACCTTGTTTAAAACCAGTAAATAATTAAATGGAAAATCTCCTATTTTGCCTATTAACCACTTCAGCCCCGGAAGAATTTACTCCCTTCCTGACCGGACCAATTTTTGCGATAAGGCACTGTGTCGCTTTAACTGACAATTGCACGGTTGTGCGACATTGCATCCAAACAAAATTTACTTTCTTTTTTTCCTACAAATAGAGCTTTCTTTTGGTGGTATTTGATCACCTCTGCAATTTTTATTTTTTGCGCTATAAACAAAAGAAGAGCGACAATTTTGAAAAATAAATATTTATTTTTTTACTTTTGCTATAATAATTATCCCCAAAAAATATATTAAAAAAATTATTTTCCTCAGCATAGGCTGATATGTATTGTTCTACATATTTTTTGTAAAAACAAATTGCAATAAGCGTATATTAATTGGTTTGCGCAAAAGTTATAGTGTCTACAAAATAGGGGATAGATTTATGGCACTATTTTGGGACCATTGTCATTTATACAGCGATTGGTGGCGGTGCTATAAAAATGCACTGATTACTGTGTAAATGACACTGGCAGGGAAGGAGTTAAACACTAGTGGGGGGATCAAGGGGTTAAGTGTGTCCTAGGGAGTGATTCTAACTGTGTGGGGGGGGGGATAGGCTACCACTGACATGACAGCAATCACTGCTCCCAATGACATGTCACTAGGCAGAACAGGGAAATGCCTTGTTTACATAGGCATCTCCCCGTTCTGCCTCTCCATGTCACGTTCGAGAGCCGCCAGTGAACATTGAGTTTGCTGCTCCCGCGGGCACAGTCAAAGAGTCAGCGGCGGGCGAGCACACGCCCGCTAGCAGAAAAATAAAAGGGGACATACCTGTATGTCCATTTGCCCACCGCTGCCATTGTGCCGACGTATATCGGCATGCAGCGGTCGGTAAGTGGTTAAACTCATGTAAGATCCCCTGCTCTTTTCCCCTCTTTCTTTATTTTCCCTTTTCCTTCTTTCCCTCCCTTCCTTCTCCCCCCCCTTTTTTTTTTCTTTCCCAATTGCATTCTCATTTTCTCAGAATTTTGAAAGATTTCTATAGGAGTATTATTATATATCCTATTTTAGTTTGTTGTATAAATATCTGAATTAAGATATACTAAGACCCCTTTCACACTGAGGTGCTTGAAATCTGCCCATTAAACGTTGCACACTTTTCAAGCATTAGCGGTGCACTTTTTCAAAGGTCACGTGACTCAAAAGAACAATTTTGCGGCGCTTTTGAATTGCTTTTTGTGCGCTTTTGACATGCTTTTGAAGCGCTTCCCATTAATTTCAATACAGAGGGTTATTTTTGAGGCGCTTTAAGCGCTCAAAACATGTTTCAAAGATGCTGCTTGCAGGACTTTTTTCACTGCCCCGCCAGCGCACCGACCCAGTGTGAAAGCATCCATTTATATTAATGGGAAGCAGCTTTCAGGAGCTTTGCATGTGCTTTTTTTTGCACTAAAGCGCCAGAAAAGAGCCTCGGTGTGAAAGGGGTCTTAGAGGTACTATAAATATCTCTGTTTTTGTTATGAATTTAGGCAGATTGTATTTGTTCAAAAAGAAAAAAAAAAGTGGAAAAAAATTATAAAAATTTAGTTTTGGTACAGCGTTGCATGACCGCGCAATTGTCATTCAGCACTGAAAGCTGAAAATTGGCCGGGGCAGGAGGGAAGTAAAAGTGCCTGGTATTTAAGTGGTTAAACCCCTTGCAGATAACACTCACTTGTTGAAATTTTAAATTTTTCATCTATTGGCAGTTTTTAAAACTACCTACAGTAGATCTCATTTACATGCATCATGGATTATTAGTGATGAATTGATACATGAAAAAAGACTGCAAGAGATAGTAAACAAACTTACCAATTGTGATTTTCCTCAACAAGAGGTACAGAAAGAATCTATGGTAGTTAAAAAGCCTTTTATTTCTCAAAGTTAAATAAAGTAGAAATGACATTTGCATCACAGTATCATTCCCTTCACAATAAAATGTTTGCTGATATTAACCACTTCAATAACGGGAACGTTTTTACCCCCTCCTGCCCAGGCCAATTTTCAGATTTCAGCACTGTCGCACTTTGTCATGCAACACTGTACGCATACTAAATTTTTATTATTTTGTTCACACAAATAGATCTTTCTAAACATAAAAATAGGTTTCTTTCTAAAACCTAGAAGATGATTGGTTACTATGCAGAGCTGCACCAGATTCTGTGTGCACCTGTTTTAGTAAATCCCTCCCAAAGTGTATTACTGGATTGTGCGGGCTGAGTGTGTGAAGCCAAAGCTACAACTTACTACAATGTTTTTAGGCAGAAATCTAAATAGCAATTTTTCATGCCTCTTTTGTATTAATTGTTCAAATATGAACAAAGAGGGGACTTCATCCCTATAAAAGATATTCCACGTCAATTAGGAATTACTATACTTGTCTTAGCACTTATGTCATTTATATGATAAAGTGTCCTTGCAGACTGTTATATTGGTGAAACAAATCAGCAAGTGAAATAGTGGATTGCTAGACATAAGTATGCTATTAAAAATAATCGGATGGATCAGCCTCTGGCAAGACATTTTATAGAAAAATCAAACACGGTGTCCCAATTAAAATGTATGGCGATTGACTTTGTAAAAAAATTAAAACACACAGGAAATTGGGGGTTGTTATTAAAAAAAATACACAAATGAAATGCTTTATACTCATTTGGGCTGAATAATGATATTGACTTGTATTTGTTATTTGTTTTTTGTTTTTAAGTTAATCTTATTGTGATTACTAATATTTTTCCAGGTTTATGAAAGATTAATGTTTACCTTCAATAAGCAGTGAAGATATCAAACAGCCACTAGCATATTCTATTAGAATAACTTAAGGGGTTGATGTACTAAAACTGGAGTGTCAGAAATCAGCAGCAGAGATGGTCAGAACTGTGTGGCTACACTCAGGAAACTGGGATCAGACTGTGTATGCTTTAGGTTAGATTTATTTACAGTGAAACAAAATCCTCCCAAACACCAGCACACACCAAACATGAAAATATAAGTGAACCAAAAAACCTGGTAAAAGAATACCTACAAACAGAAACCTAACAAACAACTAACGATATACAATATCAAATGAGAAGGTAGAGTGGGGTGGGACTTTGTATGTACCTCAGTATGGTTAAAAATGAAAATGAATGACACAGATTTAAAATATGATTTTCAACTTTATTTTTCATCCAATGATGGTCAATTATTTTTTTTTTAAAAGATATGGTTACGGTTAGGTCCAGGAAGTGCTGATCCTGATACAGGAGGAGTCACATGTATGGCCTACATGTTTCGTCAGGTCCTTTAAAGTAGCATAAATGTAATGAAAAAGATTGTTGTAGCAACCTATAAATACAATATTGACAAATGTATAGACGAATATATTGATAAATGCTAGCATTATTATAAGAACAAACAATTTTAAAGAAGATATATATATAAGGCATTCACAGCAGCCCAAACAATGTTGCATTTGATATAATGTGACATAAAATTTAATAGGTTACAGTCACATTTAATTGATTTGATGTCTAGAAATGAACGAGCCCCTAGCGTTTATGTGGGGCTCCATGGGACAGTCCAAAGGGCTGCCTCGTTTCCTGTTTCCCCCCCTCTCTTTATTCCTCTTTAGGTTGCCCCAGGTGATAAAAGATGCAGGGCAGCATGGCAACAGGTCCCGATTGGCTAACCGGGCAGAGTTTATAAAAGCCGGCGGTCTTTCCCGCTCCGTTCACAGCCTGAGGGGACCCCGCGGAGTGAAGAGCCTGTGCTACTCCCACCCTCCCTCCCTTTAAATAAAATTATATCTCTTGTCATGACGTTTGTTAGTGGGGTTTGTCATCCAGTTCAGTTCTGGATGGACTACGTGATAATATTAATAAAGTAATAAGTTATGGTTATGGAATTTTAAGTTTAAAGATTTTCCTGTATGGATTTATTGTTTATCTTTGGGTAACCCCTTAATAAACGTTGTGGCCATTATTAGCCAAAATAAATTATGGTGTGTTGTTTGTATTATTTATTTAGTACTTAAGTCCTTTGTGCTGTCTAGGGATGAGCCGAACACCCCCCTGTTCGGTTCGCACCAGAACCTGCAAACTTTAGAACCCTATTAAATACAATGGACTTGAATGTTCAAAATCAAAAGTGCTAATTATCAGGGCTAATATGCAAGTTATTGTCCTAAAAAGTGTTTGGGGACCCGGGTCCTGCCCCAGGGGACATGTATCATTGCAAAAAAACGTTTTTAAAACTGAAGTTTAATCGGGAGCAGTGATTTTAATAATTATTAGAATGAAACAATAAAAGTGAAATATTCCCTTAAATTTCGTACCTGGGGGGTTGTATAGTATGCCTGTAAAGCAGCGCTTGCTTCCCCTGCTTAGAACTGTCCCTGCACAAAATGTAATTTCTGAAGGAAAAAAAGTCAGTTAAAAGCACTCGCGGCTATAATGAATTGTCGACTCCCGGCAATATAGAGAAAAGTCATTGATAAAAAAAAAAATGCGTGAGGGTCCCCCCAAATTCAATTACCAGGCCCTTCAGGTCTGGTATGGATATTAAGGGGAACCCTGCGTCAAATTAAAAAAAAAATGACGTGGGGTTCCCCCAAATATCCATACTAGACCCTTCAGGTCTGGTATGGATTTTAAGGGGAACTACACCCCAAATTAAAAAAAAAAATGGCGTGGAGTTCCCCCCAAAAATCCATACCAGATCCTTTAATTGAGCACGCAACCTGTCAGGCCGCAGGAAAAGAGGGGGGACGAGAGAGCGCCCCCCCTCCTGAACCGTACCAGGCCACATGCCATCAACATGGGGAGGATGCTTTGGGGGTCTGACTCCTCAAAGCACCATGTACCCATGTTGATGGGGACAAGAGCCTCATCCCCACAACCCTAGCCCGGTGGTTGTGGGGGTCTGCAGGCAGGGGGCTCATCAGAATCTGGAAGACCCCTTTAACAAAGGGGACCCCCAGATCACGCCCCCCTATGTGAATTGGTAAGGGGTACATTGTACCCCTACCATTTCACAAAGAAAGTGTAAAAAAAATGTAAAAAAACACACAGACACCGTTGGGAAAAGTCCTTTATTAAAAATAAAAAAATAAAAAAAAAAACACATTCAAGCAATGTAATCCAGTTTCCCACAGTGATCCGATGTCCAGCGCTGCAGTCTCCACTCCACACAAAACGTCATTGGCTGAGCGGACCTACACTGCGGAGGAATTCCCCATCAGGTCCGCTTAGCCAATGACCTAGGCGGGATCTGAGGTACGAGGGGGGCGCCCTCGTATCTCAGACCCCACCTACGTCATTGGCTGAGCGGACCTGATGGGGAACTTCCTCCGCAGTGTAAAAAATTTATAGACCCGCCCCTTCTCAGTTCCCCATCAGGTCCGCTCAGCCTTACACCTACGTCATTGGCTGAGCAGACCTGATGGAAAACGTGAGAAAGGGCGGGTCTATTCATTTTTTCCACTGCGGAGGAAGTTTCCCATCAGATTCGCTCCTCCGCAGTGTAATGAATGAATAGACCCGCCCCTTCTCACGTTCCCCATCAGGTCCACTTAGCCTTACACCTACGTCATTGGCTGAGCGGACCTGTTGGGAAATGTGAGAAGGGGCGGGTCTATTCATTTTTTACACTGCGGAGGAAGTTACCCATCAGGTCCGCCCCTCGTACCTCAGACCCCGCCTATGTCATTGGCTGAGCGGACCTGTTGGGGAACTTCCTCCGCAGTGTAGGTCCGCTCATCCAATGACGTTTCGTGTGGAGTGGAGACTGCAGCGCTGGACATCGGATCACCGCGGAACACTGGATTACATTGCTGGAATGTGTTTTTTATTTTTATTTTTTTATTTTTAATAAAGGACTTTACCCAAAGGTGTCTGTGTGTTTTTGTTTTACGGATAAAGGGTCTGGTATGGATTTTTGGGGGGAACTCCACGCCATTTTTTTTTAAATTTGGGGTGGAGTTTCCCTTAAAATCCACACCAGACCTGAATGGTGTAGTATGGATGTTTGGGGGGAACCCCACGTAATTTTTTTTTTTATTTGACGCAGGGTTCCCCTTAATATTCATACCAGATCTGAAGGGCCTGGTAATTGAATTTGGGGGGACCCCCACACATTTTTTTTTATCAATGACTTTTGTCTATATTGCCGGGAGCCGACAATTCATTATAGCCGCGGGTGCTTTTAAATTACTTTTTTTCCTTCAGAAATGACATTTTGTGCAGGGACAGTTCTAAGCACGGGAAACAAGCGCTGCTTTACAGGCATACTATACACCCCCAAGGTACGAAATTTATTTTCAATAGTTTTTTTTATTGAATTTTTGCAAGTTAAAACAAGTAACTTAGAAAATGCATTACAAATGTTTATCCAACATTAATACATTGCCAATGTTGACTTCATCAAGAGAGAAACAAATTACATCAGGTCCCAAGATTTGGGCCCTTACCCCGGATTCCACCCCCTGCGATCTCTCTCATTGGTTGCGGTGGAAGCCTTTTGTTGTTAAGATTCTTTCTCCTTGTATAGGGTTCCAGGTACGAAATTTAATGGAATATTTCACTATTATTGTTTCACTTTAATAATTATTAAAATCACTGCTCCCGAAAAAACATAAGTTTTTAAAACTTTTTTTTTGCATTGATACATGTCCCCTGGGGCAGGACCCGGGTCCCCAAACACTTTTTAGGACAATAACTTGCATATAAGCCTTTAAAATTAGCACTTTAGATTTCTCCCATAGACTTTTACAGGGTGTTCACTGGCTTTTCGAATTTGCCGCGAACACCCCAAATTGTTCGCTGTTCGGCGAACGTCGTGCGAACAGGCAATGTTCGAGTTGAACATGAGTTTGACTCGAACTCGAAGCTCTTCCCTAGTGCTGTCCCATGCATTACAGACCACAAGATAAAGGCGGACCAGAATAGTAAGCAAATACAGGTCCTTCTCAAAAAATTAGCATATTGTGATAAAGTTCATTATTTTCTGTAATGTACTGATAAACATTAGACTTTCATATATTTTAGATTCATTACACACAACTGAAGTAGTTCAAGCCTTTTCTTGTTTTAATATTGATGATTTTGGCATACAGCTCATGACAACCCAAAATTCCTATCTCAAAAAATTAGCATATCATGAAAAGGTTCTCTAAACGAGCTATTAACCTAATCATCTGAATCAACTAATTAACTCTAAACACCTGCAAAAGATTCCTGAGGCTTTTAAAAACTTCCAGCCTGGTTCATTACTCAAAACCGCAATCATGGGTAAGACTGCCGACCTGACTGCTGTCCAGAAGGCCATCATTGACACCCTCAAGCAAGAGGGTAAGACACAGAAAGAAATTTCTGAACAAATAGGCTGTTCCCAGAGTTCGGTATCAAGGCACCTCAGTGGGAAGTCTGTGGGAAGGAAAAAGTGTGGCAGAAAACGCTGCACAACGAGAAGAGGTGACCGGACCCTGAAGAAGATTGTGGAGAAGGACGGATTCCAGACCTTGGAGGACCTGCGGAAGCAGTGGACTGAGTCTGGAGTAGAAACATCCAGAGCCACCGTGAACAGACAGGCGTGTGCAGGAAATGGGCTACAGGTGCCGCATTCCCCAGGTCAAGCCACTTTTGAACCAGAAACAGCGGCAGAAGCGCCTGACCTGGGCTACAGAGAAGCAGCACTGAACTGTTGCTCAGTGGTCCGAAGTACTTTTTTCGGATGAAAGCAAATTTTGCATGTCATTCGGAAATCAAGGTGCCAGAGTCTGGAGGAAGACTGGGGAGAGGGAAATGCCAAAATGCCTGAAGTCCAGTGTCAAGTACCCACAGTCCGTGATGGTCTGGGGTGCCATGTCAGCTGCTGGTGTTGGTCCACTGTGTTTTATCAAGGGCAGGGTCAATGCAGCTAGCTATGAGGAGATTTTGGAGCACTTCATGCTTCCATCTGCTGAAAAGCTTTATGGAGATGAAGATTTCATTTTTCAGCACGACCTGGCACCTGCTCACAGTGCCAAAACCACTGGTAAATGGTTTACTGACCATGGTATTACTGTGCTCAATTGGCCTGCCAACTCTCCTGACCTGAACCCCATAGAGAATCTGTGGGATATTGGGAAGAGAAAGTTGAGAGACGCAAGACCCAACACTCTGGATGAGCTTAAGGCCGCTATCGAAGCATCCTGGGCCTGCATAACACCTCAGTAGTGATGAGCCGAACACCCCCGGGTTCGGTTCGCACCAGAACCCGCGAACGGACCGAAAGTTCGTACGAACATTAGAACCCTATTAAATACAATGGATGCGAACGTTCGAATTCTAAAGTGCTAATTATAACAACTATTATGCATGTTATTGTCCTAAAAAGGGTTTGGGAACCCGGGTTCTGCACCAGGGGACATGTATCAATGCAAAAAGAAGTTTTAAAAACGGTCGTTTTTCGGGAGCAGTCATTTTAATGATGCATAAAGTGAAAAAAAAAAGTCAAATATTCCTTTAAATATCGTACCTGGGGGGTGTCTAAAGTATGCCTGTGAAGTGCCACGTGTTTCCCGTGTTTAGAACTGTCCCTGCACAAAATGACACTTCTAAAGGAAAAAAAAGCCATTTAAAACTGCTTGCGGCTTTAATGTAATGTCTGGTCCCGGTAATATGGATGAAAATCTTTAAGAAAAATGGCATAGCTACCCCATGACCCCCCCCCTACCCCAGCCCATTACCAGCCCCTTTGGGTCTTGAATGGATATTAAGGGGAACCCCGCACATAAAATAAAAAAGGCCCTATATACTCTGAACAGCCGTATACAGGCGGTGCATACAAGACAGGGACTGTATGTTTGTTCTTATTTAGAATGTGTTTGTAATTTTGAACAGGTACATTGTTTAAGTGTAGCTCCAGCCCAAAAATCTATTTTTAGACTTTTTGGAAAACATAGGTAAGGGTTATCACCCCTGTAACATTTGTTTTGCTGTCTGTGCCCCTGTTCAGAACATTTCACCTCACTTTCCGTCCCAATGACAACTGTTTTTGAAATGTGGTGTTTTTCTTGAAACAAGGATTGCTGATAAAGCATCAGTACAGAGGAGACACCTTTCTCCCATATTAATTCTTACAGGAGAGAATTTTCCTTCCTAGGGGTAGATTTCCTCTCACTTCCTGTTGTCTTCTTGCGTTTGCAAGTAGGAGTCGTTTGTAAGTTGGATGTTTGAAAGTAGGGACCTGCCGTATATAATCTGCAGAAATAGGCCCCTTAGTTGGTGTTGGCACAACACTGTAAGCACTCACAGTTACTCTTGGTTGGTGCTGGAACGCCCTGCTGTCAACTATTATATCAGGAATTGTAATTACATATAATTGTTGAACAGTGGTAGTAAAAATTGGGCCTTTGATGGTGGTGCTGGTGCCACAACACTGTAAGCCCTGACAGTTACTCTTGGTGGGTGCAGCAATGGGCCCTGCTGTGAATTATTAGATCAAGAATTGTAATTGCATGCCCCTGTTGAACAGGGGCTGAAAAATTGGGCCTTTCGTGGTGGTGGTGGTGGTGGTGGTGTTGCCACAACACTGTAAGCCCTCAGAGTTACTCTTGCTTGGTGGGTGCAGGAATGGGCCCTGCTGTGAATTATTAGATCAATAATTGTAATTACATGCCCCTGTTGAACAGGGGCTGAAAAATTGGGCCTTAGGCACTGGTGGCACAACACTGCAACCCCTCACAGATACTGTACTTGGAGCACAGCAATGAGCCCTGTTGCAAAGTATTGCTTCAAAAATTGTAATGACACGCCCCTGTTAAACAGGGGCTGAAAAATTGGGCCTTAGGCACTGGTGGCACAACACTCCAACCCCTCACACATACTGTACTTGGAGCACAGCAATGAGCCCTGTTGCAAAGTATTGCTTCAAAAATTGTAATTACACGCCCCTGTTAAACAGGGGCTGAAAAATTGGGCCTTAGCCACTGGTGGCGGCACCCATAAACAAAAATGATCTTCCAAGCTATCATCATCAATCGTATCATTGAGGACTCGGAGGAGGAGGATAGCCAGTCAACATAACAGCACAGGCACTCAGCATCAGCATCAGTCTTGAAGGGATGTGACATGTTAAAATCAATTAGTCTGTTATATCAGCATCAGGTGTGTGGTAGCTGGTGGTGATCCAAGACTGGTTCATCTTGATGAAAGTCAGTCGATCAACCGAGTCGGTGGACAGGCGCACCCTGTGATCCGTGACAAATCCTCCAGCAGCACTGAATGTGCGTTCCGAAAGAACGCTGGATGCAGGACAGGCCAGTAGCTCAATTGCATACTGTGCAAGCTCTGGCCAGTGATCCATCCTCAAGACCCAGTAAGCCAGAGGATTTTCGGTGGGGAAGGTGTCCAAGTCTGACCTTGCCCCTAGATATTCCTGCACCATGTTTATCAGACGCTGGCGATGGTTGCTGGAACCGATCATACTTTGGGGCTGCGGACTAAAGAATTGTCTGAACGCATCGGTCAGACGGCCACCTTCCCCACCGCTCCTTCTTTGACTGGCCGAAGCCTCAGCAACTCGTTGTCCAGGACCAGGAGTTTGTAACCTCCCAGTCTCTGGGAACGCGTTGCACAGACCTTTCTGCAAGGCCTCCCGGAGTTGTCTCATCCTCAGCTCCCTCTGCGACGGTAACATAAGGTCCGCAACCTTACCCTTGTACCGTGGATCAAGGAGAGTGGCCAGCCAGTAATGGTCCCTCTTCTTGATCCGAAGAATACGAGGATCCTTCCGCAGACTTTGCAGGATCAGGGAGGCCATGCAGCGTAGGTTTGCTGAGGCATTCGCTCCGGAGTCCTCTGGGTCACTAAGGACGACATGATCCGCAGTCACCTCCTCCCAGCCACGTACAAGTCCACTGGTTTCTTGGGACTGTAAATCATCCCTAAAAGACTGCTGCTGATGATGCTGAGTGCCAGCCTCCACCTCCATGCTGACACAATCCTCCTCCTCCTCCTCCTCCTCTTCCTGTGCGATGGGTGGGACAGAAGGAACACTGTCTGGGTAAAGGGGGCCTTGAGAGGCAAGGAAGTCCTCCTCTTCCTGCCTCTGTTCTGCCTCAAGTGCCCTGTCCATTATTCCACGCAGCGTGTGCTCCAACAGGTGGACAAGAGGTACAGTGTCACTGATGCATGCACTGTCACTGCTCACCATCCTCGTGGCCTCCTCAAATGGTGCCAGGACAGTGCATGCATCCCTGATCATGCCCCACTGGCGTGGAGAAAAAAAACCAAGCTCCCCTGACCCTGTCCTGGTGCCGTAGTCGCACAGGTACTCATTGATGGCCCTCTGCTGCGTGTGCAGCCGCTGCAGCATGGCCAACGTTGAGTTCCACCTGGTGGGCATGTCACATATAAGGCGGTTCTTGGGCAGGTTCAACTCCTTTTGCAGCTCAGCCAGGCGAGCACTGGCATTATAAGATCTGCGGAAATGCACACAGACTTTCCTGGCCTGCCTCAGGACATCCTGTAAGCCCGGGTACCTGCCCAAGAAACGCTGCACCACCAGGTTAAGGACGTGAGCCACACAGGGCACATGGGTCAGTTGTCCCTGTCGAAGGGCGGAGAGGAGGTTGGTGCCATTGTCGCAAACCACCATTCCTGGCTTAAGCTGGCGTGGCGTCAACCACCTCTCGGCCTGGCCCTGCAGAGCAGACAGGACCTCTGCCCCAGTGTGGCTCCTGTCCCCCAAACACACCAGCGCAAGCACGGCATGGCATCTTTTTGCCTGCGTACTTGCGTAGCCCCGTGAACGGCTACGGAGCACCGCTGGTTCATAGGACAAACCACAGGAAGAGGCCATGGAGGAAGAAGAAGAGGAGGGGGTGGAGGAGAGAGGTGTGTCACAACCAGTAGTAGCATTTTGGAGGCGTGGCGGTGGGACAACCTCCAACACTACTGCACCTTGTCCTGCATCCTTCCCAGCTGCCAAAAGAGTGACCCAATGGGCCGTGAAAGAAAGGTAACGTCCCTGTCCATGCCTGCTGGACCATGAGTCAGCGGTAATATGCACCTTACCGCTGACCGCCCTGTCCAGCGAGGCCAAGACATTGCCTTCCACATGCCGGTAGAGAGCCGGAATAGCCTTCCGTGAGAAAAAGTGGCGTTTGGGAACCTGCCACTGAGGAACCGCACATTGCACAAACTCACGGAAGGGGGCCGAGTCTACCAACTGAAAAGGCAGCAGTTGAAGCGCTAGCAATTTAGCCAAGCTAGCATTCAACCGCTGGGCATGTGGATGGCTGGGAGTGAACTTCTTTCGACGGTCCAGCAGCTGGGGCAGGGAAATTTGCCTGCTAGAATCGGACGTCGGTGTACTGCTAGCAGAGTGGCCACAAGTACTTGGCTGTGACACACCTAATTCTACACCTTCATTCCTCTCAGTGCATGTTTCAGAGAGGACTGAAGTTATAGTGGGGTTGGAGATCCCAGCTGATGCGGTGCAAGGAGAGGTCCGCTTTGTTCTTTGGTGTGGGTCTTTGAGGTAGGCTTGCCAACGAGCTGCATGGCAGGTCAACATATGTCTGGTCAGGCATGTGGTACCCAAGCGGCTGATGTTTTGGCCACGCGATATACGCTTGAGACATATGTTGCAAACAGCAGCTGTGCGATCTGATGCACTAGCCTCAAAAAAGGCCCACACCAAGGAACTTTTTGAATGACGGGCAGAGGCAGCGCCCTGCACAGGCGGAGCTCTGCGGTGTGATTCCGTCGGTGTACTGCCCTTACGCTGGCCACCAAAGGGCATCCTGCCTCGTTGGAGATGTGCCTCCTCCTCATCCTCCTCCTCCTCCTCTCTCCTATTAGGCACCCATGTGGAGTCAGTGACCTCATCATCCCCTCCCTCCTCATCACTGGAGCCAATCTGGCAGTATGCTGCAGCTGCTGGAACATGACTGCCAGATTGGTGTCCTTCTTGAGCATCCCCTATGTCTGCTCTCACCCTACTGCCTTCCTGTAGCTGGGTTTCATCATCAGACCCTTTCGAAACGCTGGGCATCCTCCTGGAGCATGTACCCAACACTGTGCTCAAACAGTTCGGGGGACTCCTCAGGAGGAGGACATGGTGGGTCTAGGGAAGGAGTGACTGATGATGAGTCTGACATTGATACCAGGGAAGAGGACGCTTTGGCAGCTGCTTTGCCAGTACCCTGAGGCTGGGTGAGAGAGGATGAGGAGGAGGAGGAGGGCTTGGTCATCCACTCTACCAAGTCTTCGGCATGATGTGGCTCAACATGTCCAGCTGCCGAAAAGAAGGACAAGCGTGTCCCATGGCCATGTGCTGATGACAATGCACCGCGTCCACGACCAGCACTGTTGCCCCCAGACACAGAGCCTGCTTGCCCTCTTTTATTGCCTCCTGACTGTCTGCCTCTCCTTGTTTGCCTTCCAGATATTCTAATAGATGGCCTGCAGGGAGATGGGAAAAAAGCAATAAGGGCTACCTTCAGGTGTCCTTCTCTGTCCCTTTACTTAAGGATTTCTAAATATGGTTCAGGATGATTGCTTTTGCACAGAATAGCACAACGACAATTTCCCTGACTGTCCAAAAAACAAGGATTTCAAAGATGGTTGATGAGGAATGCTTTAGCACACTATAGCACAAGGAGAATTCACTCACTGTCCTTCCCAGTCCCTAGAAACAAGGACTTGCACAGTGAAAGAAACTGACACTCTCCCTACCTACAGTTTTCTGTCCCTAGAAAAAATGTTTTTTTTAAGCACACTATAGCACAAGGAGAATTCACTCACTGTCCTTCCCAGTCCCTAGAAACAAGGACTTGCACAGTGAAAGAAACTGACACTCTCCCTACCTACAGTTTTCTGTCCCTAGAAAAAATGTTTTTTTTAAGCACACTATAGCACAAGGAGAATTCACTCACTGTCCTTCCCAGTCCCTAGAAACAAGGACTTGCACAGTGAAAGAAACTGACACTCTCCCTACCTACAGTTTTCTGTCCCTAGAAAAAATGTTTTTTTTAAGCACACTATAGCACAAGCACAAAACACACTGACACTCTCCCTACCTATCCTTCTCTTTCCCTAAACTAAAGGAATCCAGGTTAAGCAAGAAAGAAATAAAAGTCACTGTCCCTGCCTATGCTGCTCTTTCCCTGCTCCGGAACACACTACACTAGGCCGCCGTGCTGGCGGCCTTTTATAGTGTGGGGCGTGTACTAAACACCCTCAGCAATAATTGGCCACAGGCATCCTGCCTGTGGCCAATCATTGCTCTCCTCGCTGCCGGCGCTGTGATTGGCCAAGCATGCGGGGTCACAGTGCATGCTTGGCCAATCACAGCGCCTGGATGACACTGCGATGGCGTAGTGCATTGTGGGCCGTTCGCGTCACTCGAATTTGGCGCGAACGGCCCAAATCGTTCGATCTTCGTCGAACGATCGAACAGCCGATGTTCGAGTCGAACGTATGTTCGACTCGAACACGAAGCTCATCCCTACACCTCAGCAGTGCCACAGGCTGGTTGCCTCCATGCCACGCCGCATTGAAGCAGTCATTTCTGCAAAAGGATTCCCGACCAAGTATTGAGTGCATAACTGAACATAATTATTTAAAGGTTGACTTTTTTTGTATTAAAAACACTTTTTTTTTATTGGTCGGATGAAATATGCTAATTTTTTGAGATAGGATTTTTGGGTTTTCATGAGCTGTATGCCAAAATCATCAATATTAAAACAAGAAAAGGCTTGAACTACTTCAGTTGTGTGTAATGAATCTAAAATATATGAAAGTCTAATGTTTATCAGTACATTACAGAAAATAATGAACTTTATCACAATATGCTAATTTTTTGAGAAGGACCTGTATGTACATTATGAGTCCATAACATATTTGCTTACTATTCTGGTCCGCCTTCATCTTGTGGTCTGTAATGCATTGCTAGACATCAAATAACTTAAATGCGACTGTTACCTATTATATTTTATGTTACATTATATCTACTGCAACATTGTTTGGGCAGCTGCGAATGCCCTGTATATATATATCTTCTTTAAAATTGTTTGTTCTTATAATAATGCTAGCATTTATCAATATATTTGTCTATAACATTGTCAATGTTGTAGTTATAGGTTGCTACAACAATCTTTTTCATTACATTCGTGCTACTTTAAAGGCCCTGAAGAAGCAGGGTTTCCTGCGAAACACGTAGGCTATACATGTGACTCCTTGTATCAGGATCAGCACGTCCTGGACCTAACAGTAACCGTGTCTTTATAAATGTTTTTAATTGACCATCATTGGATGGAAAATAAAGTTAAAAATCATATTTTAAATCTGTGTCATTCATCTTCATTTTTAACGATACTGAGGTACATAAAAAGTCCAACCCACTCTGCCTCCTCATTTGATTTTGTATCTTTTTGGGACGGTATCTCTGTATGATATTTCACAACCACCCCCCACCCCTATGCATAACTATATACAATATATACAAAAATGGGGAGAATGGATAAACAGGGAAAATTGAAGATGCAGGAAACAGATGGAATAGGGGATCCAGGGCTGGGTTTATATGCAAAGGGTGCAAGAAAGAGGCAGCAGGGTAGGAGATGCAGGGAAGAAGCAAAATCAGGATCTTTGGTGAACAGGATCTAGCAGCGGCATAACACTAGAGTGAGAGGCACTTAGCAGGGAGGACCTAAATACCCTCCCAACAGGATGCATCAGGTGGAAACTGATTACTGAGGACTGCTGGCTGCTAGGAGACACCCGCTCGTAAACACTGGAATTTTGACACTTGCCCAAAGAACCACAGTTTCACCAGCAGGTGATCCAGGTCCTTACATGGAGAGTGCAAAATCTGGCGCAGCTGTGCATGGTTGCGAATAAGATTCTAACTTCAGCTTGTTCAATTTAGCTTTAACAAAAAAAAAGATGATTGGTTTCCATGCAGAGCTGCACCAGATGTTGCACCCTCCAGTTTAATTACCTCAACCCCTATTGATCTACAGCTAAGGTTAATTTGTGATTAAGACAATGGAGTTGATTTTCTAAAGATAAATAGACTGTGCACTCTGCAAGTGCATTCGCTCCATAGCTTACTAAATGCAGTGAAGCTCTGCCGACTTCCATTATCCAAACTTGTGCAAGCAAAAATGCAGTTTTATTTATTACTTTCCTTGCATGTGATAGGGCAGTGATGGCAAACCCCATATGTTTTGGAACTACATTTCCCATGATGTTCATGCACTCTGCAGTGTAGTTGAGCATCATGGGAAATGTAGTTCCAAAACATCTGGGGTGCCAAGGTTCACCATCACTGTGATAGGGTATTCTTTGCAAAGTGAAGCTTCACTTAGGCCCCTTTCACACTGGGGCGGGCAGGAGCGGTGGCGGTATAGCAGCGAGATTTTCAGCGCTGCTATACCGTCGTTCTTACCGCGGTATGCGGTCGCTAGGGCGGTTAATTTAACCCACGCTAGCGGCCGAAAAAGGGTTAATACCGCCCGATAACCGCGGCTATTGCCGCGGTTTGCGGGCGGTATTACCGTGCTGTCCCATTGATTTCAATGGGAGACCGCGGTAAAGGAGCGGTGAACACACCGCTCCTTCACCGCTGTAAAGAAGCGGCTAGCAGGACTTTTGGAGCGGTCCTGCTAGCGCACCGCATCAGTGTGAAAGCCTTCGGGCTTTCACATTGAAGGCACAGGGCAGGATTTTTTCATGCAGTATAACAGCGCTATTATTAGCGCTAAACCGCATGAAAAACGCCCCAGTGTGAAAGGGGCCTTAATGCTCTGGAGCAATTGTACTTGCAGAGTGGACTGTCTATTTGCCTTTAGTAAAATAATCCCACTGTGTCTAATTTGTATCACAGTTCTACTGGCAATCTTACTACTATTTCAATGATGCAATAGGGAAAATGAGTGGGGCTGGACCAGTGTTTGGCTCACAACACTATCTGCAACCTTGTCCTGACAATGAGTGCTGGGATTTTGCTGCTGAATTTTCTCATTTAGGTGCTGCCTCCTCCCAGCTTTTTGGTTCATAGTCCTGTACTTTATGTATGCAGTTCCCAAATTGCTGCTACTTTTACCATAGCTAATACACTGCAGGCAAGGGTGCTATTGACAGCCAATATGTTAAAAATGGCCCACACTGTAAAACTCCTTCAATTTGTTCAATTGTGTAGGTACTTCTTTAAAGCTAGACAATTTCAAACAAACAAATTTCCAAAATTTTCAATGAGTTTGTCAAATGACCCATGAATTGGACCCAAGTACATTTGCTCATCACTAGTAATAGAACTGCCCTATAGGCATTAAATAGAATACCAGGAGAGAAACCATGCCCTTGCATGAATCACTCCTAAGGCCACACCCTGAATATTATATCAAGTTGTAAGGTCATGTACTGTAAGATGGACATAGGAGATTTAACTTCGCTATTAGTCCATTAAATTTAGTTTTGTTAAACTTGTTCAGTAAGGCAAAAGAAAACCTGATGATACTGCCAGAAATCTATGCATCTGAACTACAGTGACCATCATAGCCCAATGCATGTGGGCTTGTTTACACCACATGCATTGGACTGTGATGGTCAATGTAGTTTCAACGCACATACAAGACTTGTTTTATATTTTGTCCAATACACTGCACAGGTGTACCCTGAAATAATGTATTTTATGCCATTGCATCACATTGTGTGAAAACAAAATAATGTGTCGCTTTAGAAAAAAATAAATAAAAAAACAATGCACCACAACACACAAAAATGCAGTGCATGCGCACATTGTCATTGATGTTCGCATAATGGTTTGCACCTTATCTAATATAGTCTTGCAGTAAACTCTGCAGTATTATCTCAAGCAGTTTCAGAAATCCTGGTAATCGTTGTGTACTATAGAGGCCCCCCCCATGTTATAGTCATGTGGAGAGGAGGAGGTGCTTTGTAGACTCATGCCGCGTACACACGACCATTTTTAATGTCATTTTAAAAAAATACGTTTTTCTCGACGTGATTTTTCTTGTTTCCTCTCAAGCCTGTCTTGCATACACACGTTCATTAAAAAAAACGCTCGAGCAAAGCGCAGTGACGTACAACACGTACGACGGCACTATAAAGGGGAAGTTCCCTTCGGATGGCGCCACCCTTCATGTTAGTAAAGTTTGTTGAGCGACGATTCGCGCTTTTCAGCCTCGTACTTTTCAGTCTGTTACAGCGTGACGAATGTGCTATCTCCATTACGAACGCTAGTTTTACCAGAACGAGTGCTCCCGTCTCATACTTGATTCTGAGCATGCGCATTTTTTTTCCCCTCGTAAAAGCATACACACTACCGTTTTTCACGACGTTAAAAAAAACGACATGAAAAACGACGTGAAAAAATAGAGCATGTTCAAAATTTTTATTGCCCGTTTTTTACGTAGTTAAAAATGCTCTGGAGCATACACACGATCGTTTTTAATGCCCAATTTAAAAAATGGCATTTTTAACGGCGTGAAAAACGATCGTGTGTACGCGGCATTAGAGTGACAATGCTGTTTCTGGGATATACAGTATAATGAGTGTGCATTGTTGTCCAAGGACAGGAAGTATATTTCTAGCAAGATCACACGGAGAACAAATGAAATAATACTGCCACATCTAAGTACTTGTAAACCTTGTAGACTTTTTTATTTTATTTATAAGCCTAATGATGAAATGTTTTCATAAACCAAGAAGATTCTGCACAAGGGACACATCATACTAAATGTAAGTTTATATCCATTGTGCTGATTTTTTAGGTTTGTTATTTAGGATAACCTTAAGCTCTGTATACATGATCGAATAACCTATGGATTTTCGTCCGATGGATTTGTCCATCGGAAATCCGATGAAACAGTTTTTCATCAGTCTTGGCCACACACCATCAGTCAAAAAACCGACGGCAAGAAAACGAGGGCACGTACAACACGTACGACGGCGCTATAAAAGGGCCGAACAAATCTAATGGCGCCACCCCTTGGGCTGCTTTTGCTGATTTCGTGTTACCGCGTGTTAGTAAAAGTTTGGGGAGAGCCGATTTGCGCTTTTCAGTCTCCGTGCTTTGCAGATCGTTTCCTGGTGTTCAGTTTGTGCTTGTGGGTTCGTATTTGTTCTTCAGTGCATGCAGTCAGGTCGTTACTGCCTTGCAGTGCCTTCTTGGCCGTTCGTTTACTGTTTTTCAGGTCGTTCTTCTCAGGCCTTGCTGTTCCACGGTGCGTTCTGTTTGAGTTCGTTCTGACCAGCCGACCGGTTTAAGACCATGTTTGAAGTGCGTTCTCGTTCTCGAGCTCGTGCTGGCTTTGGACTTGGTGTTGCAGTTAACACTGTAACCCGAGTTCAGTCTGTGAACAGGGTGAGGAGGAGTTCATTGACTAAGAATTGGTTGCTCCAGCGGGACCAATTCTCTCATATGCCCCTGCTGCGGGAAATCCATGAGAATAATCCTGATGATTTCAGGAATAATCTCAGGATGACGGACCCCGTTTTTCACCGTCTGTTGGATTTGGTGTCCTCCTATATAACGAAGCAGGACACTGTGATGCGCCAGGCTATCACTGCCGAGCAGAGGCTTATTGCCACGTTGAGATACCTGGCGACTGGGAGAAGCTTGCAGGACCTCAAGTTCACAACAGGCATCTCCCCCCAGGCTCTCGGGATCATTATCCCTGAGACGTGTTCGGCCATTATTCAGGTCCTGCAGAAGGACTATATGAGGGTAAGTTTGCTCCTTTAACATCACATTATATGTTTGGATTGTTTGATAATGTTCTAAATTTGTATCCTCCTTCCCAAATTTGCCTGTTAGTAAAATCCTGGTAATGTCCCCATTTTCACCATGCATGTTTTTACCTGTAAAGGCCATTTTTGGGCCCTACATGCCTATTTCCCTTCACTAACCTCTCCAGCATGCTATCCTGGGCCCAAACCCAGCTAGCCTTCTATTTTCCTTTTAAAATTTTTGGGGTCAGTGCCCTCGTAGTTTGACAACCCTCCCTCCCCCCCCTAAAAATTTAAAAATAGTTTTAGTTCTCAATCAAGATCAGCAGAGTGGTAGAGCATTTATTTGGATCCCCCACAATCACCTCAAGCCCCCCCCTTAGATTATTTTAGAATGTCCACTCAGCAGCGGTGAGGCATCTGCTAAGTGGGCCTTTGTTTATTGGTAGGAAATACTCCCTTAAATAATAATGTTAGAATGATGTTGGTCAACAATGTCTTTGTGTGTAATCTGCTTGCACTGTAAACATAAACCGTACTAATGTCTTCTTTTTGTTTGACTCCACAGCTCCCTAGCACACCACAGGAATGGCTGACTGTGGCAGATCAATTTGCCCAGCGGTGGGACTTCCCCAACTGCGGAGGGGCAATTGATGGGAAGCACGTCCACATAGTGCCGCCACCCCCGTTCGGGGTCATACTATTTCAACTATAAAGGTTTTAATAGCATAGTATTAATGGCGGTGGTGTTGGCACGGTACGAGTTCCTGTATGTGGACGTGGGGAAGAACGGCCGGATGTCCGATGGCGGAGTATTCACAGAGACGGAGTTCTCTCACCGTCTGCAGGCTGGGGGTCTTGCATTGCCTCCAGATGCAGACAACGTGGAAGGACTACCGTTCGTTTTCATCGCGGATGAAGCTTTTGGACTTGGATCACACCTCAACGCACCCTCACCCCGGAGAGGAGGGTTTTTAATTACCGGCTGGCCAGAGCCCGGAGAGTTGTGGAGAATGCCTTTGGGATAATGGCCAGCCGGTTCCGCCTATTTCAGACAGCTATCCATTTGACGGAATACAAACTGAACAACATTGTGTACTGCTGCTGCATAATGCACAATTTCCTAAGACATTATTCAACAACATATGTGTCAACAGTTGGGCCTGAGGCCGGTCCATCCGAGATGACCATTCTGACCGGCCTCAACACTGCCCGTACTGGCTTGGCCCCCCAAAGTGCCAGTGAAGTACATGATAAATACGTTGAGTACTTCACGGGTAGGGGGGCCATCGCAATGCCAGACCACATCTGACCTTTATAGCTTTTTGCTAATAAAAATATTTTTTATATTTACTACAAACTTATTTTGTCATTCTTGTAATTTGGGTTTATGTGTCTCCCAGGTTCTAGTAGTGCCAAGTGTATTTGTCGTTAGTAAATAGCCTCAATTCTCACAGGTAAAAACCTTGATTTTGCATCTTCAGAACTGCTTTTGAGCATAGAAAGAACAAGCCACACCTTTTTTAGACTTCCAGAATCTTTTTACTTTGTGCACCACATTTGTTGGTGGTTTTCTATATTAAGCATTTTTTTTATTTTTTGGGAGGCTTTTTTTGCAGAAACATGCATGGGTCAAAATCCCAAACTTTTTGTTTTAAAACTAAAAAAATAACACAGTGAAAAAGACAAACATGAGATGGGGTGATGTCACCCCTGATCCATCCCAAATGGGAAGAACCACACTTTCTTTTTGGGGCTCAAATGGGTATCTTCAACATGATCCCATGGCTAAGGTAAAAATGTGCTATCTGCCATCATGGGGGATCAATGGATGTGCTTTGGGGGTGAAAACCCTTCCTCTCACCTACTTGAGTAGGGAGGAAGAGGTTGCACCCCCAAAACAGGGACATAGATATCCTGTGACGGCAGATAGCACATGTTGAGTCACTGTGTGCATCTTCACATTTGGGCAGGTTGAAATACCGTTGCACATTTTGGATGCCAAATAGCACACTTAAAAAGGGGGGGGGCTCAGACTATTCGGCCCAAAATATCGATTATATTTTTATATTTCTGCTCAATCACATTCATTCGAGTTCGCATAATGTCCATTTTGCTACTACATTCCATTATTTCCTGAATGATTATTTTGGCGCTAGCACTCGAGAATGGAGGATTTGGAGTTCCTGACACACCACCACGTTCAGTCCCTAAAAAAATAAAATAAATTTGAACTATGCAGGCCTACATCTGTATTTAACTCAAAGTTGTGGTGACAGACACTGACCTGTTGTGCTGATAAGCTCCACCTCTCCTTCCTCCACCTCTCCTTCCTCCACCTCCCCTTCCTCCACCTCCGCTTCCTCCACCTCCGCTTCCTGAACATGCTGATCTTGGTCTGCTTTGTGATCTTCGGGGAGTTTCTGTGGTCTTTGGTTCCTCGTCTCCTCAGCTTGGTGTCCTCCCAGTCTCCTCTCCCCTATGGGAATGACAAAAATAATGTATCCTTTAGCACACAGAGATTTTAGGCCTGAAATTGGATTCCTTGTTTTGAAGTGGGGTACAATTGATATTTGGCCCTGAGTTCCAAGATGAACATATGAGATCTTGCGAACTCTACAAAGCAACATGTTTTTTTTTAGGTCACTCACAAATACACTTGGATAACCACCAAGGTATCCACTGGACCACCTGTGTGTGACCCCATTTATAAATTTGGTCATGTGGCCCAGACTATAGTATCTTGATCCAGAAAAAAAAGATGAGTACACAACTGCTGGAGTGTCATCTCCTTTACCCAGAATCCAGTTTAGCCTTTCATTCACATTCTAGTTTTACTTACAACACATCATCTAGCCAACAATGTGTAGATAAACATTGTTTAATTAAAATGAGGCATGCCCACATGTAGTTTACGTGGATATGTGACAAACATGTTTTGGGGAAGACCATCAAGTGTTTTTTACAACACATTTACCAAATAAGTGGACTCTCAACTTAACATAAAAGTTGACATTTTAAAATGTGAAACCAGTCAAGCCAAGCACATGTTGCGAAACATGGAAAAATACATATTACAATGTGAAACACAGTAAAAAAAAGCTTACTTTTTTCTATGCTTTTTTGAAGCTTCCTATACTGCTCCGGCTCCCTCAGCTTTAGGTCAGACCACCTTTTACGGAGTTGTTCCTTGGATCTCCTGAACCCATATTTTTTATAGAGAGTCCTCGCCACTTTGTCCATAATTTGAGACTTCCGGAGATTAGGGGTGTCGTATGGGCCATGCTTGCCGTCGTAATCCTTCCTCCGCAGAATGTCCACCATCTCCGCCATCTCAGCAAATGACATATTAGTCGCCTTGTATCTTTTTTTACTGGTTCGGGACGTTTCCGCCTCCGGGCTTTCCTCGTCGGTAATTTCTAATAAAGAAGCCACCTGTGTCTGCGACATGTCGCCGTCTCACACTGTGCATCGATCGTTAAGGGGCGGGGAAATGCATAAAAAGACCGTCATGGGCGGGCGACGAAGGCGGAGTTACACGCATGCGCAGGGTATAAAAAGGGGAAAGAAGTTATTAGGGATGCGCGGAGTAAGGACGACCGGAAGTGCACAAACGAACACAACTAAGGTAAGAAGGGAACTCAGGCCTTCAGTGGCCTATAATGGTTCCTGATTGTAAAGGGCAATATTGTGATAAGTTGAGGAGAATCAAATCTGATCTGTCTTTTTTTTATCCTTGTTTTTTTACTTGCTGATCCAAAAAGATGCATAAACTACGTGAGCCGGAGGTCATGTTGATTTTTATTGACAAATATAAGGAACTGCGCAACCTGTGGGAACTGAAACACCCAGCGTACCACAAGAGTGATGTACGTCGGGCAACTATTACCAAATTAGCAGAGGATATGAAGCCATGGATCCCAGATGCAGACTACACTATGATAAATAATAAAATCAACAACCTGCGTAATTCCTATAAAAAAAAAATACAAGGAAGTGCGCGAGTCGAAGAGATCAGGAGCAGCAGCCGACGATGTAGTACAGCCCAAGCTGTGGTACTACAAATATCTTCAATTTCTGGATGACCAGATCGAGGCCAGGGAATCTATTTCCAGCCTTCCCTCAACCCTTCCTTCCACCCTTCCCTCCAGCGTTCCTTCCACCCTTCCCTCCACCCCTGCAAAGGCGGAGGAGGAGCCACCTGAACTTGAAGAGCCAGATCTTCTCATCTTCAGCCAGGTATAGTATTTTTGCACATAATTATTGCCCTCTAAGTAATATTGTGATGAAATTGTTGGATTAGCCCAAAATGATAACATCCCCCCCCCACAAAAAAATATGCACCAGTCATGATATCCAAATTGTGTGTGAAAGATTCCCCAAATAATCAAACTTTTTTAATTTTTTAAAAACAGGATGAGGCAAGCCAGGAGGAAGAGGCTCAGGAATGTGGCAGGCAGGAGGAGGCAGGGCCAAGTGGGACTCAGCAGGTCCCCAGGCCTAGTGGCAGTACAGTCTCACAAGTGGCTCCCCTCCACGTCAGACCGCCAAAACATCGGCGGATGACACAAGTGGAGGAGGAGTCACTAAAGATGATCCGTGAGGCTGCTGCCATCATGAGGGCCCCCCTCAACCCTACGGAGGGTTTCAGTACTTATCTGTCAGATAAGTTGCTCCAAATGGAGGCGAGACAACGGGCCCTCTGTGAACACCTTATCTATATGGCCGTACACATGGGGGTGAGGGGGCAGCTGACTGAGGCCACCCATATCTCTCAGCAGGCCAATCCCTCTCCTCCTTCTCCTCCTCCTCCTGCCACATCACCACCCACAGTGGCCCAGCCTGCAAGGGTGCGTGGACGGGGCCATGGAGAGAACGCTGCAGGGAAGCGTGGAAGTAAGGCTACAGGGAAGAGCAGGAGGTGATTCTCTGGCCTCGAGCTGCTCTTCCAGAAGTTGCAGGTTGATGGAGTACCACAGCTTGGGATGATGCATGTCTTTGGCTGCTGCTCCTGATTTCATGCTGTTGTTGATCTCATTGTTCATCATAGTCATGTCTGCATTTGGGGTCTAATGACTTGATATTTTGTGCTAATTTCTGAATAGTTGCCCTTCGTTTTTTGTTTGCTTTTTTGCCAAAATAAATGGAGATTTGATTTCAGCCAACATACATGCCTGATGTGTTTTTTTTTAGGAGTAGCAATAACATTTCATAAATACAATGTGTAATTAATAACAAGGGACACCAACCTCCATGAGGAAACGTTAAAATATAAAATGTTGTTGTGAGAAATTGACACACCAAAAAATGCACAACAAATTTAAATACAAAAAAAAAAAAGGTTTGGTGTAATTTGTGAGGTCGGCCTTTAAGGATTAAACAAATTATTCATAAGATCACAAGAAAGAAGAAAGACATAAGTTTGTCAGAACTCGTGATAAAGATCTGCAGCAAAAATTACATTTTAAACACCGTTCTAAAGCAAAAAAACATGCGCTGCATTAAACGAGGCATTAACTTGCAGAATGACGAATGTGCTCTCTCCATTAGGAACGCTAGTTTTACCAGAACAAGCGCTCCCGTCTCCTAATTCAGTCTGAGCATGCGTGGGTTTTTTAACCGATGGACTTGCCCATAGACGATCGGAAATTACCATCGTTTTTTGATCCATCGGGAAATTTTAAAACAAGTTCTAGTTTTTAAAACCGATGGAAAAAAGACCGATGGGTACCATACACGATCGGTTGGTCTGATGAAAACCATCCATTGGACGGTTTTCATCAGTCAAACCGATCGTGTGTACAGGGCTTTAGACATTAAAAACCAGATTGGGTGGGTGAGAGTTGGATGGTAACTGAATTTACTGGAGATGATAGGGGCTTCAGGTAGACCCATGTTAACATATGACCACAAGCGTAAAAATTTCATCATAAACTCTCTTTTGAGTAGAATGGTTCAATCTGGTGGCTCATTCAGCAAAGTCTATGTGACCAGAGATCTTGGTCATCATCAAGGTATCCTGAGTAGCATTTTCTCTGCATTTGTCTTCAGCCTTTTTATTGCTCTTTATTGATCAAAACCAACTTTACTATTAAAGAGTATCTAAAACCAAAACCAAAAATATTTTATATATAAAAAAAACACATTTGAAATGCAGCCTGTGTTACACCATGGCCTTCTCCATAGATAGAGTGGGAAAATTGTATATTACAGGAATTAGGTTATTTACAAGATAACTACTGTAGGTGAAAATAAAGTTAGTTTTAAGTCAACATTTGACTTGGTGCAAAATAATTTGGCAGTTGTATAAATGTGTTAATATAATAGCATGATGTATTATTTTCCAGCCTTATTGATTTTATTTTTCAGAGCAACCTTTTCTCCCCCATTATACTCTTTCAATACAACACCAATCATTCGTAATATAAATTGAGCCATGACTCCATTAATGCATTTTAAAAGTGTACAATTTCCACTCTTAAGGGAAGCGTTTTTAAGACTATCTTTTTAATATTGGAGTGGACTTTTTTTCACCTTTGATGCAGCACTAATTTACACTTTCATGAAATCCCAACATAATAAAAGTAATGTTGCACATGAATACCCACCTACATACGTAGAGTAGCCTCTTCCATTTTCTGCATCTTGGATGACAGTGGAGCAGAATACCTGATGATTCTTTCAGCTTAGCCTACATATACTAATGTGAATTAAAGCATATTTAAACGAAAATAAAAATAAATATAATGCAGTTTACGAATCATTAGATATGGTAACAACATTGGTTTTCTGTTTTAAGTCTTTATTATAACTTGGCAGTCCTGTCAATAAGATACTTCCTGTCCTGAAGTTAAAACACTCACTCACTAACTGTATCTATGGAGGAACAGCTTTGTCATCCTAGGTTGATCTCCTGATTTGCCCCTCCCCTTTCACCATTCTCACCTATTCAAGAATGACATGGCCTGTTCCCACAGCCTCCTGCAATTACCCACATATCACATGAGACTGGAGGAATAGTGACTCACAGGGGCCAGTGGTTGGAGCTGGCAAACACCTTCTGGGGCAGGTTTCCTGGATCACGATGGCTAAGAAGGACCAAGATGGTAGTGTAGGACTCCTGAGCAGCAGATCACAGCAGGACAGCACTGGATCGGCTGGGCAGGTGAGTATTTGATTTTGATTTTGGACTTTGCTACATAACAGGAAAGAAGGGGTTAAAAAAATGTGGGGGGAAAGAAGTTCTTTAAGATGTCAAAAAAGGCATCAGACGGATAGAACATTTTCTGTTGTGTTCTTAAAGCCTGTGTATCATAAATGAAAGTTACTATTGTTTTGGCGAACCGGAGCTTCACTGTTTATGTGTAATCTGCCAATGAGATGTTGATAAACTGTAGTCATTGGAACCAGGGCTGTATCTACCCTCAGAGCCCATTCACACAGGGGCAACACGACTTCCAGCCCGATTTTATGAGGCAACTCAGACACGACCTGAGTATGAATCACAGCGTGACCTGGAGCTATTTACAAGGCAACTCCAAGTTGCCTGCAGGACAAGAGACATTCCAGTGGCCAATCAAACAAGAATCAGCTCTGTGGGAGGGAGGGGGGAGAGAGAGTTTTGCAGGAGAAATGTATGTTATCTTCCTGGAGAGTCGCTCCTATTAAGACAGGGAGAGGCGACTCCCATTGAAATGAATGGTTACAGGTCGCCTAGGAGTCGGATTGAAGTAGTACAGGGACCTTTTTTGAAGTCGGAGCGACTGCAGTAGTGTGCATAAGGACGGCTCCATTAACTTACATTGATTTCTTCAGCCAGCGCGACCTGAGGCGACTAGGGGCGACCTGGGGCGATTTGGAGTCGGATCCAAAGATGCCCCTGTGTGAATGGGCTCTTAGGACTCTATTTATAAATAACTCATGTGTGTAGTAATTCTTTGTTGCCTGGCAAATTTTACTTTACCTAACAGCCAGATAGAAAAATAGCAAAAGAACATTCACCCATGAGAGTTAACATTCACCAATAGAGCAAATAGCCTAACACTATAGGCTAAGAACATTCAAATAGCAGGGGAAATGAGAGAGACTTCTGTACTGTGTATAGTCTATGGATAATTTTGTGCAAATGGCCAAATTAATGGCTGCTCGCTCAAACAAATCTTCAGCTGCAGTGTCAAACAAAAAAGCATTTAGCAATGATATTATTACCATTACTTAATGTGACAGCTTCCTCCTGGTTGTAAGGAAGCAAAATATTCTTAAAGTTAGTTTCCTATCACGACTGAATGTTAGATAATGTTACATTTGCCCAGCAAAGGGCAACAAAGAAAACTATTACACACTTCCTCTTTTTAAGATTATATACAAAATCAATTGCTCCTAGAGAAAAGCAAGGGTGTTCACTGCCAGTTTCTCATGTTAGTTTGAGAATCTGGTTTAAGGTTATGGCTAATTTTATGATAGGATGGAAGTAGGATTTGTTGCAAATAAATGCAGGGGAATTATCCAAATTTAGGATTTTGGTGGCAGACATACATTTTGATACTGATAACTGTATTTGTGTGTTAAAAAACTTGATCCTTTTTCTGGCCTAGTGTTTGCAATTGTTTAAGGATTTTTACATACTGTATATACTAATTATTGGAAGGGGGTATATCATGTGGAATGATCAATGTTGTGCCTTCTTACATTACATGGTGTGAGGGGGCTAGCTCGGCAGCGGGTATGTGTGACCCCCGGGATGGGCTCCCCACCCAAAAACAGGCCCAGCAGACGGAGGTTGTGGTTTTCAAAATCAAAAAAAAGGTGCGGTTTATTTTCTATTTACAGTGACAAAAACACAGCAAGGCAAAAAAAACAAACACAAAATAAATCCTGGTCAACTTGACCTCTGACTAAACTTACAGGTTTCCTAACTAACGACTGGGATCAGCCTAGTGCTGTCCTAGTCCCTGGTTTTAAATGTCCAAGCAAAATATAGCCACACAGGCTTTCTCTCACCGCACAGGGGTTCACTCTCCCTAGACAGTCCACACAGGTCTGCTTCCAGGCATGAGCCAACATCTAATGAATCTGGGCTTTCTTATAGAGGCCTAAATGAGCTGACAAGGTTCAGCTGGACTCATCAACTCCCTGTCTGCACGACGCCCAGCCCTCTCCCTAGAGGTATGAGTCATCAATGAGCCCACTAGTCTCAGCTGGGCTTATACAACTCTCCACCTAGCTGTATAAATCGGCGTAAAGCCTGAATCTGGGCGAAATATATCTACCCCCCTGGATGCAACCAGGTGACTTTACCTTCCTGCTGTCACATACCCCCCCCTCTTGTTTTAACCTCGGGGTTGGAACACCAGCAATCAGGCATTCATGTACTCGAGACAAAGCATCCACATTCCCCATTTGAACGCCAGGGCGATGCTTTACTGTGAAGTTGAATTCCTGGAGGGCCAGGAACCACCAATTCACTCTTCTATTTGTTTCCTTGTTTTGAGCCATCCACTTTAACGGAGCGTGATCCGTAACCATGTCAAAGTGCCTACCTAGCAGGTAGTACCGAAGGGAATCTAGAGCCCACTTCACCGCTAAACACTCCTTTTCAACGGTGGCGTAATTTACCTCATGGGACTTCAACTTCCTGCTGAGGTAAATGACTGGGTGCTCTTCCCCGTTCCAGACCTGGGACAATACTGCTCCTAACCCCACATCTGACGCATCACTTTGTACGACAAAGTCTTTAGAGAAGTCGGGTGAGTACAACACTGGCTGGCTACATAAGGCTTGTTTCAAGAATTGGAATGCTGCCTCAGCCTCGGGGGTCCATTTAATCATGACCGACCCTTTCCCCTTCGTCAGGTTGGTTAGGGGCACAGCCTTAGAAGCAAAGTGGGGAATGAATCGCCGATAATACCCAGCGATTCCCAGAAAGGCTCGTACCTGCTTCTTGCTGTTGGGACGTGGCCAACTCTGGATGGCCTCGACTTTGTTGAGTTGGGGTTTTATTACTCCCCTCCCAATGGTGTACCCAAGATATTTGGCCTCCTCCTGCCCAATGGTACACTTCTTGGGGTTAGCCGTAAACCCTGCTTCCCGAACAGAGTCCAGGACTGCTTGCACTTTTGGCAGATGTGAGGCCCAATCTGTGCTATGGACAATTACGTCATCCAGGTAAGCCGCAGCATACTTCCGATGGGGCCTCAGCATCTGGTCCATTTTCCGCTGGAATGTGGCCGGCGCATTCTGTAACCCGAACGGCATTCTTTTATATTGGAACGCCCCGTCTGGGGTTACAAATGCGGTTTTCTCTTTGGCTGACTTGGCCAGGGGGATTTGCCAATACCCTTTTGTGAGGTCAAGAGTCGTCATGTATCGGGCTGTTCCCAGCCGGTCGATCAACTCATCTATACGTGGCATGGGGTAGGTGTCAAATTTTGTAACTTTGTTCAACTGACGAAAATCGTTACAAAATCGCCAGCTCCCATCCGGTTTAGGCACCAACACAATGGGACTAGACCAATCACTTTGGGACTCCTCTATCACCCCTAAGTTCAGCATTTTCTGTACTTCCTCCCGTATTGCCTCCCGTCGGGCCTCTGGGATTCGATAGGGTTTTAACTTCACCCTTTCACCGGGCGGGGTAATAATGTCATGCTCTACCCCAGATGTTTGTCCCGGCAGCTCAGAGAATACCTCCTTGTTGCGAAGCACAAACTCCTTAACCTCCTGTTGTTGGGGTTGTGACAAGGTGGCTGCGATTCCAACCTCAGGAATCACGCAACCAGTTTGAGCTGGTGACCAAGTGTCTGCGACTAGGGACTCTCTATCCCTCCAGGCTTTCAACAGATTAACGTGATAGATCTGTTCGGGCTTTCGCCTTCCTGGTTGTCTGACCTTGTAATTCACTTCGCTCACTTTTTCCATTATCTCGTAGGGGCCTTGCCATTTGGCAAGGAATTTACTTTCAACCGTAGGGACAAGTACCAATATCCTATCCCCCGGGGAAAAGGTACGGGTCTTGGCTCCACGGTTGTACACTCTCTGCTGTGCCAACTGCGCTTGGGCCAAATGTTCCTTCACGATGGGCATTACCTGTGCAATTCGATCTTGCATCAGGGCGACATGCTCAATCACACTCCTGTGGGGAGAACTCTCACTTTCCCAAGTTTCCTTGGCAATATCCAACAGCCCTCTTGGGTGTCTCCCATACAGTAACTCAAAGGGGGAGAATCCCGTAGAGGATTGGGGCACCTCCCTAATAGCAAACATCAAATAAGGAAGTAGACAGTCCCAATCCTTTCCATCCCTATCCACCACTTTCTTCAACATTTGTTTTAGGGTTTTGTTGAATCTTTCAACCAGCCCATCGGTTTGGGGGTGATACACAGATGTACGTAATTGCGTCACTTTGAACAATTTACACAGCTCCTTCATAACCCGGGACATAAAGGGTGTACCTTGGTCCGTAAGCAGTTCTTTACAAATACCCACCCGGCTAAAAACAAGAGATAGCTCTTTGGCTATGGTTTTGGCCGAGGTATTTCTGAGAGGGATCGCTTCTGGATAACGGGTGGCATAGTCCATTATAACCAATATGTACTGGTGCCCCCTAGCGGACTTGATTATAGGACCTACCAAATCCATTGCGATTCTCTCAAACGGGACCTCAATGATGGGTAGAGGGACCAGCGGGCTACGGAAGTGTGGCATCGGGGCCGACCTCTGACACACAGGGCAGGAGGAACAATAATTTTCTATGTCCTTCATCACCCCAGGCCAATAGAATCTCTGTAATACCCTCTCTCGGGTTTTCTCTGTCCCCAGATGACCTCCAAGAATGTGCCCATGGGCCAACTCCAACACCAACTTCCTGTAAGGTTTGGGCACCACCAGCTGCTCAACGGTTTCTTCTTATCCGCCCCTGGGGATGGTCTGGTCTTAGGGTGGAAAGTCTGAGTGTCTCTGGAAGAGGCCGTCAGGTTCTCTGTAGCCAAGTATTTCTCCACACGATCCACAAGACCATCGGCCGTCTCTGGGTCTCCATGGCTTACCCACTTTTGGATGGCAGTAGGAAGAGCTCTCAAAAACCGATCCATTACAACACGTTCCACAATCTTTGGTGCGGACAAAGTCTCTGGCTGTAGCCACTTTCTGCTCAGGTGAATGAGATCATACATTTGAGACCTGGGGGGTTTTCCAAGCTGGAAAGTCCAGTTATGCACACGCTGAGCCCGGACAGCCAGGGTGACACCCAGCCTTGCCAATATTTCAGCTTTTAGCATCACATAGTCTTTTGCTTGGTCAGGCTCTAGGTCATAGTAAGCTTTCTGCGATTCACCCGTTAACAGAGGAGCCACCAGTCCAGCCCACTGCTCCTCAGGCCACTTTTCTCTTTCAGCGGTCCTTTCAAATGTGGTCAAAAATACCTCTGGATCATCCTCTCCAGTCATTTTTGTCAATAAACGACTCACCCCAAAGGACGCGGTATTAGTGGGACGGCTTTCCTCACCGGTCTGCGGACGTTGCTGCATTACTGCTTCCATCTGTTGTTGTAGTCTCTGCTCTTGCTTCTGCAACAGGTCTATGAAGCGGGCCTCAGATTGCTGTTGGGCTTGTTGCTGAGCCTCCAGACTCTGTTGTAAAGTTGCAAGGCTCTGTTGATGAGCTTGCTGCTGGGCTGCAAGGCTCCTTTGCAAACCTGCATTTGTCTGCTGTTGATTGGCATTTGCTAGAGCCAGCTGTTTCAGTATCTCCTCCATGCTGGCTTAAAAAAAAACTGCCCGCATTCTCCACCAACTGTGAGGGGGCTAGCTCGGCAGCGGGTATGTGTGACCCCCGGGATGGGCTCCCCACCCAAAAACAGGCCCAGCAGACGGAGGTTGTGGTTTTCAAAATCAAAAAAAAGGTGCGGTTTATTTTCTATTTACAGTGACAAAAACACAGCAAGGCAAAAAAAACAAACACAAAATAAATCCTGGTCAACTTGACCTCTGACTAAACTTACAGGTTTCCTAACTAACGACTGGGATCAGCCTAGTGCTGTCCTAGTCCCTGGTTTTAAATGTCCAAGCAAAATATAGCCACACAGGCTTTCTCTCACCGCACAGGGGTTCACTCTCCCTAGACAGTCCACACAGGTCTGCTTCCAGGCATGAGCCAACATCTAATGAATCTGGGCTTTCTTATAGAGGCCTAAATGAGCTGACAAGGTTCAGCTGGACTCATCAACTCCCTGTCTGCACGACGCCCAGCCCTCTCCCTAGAGGTATGAGTCATCAATGAGCCCACTAGTCTCAGCTGGGCTTATACAACTCTCCACCTAGCTGTATAAATCGGCGTAAAGCCTGAATCTGGGCGAAATATATCTACCCCCCTGGATGCAACCAGGTGACTTTACCTTCCTGCTGTCACAATGGTTAAAAAAAGACACTAGTCCATCCAATTCAACCAAAAAAAAAAAACACAATTGATCCAGAAGAAGGCAAAATAAAAACCCCATAAAGCATTATCCAATTTGCTCCAGAGGGGAAAAAAATCTTCCCGTTCCCCCAAGAAGCAAATTCCCTGGAGGGGAAAAAAATCTTCCCGTTCCCCCAAGAAGCAAATTCCCTGGATTAACTTTACCTATAAATATTAGTATCCAGTTATATTATGTGTATCTAGGAAATAACCTAGGCCTTTTCTTAAAACATTCTACTGGCCAGAACCAGCTCTTGAGGGAGTCTATTCCATGTAGCTCTTACTGTGAAGCCGCCTTTTCCATATTTGCAGGTTAAATCTCTTTGTATTAACTCTTTATTTACACATTTTTCAAATTTACAACATATAAAGTCGGTGTCTCCACCTTACGCTTCCATGTTATATCAATCAAACACATACCTTCCCTCCCCAAACCCCCTCCCCTAACAAAAGATAACAATAACAACAAAAAAAAAAGAAAAAAAAAACACAAAAAAGGAAAGAAAACCTACCCCACCTCTCGCTCCCCCTCCCCCCCCCCCCCCCCGTCACCTCCAGTATTAATCAATTCTGTTCATACCGCGCCCCATTTTCCCCCCGGAGCCCTGCCCTCCTTCATTTCTCCTATTTCTCTTAGCACTCCAACAGCATCATATATTCTCCGGACTTTTTAAACTCTATCCACTTCCCCCATACGTTGTTATATATTTCTATACAGTCTTCCCTTCTGTGTATTGTTTTCTCTATTGATCTCAACCAATCTATTTTAACTGTCCATTCTTTCATTGAGAGGGCTTTAGGAGTTTTTCACAGTCTTGGAATCAGACTTTTAGCTGCGTTCAGGAGGTGTGGCACCAGGGAATTTTTATATTGCGCTGTCTTTTTATCTGTATCATGCAACAGACATTTCCACAGATCTTTCTGAATCTGTTTTCCTGTTATTTGATAGATGTTATCTATTACTCTCTCCCAGTAAGACCGGATCTTCCCACACTCCCACCATAGATGTGCAAAGCTCCCAAGAGCCCCACAGCCCCTCCAACACATTGATGGGATCTCTATGCTTGCCTTATTTGCTCTCTGCGGAGTGACATACCACCTTGCTATTAGTTTGTAACACATCTCTACTGTCTTGACGTCACTAGAAGCAAAGCAGGCTATCTTCAGGATCGTATTTCTATGTTTTTCCCCCTGTAGGGTGTCTATTTCTTCCTCCCATTTTCCCAAATAGGGGGGATATTTAGGTCCTATTTCTTCCATCAATATTTTATAGATTTTGGATACACTCTGCCTCAAGCACCGCGGGGAGGAGAGGAGTCTCTCAATTGAGTTCATATCCCCCTTTCCCCGCAGTGGTTGGGGGAGTGTTTGTGTAAAGTGCTGTATTTGTGCATATTTCCACCTATCCAATGGTCTGCTCCCCCATTTTTGTGTTAATTCTGTGAAGGTGCATAGCCTATTTCCCGTCATCACATCTTGTAATAGTATTTCATCTTTTTTTGACCATCTGATAAAATATATGTGCTCATCTTTCCCAGGTTTAAAATAACTTGTGTCTAATAAAGAAATTAAAGGTGAATTATATTGCCAATGATATAATCTACTCAATTCGTCCCATGTCCTAAGAGTGTGTTTAGTTAATGGATTTGTGTTTTTTGCCAGTTCACGATACTGTCGTGGAATCCACACCCTCTTCCCTAAATCTACTTTACTTTGTGCTTTTTCAATTTCCACCCAACCTTTTCCCTCCTTATTATGTATCCAACCTGTTATCCATGAAATGACGATTGCCTGATAATACTTCTTAAAGTCTGGTGCTGCTCCCCCCCCCTAGCTTTTTCCCCTTTACCAATGTTGCATATGAAATTCTAGAGTGCTTGTGTTTCCAAATGTATCTTAAAGCTAAGGTGCTTAATTTCGCAAACAATTCCTGTGGGACTCTTATTGGGATCATTTGGAATATGTATGTTAATTTAGGCAAAATAATCATTTTTGAGGCATTTATCCTCCCTAACCAAGACAGGGGTTTGTATCTTAGATAGTTAAGTTGGTCTTTTACCTTATTTAGTATGGGAATATAATTTGCCGCATACTGTATAAGGACTCCAATGACGCTGTTAACTTTACCATCAAATATCCTAGTTCCTCTTTACACCAGGCGAAGGGGAAAGCGGGCTGGATTGCCAGCTGCTCCTTTTTTGCCATGGTTATATTTAAGATCTCAGATTTTGATATATTGATTTTAAAATTTGACATTTTCCCATATCTACTTAATTCCTTTAGTATGATAGGTATTGTTGTCCTAGGATTGAAGATAAAGAATAACACGTCATCTGCGTATGCAGCCACCTTGTACTCCCTGTCCCCAGCTCTCACTCCTTTTATGTCCTTATTTTTCCGGATTGCAGCTAATAATGGTTCCAATGCTAATACAAAAAACATTGGTGACAGGGGGCAGCCCTGCCTTGTACCATTAAATAGTTCTAGGGAAGGGGATAAAGTTCCATTTATCTAATTTTATCTGTTGGATGAAAATAAAACACAGATATCCATCGCATCATCTTTTCTCCAATTCCCAGAAATCTCAGTGTTCCTAGCATGAAGCCCCAGTCTACTCTGTCGAAGGCCTTTTCAGCATCTACCGACAGAAGTATGACTGGGGCCCCCTCTCTCTCTCGCCTCATGTATTAAGAACAGAGACTTGAGGGAGTTATCTTTCCCCTCCCTCCCTGATACAAACCTGACCTGGTCACTATGAATCCATTGTGGTAATAGTGGCTTTAGTCTTCCTGCAATTATTTTTGAGAAAATCTGATTCTTGGTATTTAGTGATGATATCGGTCTGTAGCTATCCGGTGCTCTTGGGTCCTTACCTTCCTTAAAAAATAGGGTTATGTAAGCCATCAGTGCCTCTTCTCGTGGGTTCTCACCTTCCGCTAGTGCATTAAAGTATTCGCATAATTTGGGGACCAGTCGTTTTTGAAACCTTTTGTAGTACATAATTGAGTACCCGTCAGGGCCAGGGCTCCTCCCTGTGGCCATATCTTTAACTGATTTAGATACTTCTTCCTGTGTGATTGGTATTTCCAGAAGCTTCAAGTCCTCTTTAGGAATCACTGGAAGATCCAGGCCCTGCAGGTACTCTTGAACTTCTTCCTTAACCCCCTCTTAGCTTCTTTTTGTCTAACATTGTACAACTGGCTATAATACCCGTGGAAAACCTTTGTTATTTCGGGGGATGAATGCAATATTTCTCCTTTATTGTTTTTAATTTTAGCTATAAAAGGTGCGTTTTTTTTTCTCCCTACTACCCTTGCTAACCATTTCCCTGATTTATTGCCCCACTGATTCATCTCTTTGTCCACTATATGGAAGACTTGTTTTTTCTCCTGCTCTAATAATGTCCCCAGTTCTTCTTTTTTATTTATCAACTCTAGCTTTTCTGGGATACCCTTCGGTCTCGTCTGTTGCTCCAGCTCATTTATCTCTCTATATAGATTGTTGATCTTTTTTCCTTTTTCTTTTTTTTCCATGCTCCTATACTTATTAACACCCCCTTATGTATCCTTTATGAGCTTCCCACAGAGTACCCCTTGAAATTTCAGGTGTATCATTAATGAGAAAGAATTCCTCAAGCTCCTGCTCTATCCTCTTATTCACCTCAGGATTTTGAATCAGGGAATCATTCTGGTCACCAGTCATCTCTATGCTTCCTATCCGGCGCCAAACGATTCATTCTCTGGGCCCCCGATGGCACGGGAGAGCCGGGAGAAGCACCGGATGGCGGCGGGGAGGGGGGATGTCCCCTCCCGCCGCCTATAAGAGCGATCAAGCGGTGGAACTGCCGCTATGATCATTCTTATTGTGCACAGAATCGCAGGCAGAAGAGAAGGATATCTGAATGATGCCTCTAAGCTGCAGGCATCATTCAGATATACCCCCACAAAGCCCAGGATGTCATATGAAGCCCACCCAGGATGGGAGATCCCATCTGTGAACGTCATATGACTATGGGCGGTATTGAAGTGGTTAAATTCTGCTATTTTTTTCAAAGTTTTCCTCAAAAACCTATCTGGGTCCCTATTTGGAGAGTAAATGTTTGCTATAGTGCAATCTACATTGAACGGTTTCCCTTTAATAAAAAGCCAACTGCTTCTTTACCACAAACACCATATTTCTATCAAATCCTATAGCCACCCCACGAGAAAGATTTGAGGCCCCATAGTACCATGTAGGGAAAAACTGAGAGTACAGCCTGCTCCCCGAGGAATGCGTGATATGTGTTTCTTGAAGGCAAGCCACATTTACCCCATAGCATTGTAATTCCTTATTTACCGCAAACCTTTTCCCTGAGGAATTTAAACCTTTAACATTATATGATACTAAATTCAATGTAGTCATAAGTCATATTGGGAGTGGCTGCCCCCTTTCTCCTTCCCTCTCCCCACACGGGGACGCCACGGTCCCCATCAGAGGAGAGACAAAGGAGGAGAAAGGGAGGGGCCAGGAGAGAGAGGATCCAACCAGACACAAAGAGAGCAAAAAAAACAAGAAAAAAAACAAGGTAAAAACAAACTGAGCAGCTCAGAATAAAGTTGAATAGTGTCCTTGCTATAGGTTTAGACCATTTACGTACCTCCCAAAACCTGACTGGAATACTCGCAGGATGTTGCTAAGACTTTGCTATGTAAGGCCTAGTTATTACTGCTCACCTACACCGACACAAGAGTTAAGCCTCGTACACATGATCGGTTTTGTCGGCAAGAAAACTGCTGGGAGAGCCTTTTTCAGAGAAAACCGTTCGTGTATGGTTTCTCATCGGGAAAACTGCCTGGAATCTCGACGATAAAAATAGAGAACCTTGTCTCTATTTTTCTCGTCAGGATTCTCGCAGAGTTTTCCTGCCGAGAAAACCGTTCGTGAGTATGCTTACCTGTCCCCGGTAAGCCCACGCATGCTCGATGAGACTTCGACGCATGCGCGGTAGCATACAAGGGTAGTGTAGGGTGTAGCAAGATGGCGGCGACGGCATAGTCGATGACCTCACTGCGTTCTTGCCATTCAAAATAACGGCGGTTCTTTTGAATGGTTGCGTGTGTACACGGGCTTGGCAAGACAAGCTTGCCAGGAATCCCGTTGAGAAAACCAAAGTTTTTTTTCGACTGGATTCCCGCCCGTGTGTACAGGGCTTTAGAATTTTCTCTGATTCAAGCTCCCTCACATGCTTTTCCCTTAATGCAGTAGCTCTGAGGTCAGCATTTAAGAGCTCACTCCTGAGATGGAAGAGGTGAGCAGTAATGACTAGTCTTCATTTACCCACATCCTAGCAATGTCCTGGGAGTATTCCGGTCAGGATTCAGGAGAAACATAAATGGCCTACACCTACAGCAAGGGCATTGTTCAACTTTAGTCATAGCTGCAGTTTGTTTTTATCTATAGACGACCCTTATCTGCAAAGCACGTTTTTTGGTAAAGGTGAACTATCCCTTCAAGCAAACACAAAAATCTCATTAGTGTTTGAGTCAGAGCACCATGGACTGTTTTACAGTGATTGTTTTTTTTTTTTACAAAAAAATAAAAAAAATAAAAGCTAATGTTCCTTTCCTCTTTTTTATATTACTGTTTAGGATTGTCTTACATTAGCTTTAATGTCCTACAGTGTTTTTGCAGGAAGTATATGCACTTACAATAATAATGGGTAAAAAAAGGGTATTTTTAGGCAACCCAAAGATGAGTCAATTTTTTTTCTTTTGTTCAACCATTATGTTGAATGAAAAAAAAAAAACACTCTCAATGTGGATGGGGGAACCCTCTCCACTGAGCTTTTGTATTCTGACAGTGTGGAGACTTTCCCATCTTCAGAATACACTGATCAGCATTGCAGGCTATAGCCTGCAGCGCTGATCAAGTAGTGAAAATCTGACAGGGCAATTGTACAGGAGTTGATTGTACAACCCCAGTGGCCATACATGGATCAAAATTAATCTGGTTCCTGTTGAACCGGACACATTTTAGTTTATGTATGGGCAGTTTTACTGAAAATAAGATTTAATAAAAAAGTGTACAGAGAGTTAAATATGAAAACAGGATTCCTCAAGGGGTGGGATTTTAATGAACCAGAAACAGTGAGTGGTATAGTAAAAAAAAAGTACAACATTTGTTGGTAGAACATCAAATAAAAAGTTGAATCAAATAAAAGCAAACAAATAGCATGTATGACAACATTGAATCAAACCAGTGAATGACCTATACATTGACTGTCTATGATGATAGGACAGCGGAAATCCAATAAAAGCAAACACATAGCAAGTATGACAGAATTCGATCAAACCAGTGAATAACCTATAAAATAACTGTCCATAGTGATAGGACAGAAGAAACCAACGCGTTTCAACAAAAATAATGAAGGTCTTCTTCAGGGACAATAGGTTATACAATTCCAGATTTTCATGATTAATCCTATGTGCTAATGATTCAACAAGTGGAAGTCATAGCTCAAGAGCAGAAGAGGGATGGAGCGCTGTAGGTGTGCCGACAAGCAAGGAGGGCTAAGGCTGCCAAAAAAGGCCCCAGTCTCTAGCCGAAGAACCCCAAAAGGGGCCAGGGCAAGTGAAAGACCGATAAGTCTCAGCAGTAACTCCAAAACCTTAATCACATGAAGTGCATGGAATCACTAGGTGTAAGGGTAATATGGTGATGGTGCAATGAAATGTCCAAATAATATCAACATTGGACTATTAATATTTTTGCCACATACAAAAAGCACCAGAGCTGAAGATAGAAATGAAGATGGAGCCTTTGCTAAGTAGAGGCATATCCCATCTGACTGTGGGTCTCAACCATATCTTGTAATGCAACTGTGCAGTGTACGCATCTTCATTTCTCTCTTTAGCTCTGGTGCTTTTTGTATGTGGCAAAAATATTGATGTTACAGTGCTTATGATTACCCTATAATTTTTTCAAACATTTTCTGAAGACATTAACACAAAACTTTTGGCACTGTGGGTATGAGAGCTTCAGCTGTGACAATGAAGCACCTGTCATTTGCCCTCCCTTTCCTCTCCTCTTGTCTATTTACATTGTATTCTATTCACTGAATCAAAGCTCTTTTCTGTGAATGTTTTTATTTAAAGATTCTGTGAATGCACAAGGGAGAGAAAAATTAGGGTAAACAAGAGGATCCCTTCACTATACGAGAGTTGCAGCTCTCATACTTGCAGCACCTGAAGTTCTGCACTGACAGTGGTATCCAGAAAACAAATGAATTGATTATAGAGTAAACAGAAAAACCACATTGCAATAGGTAAGTATTTTTGCTTTAGGAATTTTGATAACTCTCTGTAGCTGTGGTTCTTTTTTAAATAGAGAAAGCCTAGCTAATAACTGAGACACTGGTAACCCTTTCCTCCAGATAGCAGCTAAAATTATATTCCACATTTGCTACAAAAATCACTAAAATGGCCATAGCTACACAATTGCTGAAAAATTCCAGAATTAGTGAAGTACAGAAACTAAACACTGCCATCTGGTCATCAGCAGGTACTGTAAGACAAACCAACAATATAAATGTAAAACTAAATTCCTAAGCTGTATTCAAATAAGTGGGTTCTGGGTTTTTGACATAATAGCAAATTGAAACTCAGTTATTTTTAGAAGTGAAATGCTCTGGGGACTGCTAGCTTTAGTTTTTATGTGAGTCATTAAGCAGAAACTCAGCGTAGCTTCTAAAAAAAAAAAAAAAACACATTTTCTTTTTCGCATTTTCAGAGCTAATTTACTATACCTGCTGTTCATTTTAGGATTTGCAATTTCTTTTAATATTTCTTCAGTTACAGTTTGTTTTTTGTTTCTTTTATAACAGACGTGGAGAAAATCCTATGAATTGCTACTCCCCCGGGGCTCGTCTCTTAATGTTTTAGCTGTGTCAAGGTGTCTGACAATATTCCAATTACCATATGCTGAAATGGCTTAGAATTACCCTCCTAAAGATTTTGTTTCTTCTGTAAAACCGCTTAGACTTAACATTTTGTCACAGTTCAATCAGGATGCTGCTAATTTCAGTGAAGAATTTGTGGCACACAAAAGCAGTAGAAAGGCCAGCAAAATTCAATAAGTGAAGCTAAAAAGCTGCATAAAATTCTTCTGCAGTGTGATTGTAGGAAATAGAATATGGTAATGAAGATAATGTAGATCCCTACAGGTTCGAACTTACAGTATATTAACAATACACATTAAAAGAGCACAATGAGAGCATGAGCGGCTCTCGGACATGGCGGGCATGTAGAGGTTGAGCTCCCGATCCTGCCAGCTCTCCGGACCCCCGATCTGCTTCAATTTCACTACAATCACCACGGGGGTAAGCACGATCACATCCTGTGGGTACAGAGCACCCCATGGGAAAAATCGACCAACAAAAACACTGTTATAAGCTGCTTTTAGACCCACGCTCCCAGTCTGCGATGGACAAATTCCTCACTAGGCTGCAATCCCCAGCCTTGCCTACACTCGCGGGCCCGCTCGCTGACATGGACCCCATGCTGGGGATAGACGACCAGGGTGATGACACTTCTCAGGTCCAGGACACTCAGGTACCTCCTGCAATGTCCCCCCAAGCCACACAAGGTATATTAACCCCTGAGCTTATGGATGAAAAGCTACAGGCACTCCTCCAACAAATAACACGCAACGCTGCAGCTGAAGTGAGCAAGCTTTCCCAGAAATTGAGGGGTGAAATCGCTTAAATAAGGGAGAGGACTGATGCTATAGAGACTAAATTTGTTGAGCTGGTTAACTATGTTCAAGAACTGCAACAGGAAGATCAGGAAAATAGGGAAAGAAGGCAGAATTTATGATTCCGAGGTATACCGGAATCGATTGGAGACAACACATTACGCCAATACTTGCTGGGCCTCTTCAATACTTTGGCCCCCAGAATTTCAGATATAGATTGGAGGTTGGACTGTGCTCATCGGTCCCTGGGTCCTAAACCACCATCTGGAGCCAGACCTAAGGATGTCATAGTACGCTTTCATTACTATGACAGCAAAGAAGCCTTAACCCTTCCCACGCGTAACAAATCAATAGGGGCGAAAATCCAGATATATAATAACCTTTCCCCGATCACTCTGGCTAAGCGCAAAAACCTACGTCCGATTACCTTCCCACCTGCAGAATCTACGTATACCATACTTTTGGGGGTTTCCTGTTCGTCTGATTGTCCCTTGGGATGGATCCCAACATTGCCTCCGGGATATTCATGAAGGTGAAGCTTTTATAAAGAGCCTGGGGCTTCCACCCATGCCTGATGATTTTCTACTATCCCCTACTACACAGCCAAGTCGTACTGTCCCAACTACGCCTAATCGAGTGTGGACGCCGGTTCGGAACAAGCAGAAAAAAATCTTTCTCCACTCTTCAATGCTCTTCCAGATGTCCCCCTTGAATAGCTGGAAAACATAGTTGGCCTTTATCTTTTGGCTGGATAGCCTATACCCTGGTGACTGATGACTATGTGCCATTTTGCTTTCTTATTCAATTTTTTTTTGCTTTTTTGCTTTTCTTTTTCTTTGTTTTTTTTTGTCTTTGTTCTTTTCTAGCGGTCATCAACGTGAACACCAAGCGGATCTGTTCCCAGATAACTGGAGAACCAACCACGCATACCCATGGGGTAAAGTTTTGAAAGTTTTAAAACATTTTTTAAAGTTTTGACAGTATTAAAAGGCTTGAGTTTTATGTATTAACTCTAAATTCCTATAGTCTTTTGCTAGTTGCCTTCACCCTTTCTGTTCACTATGCTGACTTTGGGTTTTAAAATATGCATATGGAAAGATGAGGTCATCATTAAGCTATGTTTTTTTTTTGTCAAGCTTTGATTCACACTCATACCGCTATCTTTAGCTGGAGAGCGGAGGGATCCCCCCTCCTCTCGTCTCCAGGTGATGAGACTCGCCGCGTTGCCCCAATTGGTCCCAGATCTTGGTATGGGACTCCTGAGAAGTATTTGTCTCTCAGGTATAATGACTTTGTTTTGTCTTTTTTTTTTGTTTTTTTGGACCCCTCCTGGGTCTCACCAAAAATGTTTTTTTACTACTTTTCAAGATGTTTCAGAGACTAAAGGACAGTGATATATATATGTTCTACTATAGGGCAATTTTACCTTTACAGGTTATACGGGTGATGTGTTTTCAAGTTTTTAGAAGCACATGGAAAGTTAACGTATTATGGCTTTGAGAATAGTATCTCACAATGTTAAGGGTCTGAATTCTAGCCAAAAGCGCTGGCTTGCCCTTAAGGACTTTAGAAGATCTGGTGCTGATATTGTGCTGATACAGGAGACTCACTTCCCCACTGGGGGTTCGATGAAATTTGCATCTAAATATTTCCCCAACTCTTATATGGCCTCTGCCCCTAATGGCAAAGCTGGAGTGGCTATCCTTATTAAAAAATCATGCCCCATAAGGGTTAAAGACAAATACATTGACCCCCAGGGGAGGTTTATCATCTTGGTTTGTAAATATCTGTCAACCACGTTTACATTGGTTAACGTCTATGTACCCAATTCGGGTCAAATAGCTTTTTTAGAAAACTTTTTCTGTCGTTTACAATGTTATTCTCAACCATTTCAGATAATAGGGGGTGATTTTAACCTGATCATGTCTCACAGGCGGGATAGACTCACACTCTTTGGGGATACTCCATCCCAACGAGTGAGGTCTCAAGCCACATCTTTTAGGAAATTAATTAGATCCCAAAGATTGTTAGATGCATGGAGAATCAAACACCCAACACAAAGACAATACTCCTTTTACTCCATGGCCCATAAAATGTACTCCAGGCTGGACAATTTTTTATATCGTCACCATTGATCCCCTATACAGTTGAGGCTGATATCTCCCCTATCACATGGTCTAACCATGCCCCCATTTCTTTAGAGCATTTGCTACACAACTCATTGCCTAGGACTTGCCATTGGTGACTTAATGAACACCTTCTCAGTTTTCTCCCTACCAAAGACAGATTGACTAAAGATCTGAACACATTTTTTGAGTTAAATGTGGGGTCAGTGCAAAAAATCTTGACCCTTTGGGAGGCTCACAAGGCCTGTTTCCACAGCTATTGCATTACTGAGGGCTCTCGCCTTAAGAGAGATGGTGAGAGTCGTCAGGTTTCTTTACTAGCTGATTTGAAGTCTGCGGAGCGAGATCTTGTGGGGTCCCCAATGGTTGAAGCTCTCCGTAAGGTTATAGCTCTACGCAATCAAATAAAATCATTAGCATATAATAAGGTAGCGAAATCCCTTATATGGGTAAAACAAAAGTTTTATGAATTCTCAAATAAGCCTCACAGAATGTAAGTTAATAAGTTACGTCCATGTCCTTTTCACTCCTTTCCTGAGCTACTAAGGCAACAAGACGGCACTCCCACCCACTGTCCTCAAGCTATGACAAAAAAATTTGGAAATTTTTATAGAGAGCTCTATAATTGTCTCACCCCAGGAAATAACTTCCACTTTACGCAAGACAAGTTTGATCAAATTCTACATAACCTACCCTTACAAAAACTGTCATCCTCAGACCTTGAAAAACTCAATGCCCCTATTACCCCTGAGGAGCTTACAAAAATAGTTAAAGATCTTCCGGTACATAAGTCTCCAGGTCCTGATGGTCTTACATACCTTTATTACAAAACTTTCTTGCCCATTCTGATGCCACATATGCCAAAACTATTTACTTCACTGTTACAGGGGGAGATCCCACATTCTCAGTTCACCCATTCCTATATATCAGTAATCCCAAAACCAGGAAAGGATCCATCTTTACCTGACAATTATAGGCCCATAGCCCTATTGAATTCTGACTATAATAGGATTTTTATAACAGCTTACCTGTAAAATCCTTTTCTTGGAGTACATCACGGGACACAGAGCGACATAGTCATTACTAATGGGTTATATAGATACCTTCAGGTGCTGGCACTGGCAACTTCCAAAACCGGAAGTACCCTCCCCTATATAAGCCCCTCCCATCTGGGAGCACCTCAGTTTTGTAGCAAAGCAATAAGTGTCCCTAAAGAGGGGTGGGAGCTCTGTGTCCCGTGATGTACTCCAAGAAAAGGATTTTACAGGTAAGCTGTTATAAAAATCCTATTTTCTTTCTCGTACATCACGGGACACAGAGCGACATAGTCATTACTAATGGGATGTCCTAAAGCAATGCCCAATGAGGGGGGGGATACACCATACATGAGCTGAGCGCTATCAGACATGAGGATCTTTTGCGGCCTGCAACACACTGCGCCCAAAGGCGACATCCTCCTGACTTCTAACGTCCACCTGGTAGAACCTAGTAAACGTGTGTACTGAAGACCATGTTGCGGCCTTACAGATTTGAGCCAGGGAGGCCTGGTGATGCGCTGCCCATGAAGTTCCAACTGCTCTCGTGGAGTGCGCTCTAACTTTGAACGGAGGCGGTCTCCTTCTCAAGCCATAGGCTTGCATTATGACCTGTCGAATCCACTTGGCTAAAGTAGATTTTGACGCTGCCTGACCCTTTCTGGGGCCTTCCGGCAGAATAAACAAAGTATCCGTTCTGCGAATCTGAGCAGTGGCTTTTAGATAAGCTTTAACTGCTCTTACTACATCCAAAGAATGCAATAACTTTTCCTCTACCGAAGTAGGTTTGGGGAAAAAAGAAGGAAGAACCACATCTTGGTTCAAATGAAACCTCGATACCACCTTAGGAAGAAAGGCTGGATGAGGACGTAACACTACTCTGTCCTTATGGATAACCAGATATGGCTCTTTACAGGACATAGCTGCTAATTCCGACACTCTTTTAGCCGAACAAATGGCTACTAGAAAAATCAATTTCCTGGTGAGAAGAACCAAAGAAATATGCTGTAATGGTTCAAATGGTTGTTTCTGTAGAACCGACAGAACCAGGTTTAGATCCCATGGACATATGGGAATATTAACCGGAGGACTAATACGCATCACTCCTTATCTAAAGGCTTTGACTAGTGAATGCGAAGCCAAGGGCCTTTGAAAAAATATTGACAAGGCCGAAAACTGACCTTTGATAGTACTCAAGGCAAGCTTCCTATCTACAGCCCACTGTAGGAAGTCCCGACTCCTACCTATTACGTACTTATGTGGATGCCATTTCTTGGCCTCACACCACGCGATGCACGCCTTCCAGATTCTATAGTAGATCTGCCTGGATACCGGCTTCCTGGCATTGATCATGGTAGATACCACAGGATTAGAGAGCCCTCTCTTTTTTAGAATGTGGGCTTCAATAGCCAGGCCGTCAAACCTAGGGCTGGTAAGGAAGGGTGGTATATCGGTCCTTGCGAAAGCAGGTCCGGACGATGTGGGAGAGTCCAAGGACTCCCCACTGACATTTTTACAATCTCCGCGTACCATGCTCTTCGGGGCCACGCTGGAGCCACCAGAATCACTGGTTTCTTTTCTACCCTGATTCTGCGGAGTAATCGAGGTAACCATTGTGGCGGTGTGAATGCATATATCAGCTTGAACTGATCCCAAGGGAACACTAGGGCATCCGAGCCGCAAGCTAGGGGATCCCTTGTCCGAGAGACAAACCTGTCCACCTTTGCGTTGAATCTGGATGCTAGAAGATCTACATCCGGTGTTCCCCACCGCTGACATATTGTCCAGAAAACCTCGGGGTGAAGGGACCATTCCTCTGGGCATAATTGCTGGCGACTTAGAAAGTCCGCCTTCCAATTCTCCACTTCTGGAATGAATACCGCAGATATGGCTGGGACATATCTTTCTGCCCATTTCAGAATGTAATTTACTTCCCTCTGGGCTGCACGACTCCTGGTGCCCCCCTGATGATTGATATATGCCACTGCTGTGGCATTGTCTGATTGAATTCTGACAGGGGACCCTTGGAGTTTGGATGTCCATGCTACTAGGGCATACCGGGCTGCTCGTATCTCTAAGAGATTGATGGGCAGGGCCTTTTCTGCATCCGACCATCTGCCCTGGAGAGACCATTGCTCCAGTACTGCTCCCCAGCCTATAAGGCTGGCATCTGTAGTGACCACCTTCCAAGAAATCAGACTGAAGGATTTCCCTTTTTCCAGATTCTGGGGAACCAACCACCAACGGAGGCTCTTGCGAACGGAAGGGGACAAGGACATTGTAAGTCTAGGGCCTGAACTTTTTTGTTCCAGGCTGACAGTATGGCCCCTTGCAAATTCCTTGAATGGAATTGACCGTAGGGTACTGCTTCGAATGATGCCACCATTTTTCCCAGCAGCCTCATGCACAGGCGTATGGACGGCTGTCTTTTTTGTACCCACTAAGTGGATCAAATCTTTCAAAGACAACACCTTTCCTCGAGGCAAGAATATTTTTCTCTGGCCTGAATCCAACCTTAGCCCCAAGTATTCCAGACTTTTGACTGGTTTTTAGGGCTGACTTGTCTCGGTTGATAATCCAACCGTGAGATTCCAGATACTTGATTGTCTTGTGAATGACCACGTCTAGTTTTTTCACTGAGTGGTCCATCAGCAACAAGTCATCTAGATATGCCATTATCATTACACCTTGTGTTCTTAGATTGGCCAATAAAGGGCCAGAATTTTTGTAAACACTCGTGGTGCTGTGGCCAGACCGAAGGGTAAGGCTCTGAACTGAAAATGGTGCCCTTCTACTGCAAAGCGTAGAAATTTTTGGTGGACTGGAAAGATGGGAATGTGCAAATAAGCATCTTTGATGTCGATCGCGGCTAACCAATCCTCCCTTTGTAGGGCAGTGGCCACCGATCGGATCGACTCCATCGGAAAGTCCTGATATACAGGAATTTGTTTAGCCCTTTTAGAATTAATATGGGCCTCCCGTCCCCGTTTGCTTCGGGACTGTAAAGAGGTTTGAGTAAAACCCGAACCCTCATTCTTCCAGGGGAACCTCCATAATTACTCCTTGGAGCAATAGTTGTTCTAGTGCCAACAGGAGGGACTCTCTCTTCCGGGGATCCCTTGGCACGTTTGACCTCAAAAATGGGAAGGAGGAGAGTCTTTTAACTCCAATCTGTATCCCAAACATACTGCGGAGAGCACCTATCTGTTTTGATCGTGTCCCGCCAGGTCTCTTGCGAACAACTGGAGTCCTCCCCCCACCCGACTGAGTGGGGGCAACCCTTCAATGAATATAACTTTGGGGGAGGTTTTGTACCTCCCCTGACCCAGGGTTTCTCATTACCCTGCGATTGTCCCTGTTTTTTACCCCCGGGAATTGACCGAGGAGGCCGTCGGAACTGTTACACAGCCGATGCCCCAGGGACTGGAGAAGCAGGCCTCTTAAAGAGGGACCTCTAACTCTGTTTTTAACCGGCAAGAGCGTATTTTTACCGCTGGAAATTTTCTGGATATATTTGTCCAGGTCTTCCCTGAATAAGCGTTCACCATGAAATGGGACGCTAACCAGCCATTCTTTACAGGGAGCTTCAGCAGACCCATTTTTTGAGCCATAGAAGCCTACGCATATGTACTACAGACAGCGTAAGGCGGGAGGCCTGATGGATTGAATCCTTTATGGCGTCAACCGCAAAGCCTAAGGCTCTAGGTAGATCAGCTAGGGCAAGGGCCTGCTGATCTGTCAAGTCCCTCAAGACCTGTTTCAACTGATCCTTCACTGCTTAGCAGACCCCACTGCTGGTTGTGTCACCAAGCTTGCTGTAGAAAGAAGCAGACTTTCATAAGGACTCCAATCTTTTATCTATTGGGTTCTTGAACATTTGGACATTATCCACTGGACATGTCAGTGATTTATACACACAAGAGATGGCTGCGTCCACTGTAGGGACCTTCCATTTTTTGATGAACTTATCCTCCATGGGATAGACCACCGGAAATCTCTTGGGGGAATAAATATTTTCTCAGGATGTTCCCAATCCTGGTAAATGAGCCCTTTCAGTAAAGGGTGAAGTGGAAAAGAACAGACAGTCTGGGGGCTTCTAGCAACCCCCACGAGGATACAGTAGTGGTTGATGGTTCCGCAAGGTGCATTTTTAAATGCTGATCGGACCATGTTAGTCAGAGACTGAACCCATAATCTTTCAGCTTGAGATGCTGAGAAAAGGTTCCCCCACTGTTGATTCCTCTATAACAGAATCAACCTCATCCTGATCCCCTTCAGGCAGGTCGATCCCTGTATGGGACTGTTGCTCTGCTAACAGGCACTCTGAAGGAGGAGACGGAGATCGGGCGTGCTTTCCCTGACAGGGAGGCAGCGATCAATATTGACAATCTCTCTTCTAATCCTCCCAGAGCTGAGGAAAAAACCTCCTCTGTTACATACACAGGAGCAGGTGAACTGAGGACAGCCACAGTACCAAGTACCCCTGCGGGGTCTCTACGGTCACTTACCTCTGAACTTCAGGGGAGACTGGTGCAGCAGAAGCATGCCCAAGATCCTCAGAGCCCGATGAGACCCCCTTCGCTTCCTGGAAGATTCAGTTCCGGAGCATCTGGACGGCATATTCCTAAGCCTAAAGCTGAGGTATTCCAGCCGTAATACACCACTTTTACTGAGAATAGTCTAGCACAAATGCTGCTATATAACAGTTGGTGTCTACTAAAGTGCCTTTCTAGGGGATGCCTGCATCAACCGCCTCTGTGTGCCTTTATACTGTTGCTAGCTCTGTCTGTGCACTTCAATAGCCAGCTATGATTGTGCTTTAAAACACGCTGGACGCCTGCACATGCGCAGTAGCGCCGCGGCGCACACCGATCGTCATCCACCCGCTCCGCCCCTTTTTCCAGATCGCCTCTATATATAGAGGCACGTGCACGTGCACGCGCGCGGGCACGTGCGCCTTCGGCGCCTTTTTTGAAAAAAATAAGGAGCTAGATGGGAGCCAGGGTCCCTGCCGCAGGGCCCGGGGATGGATGAGCACAGCAACAGGGCAGAGGAGACAGCTTCCCAGCAGAGAACTTACCAACTGCCTGGATTTGATTTTGGAAGAAAAAAATCCACATTACAAGAAAAAGAACCATAGCGGCCTCTAGTGTCTAACACAGGTACCGCGGTCTTACACATTTTATTTTTATTTTTTTTCTTGCCTACTATTAAAATTTTTACATTTTCTCAGTAGTAACAGGCATACACAGAATATTAGCGGGAATACCTTAGGTAACAGGCAGAAAGACAAAATAGGCTTGGGGGTCCCTCAATAGAACCAAGTTCCCGAGGGCCCCCACTTACCTTTTCCCCGCCGCAAGACTCTGTTTGGTCCACAGAAGCCCAAACTTCACCTATCATGGCAGGCATTGTAATTAAACCTTCAGGGACCGGGTTCCCAAGGATTCCACTCCCCTGGACCTGTATAGCACCCTGCACAGAAAACATCTTGGTCGTGGGTATGACCAGAGCTCTGGATCCCAGGGTCCAGCCCTCCTAAGAGAGGCATTACAGGCAAAACCCTGCTCTTCTCTTGCAAGGCTCGGGTACCGACCGTTTAGCTATGAAGCTTTTTTGGTCGGATCCGGAATAGCTTACTGAGGCCCAAAAGAACCTGTACGCAAGCTCAGTGAAAAACACATGTTACTTCTTGGCCAACACCTTAGACACTGGCAAAAAACTGAGGTGCTCCCGGATGGGAGGGGCTTATATAGGGGAGGGTACTTCCGGTTTTGGAAGTTGCCAGTGCCAGCACCTGAAGGTATCTATATAACCCATTAGTAATGACTATGTCGCTCTGTGTCCCGTGATGTACGAGAAAGAAAAGATATTTCCAAAAATCCTCTCGTCCAGACTATCCCAATTTATACCCAATTTATACCCAAATTAATCAATAGAGATCAAGTGGGTTTTGTACCTTCCCGTCATGCGGGCGATAACACAAGACTTAATTCATGTAATTAACAAATTTCCTCGCCCAACAGGCGTTTGATCGCCTAAGTTGGCCCTATATGTTTTCTACGCTGAAGAGAATTGGGTTTGAAGGCCCTTTCTTTAAAGCCGTACAAGCCTTGTACACAGGTACCTCTGCTCAAGTGCAGATGGCTTTGTTTCTATCCACCTCTTTTTCCATGTCCAATGGCACTAGACAGGGTTGCCCTCTGTCCCCCCTTATTTTTATTCTCTGTTTAGAACTCCTAGCAGAAGCTATTAGATGTCATCCGGATATTAAGGGGATATTGATGAGACAGCGGGAATATAAATTATCCCTTTTTGCGAAAGACATCCTTCTAACGGTAACAAACTCCATTATGTCACTGCCCTCTTTGCATACACTTTTACTGACATTCGGATCCATATCGGGTTATAAAATAAACACAGCCAAAACAGAGGCACTTCCCTTACATGTCCCACCAGACCTGTTATCACTTATCCAAAGAACATTTCCTTATAAATGGTGTCCTCAGGCTCTGACCTATCTCAGTGTCAAGATCACATCCTCGTACTCAAATTTATTTTCTGCAAATTTCCCCCCTTTGTTCCAAGATATATATCGTTGTCTCCGCCAGTGGGACATATACCCAATCACTATGTTGGGTAGAATTAATGTGTTAAAAATGTCTGTGCTACCTAGGCTCTTATACCTTTTTGGTACACTCCCAGTTGCTATTCCCTTTGGTCAGCTCAAAGCTCTCCATAGGGGTTTTTTGAAATTTATATGGAACAACAAGTCACACCGGATAACCAGCTCGGTGGTTTAGTCCCTACAAAAGCAGGGAGGTTTGGGAACTCCTGACATTATTAGGTACTATCTTGCTTCTCACTTGTGGGCGGTGGTTTCCTGGTCATGTCAGAGGGCCCCAAATCAGTGGTCGGAAATTGAGAGAGGAGTCATATATCCGGTTCATCCCTGCTCTTTAGTTTGGTCCAGTTCCTTAAATAAAGATCATGTATTAAGGAAAATGTGCCTGGCATCGATGCTATTTACCATGGCCATATGGAGAAAATGCATGTTGAAATATCCGCTCTCCTCACCCTGTCCTCCCCTAACTAATATATTGTTAAACCCGACTTTGCATGATAGCCTGGCCTATGGACGTTTATTGCCCTGGATGCAGACTCCTGTCTTTCAGTTACGTAACCTGGTTAATCCTGTTACTCGCAAACTACACACCTTTGCAACTCTGCAGGAAAAAATTTCTATCCCTAAAAATCTATTTTATTTTTATCTCCAGGTCAGACATTTTTTTCACTCATTGTCTCTGACCCTCACCCTCAATAGACCTACTCTATTTGAACATCTGTGTGCGGAAGGTCCCCACCAGTTGCATCTGATTTCTTCTATATACCAAATTTTACATAACTCCACTGAGGTTCTAGCCGACACACATCTATACATGCGCAAATGGAACTTGCTATTGGAATGCCCTATTCCTTTGCAATTATGGGCTAATATATGGTCTTCAACCTTTAAATCCTCTAAGTGTGTAGCTCAGAAGGAAACAGCAGTTAAGATTTTGATGTTCTGGTATAAAACCCCAGAACGCATCCACCAAATTAGTCCAGCCCTATCACCTAAGTGTTGGAGATGTAGTGCAGAGATACTGTAGGCTCCCATTTTCAAATTTTTGGGTTTTGTTCAATTATTCAGCTGTTTCGGTTAGAAGTTATGCTGGTACTTATGCTGGTACTTCAGAACGTAGGTTTATCTCTACCTCTAGCTCCTATTCACAATTTACTGGGTCTCCCTTTCCCCAGTATCCCTAAATCTGCCAAACGTTTGACCTCATACATACTCCTCGCAGCCAAGAGAGCTATACCATTGTGCTGGCTGTCCACCTCCCCCCCTCTCACATGCAATTTCTACACTTAGTTGCAGAGATTAGGAGGATGGAATATCTCACTTCCGTAGCTCACCATAAGGTTACTCAGTTTGATAAAATCTGGGAGCCCTGGGATCGTTCGAGTTATGGTGATCATGAGAGCTGAGCTCTGGGTATCCTCTGTATTTCCCTCTTCGTTGATCCCTTTCATCGTGAGCTGGTTTCCCTATATATATATATATATATATATATATATATATATATATATATATATACACCCTGTATTAATTGCTCTTGCCCTTTAAGTAATTGCCACTGATGTTTATACATAAATTTACGAGTAAAGTTTAAAAACTGTAAATTACTTATGTCCTTCAAGATTCCAAAACCTTTACAAATGTAACACTGTCTATCTGATGTAAGTTCTGTGATGTACTTTTTGCATATGTTTTGTTGTTTCTTTTTATTTGTCCAAAATAAAAATTACAATTATAAAAAAAAAAAGAGCACAATGAGGCAGTAGTAAAATGTTCTATATGGAATGGTATAACTGTATAAAGAGAATTTTCCTTTTTCTCTACCTTTGTTTTCTACAAGTGTGATGTAGACAAAAATGGAAATGGTATAATTAGTATATTATTATAATTCTTATTAAAAGAGAAGTATGGCATTTTTTGCCAGATTTATACTTACCTAGGTGGATGCAGCATCGGTCTGATGCTGCATCTGTCCCCCGCTGCCTCTGCACTAAGAACCGAGACACCGAGCACCGCCGATGGCTCGGTTCTTACGGATCCCCGAGAGGAGAGCTGCTGACTGTCATTTAGCAGCTCTCCTCTCTGCTCCTCCACGCAAACTGGTGCACTGAGCTGTGGAGGGGCATGGAGCGGCCGTCTCAGCCTCTCACTGAGAGGCTGAGATGGCTATCAGTTCAGGCAACTGGCGAATCCAGACTTCATTGTCATGATGACATGGTGCCTGGACTGATTCCAGTGACGTCAGCAGAGAATGGACTTCAGACCACTCTCCGCTGAAAACGTGTCACAGGAGTGCAAAACTAATTGCACTCCTGTGACCCATAGGAGAAGTCCAGCCAAACAAGCTCAAGCTGGACTTCTCCTTTTAGGTAATAGTAATAATCCAAGCCTGGCTAATTTCAGTGGAAATTATATATAGTTCCTCATTTAACCTCCCTGGCGGTATGATTCTTTCAGATTTTAGGTGCTGAAAGCGGTACAATTATTTTGCATGGAAATTTGACGTTTTATATTGTAGGCCTGCAATTCTTAGGAATAACTCACTTAAATCTGTCCAAACCAGAGTCTAGTAGACATTCCGGGTATGATAAAGTTTGAAACACAAAATCTTAAATTATAATATAATAAATAACTATAAATAATTATAACAAATAATAATATAATAATAATAAAAATTATTCAATAGTGTAATCAAATCAAAAACACAGAAATTTGTTCAGTTGCAAAATTGTCGCGGTCATTAGATTTAGTGTTTGATGACGAATTTCCCCACAAATCGCTATCGCTCAATTCTGCAAGTGATTCTAATTTATTATCGCTGTTTTCTAACTGGTCTAAAACCACTTTTGACATAAAAGGGACACTTTTTGGTTGCTATGGACAATCTCCAAATTCCAGGCAGAAAAAATTGTATTTATAATATAAAAGTGCATGCAGGTCACTGGGCAGACCACTAGGGACAAAGGGGATGTGTAATTTTTTTAAACAGTACTGTAACCTGTAAGATTACAGTGTACTGTATGTGTCTTGTGTTTTTACTTTTTTGAATTTGGCGCCGATCTCCGCCCCCGTGCGGCACAACGTCGCAGGGAACGGAGCTCGGCGGCACTCGGGCACTGTGTGAATTGAGCGAGGAGACTCTCAAACACAGCGGGGAGGCATCGCAGGATCCAGAGAACAAGGTAAGTAACTCTCCCTGTATCCTGTGATGCAGCCCAAGTCTGACTCGGGGTTACCGCTTTTGGTACTGAAATCTTAAAGTGCATTTTGCATTAAAATACCACATTGCAAGGAAACAATACTCACCTTGGCTTTTGAATCCTTCCTGTGTGTGCTGCTGAGATCTCACTGGGCCTCATTGTGGGATCATTGGAGAGCTGAGGATCCCATGTCTTGGAAAAAAAAAGATCCAGCACCACACATTTTTTTCAAGATTTAGTATATTCAAATTTTTGAAGATATTGTAAGCTCAGTGATGTCACCCTTGCCTAGGCAAATGCTTGAGAAGCCAGGCTTAAGGTGAATATGTATGCATATTACATTTGACTGTTTATAAACAAAGCCACGTCACAGTGGGGTTCATTTACAAAAACTGAAGAAAGGGAAAAATCTGGTGCAGCTGTGCATGGTAGTCAATCAACTTCTAACTTTAACTTGTTCAATTAAGCTTCAACAGAAAAACATGGAAGCTGATTGGTTTCTATGCAGAGCTGCACGAGATTTTGAACTCTCCAATTTAGTAAATCAACCCAACAGTGTCCAGGTCTCATAAAGCAAGGAACTTTTTGCTCTTTTAGCTTTAAAAAGTAAACTTTTCTAAAACCTACTTTGCTTAGCAAACTTGTATGTTGAAGTAGAAGGCAATTCTGATAAAAATGTATGTGGATGCAAGATTGGTAATTTTGCTGTGCTAGCAAGTTTGGCATGGAATCAGAAGAATGCATTGAAGCACTTTAACTGGTGAATAGTTCAGCAGCTGTCATAGCAGTATAACAGTTGAAAAAGAGGAAAAAATTACTTCTCAACATGATAAATTCACTTTGCTATAGCATCATTGTTTCATTTTTGTATTTTTTCTCATTTTATAGACTTGATTTGTTGGAGGTTAAGGATGCTTAAGCTACAGTAGGTGCCGCCGACATTGTATATTCATCGCGATCCTATTACGGAGATTCTCGGAGACAGGGGTGCCGACATCTCGGCGACAGGGTGGCAACACATCTCGTGCTCGCTGCAATAGCGAGGAGACGCGGCACTGTATTGAACGGGATCCGACGTGGATTCCCGCCAATACCAGGCACTGTGTTTGGTATGAATCCTGAGCGGGAACTCCACGCCAATTTTTAAAGAAAAAAACGGCATGGGTTCCCCCTCCAGGAGCATACCAGGCCCTTCAGTCTGGTATGGATTTGAAGGGGACTCCCCTAAGCCGAAAAAAATCGGTGTGGGGGTCCCCCTCAAAATCCAAACCAGACCCTTATCCGAGCACGCAACCTGGCAGGCCGCAGGGGAAGATGGGGGCAGAGAAAGTGGCCCCCCCCTCCCTCCTGAACCGTACCAGGCCGCATGCCCTCAACATGGGGGGGTTTGGTGCTCTGGGGCAAGGGGGCGACCTGCGGCACCCCCACCCCAAAGCACCCTGTCCCCATGTTGTCGGGGTCTGCTTTTTAAAGTAATTTATTACACAGCTCCGGGGGTCTTCTTCCGACTTCGGGGGTCTCCAGTGTCGTCGCCACGCTCTGCGGTTCTTTCTTCCTTCTGTCGGGCCACCGCTATCTTCTTCCAGCTCTTTTGCTAGCGGGGCCCGGTCTTCTCCGTCGCCTTCTTCCCTCTTCTCCTCTCCGGTTCTTTCTTCCTTCTGCCGGGCCTCCGCTATCTTCTTCCAGCTCTTTTGCTAGTGGAGGAGCCGGTCTTCCCCGTCGTCTCGTCCGGCTCTCCGTTGTCCTTCTGCCGGCCGCAGGTCGCCCCCCTGCCCCAGAGCACCAAACCCCCCCATGTTGAGGGCATGCGGCCTGGTACGGTTCAGGAGGGAGGGGGGACCGCTCTCTCATCCCCCCTCTTCCCCTGCAGCCTGCCAGGTTGTGTGCTTGGATAAGGGTCTGGTTTGGATATTGAGGGGGACCCCCACGCCGATTTTTTGGCTTAGGGGAGTCCCCTTCAAATACATACCAGGCCGAAGGGCCTGGTATGCTCCTGGAGGGGGAACCCATGCCGTTTTTTTCTTTAAAAATCGGCGTGGAGTTCCCGCTCAGGATTCATACCAAACACAGTGCCTGGTATTGGCGGGAATCCACGTCGGATCTCCATCTACCGGCAATGCGTGTCGCTCATTGTGAAAGGAAAAACAACATTTTTCCTTTCCCGATGACGAGACAGCTCGGCGCTGGCTCTCGTGACGGGCTCGTAGGGTGTCAATCTCGCCGCTAGAAGAGGCGAGATTGACACGATATCGGCGGCACCTACTGTAAGTACTGTTGTAGCAAACCTTGCTTTATCTATGCGGGGCAAAACAATACAAGGAGTCCCCGAGTTACGAACACAATAGTAAGTAAGTCGCAACTCTGCATTTGTAAGTGTAACTTCCGGTCGGAACACTGCATTCGTAAGTGTTCGTAAGTGTAACTGCCGCCTATGCATGGATGTGGGATGTTCCGGGCGCTTGTTATGTTATCTGGGGCATAGTATGGCAGTGTGGGAAGTGTTCAGAGGTGTTCGAAGGTATCCAGGACCAGCGGGAGCACAAGTGGCCGGCATTTGAGGCCGTTCGTAAGTAGGAGTCGTTCGTAATTTGGGTGTTCGTAACTCGGGGACTGCCTGTAGGTGCATTTTAATACAATATTTCTAATTAGAATTTCCTTTAGTTCTCCAATGGTACCGTCAACCACCAGAAGCAAGAAAAGAGAGCAGTGGGTAAGCTCCTGACCTTATGCAACAGGGCTGGTCCAGTCACAAGACATTAGTACTGTTACATAAAAGGAAGGGAAGTGAGTCACATGCTCCTCCACACCATATAGTGATGTGTGATGGAGTTGATAAATTGACTATGTTATGTATATGTTATTCCTCTCTTTTAACCACTCAAATATTGTTATTTTCTTTTCTTCTTTATTATTTTTATTGTTTCTTTTCTTTCTTGTTGCGATATATATATATATATATATATATATATATATATATATATGTGTGTATGTGTGTTTTAGTAATCTTATAACCAGCCAGCAGTAAGTTTCCTTAAATAAGAAACATATGTTTTCTTCACTCCGTACTCCTTCACCCCTCCTTTCTGCCCCTCCCATTGTGTACTAAAAGATGGCGCTGAGCTAAGGAATGCTGCATCGTGGCCAAGAACAGATGTCACAGGAAAAAGGCCATATACAAATGAACCAATAATATACTCATTTCATTCCTTTCTGCCCCTCCCATTGTGTACTAAAAGATGGCGCTGAGCTAAGGAATGCTGCATCGTGGCCAAGAACAGATGTCACAGGAAAAAGGCCATATACAAATGAACCAATAATATACTCACACATGTGATGACGTTTGCTTATGTCACTTTGTTTATATAAGGGGCTGTGACCTGAATAAGCCCCTGTTGATGAAAGAGAGCTCATACTGACTGGTGTGTCTCAGTGTGATCCTTTTTGCATGCATGCATTCACATCACTTTGAATTTGGGTCAGAGGCAGAATAGAACATACATCCTGGAATTGGACCAGGGATAAATCTATTACAGATGGAGGTAAGAAAAGCAAATATGTTGCTTTGTCATGCATAGGACAAGCATAGGTTTTATTAAAGTGCATCTAAGCCCCAAAATAAAAATGTACTGTACTGTATTATATTGCAGCCTACCAGTCTTTAGATGTGGTGGATGTATTTGTTTTCTTTTTTCTTGCCTTTTTTCCTTTATTTTCACCTGATGATCCTGAAATAACTCACTCCTCCACTATATCTATGGAGGGAGCCATGGTTGGACTCAGGCTGGACTACACATGTCTCCCTTTTAATGGGAAATAGAGGGGGTTAGTAGTTTACAGAGGGAAAATATCTTATTTTTATTTTTATTTTTATTCTTCCAGTTCATCATAGAGAAAATGGCAAGGAAAATGGCACTCTTGCAAAACCAATTTCTGCATTTGCTGAAGATGTTCTAAGCCTGAAAAAAAAGCTAAAGCAGCCCCCACGGAGAGGAACTTGCAAGCTGCAATATACTATTTTTTTGTTCTTGGCTTTAGATTTTAATAATAAATATTGCCTTATTTTGAAATTATACTGTTCTTAACTGCTAAAGAATTCTACTCCTAAGTTACTGATTTAGGTAACCGCCTTTGGGATAAAACTATATCTTTATTTAAAATAACATTTTTATAGCTTAAATGTTTGGTTCATCTGCATGCTAATGTTATGATGTCTGTGAAACCAAATGAAAGGGGACAGCTTTCTAAATATAAGACATCTGTTGATTTATGACACCTTTCTAATACCTTATCAAGGTTAGCTTCTTTCATTAATATGCTGGCAAATTCCAGAACTGTTATTTGTAACTAAATATTTAATAAAATGTGGACCTTACTATAAAAAAAGAGGCTTATGCAAGATTAATTATGAATTTAATTTTTTTTTTGAATTTTTTCCTAGGGACAGAAAAATATTTGGAATGCCTTAAGGTTAAAGCCATGACTTTCATAAAAGTGTTCTTTATTGCAAGTGTGAATGAACATGTTGAATTATTTATGTGTTATTTTGTTCCTAATATGAGATTATACATAAACATATCACAAGTCATCTGTTGATATAATGTTGGGCTGCTTATTTCTGTCAAAACAGGGAAACATCTGATTAGGTAGGAGAATTTTAACTAAACATTAATATCTAGACTTTAAAATTATTAAACCAATAATTTTTTAGGCCTTTGTAGCTTGTCTAATAAAATTCCAGCCAGCAGCCCCCTGCAATAGGCACAGCTGAATACCTAGCTCCAGTGGGTAACAAGTAAAATATTTTTTCTCTGGCAGAGCTAGGAACACCACTGCTATCAGACACTTCTGGAAAGCATATCAACCATTGCATGAATAGCAAAACTGCACTAATTTCTGTCCAAGCAAGGCCAGTTTCATCGTATCTTCTCTTGCAATAGCAATTTATTCAAAATAGATTTGTTTTTTTCCCTACATGTATCATAATGTAATGTTTAAAGCTAAATAAAAAATTCTCTCATGCTGAACTTTAAGTTTTACAATGCTGTATTACATAAAAACTGCACTTACGGTATATGGAATTCTTGTATTCCAAAAAACTTTGCCATATATTTTGGGTTAAATATGCAGGGCTCTTCTAATTACTGAAAAGTTGTCTTGAAAAAATTGGGCCCCATTCTAGCCTCATCCCATTGAACTGCAGCAAATTGGATTTTGTGCATTGAGGCAGTTTCAATATGCAGCATTAGGCAGCTATTTAACACATGAAAAAATAGGTCTTGCTGCAAAGAACATTTTAAAATGAATGACACTGTCTAATACATGTATAGCATGTTTGCAGTGTTTGTGCTTTACTGCATGTCACTGCAAATAGTTGGCTTACAGTTTTCATATTTTTTATCTTTTAACTTAAAAGTATGAAACAGAAGATATGTATATAAGTATTGACTACCAAATTAGTGCTATCCTAACACAAAAAAACAACAACAAAAAAGCAGATTTTTTGTTAGGATCGACTACTAAAGCAAAATATTTAAAGGCACAAAGTCCATCTCTAAAACAAAAATGTATTGTAAAGGTGGGGAAACTGCTCTGGGGCTGGCGAAAATAAAGGTTTCATAATTGTTTAAACTACCTCTCTTGCTAAAGAATGCCACAGCAAATTTACTGTATACCACCCTAACAATCATATATTGGGAGGTTCAATGAGAAACTAGGTGCTTGATGTCTTTTTAATTTTCTTTCTCAGTGACATAAAGTAAGTGAAAGGCAATCTCCTCAACAGGGAGTAACTGAAACCTGACAAATAGTTCACATAAGTAAACTCCAAAAGATGCACTCATTGTCAACTGGGTTTTTCATCTGCACCACTAATAGGAGTCTATAAATAGTTTTGAAGAACATCAAGTAACTCAAATGTCAGACTCTAGTACACTTTCACAGATTCACTAATGTATGAAATATAGCAAGATATGTTAGAGGGTTGTTAATGTCCTTCCTGATTTAAGCCTATCATTTGCAGCACTAAGCCACAGAGAAGGTAATGCTTTTAATGTATAATAGCAGATACAGAAAGCTAAATCTAAAATCCCTAGACCCGTGATCCTACATTATTTCTCAAAGTGGGCAAATTACTGGAACCTTAAAAGATGTCTGAAATCTGTCTTTGCAATCTCAAAAACACATATTTGAACAAAGAATTGCTTCATAGCTCATAGCAACAAATTAGATCATTTCACCCTTCCATTGGATAAAAAATAGAATTTGATTGTAAGCTTTTGGCAACACAGAGAGTTTCCATAAACAGGCATACTGATAGATGAGGCTCAGTGTTTGATTTTGTAGGTTCACAGATGTCCATTTAACAGATAGCTATTAAATTAGATTTGCTATATAACAAATATGAGGATAACTAGCATGTGTCACAACTCCCCTGAATGATCCTAATCTACCTGGATATGAAATTACCTGCAAGGAAAACTCCCCCATCTGTCTGTACATCATGTACTCTACAATCAAGAAGTTAGCCTCAGAATATTAATTTGCAGATCTCTAAGATGTTACATGTACTTAGGTTTAAACTCTAAAGGATAGCACTCTCTGAAAGATAATACATAGTTAAAGCTGAACTCTAGGAAATAAAAACTACCCTTGCAGTGGGCACCCCAACACTGCTATGGTTGAATGCAAATTTTGTACAGGGTAAAATTTTAAAGCCATTTTTACCTTATCCCTTACTCCCACACATTTCCTCCTCTCCATGTGACTGGTCCCCTGTAGCCGCTTGTCTTTGATGCTTCATTCATCGCTCGCATTCTGATGTTTTGACATGCAATGCAGGAGCAGCAGTGCTGCATTGTAGGTGAGAACATTGAGAGCCTGCCCACAACCCAAAGCGTTGGAACAGGAGAATGCTGGCTGTTGGGGGAGTGAGGGGTAAGGTAAGTATTTTTTATAGGTATCCTAGGCAAAAATACATATTTAACCCTTGCAATGTGTGTGGGGGACCTGCAAGGGTAATTTTTAATTTAAGTTTAAAAAGATGTATAATAGGAACAGTTGCAAAGTAACATCTTAGCTATTACATTATATCATATGGATTTTCATACTTTTGACTAGGGATGGGCTGGATGTTCAAGGCGAACGTAAGTTTGTCTCAAACATCAGCTGTTCATTTGTTCGTAGAACAAATAAACATATGGGGCGCTCGTGGCAAGTTTGCTCACCAAGGAGCACCCTATAATGCACTACGAGATCGCAGTGCATTGACAGCTGCTGATTGGCCAAAGCATGCACCTGACCTGCATGCTTTGGCCAATCACAGCGCAATGTGCTGTGATAGCTATGATTGGCCAAAGGCAGGGTGCCTTTGGTCAATTATAGCTCAGGGGCTAAGTCCACGCCCCACACTATATAAGGCTGCTTACACGGCAGCCACATGTAGTGTGTTGGAGTGGAGATAGCGTAGGCAGGTTAGTTAGTGGATAGAGCGTGCAGGCAGTGTAGAATATAGACTACAGTGCAGTCAGTGTAGAATATATATTACCGTGCAGTCAGTGTAGTATATATTACAGTGCAGTCAGTGTAGAATATATATCACAGTGCAGTCAGTGTAGTATATATATTACAGTGCTGTCAGTGTAAATATATTACAGTGAAGTCAGTGTAGTATATTTATTACAGTGCATGCAGTGTATCATATATAATACAGTTCAGTCAGTGTAGTGAATATAACACAGTGCATAGTATATACTACAATGCAGTATAGAGTGTATATACAGCAGTGCAGCGTATATAGGGCAGTGCATTGTGTATACTACAGTGAAGTGCAGAGTGTATATACTACAGCGCAGTGTATGTCGTGCAGTGCATATTATACACTACAGTGCAGTGCAGATTATATAGTGCAGTTCAAAGTATATACTACAGTGCAGTGCAGAGTGTATATACTGCAATGCAGAGTATATAGTGCAGTGCACAGTATATACTACAGTGCAGTGCCCAGTATATAGTGCAGTGAAGAGTATATTCCTTTCATGTCTAAGCCTATTTCTGACAATTGTTGCTTACAAGTTAAAATCCATAATTTTTGCTAGAAAATTACTAAGAACCCCCAAACATTATATATATTTTTTTAGCAGAGACCCTAGAGAATAAAATGGTGATTGTTGCAATATTTTATGTCACACGGTATTTGTGCAGCAGTCTTTCAAGTGTAATTTTTGGGGAAAAAATACACTTTCATAAATTAAAAAAGAACTAAACAGAAAAGTTAGTGCAATTTTTTTGTACAATGTGAAAGATGATGTTACGCCGAGTAAATAGATACCTAACATGACATGCTTTAAAATTGTGCAACACTCATGGAATGGCGACAATCTATGGTACCTAAAAATCTCCATAGACAACGTTTTCATTTTTTTTTTTTTTTACGGTTACCAGGTTAGAGTAAAAGATGAGGTCTTTTGCTAGAATTATTGCTCTCGCTCTAACGATCGTGGCGATACCCCTCACATGTGTTATTTAAACACTGCTTACATATGCGAGCGTGACTTACGCATGTGGTTTCTTTGCTGCGCAAACTCGCGGGGACATGGCGCTTTAAAAAATAAATAAATTCATATTACTTTTATAAATTTAATTTTTTTTTTCATTGTGACTTTAATAAAAAAATTCTGATAACATTTATTGCTGTCACAAGGAATGTAAACATCCTTTGTGACAGTAATAGGTGGTGACAGGTACTCTTTATGGAGGGATCGGGGTTCTAAAAGACCCCAAATCCCTCCTTTGCACTTCAAAGTATTCAGATCTCCAAAAACTGTGATTCTGAATACTGTAATTTTTTTTAAATCAGCACCATTGGCAGCCGAGTAAACCAGAGGTGATGTCCGGCTTTGTTCCAGTCTCAGCCTACCCGGCAAAAGTGCAGAATTCGTGGCTCGGGTCTCCTGGTGGGACAGGAGGCCTGGGAAGAGCGGCAGAAGGTGGCAGGAGGGAGGGACGTCCTCTCCCGCTCCTTTAGGGTAACAGCCGAGTGGCTTTTAGCCACATCGGTTGTTATCCCTAAAGAGCTAACCGCCCGCTCTAAAAAACGGTACCAGGGTGATGCCTGCAGCTGCAGGAATTACCCCGGTTTAACCCCTTCAAGCCGAGGCCGCATATGTGCGTATGGTCGGCGTTAAGGGGATATACTGTACTACAGTGCAGTGCAGAGTATATAGTGCAGTGCACGGTATATAGTGCAGTGCAGAGTATATAATACAGTGCACCGCAGTGTGAATAACACAGTATAGTGCAGTGTATATAATACAGTGTAGTGTGAATAACACAGTGTTGTGGTGCTACTGAAGTGTTGGTTCTTCACCACTGATGCCATTTTTTTTTCATTAATCTTTTTCTTTTGTATTATGTATAAATGTATTTTTACGTAAGGTCATTCCAGCTCTCTACCGTCATGTGGAAGGCAATGTTTTGGCCTCGTTAGACAGGGCAGTCAGCAGCAAGTTTCATATGACTACTGACTCATGGTGCAGCAGGCATGGTCAGGAACATTACATTTCCTTCAGGGCACACCGGGTAACTCTGCTGGCAGCTGGGAAGGATGCAGGACAGGGTTCAATGCTGGAGCTTGTTCTGCCACCATGCATCCAAAAAGCTGGTGGTGATTCTGCCACATCTGTCTGCTCCACCCCCTGCTCTTCTTCTTCCTCTATGGCCTCTTCTGTTGAATTGTCCTCTGAATCAGCAGTGCTCCCTAAGCGTTCAAGGGGCTATGCAAGCAGTCAGGCTAAAAGATGCCATGTGGTGCTTCAGTTGGTCTGTCTGGAGGACAGGAGCCACACTGGGGCAGAGATTCTGTCAGCTCTGCAGGGACAGGCTCCGAGGTGGTTGACACCATTACAGCTTGAGCCAGGAATGGTTGTATGCGACAATGGCACCAACCTTCTCTCCACCCTCCGACAGGGACACTTGAGACATGTTCCATGCATGGCACATGTCCTGAATTTGTTGGTGCAGAATTTCTTGAACAGATACCCAGGCTTACAAGATCTTCTGAGGCAGGTCAGAAAAGTCTGTGGCCATTTCCGATGCTCATACAATACCAGTGCTCAGGTGGCTGACATTCAATGGGAATTCAACCTGCCCCCCCAACCGCCTCATTTGTGACACCAGGTGGAAATCAACATTGGCAATGCTGCAGTGGCTGCACCCGCAGCAGAGGGCCATCAATGAGTAACTATGTGAGCATGGCACAAGGACAGGCTCAGGGGAGCTTGTCTTAATTTCTCCACACCAGTGGCTACTGATAAAGGATGCATGCACCATCCTGTTACCATTTGAGGAGACCACAAGGATGGTGAGCAGCGACAATGCATGCATCTAGTCTTCCTGCTGGAGCACACGCTTTGTGGCATCATGGACAGGGCACTTGAGGCAGAACAGCGGGAGGAAGAGGAGAACTTCCTTTCCTCTCAATGCCCCCTTTATGCAGATACCATTCCTGCGGAGCCGCCATACAAACAGGAGGAAGAGGAGAAGTAGGAAGATTGTGTCAGCATGGATGTGGAGGATAACATACAGCAGTCTTCAGGGGATAGTTTTCAGTTCCCAGAAACCCAAGTAGTTGTACGTGGCTGGGAGGAACTAGTTCCTGACAATGTCATACTTAGTGACCCAGAGGACTTAGAATCTTATGCCTGTTCAAACTTACGCTGCATGGGCTTCCTTATTCTGCAAAGCCTGCAAAAGATCCAAGGATTTGTGGTATCAAGGAGAAGGATCATTACTGTCTGGCAACCCTTCTTGATCCATGTTACAAGGGTAAAGTTGCAGAGCTCATCCTGTATTTGCAGAGAGAACCTACCCTGACTGCTAGCATAGGCAGTGAAAAGATTAATATCCAAGGAGGTAAATGCAACGGAGGCCAGGTGTGTGGGGAGGGTGTTGTGAGTTAGTTCACCTTTTTATGTTTTTTGAAAAGGTAAACTAATTCTTTAACACCTTTCTTTTTCATATGATGTCCTCTCAGAAAGCACCGCTCACACGGCTGCGGGGCTGCGCAGCGGCAGAATCTGTCACTGGCTGTGTCCACTGGACACTATACTGGCCCGCTGCCAGTATCATGTGATTGCTGTGACCAATCACAGCAGATCACATGACAATTGTATGCAATGAATGGCTTCCTTTCCTGCCATCCATTGTACGCAATTGTGTTGCTAACTGTCATTGGTCACAGTGATCACATGGTACAGACATGGCCAATCACAGCCCATCTGTACCATGTAATTCGCTTTGGTTAATCACAGCTAATCACAACAAAAGACACCAAATGAATCAGTTTCATTCAGTAAAAATGGTTGCTTATACCAATGAAATTCATTGGTATAAGCAATCATAATGTGTAAAAAAAAATAAAAAAATCACTTCCCTAGAGTAGTACAGTGTTACTATGGAAACACTGTATTGCTCTGGTAAACAATGTGTTAAAAAAAAAAGAAAACGTTAAAAAAAGGAAAATAAATAGAAAATAATTATTGAAACATTTTTTGTTTTTTACATACTGTCACCAGTCAGTGTCCCTGATCACCACCATACCAGTTATATGATAATTCTGTACTGCACTGGTAACAGTATGTAAAAAAAAAAAAAAAAAAGTATTTTTTATTTGAATTTCTTTATTTTCCAAAAATTGTGACAAAAAATTACAACTTCAAAAGCTTCACAATGCCTCTTAATAAATACATTGGACTGTACAGTATACTTTCCAAAAAGGTGTCATTTTGGAGATATTTGTATTGTCCTCGTGTTTTTGGCCCTCAAGAAATGAGATAGGCCATCAGTACATCAGTATTGATCGATTTTCAGATATATACACCAGAGTTTGTTGATTCTATACCTTTCCTACAGACTAAATAATATACACTGATTTGGGTTATCTTCATCAAGGGAATATTACAGAATCAAAGAAAAACACTTTTTTTTTTTAAAAAATGTTCTTCCTTTTTTTGCTTATTTAGAAAAAAAGAAAAAAAACTATGGTGATTAAATACCACCAAAAGTAAGCTCTATATGTGTGAAAAAAAATGATACAAATTTCTTATGAGTACAGTGTTGCATGACCACACAATTGTCATTCAACGTGTGATAGTGCTGAAACCTAAAAATTGGCCGGGGCAGGAAGGGGGTGAAAGTGCCCAGTATTGAAGTGGTTATCTGAACAATCTGAAGATAGAAGCTGCTAAATATGCTGACTGATCCAGTTTTGATACCTCTTCCCCTTTATTTTTAAGATTATGTATTTATAAATATTTAATAAAATGGCTTTAAACAGATAATACAAAGATTTAGCTGATAGGGTATATCAAAAGTATCCTGTGCTTTTATGAAGCAAGATACTTGTACAGGAAGTAATAGATACACATAGCCTCATTTTTAGTAATACAATTACCATGCAAAAAGGGCATTGAACAGCTTCCATTAGAAGCTTTTTACAAAATTATTCTGCATTATGGTATTTAGAATAAAAAAAAGGAAGTGTTTTTTGTGCTTCTTTTTCTTTACAGGGCTTTTCATTTCTCTCTGGATCCTTGTTTTTTTTCTCACATATATATTATATATATATATATATATATATATATATATATATATATATATATGTGTATATATATATATATATATATATATATATATATATATATATATATATATTGTGAGGGGGTTAGCTCGGCAGCGGGTGTGTGTGACCCCCGGGATGGGCTCCCCACACAAAAACAGGCCCAGCAAACGGAGGTTGTGGTTTTCAAAATCAAAAAAAAAAGGTGCGGTTTATTTTCTATTTACAGTGACAAAACACAGCAAAGCCAAAAGAAACATATAAACAAAATAAATCCTGGTCAACTTGACCTCTGACTAAACATACAGGTTTCCTAACTAACAACTGGGATCAGCCTAGTGCTGTCCTAGTCCCTAAGTCCCTGGTTTTAAATGTCCAAGCAAATAGCCACACAGGCTTTTGTCTCACCGCACAGGGGTTCACTCTCCCTAGACAGTCCACACAGGTCTGGGTCCAGGCATGAGCTAACACCTAATGAATCTGGGAGTTTTTATAGAGGCCTAAATGAGCTGAGAAGCTTCAGCTGGCCTCATCAACTCCCTGTCTGTACGACGCCCAGCCCTCTCCCTAGAGGTATGAGTCATCCATGAGCCCACTAGCCTTAGCTGGGCTTATACAACTCTCCACCTAGTTGTATAAGTCGGCGTAAAGCCTGAATCTGGGCGAAATATATCTACCCCCCTGGATGCAACCAGGTGACTTTACCTTCCTGCTGTCACATACCCCCCCCTCTTGTTTTAACCTCGGGGTTGGAACACCAGCAATCAGGCATTCATGTACTCGAGACAAAGCATCCACATTCCCCATTTGAACGCCAGGGCGATGCTTTACTGTGAAGTTGAATTCCTGGAGGGCCAGGAACCACCTATTCACTCTTCTATTTGTTTCCTTGTTTTGAGCCATCCACTTTAACGGAGCGTGATCCGTAACCATGTCAAAGTGCCTACCTAGCAGGTAGTACCGAAGGGAATCTAGAGCCCACTTCACCGCTAAACACTCCTTTTCAACGGTGGCGTAATTTACCTCATGGGACTTCAACTTCCTGCTGAGGTAAATGACTGGGTGCTCTTCCCCGTTCCAGACCTGGGACAATACTGCTCCTAACCCCACATCTGACGCATCACTTTGTACGACAAAGTCTTTAGAGAAGTCGGGTGAGTACAACACTGGCTGGCTACATAAGGCTTGTTTCAAGAATTGGAATGCTGCCTCAGCCTCGGGGGTCCATTTAATCATGACCGACCCTTTCCCCTTCGTTAGGTTGGTTAGGGGCACAGCCTTAGAAGCAAAGTGGGGAATGAATCGCCGATAATACCCAGCGATTCCCAGAAAGGTTTGTACCTGCTTCTTGCTGTTGGGACGTGGCCAACTCTGGATGGCCTCGACTTTGTTGAGTTGGGGTTTTATTACTCCCCTCCCAATGGTGTACCCAAGATATTTGGCCTCCTCCTGCCCAATGGTACACTTCTTGGGGTTAGCCGTAAACCCCGCTTCCCGAACAGAGTCCAGGACTGCTTGCACTTTTGGCAGATGTGAGGCCCAATCTGTGCTATGGACAATTACGTCATCCAGGTAAGCCGCAGCATACTTCCGATGGGGCCTCAGCATCTGGTCCATTTTCCGCTGGAATGTGGCCGGCGCATTCTGTAACCCGAACGGCATTCTTTTATATTGGAACGCCCCGTCTGGGGTTACAAATGCGTTTTTCTCTTTGGCCAATTTGGCCAGGGGGATTTGCCAATACCCTTTTGTGAGGTCAAGAGTCGTCATGTATCGGGCTGTTCCCAGCCGGTCGATCAACTCATCTATACGTGGCATGGGGTAGGTGTCAAATTTTGTAACTTTGTTCAACTGACGAAAATCGTTACAAAATCGCCAGCTCCCATCCGGTTTAGGCACCAACACAATGGGACTAGACCAATCACTTTGGGACTCCTCTATCACCCCTAAGTTCAGCATTTTCTGTACTTCCTCCCGTATTGCCTCCCGTCGGGCCTCTGGGATCCGATAGGGTTTTAACTTCACCCTTTCACCGGGCGGGGTAATGATGTCATGCTCTACCCCAAATGTTTGTCCCGGCAGCTCAGAGAATACCTCCTTGTTGCGAAGCACAAACTCCTTAACCTCCTGTTGTTGGGGTTGTGACAAGGTGGCTGCTATTCCAACCTCAGGAATCACGCAACCAGTTTGAGCTGGTGACCAAGTGTCTGCGACTAGGGACTCTCTATCCCTCCAGGCTTTCAACAGATTAACGTGATAGATCTGTTCGGGCTTTCGCCTTCCTGGTTGTCTGACCTTGTAATTCACTTCGCTCACTTTTTCCATTATCTCGTAGGGGCCTTGCCATTTGGCAAGGAATTTACTTTCAACCGTAGGGACAAGTACCAGTATCCTATCCCCCGGGGAAAAGGTACGGGTCTTGGCTCCACGGTTGTACACTCTCTGCTGTGCTAACTGCGCTTGGGCCAAATGTTCCTTCACGATGGGCATTACCTGTGCAATTCGGTCTTGCATCAGGGCGACATGCTCAATCACACTCCTGTGGGGAGAACTCTCACTTTCCCAAGTTTCCTTGGCAATATCCAACAGCCCTCTTGGGTGTCTCCCATACAGTAACTCAAAGGGGGAGAATCCCGTAGAGGATTGGGGCACCTCCCTAATAGCAAACATCAGATAAGGAAGTAGACAGTCCCAATCCTTTCCATCTCTATCCACCACTTTCTTCAACATTTGTTTTAGGGTTTTGTTGAATCTTTCAACCAGCCCATCGGTTTGGGGGTGATACACAGATGTACGTAATTGCGTCACTTTGAACAATTTACACAGCTCCTTCATAACCCGGGACATAAAGGGTGTACCTTGGTCCGTAAGCAGTTCTTTACAAATACCCACCCGGCTAAACACAAGAGATAGCTCTTTGGCTATGGTTTTGGCCGAGGTATTTCGGAGAGGGATCGCTTCTGGATAACGGGTGGCATAGTCCATTATAACTAATATGTACTGGTGCCCCCTAGCGGACTTGATTATAGGACCTACCAAATCCATGGCGATCCTCTCAAACGGGACCTCGATGATGGGTAGAGGGACCAGCGGGCTACGGAAATGTGGCATCGGGGCCGACCTCTGACACACAGGGCAGGAGGATCAATAATTTTCTATGTCCTTCATCACCCCCGGCCAATAGAATCTCTGTAATACCCTCTCTCGGGTTTTCTCTGTCCCCAGATGACCTCCAAGAATGTGCCCATGGGCCAACTCCAACACCAACTTCCTGTAAGGTTTGGGCACCACAAGCTGCTCAACGGTTTCTTCTGCCCTTTTTGCCACCCGATACAGTAGGTCCTTCTCTACGCTGAAGTATGGGTAAGTGCAGGTATTATCTGGGTTCACTAACTCGCCATCTATTTTCACTACGTTTTCGCGTGCCTTTATTAGGGCGGGGTCTTTCAACTGTTCTGTGGCAAAGTTTTCCCTGTGAACCTCAAGATCAGAAAACTCCACAGACGGTAGGTTTTCGTCTGAGGAGGTGGGCTCCTCTCCAGTTTCTTGAGTCTCCCCTGCCAATACTGATAAGGGAAATTCCGGAGAGTCCTCACCACTCTCAGGGGAGTTCTGGCTATCACATTCCTGGTACATAGGGGCACCAGTGGGGGGCTCAGGATCATCCCACAGTTCCCAGAACTTCGGAAAATCCCTTCCCACAATGGCGTCATACGGTAACTGAGATACTAAGCCCACTGGATGAGAGAGGGTACCTTTGGGGGTCTCGAAACACACTGTAGTCACTGGATACTCTCGGGTGTCCCCATGCACACAAATAACAGCTACCTTGCTATTCCCAGAGACCTCTGTTTTAACTAACTCAGCCTTTATCAGGGTCACAAGGCTACCTGAATCCAGCAATACCACAACATTTCTACCATTAACACACATTTTGCATAAATGTTTCTCAATTCCTCGAATGGCAGTGCATGCGACTGTCGCACACAGCGACTGACGTCTGCCCGTCAGAAAGTCACACTGCATGGGTTCCTCCACAACCGGGCAATTGGCTGCAATATGTCCCGCTTGCCGGCAGCGGTAGCAAACGATCCTTCTTGCCGCCTCTTGAGCCGCTGATTTCCCAGGCTGTTCTTGCCAAACTTGGGGTAGAGCTCCCACCCTCTCACTCTCTCCACCCTTACCCCTTGGAATCCTCTTATCCGCCCCTGGGGATGGTCTGGTCTTAGGGTGGAAAGTCCGAGTGTCTCTGGAAGAGGCCGTCAGGTTCTCTGTAGCCAAGTATTTCTCCACACGATCCACAAGACCATCGGCCGTCTCTGGGTCTCCATGGCTTACCCACTTTTGGATGGCAGTAGGAAGAGCTCTCAAAAACCGATCCATTACAACACGTTCCACAATCTTTGGTGCGGACAAAGTCTCTGGCTGTAGCCACTTTCTGCTCAGGTGAATGAGATCATACATTTGAGACCTGGGGGGTTTTCCAAGCTGGAAAGTCCAGTTATGCACACGCTGAGCCCGGACAGCCTGGGTGACACCCAGCCTTGCCAATATCTCAGCTTTTAGCATCACATAGTCTTTTGCTTGGTCAGGCTCTAGGTCATAGTAAGCCTTCTGCGATTCACCAGTTAACAGAGGAGCCACCAGTCCAGCCCACTGCTCCTCAGGCCACTTTTCTCTTTCAGCAGTCCTTTCAAATGTGGTCAAAAATACCTCTGGATCATCCTCTCCAGTCATTTTTGTCAATAAACGACTCACCCCAAAGGACGCGGTATTAGTGGGACGGCTTTCCTCACTGGTCTGCGGACGTTGCTGCATTACTGCTTCCATTTGTTGTAGTCTCTGCTCTTGCTTCTGTAACAGGTCTATGAAGCGGGCCTCAGATTGCTGCTGGGCTTGTTGCTGAGCTTCCAGACTCTGTTGGTGAGCTTGCTGCTGGGCTGCAAGGCTCTGTTGATGAGCTGCAAGGCTCTTTTGCAAACCTGCATTTGTCTGCTGTTGATTGGCATTTGCTAGAGCCAGCTGCTTCAGTATCTCCTCCATGCTGGCTTAAAAAAAACTGCCCGCATTCTCCACCAACTGTGAGGGGGTTAGCTCGGCAGCGGGTGTGTGTGACCCCCGGGATGGGCTCCCCACACAAAAACAGGCCCAGCAAACGGAGGTTGTGGTTTTCAAAATCAAAAAAAAAAGGTGCGGTTTATTTTCTATTTACAGTGACAAAACACAGCAAAGCCAAAAGAAACATATAAACAAAATAAATCCTGGTCAACTTGACCTCTGACTAAACATACAGGTTTCCTAACTAACAACTGGGATCAGCCTAGTGCTGTCCTAGTCCCTAAGTCCCTGGTTTTAAATGTCCAAGCAAATAGCCACACAGGCTTTTGTCTCACCGCACAGGGGTTCACTCTCCCTAGACAGTCCACACAGGTCTGGGTCCAGGCATGAGCTAACACCTAATGAATCTGGGAGTTTTTATAGAGGCCTAAATGAGCTGACAAGCTTCAGCTGGCCTCATCAACTCCCTGTCTGTACGACGCCCAGCCCTCTCCCTAGAGGTATGAGTCATCCATGAGCCCACTAGCCTTAGCTGGGCTTATACAACTCTCCACCTAGTTGTATAAGTCGGCGTAAAGCCTGAATCTGGGCGAAATATATCTACCCCCCTGGATGCAACCAGGTGACTTTACCTTCCTGCTGTCACAATATATATATATATATATATATATATATATATATATACTTTGATACTTTGTGACCTATTTTTAACACATACCTGTACATCCTCTATATTTTTTTGTGCATGTGAATAACTACATAAATGGGAACGTAATCATTCTGCAACTTTTGATTTTCTATAAATGTCATGTTTTTTGAACTGTGAATCAGCTCACAAAGGTCAAACTTGAAGAAGTATTTAGGAGAAAAAGAATTTGTAATGATGTTTTTGAGCATTTTTCCTGTTTGTTTGAACACTACATTCTAATAAAAATAACATAGATCCACTTACTGGTAGTTTTTATTAATTTTTTCTTAATGGAATTATCCACAAATGTAATAATATACTAATTAATCTTGACTCTTGGTGATATATGATGACTGATGATGACCAAAGATTTACTGTAAAAAGTAGATCTTAACCTAATATAAGACTTTGCAAGATCCATTTTTTGTCTTTGGCTAATAAAGGCTGCCTTTGTGTTTATCACCACATGGTCAATGGGCCAAGAATAATAACTGAAGAAAAATCTGTCAAGCTGTTGTCCGAAGCTACTAACAGGACTAACTGGAGGCAGGTTTCATTTTCAGGTGTAAGGGAGGGGAAGTTAGAAAAGTTTGGTAAATGTTACTCATATGTACAGGTATATTTGTTTGTATATATATAGATATATATATATATATCTATATATATATATCTATATATAAATGTAACTTTTACTTGACAATTCACTAACCGATCTGTGACTGCTGCTCCTCTCTGCCAATCCCTTTACTGGCTTCCCCTACTCCACCGTATAAAATTCAAAATTCTAACCACAGCATACAAGGCCATCCACAACATCGCCCCCAGCTACATCACCAACCTCACCTGCAGATATCACCCAAATTGTCCCCTCTGCTCCTCCCAGGACCTCCTGCTCTCTAGCTCCCTTGTTACCTCCTCCCATGCTCGCCTTCAGGACTCCTCCAGAGCCTCTCCCATCCTTTGGAACTCCCTGCCCCAGTATGTCCGATCAGCCCCTAACCTCTCCACCTATAGGAGATCCCTGAAAATCCATTTATTCAGGGAAGCCTATCCCACACCCACCTAGCAACTGTCCCAGAGCCACACCCATCAAATCATTCCCTGCAGCTATTACCTTTTGTACCACCACCCCCTCCCTTTAGAATGTAAGCTCTAGGATCAGGGCTCTCCTGTTCCTTCTGTATTGAACTGTACTGTAAGTGTGCTGTCCCCCCTCCACATTGTAAAGCGCTGCGTAAACTGTTGGCGCTATATAAGTCGTGTATAATAATAATATATATATATATATATATATATATAAATATCTATATATCTATTTTTAAATTCTATGTATACAATCTTTATTTTACCAATGATAAAGGATTTCCAGCGCACTATTATCTAATAATCACAGACCACAGATTACCTAAAAAGAGATCACAGCTGAATTTCGGTAGAATTTGAGGCACAGTGTTTCTCATCTACACCATTAACTGTGCAGATTAGTTACTGCTTTGATGCATTCACTTGTGCATATAACTTCTAGTTGTGCTATACACACTTTCTACAAAAAAAGAAGCTAAGGAAATATAGCAAAACATGTGAAAATTGCTGCAAAATAAATGAAGAAAATGTGCGCAAAACCACTACACATTACCTTCAAAACTCAATTTGAATTTGAATTCCTCTAAATATTATCTATATTGTGTTTAAGTCACCCTTATAGTATACAGTAGACTTTTGATATGAGGTATAGGGATTTTTATTGATCATTTATACTAGCCATGTAGTTTACGTGAAAGTTATATGTTGTAAGGAGGTTGGTAAGAAAGGTGGATATATTTATTTGAACTAAACCCGTCTTATGTCTGGACAATTCAAACTTTAATGTAATTAGTGGCCTAATTGAGCAATGGAGAGGCAAGGAAGGTAACAGTAAGAAGAAAAGGTTTTATATAAAGCTCCCATCTCTATGACTTTAATGACACTGAATATCATTCCATTATCAGTGAAGGTATTCTCTGCCTATGTATGCTTATCATCATATGATATGTTTGAATTGTCCAGGTTTGCAAAAAATGAACCCAAGAAAAAATAGGTAAACATGAATAAATACATCATGTCTAAAGAAGGAATTTATTAGGTTATTAATTTCAGGATGAGGGCAGTAATCAGTATATTTATTTTATGTTTCTTGTCCAATAATATTTTATTATTACCCAATGTTAAATGCTGCTTTGCCCTGGCAGGTCTCTTGCAGTATTCTGCATGGTAATATGTATTGCATTAAAGCCATGCAGTCATTTAGTGTCATGCGCTGTAGGAAGGGTCCACTTGCACCTACAGTACTTGTTTGTTTAGGTGCTATTCTATATGATTGGCCTCACACAGAAGGAATTTTTTATTAAGCAAATTATGACAGAAAAATAAATAAACCTGCCCACCTTTTACTTAACAAAGTCTATGCAACAGTTTTATGGTGTATTTGTGAGCCCTGGGCCTGGAAACCTAGGTAGCCAACTGTGACTGATTTTTAAAGGTCTGCAACAGATTTATCGCTGTAGATTAGATGCATTTTCACTCCAAAGAGTTGCACAAAAAAGAAGTGGCCTGGGTCAAGTTTTATTCTGTCGCAGTGATGCTTTAAAGCAGCTGAGAGAGAAATCAAGCTGTAGTAAATGTTTTGTCGAGGCATTCAAAAATATCAGGTTCTCATAAACTTCTCCTCAGTTACTGCTTTGAGCATACTGGGTGCCAGCCTAAAGGAGCCTGTCTGCGTTCCATGAATCATGCACAAATAGGAAGAAATGGCCACGCACCAATGATGGCAATTGTGGAATACTTTAGATCAGGGGTCTCAAACTGGTGGCCCTCCAGCTGTTGCGGAACTACAAGTCCCATCATGCCTCTGCCTGAGGGAGTCATGCGTGTAGCAGTCAGCCTTGCAATGCCTCATGGGACTTGTAGTTTCGCAACAGCTGAACAGTTTGAGACCCCTGCTCTGGATGAAGGGGAGGATTTTGTGGTAGTGTTGCCTTATTAAACTTTTTCCTGACTGATGTCATTGGTGTGTGGCCATTTCTTCCTATTCTTGTAGTAAGTGTGTTACATAATTTGTCTCACTGCTCCTGCTTAGGTTTGCCTTGCTGTGCACCAGAAAATATACTGTAAATGTCCCCCAAAATGACTTCTGCTTTGGTTTTACTGTGCAGTTTTCCCACAAAACATAGGAGTGAAGCAAGCTTAAAGTTTGAATTCTACCACATTTCTCAAGGACTGAAATAAAACATCTATATGTACCTAGGAAGCAATGCCATGTCACATCTACCTATCAGCACAGGTACTATATAAAAAAAAAACTATTTATCGGTTTAATAGAAAAGTGACTTTACAGGTCTTAACTGAATATTTAACCTTTTAAAACAATTTTCATTCAGCCTGAATATCTGAATCATGGACAAGATAATTAACCCCCTCCCGCCTGCCGTATTGTCAATTGGCGGGCAGCGGCTCTCTCGTTCTAAGACAACGTCATATGATTTTGTCCCACTCTAGTGGGGATGATCAGCTCGGCGATCAGTGCTGTGCTTTGTCCCAGAGACACGGTGCATCACCGATTTTGGTAAAGAGCCGACGATGAGGTTCTTTACCCATGAGGAGAGGAGAGATGATTATCAGTGCCCTGATTATTAGTGCAGCCCCAACAGTGCCCAGCAGTGATGCCAATTAGTGCCCAGCAGTGATGCCAATTAATCCCCAACAGTGATGCCAATCAGTGCCCAGCAGTGATGCCAATCAGTGCTGCGTTGCACTGCCCATCAGTGCCTGCTCATCAGTGCCGCCAATCAGTGCCCATCAGCTCCGTCTTTCCGTGCTGCCTATCAGTGCCCATCAGTGGCGCTTATAAGTTCCCATCAGTGCCACCTATCAGTGCCCATCAGTGCTGCCTATCAGTGCTCAACAGTGCTGCATATCAGTGCCACCTATCAGTGCTGCATATTAGTGCCTCCTCATTAGTGTCAACTCATCAGTGACCTTCAGCGATGTGTCATCAGTGCCACCTCATTGGTGCACATAAGTTCAGCCTATCAGATCAGCCTCATCAGCGCACACCAGTGAAGGAGAAAATTACTTATGCACAACATTTTATAACAGAAACAAAGGAAAAATATTATTTTTTGGAAAATTTTCGGTCTTTTTTTGTTTAAAAAACAAACAAACTCAGTGGTGATTAAATACCACCTCTATCTTCCTCAAAAACAATGATAAAAATGTTGTTTTGGTACAGAATTGCATGACCACACAATAGTTATTCAAAGTGCAACAGCACTGAAAGCTGAACCAATTGGCCTGGGCAGGAAGGGTGCAAAAGTGTCCAGTAGGCAAGTAGTTAAACAAATATATAGTATATCAGTGTACAGACAATATACAGTGCTATTTCAAACAGCAATCCACACAAAGAGCTCTGTTTACTTAATAAAAGAAGAGCGAACATCTGTTAAAGTTTTTTTTTTTACAATATTTGTTGAATATCTATTTTTAATGACACTGAGGGAGCTATACATTTTGCATGCACATTCTTATTTCAACCACTTCTTCATCTTGTTCATTGTACATTTTATTTGAGGACATCTTGTTCAGTATAAGCTGCTTATAATTATAATTAAACATTGTCCCAGCAGGTCTGTTGCTTACTCAAGTTCTTATCAAAGGAAATATCACATAATCTCAAAAGAAAGATGTTTGTTTATGCACAAGTGCCTTGCATTACAAAAAAGTAGATGCCAACAACCATGATACAAAATGGATTTTCTGAATTCACTAGGCATGTAGAGCAGTCTGTTCTGCTTACAAAAAGTACATTTTGACATTTCAGAGGCCTGCAAAATGGGTCTGCTAAATCTGCCTTTGCCATATTTCCTACAAGCCTACCAATACAGATTGTTGTCAGTCTGGTGGGTTTTAACTGCAAATCGATTAAATCGTCTATTAAATTGCCTTTTCTGTGTTTTCTTTTTTTCCTTTCCTTATTCATTTAGGGGGATGTATTGAAAGGCAGGGATTGAAAAAATATATTTTTCTTTGCAGTTAGTATCATTAGGCTAGTACCAGCAGCCAATGTGGTATAAGGCACGGATGGAAATACAACACGTAGCTTTTCTTTAGGTCAAGGATGATGAAGTAGCAGCAGTAAACATATGCTTGGTACAAAATGGATAAAACTATATGCATTGCAGAGTATAGCTCAATAAATGTTCTTAGTTTAACCATTTTACTGCCATTGATGTAAGGGTTACAACAGAAAACAACTCTGCCATCTTCCCCCTTAGGCTCGATTCACATCTATACGTGTTGCTTTTGAGCATTTCTGCAGTGCTTTTTGCGGTGCTTGTCGCGTTTTTGGACACACGTTTTTACCGCGATTTTGCCGCGATTTGCATTTTTTCACATATATAGCTGGTTGGTAAGGATGGGGCCTGGAAGCCGGCAGCTGCGTCCTCAACAACCGATGAGTCATCAGCTGTCAGCGAGCTTCCCGCTGAATGTAAAAAAAAAAGAATTGCCGGCTAAAAAAAAAATTGAGAAAACAAACAGCATGGGGTCCCCCCCTCCAGGTCCATACCAGGCCCTTGGGTCTAGTATGGATTCCAAGGGCACCCCATGCCAAAATGTAAAAAAAAAATGGCATGGGGTCCCCCCAAAATCCGTACCAGACCCTTATCCGAGCATGCAGCCCGGCAGGTCAGGAAAGGGAGGGGACGAGCGAGCGCCCCCCCCTCCTGAATCATACCAGGCCGCATGCCCTCAACATGGGGGGATGGGTGCTTGGGGCAGGGGGGTCTCTGCGCCCCCCCACCTCAAAGCACCTTGCCCCCATGTTGATGAGGACAAGGGCCTCTTCGCGACAACCCTTGCCCGGTGGTTGTCGGGGTCTGCGGGCAGGGGGCTTATCGGAATCTGGAAGCCCCCTTTAATAAGGGGGCCCCCAGATTCTGCCCCCCCAATGTGAAAGAGTATGGGGTACATTGTACCCCTACCCATTAACCTGAAAAAAAAGTAGTGTAGTGTTAACAAAAACAGTAGACAGTTTTTTATTAAAAATATCTTCTTCTTCTTCCCCACTCCTTCCTCCATCTTCTCCCACATCGTCTTTTCAATTTGTTTTTATTGGGTCCTCCGATCTTCTCCTTCTCCCCCTGCTTCTTCTTCCGCTCATCTTATTTCTTCTGTCTTCTTTGTCCGCTGTTCTTCTTCCTCTTCCGCCACTCCCGCCGATGACCCTGCTCCGATGCTGCGTCCAGCTGATCTGTTGGCGTTGATGTCCTGCATTTCTTAAATAATGATGGGGGCGTGGCAATCGGATTACATCACCCAGAGGTCACGCCCCCTTGTGATGTCACCGCCCGGGGTATGTGATGTCACAAGGGGGCGTGGCCTTCGGGTGACATAATCAGATTGTCACGCCCCCATCGTTATTTAACCCCTTCCATACCGGGCCATAGCAGAATGACGCCGGCAGGAACCCCCTCTCCCTCCGGGTGGACGTCATATGACGTCCTGGGTTTGAGGGGGGATATCTGAATGATGCCTGCAGCTAGAGGCATCATTCAGATATCCTTTTTTTCAGCCGGCGATTCTGCGCACAATAAGAACAATCATAGCAGTGGTTCCGCCGCTTGATCATTCTTATAGGCGGCGGGAGGGGACATCCCCCCCCTCCCGCCGCCATCCGGTGCTTCTCCGGGCTCTACCGTACGATCGGGGACCCGGAGAGAATCGTCTGCGCCGTTGGTGGGTCACGTGATGAGCATAGAGATGACTGATGACCAGATGGTCACCAGTCATCTCTATGATCGTCAGAGGCCCAGGCGCGATGTGATGACATCACACCCGGGTCCTCAAATGTAAACAAAGCCGCCATTGCGGCTGTAAGTATGAGATTGGTGAAAAAAAATTCACTGATTTCATGCTTTCCGGCCTGGAGGAGAGATGTGGGGTCTTATTATATGACCCCGCATCTCTCCATAAAGAGGACCTGTCACACACATTCCTATAACAAGGGATGTTTACATTCCTTGTAATAGGAATAAAAGTGATAAAAAAAAGGGTAAAAAAAAAGTAAAAATAAAAAAAAATAAGTAAAATAAAAAAATAAATAAATAATTTTTTTTTTTTAAACGCCCGTCCCCAATAGCTCGTGCTTAGAAGCGAACACACACGTAAGTCCCGCCTGCATATGTAAACGCCGTTCAAACCACACATGTGAGGTATCGCCGCATGCGTTAGAGCGCGTGCAACAATTCTAGCACTAGACCTCCTCTGTAATTCTAACCTGGTAACCTGTAAAAATTTTCAAAGCGTCGCCTATGGAGATTTTTAAGTACCGAAGTTTGGCGCCATTCCATTAGTGTGCACAATTTTAAAGCGTGACATGTTAGGTATCTTTTTACTCGGCGTAACATAAGCTTTCATATTTTACAAAAAAATTGGGCTAACTTTACTGTTTTTTAATTTTTTAATTCATGAAACCATTTTTCCCCCCCAAAAAAGGCGTTTGAAAAATTATTGCGCAAATACCGTGCAAGATAAAAAGTTGCAACGACCGTCATTTTATTCCCTAGGGTGTCTGCTAAAAAAAACATGTATAATGTTTCGGGGTTCTGAGTAATTTTCTAGCAAAAGAATGATGATTTGTACATGTAGGAGAGAAGTGCCAGAATAGGCCCGGTATTGAAGTGGTATAAAAAGCCCTGTATGGAAGTGGTTAAGAAATGCAGGACATCGGCACCAACAGATCAGTGGGACGCAGCATTGGAGAGAGGTTGTCCGCGGGAGCGGTGGTAGAGACAGAACAACAACGGACAAAGAAGACAGAAGAGCGGAAGAAGAAGCAGGGGGAGAAGGAGAAGACCCGAGGATGAAGATTTGGGAGAAGATGGAGGAAGATGCAGAGAAGAAGAAGATATGTTTGATAAAAGACTTGTCAAAAACTACTGTATTTTTTTAACACTACACTACTTTTTTTTTCGGTGAATGGGTAGGGGTACAATGTACCCCATACTCATTCACATAGGGGGGCAGGATCTGGGGGCCCCCTTGTTAAATATACCCCCCGCCTGCAGACCCCGACAACCACCGGGTTAGGGTAGTCGGGAAGAGGCCCTTGTCCCCATCAACCTGGGGGCAAGGTGCTTTGCGGTGGGAGGCCAGAGCCCCCCTGCCTCAAAGCACCCATCCCCCCATGTTGAGGGCATGTGGCCTGGTATGGTTCAGGAGGGGGGGCGCTCGCTCATCCCCTCCCTTTCCTGACCTGCCGGGCTGCATGCTAGGATAAGGGTCTGGTATGGATTTTGGGGGGACCCCCATGCCATTTCTTTTTTACATTTTGGCATGGGGGTGCCCTCTGAATCCATACTAGACCCAAGGACCTGGTATGGACCTGGGGGGACCCCACACTGTTTTTTTCTCGATTTTTTTTTTTTAGCCGGCAATTCTTTTTTTTTACATTCAGCGGGATGCCTGCTGACAGGTTATGACTCATTGGTTGTTAAGGACGCGGCAGCTGGCTTACCTCCCCCTCCTTAGCAACCAGCTATATGCAGTGTAAAAAAAATGCAAATCACAGCAAAATCGCGGTAAAAACGCGGTACTTGCGTTTTGGATGCGGGTCCATTAAAGTCTTTTACATGCAATATGCTGCATTTTGAGGGAAAAAAGTCCCTGACCCTTTCCAAAAACACAGAGGCACAAAAATGCGTTGATGTGAACATGTTCCATAGGAGTCCATGTTAAAAAAATTCCCTGCATTTCTGAAAAATGCACCAAAAAACGCATTAGTGTGAATAGAGCCTTAATCTAATTGCTCTTGTGTGTCCTTCAGGACTGCACTTTCTCCCTTACCCAGTGACCAGAAGATTTGTCTCCTGGCTTTATGCATGTCTTCTCACTACCTTTTCTGTTGAGGATGGAGAGAAGGGAGGTTGATAAACATGACTCATCATATGTTCACTGATCTCCTTCAGTTTGATAATAATGTAAGAGCACAGTACTGCACACTTTTCAGCAACTATTAAGTAGTAAGTTCAGGGGCGCAGGGAAGGAGACTGAGGACAGGGGGGGGGGTAGATCTTCTAAATCTGGTGAACTCAGAATCTGGTGCAGCTGTGCATAGTAGACAGTTAGCTTCTAACTTCAGCTTGTCCAATTAAGCTTTGGCAAAAAAAAAAAAAAAACGGAAGCCGATTGGTTTCTATGCAGAGCTGCACCAGATTTTGCACTCTCAAGCTTTAATAAATCATCCCCATTGTGTCTGCAATCTTTTTACCTATCACTTTTTTCCAAATAGAACCTGTCACAATTGGTTTATCATCTACTGGTTATGGTACTTAAAGTGGTTGTAAACCCTTACATATACCAATTGAAGTGACTAGCCTCAGGTGATACACAGAGATGAATCAAATCTTCCTACATAAGTTGTACCTGTCTATCTGCAGTCTTCTTCTTTCTATATCAGTTCGAAGTGCTGAATTTCTAAAGGGGGCTGAGAGCTGAAATTACACACTTCAGAGCTCAATAAGAAGAGCTATGAGAGCTGATTGGAGGGAAGGGATGCATCCCCTTCACACAGCACAGACGAACAGAGCTGTGGCTCACAATCAGCTGGAGGTCCCTCCCCGTCACCATTTTTCTCCTGGTGTCAGGAAAACTTGTCAGAAGTGATTCATGCTGATAGCAGAGGAATGAAGCAGCATATAGAAACGGCACGTAGTTCTCCTAATTGAGACACTGGAGAGGGATATTCTTTGTTCATATTTCATGTTTGTGTCCACATAAACTACTTCAGCCCCGGAATATTTTCCCCCCTTCCTGACCAGAGCATTTTTTGCGATTCGGCACTGCGTCGCTTTAGCTGACAATCGTGCGGTCGTGCGACGCTGTACGCAAATTAAAATTGCGTCCTTTTTTTTCCCACAAATAGAGCTTTCTTTTGGTGGTATTTCATCACCTCTGTGGTTTTTATTTTTTGCACTATAAGAGCCTTTCACACCGAGCCACCCCGTGCGTCGGCGGTAAAACGCTGATATTTTTAGCGGCGCTTTACCGCCGGATTTATGGCACTTCTTGCTGCTAGCGGGGCGCTTTTAACCCCCGCTAGTGGCTAAAAATGGTTAAAACCGCCACAGCAGCATTTTGCCGGCGGTACGGATTCAATGCCCATTGATTTCAATGGGCAGGAGCGCATTAGGAGCGGTGAGTTCACCTCTCCTAATGCGCTCCAAAGAAGCTGCTGGCAGGACTTTTTCTGACGCCCTGCCAGCGCACCGCTCCAGTCTGAAAGCCCCCGAGCTTTCACACTGGAGTGAATGGAGTAGCCATTTTAGGGTGGTTTGCAGGTGCTAATTTTAACGCTATAGTGCCTGCAAAACGCCCCCAGTGTGAAAGGGACCATTAACCGGACATATTTCCTCAATTTTTAGGCCAATATGTACTCTTCTACATATTTTTGGTAAAAAAAACAAAAAACGCAATAAGCGTATATTGATTGCTTTGCGCAAAATGTATAGCACCTACAAAATAGGGGATAGTTTTTTTTTTACTAATAATGGTGGCGATTTGCGATTTTTATTGGGACTGCAACATTATGGCAGACACATCGGACACTTTTGACACTATTTTGGGACTAGTGACATTTATACAGCGATCAGAGCTACAAATAGCCACTGATTACTGTATAAATGACACTGGCAGGGAAGAGGTTAAACACTAGGGGGCGATCAATGGGTTAAGTGTGTCCTATCTCCCCGTTCTGCCTCTCCTCGCCACAATCGCGGGCCGCCGGTGAATATCGAGTTTCCGGGACCCGCGGGCGCACTCGCACGATGCACGGCGGGCGCGCGCACGTGCCGCCGGTGGCCAATTCAAAGGGACATACAGGTACGCCCATTTGCCTGCCTGTGCCATTCTGCCGACGTATATCTGTGTGCGGCGGTCGGCAAGTGGTTAATTGAATAAACAAATAAAACAGCATTAAAAAAAAAAATACACACAAATGACATACACTTTGATTTGCTAAAGGCAAATATACTGTGCACTGTAAGAGCACAATGCAACTGCACTTTGAAGTGCACTGTTCACGTGCATTTTCTCTAGATCTGAGTGGAAGCTCTGCTGGTTTCTTGCATCCAATCGTGTACAAGAGAAATGCTGTTTTTTATTATCCTGTGATTGTTTGTGTATTCTTTGCAAAGTGAAGCTTTACCTCATTTACTAAGCATGTGCACTTGCAGTGCACAGTATATTTGCCTTTAGCGAATCAATCCCATGATGTACCTTTTTTGCGATTTTCACTGCTTTTCAAAAAGGTATGATTTATAATCTACAGTGACCACAAATCTGACAGTTTAACCTGGCCCATTTAATGCTGACTGTAAGAGAAAAAAAAAACACTTTGTACCTTTGCAACCATTGCTGACATTGTTTTTTTAGTAGTTGCAACTACCCTGCAGCATACACAGATGGGGTGTTATGTAACACACAGCCTGCCCGCATAACAGACACCCCCCATTATGAGTAAGACAAACATAAATGAGACACATGATAACAAAAGAATCTAAAAAATAAGTAAATAGCTTTTATTTTTTTCAAAAGCACAATTAAATTAGCATCTTAAATTGCAATTTGTTGTCTAACAGTGTGGTTTTATTGGATTACCTAATACTTTAAGCCTCACCTATAAACCCTTGTCGATAACCTTAAGTCGTGTACCCAGAGGTGGCTCTCTAATTAGGCAAATTAGGCGGTCGCCTAAGGCCTCGCACTCACAGGGGCCTCGCGGCCGCCTAATTTGCCTATGATTAATACTAATGTCTGCGCCATTGGATCTCTCTATCACCCCTCTCTCTTTCTCAACCCCCCCTCTCTTGCATTGGCTGAATATGTCTGATGGGTGAGGAGGGTGCCCTGGAAGTGGTGCTGATCACCTGTGTGCTAGATCCATGCATTTTCTGCAGCCATTTTTCTTGCTTGAATTATTTTTCCCATTATGGGCGTGAGTGGGGCCTCATGTCTAAGTTTTGCATAAGGCCTCACAAAGCCTAGAGCCGCCTCTGCGTGTACCTGTTCCAAACTGTCAATCACAAAAAAACATGAATGCAGACCGACGCAAAAATGACTTCTGGCTCGGTATTATGAGTATTGCACTTAAAGGTAAAGTATGGCTATATGTCTCCTGTGAGTCGCAGGAGTGCATTTAGTAATTTGCTCCTGTGATCCAGATTCAGCAGATAGCAGGCTAAATCCAGCTGTTGGCTGACATCACTGAGCCGGTCCAGGCTCTGCAGGGATCCTGACAATAATGTCGGAATCCGCCTAGGTGCCTGACCAGCAGCCGACTCAGCAGGCTCAGTCTCTCAGCTACTGAAAGCCTGAGCCAGCCAGTTAAACCCCCTCCACAGCTCTGTGTTTCAGTGAGTGCTGGTGGAGCAGAGCAGAGAGCCGGTGACTAACAGTCTCTCTGCTCACTGAAGACCAAGAACTGAGCGATCAACAATCTTTGATCACTCAGTTCACACTGTAGAGGTGGTGGGGGACAGATGCAGCTTTGGAACAATGCTGCATCTATAGTACATAGGTAGGTATATATGAATGTTTTTTTTTTAATCCCATCCCACGCTTTTTTTTAACACTTAGGCCCCTTTCACACTGAGGAGTTTTTCAGGCGTTTTAGCACTAAAAATAGCGCCTAAATACCGCCTGAAAAACTCCTGCCCTGCAGTCTCAATGTGAAAGCCTGAGTGCTTTCACACTGAGGCGATGGGTTGGCAGGACGAGAAAAAAAGTCCTGCTAGCCGCATCTTTGGGGCCGTGAAGGAGCGGTGTGTATACCGCTCCTTTACCACTGCTGCCCATTGAAATCAATGGGACAGCGCGGCTATACTTGAGGCAGCGCATTGCGGGCGGTTTTAACCCTTTCTCAGCCGCTAGCGGGGGTTAAAACCACACCGCTAGCGGCCGAAATGTGCCGCAAATCCGCCCATAGCGTCGGCGGTAAAAATAGCGCTGTTTTACCACCGACTCTATGAGCGCCCCAGTGTGAAAGGGGCCTTAGAGCCATGTCAACTAATGATTCAGCCCTTTCATGCTATACTATAAAACAGGCATTTGATACCTAGATGCTTCATTAAAATACACAATAGTGATTACCATAAGAAGGAAGGAAGGTTTGGTTTATTCAGTTAAAAATTACAAACGTTCAAAGCACTAATGACCATGCCGAACTGTAAAGCATGGCCCCATGCAGTCACCAACAGGGATGCATGCAACTAGGTGATAACGCAGGACCACAATTGACAAATTTATCTCCCATTAACAGGAAGTGCCTAAACAAGGACATTAATCAAAGGATCATCACATAATATTTTGATGGAAGCTACATATTTAACAGGACATTACTTGGGTTTAGATTGAGTTTGAATATTAACAATGAAGGTTATGTTGTATACAGTTCCATAAATATGAATACACATATCTAACAGTTTTTGTACTCTTATTAATCATTACATACCTTCGCCATACTTTTAGTTGTGCTGTGTTAGAACTGAAAATTTTTACTATACTATTTATCTTCAGTTGAATTTCATTGAGGCAAGAAGAGCTACTGATACTTATTGTGCAGTTTATGTACAGTAATTCTGTATCATTACTATTAAAAAAAAATAAAAAAAAGGTTTGTTTTAAAACATTTCTCCTTGGTGCATATTTATTCAGACTCATGCATTATAAGTCACATTCCCTTCTATCTTTAACGTGATTACTTTTTTGGCTTATGCATGGTGTGCATGCCTGCCGTTTCTAAGAAAGAGAAATGCATGTATAAAAGTTCAAACCCCATATTACTTTAAAGATGCAATGGTATATAGCTAAAATTATAAATATTTTATATCACCACTGACAGGTACAGCTTCTAATAAATACACTGACCTGAATTTATCACTGTTAGTTCACCTGTCAGTGTCTGTCAGTTATTAAATATATTTTTAACTATTAAGCAAACTCAAAACTAATATTATTATAGGAATTCAGAATTTTAGATGGCACACTAACAATATAGAATCAACATCTATTAAATATATGTTATTATATAGTCTGCCAATTCCTACATTTGGGAAGATACAATTTTTTATAGCTCAATACAACAACACACATCACATATGGGACCAGTGTCTCTTAATGCCTCAGTGACACCCTACAGCTACCCCAAGCAAGCTGCATGAGTGAAGATGCATTCATTTTTGTTTTTCCATGTTATGAGATAGTTATGTTGGTAACAATACCTTTTGGAATGTGTATATTACTGTATGTATTAAATATTATTTGCAAAATTATAAAAGGGGAATTTCCACTTGTTTGCGCCCCCCCCCCCGCTCCCACTTCTGGCTCAGATCGCCACAGTAATCTGAGCCGGAAGTTTGGACTCCCCTCTTTCCCCCAAAGTCTTTTGGGACACATCACAGGTCCCAGAAGACTATGAGAGCATTCACAAATTGCAATGCGGCTCGTGCACAAGCAGTAGGAAACCGGCTGTGAAGCCGCAAGGCTTCACTTCCTGTTTCCCTTACCTCTGATGCCGGCACCTGTACCGGAAGCCGATTGAAGAATCAGCTCGGGTGAGGACATTGCTGGATCTCTGGACAGGTAAGTGTCCTTATATTAAAAGTCAGCAGCTACAGTATTTGTTTTTGAGGGGAGCCTGGAGCTCCTCTTTAAAGTAGAAGTCCAGTAAAATACTATCTAAGCTTAAACTTGCTCCCACCCCCATTCTAAACCCTATTCTAACTACCCTATCAAGAAAAGATGTCTAAACTTACCTATACTGAAAGCACTCCTTTCCAGTCACTTAATTGTCTCTCAGCTCCGGCTTCAGTGTAGAGGACGGACAGCCAACAATGGATGTCCCATAGTAAGCCTATGGGTGACATCATTCCCCAGGCATTGCAGCTATTGTGGGTGATATGTCCTCTTCACTGAAGCCAGCCGCTAGGGAGATCATGTGACTGGACTGGAGCACCCTCAGGATAGGTAAGTATATGCATCTTTCCTTTACAGGGTATTTAGTATAGATCAGAGGATAGATGTCACATTCACTTGTCTTCTGAGTAAAGACAACAATTGCTTTGGAGATGAGGGCAGTTGTGCCAGGTAGGCAAAACAGAGCATGTCAGTGTGACACACTAGATTAAAACACACAGGAGCAGGAAGAACCAATCTGAAGCATGGTCAGGTTGCCTTTCCATCACTGGTCTTTTATAGATTTTTTTTTTCTTTTTTACTTGTACTAACCTCACTTAGTATTTTTACAGATAATGGGAAACACATATATGGTCAATAGTTATACAGTGAAAAGAAGTGTCTTTCTCTCTGCCAGCTACTGCTTTTAATGATAAATCTAGCACTAAGTATGCTCCCAAATTAACAGTAGAGCAGAGATGGGTTGGACTTACATATACCTATACTATGTTTGAGTTCTTGGAATTGTAGTGCTGAGGTACATTTTTATATGTCCTGTGCCAGTGTGCACAGATCTATACACCCAACAATCCTTTTAAGGACCAGTATTCTGTATGCAACAGATGATTAATAGCTAACTCTTCAGTTGACAGCACCTTAGCTACTTTTTTTTTTTACCAATTGGGGTCTTTTGTTTTTTTTTCTTTAAGTTGTAATTTTTATCTCGGGGTGGTTAGAGCACATTAGGCAGTTGTTGCCAGTCTTTCGAATAGCTGCCTTTTTCACAGCACCTCATAGCACTCACCTCAATAACATCTGCAGTGGGTGTTTGGTAGTCCTCTGTGACCCAGATCTCATTTTTTTTTCTTATTAAAGCTATGGTTTAGTATATTTTTGGAGTGGTATACAGCACCAAACACATTAGGTATTAGACATGTGCACACTGAAATATTTTGTTTCGAAATTTCATTTTCGTCCGAGAAAAATATGTATTTAGTTACTCGCGAAATTCGTTTTTATTTATTTTGTTTCGTTAAAAAATGCATTAGTCTGAAAATCAGAATTAATTAAGGTTGAATCTGTCAATTGAAGGCTTATGGTGTCTGTCGAATGTTCTAAGAAGATTCGACGAAGCAGCTAAACTGTACGACGCCGCAATAGTAAATTTCCGGTCGAATGCTCCGCCCACAAGGTATAGTAGAATTTTAATATTGTATGACTAGTAATAATAATATTTATTAATTATTATAACTAGTCAACCAACATTAGAATTCTTCTATAGACTATGGGCGGAGCATTTGACCGTAAATGTCCGCTCGCGGCGATCGTATGTTTTTAGCTGCTTCGTCAAATCTTCATGTCTCTATAATGTCGAATCCTTTCTCTCTATGTCAAATCTTTTCTCTCTATGTCGAATAATATTGGACTAATAGAGTTAGGTTAGGCACATTCAACCGCAGGTTCGATTGACACAGATCGCTATTGTCACAGTCATGTCGAATCTTCTATCTGTATTGAACTGTTGTCACAACAAAATGAAAATAAAGCATTTTTTTGGTCGGTTCTTTCGGATTTCGGATTCTGTGCGTTTGTTATCGTTTGTTAAAACGAACGCGAAAATCCCTCGAAATTCTTGTGAAAATGCATAAGGAAGAAAACGAATGCACATGTCTATTAGGTATGTGTAATGGTGTGTACTACCAAAAATGAGGAGGAGGAGCCCAGCCGGTGGATGTCACGCATCCACCACGGGCAGAGCGGAGGGATGAGCTAGCTGACGGATTTGTATATGAGCGATTTTGTACTATATCTCTTGTAAGTGTTTTTAAAAAGAGGGCTTTTTAATAAATGTTTTATACGATAAACACTATGCAGCTGCATTTCTATTTCACGTGGTTCGTATGAGGATATTAGTTGAGCAAGGATTGCTCTATCCTAGGAAGAAGGAGCCCATTCCAGGGGATCGGCAGGAGTTGTAATTAAAGGCTTCTGATTAGCAGTGGTGAGGTCAGCAGGTTTTTCACCCGTTGGTGGTTTATCACTTTTGGGAAAAAGAAGATTAGAGCACAGCAGTGGATTTAGTTTATAGAAAGACTTTTGGATGTGTGTACAGCACAGTGATTATATATAGTGAGTGAACTTCGCGCCAAACAAATGATTAAAACTTAAAAATAATATACTAAATATAAATAAGTGGAAGCTGCTCCCCTGTGAAGTAGAAACTCCCAGTGATATAATTATGGATATAGGGGGCGCTATAAATTAGACCTGTGATTAATGCAATATATTAACCTAAGTGAGTGGTAATGATTCATAAACCAAACATTAATTATATAAATAATTATAAAGTAAATATAGTCCCAATTAGTGATTCGAATTTTGATATTCAAAGTCCATAACCAACGTGAACACTCGTTTTCTGTTGTGATATATCTTTAAGAAAGATGTGATGAGACTTCTCAAACTTTAAACGTGCCCATTCAATGCTTCTGCTGGAAAGTAGTAGTGATATAGGAAATGAATCCTCCACCAATGATATAAAGAACACACCCAATGTGTCTAATAGACACGTGCAAGTCGTTTAGTTGCAAATTCGTTTTTTAACGAATTTCGACAAATTCGTTAATTCGGAAATATCCAAATTAACGAAAACTCATTTAACGAATTTTAACGAATATTCGTGATTTAGAATATCCGAAAATTCGTACATTCGTACATTCGTAAATGTGTACATTCGGAAATTTGTACATTCGTACATTCGTAAATTTGTACATTCGTAAATTTGTACATTCGTAAATTCATAAATTTGTACATTCGTAAATTTGTACATTCGTAAATTTGTACATTCGGAAATGTGTACATTCGTAAATTCGTAAATTTGTACATTCGGAAATTTGTACATTCGGAAATCTGAAATAATAATTAACTAATAATAACTTAACTATTACTAACTATTAAATTATAGGTATTGGAATTTCCTTTCAAATTTGGCTGTTAGTGAACTTAACGAAGTTACGAATTGTTTTCCGAAATAATGAATGCCGTATCTAAACGAATGGAACTTAATGAATTGATAATAATAATAATAAATAACAATAATAATAAAAATGTTTTATTATTATTATTAATTATTAATTTGTTCCATTTGTTTAGATGTGGCATTTGTTATTTCAGGTTATGCGTAACTTCGGATAAATTTGTATTTGTTACGTTCGCTAACAGCCAAATTTGAAAGGAAATTACAATACCTATAATTTAATAGTTATTTTTTCGGATTTTCGAATTTCCAAATTTCTGAATTTCCAAATTTCCGAATGTACGAATTTACAAATTTATGAATGTACGAATTTACGAATGTATATATTTACGAATGTACGAATTTACGAATGTATAAATTTACGAATGTACGAATTTACGGATGTATATATTTACGAATGTACGAATTTACGAATGTATAAATTTACAAATGTACGAATTTACGAATGTATAAATTTACGAATTTACGAATGTACGAATTTACGAATTGCGATCATAACGAATGACCCGAAAAACGAAAAAATAAATAAACGAATGAAATGAAAACGAAATCTAACACATTTTTTGGCAGTGCACATGTCTAGTGTCTAAATGAGATTCTGCTTACCAGACTTAAATGACCACTTTCGCCAAAAAGTAGGTCATGAGAGCTTATGAAGGATTGTGCCTGCTCACATAAATGATACTGGAGATGTATAGAACCCTTCCTCCTCACAAAGTTTGGGCCGGATCATATGCAGAAATAATAAGAAGTTTCCATAGCGTAAAACCATTTATTTGATAAAACAATAAAAACAGAGAGCCAATTGGCTTACTCACATTTAAAAAATGCCTTGTCCAGGCACTGGGGCTGCTGGCTTGTAAATATGTGTGCTGGCGGGGAACTGTTCCGATATGGCCACCTCCGTATGCGGCGTGCGTTCCACCTCCTAGCTTCCGGCAACCATCCAGTCCGGAAATGACGCACGAACGTGACCAGGTACCGCCTCGACGTACGTTTCGTTATGAACGTCCTCATTAATCACAGGTCTAATTTATAGCGCCCCCTATATCCATAATTATATCACAGTGATTACATAGACTACATTAACACAGGATTATAATGTTTATTACCCAGTAGCGCTGCACTTTATGAGTTATATAAACTCTTCAATATGTTCTAGTCTGACCTCTGCCCTGAGTTACTAACAATCAATGGCACACATATTTTTTAGTTGCATTGCTGGACTGTTGCTATACATCTGCTGCCTTGACTTTAATGAAAAAATATAAAAAAAAAAAAAAGACAAATTTGGAATATGCACACAAATTGTGCGTCCAAATGGGAATTTCCTTCCTGATCCCATGTCTAATGTCAACTTGTGCTATCTCCCATCATGGGGGATCAATGGACGTGTTTTGGGGGTGTAAACCCTTCCTCTCACCTACTTGAGTTGCGAGGAAGGGGTTGCACCCTCAAAACACATACATTGATTTGCCCTAGATGGCACATGTTGACACACTGTGTGCATCTTTCAAATTTGGCTTGTTAAATTACACAACAATTTTAATAAGTAGGCCACAAAAACATGAAATGGTGGCATTAAAAACGTCTTTATACTCTCCCCAGAACATCGTTTTTAATTTGTTGGTCAAAACGATATAACGTCGATTTCTCGACTCATAACCATGAGATCCTGGATTATGATTTGTGCGCTCCCACTGGAGAAAGGAGGAGATTGATCTTCCACAAGCAGCACAACACCTAAAATAACAAAAAAAACGCATGTCTTATAAATATGCATGCATGCATGCATTTATTCCCTGAATCTGTGGTGTATGACACTGACCTGTTGTGGTGACAATCTCGCACACTTCCTCCACATCTCCTTTCTCCACCTCTTCTTCCTCCACCTCTCCTTCCTCCACATCTCCTTCCTCCACATCCTAAGGTTGGGGTTCCCTCTGTTCTTTCCGAGGTGTGGGGTTCCTGGGCTCCTCAGAGTGGTGTGCTCCAAGTCTTTACTCTCCTATGAGAATGAAACAAAAGGTATACTTTAGCACACAGATATTTGAGGGCAGAAATAGGAATATGATACATTACTTGGAAGTGGGGTACAATTGTCTGTTTTTGCAGAGTTACAAGCTGAAGACATGTTTTAAATTTTTTTTTTTTTCTAAGCTGGAATAATTACCTTTTTTGTCCAAGTTACACACATGGAGACACCCCAAAAGTATCCACTGTAGCACCTGTGTGAGACACCCTAAAACATTTGTTCTGGTGTACCACACAGGTGCTCCAGAGTACAGCTGTGGAAACAGCTGCTGAGTGTCCTCTCCTTTACACTGAATCAAGTTTGCATTTCACATTCTAGTTCAAAACACATCATCTAGACAACAATGTTTATAAACGTTGTTTTAATAGAAATAGGCATGACCAAATGTGGTTTACCTGTATCTGCGCAAAACATCGAATTTTGTTGATGATTTATGTTTACTACGAACGATTATACTTTGGCCACTACCCTGAAAGTTGCCATTTTCAAATATCCAACCAGTCAATCAAAACACATGGAGCAAAACATGCAAGTATAATAATCAAATTAGCAATAACACAGGAGAAATACTTACTTTTGCCAGCATTTTTTTATCTTCCTGTACTGCATCGGCTCCCTCAACTTCAGGTCAGACCACCTTTTTCTCAGCTGCTCTTTGGATCTCCGGACCCCAAATTTTTTGTACAGACTCCTCACCACTTTGCCCATTATTTTGGCCTTCCTGAGATTAGGGGTGTTGTACGGCCCATGCTTCCCATCATAATCTCTCCTCCGTAAGATGTCCACCATCTCTGCCATCTCAGCAAAGGACATATTACTGGCCTTGTATCTTCTCCTGGATTGGGAAGTTTTCGGCTCCTGGGCTTTCCTCGTCGGAACTTAAAACAACCCACACCTGCTCTGTTACCGCCATGTCTTCTCCCACTGTGAGTCGAACGAGAAGGGGTGGGGAATATCCGAGGAAGAACGTCAGGGGTGGGAACGTCAGGGGCGGCCAACGTGGGCGGAGTTTCATGCATGCGCAGGGTATAAAATTATAACACGCATGTGTCGTAACGACGTTGTGTGCGCAGAGTAAGGAGGACCGGAAGTTCCCGAACGTCACTGGCGAAGGTAAAAATGAATGTTGGGGCATCAGTAGCCTATACTAATTCATGATTTTAAAGGGCTATATTGGGATAATATTAGGACAGTTTAGGCTGACCTAGTGTTTTTGTCTTGTGTTTTATCTTGCAGCAAAAATGCAGAGTTTTAAGGATTCAGTGGTCTTAAGAGCATTTATCGATAAATATAGAGAGCTCACAAACTTGTGGGAGGTAAAAAACGGTTTGTATCATAATCGTGTGGTACGGAGGGCAACAATTGTGAAATTAGCTGAATATATGAAGACCTGGATCCTAGAGGCAGACTATACCATGATGAACAATAAAATAAATAACGTGAGGAATATCTGCAAAAAAATAAATACAAAGAAGTCCGCAAATCCCGGAGATCAGGAGCATCAACAGACCAAGTACATGTCCCCAAGCTGTGGTACTACCAACACCTGCAATTTCTGGATGACCAGATTGAAGCCAGGGAATCTTTCCAGCCTTCCCTCCACCCTTCCCTCCAGCGTTCCCTCCACCCTTCCCTCCAGCCTTCACTCCAGCCCTACAGAGGGTGCCGAGGAGCTAGCTGACCTTGAAGAGCCGGATCTGCACATCTATAGTCAGGTATAGTATTTTACAACATATTTGTTGTCCGATAATTATTGTTAGGAACTAGATGTTATTATTCCAAAAGTAAATAATTAAAAAACTGAAAAAAAATAGTAGTGGCCAGAATTGATTGGGACAAGAATGAAAACTGCTAGGGTCAGAATGAGAGTCTTTTCTATTTATTAACATTACATTTGCAACAGTCATGAGCTAAATCTAAAACGATGTCCCTTTTTTATACACAGGATGAGGTCAGCCAGAAGGACGAGGCTCTGGAGTGTGGCAGCCAGGAGTAGGCAGGGGTGAGTGGCAGCCAGGAGGAGGCAGGGCCAAGTGGCAGTCATCAGGTGCCCAGGCCAAGGGGCAGCACCCAGTCAGAGGTGCTTCCCCTCCACGTCAGACCAAAAAGGCCCAGGAAGATCACCCAGGTGGAGGAGGAATCCCTGAGGATCATAAGGGAAGCAGTTGAAATAATGAGGGCCCCCCTCAACCCTGTAGAGGCCTATAGCTGCTATCTGGCTGATAAGCTCCATAAAGTGGAGGAGGGACAACATGCCCTCTCTGAGGAGCTTATTTCTACGGTCCTTCACAGGGCAGGGAGGGGCCAGCTGAAAGAGACCACGTATCTGTGTGATCTGGCCCATCCTTCTCCTCCTTCTCCTCCTCCTGCCAAATTACCACCACCAGAGCCACGGCCTGCAAGGGGGCGTGGAGGGAGCCGTGGAAGGAACGCTGCAGGGAAAGGTGGAGGGAACGCTGCAGGGAGCAGTGGAGGGAAGGCTACAAGGAAGACCAGAAAGTGATTCCCTGGCTTCAAGCTGCTCTGCCAGAAGACGCAGTTTGTTGGAGTACCACAGCTTGGGGACATGTATGACATCTGCTGCTGCTCCTGATTTCTGAGATTCAGGGACCAGATTGTGATCCCAATTAGAGGGACTCCTCACGTTATTTATTTTATTTTACATACACTTCATGTCTGCCTTTGGGGTCCAAAGGCTGCATAAATTCAACTCATTTCTCAATTGTTGCCCTGCTCTTTATATTGTTACCATGATAAATGGATATTTGATTTAATTTAAATACTTGCCTATGTGTTTTTCTTGAGAGTAGGAAGGTACATTTCATAAATACAATGTGTAATTAACAAGGGACACCAACACCAACCTCCTTGAGGGAAAAAGAATACAAGATAATAATGTTGTTGTGATAAAAAAATGGAGATCACAAGAAAATAATAAAAGGCCAGAAAAAAATGAGATCTTGATTCAAATCACCAACAAAAACAAAAAAATATATATATTTTGGAGACCTGCCTTTAAAATAAAAGACGAAGATCACAAAGAAATAAGTTTGTCAGAACTAGGTGTGAATATCCGCACCGAAAACTAAAATTTTTTAGAGCATTAGAAAGAAGAAAAAAATGTGATACATTTAACGATGCAATAATTTGCAGCATGACAAATGTGCTATCTCCATTACGAACGCTAGTTTTACCAGAACGAGCGCTCCCGTCTTTTCATTTAGTCTGAGCATGCGTGGATTTTTCTCCAATGGAGTTCCACACAGACGATCAGAATTTCCTATCGGTTTTTTTTTCCATCTGAAAAATTTAAAACATGTTCTATTTTTTTACATCGATGGAAAAAAGTCAGATGGGGCCCACACATGATCGTTTTTTCCGATGAAAAAAGTCCATCGGACACTTTTTGTGGACCAGTGACATCAATACAGTGATCAGTGCTAAAAAAATGCAGAGGACGGATTAACATCAGGGGCAATCAAAGGGTTAAATGTGTTCCCTTCCCTATGTGTGGGGGATGCTGACACTAGACAAAGAGAGAGATCGGTGTTCGTGATTTTTAGGAATCACATATCTCTCTTTTCTTCTGTGACAGAATGGCAAGCTGCCTTGTTCGCATAGGCAGAATGCTGTTCTGTCATTCCCCCGAATGATCGCTGATTGGCTCCTGCTGTGTCCAATCACAGAGGGAGTGGGTCGCTGTTGTTTTGCGCAGCCGGGCTGTCCTGCCGCAGTATATGTGCGGTGGGCTGTCCGGAAGTAGTTAAATTATTACGTTTATTAACCATTATTATAGTTTTTTTATTATTATTATTTACTAATAATAAATAATAATAATAATAATAAAAAACTATAATAATAATAGTTATAAACTATTCAATTATAGGTAGTGGAATTTCCGTTCATATTTGGCTGTTCGTGAACGTAATGAATAAGAAATTATCCGAATTTCCGAATTGTCGAAATAACAAATACCGCCTTTATACGAATTGAACGTAATGAATTCAAATTTTTTAGAATTTAGGAATTATCGAAATAACGAATACCGCATCTATACGAACGTAATGAATTTGAAGTTTTGCAAATTTATTTGAAATAACGAATATCGATCACAACGAATAATCCGAAAAACGAAAAAAAAAAAAACGAATGAAACTAAAACATAAAAAAAAATAATAATAAATTTTGGGCAGTGCACATGTCTATGGGCTAATATCTTAGGTTTTCATTTATGAGATGCAGTAATTTTGTATTCCATTATAAATTCTCCACAACCACTGAAGCAATTTTATAGCTCTCAGTTACAGTATTTGAAATGATTTTCTCTTTTTTGGAACCAACTCTCTCTCTTCTTCCTTCTCAAAATGTCACTCTTTTAGCTGTGGTGTACAGATCTATATAAAAAAATGTATTATGGTATTTAACTACCAATACCATTAATATTGAGCTATATTTTATTTTATTGCTGCAGTGGCTATTTTTAAATGCATAAACAAAAAGTAGTGTAGCGGCCTCCTCTCTCTCCTCTTTTTATCAGCTCGTCTGTCTCTTGTCTAGGGGTACCTTAGAGGAGAGAGTGTGGGGTCACCACGCCAAGCCTTCACCGCAGATGTTTGGTGTAAGCAAAGTTCTTATTTTACCTTCGGGTCGGTGTCCTGCACCTGGAACCTCCAAAGAGAGTTACCTTGAACAATGTCTGCCAGAAAACGAGCCCCGCACCATTAAAGTCCAACACTCCTTTATTCTTCTCAATGAAAAGTGAACACAATCAGTTGGACTCCCTTAGAGAACAGAACAGACAAGGAGGTGTGGATGCGAGTAGGCCCAGACACAATGACCTCTCCACTTTCCTTCCTGAAAGTGGGTTTCGGTCTCCAAGCGAGGGGGGATTTCCTTCCAGGCGGTCTCCGATGAGAGGCCCACCTGTCACTGGCAATATGCTGCACCAGGTCTTCAAGCAAGTATCTCCCACCGGTCCATTACGCCTTCCGGATTCGGGTACCCACTCCTGGGGTTCCCTAGGACCTCCTTCCCTTGCGGAACTCAGTGGTGGGCACTGAGCTCCAGACCTCCATCCGAGTATCTCACCCCAGTCTAAAGGTACCTGGGATGGAACACGACCTCCGAACGTCCTCTAGGCCTAGGCCGCCCAGGGGACCGACACGAACCACCGCCCTCAGGCTGAAGGTGCCCGGGACTCGACTCCCGCCACCAAAAATGGCCGCCCCTTTATACCCCCTCCCAGCAAGCACGGCGGGTTCCCCGCCCCACCATACAACCGCTGAGAGAGGCCTAAAAGAGGTACGCCACCGCAACGCTGGCTCAACCCCGGGCCCAAAGCGACAGCGACACCTGGTGGGCCCCAGGGAACCATACATCAGTTTCCCCACCAGATTCAAAAATAGGGAAGAATATACCCGCTACAGTAGGAAAATGTAAGGGGCTTTTATTCATCATGGCCCATAGAATCAAATTGTATTGTGCTATGCAATGAGCAATTGGGTGTCCTTTGCCTAAATATTCACTGCTAAAAGATCTCCCACTGAAAAAACATAATAAAAACAATGTACGATTCTTGCACAAATCTGTGTACACGTTTACAGGAAAAAAATATTTTGTACTTGTTTTCATTTAGACACATGTAAAAAAAAGTAATAGTATAAGGGACAATCATCAGTCATTTTCTATTCTCCTAACTGCTCTAAACTCAGGAGATTGAAAGGATAACTGGCTGCCATGGGTTACTGCACATTACAATTCCTTGTACTGTAACATAATAAGGTTTAATATCTTGCCATAAGTTTCATTTTTTTTTCCACAGAATTCGATCAACTACCGCCAGTATATTGTGACCTGCAGGTTTTCACAGTTAAGTTCTTATGTACCTATGATTATATTTCTTCACTTTTTGCAGTTTTCTGACAGATGACAGGAGAAAAGGGGTAAACATTCTTCAGCTAAATAACTCTATAAGAACATCTAAGATCTTGAAGAAAACATTTCCCGAAGGTGTAATGACTGCTTTTGAAACAAATGAAAGCATTGCAGGCTACAAAACTGATAGGAAAAATTGGTCATCTTTAATCCATGTGTCAGCCATAGGAAAATGAATGCATTGTGATTGCTTATGGCCTGTTCAACAAATGGACACCCTTATGGTTCAATTTTCAGGTTGGACAAAGCACTAAAATGACTAAAGTAAATAAAAACATTTTCTTTTATTGTTAATATTTTCAAAACTTGCTTGCGCTGTTTCATGTGGGAAATACAAAATAGTACTGAAATAAAATATGTTTAAAAATTAAAACCTTTTCACATAAAAATGGAGGCTGTGAATGCACTTTCATTTTTATTCCAGAAAAAGTCTGTAATAGTTGAAGCAGGTTCATGCAGCTATGTTCCAGGGATTTCTTCCATCGGAGCTGCGCAGTCAAGAAATTTGGATTGAACAGTAATGCCTTGTACACACGGTCAGAATTTCCGATGAAAAAAGACCGAAGTGTGTGCCCCATCTGACTTTTTCCATTGGAAACTCAGACGGAGTTAGAAAGAGAACATGTTCTCTTTTTTTCCGCCGGAAAAAAAATCTATCGGAAATTCCGTTCGTCTGTATGGAACTCCGACGGAGAAAAAAACATGCATGCTCAGAATCAAGTCGATGCATGCTCGGCAGCATTGAAATTCATTTTTCTGGGCTCGTCGTAGTGTTGTACGTCACCGCGTTCTTGACGGTCGGAATTTGATGTGACAGTGTGTATGCAAGACAGCTTGAACGGAATTCCGTCTGAAAAATCCGTCAGAGTTTATCCCAACGGAAAATCTGATCGTGTGTACAAGGCATAAGGGATTGATTTTCTGAAGAGAAAATTCCCATACAAAGTTAAAATTCCTTTGCAAAGTGAACAATGCCTGCTGATAGCATACTCATACCTGCAAGTTCATGGTTCTAATGCTGTTGATATAGACATGGATATTAATATTTCAGATTACAAAGACATTTAAAGCTGGCTAAATGCCTCAGATCTACAGCCCCAACTATTAGTAAGAACCATTTGTCAGTTTTCAGCAGCAGTCAACAAATGCAGAGCTTGTGCTGGGCTTGATTATTAGACAGCCCAGCATGTCCTACACACAAAAGCAAGGAAGCAGTCTGCTTTAAATGGTGTAAAATATATACAAATTGAGGTATTAAATATCAGCTCTTAATTGTATGAACGTTCAAAAAAGTAATTTAAAATCAGTGAAAAATCACTATAGCTTCTTGACTGTACCATATGCTTAAAACTGAAGTAGAATTATTAAATTGTTAATAAACCCAGGATCCTGCATTCACCATATCTGATCTCCCACAGAACATGGAAAAGCAATTATTTTAATAAATATAAACTGCTAAATACATTTTCTCATCAGCAGTATATAGCAGTCCTGTGACTTCTATAAGCGTGTGGTTAAAGCTTATAGGAGGAGTTTTCATTCTCTTTTGGCTGTCCTATGCATAACCCCTGACCCTCTATTTTGACAGTGATGATTGGCCCTTTACTGATTACATGCATCCTCCTAAAAAAAAAAAATAATCTCTAGCAATACACATCAAACTGAGCATGTGCAGAATGACTCCAAAGGGTCTGTACTATCAGCAGATGGATTGGGGACAGTGGAAGAAGGGGAGGATAAGGGAAGACAGGATGAAACAGCCTTTTTACACAATGCAGAGGATTAGCCCCTTAGGTTCCACAGTGAGTATAAAAAGCATGCTATGCTGCATATACAGACTAAATTTACTGTTGTGGGTTTAGTAACACTTTAATAATTTCACAAGTTCTGTTGTTTTTTTTTCAGCCTGTAATATAAAGATTTAAGAAATTATGAACATTTGTTATATTGTTCTTGAGATACAGTAAATACATAGTAAATATTTGTTGCCTGTTAACATTTCTTAAAACTATCAAAGACTATTGTTACTTCAATAGTCATTATTGTGTACAGACTTCAATATGAATAATAAAGTTAACGTGGAATTAAACCCATCAATTTAGAGGATAAGTTCACCTTTTGTGACATGTTACATTTTGTACCCATATTAAGGGTGTAACCTTTTACAAATGTACCGTCAACCACACCTCCCCGGTCCCCCGTTTTGACAGAGAGCAGGAGATTTCCCCCCACTCGTTGCCACAATCTAAAGAAAATGCGGCTGTGCAGGGCTACACCTGCCCGGCCATCTCATTCATTCACAGTGTCCTGTGAATAAATGGACTACAACTACCATCATAAATAGGATAAATTGACTCATTACAAATACAGTAAAGTGAAAAAAATAAAATATTGCAGCTGCTATACACAAAGTGCTACTCACTTGTAATAATGATACAACATAAATACAGCGCTGGCAACTCAGTACACAAAACAAAGTGATATCAAAAAGTCCAACAGTGTAAATAAACATATATTGCTAGTAATGTCCCAAATAAAGTGCTCTTGTGCTCCAATCTTCATCAAAGTGCTATAGTGCTCCAAACGTCACTCTGTGATGTGACTAGGGATGAGCTTCGTGTTCGAGTCGAACCCATGTTCGACTCGAACATCGGCTGTTCGATCGTTTGACGAAGATCGAACATTATGGGCCTTTCGCGCCAAATTCGAGTGTCGCGTCACGGCCCATAATTCACTGTGGCATCGCAGTGCATTGCTGGCTGATGATTGGCCAAGCATGCACTATGACCGCATGCTTTGGCCAATCACAGCGCGGTAATAACGGAGAGCCGTAATTGGCCAAAGCCAGGGTGGCTTTGGCCAATCATGGCTCAGAGGAGTAGGTACACGCCCCACACTATATAAGGCCGCCTGGAAGTCGGCCTTGTGTAGTGTGTTGGCGTTTGTGAAAGACAGAGTTACAGAGAGAGACAGTGTCATTTATATTGAGTTAGATAGAGCAGGCAGGCGAGTCAGTTAGCTGCTGTTACAGTGTGTAGAGGATATATATGCATCCTATGTGTTGTATATATATTTATACACTGTATTTAGTTTAGCTACATCCGTTACTGCTGTTCTCTATACTGTGACAGGCAGGCAGGTGATTGTGCTAGCTGCAGCAGAGTTTCACTTAGTGTACTGTGTGCTTTGCATAGCGTTCACCTAAAGCTTACCTGAATACAGTTAGTGGTGTTATCATATTAAAACCACAGGCAGAGTGCTGCATTAATTTCATATAGTGTACTGCAGTACTTCTGTCCTTTGCAGAGCGTTCACTTAAAGGAACTTGAATAAAATTTGTGGTGTTCTCGTATTAAAACCACAGGCAGAGAGCTGCTAGTATTTTCAGTTAGTGTACTGTGTACTCTGCACAGTGTTCACCTAAAACTAACTGAAGACCTTTGCTGCCTTTCTTATACTAATACCACAGCAGGCAGTGAAGTCTGATAGCTGCATTATATATATATATATATATATATATATATATATATATATACACACACATACACATCCCACCTTTGTGCAGCTACATCTCACTGCAGGCCATTAGTATGTCTGGAAGGCAAACAAAGAGAGGCAGACAGTCATGAGGCAATAAAGGAGGGCAAGCAGGCTCTGTGTCTAGAGGCAACAGTGCTGCTAGTCGTGGACACGGTGCATCCTCATCAGCACGTGGCCGTGGGACACGCTTGTCCTTCTTTTCGGCAGCTGGCCATGTTGAGCCGCAACATGCCCATGATTTGGTAGAGTGGATGACCAAACCGTCCTCATCCTCCTCATCCTCTTTCACCCCGGCTCAGGGTATTAAGACTGGCAAAGCAGCTGCTAAAGCGGCCTCTTCCCTCAGCTCAATGGCATCAGTCACTCCTTCCCTAGCCCCACCATGTCCTCCTGAGGAGTCCCCCGAACTGTTTGACCACAGTGTTGGGTACATGCTCCAGGAGGTAGCCCAGCGTTTTGAATGGTCCGATGATGGAACCCAGCTAGAGGAAGGCAGTAACGTGAGCCCAGAGAGTGGGGGTGCCCAACAAGGACAGCTATCTGGCAGTCATGTTCCCCCAGCTGCAGCATACTGACAGATTTGCTCCAGTGATGAGGAGGGAGGGGATGATGAGGTCACTGACTCCACATGGGTGCCTGAGAGGAGAGAGGAGGAGGAGGAGGAGGCACATCTCCAACGAGGCAGGATGCCCTCCAGGGGCCAGCTTAAGTGCAGCACACTGACTGCATCACACCGCAGAGCTCCGCATGTGCAGGGCTCTGCAGTCTCTGCGCGTTATTCCAAAAGTTCTTTGGTGTGGGCCTTTTTCAGACATGTGCAGCAGATCGCACCGTTGCCATTTGCAACATATGTCTGAAGCGTATTTCACGTGGCCAAAACATCAGCCGCTTGGGCACCACGTGCTTGACCAGACATATGTCGACCTGCCATGCAGTCTGTTGGCAGGCGTACCTAAAAGACCCACACCAAAGAACAAAGCGGACCTCTCCTTGCTCCTCATCAGCTGGGATCTCCAACCCCACTATACCTTCAGTCCTCTCTGAAACCTGCACTGAGAGGAATGAAGGTGTAGAATTAGGTGTGTCACAGTCACAGACAAGTACTTGCGGGCAATCTCCTTTCTGTACACCGACGTCCGATTGTACCAGGCAAATTTCCCTGCCCCAGCTGCTGCACCGCTGAAAGATGTTCGCTCCCAGCCATCCACATGCCCAGTGGTTGAATGCTAGCTTGGCTAATGTGCTAGCACTTCAACTGCTGCCTTTTCAGTTGGTAGACTCTGCCCCCTTCCGTGAGTTTGTTGAATGTGCAGTTCCTCAATGGCAGGTTCCCAAACGCCACTTTTTCTCACAGAAGGCGATTCCGGCTCTCTACCTGCATATGGAAGGCAATGTCTTGGCCTCGCTGGACAGGGCGGTCAGTGGTAAGGTGCATATTACCGCTGACTCATGGTCCAGCAGGCATGGACAGGGACGGTACCTATCTTTCACAGCGCATTGGGTGACTCTGCTGGCAGCTGGGAAGGATGCAGGACAAGGTGCAGTAGGAGTTGTTCCGCCACCACGCCTCCAAAATGTTACTACTGGTGATTCTGACACACCTCTCTCCTCCACCCCCTCCGCTTCTTCTTCCTCCATGGCCTCTACATGTGCTTTGTCCTCGGGAACCAGTGGTGCTCCGTAGGCGTTCAAGGGGCTACGCAAGTACGCAGGCAAAAAGATGCCATGCAGTGCTTGAGCTGGTGTGCTTGGGGGACAGGAGCCACACTGGGGCAGAGATTCTGTCAGCTCTGCAGGGGCAGGCTCAGAGGTGGTTGACGCCACGCCAGCTTAAGCCAGGAAAGGTGGTTTCCAACAATAGCACCAACCTCCTCTCCGCCCTCCGACAGGGACAACTGACCCATGTGCCCTGTTTGGCTCACGTCCTTAACTTGGTGGTGCAGCGGTTCTTGGGCAGGTACCCGGGCTTACAGGAGGTCCTGAAGCAGTCCAAGAAACTCTGTGGGCATTTCCGCCGGTCATATAATGCCAGTGCTCGGCTGGCTGACCTGCAATAGGATTACAACCTGCCCAAGAACCGCCTAATCTGTGACATGCCCACCAGGTGGAACTCTACGTTGGCCATGCCGCAGCAGCTGCACAGGCAGCAGAGGGTCATAAATGAGTATCTGTTGCAATATGGCACCAGGACAGGGTCAGGGGAGCTTGTATTTTTTCCCACGCCAGTGGGCCATGATCAGGGATGCATGCACTGTCCTGGCACCATTTGAGGAGGCCACGAGGATGGTGAGCAGTGACACTGTCCCTTTTGTCCACCTGTTGGAGTACACGCTGCGTGGAATAATGGACAGGGCACTTGAACAGAGGCAGGAAGAGGATGACTTCCTTACCTCTCAAGGCCCCCTTTATCCAGACAGTGTTCCTGCTGGTCCGGCTATCACACAGGAAGAGGACGAGGAGGAGGAGAAGGAGGAGTATTATTGTGTCAGCATGGAGGTGGAGCCTAGCACTCAGCATCATCAGCAGTCTTCAAGGGATCAATTACAGTCCCAAGACACCCATGGACTTGTACGTGACTGGGAGGAGGTGGCTGCGGAACATGTCATCCTCAGTGACCCAGAGGACTCTGCACCGAATGCCTCAGCAAACCTACGCTGCATGGCCTTCCTGATCCTGCAAAGCCTGCGCAAGGATCCTCGTATTAATGCGATCAAGGAGAGGGATCATTACTGTCTGGCAACCCTCCTTGATCCACGTTACAAGGGTAAGGTTGCGGACCTTATCTTGATGTCGGAGAGGAAGCAGAGGATGAAGCATCTTTGGGAGGCCTTGAAGAAAGGTCTGTGCAATGCGTTCCCAGAGACTCGGAGGTTACAAATTCCTGGTCCTGGACAACGTGTTGCTGAGGCTCCGGTCAGTCAAAGAAGGAGCGGTGGAGAAGGTGGCCGTCTGACCGATGCGTTCAGACAATTTTTTAGTACGCAGCCCCAAGGTATGATCGCTTCCAGCAACCATCGCCAGCGTCTGGTTTACATGGTGCAGGAATACCTAGGGGCAAGATCAGACTTGGACACCTTTCCCACCTAAAATCCTCTGGGTTACTGGGTCTTGAGAATGGATCACTGGCCAGAGCTTGCACAGTATGCAATTGAGGTACTGGCCTGTCCTGCATCCAGCGTTGTTTCGGAACGCACATTCAGTGCTGCTGGAGGCTTTGTAACCGATCACAGGGTGCGCCTGTCCACCGTCTCGGTCGATCGACTGACCTTCATAAAATGGTCTTGGATCACCACCAGCTACCAAGCACCTGATGCTGATGTAACTGAATATTTTTTTGGGAAATATCAGATCCCTTCAAGACTGCCTATGCTGATGCTGAGTGACTATCCTGTTATGCTGAGTGACTATCCTCTTCCTCCTCAATAATCATGCTGATAGCTTGAAAGAACATTTTTGTTTCTGGGCACTGCCACCAGTGGCTAAGGCCCAATTTTTCAGCCCCTGTTTAACAGGGGCGTGTATTTACAATTTTTAATGCAATGCTTTGCAGCAGGGCTCATTGCTGTGCTCCAACTACAGTATCTGTGAGGGGTTACAGTGTTGTGGCACCAGCACCAGTGCCTAAGGCCCAAATTTTCTGCCCCTGTTTAACAGGGGCGTGTAATTACAATTTTTGATGCAATACTTTGCAACAGGGCTCATTGCTGCGCTCCAAGCACAGTATCTGTAAGGGGTTGCAGTGTTGTGGTACCAGTGCCTAAGGCACAATTTTTATGCCCCTGTTTAACAGGGGCATGTAATTACAATTCTTGATCTAATAATTCACAGCAGGGCCCATTCCTGCGGCCACCAAGAGTAACTGTGAGGGCTTACAGTGTTGTGGCACCAGCACCACCACCACCAAAGGCCCAATTTTTCCTACCACTGTTCAACAATGTCATGTAATTACAATTATTGATCTAATATTTAACAGCTGGGCCCATTCCTGCGCCCACCAAGAGTAACTGTGAGGGCTTACAGTGTTGTGGCAAGACCACCACCACCACTAAAGGCCCAATTTGTCTGCCCCTGTTCAACAGGGGCATGTGATTACAATTCTTGATGTAATATTTCACAGCTGGGCCCATTCCTGCGCCCACCAAGAGTAACTGTGAGGGCTTACAGTGTTGTGGCACCAGCACCACCACCACCAAAGGCCCAATTTTTCCTACCACTGTTCAACAATGGCATGTAATTAGAATTCTTGATATAATAGTTCACAGCAGGGCATTCCAGCACCCACCAAGAGTAACTGTGAGGGCTTACAGTGTTGTGGCAACACCAACACCTAAGGGCCAAATTTCTGCAGAATATATACGGCAGGCCCCTACTTTCAAACATCCAACTTACAAACGACTCCTACTTGCAAACGGATGGAGACAACAGGAAGTGAAAGGAAATCTACCCCTAGGAAGGGAAATTCTCTCCTGTTAGAGTTAATATGGGAAATAGGTGTCTCCTCTCCACTGATGCTTTATCACCAATCCTTGTTTCAATAAAAACCCCAAATTTTCAAAAAACATTTGTCATTGGGACAGAAAGTGAGGTGAAATGTTCTGAACAGGTGCACACTGCACAGACAGCAAAACAAATTTTACAGGGGTGATAACCCTTCCCTATATTTTCCAAAAAGCTTAAAAATAGATTTTTGGGCTGGAGCTACAGTACACTTAAAAAAAGTACCTGTTCCAAATTACAAACAGATTCAACATAAGAACAAACCTACAGTTCCTGTTTTGTTTGCACCGCCTGTATACTGCTGTTCAGAGTATATAGGGCCTTTTTTTACTTTGGGTGCGGGGTTCCCCTTAATATCCATACAAGACCCAAAGGGGCTGGTAATGGGCTGGGGGGGGGGTACCCATGCCATTTTTCTCAATGATTTTCATCCATATTTCCGGGACCAGACGTTACATTAAAGTCGCAAGCAGTTTTAAATTACTTTTTTTCCTTTAGAAATGTCATTTTGTGCAGAGACAGTTCTAAACACGGGAAACACGTGCCACTTCACAGGCATTCTTTAGACACCCCCAGGTACGATATTTAAAGGAATATTTCACATTTTTGACTTTATGCATCATTAAAATCACTGCTCCCGAAAAAACTGCAGTTTTTAAAACTTCTTTTTGCATTGATACATGTCCCCTGGGGCAGGACCCGGGTCCCCAAACCCTTTTTAGGACAATAACTTGCATATTAGCCGTTATATTTAGCACTTTTGATTTCAAACGTTCACGTCCATTGTATTTAATAGGGTTCTAAAGTTCGCGTGAACATTCGGTCCGTTCGCAGGTTCGGGTGCAAAGCGAACGGGGGGGTGTTCGGCTCATCCCTAGATGTGACACACATCCCTCCTGTGTCTCTACTCACCAGAAATCATGGACTCCCAGCTTTTTAGTCTGGCAGTCAAAAAGGCCTTAGATCTGGTGTAGAGTGATGGATCACACAGGTCCTGTAAGGAACTCCCCCCAACGTTGTTCTCAGAATAGCCAAGATGTTGACTAAACCAAAGATGGAAAAAAAGGGAGCTGATAGTGAAGTACTGTAATGCTATTCCTTTATTGCGCATAAGTAAATTGTACTTACAGGACAGCAGTAAATACAGGCATGTAGAAAACAAGTACATTTCTTCCTGAAGCGCTGTAACCAGTGTGCGTTCCACCGCAACCAGCAGCGACGACGTCAGAACTCAGTAACAAAAATAATGTTGAGTTTTGCCTTCCCACAGTGCGTCATACAGGACCTCCTTTTTTTCCATCTTCGATTTGGTTAACATCTTGGATATTCTGAGAATCACGTAGGGGGGAGTTCCTTACTGAACCTGTGTGATCCATCACTCTACACCAGATCTAAAACCTTTTTGACCCCCAGACTGAAAAGCTGGGAGTCCATGATTTCTCATGAGTAGAGACACAGGAGGGGTTTGTGTGTCACATCATAGAGTGAAGTTTGGAGCCCTATAGCACTTTGATAAAAACTACAACTACCATCAGCCTTTGCGGCGCTGTGGTAATTCATTGATTCTTCCTGTCAGTGTGAAACTGTTTGTCCATACGATATACTGACAAACAGCTTACACTGACAATCTGCAGGAGCCCTGCATGGCACCAGCGATTTGCTGATCACTGGTGCAATGCTTTCCAGGCTCCTAAAACAAAAAATAGTAAACGCACATTTTTTTACCTTAAAAAAAAAAATGGCCATTTATTATTTTTTGTTAAAAGGTGAACTTATCCTTTAACTGTTTCCAAAAACCATTACAGTCAAGGTATGCTGTGTTGCTTGTTCTCTTAACTGAATTGTCACGCCATCATAACAGATTACATGTGCAGCACCATGGCAACGGCAGATCAAACAGCGGCTAAGATGGCAGCTTTCTTCTTGACTGTAAAGGATAGGAGGGTTTAATGCCACTTTAAAACGGCAGTTTGTAAAAGTTTTTTTTGCATTGATACATGTTCCCCGGGGCAGGACCCGGGTCCCCAAACCCTTTTTAGGACAATAACTTGCATATTAGCCTTTATAATTAGCACTTTATATTTCTAACGTTCGAGTCCATTGTATTTAATAGGGTTCTAAATTTCACGCAAACTTTAGATCTGTTCGCAGGTTCTGGTGCCAACCGAACAGGGGGGTGTTCGGCTCATCCCTAGTTTGGATAAGAGTTTGCCTGCTTTGTTTCAGTTTGCGTATAAGAAGGATTTAAAGCGCTTATGATTGTGTTCAAATTGGTCTAGCAACAAGGACCGGAGTTCCTAAGTTGGTCAGTTGCCTGTTTTTTGTTCAGTGAATCAAGGTTTTGGATCTCTTTCAAGAGGCTGCATTCTATTTCTCTTTGCTCTAGAGTAGACCCTTGCTGGATAGGATTCCACATACATAGGCTTTGTGTGCTTCCCATAATGTAGCAGGGTTAGATACTGAGTCCTCGTTATTGAGAAAAAAATCTTCCAGATGGTCCTTTAGGATGGTATTATAGCGAGATGCTTGCAGAACGTGAGTGTTCATGCACCATAGGAAAGTGGGTGATGGCACGGGCAAATCTGAGATGTTAATACTCACAGGAGAGTGGTCCGACCATGTGATCGAGTGAATGTGGGAAGAGGAATTTTTTTGGAGGGTCCATTGATCCATAAAGAATAAGTCAATTCTTGAGTATGAATTATGACAGGGGGATAGTCACGTTCTAAAGGCATGTTGACATCTCCACACATCTTGAAGTTGGTGCTCATTCAAAAAGGAGTGTAGGGAGAAGTTGTAACCTCTGAACGGAGCAGAAGAGTCCATACTAGTGTTTGGGGTAATATTAAAGTCACCCCTTCATATGAGAACCCCTTTCTGTACAGCTTCTATTTTCCTTTAAGTTTTCGTAGGAAGCAAATTGTTGACCAGTGTATATACTGAGTTGATAAGAGAACACACAAGAATAATATATCGTCCCGCCGGGTCCAGGATGCTGTGATGCAGTTTGAAACAAATTAGCAACCAAGCGGTCTGGTAAAGCGACCCACCAGATGAGTGCTGCGCACTAACTTGGTTATGCACGGGGGGGGAGTTCAAGTGGTCGAAATAGAGCATAGAACCGTCTGGTATACAGATGCTTATATGGGCCTGGGACCTCATTCAATGCTTGCTGGAAAATCTGGAGCACTGAGGGAGATGAACATCATGTGCCGATTTGTTATATCTGCGATTCTCAGGGGACAGATCCGGAGCTTCTGAAATTATGCCCCAAGACTGCAGATGTTTCAGGCTCTCGGCTAGTGTAGCTATGGTGTATTTTACTCCGTTGTAGGTGACCAGAAGCTTTTCAGGGTTGGTTATGGTTTCTTAAGGCTTTGGTGACTGTGTTGAGCTCCCTGCGTTGACGGAGCATGTATTGTGATATGTCCTCAAATATTTGGAGTTGTGCATATGGATCTGGCAGGGATTGCAAACGTCTGGATTTCTGCATCAGCGGTTCTTTAACGTGATAGAAGTGTATGCGCATTATCACGTCTTGTGGAACAGTATCCGGTAGAAATGGTGGCTTTGGCAGGCGTTGAATGCGATCAATCACTAGTTCTACACTTTTGGGTTCAGGAAGCAGTGATTTTATTAGACCTTTTGCGTAGCTGGCTAGTTCATGGTTTTGTACTGTTTATGCAATACCCCTGACTTTGATGTTGTTACGGCGTGATCTGTCTTCTAGGTCTGCCAGTTCCCCTTTAATCTATGCTTGCTCTTCTAGATTGCTGCTCGTATGCTGGCCACGCCCCCCAAGTTTTGTATGTTTTGCTTGGCAGGGCTTAGAAGTCTGATTTCCTGCGCCTATGGGCTTCAGAGATGTCAGTATATCCCTGCTTACTTCCACAGTTGGTAAGCTCCGTATAGGTCAGCACTTCAGTGAAACTTAAAAGACAAATGTAGTTTGATATATATTTATATATTTTTTTACTTAGTTCCCCCCACCCCCTTGAGTGCTGCCCACCTGGATGTTTCATACTGTGCATACGTGCAGCATCTCTATTAATTCCTAAGGTAAATATGTTCTCCAAATGACCACTTGAGGCCACCATGAGAACAGCTTTCCCCCAAGAATGAATGGGGTTGGGGCGCTTATGCACTGTACAAAGCAGTTATTTTTGGAGAAAAGTTTATGCAGGTCTTAGCAGGCCTACATAGTGAAGATTGCCAATTGGGGCTTAAGGTAAGCATAATACCAGCAGGGCAGCATTTAGAGAGGTGGTGGGAAAAAAACTAATTAAATAGTGTAGTAAACAGTAACATGTTGTTGGTGCATAGCAGTGTATCGCGACTGGAATGTATATATAGGTATGAAAACAATATAATAAAACAGTCTGTAAAATGGTATGCAAAGATGTATTTTTCCAATGTGTTAAAATGTCTTTAGGGTTTATTCACACCTCTGCATTTTTATTTGTGCAGCACAGGTGGTACAATCCTTTTGTTTAGAAGGTCCATTTGCTACAAAACACATTAACCACTTGCCGACCTGCTCACATAGATATACTGCGGCAGGTCGGCTCTCCTGCGTCAGTCACATGCCATGGGACCGTGCCCACGGGTCCTGTGGACTCGATGTCCACCAGTGGCCCGCTTTCGCGGCGGGGTGAGAAGAGGCAGAACAGGGAACTGCCTATGTAAACAAGGCATTTCCCCGTTCTGCCTAGTGACATGACAGGGATCTACTGTCCCCAGTGATCGGGAACAGTGGTCTCTGTCATGTTTTAGTAAGCCAATCCCCCCCTACAGTTAGAACACGCTGAGGAACACACTTAACCCCTTGATCGCCCCCTAGTGTTAGGCCCTTGCCTGCCAGTGTAATTTTTACATTGATCAGTGCATTTTTATAGCACTGATCAATGTAATAATGTCACTGTTCCCCAGTTTAATTTAGGGTCAGATTTGTCCACCGCAATGTCACAGTCCTGCTAAAAATAGCAGATCGCCGCCATTACCAGTAAAAACAATAACAAATGAATAGATTTGCGCAAACTAATCAATATACGCCTATTGCAAAAAAAATTACCAAAAATATGTAGAAGAATATACAGTATATCAGCCTAAACTGATGAATATTTTTTTATTCTTTTTTGGGATATCTATTATAGCAGAAAGTAAAAACTGCAGAGGTGATCAAATACCACCAAAAGAAAGCTCTATTTATGGGAAAAAAATATATCGTAAAAAAAGCTCTGGTCAATACGGGGGCAAATCCTTCAGGGACGCAAGTGGTTAAAAGTTCACAAAACAGGATTTTTTAAGACACATTATTGTGAACTGAGCAATGCATTTTTTTCTAACAAGATTTTTTAACAAAAAGCTGAACATTAAAATTGATTGATTTTTTATATATAAAATGTTACTAGCATATCATAAATATTTAAAAATAATACAATAAAATTAACTTACTGTTCTTCTGATTCCATCGTACAGCGTTTAAATAAGCATTACAATAATGGAACAGGAACTCATGGTTGGATGTGACACTTTTTCCCAGAACCAAAGGCATCAGATCCATTCCATCAATAATTCTGCAAGAACATGTGAAAATTATAGCCCTTAGGTAAAGATAAGGCATACATTTATATTGCATTATCATATATCATTTTATTTTATTTGCATACTTCTCTCATGTGTAAGTCATGTATTGCATTTGGCTCAGTAATTAATTCATAGATAAGGGCCTATATTCCAGTGCAATACAATTCTGTTAATCTGGTACCAACAGGATCAGTCGAGTGTCACTTTATGAGATATTCCAGATTATTAGGACAAGCTGTTGGTTTATAAGGCTGATAAGAAAATTAGGAGAAAATACCTATAATTGTTCATTTTTGTCGCCTTATCTAGAAAACCATTCTTGCGCGTTCTCCATCGTTAACCTCTGCTGCATTTCTAATATTCACTTTCTCTGTAAATTACTGCCAGCTGCTGACAAAACTGATGTTTTCCAAATTACAGGAAGATAGGTGAGTTTGACAAGCAGTGCCATTTGTCAAACTCTGCATCTCAAGTTAAAAATGCTGTGGTCACGGCATGCGAGAAGCCCATATCCAGCCGTTTTTTTTCAGTTCGGGTGGGCAGCCAAGTGGTGGTAAAACCACAGCTCGGCGGCCCATTTTTACCACCCCCCCTCCTCGACCATGCATCTGAAAGAGACCAATTTCTTTAGCAGTTGTACCAATTATTCCTAGAACCAGGTGTTTGATTTGTATATGTTTATGTACTTACAAGCTTTCACAGGTTCAAATAAATATTTAGCAGAATTGGGTTTCTCATGTGGCCCCTTGGCAAAATTACACCCCCAGTTTAGAGCTTAGGCTAGTGTTAAGCCCCATACACAAGGGCTAAATATAGGGTGTTATCGACCAGTTCTATAGAAACCGTGTACACCAGATTCTGTGAAAGGGGCATGACCGAGAAATGTCTGCCGATCGGCATCCAATCAGCACTGACCGGTGTGTTCTGGCGGGGGGGGGGGTCCCCCTGTCAGAACACAATAGCTCAGCTGTGAGATGGCTGTACTAACATCAGCCAGTTTTTTTCCATTTAGCCTGCTGGGTTAAACCAAAAAAATTGATAGTGTGTACTAGGCTTTAGACTAACTTTTAAAGTAATAAATGTTAGCATAAGTTTAGGTGATAATTGTGATAGGGTTTTAAAGGGTAAAACCACGTTCGTGGGGAAAAAAAATAGCAAATAATAAATAAAAATATATATATATATATATATATATATATATATATATATATATACAGGTGGTCCCCGGGTTACAAACAAGATAGGGTCTGTAGGTTTGTTCTTAGGTTGAATCTGTTTGTAAGTCGGAACAGGTACATTTTATAAGTGTAGCTCCAGGCAAAAAAACTATTTTTAAGCTTTTTGGATAGCATAGAGAAGGGTTAACACCCCTGTAATGTTCGTTTTTTTGTCTATGCCTCTGTTCGGAAGATTTTACCTCACTTTCTGTCTCAATGACAATTGGATTTTGAAAATGTTGAGTTGTTGTGGAAACAAGCCTTGGTGATAAAGCATCAGTGGACTGGAGACACCTTTTTCCCATAATAACTCTTACAGGAGTACATTTCCCTTCCTAGGTTTAGATTTCATCTCCCTTCCTGTTGTCTCCCCCTGTTTGTAAGTAGGAGTCCTTTATAAGTCAAATGTTTGTAACTAGGGGACCGCCTGTAGTATATACAATTGTGACACAAGTCATATTGTAATTGAATGTTATTAAAAATGACCTTTTCTTTTCAATATGCAGCTCTGTAATTTTTTGTAAAATGCAATGCAATATGGCTACCTGGAGGTGTTCTGTACACATAATGCCCCCCAGAAACATAATTTCCTGCTTGTGTGATTGGCTTACTGATTTTCCCAGAAGTCTGCACTAATATCTAAATCTGATTTTTGGCATCCCCTGCAACAAAAATGTAATTTTTGGTGAGATACTCCCAATAGGAAATCCCATCTAAAGGGATGCAATCCCTGCGATTTTCCTCATTAGAGCCCTGCAGGTGCAGCAGCTGATTATTAATTATGAAACCACTCCCATACAAATTCACTTTCCACATGGACACAGACAAACACACACTGATTTCTTCAGAATAACAAAAGGAAGGAATCTGCAGCAAAGTGTGTTAAAATCCTTGTAATGTAGATGGATCACCCAGAGGGGAATGTTTATTTCGCAACAAAAGTGGAAAAAAAAAGTAAACATGCTGATGCCAACCCAAGAACACTTATAGCAGTTTTGGGTAAATGCAACCTTTACAGTGAACCTCAGAATACTTAAAGTGGAAGTAAACCCTTCTATCCTCTACAGCCAAAAAAGTTGCCATCTTTGCCTCTGTTTGACTTGCAGTTGCCATGGTTGAAGAGGAGTGCTCAGGGAAGGAAAATATAAGTTTCTAGTTGGCCCCTCAATATAGTGTGTGTAAAGCCTCAATTTTATTTTTTTTCGATAGGGGTTGGAAAGAGACACAACAGGAAGTAAGAAAACATTTTGCCAAAGCATGAGAAAATCTTCTCTTAGACAGTTTCGACTGAAACAAATGTTCCTACTGACAGATTTTTCTTCACCTCCTGTCCCAGGGACAGTTTTAGTTTAATCTTAGTTTATTGGATCAAAGAAAATGTGTATACTGTACAGGTAATATTCCAGTTCACATGAGATTAGAAAACCACTAGTGATCGAGTACAGAGATCTTTAAAATACATAATAAGAAGCTACTTGAAAAAACGAATGCAAATGAGTATGCTGATCTAACTACCAAGGTATCAACATAGGTAACATTAGTGGAATAGAAGACCCTAAAGAAAAGTGTAAAGCTTATAGTTGCGTGTGTAAATTTAAGATTCCTGTGTATGCTGTGGGGGGTCACTATTGTGTAATACACTTTTTTGACAGTTTTTTGAGGCATATGAAGAAAAAGTAGAAAGTAAGATAGTATGCAGAAGCTTGAGTACAGAAGGAAAAAGTGTATATAATTTTATCAGGGTCCAAAAGAGGTGTGAGCTGAGTCACCCATGGGCCAGGTGAGGAACTCAGGAGAGTAGCGGAACATCGTCCACATTAACGAGAACTGTTCTTCCCTACCTGCCTCCTGTGCCAACAGACGTTCAAGGTCCATGATAGAGTTAACTTTAATGGCCCACTCCCCAAGGGAGGGTATGTTTGTCACATTCGAATAGCAGGGGATGACCGTTCCCTGGGACAGTTTTAAAACTGTGGAATTTCCACAGACACATTTGTCACCAGGTCACATGTAGTGGGTGAATTTCCCCTGCAGGGACACACAAAAGCAATAATATGGATGATTTAACCTTGACATAACCCTTCCATAACTGAACTTTTTCTGCTGCAGTTTCACTTACACTTCAGGTCTGCTGTCTATTCCTACCATATGACTGGATTGTCACTTTGTTCTCTCTGCCTATCTGCATGTCCCTTGTACTGCAGAACACCTTACTGATTCTTTAGGCTGCTTCTCCTTCCCCAAGATCTACTGTATAGACTATACAATTTAGGTACTGGTAATGCTTGTATTACAAAAACCTAATTACCATATATACTTGAGTATAAGCCGAGGCACCTAATTTTACCACAAAAAACTGGGAAAACGTATTGACTCGAGTATAAGCCTAGGGTGTCCATCTGCATGCCTCACTGTGCCTCTCTTTGCCTCACTGTGTCCATGTGCATGCCTCACTGTACACATTCCTCATTGTGTCCATGCCACACTGTGTCCATGCCTCACTGTGCCCATGCTTCACTGTGCCCATGCCTCACTGTGCCCATGCCTCACTGTGCCCATGCCTCATTGTGCCCATGCCTCATTGTGCCCATGCCTCATTGTGTCCATGACTAGACTGACGTTTAACATGGGAGTCTATGGAAGGAGTGCCCGGCTTTGAAAAATTGTTTCTCCCCGGCTGTAGGTCCCCCAGGCAACAATCTTTGCTCACTTGTAGAGGAGAAATGGGGCTACATGTTTGACAAGTTTCGGGTCCAGAGGGCCTAAGACCGGCCGGTACCGGAAGAGTGGGGCTACATGTGTGCCAAGTCCCCAAAATCCGGGAGATCAGGCGCAAAAAGGTGACTCGAGTATAAGCCGAGGGGGGCATTTTTAGCACAAAAAAATGTGCAGAAAAACTCGACTTATACTCAAGTATATACGGTATGTATTATTTATTATAGGGCTGCATTAATATGTGCCTATTATATCTGCCTGGAGTTTAGAATAAAGCTGGCCATGCATCGACTTGGGTACATTCAGCCTGGCCATACATGGTTCGAATCTCAGCTGGTCCCAGCTGTACCGACCAAGATTTGAACTGTCCATGGCTGGCTTTAGGGATTTAAAGACAGGTAGAATAAAAAAAAAAATTTATTGTATTCAACATGAGCATTTCGAAAAGGAAACATCCTCTTATGCTCATAATAAATTGAAAAACATGTACCATCCTTCATGAAAATTGTGGCCCTACTTTGTTTGTACATAAAGAAAACAATGCAGTGTTATATATTTAGCATCCCTGCACTGTTTTTGTGTTTAGGATTTAAGCACGCACCATGCCCATTTTGTGCCAAAAAAAAATAATTTTACATTGACTCAAACTAAATTTAACTTAAGTTCTCCTTTAAACACAGTAATTTTAGGTACATACAATGTGTGCTACACACTATTGAAGCTTATCTGTGGCTGAATCTTATCACAATAAAAGTTAACAAACAAATATAATTAGGAACTTCAAGTAATTACTTCACTCCTAATTCTTACCTTATCTCTCAAGAGAAATGAACATTATGTACAAGAACAGCAGGCATAGTTAAATTTAGCTAATTAAGGTATTCCAAGAATTTACAAACAAAATCAAGAGATATGGGTCAAGATACTTGCAAAAGTATCTAAACCCAAGAACATAAATGTAATATATTGCAGCATATTAGTACTTAGTTATGGTATCTGCATATTTATTTTCTTTATTTATACCCTGTGACTCTGCCAGTAACACACTTCCTATTCTAGGGTGACAATGCACACTCAGCATACTGTGCCTGTGGAGAAGCAATGTAGATACCCTGTAGTTCACTCAGAGATCTGAGAACAATGTTCACTCAAAAGAGTAATTGGAGGAAGAATGCACAGGAAGTTATCAGTTTGCAAGATCCCTGGCAGGATCAACATTTTTCTTTTAAATGTTGTATGTTACAGATCCAAAATGGAGCAAAGAAAAGAGATATTAACACTAGTTCTGCTTTTACAGATATAACTGGCCTTTAACCTATAAAAATATCTAATACATATTCAAATACATTGAAACACCAACCAAACTTTCTGTATTGCATGGAGAAGGATTAGAACTTCTGTCAGGTGTTTATTGCTTTTTGTGTCCCAATTGAAAAGATTTCCTCACTTTCTATCCTAGCTGAAACTGATTGAAATTCCCTCTGCATTTCTATGTGTGACCAGCATAAGGCAGAATTTAACTCAAAAAGTGAAAAAGTTGCTATGTTATAGGAAAAAATGTTTAGTGTGCCTAAGCAGTACCCCGAAAATCGACCCTTTGTCTGGAATTCCTATAAAAAATATAGCAGTGTCTCCTGGTACGTGATGGTGCTTATGGACTCTAAGCAATCTCACAGACTCTTAGCTGTATAACTGCAGTGTGAAATCTGGGCACTGCTACATCTGGCTGCTGGGTTCCGGAGATTTGGAGTGAGATTTGGTGATGTCACAACTGTGTCATGACACTGAAATGAGCCCTGCCTCTGCCAGGATGCCCAACTCCACGCAGAGAAAAAGTTCAGAATAAAGCATGATAAGTTGGTAACTGGAAAAATATCAGCTGGAGGGTGACCATAGGCAATGTTGGCAACTAGCTCTTTTCTGTCTGTCTGCCTGCCTTTTTGGGCACAACTACATGAGTTTAGTTCGCTTTAAAAGCATAGACCCCACTGCAGACCTTAGTTTAATATAACCAATGTGTGCTCAAACTGGCAAATGGATGCCCCTGTTGTATGTATCCAAGTTTTAAGGAAGTCACTAACACCACATGTACGTGTATGCCATACCAAGGAACCTTGTGTGGATATCAAATTATATTTTTGCTTGCAATACAAATTCTGGATCAATCAAGATTCCACTTTGTTGCTAGTGACTCCCACTTGACCACCATACAGGCTCAATAAAACTGGAACCTCTCAAGTACAATTATATCTTTGCTATCACTTTTACTGTACCTTGTGGAAAAACATTTTAGCATCTTGCTTTCTCAGTATTGCACACGGGCTACAATTATATTGCTACCCATAAAGTGTTTAAGGAGTAAGGCTGGCCATAAATTATACAATTTTCTTATTCAATTTCCTTTAGATTTACCATCAACTATGTAGTGCAAGGACCTCATATTATATGGTTTTGGTAAATCTAAAGGAAAACTGTACAAGGAAGTTGTAAAATGTGTGGTCAGTCTAAGTCTATCTGTCACTTAAGGCTTCCAATTCTAGGCCCGATCAGCAACTGACCTTTACAAAAAGTACAAAACGATTCACTATGAACCGCTTGCTGACCAGCCGTCGTCATTATACTGCGGCAGGTAGGCACGGCTGCGCAAACCGCTATTGGTGTATGTCGGCCGTCTTAATAGCGATAGGGGGCGCGACGCCGGAGCCGATGCGCGTGGCTGGCGACCGCGATGTCCGACGGTGACCCCTGATCGCTCCTCAGAGAGGGGAAGTAGAGAGAGATCTGCTGTTCCTAGCGATCTCTCTGTACTCCCAGTCAGTTCACTCCCCCCACAGTTAGAAACACCTCCCTAGGGAACACTTAACTCCTTGAGCGCCCCCCTAGTTTTAACCCCTTCCATGTCAGTGACATTTATACAGTAATCAGTAGCTGTTTTTAGCTCTGATCGCTGTATAAATGTCAATGGTCCCAAAAAAGTGTCAAAAGTGTCCAATCTGTCCGCCACAATGTCGCAGTCCTGCTAAAAATCGCTGATCACCACCATTACTAGTAAAAAAAAAATATTAATAAAAATGCCATAAATATATCCCCTATTTTGAAGACGCTATAACTTTTGCGCAAACCAATCAATATAAGCTTATTGCAATTTTTTTTACCAAAAAATATGTTGAAGAATACATATTGACCTAAACTGATGAAGATTTTTATATGTATATATATATATATATATATATATATATATATTTATTATAGCAAAAAAAATATATATTTTTTCAAAATGGTTGCTCTTTTTTTGTTTGTAGCACAAAAAATAAAAACCGCAGAGGTGATCAAATACCACCAAAAGAAAGCCCTATTTGTGGTAAAAAAGGATATACATTTTGTTTCGGTACAATGTTTCATGACCGTGCAATTATCGCAAAAAATGTCCTGGTCAGGAAATTGGGTAAATCCTTCCGGTGGCTGAAGTGGTTAAACCTACCTCATCAACAAACTGTTAAAATTAACACCAAGTACTCAACAGCAATGGATTCAGTTCAGATAAGTCTGTAGTTCACAGTAAAATTCTGAACATTTCAATTCCAAATACACATAATTTAATACTATGTACATTTTTGTCCTGGCACTAGTTCTTGATTAATTTACATCTACAAATTTTACTGCAGAGATACTGTGATTGCTGTGGACTATGTTATGTTGCACTGTACTATGACCGAAAGGCACTCTTTAGCTTTAGACTCAATATCAAATCTTATGCATGGTGATGAATTTTATATTTTAGCTGAAAAAGACTGTGACATTATAAACAGAGTCACATAAAGTAACACAATTTGAATTTATCTGCATAATGTCTAAAGGTATTTGAAAAAAAAAAAAAAAGGAAAAAAAGAACCTGAATAATGTGCTTGCTTTTCCTTTATGTTACATTTTCTAAAAGCATTCAATAAATCATAAGCTTTAGAGTGCCTCTTCAATGCACTTGGGCAAAAGTAACAGTCTGTCAGATGGTGCTCCAATGCTCCAGTACAAAATTAAAAGTGACCCTGCTGTTGATAGCAACTTAACATTTAGAATGCTAAGAAAATGCTCTAATGCACTTTGATGAACTAATTCAACTACAAATTAACTTAACTTTAAAACGGGAGGGTAAAGCAGGTCATGTTTTAAAGTATTTGGCTTTCTTTTACCACTTGGCTGAGAGGAAGACATAGATTACAAAGTTACAAAAGTTGCTCTCAGATTTAAACAACTTTTAAATAACTAATTGATTTATACCTTTGTTGGAAATGCTCTGCAATTTAAATGAAGCTTGACTGCTAAATGTATCGTACTATTGAGCTATACTTTCTTGAAATTCTTTGAAGTAGAGATCTCAGCTGTTAAAGAGCCATCTTTAGGTGTAATGGTTAGGCAATGACTGCAAATCTATTCTCAGGTTAATTTTTGGTAAAATTAAAGTGCTTGTGCCAAATTTTTTTAATCAAACTTCCTGTTTCACCAAACATTTTCCCTGTTGTGGTGACTTATTCCTCTATCAAAATTGTTGTTGTGTAGAGTAATACAAGGAACAGTGGTATACCTGGGGGGAAGGGGGGGCAGTCCACACCGTGTACCACCACTGACGGTGACACACTTCTAGAATACCAGCAATGTGCCAGGTGCTGGAACCCAGCAATAAAATAAATCAGGATGATCTCTGCCTGACAGTTTCTGACAGTATAGTCCCAGCCATTGGGTTCAGACAGCAGCTTGGTATCAAGTAAGCTAACCACTGAACACCAATGCTGGGGGGTTCTTTTCGTAGTCTAACCCTACCACTGGCAACTAATACTGTCAGGGGGCCTTATTACAACTGAATCCTGCCACCGATCACCGATGATAGAGGGGCCTCTTATTACTCCCTAAACTGACCACCAGTGCTGGAGAAGTTTTTTATTACAACCTAAGCTTGCCACTCACCACCAATGTCAGGAGTGGAGGGGTTCCTATTACTGCCTAAGCCTGTTACTAACCAGCAATGCTTGGGGAGTACTATTACAGCCTAGACAAGTCGATTATCACCAATGCTGGGGTTCCTATTACAATCTAAGCCAGGCACTAAACACCAGTGTTAGGGGGTTCCTATTACAGCCTGGACTGCCCACCAAGACTGGAGGTATAAGACTACTAACACACACCACCAAAGCATGGGAGTAAAATTGTGGCCGCTCAAGCCAATGCTGGGGGTGATGATTGTTGCCACTGACACCAACTTCCATACTACAAGCCATACAAGCCAAAGCAAAACCCAGTTTATTGACCCTGTTTCCTGGTGTTCAGCTGGCAATACAATACATGTGCCACATCTTTTTTCCTTCTCTTTCAAGGCATCTTTCCTAACTATTTTCTCATACTCGCAGCTATGCAGCAGATAGCACTCCTGCATGTCAGGTGGCAGAGAAATTCATTATGTAACAAAGTTGAGTAACCTTAGCAAGCAATCATATATCCCCCTTATTACATTGAAAATATATAAATTCTGATTGCTAAGGGTTACTTCACATTGCTTTTTTTTTTCATTACATAAGTCTGTTCCTTTTGGGAGATCACTTTAAAAAATACACCTCCATCCAATGTCTTTTGTTGTTTTGCACCCAAAACAGAGACAGTTCAAAGAGAACAAATATTATTGATATCTAGGGAAGTCAGCACATAAATTATAAAAAAATTACCTGTCATGAGGAACAATTGATCCAGAAAGTTTAACAATTGTAGGGAAAATATCCATGTTGCTTGTTAGTTCATCAATAACAGTTCCAGCTTCTATAACTCCGGGCCATTGAATAAGTCCAGGGACACGTATTCCACCTTCCCAGCAAGTAGCTTTCCCTCCTTGAACATATTTATAAATTGCATTACATTACACATGAATTAGATCTAAAGCCAATGAATAAATCCTATACAAGCTTGCTAAAATCTTATATAACATGTTATTGTTTTTTCGAAAGCTGTTTTTAATCATTTTAAATGTACAGCTTTCATTAGTTCAGAATTGTTTAGTTTCTGTTACGGTATGACAACTGTCTTTCAGTTGTGCACCAGAGCGGTCACCCTGAAACTCACACATCTCGAAGTGACTTCAAAAACAGTCATGCCAATAGACATGATTTACTAAAACGAAACAGTGCAAAATCTGGTGCAGCTGTCCATGGTAGCCAGTCAGCTTCTAACATCAGCTTGTTCAATTAAGCTTTGACAAAAAAAAAAAAAAAAAAACCTGGAAGCTGATTGGTTTCTTGGCAGAGCTGCACCAGATTTTGCACTCTCCAGTAGGGATGAGCTTGGTGTTCGAGTCGAACATAGGTTCGACTCGAACATCGGCTGTTCGCGCGTTCGGCGAACAACGAACGATTTGGGCCGTTCGCGACAAATTCGAGTGACGCGAACGGCCCACAATACACTGCGCCATCGCAGTGTAATCCCGGCGCTGTGATTGGCCAAGCATGCACTGTGACCCTGCATGCTTGGCCAATCACAGCGCCGGCAGCGAGGAGAGCAATGATTGGCCACAGGCAGGATGCCTGTGGCCAATTATAGCTGAGGGGGTTTAGTACACGCCCCACACTATAAAAGGCCGCCAGCACGGCGGCCTTGTGTAGTGTGTTCCGGAGCAGGGAAAGTGAAGGATAGGCAGGGACAGTGTCAAATCTTGTCAAATCTATTCTTTGCTAAACCTTGTGTGTAGGGACAGAGAAGGATAGGCAGGGAGAGTGTCAGGCCTCGTACACACGACCGATTTTCTCGTCGTAAAAAACACGTCGTTTTTTTCGACGAGATTCTTGTTAAGCTTGTCGATTTTCTCGTCAAGCTTTCTATGCGTACACACTGTCATTTTCCAATTTCCTCGTGGTTCTCTGCGCTCACGTCCAGCACGCACGACGGCACTATAAAGGGGAAGATCTTTTTTCTTGGCGCCACCCCTTGGGCTGCTTTTGCTGATCTCATGTTACCGCGTCTGAAGTAAAAGTTTGGGAAGAGACGATTCGCGCTTTTCAGTCTTCGTACTTTTCAGATCGTTTTCTGCCGTTCAGTTTGTGCTTGTGGGTTCGTATCTTGACTTTCAGGGCGTCTAGGCAGGTCGTATCTGTTTTACAGTGCGTTATTGCCTGTTCGTTTCTGAATTTCAGTTCGTTATTCATAGGCCTTGCTGTTCTAAAGTGCGTTCTGTTCTGTACGTTCTGATTAGACGACCGTTTCCTAGCCATGTCGCCTGGACGTTCTCGTCGTCGAGTTCGTGCTGTGCGTGCGCTTGGTGTTGGTCTGCTTGTTTTGGACCAAGACCAGTCCATGAATGGTGTGAGGAGGAGTTCATGGACCAAGAATTGGTTGCTCCAGCGGGACCAATTCTGCCACATGCCTCTGCTGCGGGAGATCGTCGAGAATAATCCTGAGGACTACAGGAATTTTCTGAGGATGTCTGACCCCGTTTTTCAGGAACTGTTGGCTTTGGTGTCCCCCTATATTACCAGGAAGGACACCGTTATGCGGGAAGCCATCAGTGCTGAGCAGAGGCTCATCGCCACGTTGCGTTACCTGGCGACAGGGAGAAGTCTTCAGGACTTGAAGTTCACCACAGGCATCTCCCCCCAGGCTCTGGGCCTCATAATCCCAGACACCTGTTCTGCTATTATACAAGTCCTGCAGGAGGACTATATTAGGGTAAGTTTTCTCCCTTCACATCACATTTTATGTATTACATGTATGCTAATGTATTGTATTTCTTTCATCCTTTCCTAATTACCATGATTGTAATATGCTGAGAATGTCCCCTTTGTCCCCATGCATGTTGGAAGCTTTAGATTGCCCCTTTTTTATCCTCCCTAAATATTTCCCCTCACTAACTTTTCCAGCAGGGGCGCCTGTTGCTCCAAATGTTGGGGGGTTACAACCCCAATTTCGGAAATAAACTTCCTCCTTTTTTGCTCTGTTGCCTAATAAACGCCCCCAGTTGTCCCCTCCAATGCAGCCATTTAGTCCCCTCTATTGCAGCCAGTTTCCCCCCAGCCCTGCACTTACCTTCTTGTGGTCAGCGCCATCCTTCTTCTGTCCTTGATGTCTTCTCCTTCCCTTCATGTTGCATCAGCCAATCATGTTACCATTAAACAGACTTGGTGAACATGATTGCCAGAGCTGCCTGTCAGTGTTTACACAAGGAATGCCCCCTCCTTGCGTCCCCGATTTTTCTTTGAGGAAGCCAATTACATCCCTCAGGTTGTAATTTGCAAGACTTTTTTAATACCTGTTTCTGCTCTGCAATTTTAACCCCCTAAATGACGCAATTAATCATATGTCGGTCGCTTTACAAGAGGCCATCCACCTGAATAGTAAGCGGCATAGACAATACATAGGTTCATGCAACGCATGAACCTATGTATTGTTCTGAGTGATGGGCACAGGAGAGAGGGGACAGTGCTCCAGCGCCCACTCTGGACGCACCGCCACTGCAATGCTATCCTGTGGCCAAACACATCTCCCCCCCCCAAAATAATTTAGTAATGGCCCATCAGAGGGGGTGATGAATATGATAAATGAGCCTTCCATTATACTTTTTTTACACACCTTAATAAACGTATAATTAGATTGATGTTGGTCTCAAATTTTTTGGTCTTGAATTTGCTTGTAATGTATGCCTTTGTTTTTCTAATATTATTTCATCTTGTTTCACTCCACAGCTTCCTTCAACGCCACAGGAATGGCAGACTGTGGCATCGGAGTTTGCCACGCGGTGGGACTTCCCCAACTGCGGTGGTGCCATAGACGGGAAGCACGTCCGCATCGTGCCGCCACCCCGTTCTGGATCCTACTACTACAACTACAAGGGGTTTCATAGCATTGTGCTGATGGCGGTGGTGTCAGCACGGTATGAATTCCTCTATGTTGATGTAGGGAAGAATGGCCGGATGTCCGATGGGGGATCCTTCATCCAGACGGAGTTTGCCCTCCGTCTTCAGAGTGACGACCTTGCATTGCCACCGGATGCAGGGAATATTGAAGGACTCCCCTTTGTTTTCTTGGCTGATGAAGCCTTCGGACTCGGACGGCATCTTATGAGGCCATTTCCACAGAGGACCCTGACCCCAGAGAAGAGTGTGTTCAATTACCGGCTGGCCAGGGCCCGAAGAGTCGTTGAAAATGCCTTCGGCATAATGGCCAGCCGGTTCCGCCTTTTTATGACTTCCATCCACTTGGCGGACTACAAAATAAACTATGTAGTGTTATGCTGCTGTGTGCTACACAATTTTCTTTGCCGCAAAGCGAATTCATATATGGCCTCAGTTTTGCCACAGGCTGGACTTTCCCCTGCAAATCCCCTTCCGGGCCTGGAATCTGCCCGTCTTGGCTTGCCCCCCCAAAATGCCCGTGTGGTTCGGGACAAATACATGGAGTATTTCACGGGTAGGGGGGCAATTCCTATGCCAGCCTATGTCTAAGTATCCCAATAAAAATCTTCTTTAAACCTTTAATTATTTGTTCTTTCCTGTCTCCTAGTTTGTCTTTGTGCATTTGTAGTGGCAAGTGTATTTTACTTTAGTAAATAACAACCAATTTCACTATGTTACCTTACAAAAGAACCAAATAAGCTTAGAGTGTATTATAAAAAGAAGCTACACGTTGTTTGTGTTCAAATATTTTACTCTCTGCACATTTTTTTTTGTTTTACTTTGGGGTTGGCCTGACCACAACCCGTCAAATTTTGGCTTATGAAAATACAAAAATACCACTTGCATTTCTAAAATGACAACATTGGATACCTCTGAGCAATCTGAGACATTCAGTTACACAAACTATGTCTCTATGTGCCCGTCCTAATATGGGGTCCTGCCACCCCTTGCCCAGTCAAAAATTCAATATGCACACATTTTTACTTTTTTGCAAATAGGAAGTTTACAATCCTGATCCCTATTGTCAACATGTGCTATCTGCCATCAGGGGTGATCAATGGATGTGTTTTGGGGGTGCATCCCCTTCCTCAGTTCACCGACTTTTGATACGAGGAAGGTGTTGCACCCACAAAAGACGTACATGGATATCCCCTGATGGCAGATAGCACATGTTCACACACTGTGTGCATATTCAATTTTTGGCTGCTTTGTTACTCAAAAAATTAGTAAAAATATAAAAACAAACATGTAAAAACAAATGTGTTTGGATGGCTTATTGAATTCTCCCCAAAACATCGAGAATGTCTTTAAATGTTTGTTCCATCACATGGATTCTTTGTTTAATTAGGTCCAGTTCCGTGCTACATTCCATCACTTGCTGGATGAGGCGGAGGGCACTGTCAGCAGAGAACGGTGTGCTATCCTTCACAACATTTCCATCCCCTAAAAACCATAAAAAAAAATTAATAAAACTCTGCAGGCCTACCTCGCTTACCTTAAGCTGTGGTGTCAGATACTGACCTGTTGTGGTGACCAGATCCACAACGTCATCCACCTCTCCTTCCTGCACTTCTCCTTCCTCCACCTCAACTTCCTGCACATCTTTCGGTTGTGGATCTTTGGGAGTTTGGGGTTGCTTGGAAGTTGTGGGGTGCATGTGCTCCCTGGAGTGTCCTCCTCCCAGTCTTCTCTCCCCTATGAGAATAAAACCAAAGGTCTATTTATCACACTGTAAAAATCTCATTTTTAAACTTAAAACAGGCTAAATTGTTTGGAAGTGGGGTACAAGTGTGTGTTTGTGCGGAATTTAAAGAAAAATGCATTCTTTATGACCCCAAATATGTTTATTATTCACATTTGGATGTAATTTTTTGGACATGGAGGCACCACAAATAAACTCTGATGCACCTGTGTGGGACACCCAAAAAAGGCGGGTCTGGTGGCCCACACTATAGTGCTCCAAAGTACAGATGTGGAAGCAGCTGCTGAGTGTCCTCTCCTTTACACTGATTAAAGTTTGCATTTCATTCTCCTTACAAACACATCATCTAGACTTAAAAATTATCCACAATACTTGATCAAAAATGGCAGATGTCTAATTACTTTTGGGGGTCTTAAATAAGCCAAAACCACGGATAGTGGCCGAACGAAGTGTCGGTAACGTAACGAACGATTACTGTGCCCAACCTAGTTCAAAATAATACATTTTGGAAGGGAGTCCAATATGCTTTAAAAAAAAAAAAAGTAAGTTTCTAAAAAGATTAATAGCAGAAAGGTCGTCATTTTACTTACTTTTAGCGAGCATCCTCTTTATGCTCCTCAACTGGTCTGGCTCCCTCAGTTTGAGGTCTGACCACCTCTTTCTGAGCTGCTCATTTGAGCGTTTCACCCCGAACTTCGCCCTCAGACTCTTCACAACTTTAGTGAGGATTTTGGCCTTCCTTCTATTTGGTTTGCTATACGGCCCATGCTTGGCATCATAATCAGCCTTGACCAAGATGTCCACCATCTCCGCCATCTCCGCCAAAGACATATTCGATGCCTTGAATCTCCTCCTTGATCGTGACGTGTCCTCGGTCTCCGGGCTTGTCTCCTCGCTAGTTGCGGAATTATCAGACACCTGCTGTAACTCCGCCATATCTGTCTGCGCGCCGAAAGAGAAGGGGCGGGGAAAAGATGTTAGTTAGAACGTCATGGGCGGGCGACGTGTGCGGAGCGACGTGTTCCAATTTGGACGCATGCGTGGTGTGTATATAGCAAACACACATGTGACTATAGTACGTTCGGTGTGCGGAGAGAGGAGTTCAAGTGACGGACGTGCGAACGAAGGTATGTGATTTTGTGAGACTTGTTAAAATTGTTGGCCTATACTGTCTTGAGATTGTTGGAGGATATATATGGTGACTAGGATGTGAAGGAGGTTAGACTGTTTGCCTCACATTATTTAAATATAATTTATTTTACTTGCAGATACAATATGAATGTATTTATTAGCGACAAAGAGTTCCTGGCGGAATTTATTGACCGGGTAAGGGAGCTGCCGGCTCTGTGGGAGACCAAAAACCCCATCCATAAAAAAAAAGGGGTGAGAAAAGCAGCGCTGGATAAGCTGCTCCCATTTGTGCATACCAAGGTGCCCACAGCCACAGCAAAACAAGTGGACACTAAAATTGGGAGCTTGAGAGGTACCTACAGGACTGAACGCTCTAAGGTGCTGGCTTCGCAGAGGTCAGGAGCAGCAGCAGATGATGTTTATGTCCCGGTTTTGTGGTACTACAGCAGGATGTCCTTCCTGGATGACCACATTGAGCCAAGGCCATCACTCTCCACTCTTCCCCCCAGACTTCCCTGCAGCCAACCTGAGCCTTCTCTGGAGCAAGAGGAGGCAGCCATCCTGGATGATCCTGATTTGGCCATCTGGAGCCAGGTATAGTATTAACTGAAAATGTAGTGGGATAAAATTAATGTTTCCCAAATATGTCAGGATGAGAAACATACATTATTTTGTATTCAACAAGTGAAATCATGATCTGTAGACATTATTCTGCACTTAATTGTGTGGTAAATAGTCAAGCTGATGTAGTGGTAAATTTAAAGCAAGGATTTATGCATTTACATTCTAATTGCTTCCATCAGGATTACAAAGTTTGATGCAAAGATTAAACCAACATATTAAACTATGTTTCTTTTTCATACACAGGATGAAATCAGCCAGGAGGAGGGTCTGGAAACTGTCAGGCAGGAGGAGGAAGGGCCCAGTGGCAGCCAGGAGGTGGCAGGGCCCAGTGGCAGCCAGGAGGTGGCAGGGCCCAGTGGCAGCCAGGAGGTGGCAGGGCCCAGTGGCAGCCAGGAGGTGGCAGGGCCCAGTGGCAGACAGGAGGTGGCAGGGCCCAGTGGCAGACAGGAGGTGGCAGGGCAAAGGAGAAGCAACAGATCCCAGGTGCCTCCCATCAGGCTTCACAAAAGAGGCAGGAGGGACAGGACCACCAGTGAGGCAGCAATGGCCCTTATTAAAGAGGCCCATGCCACCCTCAAGGAGCCCACATCCCCTGAAGAGGCCATTGCCGGCCTAGTGGAGGCTAAGTTCAAGGTGATGAGCATGGAGCAACGCCTCCTATGCGAACCCCTGCTCATCACCTTGCTCAACAAGGGGGTGATGGAGCAAATTACCCCCAATACCGCCATATGTGAGGTGGCCCAACTGACCCAACCTCAACCTCCACCTCCACCTTCCTCTTCTGCCCCACCCCCTTCTGCTACCCCTCCACCTTCTGCCCCACCCCCTTCTGCTACCCCTCCACCTTCTGCCCCACCCCCTTCTGCTACCCCTCCACCTTCTGCCCCACCCCTTCTGCTACCCCTCCACCTTCTGCCCCACCCCCTTCTGCTACCCCTCCACCTTCTGCCCCACCCCCTTCTGCTACCCCTCCACCTTCTGCCCCACCCCCTTCTGCTACACCTCCACCTTCTGCCCCACCCCCTTCTGCTACACCTCCACCTTCTTCTTCTGCCCCACCCCCTTCTGCTACACCTCCACCTCCTCCTCCTGACAGGAGTACCCCTCCAGTGGGCCAGCCTCCAGCTAAACGAAGAAGGAAGGCTTCAGTAAAGGCTGCAGGGAAGGTTGCCAGGAAGAAGAGGAAGTGATGGCCTTGCTTCATTGTGGTCGCACTGGTCGGACAGAAGGCAGCCTGTTGTAGTACCACACACTTGGGACATATATCTCACCTGCTGCTGTTCCTGACCTCTGGGAGGCCAGCATCAGATTGTGTTCTGAAATGTGGGCCTTCTCAAGCTCCCAATTTTAGTGTCCACACAGGGTTGCTGTGTGCTCTGGGGTCCCTGGGATGCACAAATGGCAGCAGCTTCTCCAGCGCTGCCTTCTCTTTATTTAATTTATAAACATGAATAAATGTGTTTTTTGTTTAAGTTCATACTTGACTATGTGTATTTTTAAATTAAAAAAAAAAAGCTTTGGAGTAAGCAGATACATTTGACTGACAATAAAAGGCACAGATATCACCCCCCCAAAAGAATAACTAAATCTGATTAGCTCAAAAACATGGTGTGAAATTTTAAAAATATAGATTAGAAAATTAAATGGGAGATCGCTATCAAAACATTGAGAAATTATAATTAACATCATTTTGAAAAATCTAACCATTTAAATTATTCCTAAAAACTTGCACGATATAATACACATAAATCTTATAAAGAGCAGCATGAAAAAGGTTAAAAATAAGGCATAACTCTGTGTGAATATCAGCAGCAAAAGAAGGTCTCTCGTTTTGATTAATGTAACATTCTAACGAAGAATTCAATGCAGAACATTTAAACGATGAAATATTTATGAGCGTGACGAATGTGCTCTCTCCATTATGAAGGCTTGTTTTACCAGAAGATGCGCTCCCGTCTCATAGTTGCTTGTGAGCATGCGCGCTTTTGGAAGAGTCGTAAAAGCATACACACGAACCATTTTCTCGTCACAAAACAGGCCGACGAGAAACACGACGAGGAAATCTGGACTCCTGACGAGAAAATAGAGAGCAGGTTCTCTATTTTCTCGTCGAGATTCTCGTCAAGTTTCTCGTCGTAAAACCATACACACGAACGTTTTTCTAGACAAAAAAACTCTCGCGGCACTTTTTTTGACTGTTTACGACGAGAAAATTGGTCGTGTGTACGAGGCCTTAGTGTCATATTCTTTGCTAAACCTTGTGTGTAGGGAGAGAGAAGGATAGGCAGGGAGAGTGTCAGTGTCATATACTTTGTTAAACCTTGTGTGCAGGGAGAGAGAAGGATAGGCAGGTGACAGTGTCAGTGTCATATTCTTTGCTAAACCTTGTGTGCAGGGAGAGAGAAGGATAGGCAGAGAGAGTGTCAGGCCTCGTACACACGACCGAGTTTCTCGGCAAGAACCAGCAAGAAACTTGCTGGCAGAGATGTCTTGCCGAGAAATTCGTTCGTGTGTATGGTTTCTCGTCAAGAAAACCGACAAGTAATCTCGACGAGAAAATAGAGAACCTGCTCTCTATTTTCTCGTCGAGATTCTCGTCGGCATGTTTCTCGACGAGAAAAGTGAGTGTGTGTACACTTACCTGTCCGCCCGGAAGCCCGCGCATGTTCGAAATGAATTTGACGCATGCGCGGTAGCTTCCTAGGCATAGGTAGGGTATACCAAGATGGCGGCGACGGCATCGAATGTGACGAGCGCATGCTCATCGTAGTCGATGACGTCACCGCGTACGCTCCATTCAAAGAACCGCGGGTTCTTTAAATCGAGCGTCTGTACACTCGGCCGGGACAAGTTTCTTGTCCAAGAATCTCGTCGAAAAAAACGACATGTTTTTTTCGATGAGAATCTCGGCCGTGTGTACGAGGCTTGAGTGTCATATACTTTGATAAACCTTGTGTGCAGGGAGAGAGAACGATAGGCAGGGGACAGTGTCAGTGTCATTGTTGCTAAGCCTCCTGCACATTATACACCTGAAGTTAGCCCGTATTGCTTCTTTTTCCTGGTGTGTTACACCAACAGGATTTTGCGGCACTTACAGCGGGCGGAGTGTGCCTCCTGACCATATTACACCTTAACTTAGCCTGTATTGCTGCTTTTTCCTGGTGTGTTACACCAACAGGATTTTGCGGCACTTACAGCGGGCGGAGTGTGCCTCCTGACCATATTACACCTTAACTTAGCCTGTATTGCTGCTTTTTCCTGGTGTGTTACACCAACAGGATTTTGCGGCACTTACAGTGGGCGGAGTGTACCTCCTGACCATATTACACCTTAACTTAGCCTGTATTGCTGCTTTTTCCTGGTGTGTTACACCAACAGGATTTTGCGGCACTTACAGCGGGCGGAGTGTGCTTCCTGACCATATTACACCTGAACTTAGCCTGTATTGCTGCTTTTTCCTGGTGTGTTACACCAACAGGAGTTTGCGGCACTTACAGCGGGCGGAGTGTACCTCCTGACCATATTACACCTTAACTTAGCCTGTATTGCTGCTTTTTCCTGGTGTGTTACACCAACAGGATTTTGCGGCACTTATAGCGGGCGGAGTGTGCCTCCTGACCATATTACACCTGAACTTAGCCTGTATTGCTGCTTTTTCCTGGTGTGTTACACCAACAGGATTTTGCGGCACTTACAGCGGGCGGAGTGTGCCTCCTGACCATATTACACCTTAACTTAGCCTGTATTGCTGCTTTTTCCTGGTGTGTTACACCAACAGGATTTTGCGGCACTTACAGCGGGCGGAGTGTGCCTCCTGACCATATTACACCTCAACTTAGCCTGTATTGCTGCTTTTTCCTGGTGTGTTACACCAACAGGATTTTGCGGCACTTACAGCGGGCGTAGTGTGCCTCCTGACCATATTACACCTTAACTTAGCCTGTATTGCTGCTTTTCCCATTTCCCTGCAGGCCATTAGAATGTCTGGAAGGCAAACAAGGAGAGGCAGACAGTCAGGAGCCAATAAAAAAGGGCAAGCAGGCTCTGTGTCTAGAGACAACAGTGCTGGTCGTGGACGCGGTGCATCGCCATCAGCACGTGGCCATGGGACACGCTTGTCCTTTTTGGCAGCTGGACGTGTTGATCCGCATCATGCCGAAGACTTGGTAGAGTGGATGACCAAGCCCTCCTCATCCTCCTCATCCTCTCTCACCCAGGCTCAGGGTACTGGCAAAGCAGCTGCCAAAGCGTCCTCTTCCCTGGTATCAATGTCATCATCAGTCACTCCTTCCCTAGACCAACCATGTCCTCCTGAGGAGTCCCCCGAACTGTTTGAGCACAGTGTTGGGTACATGCTCCAGGAGGATGCCCAGTGTTTCGAAGGGTCTGATGATGATACCCAGCTAGAGGAAGGCAGTAGCGTGAGAGCAGAGAGAGGGGATGCTCAAGAAGGACACCAATCTGGCAGTCATGTTCCAGCAGCTGCAGCATACTGCCAGATTGGCTCCAGTGATGAGGAGGGAGGGGATGATGAGGTCACTGACTCCACGTGGGTGCCTAATAGGAGAGAGGAGGAGGAGGAGGATGAGGAGGAGGCACATCTCCAACGAGGCAGGATGCCCTCGGGGGGCCAGCGTAAGGGCAGCACACCGACGGAATCACACCGCAGAACTCCGCCTGTGCAGGGCGCTGCCTCTGCCCGTTATTCAAAAAGTTCTTTGGTGTGGGCCTTTTTTGAGTCAAGTGCATCAGATCGCACAGCTGCTGTTTGCAACATATGTCTCAAGCGTATATCGCGTGGCCAAAACATCACCCGCTTGGGCACCACATGCTTGACCAGACATATGTTGACCTGCCATGCAGCTCATTGGCAAGCCTACCTTAAAGACCCACACCAAAGAACAAAGCTGACCTCTTCTTGCACCGCATCATCTGGGATCTCCAACCCCACTATACCTTCAGTCCTCTCTGAAACCTGCTCTGAGAGGAATGAAGGTGTAGAATTAGGTGTGTCACAGCCAAGTACTTGCGGGCACTCTGCTAGCAGTACACCGATGTCCGATTCTAGCAGGCAAATTTCCCTGCCCCAGCTGCTGGACCGTCGAAAGAAGTTCACTCCCAGCCATCCACATGCCCAGCGGTTGAATGCTAGCTTGGCTAAATTGCTAGCGCTTCAACTGCTGCCTTTTTAGTTGGTAGACTCGGCCCCCTTCCGTGAGTTTGTGCAATGTGCGGTTCCTCAGTGGCAGGTTCCCAAACGCCACTTTTTCTCACGGAAGGCGATTCCGGCTCTCTACCGGCATGTGGAAGGCAATGTCTTGGCCTCGCTGGACAGGGCGGTCAGCGGTAAGGTGCATATTACCGCTGACTCATGGTCCAGCAGGCATGGACAGGGACGTTACCTTTCTTTCACGGCCCATTGAATCACTCTTTTGGCAGCTGGGAAGGATGCAGGACAAGGTGCAGTAGTGTTGGAGGTTGTTCCACCGCCACGCCTCCAAAATGCTACTACTGGTTGTGACACACCTCTGTCCTCCACCCCCTCCTCTTCTTCCTCCGTGGCCTCTTCCTGTGCCTTGTCCTCGGAACCAGCGGTGCTCCGTAGGCGTTCAAGGGGCTACGCAAGTACGCAGGCAAAAAGATGCCATGCCGTGCTTGCGCTGGTGTGTTTGGGGGACAGGGGCCACACTGGGGCAGAGGTTCTGTCTGCTCTGCAGGGGCAGGCCGAGAGGTGGTTGACGCCACGCCAGCTTAAGCCAGGAATGGTAGTTTGCGACAATGGCACCAACCTCCTCTCCGCTCTCCGACAGGGACAACTGACCCATGTGCCCTGTGTGGCTCACGTCCTTAACCTGGTGGTGCAGCGGTTCTTGGGCAGGTACCCGGGCTTACAGGATATCCTGAGGCAGGCCAGGAAAGTCTGTGTGCATTTCCGCAGATCTTATAATGCCAGTGCTCGCCTGGCTGAGCTGCAAAAGGAGTTGAACCTGCCCAAGAAACGCCTTATATGTGACATGCCCACCAGGTGGAACGTTGGCCATGCTGCAGCGGCTGCACATGCAGCAGAGGGCCATCAATGAGTACCTGTGCGACTACGGCACCAGGACAGGGTCAGGGGAGCTCGTTTTTTTTTCACCACGCCAGTGGGGCATAATCAGGGATGCATGCACTGTCCTGGCACCATTTGAGGAGGCCACGAGGATGGTGAGCAGTGACAGTGCATGCATCAGTGACACTGTACCTCTTGTCCACCTGTTGGAACATACGCTGCGTGGAATAATGGACAGGGCACTTGAGGCAGAACAGAGGCAGGAAGAGGAGGACTTCCTTGCCTCTCAAGGCCCCCTTTACCCAGACAGTGTTCCTTCTGTCCCACCCATCGCACAGGAAGAAGAGGAGGAGGAGGAGGATTGTGTCAGCATGGAGGTGGAGCCTGGCACTCAGCATCATCAGCAGCAGTCTTTTAGGGATGATTTACAGTCCCAAGAAACCAGTGGACTTGTACGTGGCTGGGAGGAGGTGGCTGCGGATCATGTCGTCCTTAGTGACCCAGAGGACTCTGGACCGAATGCCTCAGCTAACCTACGCTGCATGGCCTCCCTGATCCTGCAAAGTCTGCGGAAGGATCCTCATATTCTTCGGATCAAGGAGAGGGACCATTACTGGCTGGCCACTCTCCTTGATCCACGGTACAAGGGTAAGGTTGCGGACCTTATCTTACCGTCGCAGAGGGAGCAGAGGATGAGACAACAACGGGAGGCCTTGCAGAAAGGTCTGTGCAACGCGTTCCCAGAGACTGGGAGGTTACAAACTCCTGGTCCTGGACAACGAGTTGTTGAGGCTTCGGTCAGTCAAAGAAGGAGCGGTAGGGAAGGTGGCCGTCTGACCGATGCGTTCAGACAATTCTTTAGTCCGCAGCCCCAAGGTATGATCGGTTCCAGCAACCATCGCCAGCGTCTGATATACATGGTGCAGGAATACCTAGGGGCAAGGTCAGACTTGGACACCTTCCCCACCGAAAATCCTCTGGCTTACTGGGTCTTGAGGATGGATCACTGGCCAGAGCATGCACAGTATGCATTTGAGCTACTGGCCTGTCCTGCATCCAGCGTTCTTTCAGAACGCACATTCAGTGCTGCTGGAGGATTTGTCACGGATCACAGGGTGCGCCTGTCCACCGACTCTGTTGATCGACTGACCTTCATAAAGATGAACCAGTCTTGGATCACCACCAGCTACCAAACACCTGAAGCTGATATAACAGACTAATTTATTTTCAAATGTCACATCCCTTCAAGACTGATGCTGATGCTGAGAGACTGTCCTGTTATGTTGACTGACTATCCTCCTCCTCCTCAATGATCCGATTGATGATGATAGCTTGGAAGAACATTTTTGTTTCTGGGTGCCGCCACCAGTGGCTAAGGCCCAATTTTTCAGCCCCTGTTTAACAGGGGTGTGTTATTACAATTTTTTATGCAATGCTTTGCAGCAGGGCTCATTCCTGCACTCCAACTAGAGTATCTGGGAGTGGTTGCAGTGTCGTGGCACCAGCACCAGTGGCTAAGGCCCAATTTTTCTGCCCCTGTTTAACAGGGGCGTGTAATTACAATTTTTGATGCAATACTTTGCAACAGGGCTCATTGCTGTTCTCCAAGTACAGTATCTGTGAGGGGTTGCAGTGTTGTGGCACCAGTGCCTAAGGCCCAATTTGTATGCCCCTGTTTAACAGGGGCATGTAATTACAATTTTTTATGCAATGCTTTGCAGCAGGGCTCATTCCTGCACTCCAACTAGAGTATCTGGGAGAGGTTGCAGTGTCGTGGCACCAGCAACAGTGGCTAAGGCCCAATTTTTCAGCCCCCGTTTAACAGGGGCGTGTAATTAAAATTTTTGATGCAATACTTTGCAACAGGGCTCATTGCTGTGCTCCAAGTACAGTATCTGTGAGGGGTTGCAGTGTTGTGGCACCAGTGCCTAAGGCCCAATTTTTATGCCCCTGTTTAACAGGGGCATGTAATTACAATTCTTGATCTAATAATTCACAGCAGGGCCCATTCCTGCGCCCACCAAGACTAACTGTGAGGCCTTACAGTGTTGTGTCAACACCACCACCACCACCACCACCAAAGGCCCAATTTTTCAGCCCCTGTTCAACAGGGGCATGCAATTACAATTCTTGATCTAATAATTCACATCAGGGCCCATTCATGCGCCCACCAAGAGTAACTGTGAGGGCTCACAGTGTTGTGGCAACACCAACATGTAAGGGGCAAATTTCAGCTGAGTATATACGGCAGGCCCCTACTTTCAAACATCCAACTTACAAACAACTCCTCCTTGCAAACGGAAGGATACAACAGGAAGTGAGAGGAAATCTTTCCCTAGGAAGGCAAATTCTCTCCTGTAAGAGTTAATATGGGAAAAAAGTGTCTCCTCTCCACTGATGCTTTATCACCAATTCTTGTTTCAATAAAAACCCCAAATTTTCAAAAAACATTTGTCATTAGGACGGAAAGTGAGGTGAACTGTTCTGAACAGGTGCACACTGCACAGACAGCAAAACAAATGTTACAGGGGTGATAACCCTTCCCTATGTTTTCCAAAAAGCTTAAAAATAGATTTTTTGCCTGAAGCTACACTTAAACAATGTACCTGTTCAAAATTACAAACAGATTCTACATAAGAACAAACCTACAGTCCCTGTCTTGTATGCACCGCCTGTATACGGCTGTTCAGAGTATATAGGGCCTTTTTTATTTTGTGTGCGGGGTTCCCCTTAATATCCATACAAGACCCAAAGAGGCTGTAATGGGCTGGGGTGGGGGGGGGGGGGTGTGTGATGGGGTAGCTATGCCATTTTTCTTAAAGATTTTCATCCATATTACCGGGACCAGACATTACATTAAAGCCGCAAGCAGTTTTAAATGGCTTTTTTTCCTTTAGAAATGTAATTTTGTGCAGGGACAGTTCTAAACACGGGAAACACGTGGCACTTCACAGGCATACTTTTGACACCCCCCAGGTACGATATTTAAAGGAATATTTGACTTTTTTTTTTCACTTTATGCATCATTAAAATGACTGCTCCAGAAAAACGGCCGTTTTTAAAACTTCTTTTTGCATTGATACATGTCCCCTGGTGCAGAACCCGGGTTCCCAAACCCTTTTTAGGACAATAACATGCATAATAGTCGTTATAATTAGCACTTTAGATTTCGAACGTTCGCATCCATTGTATTTAATAGGGTTCTAAAGTTCGTGCGAACTCTCGGTCCGTTCGCGGGTTCTGGTGCGAACCGAAGCCGGGGGTGTTCGGCTCATCACTACTCTCCAGTTTTAATAATTCAACCCCATTGTGCAGTCAGGGTCCACTGTTGTCACTATCAGATAGCTAATCCAGAGCAATGATGTGCAGCTTACACTAGAGCCAGGGCATGTAGACATGAAGTGGATACAAAGAATCTGGAGGAGATCAGCAGAACTGGGATGCAAAAACAAAAGATGAAATAAAAAAACAAAAAAAACAAAAAAAATCTAATTTCAGCTGAGCACCCTATACTTAAAATGTTACTAAACCCAGTAATATGAAAATAGTTCACCCCCCCCCCCCCCCCACAGTGCCCACAGCTTATAAATCTTCTTTTTACATTAAAATACTGCCACTATATAACTTTTTGGATGATCTGTATACCACGGTTACATGATAAACTGCACCGTTTCTCCAGTGCTGAGAGTTCAGGAAGGAGAACATTTTCACTACAGCCTGTATACACGCCCACATGTGTGATGTCAATATCATGTGACCTGGCTAGCTCTGAGAACAAGAAAATGTTCTCTTCAAAATAAAAGACACGACTGATCATGTGCAGGTTGGTTACTCTGCCTGTGTTAGCTGGCCTTCCCCAGATAGACAGTGCAGGAGGGAAGGATCTGTCCATACAGGATAAAAACAGCCTTTTTACACAATGCAGAGGATTAACCCCTTGAGTTCCACAGTGAGTATAACAAGCATGCTATGCTGCATATACAGACTGATTTTACTGTTGTGGTTTTAGTAACACTTTAAACTTTTATACATACAACTTACTGTATTCATTGGCGTATAACACTCACTTTTTTACCCTGAAAATAGAGGGTAAACTGTGCCTGCGTGTTATACGCAGGGGGCTGGGGAAAGTTTTTTTCCTGAAACTTCCCTCTTAAAGTTAGGGTGCGTGTTATACGCCTGTCCGTGTTATACGCCGATAAATACGGTAATCTGCAATATAACCCAGAGGTCAGAAAAAGAAATGGTCTTGTTCTTATTATGTGAAACAGTCTAAACAGTAATAATAGTGGAAAAAGTAAAGTAACCATAGCAACTAATCAAATTATAGTTAACTATAGTCAAAAGTGCCCGTGACTTTTTATTGGTTGCCATGGATAACTACATTAGCAACGTCATCATGGCTTTGAGCAACATTTTATTAAATACAGCTTTCATGTGCTGAATCAAATACCCTTCCGATGTCTACATACATATTATAAAAATAATATTTTAGTTAAAAGATAGCCCAGAGGACATAATCACTAAAACAGAAGAAATTTAAAAAATCCTGTCTGTCTGTGCATACTTCTCAATTTCCAATTATTTACTATAAAACTAATGCAAAGAGCAAATACTAATGCAGTGACATTTTGTGTGTGTGTAATCTCCATGGATATAATCAAGTGCATGTGTAACAATAAAAAAAAAAATGAGACCTATGCATAACCTCTCCTCCTCTTCAGCTTGTAATAGCTGCAGAGGATTACACATGAAAAAGTTGTGCAGTCAATTAGCACAATGAAGTGAAGCAGTGGGAAGTTACATATTTCAAGCTTTCTGGGAAAAAAAAAAAAAACAACGTGGAAACAAGTTAAATGTAAATACAAGGCAGCTATAGAAATATTTCAATTATGCTGTTATGAATAAAAAATGTTGAATGTATGTACATCTTGAATAAGTATGTAAATCTTTTTTGATATCAGTATCTGTCATCGCTTGTACAACAGCACTCAGACTGCTGTGTGCACATGGCTCATATGAAATATGTTAATAGGAACAGAAAACAGAAGAATCAGTTCATCAGTCTGCTACTGCTCCATGACTTTCCACTCACAGTCAGGGGCAGGGAAGTGACCTAGTTGCATTGATTTGCTGCAGTAAAGAAAAGTCAGGTCACCCTCGTAGAATTGCTCTGTGAGGTTTATGGTAATCACAGAGCTCATCTGGCCACTTTTAGTTCCATCACAAAACATTAGTCTTCATCAGGATTGAACACAGGTCCCCCAGTGCATTCTATCATAACGTTATTAACATTGATTTCTCAAGCCCTGAAGAAGGGGGAGCCTTTTTATCCCTCAAGCATGTTGGCTGCATTTTATGCTTCCTATTTTTATGTTTTGGATAGAGTGGAGAGGGATTAAAACCAGGTTTTTATTTCTGCCTTTGAGCCTCGTTAAGGAGATTCCTCCACTCTATTTGTCCCATTTACCATTATCATTGAAAGTAAAAGTAAATGAAAATCACAAATTGTGGGTTGTCCCCAGAAAAGTAATAGAGGGATAATCTTCCAATGGGGACACTAGTTCTGGTTACTTGGGGGTCCCCATGCAATTCCCTTAAAGTGGATGTAAACCCTCTCCTATACCCAGTGAAGTGAACAGCCTCAAATTATACACAGGGATGAAACAAATCTCCTTACATACGTTTTACTTGTATATCCGCTGTCTTTAGCTTAATATATTCTTTAGAAAGTGCACATTGTGTTAGAGATTTTCTCTACTGATTCAGCACTGGGAGTGGATTCTTGGCATACAGTCAAGACAGTTGATTGGAGGAAAGGCACCCCCCCACACACACACACACACACACACACATAGGCAGAGACGTGCAGAGCTGTGCTGTGACAAGTCAAGCTCTCTGCTAATCTATTTATTAGCAACTTCACTTGACACAAATTTCAGGGTAGTTTTATCTTGGTTGATAAGGAACTTGTTAGAAGTTATCCTGCTAATAACAGAGCAACGAAACAGCAGAAACACATGGGACTTAGGGATTTGGAGAGAGATAAGTAAACACTACAGATATATGTCAAATTTCATGAATCAGGTTTACATCCACTTTCATTTTCAGGGATTTTCTCTCACTTCCTGTCTGGCTATGGGACAGGAAGTGAAGGGAAAACTCCGCAATGTGACACAGATGGGGGAAAAAAAAACTAACAGAGGTTAGAACCTTCCATTGCTCTATTCAAAATGAAAAAAAGTTTTTCCCATAGTTCTACTTTAACGATTAAATGTTTCATAATGTCCTTCAAGTGAGATAAACGTTTGCACCACGCGCTGCTCAGTAGTACACATCCAAGAATTTAACATCTAAGGAGCACTTCCTCTGTTTCTATCAGAGAGTTAGCAGCCTAGGACTAAAACAGGGTCCACCAAGACTATATTTCAACCATAAATCTGCTTCTTTGAAGGAAAAATGGCATTATGGTAGATTCATCGGAACCAAATTTCACTTTTATCAGTCCAACGCTATCACACACACATGAGTGCTGTCTGGATGGACACAAACAACCTTTGGAAGATAAAAAAAAAGCTCTGGCATTTAGGCTGAGTGTTTACTTCAGCTACTTAATAATATCCTGTTTCTCCATTAGAGTTCTTCTTTTATATAGGACTGTTAAAGACAAATGTAAAATAATTATTGATGCATGATTTTCCATGTGTTGAATTAATTTGGGATTATTGAACAATTTACATATTTATAAAAAGCATTACCCTTGTAGATTCCATTCCATCCTCCATGAACTTCGCCAGTAGAGGAAATCTCCTCTACATGTCCTCCATTATCAGATGTAAAATATACAAATGTATTCTTCTCAAGTTGGTTTCTTTTCAGTTCTTCAGTAATCTTGCCTGTCAAATAAATTAAATAATCATTAGATTAGGAATTGTTTGATTATTCTCAACAAACCTTGACTATGTAGTGCTCTCACACTTGGGCACATTTAATTACAAACTGCAATTAATATGCGCAAACTGCAGTTAACCATGTCAAGCAAATTTCAACTTACTATCAAAATGTACTCAAATGACAGAAAAGATTAAATCTGATTGGTTGCTAAGGCTTATAGCACTTTGCACAGCCTACTGATGGTATGTTCAGTCAGATTTCTTCTAGCTTAGTGCAAACCGAACAGTGCTTTAAATTCATTAATTGTATTGTCTGTATATGAAAGTGTGTTTACATTTGTGTTACAGTTACTTTTAATTATTGTAGGGAAGGCCTAATTAAATTTTGATTTGCATATGTATAAATTATGATATTTTTTGCTGTTAGTATATACTGTAAAATTCTAACATACTATAGTCTGAGTCTCAGTACTTTAAAAGTCTTATATACTTCATTATACTGTATGCTTATTGTGCTGGATCGAATGCCTGATGTCACAATAAAGAATTTTTAAAATAAACATGTGAAAAAAAAAAAAAAAGAATTATTGAAATAAACAACTTAAAAGGCTGGTTAGAGTAGTAGTTAGAGAAAGAAGAGAGTAAACACATTTGAAGTGATTCAAGGTGAGGTTGGATACAGCATTTTTCGACATAAAACATGTTTCATGATCTAATAATTTACTTCCAATGAAGCAAAGATTAGAGAGTGGGGTTGATTTACTAAAACTGGAGAGTGCAAAATCTGGTGCAGATGTGCATGGTAACCAATCAGCTTCTAACTATTAAACATTCTATGCATGAAGGTAAAAGAACCTTCAGTGTGCAGCAGTCCTCCGAGCCCCCACTAATACTTACATGTGCTCCCTTTCGATCCAGCAATGTGCACAAGAGTATCCAGGGACTCTCCCTCCTGGCTCCCGCTGCTGTCCATCACAGCCAGCCAGACAATGATGGGAGAGGGGGCAGGGCAAAGCCATGGCTCTGTGTCCTAAGGGATTCACAGAGCAGTGGCTTAGGATTGCACCAGCTTGGGTGCCCCCATTGCAAGCTGCTTGCTCCTAGGGCACTCCACAAGAGAGAGGGCTAGGAGCTCTGGCAGGGGACCCAAGAAGAGGAGGATTGGGACTGCCCTGTGCAAAACCATTATACAGAGCAGGTAAGTATAACATGTTTTTTTTTGTCCATTAATATCACTTCAGACCAATTCTGTTACAATTTAATGAGAACATTGGGCCTAAATCTGGTAGCTGTTGGACTGCACAGCCATATTTATACCCCCTGCACAAATGCTATAATAGGAAATTGGCAGTAAGGCTATGAAAATGGATCTTGTTTGTACCTAGGTATCTGATTGCTAACCAATTTATGTGACTTCAGTTGGCTTTTAACACCCCTTCTAACTAAGAGATTTTGCATACTGATTTTTTTAAGTTTCTTGATGCACAATGCACAAGGACACTTTTGATCACTTTATTATTTCCTAATATATTAAATAAATTCTTAAAAATTTTCATCTTTCACTATTTATATTTTGATCCCCTGATAACAGTGTAGCACTACCCCCGCAGGAGCTGCTGGTTTTGTTTTGGGCCTGCCGTTACCTCTCTGTTCACCAGACTCGTCTTAGGGGTCCTTCTTAAAGAGCTTTCATGAATGTCCACACCAACACTTGGTTGCTTTTTCTTCAAGAGTTTTATTAAACAGTTCCAACAGAGGAGTAGAGGGATACGGGAGGTTCAGGTACCTTGCTTTGCGGATCAGGCACAATCTTAGATCTAGAGGACAAATCGGTTCCACACTGGATTCAGCAACCTCCGGATAGGCCTACCCTCACCCGGTGCGAAGCTCGTTCAAAGTCTCTGCCACAGACTTGATGAGTGCAGTCGAGTCGTTTCACAATCTTCCGCCACAAGATCGTGCAACCACACTGACACTTTGCAAAAGTTCCTTCATAAAGTACACAGCTCACGTGCCAGAATCTTTCAGCCAGCCGGCAGCACCGTGAGGTAAGTTTGCCAGGATGCATCCTTCAATTGAGTCTCCAATTGTTCCGCTTCTTCCCACAGGCAAGACCGCGTAGGACCATCCCTGGACTAGTAGGCCCCAGAAACTCCTGGGCCTACTCTCAGTTGCAGAGCCTCGGGCCAGCAGGCCCTGAGGTCGAGAAACAGATCGCACATCCCTGAGGCCAGGAGGGCCCTCAGGTCAGGATCCAGCAAACGAAAGCCCAGATAGCGGGGATTCTGTCCCTTAAGTACCCCTTCCCAGAATGCACAGCGGGTTGACCACGCCCCCTGAGCCACTTCTGGGAAAGGAATACCCAATACACCCAGCCCGCTGCACTTCCAACCTTGACCCGTGGTAACAGTGACACCTACTCTCAAGGGGAAAACCATGCAACCCAGTTGGACTGAAACAGAGCCAACAATTTAGCGTAATCCTTCTGAGCTAAACTACAGCTCAGACAACAAAATTTAACACGTAGCGCCTACCCAACAGGAGCAGGGTGCTACAACAGTAAAACAAAGATTTCTTAACAATTTAGGTCAATGTCATACCTAATCACCATATCTTTAACCACTTGCTTACTGGGCACTTAAACCCCCTTCGTACCCAGACCAATTTTCAGCTTTCAGCGCTGAAGCACTTTGAATGACAATTGCGCGGTCATACAACGCTGTACCCAAATGATATTTTTATAATTTTTTCCCCCAAATAGAGCTTTTTTTGGGTGGTATTTTTATTTTTTGCGCTATAAACAAAAAAAGACATAAAATTTTGAAAAAAACACAATATTTTTTTACTTTTTGCTATAATAATATCCCATTTTTTTTAAAAAAACAACAATTTTTTTTCTCAGTTTAGGCCAATACGTATTCTTCTACATATTTTTGGTAAAAAAATTGCAATAAGTGTATAGTGATTGGTTTGCGCAAAAGTTATAGTGCCTACAAAATAGGGGATAGATTTGACATTTTTAATATATATATATATATATATATATTTTTTTACTAGTAATGGCGGCTATCTGCGATTTTTGTCAGGCCTGCGATATTGCGGCGGACATATCAGACACTTTTGACACTATTTTGGGACCATTCACATTTATACAGCGAACAGTGCTATAAATATGCATTGATTACTGTATAAATGTGACTGGCAGGGAAGGGGTTAACACTAGGGGGCGATCAAGGGGTTAAATATGTTCCCTGTCAGTGATTCTAACCGTGTGGGGGAGGGGACTGACTGGGGGAGGTGACCGATCTGTGTCCATGCTGTGTACCTGACAGGACGTGGATCTCTGTGTTTACACACAGAGATCCACGTCCTGCCTCTGTAACAGCTGATCGCGTGTACCTGGCGGACATCGCGGCCACCAGGCACGTGCATTGGCAACACGTGACACGGCGGGCACAGCTGTTCCCCGCCGCGCGCCCTCAGCGGCGCGCAGGGGGAATGAAAGCAGCAGGACGTCCAGGGACGTCCACCCGGCACTTGAGAGCCGTGATGCAGACGTCTTTCGTCTATAGCGCGGGTCTTAAGTGGTTAAGAAAAATATTTTACTTGCAACATATGGGGTGCTTCAATAGGGACCAGCCCAGGTTTCACCATGGTTTGCTTTTTTTACAGTAAATGCATTTTGAAATCTTCCTTATTAGAATATAAATGCTTGCTTAGTGAAAATCGAATCCAATATATCATACAGTTCATAGATGTTTAGGATTAGATTTACACTGAACATCATTTGGGGGATAAAAGCATAAACTGGTCATGTCCAAAAAAAAAACTTGACTTGTGGCTGTACAATTTGGTTGATTGCTTATTACCATTTATTGGGGTTTGGTTTTTTATATCGGTAGAATCAGTAAATAATAGAAGATTTGTATACTATTGGACATTTTGTTTAGAACGGGGTTCTTTAACTTTCCGTGATTTTTTCTGCAAGCTTTGCTAAAACATATTATAAAATAAGTGCATGGTTCAGTACTATTTCTAGAGACTGCTTTTATCTCATAATATACATTTTTCTTATCATGATTCAGTATTAGCATTTTTTTAATTCATGAAATCCCCAGTGTTTCAGCTTTTGCTAATGCCATATGACATTTACAGCAACACCTACAGCATGCTTGGCATCAGCAGAGAAAGACAACTGATAAAAAAGGTATTTAGTTCTTGTAATACAGAGAAAAACTGGGTCATGCTGTGACTACCTCTCAAGGGAATCACACATAGAGCAATGCAAACTAAATACTATTAATAGAAGAACAATACTGTTGTAAAATGCTTTTCTTAGCTAAACTAAAATTCTTCTTGCATATTATGTATTAGTTTTATTACTCATATTTTGATTAACAGATAACCAGTGGCAATCCTACAATTATTTTTTTACAGTAGGTAAAACTGCGCAAGGTAAATCTAAACACCAGGTAGATTTTATAAACATTATTTAATATATTTATTTTGTTATTTAAAAATCCTTATATAAAACTAGTATAAATACACAAATCCTTCCTGATATCTGCCTCCATTATTCATTTGCATAGCAGGACTGGCAGAGGGTTGTGAACCAGTCAGAGCTGTATTCCTCTGCTTAGTGCTGCTAATCTACTGAACATATTGATACGAAATTTAAAAAAGTATTTTTTTTTTAATACCATTTTATATTTTGTTATATTTAAACAGATATGTGGTCATGTGCTAGGAGTATATATATATATATATATATATATATATATGTGGCTGTGTTGAGAATTGTTTACTTGCTGTTGTAAAGAGTATCCTAATAAATGTTGTTGTATGTATACGATGACAATAAAGTATTATATAATACTTTAAAGTATTATATTAAAGTGGATGTAAACCCACTGTCAGGTATTTTAAATCGTTGACATAAGTTCTATCTATCTATAAGGCTATACATGCCTCCTGCATGTATCCTTATATGTAAAAACTCACCCCCTCAGCAGCCAGGACCCCCGCAATATCTCCGAATTTGTGGGCAGTTTTTTCTTCGGCACTCAGTGGGCGGAGTCGTGATGTCAGAGGACTCCTCCGTCCACCACTACACTGCCCTTGCCAGCCAGCGTTGCGAGGACGAGCCTCACGCCTGGTGACACTGCCGTGCATGTGCTGGAGTGACAGAGCGCGTTCTGTGAAGAAGCAGAGCGCGCTCACGGTCCTCCGTCACTTCTGCACAGTGCACACATGTGAATGTCCAGTGACAGTCGGGGATGATCGGTGCGGGGGACAGCTGTGAACACCATCCCCCATGCATGGCTTTTCATCAGCCGCTTCTCCTTCTCTCCCTCCCGTGGCTTTCACCTGAAAATCCATGCATGGGGGATGGTGTTCACAGCTGTCCCTGCTGCACCGATCATCCCCGACTGTCCTCTGTGTCTGCCTCCTCCAGAGCCCCCTTCTTCTCTGGCCCCCTCCTCATCCACCCGCTGTGTCCCCCCCCCATCCCCCACAGCCACTGGCTTCCCTCTCCTCTCCTCTCCCGAGGGGGGGGGGAATCTGTCAGGATGGAGAGCGGAGAAAGGAGCCAATTACCGTCTGGTTTCTTTTCTGAATGGGACACAGAGCGTTCGTTACCGATTGCTCTGTGTCCTGTGATAACTGAGCAGAGTAACCTGTGCGTTACTCTGCTTCAGTTTATGAATCACCAAAGCCCCCAACAGGGCTGATAAAAAAAACAAAGGAGAGGAGGGGAGGGGGGATGTGAATTGTGAACTTTTTACACAGGATGTGCCTGTCTCAGGCTAGTGCACGAGATATGTAAATAACCTGTCACTCACAGGAAGGGGGAGGATTTGACAAAAGTTTTCTCCTGTTTGTCAAGATTTATCTCACTGAACAAGAAAAGAAGATTGCTCAGAGCTGGATTAACTCTGTGTGGCAAGACTGGGCACAGATGATAGGAAATCTTATACTCTACATTGTGACATCAAAATATATATATATTTTTCGGGTTTACATCCACTTTAAGTAATATATATATATATATATATATATATATATATATATATATATATATATACACACACACACAAAAGATAAATCAAAGGTAAATCATTTCAGAACTTTTTTCACCTTTAATGTGATCTATAAACTGTACAACTCAGTTGAACAACAAACTGAAATATTTTAGGTGGAGGGAAGCAAAACTAAAAAAAAAACTAAAATAATATGGTTTCAAAGGTGTGCACACCCTTAAACTAATACTTTGTTGAAGCGCCTTTTGATTTTATCGCAGCACTCAGTCTTTTTGGGTAAGAGTCTATCAGCATGGCACATCTTGACTTGGCAATATCTGTCCACTTTTCTTTGCAAAAACACTCCAAATCTGTCAGATTTTGAGGGTATCTCCTGTGCACAGCCCTCTTCAGATCACTCCACAGATTTTCAATGGTATTCAGGTCTGGGCTCTGGCTGGGCCATTCCAAAACTTTAATCTTCTTCTGGTGAAGCCATTCCTTTGTTGATTTTGATTTATGCTTTGGGTCGTTGTCATGCTGAAAGATTCATGTTTAACTTTCTAGTAGACGCCTGAAGGTTTTGTGCCAATATTGACTGGTATTTTGAACTGTTCATAATTCCCTCTACCTTGACTAAGGCCCCTGTTCAAGCTGAAGAAAAACAGCCCCAAAGCATGATGCTGCCACCCATCATGCTTCACTGTGGGTATGGTGTTCTTTTTGTGATGTGCAGTGTTGTTATTGCACCAAACATATCTTTTGGAATTATGGCCAAAAAGTTCAACCTTGGCTTCATCAGACCATAACACATTTTCCCACATGCTTTTGGGAGACTTCAGATGTGTTTTTGCAGAATTTAGCCGGGCGTGGATGTTTTTCTTCATAAGAAAAGGCGTTTGTCTTGCCACTCTACCCCATAATCCAGACATATGAAGAATACGGGAGATTGTTGTCACATATACCACACAGACAGATATTCTTGCAGCTCCTTTAATGTTGTAGGCCTCTTGGCAGCCTCCCTGATCAGTTTTCTTCTTGTCTTTTCATCAATTTTGGAGAGATGTCCAGTTATTGTTAATGGCACTGTTGTGACATATTTTCTCCACTTGATGATGACTGTCTTTACTTTGTTCTTACTTTGTTCCATGGTTCCATGGGCGGCACAGTGGTGTAGTGGGTAGCACTCTCACCTAGCAGTAAAAAAGGTCGCTGGTTTGAATCCCAACCATGACACTACTTGCCTGGAGTTTGCATGTTCTTCCCGTGACTGCGTGGGTTTCCTCTGGGTACTCTGGTTTCCTCCCACACTCCAAAGACATGCTGGTAAGTTAATTGGCTTCTGTCTAAAAAAAAAAAAAAAAAAAAATTGGCCCTAGTATATGAATGTGAGATAGGGACTTTAGATTGTAAGCTCCTTGAGGGTAGGGACCGATATGAATGTACAATGTATATGTAAAGCGCCGTGTAAATTGACAGCGCTATATGAGTGCATAAAACGGGACAAAAGCAGCGCCTTCTAAGCGTAGCAGTCAAATAATATTTAATTGAAATAAAACCAATGCAAGTATTACACTCACAAAAGAACAAGTTTGAAAGGCTTATCTGGATAAGTGTACAATTCATCCACTTTTCCCAGGAAGGGGGGTGCTGTATGTCCAGATGTAGAGGAGGGATGGTGTCTCTAGATGTCCTCTCGAATGTCCTAAGCGATGGCGGAACCACACACTCACGGCAGCGGGGACGGGCGTCTCTCTATTCCTTTCTAGGACTAGAGAGACGATGCAACTTATACCGCTGATTACCGCTGACTTTCTCCCATGATTCTGTAAGTTCAATCTTAAACCTTTAATAAACTTGACGGTTTTTACATATTACACTATGGAGGCTTTTATATTCAAGCAACATTGGATCAGCAACTGCCGATACGGAGACCCATAGGTTGTGGGGAAACCTTATTCCCTGGGCTAGGTGAGACTGGTTTAACACAGTCACGGCTATCTGCTAAGCAGGATCTCTTTTCACTTGGATGTCGCACCTGAACTCACCACGCTATTCTTGGGAAGATTTTTATCATCCATCACTTTTCCTGGCAATACCCTGGTCTACTTTGGATATCTCATTTCATATAGAACTTCACTTTAATAAGGATTTGTTTGTTTATGGACTCAAACCTTTCACGGAGCTTGCTGTGTCACTTCTTGGACTCTGCATTTGTTTTCCTCTTCACTTATTTTTCTTCCATTTTGGTTTCATACAGTTTTCATGAACGAGGTTTTGGGATAGAATATTCACATTCATTTTCACCCATTTTCACCTATTAGCGCTGCATTTTCTTGATTTATATGATCTCATTGCCTTTATGTAGTAAGCTGCACCAGTACTGCAGTGAGTATAACAAATCAGCTTCTTGCATCTGACAGGAATTTCTAATCTAATTCTAATCATAAAAAGATTACAGGTAAGCAAGATGACTAATTTGTTATGTAGAAATCACAGAAGCATAATATTTCCTGAGATAGCCTTAACCTCCTGCTCCAGGACAATTTATTAAAAGGAAGATTAACTATGGTTGCAAACAAAGCCTCTGTAAACAAAAAATCTATATATAAGTAGTTTTCCACTTTAGATATATAAAAGTGAGGAATTCGACCAGAAAGCACCAGAATCATAAAAGGAAGACTCTGATTGGCTGCTATACACATACGCAGTGCTCTAAGTTTCTTTAACGCTAGTTACTGTAGCATATAATGTTCATACACTTTTACTCCTTTGGCAAATTATTTGGTAAATAACTGTTCCTATCAAAGCTCTTACAAAGCAGACCTTTCCATGCATAGAAATTACTCATCAGGCAACGCATAAAGCATTTCTGTTGTCAAAGTCTCAAATTATCTCATTTTTTTTATCTGCATCAACATGTCACTAAGCAATCCAATTTGGTGACATGTCAGTCAAGCAGACAAGGTTAGAGTTATTTCTTCTTCTCATGTTCACTCATTCTTTCCTGTATTATCACCTGTATCATCTCCTTTCACTTTTTGACAAGGTCAAATGTATGGTTTCATTTTTCCCATATCACAGTTCAATAATTTGGACTTGTCTAGCCGTTAACAAATGTGCTTTTAAAAATGCTCTCATAAGCCATGCTAGGGAAATCATAGGAAAGCTGATCTTTTATTTATAAAAAAAAAAACACAGCGTTTTTTAACAGGAATTAAAAAATATAATATACGACAACATAAAAAATTATATTTTACTAAAGCCCTGTACACACTGACTTTTTTCATCGGACAAACCGATAGTGTATGGGCCCCATCGGTCTTTTTTCCATCAGTGATTAAAAATAGAACATGTTTTAAATTTATCAGATGGAAAAAAAAACAAAAGCAAATTCTGATCGTCTGTGTGGAACTCTATCGGAGAAAAAACCCACACATGCTCAGAATCAAGTCGACGCATGCTCAGAAGCATTAGAATTAATTTTCTTGGCTCGTCGGAGTGTTTTACGTCACAGCGTTTGGGACGCTCGGATTTTTGACTGATGGTGTGTAGGCAAGACTGATGGAAGTCAACTTCATCGGAAATCCGATGGAAAAATCCATCAGATTTTATTCCATTGGAAATCCGATCGTGTGTACAGGGCTTAAGAGTTTTAAAACAACTGATTGTTTTGTTTTTTGTTTTTGGGGGGAGCAACTTACCAATTAAAATGTCCTACTTTAAGCAAATAACTAAATATTTCCTATATACACTAAATCTTAAAGCGGTAGTAAACCGCTGAAAAACTAAACAAAAAAAAACACTAAAAAAAAAAACAACCTGCAAGACAATAGCATAAAATGCTATAATGCATCGCATACTAGCACATTGTAAAATACTTAGCTTAGAACGAAGCCCCACCCCCCGGCAGCAGCACCCAGTCACCGCTGAGGGGGCTGACATATTTCCCCGGCGTTTCTTTAGGGTTCGCGGGGTCCGGCACTGTGAGTGGCAGGAGCCGCGATTACTTTTTTTTTTTTTTTATTCTTTATTTTCTTAAGACAGGGTATACAGATATAACATTGCTATTTAGAGAAAATATATAAAGAAAATCTTATTTAAATCATATCATTTCACTTTTGTTATTTTACTATTGTTTTCTAGCCTCTTCTTCCTATTACCCTCTTTTTTTTTCCTTTTCCCCCCTCTAAATCTCCTTCTTCCTTTGTCCCTGTTCCCCTTTCCTATTTCCCTAATCCTCCCCCCCTCCCTTTCCTTCGACCCCCGTTTCCCCCTTTCTATACCCCTGCTTTACGCAGTAGTACATTAAGCAATCATCAACACCAAAAAGAAAGGAGAGGAAAAAAAAAATTATTTGGATGTGGAACTTCTCGAAGAGCCCCTATTTACTTTTTCTACCTATCCGCCTAGTTTTTGTCTTTACTCTCCTAATAACCTCTTCCCTTCTTTTGATTTTACAAATTGCTCCCATGGTGCCCATATTTCTTGTATTTGTTTTTTTCCCTCCAACGTTATTGGTAGGAGTTTCTCCATTATTCCCACCCTTCTAACTTTGTTTAACCACATTGAGACCGTAGGGACACTAGGGTCTTTCCAATTCATTGCGATACAACTTTTTGCCGCATTTATTAGGTGACACACTACTGAATTTATATATTTTTTCGGTGGGATTTGTGTATAGTGTAACAAGAAGAGAGCTGGGTCTTCTTCAATCTGGTATTCAGTGAATATTTTAGTAATTCTCTGTACAGTTTGCCAAAATTGTCTAATTACTGGGCATGCTCAGAAAATATGTATCATTGTCCCTTTTTCCTTGCATCCTCTCCAGCACCTGTCAGATGTTTCTGGAAGAAATGTATTCAAAGCCGATGGCGTATAATACCAACGTGTTAATATTTTGTAATTTGATTCCTGCGTTTTCGTACACCTTGAAGATTTTAAAGACAGGTCTATAATATTCTGGCATTGTGCTGGAGAGAAAGTTTGGCCTAGATCATGCTCCCATTTGGCAAGGCAATCCATTTTGAAATCCTCTGAGGGTGTAGTCAGGATTATATATATTTTAGAGATTACGTGAGGTAAAGGCCCCTCACCCTCACAGTACTCCTCAAACTTAGTTTGTGTTTGCCTATATCTTCCTGCAGGTCCCAGGGTTTCTAGATAGTGTCTAACCTGTCGAGTTTGCCATATGGGAATTTCATATTGCCCTCCTTGTTGTGTTAACGCGTCAATTGATACCATCCCCTGTCTCCTAAAAAATGTGATGCTTGAAAACTTCCCTTTTCCCTCAGTTTCCTAAGTATTTGTGAATCCGTACCTGGTGGGAACTCTGGGTTTCCTAAAATCGGAAACAGGGGAGAGTTTTTGGTGGAGAATTTGGGATTTTGGCTTACTTTGTTTCCTATTTTTAAGGCTTCACCTATCGTAGGGTGACTTTTTACTCATGGTGATAAGGTTGTATAGCACCATAATGCCCTATTTAGAGGAACTGGACACATTTGCTGCGCCATAGTAATCCACAGTTTATAACCCCCATGTCTGCTCCAGTCTACTATCCTACCGAGTTGGACCGCCTGGTAGTATTTGTACATATCTGGTACCGATATTCCTCCAGCCCTTTTAGGTGAAGTCAGCAATGTTCTGCTTATCCTTGGCCGTTTACTGGCCTAAAATAAATTTAGTAAACACGCCACGGACTTGATTGAAGTAAGACATGGGGATTCTGGCACCACATTCATTTTTAAAATATTACATCTCCCAAACCATGAGTGTATTCCTTTACTCCAGCCTTCCAATAATGTTCTAACTGTACCAAGTAATGCAAAGTTTAACTCAAAAGTATCTATTAAATTTGGGGGCATTCGCGTTCCTAAATAGTTCAATGCTTTAGTTGTCCATCTAAATTTGAAGCTATGTTCTAGTCCACTTTTGATGGAATCCGGAAGTGCCACCCCCATCGCCTCTGACTTACCATAATTTATTTTTAAGTTTGACATAGTCCCATATAGTTCCACTTCTTTCATTAAATTAGGTAACAAAATTTGTGGTCTTGCTAATGAGAAGAGCATATCATCCGCATATGCTGATACTTTATATTCCTTTCCTCCTATATCAATACCCACAATATCCGGGTTCTGTTGAATCTTATTTAAGAGTGGTTCTAATGTCAAAGCAAATAAAAGAGGCAACAGGGGGCAGCCCTGCCGGGTTCTGTTTGTGATAGTAAAGGGCCTAGAGTAGAACCCATTTACTTTTACCAGTGCACAAGGACCCATATACACTACTGCTATCCATTGGACCATCCGCTCACCTAGACCCATCTGTTTTAAGACCTCGAAAAATAAACTTCCAATTTACTCTGTCGAATGCTTTTTCTGCATCCGTATTTAAAAAAAACACTCGGTATCTTCTTATGATTTACCCTATGAATAAAATGTAACACTTTTATAGTGCTGTCTCTTGCCTTTCTTGTCGGGATAAATCCTACCTGGTCAAGATGTACTATTTCTGAAAGATAAGACTGTATACGGGATGCTAGAATCTTTGTCAAGATTTTTAAATCCACATTTAACAGGGATATTGGTCTATAGCTACTACAGCTCGCTGGATCCTACCCCTCTTTTGGGATAAATGTGATATGCGCTGTCACTGTCTCAGACGGTAGCACCACTGTTTGTCCAACTTTGTTAAACACCTTAGTCATATATGGCCTCAGATATGTAATAAAGCTTTTGTAATATTGTGTGGTTAACCTATCCGGGCCTGGTGCTTTACCATGTTTTATTGTTTTCATTATTGTTTGCACTTCCTCTACAATGATTGGTCTCTCTAATTCCCTACGAACTGGCGATGATAGTCTAGACAGTCGTGAGGAGGACACCTTTCCTCTGGATGTATAATACGCCACCCATCTACCAATTGAAGTTCATGTAGTTTCCGCAAGATACGTCTTCTAATTCCACTGGGTACCGATGAGGCCCCCCCGGATGTATCTACTTTTGGATTTAGGGGCATATTTAAATCTCCTCCGCATATCAACTTTCCCTCCTTAAAATCCGTCAATTTTGAAAGTACTTTAGCCAGGAAATTATCTTGATGTACGTTTGGTACGTACATGGTGGCTAGAGTTAGCTTCTCCCTACCTATAGCACCTTCAAGAAAAAGATATCTTCCCCCAGGGTCCAAACATTTATCCGTAAGTGTCCATGGTATTCTATTTGAAATTAGAATCGCCACTCCTTTAGTTTTAGCTTCTTGATTCAAGGCTTGATATACGTTTGGAAAATATCTATTTTGGAGGTAGAGGAAGGCACCTTCTTTAAAGTGTGTCTCCTGTATAAATCCTACATCGGTATTTAAGTGTTTTAAATCATTCAGTAGCATCTTACGCTTTTCGGGGATATTAAGCCCCCTAGCATTTAGTGACATGATCCGTATTGTATCTATCTTCCAACCCAGAAGCTAACTGATCACAGAAGTCCACACCAACTTAAAATAAAAAAAATAAAAAAGGGGGTCAAGGGTCAGGGGTCTGTTAAACGGCTCCCACTTAGGACTTCTATTTTCCCGTAGGTGCCGCAATTGGGGTATTGGTCTACAATGGTATAAGTGGCTGAGCACACCCCCCCCCTCGCCCCTCCAGTTCGTTCTTACCTTATTTAACCCTCTGATGCAGCCCCATCCTAATCCTCTATTTTATCTCCAAACTCCTCTCCTAACCCTTCCCTCTCCAGTCCATTTTCAGGGTATAAATCTAATTCTACATCTTTGTTTAGATATATCTACCCACCCTCACAATCTCTATAATATTTGTATACATATATTTCCCCCCTCCCCGTTTCATATTATTTATTTCATAATATTAAACTCTTACTGCTTCATGCGGCACTCTCTCTCCTCCTAGGGAATGACATCTTACCCGTTTGTCTAGTTTCCTCTAATTTCTACTAGACTTCCATGTTTTACTTGTCTTTATTTTAGCTCTATTTTAGCTCTATACAGTATATTATCTTCATATATTATCTATACACATTCTATTCATCCTGTCTCTTGAAAACATTCATATTATATATCATATGACCAGTTGTTACTTTATTTCTCCAAATAATATCCCCCTTCCATATTCCACGTCTCTATCACCTTAAGAAGGAGAGATATATCTAATAATATCTCTTCATTCCATTCCCTTCCCCACCCCCTCTCCGTAAAACATGGAATCTTACCCACCCCCCGCCCCCCTCCTCCCTACCCTCCTCCCTCCTTGCTTCCCCAACCACTCCGGAGGCATTCCTTTTACATCCTTCTATATTATTATTTACCTTAAATTTCTGAACCCATGCCATCTCCGTATCCCCTACACCTCTAATATGTCCCCCACCTCCCTTTATGTGTTATTATTTTATTATATTCCTAATATTCCCTTTCCCCTCTTCTTCCTTATCCCCCCTCCCACCCTCTTTATAAAAAGAGCCGCGATTGCATCACTCCCGCGCATGTGCAAGAGAGCCCTTCGTTCCAGCAAGAAGCTCTGAAGTTCCGACACGATATGCCGGACTTTCGGAGCGCATGCACGGCTGACGGCAGCAGCTGCATGCAGGGTGAATATCTCCTAAACCATGTAAGTTTAGGAATTATTAATTTTACCTATAGGTAAGCCTTATTATAGGCTTATTTGTAGGTAAAAATAACCAAGCAGGGTATACAAACGCTTTAAAGCTAAACTCTGGTATAATGAAATATTGGCTAAATACAAGAAATATATGTAGCCACAGCCCAAGAGCAAAAATCAATCCCTGCTCCTCCTTCTCATTGTATTATTTTTATTATTATACATGATTTATATAGCGCCAACAGTTTACACAGTGCTTTACAATGTATAGGGGGACAGCACAATTACAGTACAGTTCAAAACAGAAGGTACAGGAGGGCCCTGCTCATAGAGCTTACATTCTAAAGGGAGGGGGTGGTGGTACAAAAGGTAATAGCTGCAGAGAATGATTTGATGGGGGTGGCTCGGGGACAGTTGTTAGGTGGGTGTGGGATAGGCTTCCCTGAATAAATGAGTTTTCAGGTATCTCCTAAAGGTGGACAGGGTAGGGGCTGATCGGACATACTGGGGCAGGGAGTTCCAGAGGATGGGAGAGGCCCTGGAGAAGTCCTGAAGGTGAGCATGAGAGGAGGTAACAAGGGAGCTAGAGAGCAGGAGGTCCTGAGAGGAGCGGAGGGGACGATTTGGGCGATATCTGCAGATGAGGTTGGTGATGTAGATGGGGCGATGTTGTAAATGGCCTTGCATGTTGTGGTTAGCATTTTGAATTTTACACAGTGGGGTAGGGGAAGCCAGTGAAGGGATTGGCAGAGAGGATCAGCAGTCACGGATTGGTTAGTGAGGTGTATTAGTCTAGCAGCAGAATTCATAATAACCTGAAGAGGGGATAGCCTGCTTAAGGGTAGGCCATTAAGGAGAGAGTTGCAGTAGTCAAGGCGGGAAATAATCAAGGAGTGAATAAGTTGTTTTGTGGTGTCATTAGTCAGGAAGGGTCAAATTCTGGAGATGTTGCAGAGGTTAAGGCGGCAGAATTTAGTCAGTGATTGGATATGGGGGCTGAAGGAGAGTCAAGGACTACACCCAGCACCCTGGCATTTGTGGAGGGACCAATGGTTGTGTTGTTGATATTAATGGTAAAGTCATGGGGGGGGCTGTGAAGGAGGAAATATAACAAGCTCAGTTTTAGAAAGATTGAGTTTGAGGAAGTGGTGTTACATCCATAACGATATGTCATTCAGTAAGTTTTAGACAATGGCGCCGTCAATAAATTAGTTTTGTTTCATTCCGTTCCGTATTAGCCGTTATTTTGTATTTCGTAATTCGTGTCGGAAATTAAATTTGGATTCGTACAAAATACAAATTTTCGGTAGATTTGTTAACCTTACGTAAAATTACGAACGTTCGTTATGATGAATTTAAAAAGCAAACCCAGGAAGTCAGCAGTGCTGCTGACTTCCCGGGTTTGCTCTTTAAACTCATCATAACGAATGTTCGTAATTGTTACGAAAAGTTAACGAACCTAATGAAAATTCGTATTCAATCCAAATTGAATTTCGGACACGAATTACGAAATACGAACTAATGGCATTGGGCTACAAACAAACCCAGGAACTTAGCACAGAACAGGGATGGTGGGAGCCCCTCATAATGAGCACAGCAGGGGTACAGCCCCAGGAGGAAGTCAGCACAGCACAGGGATGGTGGGAGCCCATCGTAATGAGCACAGCAGGGGCACAGCCCCAGAAGGAAGTCAGCACAGCACAGGGGAGGTGGGAGCCCCTCATAATGAGCACAGCAGGGGTACAGCCCCAGGAGGAAGTCAGCACAGCACAGGGATTGTGGGAGCCCCTCATAATGAGCACAGTAGGGGTACAGCCCCAGGAGGAAGTCAGCACAGCACAGGGATGGTGGGAGCCCCTCATAATGAGCACATCACAGGGATTGTGGGAGCCCCTCATAATGAGCACAGCAGGGGTACAGCCCCAGGAGGAAGTCAGCACAGCACAGGGATGGTGGGAGCCCCTCATAATGAGCACAGCACAGGGATGGTGGGAGCCCCTCATAATGAGCACAGTAGGGGTACAGCCCCAGGAGGAAGTCAGCACAGCACAGGGATGGTGGGAGCCCCTCATGAGCATAATGAGTCGCCGACTGCCATATTGAGAAAGGTATTGTAGCCCAGGCCATTTTGGATTGAATACAAATTTTTGTTAGGTTCGTTAACTTTTCGTAACAATTACGAACATTCGTTATGATGAATTTAAAAAGCAAAAAATACTTTTCTCAAATTCGGATCCTAAATTCGTCAACGAAATTTCGTATTTCGTAAAATTCGAAAGCATATAAATTTGTATTTCGGATGCTTCCGAATGTACAAATTTTCGGAAATTCGTACGAATTTTCGATTCATACGAATTTTCGATTCGTACGAAACGAATTGCACATGTCTAGTAAGTTTGAGATCCACAAGGAGATTGAGGGGGTGAGTTGAGGAGTGTAGAGATATATCTGGGTGTCGTCGGCATAGAAGTGGTGTTGAAAGCCATGGGAGGTTATCAACTATCCCAGGGAAGAGGTATAGAGTGAGAATAGGAGGGGCCCAAGGACGGAGCCTTGGGGTACCCCAACAGAAAGAGGAAGAGGAGCGGAGGAGATGGAGTTGTAAGTGACACCGAAAGTGCGCTGAGATAATTAGGAGGAGAACCAGGATAAAGCACAATCACGGAGGCCAAGGGAGTGTAGTTTGCTTAGCAGGTGGTCAACTGTGTCAAATGTAGCAGAGAGGTCCAAAAGTATAAGTATGGAGTAATGGCCATTAGTTTTAGCAGTTAGTAGGTCATTGGTGAGTTTTAGTAGGGCAGTTTCAGTAGAATGTTGTGGGTGGAAGCCAGACTGTAGGGGGTCGAGAAGGTTGTTGTCCATGAGGTCATGGACAAGGCATTCGATGAGCTTGGAGGCAAACGGGAGCAGGGAGATGGGTCTTAAGTTATTAAAACAGGTGGGGTCTAGTGAGGGTTTTTTAAGTATGGGGGTAACCTGTGCATGTTTGAGCGGGGAAGGAAAGGTGCCGGAGGAGAGGGAGAGGTTGAAGATTGTACAAGGAGATTAGTCTTTTATCTGCCCCAACCCCCCCATGTAGTTTCTCCAGGCAGCTCTCATCTCTGCACAGGCCATGTGCAGCACAGTGATGATGTCACTGCTAATTTTACAAGGCAATAACCTGGTTTGCCAAGACATGGATTTGTGGCTATCAATTCATATTTTTTAATACATTTTTTCGTGACCATAATCAGCCTTAGAGCTGATCTCTAGGCAGATGTAAATGACACAAATCAATGCAACTTTGTAATCCTTAGGCCTCTTGCACATGATACTCCTGTTTGGGCATCTACTTTTTCAGACTTTTTTTTTTGTATGTATTTGCTCGTATTTATGCGCATTTTCGCATATATGAGTTTGCGTATTTTCGAGTGCATTCATGCATTTTCACAAATTGTTATTCTCGTGTTCTGGTTCTGCACAATATGTAAATGGCCATTTACGTGCATTTGTGTGCATGAGGTGTAAATTACTGACCAAAAAAGCAGATTTTTCGATTCATTTATCTTTTACTGGAGAATGCACGGTGCTTGTTTGTGCGCCTGTGTTCATAGGCACATTACAATTAAATGGCTGTATTTTAGTTCAGTAAGAACTGGGGAGATTTCATTTCCTGTGTTGGAGATACAACATGAAATATCAAAGTGGATTGAAACTAAATATTAAAGATTATGGGGCTGTTTTTTGGCAGTTTACACAGAGAAGCAGTAGCAATTTAATAACTATCTGGATTAGGATTCACCTAATTGTCAATCAAAATCATAAAATAGGATTTCCTTTCCAATGCTTAGTTAATCATCCTCTTTCTTATATACAATGCAAATGAATAGGTTTAGAAAATACCAGGAGCACAGTTCATAAAAGCAAGTTTTTTTTTTTTTTCACATTCCCCATCATGTACAGCTTCTTTATTAGCTGTCTGAAAAATCGAATTATTTGCATGCATTTAGAGAACATATACTGTATTTTATTAATATTTTTGATTTTGTTAACATATAAAAACATAAAACAAAATTGTAAGTGAAAAGAAAAAGTACTGTACCTACGCTCCAATCAACTTCTTCAACAGCATCTCCATAAATCCCATGTCTACTTTTGCTTCTAAAATCTTGAGAGGCAAAAAGCGCAGTATGGACTTGAAGATAGGACATATACAGAAGGAAAGGTTTAAACTTGTTCCTGTAGATTAATAAAACATAGCATACTTGTCATAATTTTATTTAAATATACTATAGAATGTTTGATCTGTGTTGTAAAAATGTGAAGAACAAAACATACTTTAAAAGTAAAATTAAAGGCAATTATTTTGATTTTTTTCATTTTGGATAAGGTAAAACTCCAGACAGCTAAATTTTTGACGATCATTCTACTCTATATGTTTTGATCTGAGAAATAATAGGGTTCACAGACATTACCCAAGGTTTAACTTTATTATTCCAAAGTTTTACATACATGTATTTCATACTTAGGCCCCTTTCACACTGAGGCTCTTTGCAGGCGCTATTGCGCTAAAAATAGTGCCTGCAATGCGCCCCGAAAAAGCCGCTCCATTGTATCCAGTGTGAAAGCCCGAGGGGCGCGGTAGGAGCGGTATATATACAGCCCCTGCCCATTGAAATCAATGGGGTAGCGCCTCCAAAATGCCCGCAAAACGCCACAAAGAGGCGTTTTAGCGGGCGTTTTTAACCCTTTTTCGGCCGCTAGCGGGGGTTAAAATCACCCCGCTAGCGCCTGCAAATCGCGGCAAAAACTACGGTATAGCGGCACTAAAAATAGCGCCGCTATACCGCCAGCACATCCAGTGCTTCAGTGTGAAAGTGGCCTTAGACTTTAACGATAAGAAAATCTCTGTGGAAAAGAAAAGACAGAATAGAGAGTGATGGTTGGCTACGCCCCTACCCGGACACAGTTTGTTCCCAATAGGGGTTTTTGGCTGTTTTGGAGGGTCGGCCAACATCATCATCAAATTGTTATAGAGTTACCCATACGATCTATTATTTTCACTTGTTTTAACATTTGTTCTTTAATGTGCGCATTGACTATGTTTAGCTAGGCACCATTGTCTTTTCTTTACATTTTCAGAAAATGGATTATGTCCTATCTGACTGCTTGTTAATTTTTTTCTCTCTGAGAAATCTCAATAAAAAACTCCAGATAATTTTTTACTGGCAATCAAAACCTAAGACAAGAGGTCTACAAGGTAGTTACATAGTGGATCACTCAGTTGCAAATTTTAAAAAATCACAACTTTGTGACTATGTGACTACCTTGTAGACCTCTTGTCTCAATTTCTTACATGTATACCTGAGTCACATGGACCGCACCAGATACTGATTTAGTAACAATTTACTGATCAGGTGTTGTGGTTGATACAGCAGAGACAACAAACTCTGTACTGCTTGTTATTTTAATTCTCTAAATACAGTGTGAGGATCTGTTTTTTGTTTTTTTATCCTCTTTGTTATTTATATAGGTCTTGATTGCCATCTGTGTTCCATGTGGGAGATGTTTCTTCACTTCCTGTCATATAGCAAAAACATGAAGTGAGAAGAAATCCATCCAAAGTGAGGGAATCCTTGGTTGTCCTATAACTAGGGTTCCCAATAAAAGTTTTCCCCTCTGTTACTGTTCTGGTGACAACCCAACATTTGAGAATTTCTTTACTTTCACTTTTTGATGACAGTGGATACACATGGCAAACAGAGATTGTGAATTTCCTTAAAAAGGGGCCCAGACAGCAAAAAAAAAAACTGACGGGTGTTCTAATCCCTCTCAGTGCTTTCCAAAAAAAGGTTTGCTTTTAGTAATACTTTAACTAATGAACATTAGCGTTCATCACTGATAATCAAGATAACCTGGATACTTTTTAAATGTTATGGATAAAGATTAATGTTATGAGTATAGATTTATTTAGTATAATTTCTGTTTGTAGATTTTTATACAATTTTCTAAATTATTGATGTCAAGGTAAAAAAAATAAGTTTTTTTTTATTTTATTTTTTTAAATATGGTGGATATTAATTGTTTTCTTGCAACCTTTTACACAATATTTAATTCACCCAAGAGGTGGAGCTTGAGGTTGACCAGTTGGAAAGGATATGATTACTACTGTGATGTCTCTTTAGCCAACCCATAGTGATGGGAATCCTTTGTCAAAAAGGCTAAAAGTATATATATTTTGGAAACATTAAAGTAAACTAAAGCTTTGATCTCAAAACATCACATAACTAGCTTGCTAACTTTGTTTAGTGAAGTACCATAAATGTTTAAAGGCTTTGTCAACTAGACATTTATAGTACAATGCCCGTCTTGGGTGAATACAATGTAATACAATATGATTATAAAGGATAAGAATAAATGGAAAGGGATCCACAATACACTAGAGGTCTTTGCTGGAAAAACAAAACACTTGCAAATGTGAACACTTTCCCAGTAACCAAGAGGCCCCCAGGCATATAGTAAGAGTTTCCCGATGAAGGGGACCCTACATGACCCTGAACCAATATATATTTTATTGTGATTAAGTAAAAGCAGAAATATTGGCATGTGGACAACATCCTTTTTGCTACCTTTAACCTACCACTACTAACAACTGTGACTACTTAAAAGCTAGAAACAAACAAAGTTGTAAAAACCTGCAACATTGGCATATGATGGATGTTCCTAAAGCCCCATCTATCGCCTTGGGTATAAAACACTTTTATTCTCTAAAGGCTTTACAGTTAGTTTTCTTGCCTTTTTCTTGAAAGCAGTCACATTCCAATATACAATATATACCAGTGAGGCATAATTGGGTTGATTTACTAAAACTTGAGAGTGCAAAATCTGGTGCAGCTCTGCATAGAAACCAATCTGCTTCTAGTATTTTGTTTTGTTTTTTTGTTGAAATTTAAAGTGTCACTGAACCCAGGACCCTGCATTCACTATATCTGGTATCCCACAGAACATGGAAATGAAATAATTTTTGTAAATATAAACTGCTAAATGCCTTTTCTCATCAGCAGTCTATAGCAGTCTTGTGACTTCTATCAGTGTCCAGCCAAGCACTGGTTAAAGCTTGTAGGAGGAGTTTTCTGACTGTCCTATGAGACTGTAATACCCCTGACCCTCTGTCTGTACAGTGCTGATTGTCCGGGTGCTGATCACATGCACTCTCTCAAGAAAAACCTCTCTAGCAATACACACCAAACTGAGCATGTGCAACCTAACTCCATAGACTCTGTGTTATCAGGAAATTATCAGGGGGCAGTGGAAAAAGAGGAGGATCAGAGAAGCCAGAATCGAAGAGCCTTTATACAATGCGGAGGATTAACTCCTTAAGTTCCACAGTGATTATAACAAGCATGCTTTACTGCATATACAGACTGATTTTACTGTTGTGGGTTTAGTAACACTTTAACCACTTAACCACCGCCCACCGCCGAATAACGGCGGCAGGGTGGTTCCTTAACTCTGCAAAGGGCGTTATATAACATCCTCCCAGAACCGCGCTCCCGCGTGCCCCCTGGGGCGCGCACACGGGAGTCTCCATGACCGCCGGGTCCAGAGGACCCGGCGCATCACGGATCCCGGTAAATCACCGCTGATATCGGCCATTTTTACAAGTGATCGCTCCGTCATTTGACGGAGCGATCACGTGGTAAACAGACCTTCTAAACAGTTCCTCTCTCCCCTCTCTGTACCGATCGGTAAAGTGTGAGAGGGGAGGGGGAGAGAGCAGATGGCAGCAGCACTGTGGGCTGGATCTGTGACAATTGCAGTCACAGTTCCAGCCATCCATCCACCCATGCTCAGCCATCCCTGCCCATGCTCTGCAATACCCTGCCAATACCCTGCCAATACTCTGCCCATACTGTGCAATACTCTGCAATACCCTGCCCATACTGTGCAATACCCTGTCCATACTGTGCAATACCCTGTCCATACTGTGCAATACTCTGCAATACCCTGCCCATACCGTGCAATACTCTGCAATACCCTGCCCATACTGTGCAATACTCTGCAATACCCTGCCATGCTCCGCAATACCCTGCAATACTCCGCAATACCCTGCAATACCCTGCAATACTCCGCAATACCCTGCAATACTCCGCAATACTCCGCAATACTCTGCAATACCCTGCAATACTCTGCAATACCCTGCAATACTCTGCAATACCCTGCAATACTCTGCAATACCCTGCAATACCCTGCAATACTCCGTAATACCCTACAATACTCCGCAATACCCTGCAATACTCCGCAATACTCCGCAATACTCTGCAATACTCTGCAATACCCTGAAATAATCGCTTCCCGCCCGTCGGCCGTCATATGACGTCCTTGACTTTGTGCAGGGATATCTGAATGATGGGTGCAGCTACAGGCATCATTCAGATATCAGCTTTTTCAGCCGGCAATTCCCTACACCATAAGAACAATCATAGCGGCTGTTCCACCGCTTGATCATTCTTACGGGAGGCGTCCCCCCCTCCCGCCGCCCTCCGGTGCTTCTACTGACTCACCGCTACAATCAAAGCCAGGATTATTTTGTTTTTTTCAGGCTTCCCAGCCTAGAGGTGAGATGTGGGGTCTTATTGACCCCATATCTCACTGTAAAGAGGACCTGTCATGCCATATTCCTATTGCAAGGGATGTTTACGTTCCTTGTAATAGGAATAAAAGTGATCAAAAACATTTATTTTTGCGGAAAAACATGTCAAACTAAAATAAATAAAGTAAAATTTATAATATATATATATATATTTTTTTTTAAAGCGCCCCTGTCCCCGTGAGCTCACATACAGAACGCATATGTAAGTCCCGCCCACATATGAAAACGGTGTTTAAACCACACATGTGAAGTATTTCTGCGAACGTTAGAGCGAGAGCAATAATTTTGGCACTAGACCTCCTCTGTAACTCAAAACATGTAACCAGTAAAAATATTTAAAGCATCGCCTATGGGGATTTTTAAGTAGCGAAGTTTGGCGCCATTCCACGAGCGTGTGCAATTTTGAAGGGTGACACGTTAGGGTGACTGTGACGTCATGAGAAGCCTATATTAATCTCTGCGGACCGAAGATTTATCATTACTGCGAGAGGAAGCGACGAGTCAACATCGAGGAGGAGAAGAGGAAAGAAGACGCAGACGGCGACGACGGAGAAGACCGGCTCCTCCACTAGCAAAAGAGCTACAAGAAGTTAGTGGAGGGGCCGGCAGGAGGACAACAAAGAGCCGGACGAGACGACGGAGAAGACCGGGCCTCCGTTAGCAAAAGAGCTAAAAAGAAGTTAGCGGAGGCCCGGCGGAAGAAAGAACCGGAGAGCGGGAGAAGAACCGGAGAGCGGGAGAAGAAGAAGGCGACGGAGAAGACCGGGCCTCTGCTAGCAAAAGAGCTAAAAAGAAGTTAGCGGAGGCCCGGCAGAAGAAAGAACCGGAGAACGCGGCGATGACACCGGAGACCCCCGAAGTCGGAAGAAGACCTCCGGAGCGGTGCAATAAAATACTTTTAAAAACTGTGTTGTGTTTTTATTTCCATTTATTTTCCACCAGGTGAATGGGTAGGGGTACGATGTACCCCATACTCATTCACATAGGGTGGGGGGGCCGGGATCTGGGGGCCCCCTTATTAAAGGGGGCTCCTGGATTCCGATAAGCCCCCCGCCCGCAGACCCCGACAACCAACGGCCAGGGTTGTCGGGAAGAGGCCCTGTCCTCATCAACATGGGGGCAGGGTGCTCTGAGGTGGGGGGGCCTCAGGTCGCCCCCCTGCCCCAGAGCACCAAACCCCCCATGTTGAGGGCATGTGGCCTGGTACGGTCCAGGAGGGAGGGGGGCCGCCTTCATCCCCCCCTCTTCCCCTGCGGCCTGCCAGGTTGCGTGCTCGGATAAGGGTCTGGTTTGGATCTTGAGGGGGACCCCCACGCCGTTTTTTCAGCGTAGGGCTCCCCTTCAAATCCAGACCAGACCCAAGGGCCTGGTATGCTCCTGGAGGGGGAACCCACGCCGTTTTTTTCTTTAAAAATTGGCGTGGAGTTCCCGCTCAGGATTCATACCAAACACAGTGCCTGGTATTGGCGGGAATCCGCGTCGGATCCCCGCTCAATACAGTGTCGCGTCTCCTCGCTATTGCAGCGAGCGCGACACGTGTCGCCACCCTGCTGCCGAGATCTCAGCACTCCTGTCGCCGAGAATCTCGGCGATGGGAGCGCGATAGAAATACAATATCGGCGGCACCTACTGTATCTATTTACTCTGCATAACTTCATCTTTCACATTATGCAAAAACATTGGGCTAACTTTACTGTTTTTTTTTTAAGCACAAAACTGTTCTTTTCTGTAAAAAAACGTGTTAGAAAAATTGCTGCGCAAATACCGTGCGAGATAAAAAGTTGCAACGACCACCATTGTATTCTCTAAGGTCTTTGCTAAAAAAAAACATATATAATATTTTGGGGCTCTATGTAATTTTCTAGCAAACAAATGATGATTTTTACATGTAGGAGAGAAATGTCAGAATTGGCCTGGGTGCTCCTGAACGCCTGATGGTGCTCCCTGCATGTTGGGCCTCTGTATGTGGCCACGCTGTGTAAAAGTCTCACACATGTGGTATCGCCATACTCAGGAGTAATAGCAGAATGTGTTTTGGGGTGTAATTTGTGGTATGCATATGCTGTGTGTGTGAGAAATAACCTGCTAATATAACAATTTTGTGAAAAAAAAAATCTTGATTTTGCAAGGAATTGTGGGAAAAAATGACTACTTCAAAAAACTCACAATGCCTCTTTCTAAATACCTTGGAATGTCTTCTTTCCAAAAAGCGGTCATTTGGGGGGTATTTGTACTTTTCTGGCATGTTAGGGTCTCAAGAAATGAGATAGGCCGTCAGTACTTCAGGTGAGATCAATTTTCAGATATTGGCACCAGATTGTGGACTCTATACCTTTCACAAAGACCAAATAATATGCACCAATTTGTACTTATTTTTACCAAAGATATGTAGCAGTATAAATTTTGGCCAAAATTTATGAAGAAAAATTACTAATTTGCTAAAATTTATAACAGAAACAAAGAAAAAAATTTTTTTTACAGAATTTTCTGTATTTTTTCTCTTATAGCGCAAAAAATAAAAAGCCCAACGGTGATTAAATACCACCAAAAGAAAGCTCTATTTGTGTGAAAAAAGGACAAAAAATTCATATGGGTACAATGTTGTATGACTGAGTAATTGTCATTCAAAATGTGAGAGCATCGAAAGCTTAAAATTGGTCTGGTTATTAAGGGGGTTTAAGTGCCCAGTGGTCAAGTGGTTAAACGATAAGTTCATCTTTCTAGAAAAAATAATAAATGCACATCTTTTTGCAGGTAAAAAATTTGCAGTTATTTTTTGTAGTAGGAGCCTGCAAAGTATTGCACCAGGGATCAGTAGATTGTTAATGCCATGCAGGTCTCCTGCACACTGTCATTGTATCTGCTTGCCTTGATGGGCAAGCTGGTACTTGCTGACAGGAAGACTCAATAAACTACCACAGCGCTCCACAGCACCATGGTTGTTCAATAAGAACTACAATCTGACAGCTGCTAAGGATGTCAGTACTTGTAGTTCATTCACACACAGAGCTGTGTGTATGAATGACACGGCCCTATGGCCGAACGGCCATGCTGTTTTCAAACAGTGACAGCTAGTACAGGAAACTTCTCCCTTCCCCTCCCCTCCCCCCTTTTTTTTTATTTGTTTTTGTTTTAGTTTTTGTCATTTAGAAAATGGAAAACAGATAGGGTGACCCCGGGTATGGGGACTCGGGGTGTTCCCTGTGGTAGTTGAAATATCGCCATTAATTCTCACTGGATGTATATTGAGGGTGCTATGAATGATCTGATTTCTTTTTTTGGACTATTGTTCTATTTCGGCGGCGTCATTCCCGGGGTGTCTCTGTTCCGGTGAAGAGTGCTGCGCTGGACATCATCGTTGGAGCCTGGACCCCGGAGAGGAGAGATCATCCATCGCTGGACCCCGGAGAGGAGACCATCCATCGCAGGATACCGAGAGTGGATTACCGCCGCTGGAATTTATTTTTTTAATAAATGACTTTTCCCAACGGTGTCTGTGTTTTTTTTACACTTTCTTTGTGAAATGGTAGGGGTACAATGTACCCCTTACCAATTCACATAGGGGGGGTGGGATCTGAGGGTCCCCTTTGTTAAAGGGGTCTTCCAGATTCCAATAGGCCCCTCGTCCACAGACCCCCACAACCACCGGGCAAGGGTTGTGGGGATGAGGCCCTTGTCCCCATCAACATGGGGACATGGTGCTTTGAGGGGTCACAGACCCCCAAAGCATCCTCTCCATGTTGAGGGCATGTGGCCTGGTACAGTTCAGGAGGGGGGGCGCTCTCTCTTCCCCCCTCTTTTCCCTCGGCCTGCCAGGTTGCGTGCTCAGATAAAGGGTCTGGTATGGATTTTTGGGGGGAACTCCACGCCATTTTGTTTTTAAATTTGGGGTGGAGTTCCCCTTAATATCCATACCAGACCTGAAGGGCCTGGTAATTGAATTTGGGGGGACCCCCACGCATTTTTTTTTATATCAATGACTTTAATCTGTATGTATAAAACAATATACAGAAGGAACACTTAATACTTGTCCATAAATATTATAAAAACAGTAAAAATTGTAAGATAATAAAATGAAACTCTATAAATGTCCATAAAATATTGTAGTGGTGCTCTCATCAAAAAATGACAAGCTTCCTTATGTTTTCTTGTACACATAAAGGCACTGATAGGCGGAGAAGTTCTTTATCTTAATACAGGAACTAGGTGTATGTAAATCACCATTCTTTCGCGATACAGATAAAAGACCGGTGACCGTGCCATGAGACCACGCCCTCAGACGAAGTCCAGAAGTGACGAAACGCGTCATGGTCTCGCTGGTCAAACCGGAAGTGCCGCTTGCTCCTCACGGGATGCTGGAACCAGGAAGTGGAAACGAGAATGGCTGTTGTACACAGACAGCGTGGACCACCATCTACTAGTGAACCTGGTGAATTGTGTCGCTTGCACTTGCACTTTAATGCCCTTATTTATTTAACCTTGTGTACATATATATTGTAGGGGGGGTTTTCTCTATGGGGCAATAAAACTTTTTGGAAACAGTATCACGCTATGTGGCCATTATATTTTTTCCCCATATGAGTGCCCTGGGCCCCTGAAGTACACAGAGCAGGAGTTTGGTGGAAAAGTGGATAAAAAGCGGAGGAGAACCTATCTTTGGAGATAAGGCGTAATACATTCTACATTGTGGTGAGTGCATCCCCAAAGGGGACCTTTCTTCTTTCAATGAGATGCATCGCGGTTGAATGGTGATTTACATACATCTAGTTCCTGTATTAAGATAAAGAACTTCTCCGCCTATCAGTGCCTTTATGTGTACAAGAAAACATAAGGAAGCTTGTCATATTTTATGGACATTTATAGAGTTTCATTTTATTATCTTACATTTTTTACTGTTTTTATAATATTTATGGACAAGTATTAAGTGTTCCTTCTGTATATTGTTTTATACATTTTCCCAATCTTTTTCAGTGGCTGCTTATTTGTGATTGGGACTAATATCCTATGTTCACACACACATCCAATTATTAGATTACTCAAGGCAACCATTATTGCTATAGTCCTAAGCGCTGAGCAATGCTAACGTAGGAAGGGCCCCTTGAAGCATTTTTTCTTAATGACTTTTCTCTGTATTGCCGGGGGCCGACAATTATAGCCGCGAGTGCTTTTAAATTACTCTTTTTCCTTCAGAAATGACACTTTGTGCAGGGACAGTTCTAAGTACGGGAAACAAGCGCTGCTTTACAGGCATACTATACACACACCCTAGGTCCGAAATTTAAAGGAATATTTCACTTTTATTGTTTCACTTTAAGCATTATTAAAATCGCTGCTCCCAAAAAAACGTCAGTTTTTAAAACTTTTTTTTGCATTGATACATGTCCCCTGGGGCAGGACCCGGGTCCCCAAACAATTTTTATTACAATAACTTGCATATTAGCCTTTAAAATTTGCACTTTAGATTTTTCATGTTCGAGTCCCATAGACTTTAACGGTGTTCGGATGTTCGAACAAATTTATTGCCTGTTCGCAAGTTCTGGTGCGAACCGAACTGGGGGGTGTTCGGCTCATCCCTAGTCACAGCATAAGGCACAATGCTACATAAAACATAAAAATATGCTTTTTCAGTAAAATGTACACTGGCAGCCATATTTATTTTGCTCTTGAACTACCACATCTAACATTATTACCACATTACTATTGTAACATTGTCTATGGCCACAGAAAAATTAAACAAAACAGACCTTATAACACAACCTTACGGTAAACCTTCCAAAATCAGCCACTGGGCCAATCTATATAGTTACAGTACTGAAATCTCTTACTTATTTGTTTAATGCTTGACCTTTTATGGTGAGTTAGATTTCTAATTGATTGTCATAAATAACATTCTGTATACATGCCCACTCATGCTGCAGGCTGTTGTGTTGACTCTGTCGAGAATATGGAAATTAGTTGCAATGCCTTTTCCTTTGTAGGAATAATCACTGTGAATTGCGTTAGGCGGTGGTGAAGAAATGCTTATTTACATCTATATAGAGCGCTATAGAACTATTGCTTTGATACTTTGTAAGGACTAGATACACAAAAAAATAATATAGTTATAAATGTCTAAATGATTAACATTTTTAAGTTAAACAAATATCACCACAAATAATTCAGAATAATTTATTCAATTAGTAATTATCAATGTGTGCCCAAATAAATAGATCTGTGGAAATTGGCTGCAAAATCATGGCTTTTGCAGCCAATTAAGTAAAAAAAAAATGCTGTACTTCTTCCTGCAGTGAATGCAAAGAATAATAAATCTTGTTGAGAAGTTTGAAAGTAGATATAATTCTGTGGTATTGCAAAACTACCACTGATGAAGAATTATCATACTTTCATGTGTACTGTAGCACTCCTTGGATAGAGACGCTGGAGTTTAGGGGCACTCCTATCCTATATGTGGTTTTTTTTTGGCCTACAGCTGCCCCGAAGCTCTCACCAACCCACCATTGCTATCTGAATGATAGACATCCACTCCATGAGCCCTGGTTCACATTGATGCGGAAAATAAATCGTGCGAGTTCAGCTGAACTCGCACAATTTCATTCCCACATGTCAGTTCGACGATTTCAGAGACATCTGTGCAGATTCCTGCACAGAAGTCTATTGAAATCGCACCTGAAATCGCCAAAAGTAGTACAGAAACTACTTTTGGGAATCTTTGCGGCGTCGCGCGGATTCGGACAATTCCATTGTGGGCAATAGCCGCCGATTTGGCATGTGATTTGACATAAATCAAACGTAAAATTGCATGCCAAATCGCATCAATGTGAACCAGGGCTTCATTTTACTTTTTCAAATTTTATTGGCTAAAACATCTAGGCGATAGAAGGTAATCGGTACAGGATATTCAAAAACACCAGCAAAAACAGTCCAATGTAGACTTTGTAGGCCAAATCGACAACTACTTTTAAGTATCTTCATCCTCTTTCACAATCTAGTAGGTGAACTTTAGGTCAAGACCAGCAATCCACAGTTGTGGACCTTTAAAGTCAAGACCTTCAATCTGTAGTAGTGAAATTTTATGCCGCGTACACACAACCATTTTTCTCGTCGGGAAAAATTAATTTTTTTCTCTTTGACGAGAAAAACGACCGTGTGTGTGCTTTTGGTCATTTTTCCCGACGAGAAAAACGGCATTAATCACGACGAGAAAAATTAGAACATGCTCTAATTTTTCTCATCGTGATTCACTGCATTTTTTTCCACGGCAGTTTTCCCATAGGGAAACACTGCCGGGGAGCTTACACACGGTCGTTTTTCTCGACCAAGAGAAAAAATTACGGGAAAAACGGCCGTGTGTAGGGAAACAAGCCGTTCCTCGTTTTTCCCGTCGATTTTCTCGACAGTGTTTTCACCGTCGAGAAAATCGATCGTGTGTACGCGGCATCAGGCTGACAATCTGACTTAACAAAACTCTTCTTCAGATTCAGCTTCTTTCCACAGGCTAAAGGCCTCAGATGCAGGGATACTCAGTACAGAGATTATTTAGATTAGAAAATGTGGCATTCCCAGGTACAAAACGATGAAGTCTTCATTCAATTACACAGTAACATTACTGGTTCTGAAATTTTTCTGAAACAAGGCCATCTGAAATTTTTCTGAAACAAGGCCATCTGAAATTTTTCTGAAACAAGACCTTCTAGCTATTTAAATGTCTACTGATGACTGATACAGCAAATATGTATATTATGCTCACAGCAATTACAAATACACACTGTAGCATATTATTTAACACTTAAAAACATTATAAATTGTCATCTGGATGCACTAATAAACACAGTCAGCTAACTAACACAATATCACCTGATTAAACACATTGTCATGATCAGTTACTGTATTTTTAATGATTTAACAATTTAATAAGTTATTAAACCTAATGGTTCTGTCAACCATCATAACCTTTAAAGGAATATACTGAAGAAAACAGCTAGATTCACTAATGAGCATACTGTTATAAGAAAACAATCCTTATATTGATTTGAGTAACTCAATGTATAAACATATTACAAAAGCAAAATATTGTAATTCATAATTAAATATTGCCATTTATAATAATTGCAATTCATAACAACAAAACAAAATGAATAAACACTAGTACCAAAAAATTATTCACCACATTTTTACAATCATTTAATAGATGCTAGGGTTCCAGAAGTTGCAGAATTTTAGTGATTTGTGTATGATAAATAACGGTGTTCTTGGTAAAGAAATGTAGCGGCCTCACCCCTCTCTCCCCTTCTCATTCTCGGCTTGTCTTTCTTCGTCTAGGGGTGTTAGTGCTGGGGGGAGGGATGAGATACACCACGGCCCATGTCCTCCATAGTGAAGAGGTGAAGGCCAGAAAGATCGGGCTTTGTGTAGGTGTCCTAGAGTCAAATCCTTTCCTCCGTCCTTGACTCCTTTGCTCCTAGTAACCAGAGTTCCACACAGTGAATAGGTCCAACACAGTTTTATTCTTCCCAGCGAATAAACATACAGCACGGTTAAGTTGGATTCTTTTGCAACAACTTAGTAGTAATGGGAATAGGTTGAGGCACAATCCTTTCCCTTCTTTTGCTAACCACTGTGGTATCACCAGTGGCGAATAGTCACTGCCACTGACTATGTGAAGTAGAATGTGAATTACCTTCGCTAGCACGGCCCCTGTCAGGGGAAGGATATCCGTCCAAGGGAGATACCGGAGGCCTCTCTGTCACCAGTGATGCTGCGCTGGACTCTCCAGAGAAGTTCTGCTCACCAGACCTCACAAACTCAGACACGGGCACCCAAGGAGTTAGAGCCCCCTCGGATTCCTCCACCCTCGCAGAACTCAGTCGAAGGTACTGAGCCCCAGGCATCCGCCATAGTACCTCACCTCAGGCTAAAGGTGCCTGAGATGAACTCCATCTCCGCTCGGGCCAGGTCAAAGGCACCTGGGCCCGGAACACCGGAACGCCAGCACCCAAGCTAAAGGTGCCTGGGAGCGGCCGCGTCCTCCCGACTCTGAACCTCCACACCAACCAACCCCGTGGTAAAGGCGTCCGCCCCTTTTATCCCCTCTCCCTTTGCGTCACAGCGGGTTCCCCGCCCCACTGTACCAGCTCCAGGGGAGTACAAAAAGGCACAGTCTTGCGGTGTGAGTTCACCTCCGGCCCCCGGCAACAACGCCACCTGTAGGCCACAGGAAACCTCACACCACCAAAGTCCTCCAAGAACCATAAAAGGGTCTCAGATTCCCTAGCAATCAGTGCATCTGGGTTACACTACCACCCAGATGCTTCCCCTAAATTCAAATACCCGCTACACAAAATAAATAATAAATCCTAGCTAATTCGCATAGTGTTAACCACTACATGACTCCAATGATGTAGGTAAGAAAGCATATAGCAGAGGTCCCAAAACTCTTCAGCCTGTTCACCTCTCTTCATGAAGTTTCACAGTGTTCATAGAGCCCCAAACATTTATTTTATGAAAACAAAATTTAAAGAATTCTACTTCAAATAATAGGTATAATTGGTATCAGCAGATGCCATTATATTTGTTAAAATGCTGAATGTTTAGTAAATGCATAGAAATCAGTTCTTTGACACCACTTCTATCACTATTGTTGTACTCACTGGCTCTCCAACATAGTTTGAGATGGGTTTACTCACTGAATTTACAACAGGGTTTAATATGAGGGCATTTAGTCATTGTCTAACAAAGTTTAAGGTGGGGCAATATGCAGAGGCAGTGCGTCGATAAGGGGTGAATGGGCGCTGCCCCCACTCTCCTGCCACCTCTCTATCACCATAGATAGATTCATGCAATGCATGAATCTATCTATGGTCGCCGCTGCCACCCCCTATTCAGGTGCCCGACCCCTTTTCGGGCACCGGGCACCTGAATTGCAGCAGCAGGTTTTTTTTTGGACGCACCTGATTAGAGCCATAGGCTCTAATATGCGTCCAAAAAGGTGAACAGAGGCGCCATGCTGGGCGCTCGCTGTTCACTCAGCGTTGTGTTAGGAAAGAGAATATTTATTCACTTTCCTAACACTGAACCGCCTCTCAGCCAATCAGGTGCTCGGGTCTATTACCTGTCACCTGATTGGCTGAAACGACAGGCACTGTGATTGGACGCCGCCTATCAGGCGTCCAATCATAGCAGAGGACGGGAAGAGAGGACGGGAGAATACATCGAGGAGCGTGGAGGACATCGCCGTGAGCCGCTGCCCCACCAAGACAAGGTAATTGCCGGGCGGGGAATGCACACTTGCAGCATTTGATGGGCACAGTAGCAGCAATTGATGGGCACACTGGCAGCAATTGGTGGGCACAGTAGCGGCAATTGATGGGCACACTTGCAGCATTTGATAGACACAGTAGCGGCAGTTGATGGGCACACTGGCAGCAGTTGATGGGCACAGTAGCGGCAGTTGATGGGCCCACTGGCAGAAGTTGATGGGCACAGTAGCGGCAGTTGATGGGCACAGTAGTGGCAGTTGATGGGCACACTGGTAGCAATTGATGGGCACAGTGTCAGCAATTGATGGGCACACTGGCAGCAATTGATGGGCACAGTAGCAGCAATCGATGGGCACAGTAGTGGCAATTTATGGGCACACTGGCAGCAATTGATGGGCACAGTGTCAGCAATTGATGCGCACAGTGTCAGAAATTGATTGGTATAGTAGCTGCGTTTGATGGCACAGTGACCGCAATTTATGGGTACAGTGGCTGCGTTTGATGGGCACAGTGGCTGCGTTTGATGGGCACAGTGGCTGCGTTTGATGGGCACAGTGGCTGCGTTTGATGGGCACAGTGGCTGCATTTGAGGGCATAGCGGCTGTGTTTGATGGCACAGATGGCGGCAATTGATGGGCACAGTAGCTGCATTTGATGGGCACAGTGGCTGCAATTGATGGGGTTTATTTTCAGTTTGTTTGTGCCCCCCAATAAAATTTGAGCACCAGCCGCCAGTGGCAGTATGGAAAGTGAACACATACGACATATTTTCTGAAAGGGGGGTCATGGTGGGTCACACCCACACAATTACAAAACATGTTGGTAAATGATGCCAGTAAAAACACACAGCTGATGATAAAAACAACGTTTGCTGGCAGATGGCCATCTATGAACCCAGTGTAACACTGTTTTGCTACTAGCCATGCCAACTTCATGACTAGGGACTGGTGGGAGTTCTACAAAGACCTCAAAAGATTATTTCACATCAACTGAGCTTCCGTCATTTGGACTTCCAATCAGGCAACTCTTTCAGTTTACAGAGAGAGTTATTCAAATTACTGACTGGCAAAAATACGCAAGGAGATATCCAGCACTCAACTTCCTCCCTTATCCAACACATCAGGTCCAACACCACACAATACTCTCCTCCTTCTGCCCAGTCACAACTGATGAAGTTGATAAACTCTTCTCCATGGCCCATCTCACTACCTGTCCCCTGTTCCAGTGGGATGTCGGCTCCATGAGGATCTGATGTAATGTGATCTGAATATGTCTTTCCTCCACATACCAAGGCTTACAGTAAGTGCCATTATTTCCCATTTACAGGAACAATCTCCAGTAATGACGGCCACCTTTGCATATCTGACAGTCACAGAGTATTTAGAGTCTGTATCTCATACTGCTCTCCCCCCCCTCTCCCCTTTAGGCAGACTGCTTCGGCTGTCTCTTCTGCACATGGCATGGCAGCTACTGTGTGGGACTCTGTGATAAGAAGATGTGTGTGTTTCACCGCAACAGGTTGTTTTAAAATATGTAAAAAACTGACATTCAGGCAGGGAAGAAGTTACAAAACATTAATGTATGGGAGGAGAGCGAGAGAGAGAGAACATGGTCTGTGGGGGGAAGGTGAGAACATGCCAACTCCATCACATTAGAGGATAATTCATCCTCACTGACTCAGGTGCCTATATAACTAATGTGCTGCTGGATCCCCTCCACCTCTGTATATAGTGTGCTGTGTCCTTTATATGTATTGAATGTATTGTGTGTTCTCTGTATGTATTGTATGTAATGTGTGTTCTCTGTATGTATTGTATGTAATGTGTGTTCTCTGTATGTATTGTATGCATTGTGTGTTCTTTGTATGTATTGTATGTTCTCTGTAATGTATTGTATGTTCTGTGTATGCACAGTGTGTTCTGTGTATGTTCTGCGTATGTATGGTGTGTTCTGTGTATGTTCTGTGTATGCACGGTGTGTTCTGTGTATGCACGGTGTGTTCTGTGTATGTTTTGTGTATGTATGGTGTGTTCTATGTGTGTTCTGTGTATGCACGGTGTGTTCTGTGTATGTTTTGTATATGCACGGTGTGTTCTGTGTATGTTTTGTGTATGCACGGTGTGTTCTGTGTATGCACGGTGTGTTCTGTGTATGTTTTGTGTATGCACGGTGTGTTCTGTGTATGCACAGTGTGTTCTGTGTATGCTTTGTGTATGCACGGTGTGTTCTGTGTATGCACGGTGTGTTCTGTGTATGCACGGTGTGTTCTGTGTGTGTTCTGTGTATGCACGGTGTGTTCTGTGTATGTTTTGTGTATGCACGGTGTGTTCTGTGTGTGTTCTGTGTATGCACGGTGTGTTATGTGTGTGTTCTCTGTATGCACGGTGTGTTCTGTGCATGCACGGTGTGTTCTGTGTGTGTTCTGTGTATGCACGGTGTGTTCTGTGTGTGTTCTGTGTATGCACGGTGTGTTCTGTGTATGCCTGGTGTGTTCTGTGTAGGTTTTGTGTATGCACGGTGTGTTCTGTGTATGCACGGTGTGTATGTTTTGTTTATGCATGGTGTGTTCTGTGTATGTTTTGTGTATGCACGGTGTGTTCTGTGTATGTTCTGTATATGCACGGTGTGTTCTGTGTATGTTTTGTGTATGCACAGTGTGTTCTGTGTATGCACGGTGTGTTCTGTGTATGTTTTGTGTATGCACGGTGTGTTCTGTGTATGTTTTGTGTATGCACAGTGTGTTGTGTATGTTTTGTGTATGCACAGTGTGTTCTGTGTATGCACGGTGTGTTCTGTGTACGTTTTGTGTATGCACGGTGTATGTTCTGTGTGTGCATGGTGTGTTCTGTGTATATTTTGTGTATGCATGGTGTGTTCTGTGCATGCACGGTGTGTTCTGTGTGTGTTCTGTGTATGCACGGTGTGTTCTGTGTATGTTTTGTGTATGCACGGTGTGTTTTGTGTATGCACGGTGTGTTCTGTGTATGTTCTGTGTATGCACGGTGTGTTCTGTGTATGCACGGTGTGTTCTGTGTATGCTCGGTGTGTTCTGTATATGCTCGGTGTGTTCTGTGTATGCTCGGTGTATGCACGGTGTGTTCTGTGTATGTTTTGTGTATGCACGGTGTGTTCTGTGCGTGTTCTGTGTATGCACTGTGTGCTCTGTATGTATTGTGTGTGCTCTGTGTATAGTGTGTTCGGGTATTGGGAGCCGTGACAGCAGAGGATGGGCAGGTAAGGACCTGGAGGAGTTTGCGCCCCCCCCAATTTTTTTTTATCACCAGCCGCCACTGCATTACTCCATACTCATACTCTTATGCCGTGTACACACGATCGGTTTTACCAATGAAAACAGTCCGATGGACTTTTCTCATCGGACAAACCGATCGTGTATGGGCCCCATTGGTCTTTTTTCCATCGGTGAGAAAAAATAGAACATGTTTTAAATTTATCCGATGGGAAAAAAAAATTAGCAAATTCCGATCGTCTGTGTGGAACTCCATCGGACAAAAAACCCAAACATGCTCAGAATCAAGTCGACGCATGCTCAGAAGCATTGAACTTCATTTTTCTCGGCTTGTCGGAGTGTTTTACGTCACGGCGTTTGGGACAGTCGGATTTTTGACTAATGGTGTGTAGGCAAGACTGATGGAAGTCAGCTTAATCGGATTTCCGATGGAAAAATCCATCGGATTAGAATCCATAGGAAATCCGATTGTGTGAACAGGGATTTAGACCTCCCTGCTGCCTTTGATACAGTTGACCACCTGCTCCTCCTCAGAAAATTACACTCCCTTGGCCTCCGTGATTCTGCTTTATCCTGGTTCTCCTCCTACCTATCTTAGCGCACTTTCAGTGTCACTTTCAACTCCATCTTCTCTGCTCCTCTTCTTCTTTCTGTTGGGGTACCCCAAGGCTCCGTCCTTGGACCCCTCCTATTCTCACTCTATACCTTTTCCCCGGGCCAGTTGATAACCTCCCATGGCTTCCAATACCACCTCTATGCCAACGAAACCCAGACCTATCTCTCCACTCCTCAACTCACCCCCTCGATCTCCTCATGGATCTCAAACTTACTGAATGACATATCGGTATGGATGTCACACCACTTCCTCAAACTCAATCTTTCTAAAACTGAGCCTGTTATATTTCCTCCTTCCCGGTCCCCCCCCCATGACTTTACCATTAAGATCAACAACACAACCATTGGTCCCTCCATACATGCCAGGGTACTGGGTGTAATACTTGACTCTGACCTCTCCTTTAGCCCCCACATCCAATCACTGGCTAAATCCTGCCATCTTAACCTCCGTAACATCTCCAGAATTCGACCCTTCCTGACTAATGACACCACAATGCAACGTATACACTCCTTGATTATTTCCTGCCCTGACTACTGCAACTCTGTCCTTAATGGCCTACCCTTACGCAGGCTATCCCCCCTTCAGTCTATTATGAATTCTGCTGCTAGACTAATACACCTCACTAACCGATCCATGACTACTGCTCCTCTCTGCCAATCCCTTCACTGGCTTCCCCTGCCCCACCGTGTAAAATGCAAAATGCTAACCACGACATACAAGACCATTCATAACATCGCCCCCATCTACATCACCAACCTCATCTGCAGATATCGCCCAAATCGGCCCTTCCGCTCCTCCCAGGGCCTCCTGATTTCTAGCTCCCTTGTTACCTCCTCCCATGCTCGCCTTCAGGACTTCTCCAGAGCCTCTCCCATCCTCTGGAATTCCATGCCCCGGTATGTCCGATCAGTCCCTAACCTCTCCACCTTTAGGAGATCCCTGAAAGCTCATTTATTCAGGGAAGCCTACACCCACTTAACAACTGTCCCTGAGCCACCCCCATCAAATCCTTCTCTGCAGCTATTACCTTTTGTACCATCACCCATCCTCTTTAGAATGTAAGCTCTACGAGCAGGGCCCTCCTGTACCTTCTGTGTTGAACTGTACTGTAATTGTAAAATTACAATTAATTTAAAATTATTTTAAATAATTAAAGGTGCCCCCTTCTACATTGTAAAATGCTGCGTAAACTGTTGGCGCTATATAAATCGTGTATAATAATAATAGTGTATAGAAACTGAACTTGTTTTAATTAATTACTGGCAAACAGCAGAGTTGGAAAATAGTAATTTTAAGCCCTTTGCCATTGAATCAGCTGACCTGTCCTAGAACCAATAATTCTGTAGTTATATAATATTTAAAGAAAAAAAATAAAACATATAACATGTTGTCTTCCAATTATACTTAAAGTCTTGTTTTTTTTTCTCTAAAAATAACAAACATGTTATAGAGTACTTACCTCCTCTGTGCAGTAGTTTTGCACAGAGCAGCCCAGATCCTCCCCTTCTCGGGTCCCTATTCAGTGTTCCTGTCCCCTCCCTCCTGTTGAGTGCCCCCACAGCAAGCAGCTTGCTATGGGGGCACCCGAGTCGAGCCGCAACCCTGTGTATACATTCAGACACAGAGCCGCGGTTCAGTTCCACCCCCTCTCTCTCCTCATTGGCTAACTGACCTTGATTGACAGCAGCGGGAGCCAATGGCACCACTGCTGTGTTAATCAGGAGGGAGAGTCCCGGACGACCGAGGCACTTGTGAACATCACTGGATCGAAAGGGGGCTCAGGTAAGTATTAAGGGGGCTGAGGGGGTCTGCTACACACTGAAGGATTTTTATCTTAATGCATAGAATGCATTAAGATAAAAAACATTCTGCCTTTATAACCGCTTTAAAGTAGATAGAACTCAGGATGAAAATTTGCTAACATATTGGAAGTCACATAATCTAATACATTTAAAATCGCTCTCCCAAGACAATGCATTTCTTACTTTCACCAGACTACAAACAAAATACAATATCTCTCCTACCGAACTAGAGATCTATGCGAAAATAAAAAAATTCTATGAGAAATATTACTCACTTACACTCCACCCCCCTTATACACAATTTGAGCAAATTTGTATCTCCTCCCCTCGTGACCGGGGTTTAATCTCCAGAATATATAAAAATTTAAATGAGACCAACATGCCTGATAAATCACATCCCATGCTACAATGGGAATCAGATTTAAATACCTCATTTACTCTTGATCAATGGGATACAATTTTTACAAATCTCCACAAATGTACCAGAACAACCTCGATTAGAGAATCGGCCATCAAACTACTTTATAGATGGTATCTTACTCCCGCTAAACTCAATTCATTTTATCCCTCAGTGTCCCCACTCTGCTTTAGGGGTTGCCCCACCCAGGGATCACTTTTACATATATTTTGGGATTGTCCCCACATTAAAGACACTTGGCATAAGGCAAATATTATAATAGATAAAATATCCTGTAGAAAGATCTCTCTTACACCCCAAATAGGCCTTTTATTCACCCCTATACAGGACATTCCAATGACTAGTACAAGGTTAATACATACACTCCTTAGTTCCATCCACTGGGCCATAGCATTTAATTGGCGCTCCACTACGGTACCTTGGCCACAAATTCTTAACCGCATGTCAAACATTAAGCTTTCAGAAAGAATTCATCACACATTATATGATTCTATGCCCCTTTACCAAAAAAAATGGACTCTCTGGGATACCACCTCTCTGGTCTAGTACCTTCCCGTTTTTATTTTTATTTTTATTTTTTTATTTTTTTATTTTTTTTACCTCCCACTCTTAAAATATATACAATTGTCATTTAGCCCTCTCTCCAATACAATGCCCTTGATTGACTTTATTTGAACAATATACATTCCTATACCAGTCTTAAGAAATAAGAAAAATAAATGAATTGAGAAAGGAAAGAAAAAAAAAAAGAAAGAAGAACCTTTTCTCCTTCCTCTGTACAATGCTCAATATGTACAATGTTTATATATATACCTGTACCATCATTGTGATTTGTGTTTATACCTTGACCTTTTCTATAATAAAAATCGTTTGTAAACAAAAATAACCGCTTTAAAGTATATCTAAAGTTAAAACTGTTTGTCTTGTATTGAGTATAGAAAGTTTTATCTTCTTTTTTGTCCATGACCTGTTTCACAATACGGGGCTGACAAGGAAAAAGTACAGAATGCCCATGGTCCCACATCTGTTAAATGGGGCAAAAGCGTTAATCCCACGGAAATGGAGGGAAAAAGAAGTTCCATCAATGGGAGAATGGATTAAAGAAATATAGAGAATCAGATTAATAGAGGAGCTGATGTCAAACCATAATGAGTCAATGGAAAAATTCAATAGGATTTGGAGGGGATGGGGGAGTTTATGGGGATGGAGGGGTTTGATGGGGGGGTGGGGGATCGGATAAGGGGGGAGAGGTGATAGGGGTTTCTTTCGCTTTTCTGTTCCCCCTTTTTTTTTTTTTCTTATGCGGCGTACACACGATAGTTTTTCATGCCATTTTTTTTCATGTTTCCTCTCAAGCCTGTCTTGCGTACACACGATCATTTTAAAAAACGTTCAAGCAAAGCGCAGTGACATACACCACGTACGACGGGAATATAAAGGGGAAGTTCCGTTCAAATGACGCCACCCTTTGGGACGCTTTTGCTAATTTCGTGTTACCACGTGTTAGTAAAAGTTTGGTGAGAGACGATTCGCGCTTTCAGTCTTCGTGCTTTGAAGATCGTTTTGTGGAGTTCAGTTTGTGCCTGTGGGTTCGTATCTGTCTTGCAGTGCTTGTAGTCAGTTTGTATCTGTTTATTCAGTGCGTTCTTGTCTGCTCGTTCCTGTTGTTCAGCTTGTTCTTCATAGGCCTTGCTGTTCTTCCGTTCGTTCTTCTAGTTCGTTCTGAGCTGCCGACCGTTATCTAGCCATGTTGCGGCTACGTACTCGTCGTAGAGTTCGTGCTGTAGTTGGTGCAGGAGTTCATGCTGTATCCCGACTCCAGGCCATGAACAGGGTGAGGAGGAGTTCATGGACCAAGAATTGGTTGCTCCAGCGGCACCAGTTCTGTCATATGCCTTTGTTGCGGGAGATCAGGGAGAATAATCCTGAGGACTACAGGAATTTTCTCAGGATGTCTGACCCCGTATTTCAGCATCTGTTGGCTTTGGTGTCCCCCTACATTACCAGGCAGGACACCGTTATGTGTGAAGCCATCAGTGCTGAGCAGAGGCTCATTGCCACGTTGCGATACCTGGCGACTGGGAGAAGCCTGCAGGACCTAAAGTTCTCCACAGGCATATCCCCCCAGGCTCTGGGTATCATTATACCAGAGACGTGTTCTGCCATCCTTCAAGTTTTGCAGGAGGACTATATTAAGGTAAGTGTTCTTATTTCAAACATCACATTGTATGTATTTCTTTGTTAAAAATTTTTTTTGGGGTTTATTAGCAGTCCCTAATTCCCATGATTCTTAGCTGCAGGGAATGTCCCCTTTCTCCACATGGTTATTTTTGGGAATGTTTTTATTAGGCCTACATTTAAATTTGCCTTACCTAACCTCTCCAGCATGCTATCCTGGGGCCATACCCACCTTGCCTAGTCATTTCCATGTATTTTAATCTATGCTCCATCGTAGTGCTTTACCCTAAACGCCCCCTAAAGATTGCCTAGGAATGTAACATTTTTCAATAATTCATACAGAGTGCTACAGCCTACATTTGTGATCTCCCCAACTCATCTTCAACCCCCCCCATTTTTTTTTTAGGGTTTGTTTTTGGTTTGTTGTTGCTTACTAATAATGTTTTAATTTTTCGGTTTCTCCCAATGTTGGCCATGAATGTTTTTCTTAAATCTGCTTTCAATGTTTCTGTCTCAAAGTATTATTTTTTTTTAATTTAATTCCACAGTTCCCTTCTACGCCACATGAATGGCAGAATGTGGCATCTGAGTTTGCCCAACGATGGAACTTTCTGAACTGTGGAGGGGCCATCGACGGCAAACATGTTCGGGTCGTCCCACCACCCCATTCGGGATCCTTTTATTATAACTATAAGGGGTTCCACAGCATCATCATGAGGGCAGTGGTGTCGGCCACCTACGAATTCCTCTATGTGGACGTTGGCAAGAATGGCAGGATGTCTGAAGGAGGAGTCTTTGCACAGACGGAGTTTGGGGAACGGCTCCTTTTTGATCAGCTGGCCTTGCCACCAGCGGAGCAGAATGTGGAGGGACTCCCATTTGTCTTTGTGGCGGATGAGGCGTTTGGCCTGGGTCCCCATTTGATGAGGCCATTCCCGCAACGCACCCTCACCCCTGAGAGGAGGGTGTTCAACTATCGGCTGGCCAGAGCAAGAAGGGTGGTGGAAAATGCCTTTGGCATCATTGCCAGCCGATTCCGCCTGTTCCTCACCTCCATCCACCTTGCCCCTTACAAATGGAACCATGTTGTAATGGCTGGTTGTGTGCTCCATAATTATCTCAGGGTGCATTCAAACAATTATCTGACTTTGACTGGGCCTGAGGCCTCATTATTTGAAGTGGAAAATCTTGTGGCCCTGGAAGCTGGCCGTCCAGGCTTGGCCCCCCAAACTGGACGTGAGGTCCGTCAACAATATGTCGATTATTTTGTGGGTAGGGGGGCCATTGATATGCCTGATGAATTTTAACCTTATTATTTTTAAAAATAAAACCTTTTTTTGAGAAAATATTGTTTAGGTGTTTTCATTTAATATTCTTTTAGGTTTCTCGTCGGTTTACCTAATGCACTTGTATTGCCATGTGTATTTTGCATTCTTAATTAGCCTTCATTGTCAGTGTAAACACAAAACATTGTTTAGTTCACTTTGCACAACATTTACATAATGAAGCCACAAATTCTGCTTAAGAAAATACCTTTTTTAATTATTTTTGAGGAAACTTCCTTTCAAGTGTAGATGTTATTAAAATATTTTGGGGGGTTAAAACGCATGAACAGCCATGCCTAAAAAAAATTACAAATAAAAAAACCTGAAAATGTAAACATGTACTATTCATTATCAAGCTTAAAACAAAAACAAACCTGCCAAAACACAGCAAGTTCAACGTTCTTTTGTGTTCAAACATTATACACGCTTGGTATTTTGCCTGATCTCTATCAAGTCTCCCTTTATTTTTTCAAGGTCACGACAGCAGACCATGAGGTATTGGATCAGGATCTGGGCACTGTGATGTGTAAACTTTTCGGGGTCTCCGGCCAGAACTGCACCTAAACAAAAACAAATCATGTAGTATATAATATGTAGGCCTACATCTATTAACCTGCATCTGTCTGGTTTGACACTGACCTCTTGTGGTGCCACTTTCCACTTCCACAACTTCACGTTCCTCTCCATCATGTGGTTCGGGGGTATTGTTGAAGGTGTTGGATTTCTAGGCTCATCTGACGTAGCTTTTTGAAGCCCTATGGAGATTGCAATAAAGGATAGAATTTCATTAGTAACTAATAATTTTTTAGCCACAAAAAAAAACAAGAAAAAGAGATTTCTAAATATTATTTGGAAGTGTGGTCCATATTTAAATGTACCCTCAGTGACAACCGGAACACATGATTGGATACATTGCCAAAACCAGAGCATATACTTTTTGAAACAAAGTTTGACACATTGTAACACCCCAAAGTATATACACAGGATCACCTGTGTGTGACACCCTAAAAATTTGGGGGTTTTGTCCCACACTTGTACTACTGCGTTCAGATGTTTAACCACTTCGCATCCGGGCCAATTCTGACACTTCGCTCCTACATGTAAAAAGCCTCATTTTTTTGCTAGAAAATTACATATAACCCCCAAACAATATATATGTTTTTTAGCAAAGACCCTAGAGAATACAATGGCGGTCATTGCAACTTTTTATCTCGCACGGTATTTGCGCAATAATTTTTCAAACGCATTTTTTTTGGAAAAAAAACGGTTTCATGAATTAAAAAATATTAAACATTAAAGTTATCCCAATTTTTTTGCATAATGTGAAAGATGAAGTTACGCCGAGTAAATAGATACCTAACATGTCACCCTTCAAAATTGTACACGCTCGTGGAATGGCGCCAAACTTCGGTACTTAAAAATCCTCATGGGCGACGCTTTAAATTTTTTTTATTGGTTACATGTTTTGAGTTACAGAGGAGGTCTAGGGCTAGAATTATTGCTCTCGCTCTAACGTTCGCTACGATACCTCACATGTGTGTTCTGAACACCGTTTTAATATGTGGGCGGGACTTACGTATGCGTTCGCTTCTGCGTACGAGCTACCGGGGACAGGGGCGCTTTACAATTTTTTATTTTTTTATTTATTGTTCATTTTACACTTAACTTTTTACTTTGACAGTTAGAAAAAAAAAATATCACTTTTATTCCTATTACAAGGAATGTAAACATCCCTTGTAATAGGAATAAGCATGACAGGTCCTCTTTACAGTGAGATATGGGGTCAATAAGACCCCACATCTCACCTCTAGGCTGGGAAGCCTGAAATAAAAAAAATAAAAAAAACCATCACCGCTTCCTAGCCGAAGCGGCGCCGTTTTTTTTAATGCAGAGGCCGGGCGTGACGTCATAACATCGCGCCCGGCCTCCGAACGATCATAGAGACTCCGGCGACCATCTGGTCCGCCGGAAATCTCTATGGTAAGAAGCCGGGGCCGGCGGATCCTGTCACCGACTCACCGATCGCTCAGGTGAGTCGGTAGAAGCACCGGAGGGCGGCGGGAGGGGGGGACGTCCCCTCTCGCCGCCTGTAAGAACGATCAAGCGGCGGAACAGCCGCTATGATCATTTCTTACGGTTCAGAGAATCGCCGGCTCTAAAAAACGATATCTGAATGATGCCTGTAGCTGCAAGCATCATTCAGATATCCCGGCTCAAAGTCAAGGACATCCATGGACGTCCTTGGGCGCGAAGTGGTTAAGCAGCTGCTGAGCATTCTCTCCCTTAACATTACAATGCCTACCCTTTTTCCCCAAAAAAAATCTGATTTGGATTCTAAATATAAAGCAAATTGTTTACCAAATTTGCTCCCCAAAACCCCCAAAAAATTGTGTGTTCACACTGGATGATCCAAAAACATAGTTTTAGGAACTGGACGGAGAAAGAGGTTTACTACGTCCGTTTAGTGTGCGGACGAACATTGAAAGGTGTTATCTTTCACTGTACTATATCAAAGTCTAAATATACACGACTTAATACAAGTAATAATCTTTAGCAGGGAAAATGAAGAAAAAGTACTTACTTTTTCCTATAACTTTCTTGATTCTTTTGTATTGGTCGGACTCCCGTAACTTCAGATCAGACCAGATCAGATCAGTTCCTTCGTTCTGCACACCCCGAAATTTTGGTGAAGAGTTTTGACCACTTTGCCCATAATTTTTGTCTTGACAAGATTAGGGCTTTTACACGGCCCATGCTTGGCATCATAATCCTCCCTCCTCAAAATGGCCACCATCTCCACCATTTCCTCGAATGACATGTTGGATGCCTTATAACTCCTGGATCGGGATTTGGGCTCCTCTGGAATTTCCTCCTATGTAGAGGTAATCTCAGCCACCTGTGTCTCCGCCATGTTGTTAAGCACTACGACGAGCGAGAAGGGGCGGGGAAAGTACAATCTCGAACGTCAGGGGCGGGGAAAGCGTGCAGAGTTTCACACATGCGCAGTGTATATCAAGTGAAGATCCATGTGTCGAAAATACGTTCATTTGGCGAGAGAGGGAGTTAGCAACGAACGTATTGACCAAGGTGCATACGTTTTTAAGGATTTGGGTTTCATCAGAGGAGGAGATTTTAGCCTTGAAAATCTGTCAAAAATGCTGATTTGATGAATGTTGCCTGAAACATATGTATTTTCTTGTTGCTTGATTTTACAGAGAGAATGAATAGTTTCAAAAACCCAGACTTTATGGGGGAGTTCATTGATAAATGGAAAGACCTCCCTATCCTTTGGCAGACAAAAAGTGGTGGAAATAAAAATAAAGTGGCCAGGACAGCAGCACTGGAGAGCCTGCTTGCATTTGTGCAAACACAGATACCCACAACAACTCTCCAAGATGTGAAAACCAAAATTGCTACCATCAGGGGGACATACAGGACCCAGAGGAATATGGTCCTGAAGTCCCAGAGGTCAGGTGCTGCAGCAGATAAGGTTTATAAACCCAGTCTGTGGTACTACAGCAAGTTATCTTTCCTGGATGACCAGCTGGAAGTGTGGGAATCTCTCTCCACCCTTCCCCCCAGAGGTCAATCCAGCCTTCCTTGTAGCCAGCCCTCCAGCCTTCCTTGCAGCCAGCCCTCCAGCCTTCCTTGCAGCCAGCCCTTCAGCCTTCCTAGCAACCCTGCTCTGGCTTCCCCTGAGGATCAAGATGAGGTCCTTGAGGAGGCAGATTTGGATATATGGAGCCAGGTAAAGTATTGATATCTCCATTTATATGTTACAAAAGTGATGATTTTCAAATGATGTTTTAAGTATTGTTAGGTATTTAATGTTCAAAAAAAAGAGGATTTAAAGAGCAAGGTACAGTAGTGGTCAAATTTGATGGGGACAAGGCAACAATATCAGGAGGCGGAATCTATGCAAAATTAATACCTTTTGACATTCAATTAAAAAATGTCTGGAGGTGAACAATGTGTGTGATTGATGGTGGCAAAAAATAAAGAATGTCCCTTTCTTTTTTTACAGCCAAAGCTGAGCCAGGAAGAGGGTGATGTTGGGGACCAGGAGGAGGCAGGGCCCAGTGGCACACAGGAGGAGGCTGGGCCCAGCACAAGAGCCCAGATGCCTCCCCTGATAATGAAACAACGAGGGCCAAGGAGAGCTAGGCAGGTGGAGGAGGAAACAAGAGCCTTTCTAAAAGAGGCTACTGTGGCCCTCAGAGAGGCACCCTCTGCTGAGGAGGGCTTTGCCGCAGTCCTGGCCCATAAGTTAGGGCAAATGGACTTGCAGCAAAAGCTCTATAGTGAGAACCTTTTGCTGAAGGTGATTAACAAGGGGTTGCTCGGTGAACTGACCAAGTTCACCGACATCACTGAGGTTGTCCCTACTCCTCCACCTCCTCCTCCTCCTCCTACTACTCCTCCTGCCACCTCCTCTCCTCCTGATCCCCAGCCTCCGAGGAAGCAACCAACAAAGGCTGCAGGGAAGGCTGCAGAGAAGGCTGGAGAGAAGGCTACAAGGAAGCGAAAAAAATAATGCCTGCTGTAGTACCACAGACTAGGGACATATATGACTTATCTGCTGCTGTTCCTGACCTCTGGGAGTTCAAGCCAAGATTTGGCTCTTTTTTTCTTTTTTCAATTAAATAGTTTGGTTTTGACATCTTGGATGGTTGTTGTGGGGTCCAAAGGATGCACAAATGCAAGCAGGCTCTCCAGTGCTGCCTTCACGTTTAATTTGTAATGTACCTAAATAAAGGATTCTTTTTTTTGGCTTCAAATACTTGACTATGTGATTTGTATTTCAAAAGAGACTTTGCTAGGGAGTAGGCAGGGACATTTCAAATAATATTATTGTTATTAACAAGGGACACAGACCTCCTTGAGGCAAAAATGAGACAAATTTTGAAGGTTGGTGTGGTAACTTTACACACCAATAATTTAAGCAAAATCACCCAAAAAAAAATAAAAATAAGCCTACATAGATCAAAGAAGCCCATCAAAAATAATAAAGCTAACTTAATTACTAAAATAAAAACTAAAAAAAAGAAAAAAATATATATAATTATTGTGATCTTTACATTTAGTTATGAATTTAGGAGGGAGATGTGGCTTCAAAAGAATATTTTACAATCATTAGATCAATTAGGAATTACTTAAGAACCTACAGTAGTTTGGCCTAACTCTCAAATGTCATTAGCAAAAGAAGGTAATTATTTAAGCATTATCAAAAGAAGAACGGAATGCGCAGCATTAAAACGATGCTATTAATTCCACCGTGACGAATGTGCCATCTCCATTTCCAACGCTAGTTTTACCAGAACGAGCGCTCCCGTCTCATACTTGATTCTGAGCATGCGCATTTTTTTTCACGTCGTTAAAGCATACACACTATCGTTTTTCACGTCGTTAAAAAAAACGACATGAAAAACGACGTGAAAAAATAGAGCATGTTCGAAATTGTTAATGCCCGTTTTTCACGTTGTTAAAAATGCTCTGGAGCATACACACGATCGGTTTTATGGCCATTTTAAAAAATGGCATTTTTAACGGCATGAAAAACGATCGTGTGTATGGGGCATAAGAATCTATATGTTTTTTTATATGGTCTTTACCCCGCCATTCACTATTAGGCTGGGAATTATCAGCCTTCTTGATCTTTATACACATATTATCTTAGCCCTATCTAGCTTCTAACACGACCTAATGGTTCCCCCCCCCCCTTTTTTTTTTGAGTTTTCATTGTTTTTTAGGCACTTAATATTAGGCAGGAATACCTGCCCTCTAGGCTTTTTTTAACATAAAATAGGTTAATTTTAAATTTTGCCACTTTTAGGGTAGCATAAGCACCTATTTTTTTTTCTCTTTTTTCTCTTCTTTTGAGTGGGTCCTTATTATTTCACTTATTGTTAGGCAGGAATACCTGCCTTCCTGATTTTTCCAACATAAAATAGGTTAATTTTAAATGCCTTCACTTTTAGGGCAGCACAAGCTCAATTAATTGGGACCCCATAAGGGGGTGTCTAGATGGATTTTTATTTTTTTTCAGTAGGTCCTTCTCTTTTTTCTTTTTTTCTTGAGTGGGTCCTTATTATTCCACTTAATATTAGGCAGGAATACCTGCCTTCATGATTTTTCCAACACAAAATAGGTTAATTTTAAATTCCTCCACTTTTTAGGGCTGCACAATTTCTTGGGGACCCCTTAAGGGTGTGTCCAGATGGATTTTTTTTTCTCTCTGCCCCCTCTCTCATCTCTCTTCCCTGCGTGGGTCTCTCCTCCCCTCTCCCCCCATCTTCCTCCTCCCTCCCCCCTTTTCTACTCCTACCCCCTCTCCCTTCTTTTTCTGATCTACGGAATCTCCAAAATAGCAGATAAAGAATACAAGGTCCATAAGTGGAGCAGAATGTGTAAAGTATTTACTAATAATGTTATGAATAGGTTTATAGGTAGGGGCTAAGCTGAGACCTTAACAGTGTTGTATGTTGTTGTATGTAGTGTTATTATATCTGTATTGAAATGTAAGTAATTATTTGTCAAAAAAGAACAATAAAGAAATAAAAAAATAAAATAAAAAATAATGCATAGAATGCATTAAGATAAAAAACATTCTGCCTTTATAACTGCTTTAAAGTATATCTAAAGTTAAAACTGTTTGTCTTGTACTGAGTATAGAAAGTTTTATCTTCTTTTTTGTCCATGACCTGTTGGAGAGATGTCCTTTCACTTTCTGTTCTAAAGACACAACAGAAAGTGACAGTAAAACAATGCAAAGTGAGGGAAAATCCCCTCTTGAACAAACCATGTCATCAAGGCATGGTCCACCAAGGCTAATAGTAAGACCCCTTTCACACTGGGGCGGGCAGGAGCGGTGGCGGTATAGCAGCGCGATTTTCAGCGCTGCTATACTGTCGTTCTTACCGCGGTATGCGGTCGCTAGGGGGGTTAATTTAACCCCCGCTAGCGGCCGAAAAAGGGTTAATACCGCGCTGTCCCATTGATTTCAATGGGAGACCGCGGTAAAGGAGCGGTGAACACACTATTGCCGCGGTTTGCGGGCGGTATTACCGCGCTGTCCCATTGATTTCAATGGGAGACCGCGGTAAACACACCGAACACACCGCTCCTTTACCGCTGTAAAGAAGCGGCTAGCAGGACTTCGGCTTTCACATTGAAGACACAGGGCAGGATTTTTTCATGCGGTATAACAGCGCTATTATTAGCGCTAAACGGCATGAAAAACGCCCCAGTGTGAAAGGGGCCTAAATGTGAATAAATGTTCCCTATTCTGTCCCAAACTATAAAACAAAGTTTGGGATTCAGATACACTTAAAGTTATGGATACCATTTAAAAAAAAATATAAGTCGTTATTAAAATCAAGCTTTAAGCAGAACTTTGGCCAGAGTAACCCACACTAAACTTTCCCGAAAAATATATTTTAGAAAGCCTAACTAAAAGCCCAGATTAACTTTTTAATCCACAGTCACATCACACACTAGATTCACAGACTTTTTGATTTTTTTTACAGCAGAGGGGGGGTCCTTCTTTTAGAGTCCACAACTTTCACTGATGACATAGTCCATTCTAATAAGTGGAAAAAGATTCCCTCTGCAGGGTCCTGAAGATGCCAGCAGTGTAATGTTACGATGATGAGTGGCAGATAAAAAAGTAGATTGAGCTCTGTCATTTCAAAGCCATTGTTTCTAACTTTTAGGGACTGGAATAGTACCACTGGATTGGCGTAGGGCCAATGTGGTGCCTATATTTAAAAAGGGATCAAAGTCTTTACCAAGTAACTATAGACCTGTTAGCTTAACTTCTATAGTCAGGAAGATACTGGAGAGTTTATTAAAAGACCACATAGATGAGTTCTTGCTGGAAAAAAATATTTTAAGCAACAGACAGCATGGATTTATGAAAGACAGAAGTTGTCAAACAAATCGGATTTCTTTTTATGAGGAGGTAAGTAAAACCTTGGACAGAGGGGTGGCTGTGGATGTGGTATACTTGGATTTTGCAAAAGCGTTTGACACAGTTACCCTCACACGGCTAATGTGTAAGGCAAAGTCTACTGAATGGTCTAAGATTATCAGTGGTGTACCCAAAGGTTGAGTGTTGGGACCCTTACATTTTAATATATTTATAAATGAACTAGGGTCTGGTATTAAAAGTAACATTTCAGTCTTTGCAGATGACATCAAATGACACCAAGCTATGGAGGGTAATAACATCCTTACAGGATGTCTCCAACTTACAAGCCAACCTCAATGCACTGTTTAATTGGGCGACTATGTGGTAAATAAGGATTATTGTTGATAAATGTAAAATTATGCACTTGGGGGCTAAGAATATGCATGCATCATACATACTAGGGGGGTTACAACTGGGGAAATCCATAGTGGAGAAGGATCTGGGGGTTTTGGTAGATCATAAGCTTAATAATAGCATGCAATGCCAAGCTTCCGTTTCCAAAGCAGTAAAGTCCTTTCTTGTATTAAGAGGACATGGACTGCAGAGAGAGAGAGAGATATTATTTTGCTCCTGTACAAATCATTAGTAAGACCTCATCTGGAATATGCAATTCAGTTTATCGGGGAACTGGAGAAAGTGCAGAGAAGGGCAACCAAACTGATAAGAGGCATGGAGGAGCTCAGCTCTGAGGAAAGATTACAGGAAATTAATTTATTCTCTCTTGATAAAAGGAGATTAAAGGGGGATATGATCAACATGTCCAAATACATGAGGGGTCCATATAGTGAACTTGGTGTCAGGGGCGGATCCAGAGTCTTTTCTCGGGAGGGGCACTGCCAAAAAAAATGTTTTTTTTTGTGGGAAATTTATCTGGGAAATGGCTGGTGTCGGCGCTTTAATCATCCCGGCACCATGGTTGTTATGGTGTCAGGATGATTGAAGCGCATTATTTCTATTATTACATTGTAATATAAAATTAAATAGTTCAATGCAGAATCAGTGGGAGCCACCGTCGCCTGCAATTAGTGGGAGCCCTGAGCGTGTCACTTGCCACACGTTGCGGATTGTCACTTGCCACGTCACCTGCCATATCTTGTGGATTGTCACTTGCCACACCTTGTGGATTGTCACTTGCCACATCACCTGCCACACCTTGCTGATTGTCACCTGCCTGCCACCAGATGCAGATTTTCATTTGCCACGTCACCTGACACAATTTGCGGATTGTCACTAACTTGCCTGCTAAGGTGTAGTTTTGGTTGTCTCTTGCTGTGTCCCAGACTCCCAGAGTCAGGCAGCAGAGAGATAATGTAATCTCTCTGCTCCCTGCACAGTGAGGGCGGAAGTCACTGCAGGAATGCAGGGCAGGCACGGGCGGTAAGAGATGATCTCATCTCTCTGCTCCCCCGCTCCCGGCTAGCTGATTGGCCAGCTGCCACACTGAGCCTGCTCTCTCACTCTCACCTGCGCTGCCAACACACTGAGCAGCACAGTCTGCCCACGAACCGCGCCGCCCGCCCACAAACCGTGCCGCAAGCGGAGCCGCCCGCTTTCTTACCCGTCTGTGGAGCCGCACGCTATCGCACCTGCCCGCAGAGCGGCCCGACGTGACTCACTGACGTCACTCGTTGCTAGACGCCAAGCGGCCCAGGCATTAGCAACGAGTGCAGGGAAGAGGCTCCACCCACCTCCTCCTCCGCTCCTGGTATCTTGTCAGTGCGCCGCGTAACTACATTAGACAAGTCTCTCTCTCTGCGCCGCTGATCGGCTGATGTGAGAAACTGAGAGAGAGACTCAGAGAGGCAGCGGCAGCCGCAGAACAAGTACTGTATATACTCGAGTATAAGCCGACCCGAATATAAGCCGAAGCACCTAATTTTACCCCAAAAAACTGGGAAAACGTATTGACTCGAGTATAAGCCTAGGGTGTCCATCTGCATGCTTCACTGTGTCCATGACTAGACTGATGTTTAACATGGGAGTCTATGGAAGGAGTGCCCGGGTTTGAAAAATCGGTTCTCCCCGGCCATAGGTCTCCCAGACACCAAGCTTTGCACACTTATAGGAGGAGACATGGGGCTATATGTGTGCCAGGTTTGGGGTCCAGGGGACCTACGACCGGCCGGTAGCGGGTTCGCAAAGTCACCGGAGAAATTACAGTTTAACATTGGAGTCTATGGAAGGGGTGCCTGGCTTTAAAAAATCAGACTTACGGCCGGCCGGTAACGGGTCCCCAAAGTCCGGCAGATCAGGCGCAAAAAAAAACAACAGAGCAAGCAAGTGAGTGTGACAGATGGTCTCGGGAGGCAATTTCCCTGTTGCCCCCCCCCCTGGATCCGCCCCTGCTTGGTGTTGAGTTATGTACTTTAAGGTCATCACAGAGGACAAAGGGGCACTCTTTAGGTCTAGAGGAAAAGAGATTTCATCTTCAAATACGGACAGGTTTTTTCACAGTAAGAGCTATGAAAATGTGGAAAAGACTCCCTCCTGATTGCTTTAAAAAAGGCCTGAACTCTTTCCTAAATGTACATAGTATAACTGGGTACTAACATTTATAAGTAAAGTTGATCCAGGGAATATCCGATTGCCTCTTGGAGAATCAAGAAGGAATTTTTTCCCCTCTGTAACCAATTGGATCATGCTTTCCTGGGGTTTTTCACCTTCCTCTGCATCAACTGTGGGTATAGGATTGTGTATATGGGATTGTATGGTTGTTTTTTTTTTTGATTTGTTATTTTATTGGTTGAACTAGATGGACTTTTTTCAACATGACTATGTAACTCAACTTTTTTTTTTGCTCCAAATGCATAAAGTGCATTCTTGAATGCATTACATATTATGTCTTGTGAAAAATCACAAATAAATCATTATTATTATTATATTATTATTATTATTATACAGGGTTTATATAGCGCCAACAGTTTGCGCAGCGCTTTACAAAATAAAGGCAGGCATTACAGTTACATTACAATTTGGTACAAGAGGAATCAGAGGGCCCTGCTCATTAGAGCTTACAATCTAAAAAGGAAGGGTCAATTGATACAAAAGGTAATAGCTGTGGGGGATGAGCTGATGGAGGAAGTACAAAGTTAGTTAGAAGCAGGATAGGCTTCTAGTAGAGTTTTCAGGGATCATCTAAATATGGATAGATTAGGGGACAGTCGGACAGACTGGGGTAGGGAGTTCCAAAGGATGGGAGAAGCTCTGGAGAAATCCTGGAGGCGAGCATGGGAGGAGGTGACAAGGGAGCTAGAGAGCAGAAGGTCTTGGGAGGACCGAAGAGAGCGGCTTGGTTGGTATTTTGGGACTAGGTTAGTGATGTAGCTGGGGGCCAAGTTGTGGGTGGCTTTGTAAATTATTGTTAGTACTTTGAAATTTATTCGTTGGGTGAGTGGGAGCCAGTGGAGGGATTGGCAGAGAGGGGTGGAGGACACTGAATGGTTGGTAAGGTGTATGAGTCTTGCAGCAGCATTCATGATGGACTGAAGGGGGGATAGTCTATGTAAAGGTAATCCAATGAGGAGGGAGTTGCAGTAGTCGAGGCGAGAGATGACCAGGGAGTGAATTAGAAGCTTAGTGGTGTCATTAGTTAAAAAGGGGCATATTCTGGAAATGTTGCGGAGGCCAAGGTGGCATGATTTGGACAGGGATTGAATGTGGGCCTGAAAGGACAGTACAGAGTCTAAGGTTACCCCTAGCACCCTGGCATGTGGGGACGGACTGATAGATGTGCCATTGATCTTGATAGAGAAGTCAGGGGAAGGGCAACATGGGGGAGAAAATATTAAGAGCTCAGTTTTAGATAGATTCAGTTTGAGGAAGTGGTTTGACATCCAGGCTGATATGTCGGTTAGTAAATCCGTGATGCGTGAGGAGATTGATGGGGTGAACTGAGGGGCAGAGAATCAAGAATTAAAAAGGAACTGCCATAATCTATGTTGTGTGTTATGTTGCGGTTCTTCAAGGTGAATCCTGTGGGTTCAAAAGTCACGATCCTAACAATTTTATAGTGAATTTCATTGCTGGGCCAACTCAACCTGCATTCTTGTTCTTGTTATTGTGGCCTTTTTTGTCTTAATTTTATATTGTAGTTAATTTGAGGTCACTTTTAACTGTTGCCCTGTCCACAGCAACCTTTATTTAATTTTCCGTAGGGTTCCCATGTAAACATAAAAGAAAAAAATGGGCTTTAAATTAGGGAGGCAGTATTTTGGGTTTTTTGTTTCGTTTGGGAGAATATTTATTTTTATTTTATGCACGTGAGGTACCCTCCCCCCAATGTTAATGGCATGTAGTTTGATAGGGTACAGGAAGGATGAGCTACATTCTCCCTTTTTATTTTTGACAGTAGTTTGCCTATTAGCCCTAAACATGACCAGATCAGAACATGGTAGGTAGCCACACACCAGCAATCAGCCCAGTCACCATGTATAGAAGATCAGCTTGTCTCCTCCCAAGCCACGCCCGGCTAATGTGTTTGCTTTCATTTAACTCTAACACTGTTTAGTCCGTAGGAGAGTGAAATGCTTTAGAGGGGTGTGCCTTGGGAGGAGACAAGCTGAAGCCGATCTTTTATACTGTACATGGTGACTGGGCTAATTTCTGGTGTGCAGCTTCCTACCATGAGACTCAGCTCTAGAGGGTCAGGCAAAGTCTATTGGATGCCGACACATGGTAGCATTGGAGACACCAGGTTATTACATGTTGGCACTTGGAGTGGTGCTTTTGGACTTCCCCAGGGTCACCATGGGTAGACCTTACTAACAAGATTCAGATCTGTTGTTCAGATCTTATTGCAAGGTTTCCACTAGGGATGGGCCGAACGGACCCCATGTTCGGTTCGCACCAGAACTTCCAAACACCGCAAAAGTTCGGACCCGAATAACGAACCCCATTAAAGTCAATGGGACCAGAACGTCAAAAATCAAAAGTGCCCATTTTGAAGACTTAAATGCAAGTAATTGGGCATAGAATGGTTATAGGGGTCTGGGTCCTGCCCTGGGGGACATGTATCAATAAAAATAAAGTTTGTGAAAAACTTAATTTTTAAATGAGTGATTTTTTGATTTTTAAAGTGAAAGTCTAAAAATTAAAAATTCCTTCCAATATAGTGCCTGGGGGGTCCCTATAGTCTAACTGTAAAGTGGCAGATCTGTACCTAGTCTAGAATCTGCTGCAGCTATAATTACATTTATAAAGCCAAAAAATTTAATTTTTCCTGCAAACTGCCTTTATTTTGCTCAGCAACAGCTGGGGAGACAGTGTGTATGACGAGGCCACAATGTAGTGCACTGGGAACAAGATTAGATATTTTTGGGATACATTCTGGTGTCACTTTGACTTTGGATAGAAGTAACGGGTGTGTTAAAATTGGTCTTTGGGTGTCAGTGGTGACATCCCACCGTAACCCTATAGAGGTAATCTTGATGAAAGCAAGAATTGGCCTTGCTGTAAAAAAATGCAATGATATGCACCTGTCAGACAGGTGCAGAAAAATTGGTCTTTGGGTGTCAGTGGTGACTTCCCACCGTAACCCTATAGAGGTAATCTTGATGAAAGCAAGAATTGGCCTTGCTGTAAAAAATTGCAATGATATTTACCTGTCAAACAGGTGCTCAAAAATTGGTCTTTGGGTGTCGGTGGTGCCTTCCTACTGTAAAAAACACAGAAAAAACAAACTAGCGCTGTCCTCATACACAACATTCAGATTGTAACAGTCTATATAGAAAGTTCTCTTAGCTCTAGGTGCTGCAGCTCTCTCAAGAAACCACTGGGTGGCAGAATTGGTCTAAAATATATAAAGGAAAGAGAGCACAAAGCAACCCTAGTGTGATAACATTTAATGTTAAAAGGCAAGATCAAATCAAAGAAGGTTACACTCACAAACATGGAGCTCAAAGGTCGCACGTACAGCAATAGATGTCTCCCTTCCTGGCCTGTATGGATGGGTTGGCTCCCAAAGGCGAGTGATATGGATGTGGGATGTTATTGCGATCTCAGCTTCCTCATCGTGTCAGGCTGTGTTTTGCTGTAAAGCACGCGCACGGGCCCGCCGGTGCTGCATGACGTCACTCGTGGCCGTGAAGGGAACACAAGGTCTCTTGATGAAAACAAGAATTGGCCTTGCTGTCAAACAGGTGCTGAAAAATTGGTCTTTGGGGGCTAATTGTGCCCATGAAACTTATACCAAAAACATTCTTCCAGATGAAATGATTGAACAACCTCAAAAGCATGGCAGCCTCAAAGTCCTGCAGAGATTCCACATCCCAATAAGACTTAATCAGTGACATCGGCATCAGGGGCTTCATAGCTAGTAATCCAGGACTGATTCATTTTTATAAAATTCAAACGGTCCACAGAGTCTGTGGACAGATGCGTTCTATGAACAGTAACAAAACCTCCTGCAGCACTGAATGGCCATTCTGAAAGCACGCTGGATGCAGGGCAGCCCAACAACTCAATAGCATACTGGGCAAGTTCTGGCCAGTGGTCGATTCTCATGACCCAGTAAGTCATTGGATCGTCAGGAAAGCTCTCCATCTCTGTTTTGGCCCCGAGGTAATCGTCCACCATGTGATGCAGACTCTGCTGTTGGGATGTGGAAGCTGACAGCCCTGGGCGTCGAGGAGTAAAAAAAATCCGAAATGCCTCACTTAGGCGGACGCCTTCTCCAATGCTCCTTTCTTGACCAACAGAAGACTCAAAACTACGTTTTCCACCACACTGTAACCTACTAGAGTCAGGAAAAATGTTCAATAAAATCCTCTTTAATGTGTCCTCAAGAGATTTTATCCTCTGCACTCTCTGTGGGGACGAGATGAGTTCTGAGACCTTCCCCTAATAGCGGTGGTCAAGGAGGGTTGACAACCAGTAATCATCCTTCTCCTTTATGCCACATATTCTTGGGTCCTTTCGCAGGCTTTGAAGCATGAGGTTGCCCATGCGCCTCAAATTTGCAGAGGCTTGAGGAGCAGACTTCTCGGGGTCACTCAGGATGACAGCATCTGGAACTTCCTCCTCCCAGCCACATACTACTCCCAAGGGTCCTGGGGTTGGAAAGCCTTCGCTTACAGATTGACGCATGTCTTCCTCTTCTTCGAAGCCTATGAAAGTGCCAGAATCCTCCTCCTCATCCTCCTTTGTGTTCTGTGACATAGGAATGATGGCGTCTGGATAAAGTGGGCCTTGAAAGGAAAGGAAGTCCTCCTCTTCCTCCTGCTGCTCTACCTCCAGTGCCCTGACCATAATGCTACGCAGAGTCTGCTCCAGCAGGAACACAACAGGAATTGTGTCACTGATGCATGCACTGTCACTGCTCACCATCCTTGTGGCCTCCTCAAATGGTGACAATACAGTGCATGCATATTTAATGATCAGCCATTGGCATGGGGAAAAGAAGCCAAGGTGGCCTGAGCCTGTCATTGTGCCGTACTGACACAAGTACTCATTGACGGCCCTCTGCTGCATGTATAGCTGCTGCAGAATTCAAAAAGTTGTGTTCCACCAGGTGGGCATGTCACAAATCAGGCGGTTTACGGGCAGGTAGAATTCCCGCTGAATTTAATCCAACCGAGCACTGGCTGTGTATGACCGCCTGAAATGGCTACAGATTCTTCTGGCCTGCTTTAGTACATCTTGCAACCCTGGGTACGTACTTAGGAAATGCTGCACCACCAAATTGAGGACATGTGCCAGGCATGGCACATGTGTCAACTTTCCCTGTCTAAGGGCAGAGAGGAGGTTTGAGCCATTATCGGACACCACCATTCCTGGCTCCAGCTGGCGTGGTGTGAACTACCTCTGGGCCTGTCCTTGCAGAGCTGCAAGAATCTCTGCTCTGGTGTTGTTCTTGTCCCCTAAACAAACCAGCTGAAGCACTGCATGGCACCTTTTAGCCTGACTTTGGGAATAGCCCTTTGAACGCTTAGGGGGTACCTGATGTTCATAGGACAATTCTGCAGAGGAGGGCATGGAGGTGGTGGAGGAGGAGGAGGGGGTAGAGCTTACAGGTCTGGCATCATCACCACCAGCTGTACGGAGACGTGGGGTCACAACAAGCTGCAGCACCAAGCCATGTCCTGCATCCTTTCGAGTTGCAAGAAGCGTTACCCAGTGTGCTGTGAACAAAATATATTGTCCCTACCCATGCTTGCTGGACCACGTGTCAGCAGTAAGGTGGATTTTACAGCTGACTGCCTTGCCCAACGATGCCAGAAAATTCCCTTCCACGTGATGGTAGAGAGATGGAACAGCCTTTACGTGAAAAGTAGTAGCGACTGGGAACCTGCCATTGTGGTACAGCACATTGTGCGAATTCACGGAAGGGGGCAGAACCACCAGGCTGAAAGGCAGAAGTCGGAGAGCCAACAGCTTTGACTAGCTTGCATTCAGACGCTGGGAATGTGGGTGTCAGGGATTTATGTAATATAATGTATTTTTCCACTGCAGAAGATGGGGCAGAGAAATTTGCCAGCTACAGTCTACAGCTAGTGGTGTGCTGCTGCCAGATGAGCTGCTAGGACCTGGGATACCCTGTGCTATACCATCATCCCTGTCAGTGGAGGCTGCTGAAAGGTAATGACTCGGGATCACAGGGGCAGACTGAAGTGGGTAAGGAGGAGGGACAGATTTGTGCCCCTTTTGTGTGGCCTTTAGGTGCTCTTGCCAACGGGCTGAGTGGTTGGACGTTAAATTCCTTGTTAGGCATGTGGTACCCAAATGGTTGGTGTTTTTTGCCACGTTTGATGTGCCTGAGACACAGTTTGCAGATAGCAATAGTGCAATCTGCTGCAGATGTGCTGAAAAAGGCCCAGACAGCTGAGCTTTGGGGAGTGAGTCGGGAGATAACAGCTACAGAATGTGATGGAATAGGGTGGCTGCTCTCTACTCTTTCTTGATGTCGGCCTCCTTGGGGTTGTGCCGCCTCACCTTCAGTTTCCTCCTCTGCTCTATCTGGCACCCAAGTCCCATCAGTGATCTCATCATCATCTCCATCTCCTCCATCTTCTCCATCTTCATCATTACCACTGAAGACAACTTGGCAATACGCTGCGGCTTGGGGAACATGCCAATTTGTCTAACAGTGTTCCTCCCTCTCTCTAGGCTCATGTTCCTGTTATCCTCAACCTCAGAACCAACACCTGAATCCAGTAATGGCTGGACATCATCGAGGAACAAGTGGCTGACCCTGTGGTCAAATAACTCAGCTGACTCCTCAATGGCTGATGTTTGGGCTATGGCAGGAATAGATGAGGACAAGGAGGCAGGTTTATCCACTCTGGCAACTGCAGGGGACTGCACACTTGTCTCTGCTTGCGTGACAGAGGATGAGGAGAATGAGGAAGGTTTAGTAAGCCAGTCCACCACCTCCTCTGCATGCTGTGGCTGGATAGCACGGGAAAAAATCACTCAACAGAGGAAATTATGCCCTGGCTGAGGACTGACCACCACGTCCACCTTTGCCTGTGGACACATTTGTTGCTGGCCCCCTTACAGTGCCAAGGGAACGTCTGTCTCTCCTTGTTGTCCTCCCAGACATTATTGGGAGGGAGGGGGCGGTGCTTATAAGCAAATTAAAAGTTCAAATCTGTACGTAGATGCACTTTAATCAATGTAAGGAGGTGTTTGGTGCCCTTTAATTTGAGTACTCACACTACACAGACACACTCCACGGATACACTAATATATACTGCAATATTATGCGCCAAACGTACAGTGACGCATATAACTATATGGTGTTAAACTGGCAGTAACGCACGCAAAATTATATAGCGTTAAACTGGCAGTAACGCACACAGAACTAATTGGCGTTAAACTGGCAGTAACGCACGCAAGACAATATGGCGTTAAACTGGCAGTAATACACACAGAACGGTATGGCGTTAAACTGGCAATAACGCACACAGAAGTAAATGGCGTTAAACTGGCAGTAACGCACACAGAAGTAAATGGCGTTAAACTGGCAGTAACGCAATCAAATAGACGGTGTTCAACCATCACTACACTGACGCTATCTGAACTGTCCCTACTCTAGCTATACACTAATGTCAAGATTACTGACACAGGCTCACTACACTACACTGAAACTATCTGAGCTGTCCCTACTCTAGCTGAATGATGGTCCTCCTCACTACACTCACACTATCCCTAGACTGACACTAAACTAATATTCTGCACTGACAATTGAAGCAAAATAGCACAGTATAGCACACTAAGTAATAGCACTGAACAGAGCTCTGTGCTATCAAAATCACACTGAAAATGGCTGCCATTGAAAGAATACTTTTATACTGTGGAGCAGGAATGAGCCATGATTGAATAAAGTCATGATGACAGTGTCCAATCATGACTCTGACAGTGCTCTGTGCCCTGATTGGCTGAAGCTTTCACTGCTTCAGCCAATCAGGGCTTGCAATGCACTGTTCAGCGCCGCACTGCATTGTGGTCCGTTCGGGGGGCCGAACAAACGGTCGAACGACCCGTTTGTTCGGCTGTTTACTGAACGACCGAACAACAAAATTCCATTGAGTCATAAAAATTAGGAACAATGGTCTGCCAATTACTTGACTGAGTTCCTTAAGGACCCTCGGGTACAAGCCATCTAATCCAGGTGACTTATTAATGTTAAGTTTTTCAAGTCTATTCTGAATTCTATCCTCTGTTAGCCATGAGGGTGCTTCCTGTGATGTGTCATGAGGATAAACCTTGCAGTTTTGGTTACTGAAGCCCCGTTTCCCTCGTGAAGACTTAGGAGAAGAATAAATTCATTACCTTTGCCATCTCTCCATTCTTTGTAACTAGGGATGAGCCGAACACCCCCCCGTTCGGTTCGCACCAGAACCTTTGAACGGACCGAAAGTTTGCGCAAACTTTAGAACCCTATTAAATACAATGTACGCGAACGTTCGAAATCTAAAGTGCTAATTATAACGGCTAATATGCATGTTATTGTCCTAAAAAGTGTTTGGGGACCCGGGTCCTGCCTCACGGGACATGTATCAATGTAAAAATAATTTTTGAAAACAGTCGTTTTTTCAGGAGCAGTGATTTTAATGATGCATAAAGTGGAAAAAAAAAGTGAAATATTCCTTTAAATCTCGTACCTGGGGGGTGTCTAAAGTATGCCTGTGAAGTGGCACGTGTTTAGAACTGTCCCTGCACAAAATGACATTTCTAAAAGGAAAAAAAGCCATTTAAAACTGCTTGCGGCTTTAATGTAATGTCTGGTCCCAGCAATTTGGATGAAAATCATTAAGAAAAATGGCATGGCTATCCCATCACCCCACCCCCCACCCCAGCCCATTACCAGCCCCTTTGGGTCTTGTATGGATATTAAGGGGAACCCCGCACCCAAAATAAAAAAAAAGACCCTATATACTCTGAACAGCAGTATACAGGCGGTGCAAACAAGACAGGGACTGTAGGCTTGTTCTTAAGTACAATCTGTTTGTAATTTGGAACAGGTACATTTTTAAAGTCTAGCTCTAGCCCAAAAATCTATTTTTAAGCTTTTTGGAGAACATAGGGAAGGGTTATCACCCCTGTAAGATTTGTTTTGCTGTCTGTGCACCTGTTCAGAACATTTCACCTCACTTTCCATCCCAATGACAAATGTTTTTGGAAAATTTGGGGTTTTTATTGAAACAAGGATTGGTGATAAAGCATCAGTGGAGAGGAGACAGCTTTTTCCCACATTAACTCTTATAGGAGAGAATTTGCTTTCCTAGGGGTAGATTTCCTCTCACTTCCTGTTGTCTCCTTCCGTTTGCAAGAAGGAGTCGTTTGTAAGTTGGATGTTTGAAAGTAGGAGCCTGCCATATATACTCTGCAGAAATTTGCTCCTTAGGTGTTGGTGTTGTCACAACACTGTAAGCCCTCACAGTTACTCTTGGTGGGCGCTGGAACGCCCTGCTGTCAACTATTATATCAGGAATTGTATTTACATGCCACTGTTAAACAGTGGTAGGAAAAATTGGGCCTTTGGTGGTGGCGGTGGTGCTAGTGCCACAACACTGTAAGTCCTCACAGTTACTCTTGGTAGGCGCAGGAATGGGCCCAGCTGTGAAATATTAGATCAAGAATTGTAATTACATGCCCCTGTTGAACAGGGGCAGAAATGTTGGGTCTTAGGCACTGGTGCTGGTGCCACAACACTGCAACCCCTCACAGATACTGTACTTAGAGCGCAGCAATGAGCCCTGTTGCAAAATATTGCATCAAAAATTGTAATTACACGCCCCTGTTAAACAGGGGCTGAAAAATTGGGCCTTAGCCACTGGTGGCGGTGCCCAGAACCAAAAATGTTCTTTCAAGCTATCAGCATGATTATTGAGGAGGAAGAGGATAGTCACTCAGCATAACAGTATAGTCACTCTGCATCAGCATAGGCAGTAGGCTTGTGCAATTCATTTCGTAACGAATCGAAATTCGTCCGAATTTAGCAACTTCCGGACATTCGGAAGCATTCGAATTTCCGAACAAAGCAATTACGAATAAAACCGAATCCGAAATAAATTATATCGCAAATAGCGAATGCCCGAATGTCTTCGACATAATTCATTATGAAAAAAGTTACCAATGTACGAATCCATTCGAAGCACAATAACACTCTGCTCTGCTCTCTGCTTCTCCCTCACCGTGCTGAACTCCCTCTCAAAATGGTGTACAGGGGCGGAGGCTATAGCCGCATGTAAAAAACAAAAGCAAAATATGAGATTTTGAATCGTTACAAATAACCGCTATGTATTTAGAAAAGTACAAATCCATTCGAAGCACATTAGGCATAATAGGCAGCGTCGTTGTGAGAGAGACACGGAAAATTACGAATCAACAAACCCAGAATCGACGAAAAACAATGTACTCTACCGAAAGTACGAATTATAAATCAACTAAAAATAAGGCTTACATTAATATGAATCATTCCGATTTAACGAAAATTGTCGCTTGCGAAAATACAAATTAGTCCGAACACGAAAAATCCCGCCTAGCAAAATTACGAACGACTACGAATCAACAGGACCGAAAAGAAACGAACCGAAACTAAACAAATTTTTCCGTTGGCAGTCTTGAAGAGATCTGACATTTCAAAGAAAATTATTCTGTTACATCAACATCAGGTGCCTGGTTGCTGGTGGTGATCCAAGAATGATTCATTTTTATAAAGGTCAGACGATCGACCGAGTCGGTTGACAGGCGCACCCTGTGATCGGTTACAAAGCCTCCAGCAGCACTGAATGTGCGTTCCGAAAGAACGCTGGATGCAGGACAGGTCAGTATCTCAATTGCATACTGTGCAAGCTCTGGCCAGTGATCCATCCTCAAGACCCAGTAACCCAGAGGATTTTCGGTGGGAAAGGTGTCCAAGTCTGATCTTGCCCCTAGGTATTCCTGCACCATGTAAACCAGACGCTGGCGATGGTTGCTGGAACCGATCATACCTTGGGGCTGCGGACTAAAAAATTGTCTGAACGCATCGGTCAGACGGCCACCTTCTGAACCGCTCCTTCTTTGACTGACCATAGCCTCAGCAACACGTTGTCTAGGACCAGGAATTTGTAACCTCCCAGTCTCTGGGAACGCGTTGCACAGACCTTTCTGCAAGGCCTCCCGAAGATGCCTCATCCTCTGCTCCCTCTGCGATGGCAAGATAAGGTCCGCAACCTTACCCTTGTAACGTGGATCAAAGAGGGTTGCCAGCCAGTAATGATCCCTCTCCTTGATCGTACGAATATGAGGATCCTTACGCAGGCTTTGCAGGATCAGGGAGGCCATGCAGCGTAGGTTTGCTGAGGCATTCGGTGCTGAGTCCTCTGGTTCACTGAGGACGACATGATCCGCAGCCACCTCCTCCCAGCTATGTACAAGTCCATGGGTGTCTTGGGACTGTAATTGATCCCTTGAAGACTGCTGCTGATGCTGAGTGCTAGTCTCCACCTCCATGCTGACACAATCCTCCTCCTCCTATTCCTGTGTGATAGCCGGGCCAGCAGGAACACTGTCTTGATAAAGGGGGCCTTGAGAGGTAAGGAAGTCCTCCTCTTTCTGCCTCTGTTCTGCCTCAAGTGCCCTGTCCATTATTCCATGCAGCGTGTGCTCCAACAGGTGGACAAGAGGGACAGTGTTACTGATGCATGCACTGTCACTGCTCACCATCCTAGTGGCCTCCTCAAATGGTGCCAGGACAGTGCATGCATCCCTGATCATGGCCCACTGGCGTGGGGAAAAAATCCAAGCTCCTCTGACCCTGTCCTGGTAACATATTGCAACAGATACTCATTGATGGCCCTCTGCTGCGTGTGCAGCCGCTGCAGCATGGCCAACGTAGAGTTCCACCTGGTGGGCATGTCTCAGAATAGGCGGTTCTTGGGCAGGTTGTAATCCTTTTGCAGCTCAGCCAGCCGAGCACTGGCATTATATGACCGTCGGAAATGCCCACAGAGTTTCTTGGCCTGCTTCAGGACCTCCTGTAAGCCCGGGTACCTGCCCAAGAACCGCTGCGCCACCAAGTTAAGGACATGAGCCAAACAGAGCACATGGGTCAGTTGTCCCCGTCGGAGGGCGGAGAGGAGGTTGGTGCCATTGTCGGAAACCATCTTTCATAGCTTAAGCTGGCATGGCATCAACCACCTCTGAGCCTGCCCCTGTAGAGCTGACAGAATCTCTGCCCCAGTGTGGCTCCTGTCCCCCAAACACACCAGTTCAAGCACCGCATGGCATCTTTTTGCCTGCGTACTGGCGTAGCCCCTTGAACGCCTACGGAGCACCGTTGGTTCCGAGGACAAATCAGCACAGGAAGAGGCCATGGAGGAAGAAGAAGAGGAGGGGGTGGAGGAGAGAGGTGTGTCAGAATCACCAGTAGTAACATTTTGGAGGCGTGGTGGCGGAACAACCTCCAACACTACTGCACCTTGTCCTGCATCCTTCCCAGCTGCCAGCAGAGTCACCCAATGCGCCGTGAAAGATAGGTAACGTCCCTGTCCATGCCTGCTGGACCATGAGTCAGCGGTAATATGCACCTTACCGCTGACCGCTCTGTCCAGCGAGGCCAAGACATTGCCTTCCACATGCCGGTAGAGAGCCGGAATTGCCTTCCGTGAGAAAAAGTGGCGTTTGGGAACCTGCCACTGAGGAACCGCACATTCCACAAACTTACGGAAGGGGGCAGAGTTTACCAACTGAAAAGGCAGCAGTTGAAGTGCTAGCAATTTAGCCAAGCTACCATTCAACCGCTGGGCATGTGGAGGGCTGGGAGCAAACTTCTTGCGGCGGTGCAGCAGCTGGGGCAGGGAAATTTGCCTGGTACAATCGGACGCCGGTGTACCGATAGCAGATTGCCTGCAAGTACTTGGCTGTGACACACCTAATTCTACACCTTCATTCCTCTCAGTGCAGGTTTCAGAGAGGACTGAAGGTATAGTGGGGTTGGAGATCCCAGCTGATGAGGAGCAGGGAGAGGTGCGCCTTGTTCTTTGGTGTGGGTCTTTTAGGTGTGCTTGCCAACGGACTGCATGGCAGGTCGACATATGTCTGGTCAAGCACGTGGTGCCCAAGCAGGTGATGTTTTGGCCACGCGAGATATAGAGAATAACTGTATCCAGGTGAGCTTTAGGTGAATGCTATGCAAAGCACACAGTAGTACACTAAGTGAAACACTGACTGTCTGCAGCTAGCACAATCACCGGCCTGCCTGTCACAGTATAGAGAATAACTGTATCCAGGTGAGCTTTAGGTGAATGCTATGCAAAGCACACAGTAGTACACTAAGCGAAACACTGACTGTCTGCAGCTAGCACAATCACCTGCCTGCCTGTCACAGTATAGAGACTAACAGGAACGGATCTAGCTAAACCCAATACAGTGTATAAATATATATACACAACACCTAGGATGCATATATATCCTCTACACCAGTGGTTCTCAACCTTCTAGTGCCGTGACCCCTTGATAAAATTTCCCAAGTTGTAGGGACCCCCAACAGTAAAATTATTTTTGTAGCACGGGTTGTCAGCACCCAAGGCAAGACAAGTAATTTGCGCCCCTAACCCATGGACATTTAGCGCTCCCTGAGTCCCTTCCACTCGTACAATATTAAAACCCCTTATGGTACATTTTAGGATGTACCACTCTTTCTCTTTTCCTTTCGTTCCCTTTTATCTCCCTCTCCTAATTTCTTGTCCCCCCCATCCCTCTCTAGTTGTCTTTCTTGTTCTTTCTCTTATTCTTTCTCTCCCTTTTTCTTTGTTCCTCCCCTTCTTTTCCTCTCCCTTCCATGTATTCTCTATTTGTATTTTTTCTCTTACTCCTTGGTGGGGGGGTGGGATGAGTGGCAGTGCTGGGGGGAGTTCTGATCGGCCAACTTAGGTGCTCTTAATCAAGGTCATCTGCTGATCTGAGAACTGTAGTGAGGACTTTTAATGGCAACTCTAATCACAGGTAGTGTTACTCACTGTGTCTCCGACTTTGTGGTGTCTTGTAACAGTGACACATATGTCGAAATCAGGAGATAGGGTCTCCTCCAGCCCCTCCCACTTCACATTCCTCACCAGTCAGCTGACCTCTACTTTCTGCCCCCTAGCCATGCCATAAACTGAACGGGCGGCTGCGTGCTCCAGGAACAGCCCAGATAGGCAGCCACAGACTCCAAGGACAGCATCGGCTTCAGGAACAGCCCAGGATTTGGTGACCCCTGGCAAATCATCATTCGACCCCCAAGGGGGTCCCGACCCCAGGTTGAGAACCACTGCTCTACACATTGTAACAGCAGCTAACTGACTCGCCTGCCTGCTCTATCTAACTCAATATAAATGACACTGTCTCTCTCTCTGTAACTGTCTCTTTCACAAACGCCAACACACTACACAAGGCCGACTTCCAGGCGGCCTTATATAGTGTGGGGCGTGTACCTACTCCTCTGAGCCATGATTGGCCAAAGCCACCCTGGCTTTGGCCAATTACGGCTCTCTGTACAGACGGCGCTGTGATTGGCCAAGCATGCGGGTCATAGTGCATGCTTGGCCAATCATCAGCCAGCAATGCACTGCGTTGCCGCAGTGAATTAGGGGTCGTGACACGCCACTCGAATTTGGCGCGAACGGACCATAATGTTCGATCTTCGTCGAACGATCGAACAGCCGATGTTCGAGTCGAACGTGTGTTCGACTCGAACATGAAGCTCATCCCTATTTGTAACCAGATTCCCTTCATCATTCTTTATGGGGCCAATATGATCTGACCTCCCCTTTTACTATGTATATACTTAAAGCATTTCTTGGGATTTTTTTACTCTCCTCCACTATGTGCCTTTCATGTTCTATCTTAGCCGCCCTGATTGCACCCTTACATTTCTTATTGCATACATGTTGGAATGCTGATGATGACCCCTTAGCCTTGTATTTTTTGAAGGCTTTCTCCTTTGCTTTTATATGCATTTTTACGTTGGAGTTAAGCCACCCAGGACTTTTTTTAGTTCTTTTAAATGTATTTCCCATTGGGATGCAGTGGCTAATACCCTTTTTTAATATGCTCCTAAGGCACAACCATTTTTCCTCCGTGTTCTTTGTTCCTAAGATTTTATCCCATTTAATATATTTTATCAAAGAGCGTAGTTTATGGAAGTTGGCTCATTTGAAATTCAGTGTTTTTGTATTCCCCTTATGTTTCTTATTTGTGTGATTTATACTGAAACAAATTGACCTGTGATTACTGTTTCCTAAATGTCCCCGTATTTCCACATCTGTGATCAGTTCTGTATTGTCGGTAATCACTAGGTCTAGTAACGCTTTGTTTCTTGTTGGTGCATTTACCATCTGACTCATGAAATTGTCCTGCAAGACATTTAGGAAATGGCAAGCTTTAGACAAATGCGCGGATCCTTCCGCCCAGTCTATGTCTGGATAATTAAAATCCCCCATTAAAATGACACTTCCCATCCTTGCCACCCTTCCAAACTTTGATAGGAGGTCCGACTCCCCCTTCTCCCTCTGGTAAGGGGGCCTATAGCATATTCCCAGTATTATTTTCCCCTTGGTTTCCCTTTGTAGCTCTACCCATACGGATTCCACCTCCTCCCTTGCTCAATTAGTGATGTTGTCCCTCACATTCACTTGTGCATCATTTTTGATATACAGGCATACCCCTCCCCCTTTTTTACCCTCCCTATCTCTGCGATTTAGGAAATACCCTTGAATGGTTGCCAGCCAATCATGAGAGCTGTTAAGGTCAATTACTTCATGATGAGTGTTGCAAATGCTTCATTGTAGGTGACAGCAATGACCTCAAATCAAAGAAAATAGAAGGGGAAGGATTTAGGGTTGAATTACTGTGGCTAATGATGACTATTGTATCTGTAGGCTACAAAAGTTGCTTTCCTTTTTTGCGGAAGGCTTAACTATTTCTGGAAGTTTTTCTTTTTCTTCCAAGCAAAACTTTATTTTGAGGATTACAAACATATTACTCTAATGCACAAAACCACATTTTAAATTAAAGCTCAAATCCAGGCAGGAATAAAAGACACAAACTAGTGCAGATCTGTATACATGTATTCATCAATAAATGTATATATATGAATTTGTCTTGGTGTCAGCCTCTTGCAATCTCTGTACAGCACAGCTCAAATTAGGAGAGGTAACACAAAGAACCAATCAGATGTGCTGCAATGCAAAATGATAGACTGATAGGAGGAAAAATAGAGTGAAAGAGAGATGAGCTCATTAGGATGCTGCATCTCCTTACACTTTCCAGTCACAGGATGGGGGTGGGAATGAAAACGACAAATTAAAAAAAAATACAGCAAAGAAAAATGTGGTCCTCTTTCCAGACAGGACTGTGCGGTGTGGCAGAGCTAAGTAAATCACAGGACTGGATAAACAGAAATACAAATACCTTGCCAAGAAAACAACTCTCACATGGTTATTTTATCTGTGTATTTAGCTGTTTGTCTGAAGTTTGTCTTCAAATCAAAAATGTATTATTTTTTATGGCCAACGTAGGTTTTGCTTTGTTTGAAGTATATATTGTAACTGGCATCACATGTTTGTGTAGCACCCTCTACCATAGGTAGGTGCTAGGTAGGATGTTTTGTGAGGTAGAACTGTCAGTGCAGGTAGGCCTGCTTGTTTTGATCTGGGGCAGGGAGTGGTTAGTGTAGCAGTGGGTGTGACCACCTGTGCTTCAGTACTTGGGCACCTCCCCTGCTTCCAGGGAGATTGTTCTGGAAGAGGGGCATGGCCAGGGCTGGAGTGACAGGCAGCTCATGTGAGGATCCCTGACCAATCCCCACTTGGTATTGGCAGGGGGCGGACCTCCCAAATAGGCTGAGGTAACAGCTCACTGGGGAGGAGTTGTCGGCCGGGTGACGTGTAGAATGGAGTGCTTATAGCAGCAGGGGCCCAATCCCCATCTGGGGGGGTGCGAGGCCCAGCAGAGGAGCCCGGGAGATCTGGGAGGGAGCCTCAACCTTACACGGTCATTGAAGAGGTCTCCTGGAACAGAGGGGCTGAAGAAGCTATTGGAAGGCATGTCCGGGTAAAGTTCTCCACCATGGACATGGGGCAGGTGAAGGTTGGTGAGTGTGACACAGTGGATGTTATGGATGAGGAATGCCAGGGGAGCTGGGTGCAACGCCAGAGGAGAGACTGTGTGATTCGTGTCAAGTCGCTGTGGCCTACGGGCGCAGGATTTGCAGGCCTGACTAGCTGGGATCAGTAGTCCATCAAAGCTGCTAAATTGCTAGGCCTCCGGGCAGAGGTACTGCAGGCCTCTGGCCTAGTAACTACGCGGCCAACTACCACCAAATGCAACTAATTACAGCCAGCAAGCTGGGATTATTCAGAGTGATCCCCTTTTTGTATGAAGATGATGGAACAGAGAGACTAACAGGTTATAGTGGATGTATGTGCAGGAGGGAGAGAAAGATCCTGGGAGCAACAGTCTGCAGGAGATGTGCAGTGGCAAAGCATGTTATGTGGGCATCCCATATTTCCTTTCCCCCAACCAAGTTATATCCCCCCCAAAAAACAAAAACAAAACAATGCAAATGACTGTTCATTGTCTCTGAAGTGATAGATGAAGGTCTGGCAGGGTGATATGGTGGATGTTAGTAACTAGTAGCAACCAAGCGCTACATTTGAAAATGACTTGTGATTTTAGGTTTTATATCAAAACATTTAATTTAAATGCTTCAGTAATAAAATATGATTAGTGAGTCCATCCATACCCCACCTCTTTCAGCTGAACAAGTGCAAACTACATGCTTTGCTAATTTCTAAAGGTTAAGCATGGCATTTCCTGACCTTTATGAAAGTTGAAGTGCCTGCAAATTAGGCCATTTATTGGGAAGACTTAAGCAACGAAGGTATTAAAATTTAAAGTACATTAATTACTATCCATTCACATTTTATACTATTGTATAACTCCTAGTGAGTAAATTAATGGATGGAACATGGTAAGGTAATTACACCAGTCCAACCTCTGTCAATCAAGTCATTTTTCTGCAATCTAATAATTTTCTTTACCTGCAGTGCAAAATATTTGCACTTTTTTTTCTAAATATGTATTCCAAGTTTGAACAGCTTAAGAAATGTGTATTGATTTCTTTTTCTTCTCTGTGCGACAGCAGAAAAACCAAAAAAAAAAACCAAAAAAAAAAACTTTAATCTATTTACAATTAACGGGCAGAGAAAATTGCTCATTTAATTCCAGTGGTCATTGAGCTGTGTGAATCTTCATCAGGGTTGTACTGACTGATGTCTCTGTACATTGCTTTGCTTATTTGTTTGATAACGTAAATGATAATGAAAAAAATAAACTGTCTGCTCTTGAAAGCAAATTGAATTGATAAATCTAAGAGGTGACCTATTTATAAAAGCTTGAATAAATAAAAGTTTGAATCTCTGCAACATTTTTAAGTCCAAGCTAATTATATTTGCATACAAATTACAACAAGATATGGTAGATTTATTACCCTTGTTCCATTTTATAATATATTCAAATATCGACCAAATAAGACTTCTAATCCTATTGGGTGATAGTTTGTTGTTATTTTATTTTACAATGTGTATATTTATATTCATTATAGCCCATATGTGTAACTTTATTTCAGCAGACTATACAAATAAAGCATGTAGCTATTATGCTTTTAAAATGTAAATATACTTAAACTGGAGTTCCACCCTCAAAACCCTGGCTTTTTATATTTTTCTTTAATTTTAGTAGGTATATATCTTTTTTTTTATCTATCTGGCTCAGCTTTAGGCCCATGCAATGATGTCAGGAAATATATAGGGAGATCAATTTGGTCCTTTTGCTGTAATTCCATTTCTGCCTATGGCAATAATTTTTCTACTAGATCTCAACACGTACATCCACATATAACACATAAAAAAATGTCCAGTGCTATTTGTGTGACTTTTTGTATTTAAAAATATTAGTTAATCTTACCTGGATATAAACCTCATAGCCTCTTTCGTCAATTTTTGTGTAAGGTTTTCATATAATAATGGTTGCTGGATAATCTGGTAGTTTTTCATCAAAAAACAATTGAAGTAACGGAAGTTCCAAAAGTAGAAAATCAAGGGAACCATAAAGATAATGATGCACCAAAGAAAGTAGAATAAGAGTCTCCAGGATGTTTTAACATGTCCAGTGTAGTTAAGAAAAATAAGGGTTACCAGGGTAAGGCAAGCAATTGCAAACATTTTTTTTATGATTTCGACTAGTCCAGTGACAAAAACACTTCCATTCCCTGGTATGCAGTCCCGCAAATGTGTTGTTGTTGTTCCATAAAAATAATCAAATCCATGATTTAGTGGGTGGTGATGAAAATCATTGTTTCTCTCCTTATTCAGTCCAAGATGCCATTTTCCTACAAGTAAATATGGAAACAAAGATATGTTATTACCATGCCTAATTATTTTGTACAAATACAATATTTCTTTATTTAAGATTTACCTTTTATAGAAGCTCCCACTACCAGTAAGGCTGGGTGTAGAGAGGACTATTTTTATTCCTGTCTGACAAAACAACAGTCACTTCATTTTATGTACAAATACCATTATTAACAATTTATAAAATGGAAATCATCAAACACAATAGTTTGTCATCATGACCAAAAACAGATAGACAAGATCTGTTATCAATGAGAATGACTGCTTATAATTAAAAAATAAAATGTCTATTACAATATGATCACAACTTTTAAGGAGTCACCATGTTCTGGTTGTTCAGGTCAGCCTGAAAACAGAGGTATTTGTTCACATCAAACTATAGTAAAGCACAATTTAGTTTGAAATGATCTACTGCATGATAGTTTTATTTTTTTTTCATATGAAAGCAATGTTAAAGTGTATCTATATTTAGACTAGAAATGGAGCAAATAAGGTATATTCATTGTTATGCCGCGTACACACGACCGTTTTTCATGACGAGAAAAATGCAATTTTTTTATTTGGTCATTAAAAACGATCGTGTGTAGGCTCCAAAGCATTTTTCTCAACGTGAAAAATGGGCATAAAATTTTTTGAACATGCTTTATTTTTTCTCGTCGTTTTTCACATCGTCGTTTTTCTCATCGTGAAAACCGGCCGTGTAGCTTTAACAACATGAAAAAAATGCGCATGCTCAGAAGCAAGTTATGAGACGGGAGCGCTCGTTCTGGTAAAACTAGCGTTCATAATGGAGATAGCACATTCGTCATGCTGTAACGGACTGAAGAGCACGAGGCTGAAAAGCGCGAATCGTCTCTCACCAAACTTTAACACAAGGATCAGCAAAAGCAGCCCAAAGGGTGGCGCCATCCGAATGGAACTTCCCCTTTATAGTGCCGTCATACATGTTGTCGAACGTGTTGTACGTCACCACGCTTTGCTCGAGCATTTTTTTTCATGATCGTGTGTAGGCAAGGCAGGCTTGAGAAGAATCACGTCGAGAAAAACTTAGTTTTTTCAATGACATTAAAAACGGTTGTGTGTACGCGGCATTAGAGTTTACATACTCTTTACATATTCAGTAGTGTTGAGATCTCATTGTGGGTATTTTGGACCAGTCTTCCACTGTTGTCACTAATATTAGGGATAAGCTCAAGGTTTAGTCCAAACGCAGGTTCAGACCAAACTGTGCTTGTTTAGACGTCTCACTGAATGCTAGACTTTCTGCTCATTCAGCAGGAACCGAACATCATGCATAGTAGTAGTATTACTATTACTATAATTTATGACAGCTTCCTGGCAATGGTCATTAGGAAAGCTTTGCTGGACAATGTATTTGACAATGGATTTACATATCGAAAACTTGTAAAACTTTTTAATAATGTTTTAACCACAGGAGGACATGGTGGGGCTAGGGAAGGAGTGACTGATGCCATTGAGCCGATGGAAGAGGCCACTTTGGCAGCTGCTTTGCCAGACAAAGTACCCTGAGCCTGGGTGAGAGAGGATGAGGAGGATGAAGACGGCTTGGTCATCCACTCTACCAAGTCTTGGCATGTTGCGGCTCAACATGGCCAGCTGCCGAAAAGAAGGACAAGCGTGTCCCACGGCCACGTGCTGATGAGGATGCACTGTGTCCACGACAAGCACTGTTGCCTCTAGACACAGAGCCTGCTTGCCCTCTTTTATTGCCTCGTGACTGTCTGCCTCTCCTTGTTTGCCTTCCAGACATACTAATGGCCTGCAGTGACATGTAGCTGCACAAAAGTGGCATATATATAGTGATAATGCAGCTATCAGAATCAACTGCCTGCTGTGGTATTAGTATGCAGCAATTGTCTTCAGTTAGTTTTAGGTGAACACTGTGCGGAGGACACAGTACACTAACTGAAAATACTTGCAGATCTCTGCCTGTGGTTTTATTATGAGAACACCACAAATTGTATTCAGGTTCCTTTAACCACTTCAATACAGGGCACTTATACACCTTCCTGCCCAGACCAATTTTTAGCTTTCAGCGCTGTCGCACTTTGAATGACAATTGCGCGGTCATACTACACTGTACCCAAACAATTTTTTTTATAATTTTTGCCCCACAAATAGAGCTTTCTTTTGCTGGTATTTGATCACCTCTGCGATTTTAATTTTTTGCTAAACAAATAAAAAAAAGATGTATATAAGTAATCTCGCGCCTAAAGAGTCAATTTATTCTGGTAAGCTGCTTTATTTACCATGAGCACTATCGGGTGTTTTATAATAAATTGGTGAAGGTTGTCACTTCAAGCAATTTCTTTGGTTGGATCAAGATGATATTCAAGGATTTATTTCACTTCTTTCAATATATGGACAATTGGAATACATAGTTCACTAAATATTTATTGGCACATTCAGTTATCATCATTGGCACTGCATGCTTGAATATTTATATTTGTTTATATCAACGAGTGGTTCATCTATGTATTATTATGTTTTGTTCATTTTATGGTTTGCACTTATCATCTTATGCATTAAGGGCACGGCATTTCAGGTTGATCTAAGCGGCCGTTTGAGCGACTAGGTCAGCCAGTGCAGTTTACATAGGTTGGCTGGTGTTAATAGGGTTTTTAAATTTGTAATTTGTTTACCATTATTGTGATTTATTATTGGTTTATAGCGCCCCCAACATATTTGCAATAATTTGCACATATAACCATTCACAAATAAAAAAAAGACGAAAAATTTTGTTTCATTTACAAAACTTTGTAAATACGTAAGTTTTCTCCTTCCCTGATGGGCACTGATGGGGCTGCACTGACGGGCACTGATAAGGTGGTACTGATGGGCACCGATGAGGTGGCACCAAAGAGGTGGCACCAAAGAGGTGGCACTGATGATGGGCACTAATATGCGGCACTGATGGGCACTGATAGGTGGCACGGATGGGCACTCATAGGCGGCACGGATGGACACTGATCGGCGGCATGGATGGGCACTGATAGGCGGCATGGATGGGCACTGATAGGCGGCACAGATGGACACTGATAGGCGGTATGGATGGGCACTGATAGGTGGCATGGATGGGCACTGATAGGTGGCACTGATGTACTGTAATGTATTGTACTGATGGATGCCAATCAGTGCCAAACAATAATGCCTGCCAATCAGTGATGCCCATTGTGGGCACTGATTGGCATCCCTGGTGGTCTAGGGTCACATACCTGGTGGTGACATCCCTGGTGGTCCTAGTGGCATCCCTGCTGGTCCAGTGTGGGCATCCTCGGGGGGGCTGCGCTGATAATCGATTAGCAGAGACCCCCCCTGTCAGAGGAGCAGCCGATCGGCTCTCCTCTACTCGCGTCTGACAGATGCGAGTGAGGAAAAGCTGATCACCGGCTCTTCGTGTTTACATCGTGATCAGCCGTGATTGGACATGGCTGATCACGTGGTAAAGAGTCTCCGTCAGAGACTCTTTACCTAGATCGGTGTTGCGGGGTGTCAGAATGACACCCCGCAACAACGATCGCCGCGATGAGCGCCCCCGGGAGCGCGCAGCGGCTCTATATCCTGATCACGTCATTTGACGTCCGGTCAGGATATTGAAACCACTTTTCCGCCGTCATTTTGTAATAGGGCGTGCGGCAAGTGGTTAAGTGAACGCTGTGCAAAGGACAGAAGAACACTACATGAAATTAATGCAGCTCCCTGCCTGTGGTTTTATTATGAGAACACCACTAACTGTATTCAGGTAAGCTTTAGGTGAACGCTATGCAAAGCACACAGTACACTAAGTGAAACACTGACTGCAGCTAGCACAATCACCTGCCTGCCTGTCACAGTATAGAGAATAACAGGAACGGATCTAGCTAAACTGAATACAGTGTATAAATATATATACACACAACACCTAGGATGCATATATATCCTCTACACACTGTAACTGCAGCTAACTGACTCGCCTGCCTGCTCTATCTAACTCAATATAAATGACACTGTCTCTCTCTCTCTCTCTGTAAGCTCTCTTTTTAACCAACGCCAACACACTACACAAGGCCGCCTGGCCTTATATAGTGTGGGGTGTGTACCTACTCCTCTGAGCCATGATTGGCCAAAGCCACCCTGGCTTTGGCCAATTACGGCTCTCCGTTCTTACCGCACTGTGATTGGCCAAAGCATGTGAGTCATAGCCAATCAGCCAGCAATGCACTGCAGTGCCGCAGTGAATTATGGGCCGTGACGCGCCACTCGAATTTGGCGCGAACGGCTCATAATTTTTGCAATTCGGCGAACAGCCGAACAGACGATGCTCATCCTTACTCTCTACGTGCTCTTAATCTTGCTATATTTCTTCGTTAATTTAAACTTTCCACTTTTCCCATCTCTTAGAAAATCCCTCTCTAGTATCTTCATGACTGTGTCTTAGATATTCCATGTTCTGTATCTCTTCTATTTTGTCAAACCACTCCCTGATTTTTGGGCTTTCTACTTCTTTCCATTTCTTCGGTATCAGACTTTTTGCAGCATTCATCATGTGTATTATCATTGAGTTTCTATATTCCTTTATCGGGATATCTACTCCATGAAATAGACATGTCCATGGTTCCTCAGGTAGGTCTATGTTAGTAATCTCCTTGATATAACTTAATATTTTCTTCTAGTATGTTCTAATTTTAAGGCATCCCCACCATATATGGGCCATAGTTCCCATTTGTTTGCATCCCCACCAGCACTCTGTTGTTTGTCCTATTTGGTACTTCTCTAGTATATCTGGTGTTCTATACCACCGGGTTATACATTTATAGTTCATTTCCACCATCCCGTTGTTTACTGATGATCCATGTACTAGTTTCAAGATTCTTCCCACTTCTTGGTTCTTTCCTCGTTTTCCCAGTTCCTTCTCCCAATTTTTTATAAATGTCAGGACTTCCAGCTCTTCTACTTCCATCAGGATTTTATATATCCGAGATATATTCCCACGTGTTTTTTTAGTGGTACATAATCGCTCTATTGGTGTTAGAGTGTCACCTTCTCTTAATGGGTGGAGAAGTGCTGCTATAAAATGCTTGAGCTGGAAGTACCTCCATTCATCAATCTCAATCAAATCTTTTTTTATTTTTAACTCTTGTATAGTGTAAATTTTTCCCCCTTGTATTATATCCCGTAGTTGTGCATTTTCTTTTTTGATCCAATTCCCTCCTATCAAATTTTTCCCCGGTGCAAAATAGTTATTTTCCTTTAATGTCATCAGTGGTGAATTATATTTCCATTTATTTTTCTTGTACAATATGTCCCAAGTTTTCAATACAATCCGTGTCAGTGTGTGTGTATTTTCTCCCAAGGTCCTATATTGTGGTGGTGTCCATATATCCCTTCCTAATTGTGTATTTTCCATTATATGTTCTATGTTAACCCATCTTTTCTCATTATTTAAGTCCATTCCACCACACGTGTTAACAAAACTGCCTCAAAGTATTTTTGAAAGTCAGGTACGTTTAATCCCCTTTAACTTTTTGCTTTCTTCAGGATTGCCAGTGCTATTCTAGGTTTCTTATTGTGCCATGTTAATTTTGTGGTTAATGTTTTTAATCATCTAAAATATGCTGAGGGTATGTATATGAGGAGCATTTGATACTTATACATGATTTTCGGGAGTATTATCATTTTAAGGGCATTAATCCGGCCCATCCATGATAAGGGGCATGCTACTATTCTCTTTATTTCTATTTTTATTTCCTCTAATAATGGGATGTAGTTTTCTTGATATATTTCCTTCGGTGATGCCGTTAATTTAATCCCCAGGTATTTTATTTCCGTCCTCCTCCATGGGAATGGGAACTCTTGTTGTAGAAACTGTTCCTCTTTTACTTTCGTATTTATATTTAATATCTCGGATTTACTCGGGTTAATCTTAAAAATGGATAGATCTCCATATTCCTTTAGTGCTCTCAAGAGGTTGGGCATTGTAATTCGGGGGTTTGATATATAAAATATTATATCATCTGCGAACGCAGCTAATTTATGACTTTATGACTTTAAAGCCCCCTATGTCCACATCCCCCCGCACTGTCACCAGAAAAGGTTCTAGCGCAACACGAACAGGAGCGGAGACAGGGGTCACCCCTGTCTCGTCCCATTATTCATTCAAAAGGGGGGCGATAGTGTTCCGTTAACTTTTACCATAGCTGTGGGTCCTTTAAATAGTGTTTGTATCCACTGCATCATCCTTGGGCCTATTCCCATACTCTCCAGTGTGTTCATCATGAATCCCCAGTCTACCCTGTCGAACGCCTTTTAGGCATCTATCGACAGGAGTAAACCGGGGACTCTTCCTTCTCTTATTTTTTTAAGGAGTAGGAGTGTTCTTACTCCATTGTCCCTCCCCTCTCTATTTGGTACAAACCCTACTTGGTCCCGATGGACCAACTCCGTCATTAGATCTTTCATCCTTGTTGCTAAAATTTTTGCGAACAATTTTGTGTCTGCGTTTAGCAGTGATATAGGTCTATAGTTTGAACACTTGGTGCTATCTTTACCCTCTTTTGCAATGATGGTAATTGATGCCAATAAAGCCTCTTTACTCATCTCATACCTTATTCCCAGTCCGTTCATGTATATGCACAATTTTGGGGTCAGGATTTCTTTAAACCTTTTTAAGTATAGTGTCGTGTAACCTTCTGGCCCTGGGCTTTTTCCTGGTGCTGATTCTTTTAATGCCCGGTTGATTGCCTCTACTGTTATAGGTCTTTCAAGGGATATCGCTCTTTCCTCTGTTATCCGGGGGATCCTAGATTTTTTAAAATATTCTTTTATTCTTTCTTTTTGCCCCACTTCCCCTAGTCCTCTCTGATTTACTGAGTATAGTTGTTCATAGAAGTCTCGAAAGACCATCGCTATATCCTTTGTATTATAGATAATTTCCCCTTTTTTATTTTGTATTTTTTCTATAAAGTTCATTGATTTTTTTTTCCTTAACATCCTTGCTAGGCACCTGCTGTTCTTATTCCCCCAATGGTATCTTTCCTTGGAGATTTTATTGAAGGTTTTACTTATTTCTTGTTCTAATAGTTCCTTTAGTTCATCTCTTTGTATTACTAGTTCTTGTGACAGTTCCTGTTCTTGCCCTCTCCCTTTTTATGTCTTTGTTCTAAAAGATATATTTCTTCTATTAATTTTTCCCTCTTTTTTATTCTTTCTTTCTTTTTCCTGGCTCCCAGTGAGATCAGGATTCCCCTTATGTAAGCTTTATGGGCCTCCCACAGGGTATCATCTGCAATCTCACTGGTTCCATTTAGACTAAAATATTGTTCTAATTCTTTATTTATTATCTCCTCCCCTTGTTTATCTAAGAGCTCTTCATTTAACCTCCATGAATATACTTGTGTCTGAGTTTCTGGTATCTTTATTTCTATGGTCATTGGTGCGTGATCAGATAATGTAGTTATTTCTATGTTTGTGGAAATTACCAAGTCTAGCATCCTATGTTCAATCAACCAATAGTCTATCCTAGTGTATGCCCCATGCACAGGGGAGTAGAACGTAAAATCTTGTATCCTGGGGTGTTGTATTCTCCATATATCCACCAACTGGTGGTGGTATAGTTTCTATTTTATCGCCTTCAACCGAGTATTCCTCGTCCCCTGTACACGGGATGTACTATCTTGTTTTGGATACATACAAAAATTCAAGTCCCCCGCTATGAACACTTCCCCTCTTTAGAATTCCAACAATTTTTCCTGGACTCCCACCAGATATACCCTTGGGTCCCTATTAGGGCAATATATATTTACTAATGTGCATTCCATTCCCATCAGCTTCCCCCTTAAAAAGAGATATCTTCCCTCTGGATCAGTTAGTCTGTCCTCCAGGGAGAACTGAATCCCTCTACCTATTCCAATTGCTACCCCCTTTGCCTTATTTGTCATTGAGTCTCCATAGTACCAAGTTGAAAGCCGGTGGGAATATAGCCTCACATTTGTTTCATGGGACAGGTGTGTCACTTGTAAAAAGACTACTCCGGCCCCATAATGCTCAATCTCTTTCGAAATGTTGTGCCTTTTTGTAGGTGTATTCAGCCCTTGTACGTTGTAGGTCAAAAATTTAACAGTGGTCATGGTATAATGGTATCATTTTGCGTCCTATTTTCATAGAGATGGGTTGTTTGCGTTCTATCTTCATAGAGATATGATCTGTTTCTAAGTTTACAAGTATTTTTTGTGAGGTCTAAGTTTTGTCCTTTCCCCCTCCCGTTCCCCCCCCCCAAGTCCTCCGGGTATTTTAGTCTCACGGATCTACCTTCTTTCTGGGCAACTAGAGACACCGGGATCCCCCAGCTATATTTAATATTAGCCGTTCTCATTTGAACCAATAATGGCCTGAGGAGTCTTCTTCTTTCCAGTGTCTCTGCTAATAGGTCTGTAAAGATTTGAAGGTCTATGCGTTTGTGTTTTAGTGGTGGTCGGTCTCTCAATCTCTTCCATATCTCAGCCTTATCTTCATACAACTGGAATCATAATATAATATCGCAAAGTATTTATGCGTTTAAATATTGGGGTTTCCTAATCCTATGTACTCTGCCTATTTTAAGTTCTTGCTCTTCTCCTCTGTCCAATAGGGGGTTGAGTATTTCCTTCATAATTTTTTTCAGTTCTTCTTCTCTTTCTTCTGGGAGCGCCCTTATCCTTAGATTCTGGTGTCTGCTTTGGTTTTCTTGGTTTTCTATTCTGTATAATATTTCCCTCTGGCTGGTTTGTAAGGTTTTAACTTGTGTTTTTAGTTCTTGTATTTCTAAGGCTTGCTTATTGTTCTTATCCTCCGTTTCCTCAACCCTTTTCAGCAGTTGGACCAGGTCTGCTCACATTGTTGCGTTTTCTGTCTTAAAAGAGTTTTCTAGTCTTTTTTCTAGTCTTTCAAACATTTCAATTATTTCTGATTTAGTTGGCATTTGAGAGAGTGCACTTTGTTCTCCTGTACCTGCTTGGCTGTCCATCTTGGTGTCTGCCTTAGTTTTTTCCTGTGTTTATCCCTTTTTTTTCCCTGACTCCTTTTTCTTTTCTTTAGTCGCCTGTTGTTTTTCAGGGATAGGGCTTTTTGGGCTTCCTTCTTTTGTTAAGTATTTTTGGATCGTGCTAGTATTCAAGCTTTCCCTTGGCGTTTTAGGTTTGGTTCCTTTTGTAGATCTCCCTCTCATTCTAGCAGTAAAAAAAAAAAAAAAAAAACACGAAAAACGAGGGGGGAAAGAGAAAGGATACAAATACAGGGTTTTCACAGTCCGCAGAATTTACAAGTCCAAGTTTTCCTTAGCTCGCAATCCCTTTATCTGTTTGCTCCCCTCTCTCTTATCAATATTTCTTATCCGGAGGTCAGACTAGGACAGGAGAATGGGTGCGGAAGATTTTTGAGAGGGTTTACGTGAGCCAATATCAGATTTTCACTTTAGCCAAAGTTTCACCTTCAATTACCAGCCCATGTGCAGATGCAGGGTTTTACAGTTATTCATCAGAGCGTGAGCATGCATAGCATTTTTAAAGACAGTGCTTACTATTTATAGTCTGTTTTATATGTTTGTTTACCTCTCCCTTATAGGTATTTCCTAGTAGGGGGTCTCACTGGGGTGGACAAGAGGGTATGCCTGCAGGATTTTCACGTTCAGCTAGGTTTCACCATCAATTACCAATACATAAGCAGGTTGCAAGCTGAGTTTATATAGAAATAATGCTATTCACAGTCCATTTATCTGCTCCTTTATAGGTATTCCTATTGGGGGGACACCCCAAGGCAGGTAACAGAGTACAAATACAGATTTCTTCCCATCCACCCTGGTTTGTAGATGCATATACAGGGTTTTCACAATTGCCACAGGTTTCACAGTCTATTTCCGGTGTGCAGGTACATTTCATGTGGGGCCCCTATAGGGCTAATGCTAATGCTTGGTACTGCAATCCATTTGTCTGTTTGCTCACCTCTCCCTTATATATTTACCTTATTACGAGGTCACTCTGAAACGGGTAAGAGGGTACACAGGCAGGGTTTTCACGACCATCCGGGTATTGCAAACAACAGAACTTCCCAGTCCATTACCAGAGCATGTGCATATTTCATATATATCATACAAGTTAGTGTTTACTGCATACAATCTGTTTTTCTATCTGTTCACCTCTCCCTTGTATGTATTTCTTTCTACGGGGCCCCTCAGGCAGGTAGGAAGATGTACATGCAGTATTTTCACAGTCCACCTGTTCACTGTATTATCTTCATTGATACTTCAATGATCAATTTTGTCCAGCCACACTGATCCATATTGGCTATATATAAAATCATTTTTTACAGCTGGCTTGCCCTTTAAGCAGATAGACCCGTGCCTGCTAGGGTTTATGCAGGCAAATAAATAAGGCATATACAGTGGCAGTACTGACTACTTCAATCATTTTTCTTTGCTCACCTCTCCCCCTGCGCTTCTCCTTCCAAGTCCCGAGACCAGGGGGGGAGCAAGGGATCCACCAGGCGTTTGTGTTCCATGCTCCGTGTTCAGGGCTTCCGTCCCTCCGCTGGCATATCTCCTCTCTCCACGGAAGCAATAGGCAGCGTCCTGGGATGTCGTGGGAGTGTGATGGGCTTCCCATAGAGCGCTTTCTCGGCCTCTCACACCGCTACTCCCCAGCCCATTCACCAAGAGCCTCTCTCAGCCGTTCTCGTCTGGCGCTACGGTCAGGCTCCTCCCCCAACCCAGCTACATGCTATGTGTGCTCATTGTGAGTCCTCTGTGATTGGCTTTTCTATCATCTCGAACCAGTCTGCCCATTTTCCTCTGATATCGACAAGGCATTTTCGTCCATACAACTACCGCTCACTGGGTATTTTCTCTTTTTCTGACCATTCTCTGTAAACCGTAGAGATGGTTGTGCATGAAAATCCCAGTAGATCATCAGTTTTTAAATACTCAAAGTCACTTAAATCCCCTTTCTTCTCCAATCTGAAGCTCGGTTTGAACTTCAGCAAGTCATCTTCACCACATATAGATGCCTAAATGCATTGAGTTGCTGCCGTGTGATTGGCTGATAATCAATTTGTGTTACCATGCAATTGAACAGGTGTACCTGATAAAGTGGCCAGTGAGTGTATAAAGGAGTGATCGAACTTTGGCACCCCAGATGTTTTGGAACTATATTTCTCATGATGTTCATGCACTCTACAGTGAAGTTGAGTATCATTGAAAAAGTAGTTCCAAAATATCTGGGGTGCCAAGGTTCACCATCACTGGTATATAGGATCAATGCTGATCAAAATATTTCCCTGAGGCTCCAGAGGAGTGAATACACTTTATGTATGTCACCTCGTGCTATAAATACCTAATTTACTTACATCGCAGCTGCCCCAACAAATTTTAAAAGGTCTGGGACAGTTGGCTCTGGTCTTACCCCCTTTGACCTGGTGTCACAAAGATTTGATATGAAAGATACCTGATATGCTTTTCATCTTGGTTAATTGTCTATTCTAGGTTCCTAAGGTGATCCTTAGGTCCTTAACCACTTCAGCCCCGGAATATTTTACCCCCTGATGACCAGAGCATTTTTTGCGATACGGCACTCCGTCGCTTTAACTGACAATTGCGCGGTCGTGCGACGCCGTACCCAAACAAAATTGACGTCCTTTTTTCCCACAAATAGAGATTTCTTTTGGTGGTATTTAATTATCTCTGCAGTTTTTATTTTTTGCGCTACAAAAAAAAAAAAAAAGCACAATTTTTTACTTTTATCTATAATAAATATCCCCAAAAAATATCTAAAAAACGAATTTCTTCCTCAGATTAGGCGATATGTATTCTTCTACATATTTTTGGTAAAAAATAATCGAAATAAGCGTATATTGATTGGTTTGCGCAAATGTTATAGCGTCTACAATATAGGGGATAGATTTATGGCATTTTTATTATTTATGATTATTAATCTGCAATTTTCATTGGGACTGCAACATTGCAGCAGACAGATCAGACACTTTTGACACTATTTTGGGACCATTGACATTTATACAGCGATCAGAGCTAAATATAGCCACTGATTACTGTGTAAATGTCACTGGCAGGAAAGGGGTTAAACACTAGGGGCGATCAAGGGGTTAAGTATGTTGCCTCAGTGTTTTCGAACTGTAGGGGTGATGGGCTACCACTGACCTGACAGAGATCACTGCTCCCGGTGACAGGGAGCAGTAGATATCTGTTATGTCACTAGGCACAATAGGGAAATGCCTTGTTTACATAGGCACTTCCCCGTTCTACCTCTCCTCGTCGCAATCGTGGGCCGCCGGTGGACATTGATTCCGCAGGACCCACGGGCACACTCTCGAGGCGCGTGGCAGCGAGCGTGCCCGCTATCCTGCTTTTTTGCTGACTGACGTATGGGTACATCAGTTTGCGCAGGAGTGCCATTCTGCCGATGTATATTGCCGCAAGCCGGTCAGCAAGTGGTTAAGGTCCTATTCGATGATTTAGGTATTCTGCTTGTATTAAATCATTCTGGCAAATTATCTGCCAAATAAAGCAGAACTCCAAGTACAAAAATCTTAATTTAAATGAATTCTCAATAGCCAAAAGGGATATAAATACGCTCTGTGTGCACCAAAGCCTTTCACAAACACAGGTATTTTGCAAAAAATACATTGACATCATTACTGTGCTGTGTGTAGGCTGTGCAGAGAATAGAATGGTGGGAGGGAGCCAGCAGGTCCAACCACTCAATACAGGCTGCCTGCGGAAAACTACAGGATGGGGGAATACAAGACCAGTTACCCGGCACAAAAAGAGAACAACAGTGACTGGTCTTTATTACAGCAAGCTTCTGCAGGCCTGATTTCCTCTTGGATTACTGTACAGATCTGGAAAAAATGCACAGGGCATATCACAGTTAAAGAAAGAATACACAACTCACTTAATTTATATGCTTGTCCCAGAGTAGGGATGAGCCAAACACCTCCCTGGTTCAGTTCGCAGCTAAACATGCGGACAGGCAAAAAATTTGTTTGAACGCGCGAACACCGTTGGCGTGGCTCCGCCCTCAGCTATTTAAGAGCTGTCACGGTGGGTGTAGTGCCATTGGACGGGAATCACCCATGGAGGCGGATCGTGTCAGCGTTTTCTTTTTTTCTCTGTATCCTCCACTCGAGAATGGATGTAAATGTCTGGAATTTGTTTTTGTTTTTTTTAATAAAGGACTTGTCCCAAGCTGTCTCCTATGTTTTTTACCATTTTGACACTTTTTTTGTGAAATGGTAGGGGTACAATGTACCCCATTACCAATTCACATAGGGGTGGTGGGATCTGGGGGTCCCCTTTGTAAAAGGGGGCTTCCAGATTTGAAAAGCCCCCCGCCCGCATACCTCCACAACCACAGGGCAAGGGTTGTGGGGATGAGGCCCTTGTCCCCATCAACACGGGGACATCCTCCCCATCTTGAGGGCATATGGCCTGGTACGGTTCAGGAGGGGGGGCGCTCTCTCGTCCCCCCTCTTTTCTTGCGGCCTGCCAGGTTGCGTGCTTGGAAAAGGGCCTGGTATGGATTTTTGGGGGGACTCCCACGCCATTTTTTTTAAAAATTTTGGCGTGGAGTTCCCCTTAAAATCCATACCAGACTTTTGAGGGGGACCCCTATGCCATTTAAAAAAAAATTGCCACAGGGTTCCCCTTAATATCCATACCAGACCTGAAGGGTCTGGTATGGAAATTGGGGGGACTCCACGCTATTTTTTTTTATTTTGGTTCAGGGTTCCCCTTAATATTCATACCAGACCCAAAGGGTCTGGTAATGGACTGGGGGGGGTACCATGCCGTTTTTTTCAATTACTTTTATCTGTATTGCCGGGACCCGACAATTCATTATAGCCACGAGTAGTTTTGAATGACTTTTTTTCCTTTAGAAATTTTATTTTTTGCAGGGACTGTTCTGAACACGGGAAAATTGTGCCACTTTACAGGCATACTATACACACACCCCCTAGGTACAAAATTTAAAGGAATATTTCACTTTTATTGTTTCACTTTAAGCATTGTTAAAATCACTGCTCCCAAAAAAACGCCTGTTTTTAAAACTTTTTTTTGCATTGATACATGTCCCCTGGGGCAGGACCCAGATCATCCCCAGACACTTTTTATGACAACACTATACATATAAGCCTTTAAAATTATCACTTTTCATTTCTCCCGTAGACTTTTAAAGGGTGTTCCGCGGCTTTCGAATTTGCCGCGAACACCCCAAATTGTTCACTATTCGGCAAAAAGGCGAACATCCCGATGTTCGAGTCAAACTTACATTCGACTCGAACATTGAGCTCATCCCTATCCCAGAGTAAAGCTTTAAGTCACATTCATTATGAGTGTGTTACCTTCTCTATTCCTACCTCTACCAATTTTTTTGCTGTTTATTTGAAATGCTTAGAAATGCAACTGTTATGAAAAAGTAGGCCACAACTGTGGATGGATAAATAATTTTTGAATATAACTTGCATAACGTCCAATCACATTCTTTGTGTGCATTACTTTGCACTGTAAATGGGGATGAACATATATACTATATATTGGGGTTTATTTACTAAAGGCAAATCCACTTTGCACTACAAGTGCACTTGGAAGTGCAGTCACTGTAGGTCTGCGGGGGACATGCAAGGAATTTTTTTTTAAAAAAACATTTTTTGGTTGTACATGATTGGATGATAATATCAGCAGAGCTTCCCCTCATTTCAGATCTTCCCCTCAGATCTAAAGTGCACTTGTAATGCAAAGTCTATTTGCCTTTAGTAAATCAACCCCATTGTCATGTTATCACTGCTATTTAGGTGGCCTTCAGCAAATAAATGCAAAAAAAAAAAAAAACACGAGTGCGGTCTCTATGGAAATAGTACAATTTAACATAAGTTGCCCAGACAACCTGTGACTGTATGCAATCATAACTAATTCCTTACAGATATTATTTCCATGCAGAAAACACAAATGTTAAAACAGGATTCAACAGCAGGTGATCATAGGTGCCTGCTACTTTGAATGACTTTTCAGGAACCACTGAGCCTCTGAAACCAGGGATATTCAATTAAATCAAATGCTGACTGCTTTCTAATATTTCAGAAGACCCAATAATCTCTGGTCTCTCACACCTTTGTTTCCTAAGCATGATAGACACATTCAGTAACAAATGGTTAGACATTAGAAGTGGGAAGTCATAGGCACTGAAACGTGCATAGGCATTTGAAGTTGGAGTGTGTAGTCTAGTGTTCAATTTTCGGAAAAACCCTGGGTTTTTGGGGTGCAGCTAAGTGATTTAAATGGTATGTGTAGGCGCCACAGAGCTTTACTTATTTTTTTTGAATGGAAGGGGTTGCTTTAAATTTGTACAGGCAATGGCATAGGCTGGTATCATATGCATGGAAATTCAATAGGATCTTCCAGCATGCTCTCGCAGCTAGCTCAACAACAGCTCAATATCATCCCGTTCACAACAGCTAGACATCATACATCATCACGTTCAATAATATCATACATATTCAACAGCAGCCTTCCAAACTATGTTGAACAGTATCATACATATTCATCAGTAAATTTTCAAATTACCAAATATAAAATTGTTATTATGTCAGTTCAGTACCTAGAAAATAAAATATACATGACTAAGAAGCAGTTTTCATTTTAAAGTATAAGAAACAAGATGACAAACTGACGAGAGCCAGAAACATATAAATACGGTGGCTTTGCTTCCAAACAAATACTTCTTTCAAATATAGCAGAAATTAGTTATCAGTCTGTGCTTGGCATTCAAAGCATTTTGCTTCTAACTGTGTTTGCTTCTGGAGTCCGTTAATATTGCAGAGAAAAACATGTATTCTTAAAGTACTTTCATGGTGCAGCTCTACTGAGTGCCACATTCTTGTTGGCAGAGAGTAGTGGATAGGTAATCACAATAGACAGCAATTTGAACTTTAGTCAGATGTTCACTAAAAACTTTGTCAGGCAAGTCATTATTATTACTGGACCAAAAGACTGTACAAGACGGAAAATCACTTAACTTTTTAGGAAAAGATCATCCAAACTGCCACCATTCTGTATGGTATGCAACAATAATAGTAATCTTCTATTTGACCACATTTATAGCAATTATTACTGCCAAAATTGTAACCTCCAAGGGAAAATGTATGAATCAATGGCAAAATCAGTAGTTTTACTGAAATCACTTTGCTCACCAGCACTAGTGGAAAGTCTCATAAAAAAAAAAAGTAAATAAATATACAGTATCCTTCTTATCTGAAATTATAAAAAGATAATACCAGAAGTTTGATGAAAAGAAACACATAAACATATAAAAATTTACTCACAATGGGTTAAAGTGGAAGTTCACCCTAAAACTAAAATCTCTAAATCTACAGGCATCCACAATCTAAGACTAACCTATCTAGCCCTGTAAAGAAGAAATCGCTATACATACCCTTTCTGAGAAAAGGTTTGATCTCCAGCAGCAGAAGCTGTGTGCAGGAGACAACCGACAATGGCTGGGAATGGCCAGGGAAGTGACATCACCCATAGAGTTACTATAAGGCTTCTGTTGTCAGCTGCCTCCTCTGTATCCGCCTTCACAGAAATGCCACCGCTGACAGCTCAGCGTGGGACCAGCTTCAGAAAGGGTATGTATAGCAAATTCTTTTTTACAGGCTAGACAGTTTAGTCTTAGATTTTGGATGCAAGTAGATGTAGAGATTTTAGTTTTAGGGTGAACTTCTACTTTAATGTGTGTTCACAAATTGTATGTGAAGGTGCTCAATGTTAGAGTTGAACATAAGGAAAAACTACTGTCATTTTGGTTAGAATAAGGAAGTGTTATAACCCCTTTAAGAATTTTTTTAAATTTTTGGCCCAATGGAGAGACTTCTTTTCACTTCTTGCCCCATAACCAAAACAGGAAGTGGGAGGAAATTCCTAGAAAATTAAGAAATTCATGGTTTGCAACGGGGTCACCAGATTTAGCATTCCGTTAGATGAATTCCCCACTATAGTATTACAGTATTACTGTTCCGGGGACAACACATTGTTTTTTTATTTTAACAATAAAATCAAACATGACAAAAAGAAAGGGTGAATCAGAGGGCAAAGACAACAATAAAAGCATGAAAGGTGTTCTAATCCTCTATCTAAAACGAAAAAAAGTTTGACTTTTAGTTATACAGTAAGTAAGTAAGAACATTGTCATAATTGCAACAGGATAATAATCACTGAGATTAGAATTATTTCAGAAAAAAACTTTTTTTTTTGATAGTTGGATAGAGTGGAAAAGGATTATAATCTGTGCCAAATTCATATTGCTGTATGAGGTCTAATTGGAAGTGAGAGAAAAACCGTGTAACACAGACAAAAAAAAAAGCGCTGATAGGAGTCTTATGCCGCTTACACACGATCGGAATTTCCGACAACAAAACCGTGTTTTTTTTTTCCGATGGATGTTGGCTCAAACTTGTCTTGCCTACACAAGGTCGCCCAAATGTTGCTCGGAAATTCTGATGGTCAAGAACGCGGAGACGTACAACACTACGATGAGCCAAGAAAAATGAAGTACAATGATTCCGAGCATGCATCGAATTGATTCCTAGCATGCGCAGCACTTTTGTGCGTCGGAAATGGCTACACATGGTCAGAACTTTTGTTGTCGGAAAAATTGAGAACCTGCTCTTCAACATTTGTTGACGGAAATTTCGACAGCAAATGTCCGATGCAGCCTACACACGGTCGGAATATCCGACCAAAAGCTCACATTGAACATTTGTTTTGGAAATTCAGATCTTGTGTACGCGGCATTAGCCTTTCCCTAGACTAGCAAAAAAAAGGCGCTTTTTGTTGGTCTGTTTATGTCCCATTTGGCTAAATGCTCTCATTTCTAACCCAGGTGACAATGTTGTCACCAGGGTAAGAAGTTAGGATAATTCTCCCCAATGGGTCCCCACGCAACAATAAACAGTAAATCTGGATGAGGCTCTACCTCTTACTCATTATCCAAAACTGAGAAAACATGCTTGGAGATACATTTTTATTCCTGAAGAGTCAAAAAACACCCTTGGATAAAGTTTTATTATCAATGCATGTTAAAAGTTAATGCAGCTTTCAAGCAAGTGCACTAGGAATACAACTTACCAATAATTGCAGTAGAATAGCCTTCTGTTTTAAGAATTTCTGCAAATGTTATTTCATTCTGCGGTAGGCCACCAGAGCTTGCTGCGAATACAAAAGTACCAATCCTTGCCTCAGCAGCCATACCTAAGTGTGAACATAATAAAACATTATATACAATTTTGCAATTTCATAATGGAAGTATATTTGGTGCTGCATTTTGCTACGTGCTTTACAAACTATTTTCTGATGCACAGAATATGAATTTCATGACATTCATAAGAAGAAATACCTTTCCAGTATTCTCCACATAGTTTTTCTTGTATGCAACTAGAACAAACAATGACATTCATTTCATGTTTCTGTGTAATAAAGAATGGGGAAATACTAATAAAATAATAATTAAATGTCTACTCATTTACAGCTCTTATCTTTCATTTTTATTATTTATTTGGAATAAGAGTAGGTGCACAGTAAGTTCTATCATACCTTACACATCACATAATTTCCCAGTGGTGCTGATTTAAAATATGGAATTTTTGTCCATACCAACCAATAAGATGTTCATTTTCTAGCTTGTACTCAAAGGTGACATCAAATTTGACTGTCTGAGACTCTGTTATCTAGTTTCTTACAAATACGATCCAGTGTGGCCAACATAAATTGTTCTATAATAGCAGTACCGATATATCTAGTTAGTGAGCAATATGAGGAAGTGCTTCAGTAAATTTACACTATATATGTAAATAATAGTTCTATTCCAGGACTGATTGAACTTTTTTTACTTTCACTGAATTATCTCCAGGATCATTATTACAGCATTTCAAACAATAATTCACATTTCTTATTCACTGAGTCTTAGCAGAATGAAAGAGAGTGAATAATGTGTTTAATGTGTTTTACAAGATGTTAAAAAGATCAATTTGGTGTAATTATTCTCACCAATGCACAGGCTTTCCTTTGAGGTATTCTCAAGCTCCTGAAATTCACAGCAACATGCCTACGGTCCAGACTCTCACAAAATAGTCATATCATTAAAGGGGGGTTCCACCCGTGATTTATTTTTTTAAAGTCAGCAGCTGTACAAACACTGTAGCTGCTGACTTTTAATAAGGACACTTACCTGTCTTACTCGCCCGCGATGTCAGCCCCCCTGGGGCCGATCCCTCAGCGCTGGCAGCTCCCGGCGCCGCCATCCTCAGTAAGGGAAACAGGCAGTGAAGCCGTGCGGCTTCACTGCCCGTTTCCTACTGTGCATACGCGAGCAGCGCAGCGCTTTGTGAATAGACCAGCTGCTCTCTGGGATACACACAGTTCCCAGAAGGCAGCGCGCCCCATTCACAAGAAGACACAGAGTGTAGGACGAGGAAGAAGATCCACCGCGGAGGATGAAGAGGCAGATTAGGGACTTCCGCATAGCAACCGCTATTTCTGGTAAGTAAAACATTTTTATTTATTTATTTGTAGATTTTTGGTCCAAAAGTTTTTTTCAGGGTGGAACTCCACTTTAAGCAGGGTGGGTCTAACTAGATATAATTTTGCATTAGGGAGCACCCTTTAAAGGGGTACATTGGTGCAGCAATATGACTTCACATATATTTACAAATATATGGAAAAAAAAAAAGTATTTTTGTGCCAACTAGCTGAATCGAGCACTAGGGAGAAATTTTGAAATGTCTAACATATAAAATATATTAAAATATACAGTTAGGAGTATTTGTTGATTTTAGACAGGTATATAGCACCAACAATTTCTACGGTGTTTTATATACATATTTTCATTCAATTAGTCCCCTACAAACTCCATGCTCCCTGTTTTCACACAGCTTACAATTTAAGGTCCCTATCTCACATGCTTATTGTATGAACACCCCCACACATACTAGGGCCCATTTAGACAGGAATGGAACCAATTGCTCTACCAGTATCCTTAGGATGGGGAGTAAACCTGAATACCCAGAGGAAAACCACAAAAATACAAGGAGAATATGCAAACTCCATGCAGACAGCATTCTGTACATGATTCAAACTGGGGACCCCAGCATTGCAAGGCAGAAGTGGTAACCATATAAGCCAGTATAGACAGGGTAGTCTTAAGGCAATTTCACATTGCCACACTGTGGTTTGGCCATAGCACAGGTGCAGCGCAATCTACCTGTGGCTTTTGTGTCAGTTATTTGTGATTTCTATAGACTTCTATTAGATTCTGTGTTTTGGTGCATTTTCTGAAAGCGCACCAGAGATGCAGCATGCAAGACTTTGTAAAAAGAACCAAAAGCATGCGATCTGATAGAAGTCTATGGGAAACTGCAGGTAACCTGCACAAAAACTGTGGGTACATTGTGCTGCACCCACGCTGTGGCTAAACCACAGTGCAGCTGTGAGAAACAGCCGTTAGATAGACATGCAGATTTAAATTGAATTTAAGTAAAAGAAAAACAAATAAAAGTCTAACTTTTAAAGCCGTTACAGCAGCAGTTTTCTTCTTTTAGAAAAAAACATTGAAACATAGGAATAAAAGCTGACAGTTGACAGCAATCCTACCAGTGTAATATGATTTTCCCAACCCTGTAACTGCCACTTTTGATAGACAGCTTGGCCTGTTACAGGAAGCAGATTTTTTTTTTTTTTATAAACTTTAGTTCCACTTTACTACAGCAGTTATTTTTCGAAGTCCCCGTTGTAACATCAACATTTTTATAACTTGTTGATCCTTCCAGTAGATCCTTTACATTGCAGAACAAACTCTGCATGTTTCTTCTGCCACAAAAACTTCTGTATTGGCTGCTAGCACTTTTCTTCGGATTGTACACTGAGCCATGCATGTACAACTCAGTATGTAATCAAAGCATGCCAAGATTGTGCCAGGATAAGTCATGTCACACATCTCTGGTCGTCACACATGGTTGAGGACACCATTTTTGAATGTTTCAATGTTGTTTATACAGTATATATTGCTTGTATATATGTGTATACAGTATCTACAGTATATAGCTATAGATTTTCTTCATTCAATTTCGTACTATGATCTCCAAGGGCATTCAATGATAATTTACAGTTGTACAGTTTAACCACCTAAGGACCGCCGCCTGTACATTTACGTTGGCAGAGCGGCACGGACAGGCATACGCACGTACAGGTACGTCCCCTTTAAGATGCCGCTGTGTGGTCGCGCACCGCTGCCAGCGCGCTCGCGACCCTGTCGCTTTCTCCGTGAGCCTTAGCGTGGGTCCCATGGACTCGACCGCCGCGGGGATACCCGCAATCGTCTCACGGAGAGATAGAGCGGGGAGATGCTAGTGTAAACAAACATCTCCCCGCTCTGCCTAGTGACAATGACACTGATCTCCGCTCCGTGTAATCGGAGCGGTGATCAGTGTCATGTTACACACAGCCCATCCCCCCTACAGTAAGAAGCACTCCCTAAGAAACACTTAACCCCTACAGCACTACCTACTGGTTAACCCCTTCACTGCCAGTGTAATTTTCACAGTAATCAGTGCAGTGGTCCCAAAAATGTGTCAAAAGTGTCCGAGGTGTCCACCATAATGTCGCAGTCATGATAAAAATCGCTGATCGCCGCCATAACTAGTAAAAAATAATTATTAATAAAAATGCCATAAAACAGTCCCCTATGTTGTAGAAGCTATAACTTTTGCTCAAACCAATCAATAAACGCTTATTGTGATTTTTTTTTTACCAAAAATATGTAGAAGAATACGTATTGGCCTAAACTGTGGAAAAAAAACGTTTTTTTATATATTTTTTGGGGATATTTATTATAGCAAAAAGTAAAAAATATAGAATTTTTTTCAAAATTGTCGCTCTATTTTTGTTTATAGCGCAAAAAATAAAAACCGCAGAGGTGATCAAATACCACTAAAAGAAAGCTCTATTTGTGGGAAAAAAAGGACGTAAATTTTGTTTGGGAGCCACGTCGCACGACCGTGCAATTGTCAGTTAAAGCGACGCATTGCCGAATCGCAAAAAGTGGCCTGGTCTTTGACCAGGAAAATGGTCCGGAGCTGAAGTGGTTAACTTTTATGTATAGAGACTACAGCTATTTGACCTGCATTGAGAAGAGAACATTTAATTAAAGAGTAACTTAACAAGTTAACTCTAAGGCCCCATGCACACAGGGCGTTTTTGCAGCTGCTGTTAGCAGCGTCAGGTGTTTTTTTTTTGCAGCTGCAAAACGCCCATCCATGTTATTCTATTGTCTCATGCACACATAGAGCTTTTAGGAGCTCCAAGCGGCATAGGCGTTTTACAGCCCCAAAAAAAAAACAGGACCAGTGCGTTCTGAAGCTCCAGCGTTAGAGCTGTAAAGACGTCAGACGCCGGCAAAGGGTGTTAAACGCGATTTAACGAGGCTTGATGCTGTGTTAAGCCTCGTCCGGCGTTTCTTTCTCTATTCAAAATCATTGGTTCCCTATGGGAGCCCATTGATTTGAATAGAGGTCACACCAAAAGTCGGATCAAGATGATCCGACTTGCGGGGCGACTCGTGTGCGGAGAATCTTGAAGGGGAACCCCGCGAAAAAAAAAAAAATTGCGTGAGGTTCCCCCCAGGACGATACCAGATCCTTCGGTCTGGTATGGATTTTAAGGGGAACCCCCTACGCCGAAAAAAAGGCATGGGGTCCCCCCAAAATCCATACCAGACCCTTATCTGAGCACACAGCCTGGTCGGTCAGGAAAGGGGGTGGGGACGAGCGAGCGCCCCCCCTCCTGAACCGTGCCAGGCCGCATGCCCTCAACATGGGGGGGTGGGTGCTTTGGGACAGGGGGGCGACCAGGCTGCATGCTTGGATAAGGTTCTGGTATGGATTTTGGGATGACCCCCACGCCGTTTTATCGGCGTAGGGTGTTCCGCTTAAAATCCATACCAGACCGAAGGGTCTGGTATCGTCCTGGGGGGAACCTCACACAATTTTTTTTACAATTTTCGTGGGGTTCCCCTTCAAGATTCTCCGCACACGAGTCGCCCCGCAAGTCGGATCATCTTGATCCGACTTCTGGTGTGACCTCTATTCAAATAAATGGGCTCCCATAGGGAACCATTGATTTTGAATAGAGAAAGAAAAACGCGGCTGAAAGCAAAACGCGGAAAAAATCACGTTAAAAACGCCAATTTTTTCCTGGCGTCTGTACTAGCTTTACAGCCGGTTTTTTAAAACGTCCGTGTGCATGGGGCCTTAATCTATGCTTTAGTATGTTTGGTATCATGCCTTACTTTATACAGTTTTTGTTAATTGTTTTTTTTTTTTATTCTGTTGCAAAGTTTTTTACTTGGAGATCCTGCCAGTGACTGCACTTCCTGTTGTTAAGCCACTGACTCGCAACAAGGAGAAACTTTGTCAGCCTTGCAGTGCACATTCCTTCAGTTGGCTATTGGTCTTCATGGTAAGTCTGCAGGAGGCATAAACAGACTTGATAAGCAGCTCACTGCCTAATAACCACTTAAGGACCAGGCCCTAGTTTTCAGACTTGGTGTTTACAAGTTAAAATCATTTTTTTTCTTGCTAAAAAATTACTTAGAACCCCTAAACATTATCATTTTTTTTCAGACACCCTAGAGAATAAAATGGCGGTCATTACAATACATTATGTCACACCGTATTTGCGCAGCGGTCTTACAAGCGCAATTTTTTGTGAAAAATTACACTTTTTTTATTAAAAAAATACACTTTTTTTTAATTAAAAAATAAGACAGCAGTAAAGCTAGCCCATTTTTTTTTTATATTGTGAAAGGTAATATTACACCGAGTAAATTGATACACAGCATGTCACGCTTCAAAATTGTGCCCCCTCCTGGAATGGAGACAAACTTTGACCCTTAAAATCTCCATAGGTGACATTTAAAAATTCCTACAGGTTATAAGTTTTGAGTTACAAAGTAGGTCCTGTGCAAGAATTATTGATCTCGCTCCAACGATCGCGCCGATACCTCACATGTGTGGTTTGAACACCGTTTTCATATGCGGGCGCAACTTAGGTATGCGTTCGCTTCTGCGCGCTTTAAAAAAATTAAAATAAATCCTTGTTTATTTTACTTTTTATTTTTTATTTTGACATTGTCCTTTAAAAAATAAAATTTGGGTCACTTTTATTCCTATTACAAGGAATGTGAACATCCCTTGTAATATTAAAGATGTCCTGTCATGCTTTTTTTCTGTGAGATCTGGGGACAAAAAGACCTCAGATCTAACATTTACACTAAAATGCAATAATAAAAAAAAATGTACGTAATTTTTTTTGCAAACAAATAAAATTCACCTTTTAGACCATTGGCAGGAAATGACGTTTGACCTCGCTTCCGCCATCCAATGGTGTGGAGCCGAGCGGGGCATCCAGCCTGTGAGGTGAAAGGACCTGTCATTTCCACCGCTACTGACGGCTTCTCCCCCGCCCCCTGATAAAAGTGATCTCGCAGCGAATCCGCCGCTCAGACCACTTTTTTCTCAAAGCAGACTGCCCGCTGTTGAAGAGGATACCGTGGTTATGGCAGCTATCTTCTGCCATAACAACGGTATTCCACTTCAAACAGCCGACATACAATGACGGCAGGCGGTCCGTAAGTGAACGTGACAGGCTGACATTGCTGCTTCTAACTGCACTGTCAACATGCAACAGGAAATGCTATTACTGGCAGGATTTCCAAGCAAGAAACATTACAACAGGTTCACAGAATCTCCCCAATAACACGATTTACCAAACCTACTGTAAAATAGATTTTGGGCTTATCTACACTTTAAAGCTGAAATCCAGGTATGAAAAAAGACTTATATTTGCAGTGACCATCCTCCCATACTACAAGGGTTAAATGCTAATTTAATCTGGGGGTACAGGGTTAAGCTGCAATTCTTACCCTATTACTGGCTCTGACAGTCTCCAAAGTTATCCTATTGGGGAGATCCTTGGCATCATGACACACAGGGAGGCAGACCCCCTGGCATCATACCATATATTGTATGGGAGAATGTGAACATGCCACCATGGTACAACTTATTATAGAGGACAATATGGGGGGGGGGGGAGAGACATGGATCAAGGAAAACTGATGGAGCCAAAAATACAAAAGGTAATACACCATAGCTCTGTATCCCTAGACTAAACAAGCATTTAATCCTTGCAGTGCAAAGGGCCCCACTTCAAGGGAAGATTTTGTCCCATTCCCAGAGTTCAGTTTAAAGGATATCTAATAAACTACAAAACATATTCTTCCTAGGTAAAGGAGATAAGAAGAAATGGAAGTATTTGTAGTCCAAATCAGGAGGGCAGCCTGGGGTAAAAATACTGCTTGATACAGTGCAGTGATTGCATGTTTTGCTTCTAGGACAGTGACTTATTGTGAAGATCACAAGTTGAAAATAAAAGAAGAAACCCCTAAATAAACTAATGCAGTCACAAAATCTAAAGACTTGTAATATTGTAACACACACATATATATATATATACACAAAGTGTAATGTTCGGGGAACCAGCTAGATCGCAGGACACAGGCTTTTCAATCAAAAAGGACGTTTATTAAACTTAAATGGCTTCACAGCAGCAAAAACAAAAGAAATAACAGTCTCACCGACTTGTAGAGCTCAGAACTGCTATCGCAGTTAAACAGTCCTTACTGGATGTTGCAGGTAACTTCCCCAGCTAGCAGGCTTCCAGGCAGGACACTGCCATGTGCTTTCACAGCTTTCCACTGTCCACCATTCACCATGCACAGTCTCCACTATACTCCTTCACCCCCATCTACAACTTCCTGTCTTAAACCACTTCCTTGGACAGGTGCGTTAACCCTTTCTGTTCCCTTAAAGTAACCACAGTCCAAACAGAGGGGAAATATAGCATCCTTCCAGGACCCAGCCACGGCGTCATGTACAATATATATATGTATATATATGTAACGACACCCCAAATATGAAAGGGGTTTAATGCCGTTTAGATATCTTCCCTCTCCTGGACACAAATTCACTGTCGATCCTCCACAGCCAGACGACCACTTCCCATAGGAATTAATCCTTCTGAAAGAACGAGACGCACTCTGTATCTTTCTCTGGATAGACTGCCTTTATTAAGAAAAACATTGTAACTTTTATACACATCCAATACTGCATTAACCTAAAATGAACAATGGTCCAGCTCCACCCACAATATAACAAGACCCAATATACATTTGACAGTAGGCTAGCTTTTGTCTCCCAATGCCCATCTCTTAGAAGGCAACAGCTAATCCCTTTATGTTTAAATAACTATGCATGACCTTTATATTTACTAGACTGTCTGTTACTTTACAATACACACAAGGACAGACTTAATTATCACAATCCACATCACCACAAACAATGAACAGGTCTTTTAGAAGCTGCGATTCATTAGCATTACACTAGGCAGACAGGTGATTGAGGCTGAACACATCCGTATCTCTCAATTAACCTGTTGAGTTTAGAATCAGTAAATAGTCCTTTACAGATATCCTTGGGAATATGGTGGATAAATATTACAGACCCATTTTAGGTAGTCCAAGATATATTTCTTAATGTCCATTATTTCCTGGCTCACCCTGTGTCCAAAGTGACCCCCCTGTCACACATCTCCCCTTTCGGCAGGAGACTAACACAGGAGGTGACCCCAGATGGGTTGACTCTGAAGTTAGTCCATAGGTCCATTCTTCTAATGCTGGTATCCACACAGTACCCCAAATAAATTGCTCCAAACAGAGCATTACTTACCCAGCCAACCTCTGCCTCTCTCAGAGAACATACCCGCCGCTGGGGAGAAGACAGGGTGACTGGGCTCAGTCCGTCATGCTGTTGGGGATCTGGGCCAACTGCCCAGCATCCCTGGGGTATACAAGTGGAGACTGAAGTCCCATCCACTTGTGGTAGGTGAAAATCCCCCAGTGTTGCAAAGCAAGGCTGACATCCTCCTGTCTCAGTGTCACACCATTTTCTGGGGTTGGGTCAGTGAAGACCGAAGTCCCATCCAGTACCACAGGAACTCCCACTTCTGTTAGTTGAGAGCAGAGGCCCGCGGCACTCTGCTCTGTTGCCAGCTCTTCCGCTGGGTTGCTGTGAGTGGAGACCGTAGTCCCATCCACTGACATCAGCTCAAGTTGCAGTTGTGTGCAGCGGCCAGTAGTATTCTGCCCTGCTGCCAGTGATTCAGCTGGGGGTAAAAGCTTTACCACCTCAGCTTGTTGCTGGAGAGAGGGGCCAACTGCCCCAGCTCCCTGAAACTCCACAGTTGTTTCAGGTGCTGGGCAGAGGTTGCTATCACTCTGCCCTGTTGCCAGCACTTCTGCTGGGGACTCCACACCATCTGCTCTGGCTAACTGTTGGGGAGGGAAAAGGGCTGCTTCTCCCCCCTGCATCTCTGAAATCCCCTGGGAAAGAGGAACCATCACCTTCTCACCTCGGGCCTCCAAAACTGCCACGGGTGTAGAGCAGGGGTCTGCAGTACTCTGTCCTGCTGCCAGTACTTGGGCAGGCGATGCATAATCCCTAACATCCTCTGAACAGCCCAGTAAGTCCATACCTTCTGTAATCTGTGGCTGGGGAGATGAGCCAACTGCCATAGCTCCCTGGAACTCCACATCATCTACTTCGGCTTTAGGGGTGGCAATCTCCAGATTTTCCACTGCCGATTCTTTGGCATGCTGCTGGACAGGTACATTCCTCCATCCAAGATCATCCCAAGCAGAAACAGGATCATCCAGGTCAGTCAGCACTCCTGCTTTGGTGATGGCAATCTCCAGATTTTCCACTGCCGATTTTTCAGCCAGGCTAGCTCCCTGGAACTCCACATCATCCACTTCGGCTTTAGGGATGGCAATCTTCAGATTTTCCACTGCCGATTCTTCAGCCAGGATTCCAGAGTTGTCCACTGGTATTTCCTGATAGTCCTAGGCAAAGGTAGCACCACCCTGCTGCTGAGCAGATTCTAGCAGTTGTCTGTAGGCGATCTCCGATTGCCGTATTTCCACCATTCTCCGCTCATGTTGTCGCTCTAGTTCTCTCTTTTGTCGCTTTCGTTCTCTCTTGTCGCTCTAGTTCTCTCTTTTGTCGCTGTAGTTTTTTCTCTTGTCGCTCATCCTGCAGCTGGATGCCTCTAATGGCTTCCTGTATGGCGGTCTCTGATGGGTTAGCACCATATAATGCCAACCGCTCTCGAACTCGTTGCTGAAACAAATCTTCAATTGACCGGGGTCTTGCATCACCATCCTTCTGGTCCATCTCGGCTAGCTCCCTGATCAAGGTGGCCTTGTTCTTTGTCCCACTGGTCCCTCCACGGCTCTCAAGTAGGTCTTTCAGCGTGGCTTTCCTGCAGGCTGCATAGCTGGTCATTCACTGTGGTGGCTTGGAGTGTCCCAGTAACTGGAGGGAAAACCCCACTGCTGCCAACCAATGTAACGACACCCCAAATATGAAAGGGGTTTAACGCCGTTTAGATATCTTCCCTCTCCTGTACACAAATTCACTGTCGATCCTCCACAGCCAGACGACCACTTCCCATAGGAATTAATCCTTCTGAAAGAACGAGACGCACTCTGTATCTTTCTCTGGATAGACTGCCTTTATTAGGAAAAACATTGTAACTTTTATACACATCCAATACTGCAGTAACCTAAAATGAACAATGGTCCAGCTCCACCCACAATATAACAAGACCCAATATACATTTGACAGTAGGCTAGCTTTTGTCTCCCAATACCCATCTCTTAGAAGGCAACAGCTAATCCCTTTATGTTTAAATAACTATGCATGACCTTTATATTCACCAGACTGTCTGTTACTTTACAATACACACAAGGACAGACTTAATTATCACAATCCACATCACCAAAAACAATGAAAAGGTCTTTTAGAAGCTGCGATTCATTAGCATTACACTAGGCAGACAGGTGATTGAGGCTGAACACATCCGTATCTCTCAATTAACCTGTTGAGTTTAGAATCAGTAAATAGTCCTTTACAGATATCCTTGGGAATATGGTGGATAAATATTACAGACCCATTTTAGGTAGTCCAAGATATATTTCTTAATGTCCATTATTTCCTGGCTCACCCTGTGTCCAAAGTGACCCCCCTGTCACAATATATATATATATCTATATATATATAGATATATATATATTGTGAAGGACTAGCATCAAGTGTAGAGCTTGAAGGACACCGCCACTCGCTGGTTCTTCTTTTTAAGGGTTGTTTGCCCATTTTTATTACAAGAAGTTCAAAACAAAATCAAAAGGTTTTCCCTCGCAGGGGTTTCAGTACTCCTTTTCTTTTTTGAATCAAAAAGGTTTTTATTGAACACCAGATAGATCACAACAGTTTCCATTGTACAAAAAATAGCAAAGGTTTCCCTCTGCTGGCGAACTGTAAAACAACATATAAGATCACATCAAAAACAGCACCACAATCTTGCATGTATAAGCATATTAATCCTCGGCCGCTTGGTTTCAATTTTACTGCAAAAGTCGGGACATCACCAGCTCCCTGGGGCTCAGGCCAGGGGTATCAAGCCATTGGGACCAAATTCTCTCAAACCTGCTCGGGCTTCCCCTGTGCTGGTATATGTACTTTTCCATTATAAGAGTATTCCCCATGTGTGCTACCCAAGAGGTGGTGGTAGGCGGTGAGACTGACTTCCAACCCATCAAAATAAGCTTCCTAGCCTGAAACAGGGCCCTAGAGACCGCGACCCTGGTCAACTCCCCAGGGATCGCTTCCTCCAAGATCCCCAGCAGGCAGCACTTAGGGTCCAAAGGGATCGTAGTTTGAAACACTCTGTTTATTGTACCCACCACCTCAGTCCAATACCTGTGAAGCTTAGGGCATCTCCACAGGAGATGAATGAGATCTCCATTGTGCCTCTGACATCTACCACACACAGGGTCCCCGAGCTTACCCATCTTATATAATTTCAGCGGGGTGTAATGTACCCTCAATAATATATATAGCTGTGACACTTTCTGCGCAACGTTTAAAGAACAAGTAGTGACTGACCGCCACGCCTCCTCCCATTGGTCCCCTGACAGTGTACCTATGTCCTTCTCCCACATGGATTCCGCCCTGCTCGGGAATGCCTGTAGGTGACTTGCCAGTAACATCTGGTAGCATTGTGAGATAAATCCTTTTGTTTCAGTGCTAGTGTGCAGCACACGGAACACCGGGGCGGGCGACTGAACCCATTCCACCGCATTCCCGTGTGCCGCAACCGCATGTTGAAGCTGCATGTAGTAATAATGCATATGAGCTGGGAGGTCAAATCTGGCCTGCAGTTCGGGGAAAGTGAGAAGCCTGCCGTTAACAAAAATGTGGGACAGCAGAGCCACACCATGGGCACGCCATCTGGGCCCCTGCTGCAGCTTCACCAACTCCACATAAGACCTATTGCCCCATATTGGGCTGTCCTCTGTGAATCCCTGCACTCCCTGGAGTTGTCGGCCCTTATTCCAGACTTTCTGGATAAGTGCGAGCGTCGGGGTCCGCTTGTTGGATTTGAGGAACATTTGCGCCTCCAGCCCCATCGGGATAGTCTCAGCGCCAGTGGCCGACAGCATCAGTCGTGCCGCCGAGCTCCCCGGGTCCTGGGACATAGAGCCGATCAAATGCTGTAACTGGGCCGCTATGTAGTACAGCCAAGGATTGGGAACCGCCAGCCCCCCACTGTCCTTGGCCCGCTGCAAGTGTTCCAGTCTAATCCGAGGGGGCCTAGTATGCCATAGCAACCGTCGGAAGAGAGTGTTCACTATTCGGAAGATTTTCAGGTGTATCACTACAGGCGAGTTATGAAGAAAGTAAAGTAGTTGTGGCATTAAAATCATTTTGATCAGATTGGCTTTACCTGCAAGTGACATTTTTAGGGTGTTCCAAGTATTAATTTTGTCCCTAAACCGGGACAGCAATGGGTGCACATTAAGGGAGCAGTAGTCCCCCAGCCTGGGCGACCCCTGTACCCCCAAATATTTAAAGCTAGATACAACTGGGATGGGACAAGATTCCGGCAGGGCGACCCCACCATCCTCATCCAACAGCATCAGGGCGGATTTTGACCAATTAATGGTCAATCCCGAGTAGTGGCCGAATTGCTCTATTATTGACATAGCCCCGGGGATGAAGTGCGTGGGGTCCTCCAGGAACAGCAGCATGTCGTCCGCGTACAACATGATTTTTTCTTGCAGCGTGCCATATTGGAATCCCCGGACGCGGGCACTAGCCCGTATCAGGGCAGCCAATGGCTCTATAGCGATCGCGAAGAGCAGGGGGGACAGGGGACATCCCTGCCTCGTCCCCCTACCCAGAGCAAAGGCCGGTGACATCCTACCCGCGACCCTAATGGTCGCCTGGGGGGACGCGTACAGCAGCCTGACCCACTCTATAAACTTGTCCCCAAAGCCAAACTTGGCCAACGTCGCCCAGAGGAACCTCCAACTGACACTATCAAATGCCTTGTTGGCATCAAGGGACAAGAGCGCCCTACGGCCCCCATTGTCTGCCTGCACCTGCATGTTCAAGAACATGCGCCTCAAGTTGGTGGCGGTGGACTTCTGCGGCATGAAGCCAGCCTGGTCTGGGTGGATAATAGACGTGATTATCCCGTTGACCCTGCGCGCCAGGACCTTTGCCAGGATTTTTACATCGCTCTGCAGCAACGATATAGGCCTATAGGAGCCAGGGTCAACCGGATCCTTTCCCGGCTTCAACAGTAAAATAATATTAGCCCTAGCCATGGAACCAGGCAGCTGACCACCCTCTAGTGCGGCGTTAAAGACCTTCAATAGTTCAGGTAACAAGTGCTCCCCAAATTGAGTGTACACTTCTATGGGCAGGCCATCCTCTCCGGGGGCTTTACATGTAGGAAAAGAGCTTGCCGCTAATTGCAGCTCGCCCAGAGTAATTGGTGCATCTAACTGTTCTCTGGCAGATGTGGAGAGAGCAGGCAGATCAATACTAGCCATGTATGTTCCAAGGTCCGCATCCGAGTAGGCATCCCTCGATCCATAAAGGCCTTCATAGAAGGACGCCAGCTCGGATATAATGGTTTCAGGGGTATTAACCACCTTACCCGTAGAGGCGCGTATAGCACCGATGGCCGGGGATTGTGTTTGAGACCTCGCTATCTTGGCCAGCAATCGTCCAGTTTGTTCCCCTTCCTCATAAAATGCAAGTTTGGTAAAGAACCTCTTCCGCTCTGCCTGTGAGGATCGCAGACGGTCCAGAGAGTCCTGGGCCGACATCCAAGCCTCCCTGGCCAAGTCAGTGGGGCTAGTCACATAAGCGAGTTCCAGCTGCCTCACCTGGTCTCCCACCCGCTCCACCAAGGCAGAGGAGTTGTTCCTGACAATTTGTATTTCCTCGATAAATACCCCTCTAAGATAGGCTTTCAAAGTTTCCCATTTTAGCAGTGGGTCTAGGTAGTGCTCATGGGCCCGGAGAAAGACTTCAATCTTGGTTTCAATACGTTCTGGGGATGTAAACAGTTTGAGCCAATAAGCATTCAGTTTCCATGGGGCTCTAGGTAGGGAGCTAGACGGTTGAGTTACCAACCAAAGTACTAGCGGGGAGTGGTCTGATACCCCCCGTGGGAAATACTCCACCTTAGAGGTGCAATTAACCATGTTGGGAGTGCCCAGACACAGGTCTATACGGGAGAGGGAACCATGTGACTTGGAGAAACAGGAGAATTGTTTACACTTGGGGTTCCTAACCCGCCAAATGTCAACCCACCCCACCTCCTCCATCAGGCGTCCAAGAGCCGTACCCCGGTTGCCCTTAGGGGGCATCACCGGGGGGTGTCTGTCCAATTTTGGTTCTAGGTAGCAATTAAAGTCCCCTAGCAACAGTAGTGGGACGTCAGGCTTGTTTGCCAGGTAAGACAGCAGCAACTGCAGCACCTCTCTAGAAAAAGGTGGAGGCACATATACAAACGCCAGAATCATAGTAACGGTAAACAGTTTGCAATAAAGAAATACAAATCTCCCAGATATATCAATAAGCGAATCTAACTCCTGGTATACCAGAGCCTTGTGGATCAATACACTCACTCCGCGTGAATAGGCGGAGTGAGTGGAGTGATAGGCCTGCCCCACCCACGCATATCCCAAGAAACTAGTCGTATCTTTCAATAGATGGGTCTCCTGTAAGCCAATTATGGCCGGGTGAAATTTACGCAATACAGTGGATATCATGGTCCTTTTCAGAGGATCATTTACCCCTCTGACATTCCACGACACTATGGGTGTAGAAGACATGGCGATTGTATACTAAGAGTTCTGTCTGAGTGGGAGGAGTACCCAGAAGAGAGCAACAGTCCTGTATCCCCCCATCCAGCTATCAAAAAACAGCCCTGTGGTTCAAACAGCTTTGACTGTGGTGCATCAGTAAGATCAGTACAGTCCCTTGGGAAAGAAAAAAAAATCTTGCAGAAACTGTGGCAGAAATTCCTGCGCATCGGCGCTGTGGTGTCGATACAGTAAAAATAGAAGTAGTAAGCATAAGAAAAACAAGAACAGTAAAACTTATCTGCATCTGCCGGTGGCTCCTGGACTGCCAACTGGGCGTCACTGGGGACTCCCCACCGGTGTTGAGTAATAGCAACACTGGCATTTCCAGTGCCAACAGGGCACAAAAACATAAGCCATGTCCACCATAACAGCAAACGGTACATAGGGGGGGGTGCAGACACACTCCACCCATAAACTCAGGTCAGCGAAAAAAAAGAAAATTCAGAAAAGTTAGTGGAAAACTATTCGCTGGTAACTTCAAGTAGGTATTGATCCTCTCAAGTGACATCATTTCAGCAACAGCACTTCTTTACCCGGATTGCTCTTGATATAGATAGGATTGTCCACATCAACCTGCACCATTCTCCGGTCCCCTCCTGCGGAAGTCTTGTTCGTTGCGGTCTAGCCAGTCCGCAGCATCCTGTGCATTCTCAAAAAAGTGGGCCTCATCTCTGGCTGTTACGCGAAGCTTGGCTGGGTATAGCATGGCATAGGACAGCTGAAGCCTCTGCAGCCTTTTCTTGACATCCATAAACTTTGATCTTCTGCGTTGCACTTCTGCAGAGAAGTCAGGATAAAAGAAAAACCGGGCTCCGTTATAATGTACAGCCCCCCTTTCTCTGGCCATTCGAAGTATCACTTCCCGATCCCTGTAGTTAAGGAGTCTAGCAAGCATGGATCTCGGGGGATTACCGGGGGGGAGGGGGCGAGGTGGCACCCTGTGCGCCCGTTCCACCGTGTAAATCGGAGAAAAAGCCTCTTTACCAAAGGTCTCCTGTAGCCAGCCTTCTATGAACGTCGTGGGGTCCCTGCCCTCCACCTTTTCTGGGAGCCCCACAATGCGTACATTGTTGCGTCTCAGGCGATTTTCGATCTCATCATGGCGATCAAAGGCCTGGCGTGCCTGCTGAGCAGCGACTCTCACTTCCCGGGTCATGTGTGGCATCTGATCCTCTATATCACTGACTCTGCCCTCCACGGCCGTGGTCCTCTCCCTGACCTTCTGTATATCATGTCTCAGGAGATTAACTTTCTCCTCCAGCCCCCCAAATCTCTCCTTCAGGGCATCCACTGAGGCAGTGCACCTGTGAACAGCATGCAGGATTTCACTGAGTGTGGGCTGGGGACTATCCTCTGTCTGCTGGTCAAGCAAGGCTGGAACAGAACCAGGGGCTGACTCCATTTCATCATCCTCAGCTTCCAGCATGTCAGTGTGTCCCTGCTCAGCCTGCTCTGCGGGCATTGCATGACCCTGTGCAACAGTCTGCAGGGAATCTTCCGGGCCTGTCAGTTTCCTGGCATAATATAGCATGTCTCTCGTTTGGTCTGTCCCTTTAGGGGCTTTGGTGGACTTACCCCCCAGCTCCGTCTTCTTCTCCTGCTCTCGTGGAGTCCTGGGAGGCAGAGACTGAGACATCCAGGTGCCATCTTGGAAGGCCTGGGAGGCCGCAGCCGCAGCGTCTCCTTTGTTTCCCCGGGTCATCATGCCGGGATTAACGAGCACCGCTGGAACCGAGGGTCTCTGGAGGTCTTTAGGCGCAGGTTGTGGCTGAATCGGGCGTTGTAGGTGGCGAGGAAAGGATCACAAACAGGATCTACAGCGGGAGCTCCGTCGAACAGGTCTGTTCACATGCCGCGTCAGGCCACGCCCCCCCAGTACTCCTTTTCAACAACAAAATGACATTCAGCCTCCTGGCTTATACATACAGCAGTGCTGCTCAGGCCTTCCACTTCAGGCTCCTGTCTGTCTCCTATAGACTATTCCATCTGCAACACCATCCATTTGGATAGCAGCCCCTTGCTGCTCTGACCCTCAGACCTGGGTCTCTGGCTTCCACTGTGCACACAAGCACTCTCTGACTTCTCCAGTGCACACTTGCACTCTATGGCTTCCCCAGTGCACACCTGCACTCGTCGGGAGGGTGGGGCCCAGAATGCTGGTCCTGATTCTACTATCAGGCCCACACACACCTGAACAATCAGTGTGCAGTTGAGTCTCAAAACCCGGATCCAGGACTGGGGATTTCATCCCACCCGGATCTCTAAGAAATCCCCAAGCTCCGGGTCCCAAAGTGGACTTTAGTAAATCATGAGGAAACTGAAAAGCCAGTTTCCTCCCAAACAAGCAAATACCCTGGAGCCCCTCAACCTGCCTGGTTGAGAATCCTGCATCCATACACTGGTGGGGTACCACACTACCACAATATATATATATATATACATACATACATACATACACACACACATGGCTTTTTTTCTCAGAGAATAGGTGCAGGAACTCCCCCTTCTGAGTCAATTTGCTTCTCCAATCCCTACCCACCTCCAAGCACTGACCCTTGGTTCCACCCCCTACCCACCTCCCAGTACAACCCCTTTTAGAGAATACAGGGACAAGTATCAGTTTGCAGTGCTAAGTAATATGTTTGAGACTTGGTAATAATAACAAGAAAAACAAGAAAACAGATCCCCCACAGCCAGCAGCAACACACACCCCCCAGCAACAATAGAACCCCACAACAAAATACCACCCCAGCAACAACAGGCCCCCAGCAGAAACCGCAGATCTCCCAGCATCTAACACAAATAGACTCTCCAGCAGCCAGCAACACCAGACCCCTTAATCAACAGTAGATCCCTTCCAGCAACAATTTAACCCCCCCCCCAGCAACAAAATATCCTCTCAGCATTAACAATAAACCGTCACACACAAATAGATCCCCTCCAGAAAAAAGAAAATGCCCCCAGTAGCCAGCATTAATAGACCCTCCATCACACCCCAGTACCCCTTTCCAATTTTCCAATTGCACACATTCAGTGCTGGAGGTGGCGGAACAGCGTTCCCCCCCCCAATCCCGCTGAAAAAAAGGCCTGAATATATATATATATATATATATATATATATATTTATGTTGGGAGGGTTTTTAAATGCGCTTGATTTCATCAGTATATCCTGTCTATTGTCCTGCTTTAATTGTCTGTTACATCAAAGTGAGTTATCTAATACAATTAAATAATGAACAAGGTTTTGTTTATGGTAGCTATGAAGCAAGTGTTCCATGGGAACAAAAGCAATAAACAAATCTTCAAAACATTGTAATTACTATACTAATGCCATAAGCAAAGATTTTTTGAAAACAAGATACATGAAAATGACTCTGTACTAATTATATTACAATAAAATTTCACATTAGAAAAAACAAAAGGCTGAAGGTTTTTTTACCTTCATGCATTGTATGCATGAAGATAAAAAATGTGTGTGTTGCTCCCCCCACAGCACACCCCCCCCCCCCAATAGTCACCTAAACCCCCTGTTGATCCAGTAATGTGCACAAAAGCCTCGGCTCTGGAACTGTTCAAGGGGGAGGAGCCAGGAGAGGCAGTGGAGGACCTGAGAAGCAAAGTATAGGGGCTGCTCTGTGCAAAACCATCACACAGAGCAGGTAAGTATATCATGTTTGTTATGTTTTGTTTTGTTATTTAAAGCTGAACCTTTAATACCACTTTGAAATTTAATCCCATTTGTCCTTGTCACTCCTGGCCAACTGTGTACCTGGTTTTGGTCAGTGCTATGGAGACCTGAGAAGAAGACCCCAGCCAGAGAGGAAGGCATGTGGTGTAAGGTGACAACCTCTTCTTCACTTCTAGCACTTTTCCTTTCAACTCTCCACCAGTGGCTTTGGGAGGATCACATGATAGCACTTGTCATGCACAAAGAAGTACCCTAAAATTCAATGAACCTTTTATTCCATTCAAAGTGTATCTCAAGTAAAAAAAATTGTTTTTTTGTTTTGCATATAATAGAGAATGGTTAGAAATACTGTCAAGCTTCAATTTAATATATTTGTCTCACTTGGGATAGTTCTATTCACTTTTGTTCCAGGGACAGAAAAGCTAAGGGTTATTTTAGTCAATGTAAGAAATATTTTGCCTCTCCCGCTCTGGTAAAAATAACTAAAAATTTAAAATTCTCACAACAAACACAAAGGTTGAATCCCATCAGAAATCAATGAAAATTTGACAGAGGATCTAGGCCTTCACTTATTTATCTAAAGTGAAAAAAATATATTTATATACACTTTAAAGTGATTGTAAAGTCTCTGTTTTTTTTGTTAAAAATAAGAAACTTGTTATACTTACCTGCCCTGTGTAATAGCTTTGCACAGAGCAGTCCGAATCCACTCCATTCATCTCTATGAATGAATTGAGCTGTCATTTGGCTATAGCACAGGTGAGGGCAGGCACAAACATTCTGTACTTACATGCAATGTGTTTGAGTAAAAACCTTATTCATCTGTATATTAAAGCAGCCTGTCATTCATACAAGAAAGCTGCTAAGGAAATTCACTTATGACCCCCTCCAATCCTCTCTCTATTGCTATTGAAAGCCAATACCTTCAGCCATCAATGCCATTCACTGTACCAACCATTACCATACTGTAAAGTATGGTGGCATGCTATAGCATTTTGGCAGTTGTGGTATATAGAAGATGCCAAAATTAGCTCTGCTCTTTTATGTGACATTTATAACTTAAAGTGATACTAAAGTCTCATTTTTTTCTTTAAAAATCACAAACATGTCATACCCACCTGCTCTGTGTAGTGGTTTTGCACAGAGCAGCCCCGATCCTCCTCTTCTCGGGTCTCTCTTTGGTGCTCCTGGCCCCTCCCTCCTGTTGAGTACCCCCACATCAAGCTGCTTGCTATGGGGGAATCCGAGCCAAATCGCAGCTCCCTGTGTCCATTCAGACACGGGCCGCAGTTTGGCCCCATCCACCTCTCTCTCCTGATTGGCTAACTGACTTTGATTGATAGCAGTGGGAGCCAAAAGCGCCGCTGCTGTGTCTCAGGAGGGAGAGTCCTGGAAGGCCAAGGCACTCGTGCACATCGCTGGATGAAGATGGGGCTCAGGTAATTATTAGGGGGGCTAAGGGGGGCTGCGACACACAGAAGGTTTTTTTTTTTAATGCATAAAATGCATTAAGATAAAAAAAAACTTCTGACTTTACAACCATTTTAATAAATAAAAAAAATGCCAACTGATTGTATATAGAAACAAATTTGTTTATTTATCACTATTTCATCAAATGTTGTTTTCATTTACTTGAGGAAAAAAGTCAAATGTAAACCTCATAGCTATTCTATTCAAGTTTATTTCTATGTGCAGAAGTTGATTTATATTATATTACAAACAGTATTATACAACAATCCAAATAAAGTAGTTCAATGAAAAGGGGAACTTTTAACAGCTTATATTAACAAATGATCAAACCATCCACACAAAAGGTAAAAGAATACATTAATTCCTTTCACACCTCATTTTAAAACCAATTTATTAAACAAATTTTCGCTTCCTCTAACACACAATATCATTTCTTCAACACGAAAAGGATGGCTTGTCATCTATCAGAACTGTAATAAATAATCCTATTTTTAGATAACTGTCAGCTACACTTCTACAGAGTAGCCAATCTCTTCATTCTGTTACCAAGAAACTAATATAACTAATGACTTTGTTTTCTCAAGCGATGAATCACACACAAAATAGAGCCACTGGAAACAATCTGTGAATTATTTGTCTCGATAAATCCTGCAAATATATTTTATACAACACCTTCCAATCAAACTGTGAGCAGCTTCTGTTATATAGCCTGGAGACAGAAGATATCTCTTGTTTTCAGCAGATACTAACTATAATAATTCCTGCTCTAAGACTTCTTAGCCTTTTATCCATATGACTATCAAAGTCGCAAAGCTATAAAGAAGAATTATCACTTCCACTGTCATGCCAAGTACATCAACTGTTTGGGGCAGCTGACCTCTGTCAACCTTACCTGGTAATAATCTGTAGCTGGCACTTTGTTAAAATGAAAGGCAAGGCAATAATATCTGGAAACTAGTGAAAATTTAATCTGCTTGGACTAAATGTTCTGTTAACTTTTTCTGTTTCTTCTTTTATTATCTATAGTCTTTTTTTTTCCTTTTAATTAAGATGCGATCTTTCTAGGGTACTACAGTATCATAGCTTTAAATTTGAATGCAGCAAAATGATTTGCTATAAAAAAGGTTTCAAATGTCTTAAGATTTCTAAACTGGATAGCCAATAATCAAAACACATGACCGTTTTTCATGGCGTGAAAAATGGCATTTTTTAAATTGGTCATTAAAAACGATCGTGTGTAGGCTCCAGAGCATTTTTAACGACGTGAAAAATGGCCTAAAAAAAAATAGAACCTGCTCTATTTTTTCACGTTGTTTTTTTTTAACGTCGTGAAAAATGGTAGTGTGTATGCTTTTACGAGGGGAAAAAAAATGGGCATGCTCAGAATCAAGTATGAGACGGGAGCGCTCCTTCTGGTAAAACTAACGTTCGTAATGGAGATAGCACATTCGTCACGCTGTAACGGACTGAAGAGCATGAGGCTGAAAAGCGCGAATTGGCTCTCACCAAACTTTACTAATACGAGGATCAGCAAAAGCATCCCAAAGGGTGGCGCCATCCGAATAGAACTTCCCCTTTATAGTGCCGTTGTACGTGTTGTACGTCACCACGCTTTGCTCGAGCATTTTTTTTTCATAATAGTGTGTAGGCAAGGCAGGCTTGAGAGGAAACACAAAATATCACGTCAAGAAAAACGTCGTTTTTTTCAATGACATTAAAAACGGCCGTGTGTACGCAGCATAAGACACATTTTTAAATGTCTTTTTTTTTTAATGTCATGACAGCTTGCTGTGTTTTGGCTGCTGTAACCTAAAATAAGCAATTCCAATAAGGCTAGATCTGGAGAGAGATGTTAAATACTGTAAATTTAGAACTTGGTTACAACAGAATGTTTAAAATTGCCAGGGTAGTGACGGTATGTGTTTTTTACATTACTGTCTTTGCAATTCAAGGATTCATAGAAGGATGTTTCACCGCACATCAAGGGTAACACTCTGAAAATACTCCATGCTCCTTTTGGCAGTCTTGGACAACAAAAATGATTTAAAGTTGAACTCTTGTTACGTTAAAAAATGTCCCCATATAGTAAGATTATAATGCTTGCTTAGCCTAAGGGGAAATACATGGACAATTATATACCTTATTCCCCACTCATGCATGCTTCCTTTATGCCAGTTATTCTCAAACCTGTCCTCAAGTACCCCCAACAGGCCATGTCCTCTACTGGCCAGTAGAAGGAGCCGTGAGCTCCGAGCGCGTAGCCTTTCAATCCACAGAGACAATCCTGACCCCTTCCTCCCACCCCCTGCTGGTGACATAATTTCCTCTTCCGGTTCAAGCTGGACAGCATGGAGCTGACTACTTCCTGGTTTTCCTAAATGTACAGCGATTCAGCACATCACACCAGAACCTTTGTCAGCCACCCGGATCATGCAAGGAGCCTGTGGGATGCAGTAGAACTGCCAGGACTACATATGTATGATGAGCATGACTCCCACTTATATCTTGTAAGTGTTTTTAATCTTGTGCAATACATGTTACTGTTTTAATACTACACTTAGAGAAGCACCCCCCCCTGTTTCTTTTATTGACTCTGATTTAAAGCACCTGTGCAAGATAAAGGAAAACCTGCAAACATGGCCTGTTGGGGGTACTTGAAGACAGGGTTGAGAACTACTGCTCTATGCTACACAACCAGTCACACATAGCTACTACTCTTCTCCGGCCACCCCTCACTGACATCATCATATACCATGAAAAACGAACGGGGCATGCCAAAAGGGAATTCTTATCAGCTGACATAGTTCAACTTTAACTTCAGCTATATGCATTCATTAAGATATCCTAAAAAGGAATGAATTGGAGTTTTTTTCAAATTTAATTTCCCTCAATAAAGCACTGAAACAATTTTCATCTGCTGAGCTTTATTATAAACACATACACAACCTTAAAGCTCCCCCTCCAACTACCTATCCTGCCTAACCTGTATAAAAAATTACATGCAAACTTACCAATTTTCATTCCAATCTGGCCAGCTCATGTGTTCCTGCAGCTCCATTTCCCCTGTGTCAGTGAGTGGCTGCTGTGAGGGAGAGGAGGGAGCACCATTAATGGATGGGTCATGGGAGCCTATGGGTGATGTCATGGCTCCTGGAATTTACAGCCATTATTAAGAGCTCCCTTACACAGAGATGCATGAGCACATTACTGACCTGAACAGATTAAATATTCAGATAAAAAATAGGTAGGAATATTCAGATAAAAAATAGGTAAGAATACCCATTTTTTTTTTTTTTTTTTACAGAATAGGTAGGAGGAGGGGAAAGAAAACATTTTTAAACAGTGCATTGTCTGTATTTTTAACAGCCTTTTGTACAGTAGTTCTCCCAAAGCATGATTTAGACTGAGAGAAGATGGGATAGCATTGCAATCTACTCAGGCTGGGACAATCCCTAACCAAGCTGTATTGCTTTACTTAATTAGAAAATAGTGAGGTCAAAACCTGTATATGCTGTTTGACAAGACTGTATTAGAAAACTAGCTGGACAAAAGTTTTTAGGAAAGATAGTTCAAACACTCATATTTTGGCTTAGAATCAAAACTGTTTCACAGCCACTTCCAGCTTACATTGTATTGATCTTGAAAATAAAGGCTTATTGGTGGCTTGACTTTCCTGACTGAAAGCTGATAACTCTATATAGTATGTCTATTTTCCAAAAAAAGTCTTACCTGCCTGCCAACAATGTTTTCCATGAATATACACACATGAACAGTTCAGTTTATAATTCCTGCATCTGCCGGGTGATGGAAAGAACAAACTCCTGTGGGCATGCAGGGGAGTTACATCAAAGTAGCTATAGACTTTTTGGGTTCGATCATTACTTCCAAAAAAAGGGATGTATATCTTCCACAACCTATACTGAGGTGTTGCTAAGGTAATTGGCAAACAGTATAGATGTATCCGAGTAGACCCTAAAATTTTATACCTCCAAAATGCACTAAAATCTCTACTGCTGCAAGAACAGAGTCTGTTATAGCAATAGAGGCCTCCGTTTCTTAATCATTATTGGGTGGATAATACACCTCTTTTTTGATATATGGTCACTGTTTAACTCTTTCACCTTCCAAATTTTCCATATACATTTCCTCGTATTTGAGGAGCCTCCTGTTGTAAGTAACTAGCTTTATTGCTTTGTATTTCAATAGAATTGTCTTTAAATTAGGCACTTTAAACCCTCCAAGATGGACATTTTTGGTACAGCTTTGACAGGCTTTATGTTGAATAACCAGGCGATTTGCCTAACAATAAAAAATCAGATGAAGAGATAAAAATCTTTCTAGATCAAATGTTTAACCTCTTGAAATGGAAGTCACACTTACATTGGCACATTGAGTACCGTATATACTCGAGTATAAGCCGACCCGAATATAAGCAGAGGCGCCTAATTTTACCACAAAAAACTGGGAAAACGTATTGACTCGAGTATAAGCCGAGGCTGTCCATCTGCATGCCTCACTGTGCCTCACTGTGTCCATGTCCATGCCTCACTGTGCCCATGCCTCACTGTGCCCATGACTCACTGTGTCCATGACTAGACTGACGTTTAACATGGAAGTCTATGGAAGGGGTGCCCGGCTTTAAAAAAATCGGTGCTCCCCGGTCGTAGATCCCCTAGACAACAAACTTTGCACACTTGTAGAGGAGAACTGGGGCTACATGTGTGCCAAGTTTTGGGTCCAGAGGACCTAAGACTGGCCAGTACCCGGTCCCCAAATTCACCAGAGAAATTACCGTTTAACATAGGAGTCTATGGAAGGGGTGCCCGGGTTTGAAAAATCGGTGCTCTCCGGCCGTAGGTCCCCCGAACAAAAAACTTTGCACACATGTAGAGGAAGAGTGGGGCTACATTTGTGCCAGGTACCGGGTCCCCAAAGTCCGGGAGATCAGATGCAAAAAGGTGACTCGAGTATAAGCCGAGGGGGGCATTTTCAGCACAAAAAAATGTGCTGAAAAACTCGGCTTATACTCGAGTATATACGGTATAATAAAACATACATCAGAGAAAAAAGTTGCCTATTAGGTTTAAGAATCCAACTTTTTCCAACCATTAAAGATCCACCCTCAACCTTCAAGACATCCTGGGAAAAAATACTCACTCACTGTAGTGTTGACAAAAATTCTCACTACTCAATATACCCTTGATATGACCTCATTAGATAGGGGAAATTGAGAGGTTAAATCTTCAATATTAAACACCTTCTAGATGCTCCGTCCTTCTCCGCTAAGTGGAAGGAAGTGAAGGAGCGCCTGGAGGGGATGAATAAGGATATTATTACCAAGAAACAGGCCTAATATGTCAAGTAAAAATTTAAATTTTCTGAAGGTTTTGCATATAAATAGTCTGGGAGATCTGTGGGTAGAAGAGGACCCCAAAAGGAGGCTTCACTCCGTAACCCTGCTACAGAACAATCCGAATCTGATTCATCACTTTCTTCCTCTTTCTCCCATCAAATAGGTTCTCAACTTATGGGGCCCTCAACATCTAACTCAACACGTAAAAGTTCACGATTTGGCAGTGGCACTTCACCGGCGGCACCTAAAAAGGGTAAAAAGACCTCCACGAAACACTAATCGGCACATACACAAGGGGATCCATTGCCTCTGGTGAATCAAGCTGCAGGTGGAGGCACCCCCTCGACACTACATAGTGTGATTCCCAAAATCTTGGGATCATCTCTCTTGAACCCCAGGACATCACAAACTAACACAGATTTTTTAGATCTGGCTCTACCAGACCTGAAGAAAGTACAAACCAAGATAGACACCTTTGAGCCATTGAGGATGCCCCTGGTCCTACCCAGGATGGTTCCCTGGATTAAGCTGCATTTGCAGCTGCTCCAGAGGAGCCTCCCCTAACCCAACCTACCAACATCAGGAGATTCAAACCTAAATCACACAATTTCCCAGATCTGATGACTTGCCCAACAATTTGGGCGTTTTTACATCAATCCATCAAGGACATTAAAAAACATAAATGGCAGGACTGTACCTCTAATCTTACTACCAGAAGCGGACTGATATAATTAAACCGTCTGACAAAGGCGGCAACATTGTGGTCATGTCTCATGCCCAATATCAGACCATGTGTCTTGAGGTATTAAATAACCCTATATGGTATAGGCCAATCCCTCAAACCATTATTGATGGTTTTATTAATGAATTTTAAGAACTTTGTACCAATGCCTTTTGGCAGGTCCTGATTGATAGGGACACTCTGACATATCTGGTTATTAAACATCCACAGACCCCAACCTTCTATACTTTACCCAAAACACACAAAAACCTGCATCGACCTCCCGGAAGACTCATTGTCTCTGGGATCGGATCCCTAACGGACAATGCCAGCAAATTTGTCAACAGTTTTTTAATGTCCCATGTCCTGAGTCTGCCCTCATATATCCGTGACACCATAGACTTGTTGAAACACATCAAGGGGATTCAGATCCCTCGAAACTCCCTGCTAGTGGCCATCAATATTGAGGCCTTGTACTCGACTATCCCCCACGAGTGGGGAGTCCTGATGGCTAAATCCTTTTTTATGGAACAAGATCATCATGGCCAGCTCCATGATTAGTGATGAGCCGAACACCCCCGGGTTCGGTTCGCACCAGAACCCGCGAACGGACCGAAAGTTCGAACGAACATTAGAACCCTATTAAATACAATGGATGCGAACGTTCGAATTCTAAAGTGCTAATTATAACAACTATTATGCATGTTATTGTCATAAATAGGGTTTGGGAACCCGGGTTGTGCACCAGGGGACATGTATCAATGCAAAAAGAAGTTTTAAAAACGGTCGTTTTTCGGGAGCAGTCATTTTAATGATGCATAAAGTGAAAAAAAAAAAGTCAAATATTCCTTTAAATATCGTACCTGGGGGGTGTCTAAAGTATGCCTGTGAAGTGCCACGTGTTTCCCGTGTTTAGAACTGTCCCTGCAGAAAATGACACTTCTAAAGGAAAAAAAAGCCATTTAAAACTGCTTGCGGCTTTAATGTAATGTCTGGTCCCGGTAATATGGATGAAATTCTTTAAGAAAAATGGCATAGCTACCCCATGACCCCCCCCCCTACCCCAGCCCATTACCAGCCCCTTTGGGTCTTGTATGGATATTAAGGGGAACCCCGCACATAAAATAAAAAAGGCCCTATATACTCTGAACAGCCGTATACAGGCGGTGCATACAAGACAGGGACTGTAGGTTTGTTCTTATGTAGAATCTGTTTGTAATTTTGAACAGGTACATTGTTGAAGTGTAGCTCCAGCCCAAAAATCTATTTTTAAACTTTTTGGGAAACATAGGTAAGGGTTATCACCCCTGTAACATTTGTTTTGCTGTCTGTGCCCCTGTTCAGAACATTTCACCTCACTTTCCGTCCCAATGACAACTGTTTTTGAAATGTGGTGTTTTTCTTGAAACAAGGATTGCTGATAAAGCATCAGTACAGATGAGACCCCTTTCTCCCATATTTATTCTTACAGGAGAGAATTTTCCTTTCTAGGGGTAGATTTCCTCTCACTTCCTGTTGTCTTCTTTCGTTTGCAAGTAGGAGTCGTTTGTAAGTTGGATGTTTGAAAGTAGGGACCTGCCGTATATACTCTGCAGAAATAGGCCCCTTAGTTGTTGGTGTTGGCACAACACTGTAAGCACTCAGTTACTCTTGGTTGGTGCTGGAACGCCCTGCTGTCAACTATTATATCAGGAATTTTAATTACATATAATTGTTGAACAGTGGTAGTAAAAATTGGGGCTTTGATGGTGGTGCTGGTGCCACAACACTGTAAGCCCTGACAGTTACTCTTGGTGGGTGCAGCAATGGGCCCTGCTGTGAATTATTAGATCAAGAATTGTAATTACATGCCCCTTTTGAACAGGGGCTGAAAAATTGGGCCTTTCGTGGTGGTGGTGGTGGTGGCATTGCCACAAGACTGTAAGCCCTCAGAGTTACTCTTGGTGGGTGCAGCAATGGACCCTGCTGTGAATTATTAGATCAAGAATTGTAATTGCATGCCCCTGTTGAACAGGGGCTGAAAAATTGGGCCTTAGGCACTGGTGGCACAACACTACAACCCCTCACAGATACTGTACTTGGAGCACAGCAATGAGCCCTGTTGCAAAGTATTGCTTCAAAAATTGTAATGACACGCCCCTGTTAAACAGGGGCTGAAAAATTGGGCCTTAGGCACTGGTGCCACAACACTCCAACCCCTCACAGATACTGTACTTGGAGCACAGCAATGAGCCCTATGGCAAATTATTGCTAAAAAAATTGTAATTACACGCCCCTGTAAAACAGGGGCTGAAAAATTGGGCCTTAGCCACTGGTGGCGGCACCCATAAACAAAAATGATCTTCCAAGCTATCATCATCAATCGTATCATTGAGGACTCGGAGGAGGAGGATAGCCAGTCAACATAACAGCACAGGCACTCAGCATCAGCATCAGTCTTGAAGGGATGTGACATGTTAAAATCAATTAGTCTGTTATATCAGCATCAGGTGTGTGGTAGCTGGTGGTGATCCAAGACTGGTTCATCTTGATGAAAGTCAGTCGATCAACCGAGTCGGTGGACAGGCGCACCCTGTGATCCGTGACAAATCCTCCAGCAGCACTGAATGTGCGTTCCGAAAGAACGCTGGATGCAGGACAGGCCAGTAGCTCAATTGCATACTGTGCAAGCTCTGGCCAGTGATCCATCCTCAAGACCCAGTAAGCCAGAGGATTTTTGGTGGGGAAGGTGTCCAAGTCTGACCTTGCCCCTAGATATTCCTGCACCATGTTTATCAGACGCTGGCGATGGTTGCTGGAACCGATCATACTTTGGGGCTGCGGACTAAAGAATTGTCTGAACGCATCGGTCAGACGGCCACCTTCCCCACCGCTCCTTCTTTGACTGGCCGAAGCCTCAGCAACTCGTTGTCCAGGACCAGGAGTTTGTAACCTCCCAGTCTCTGGGAACGCGTTGCACAGACCTTTCTGCAAGGCCTCCCGGAGTTGTCTCATCCTCTGCTCCCTCTGCGACGGTAACATAAGGTCCGCAACCTTACCCTTGTACCGTGGATCAAGGAGAGTGGCCAGCCAGTAATGGTCCCTCTCCTTGATCCGAAGAATACGAGGATCCTTCCGCAGACTTTGCAGGATCAGGGAGGCCATGCAGCGTAGGTTTGCTGAGGCATTCGCTCCGGAGTCCTCTGGGTCACTAAGGACGACATGATCCGCAGCCACCTCCTCCCAGCCACGTACAAGTCCACTGGTTTCTTGGGACTGTAAATCATCCCTAAAAGACTGCTGCTGATGATGCTGAGTGCCAGCCTCCACCTCCATGCTGACACAATCCTCCTCCTCCTCCTCCTCCTCCTCCTCCTCTTCCTGTGCGATGGGTGGGACAGAAGGAACACTGTCTGGGTAAAGGGGGCCTTGAGAGGCAAGGAAGTCCTCCTTTTCCTGCCTCTGTTCTGCCTCAAGTGCCCTGTCCATTATTCCACGCAGCGTGTGCTCCAACAGGTGGACAAGAGGTACAGTGTCACTGATGCATGCACTGTCACTGCTCACCATCCTCGTGGCCTCCTCAAATGGTGCCAGGACAGTGCATGCATCCCTGATCATGCCCCACTGGCGTGGAGAAAAAAAACCAAGCTCCCCTGACCCTGTCCTGGTGCCGTAGTCGCACAGGTACTCATTGATGGCCCTCTGCTGCGTGTGCAGCCGCTGCAGCATGGCCAACGTTGAGTTCCACCTGGTGGGCATGTCACATATAAGGCGGTTCTTGGGCAGGTTCAACTCCTTTTGCAGCTCAGCCAGGCGAGCACTGGCATTATAAGATCTGCGGAAATGCACACAGACTTTCCTGGCCTGCCTCAGGACATCCTGTAAGCCCGGGTACCTGCCCAAGAACCGCTGCACCACCAGGTTAAGGACGTGAGCCACACAGGGCACATGGGTCAGTTGTCCCTGTCGGAGGGCGGAGAGGAGATTGGTGCCATTGTCGCAAACCACCATTCCTGGCTTAAGCTGGCGTGGCGTCAACCACCTCTCGGCCTGGCCCTGCAGAGCAGACAGGACCTCTGCCCCAGTGTGGCTTCTGTCCCCCAAACACACCAGCGCAAGCACGGCATGGCATCTTTTTGCCTGCGTACTTGCGTAGCCCCGTGAACGGCTACGGAGCACCGCTGGTTCATAGGACAAACCACAGGAAGAGGCCATGGAGGAAGAAGAAGAGGAGGGGGTGGAGGAGAGAGGTGTGTCACAACCAGTAGTAGCATTTTGGAGGCGTGGCGGTGGGACAACCTCCAACACTACTGCACCTTGTCCTGCATCCTTCCCAGCTGCCAAAAGAGTGACCCAATGGGCCGTGAAAGAAAGGTAACGTCCCTGTCCATGCCTGCTGGACCATGAGTCAGCGGTAATATGCACCTTACCGCTGACCGCCCTGTCCAGCGAGGCCAAGACATTGCCTTCCACATGCCGGTAGAGAGCCGGAATAGCCTTCCGTGAGAAAAAGTGGCGTTTGGGAACCTGCCACTGAGGAACCGCACATTGCACAAACTCACGGAAGGGGGCCGAGTCTACCAACTGAAAAGGCAGCAGTTGAAGCGCTAGCAATTTAGCCAAGCTAGCATTCAACCGCTGGGCATGTGGATGGCTGGGAGTGAACTTCTTTCGACGGTCCAGCAGCTGGGGCAGGGAAATTTGCCTGCTAGAATCGGACGTCGGTGTACTGCTAGCAGAGTGGCCGCAAGTACTTGGCTGTGACACACCTAATTCTACACCTTCATTCCTCTCAGTGCATGTTTCAGAGAGGACTGAAGTTATAGTGGGGTTGGAGATCCCAGCTGATGCGGTGCAAGGAGAGGTCCGCTTTGTTCTTTGGTGTGGGTCTTTGAGGTAGGCTTGCCAACGAGCTGCATGGCAGGTCAACATATGTCTGGTCAGGCATGTGGTACCCAAGCGGCTGATGTTTTGGCCACGCGATATACGCTTGAGACATATGTTGCAAACAGCAGCTGTGCGATCTGATGCACTAGCCTCAAAAAAGGCCCACACCAAAGAACTTTTTGAATGACGGGCAGAGGCAGCGCCCTGCACAGGCGGAGCTCTGCGGTGTGATTCCGTCGGTGTACTGCCCTTACGCTGGCCACCAAAGGGCATCCTGCCTCGTTGGAGATGTGCCTCCTCCTCATCCTCCTCCTCCTCCTCTCTCCTATTAGGCACCCACGTGGAGTCAGTGACCTCATCATCACCTCCCTCCTCATCACTGGAGGCAATCTGGCAGTATGCTGCAGCTGCTGGAACATGACTGCCAGATTGGTGTCCTTCTTGAGCATCCCCTCTGTCTGCTCTCACGCTACTGCCTTCCTCTAGCTGGGTTTCATCATCAGACCCTTCGAAACGCTGGGCATCCTCCTGGAGCATGTACCCAACACTGTGCTGAAACAGTTCGGGGGACTCCTCAGGAGGAGGACATGGTGGGTCTAGGGAAGGAGTGACTGATGATGAGTCTGACATTGATACCAGGGAAGAGGACGCTTTGGCAGCTGCTTTTCCAGTACCCTGAGCCTGGGTGAGAGAGGATGAGGAGGAGGAGGAGGGCTTGGTCATCCACTCTACCAAGTCTTCGGCATGATGTGGCTCAACATGTCCAGCTGCCGAAAAGAAGGACAAGCGTGTCCCATGGCCATGTGCTGATGACAATGCACCGCGTCCACGACCAGCACTGTTGCCCCCAGACACAGAGCCTGCTTGCCCTCTTTTATTGCCTCCTGACTGTCTGCCTCTCCCTGTTTGCCTTCCAGACATTCTAATAGATGGCCTGCAGGGAGATGGGAAAAAAGCAATAAGGGCTACCTTCAGGTGTCCTTCTCTGTCCCTTGAAACAAGGACTTTGACAGTGAAAGAAACTGACACACTCTCCCTACCTACAGTTTTCTGTCCCTAGAAAAAAATTTTTTTTAAAGCACAATTTAGCACAAGGAGAATTCACTCACTGTCCTTCCAGGTCCCTGGAAACAAGGACTTTGACAGTGAAAGAAACTGACACACTCTCCCTACCTACAGTTTTCTGTCCCTAGAAAAAATGTTTTTTTTAAGCACAATTTAGCACAAGGAGAATTACCTCACTGTCCTTCCAGGTCCCTGGAAACAAGGACTTTGACAGTGAAAGAAACTGACACACTCTCCCTACCTACAGTTTTCTGTCCCTAGAAAAAATGTTTTTTTTAAGCACAATTTAGCACAAGGAGAATTACCTCACTGTCCTTCCAGGTCCCTGGAAACAAGGACTTTGACAGTGAAAGAAACTGACACACTCTCCCTACCTACAGTTTTCTGTCCCTAGAAAAAATGTTTTTTTTAAGCACAATTTAGCACAAGGAGAATTACATCACTGTCCTTCCAGGTCCCTGGAAACAAGGACTTTGACAGTGAAAGAAACTGACACACTCTCCCTACCTACAGTTTTCTGTCCCTAGAAAAAATGTTTTTTTTAAGCACAATTTAGCACAAGGAGAATTACCTCACTGTCCTTCCAGGTCCCTGGAAACAAGGACTTTGACAGTGAAAGAAACTGACACACTCTCCCTACCTACAGTTTTCTGTCCCTAGAAAAAATGTTTTTTTAAGCACAATTTAGCACAAGGAGAATTACCTCACTGTCCTTCCAGGTCCCTGGAAACAAGGACTTTGACAGTGAAAGAAACTGACACACTCTCCCTACCTACAGTTTTCTGTCCCTAGAAAAAATGTTTTTTTTAAGCACAATATAGCACAAGGAGAATTCACTCACTGTCCTTCCAGGTCCCTGGAAACAAGGACTTTGACAGTGAAAGAAACTGACACACTCTCCCTACCTACAGTTTTCTGTCCCTAGAAAAAATGTTTTTTTTAAGCACAATTTAGCACAAGGAGAATTACCTCACTGTCCTTCCAGGTCCCTGGAAGCAAGGACTTTGACAGTGAAAGAAACTGACACACTCTCCCTACCTACAGTTTTCTGTCCCTAGAAAAAATGTTTTTTTTAAGCACAATTTAGCACAAGGAGAATTACCTCACTGTCCTTCCAGGTCCCTGGAAACAAGGACTTTGACAGTGAAAGAAACTGACACACTCTCCCTACCTACAGTTTTCTGTCCCTAGAAAAAATGTTTTTTTTAAGCACAATATAGCACAAGGAGAATTACCTCACTGTCCTTCCAGGTCCCTGGAAACAAGGACTTTGACAGTGAAAGAAACTGACACACTCTCCCTACCTACAGTTTTCTGTCCCTAGAAAAAATGTTTTTTTTAAGCACAATTTAGCACAAGGAGAATTACCTCACTGTCCTTCCAGGTCCCTGGAAACAAGGACTTTGGCAGTGAAAGAAACTGACACACTCTCCCTACCTACAGTTTTCTGTCCCTAGAAAAAATGTTTTTTTTAAGCACAATTTAGCACAAGGAGAATTACCTCACTGTCCTTCCAGGTCCCTGGAAACAAGGACTTTGACAGTGAAAGAAACTGACACACTCTCCCTACCTACAGTTTTCTGTCCCTAGAAAAAATGTTTTTTTTAAGCACAATTTAGCACAAGGAGAATTACCTCACTGTCCTTCCAGGTCCCTGGAAACAAGGACTTTGACAGTGAAAGAAACTGACACACTCTCCCTACCTACAGTTTTCTGTCCCTAGAAAAAATGTTTTTTTTAAGCACAATTTAGCACAAGGAGAATTACCTCACTGTCCTTCCAGGTCCCTGGAAACAAGGACTTTGACAGTGAAAGAAACTGACACACTCTCCCTACCTACAGTTTTCTGTCCCTAGAAAAAATGTTTTTTTTAAGCACAATTTAGCACAAGGAGAATTACCTCACTGTCCTTCCAGGTCCCTGGAAACAAGGACTTTGACAGTGAAAGAAACTGACACACTCTCCCTACCTACAGTTTTCTGTCCCTAGAAAAAATGTTTTTTTTAAGCACAATTTAGCACAAGGAGAATTACCTCACTGTGCTTCCAGGTCCCTGGAAACAAGGACTTTGACAGTGAAAGAAACTGACACACTCTCCCTACCTACAGTTTTCTGTCCCTAGAAAAAATGTTTTTTTTTTTAAGCACAATTTAGCACAAGGAGAATTACCTCACTGTCCTTCCAGGTCCCTGGAAACAAGGACTTTGACAGTGAAAGAAACTGACACACTCTCCCTACCTACAGTTTTCTGTCCCTAGAAAAAATGTTTTTTTTAAGCACAATTTAGCACAAGGAGAATTCACTCACTGTCCTTCCAGGTCCCTGGAAACAAGGACTTTGACAGTGAAAGAAACTGACACACTCTCCCTACCTACAGTTTTCTGTCCCTAGAAAAAATGTTTTTTTTAAGCACAATATAGCACAAGGAGAATTCACTCACTGTCCTTCCAGGTCCCTGGAAACAAGGACTTTGACAGTGAAAGAAACTGACACACTCTCCCTACCTACAGTTTTCTGTCCCTAGAAAAAATGTTTTTTTTAAGCACAATTTAGCACAAGGAGAATTACCTCACTGTCCTTCCAGGTCCCTGGAAACAAGGACTTTGACAGTGAAAGAAACTGACACACTCTCCCTACCTACAGTTTTCTGTCCCTAGAAAAAATGTTTTTTTTAAGCACAATTTAGCACAAGGAGAATTACCTCACTGTCCTTCCAGGTCCCTGGAAACAAGGACTTTGACAGTGAAAGAAACTGACACACTCTCCCTACCTACAGTTTTCTGTCCCTAGAAAAAATGTTTTTTTTAAGCACAATTTAGCACAAGGAGAATTACCTCACTGTCCTTCCAGGTCCCTGGAAACAAGGACTTTGACAGTGAAAGAAACTGACACACTCTCCCTACCTACAGTTTTCTGTCCCTAGAAAAAATGTTTTTTTTAAGCACAATTTAGCACAAGGAGAATTACCTCACTGTCCTTCCAGGTCCCTGGAAACAAGGACTTTGACAGTGAAAGAAACTGACACACTCTCCCTACCTACAGTTTTCTGTCCCTAGAAAAAATGTTTTTTTTAAGCACAATTTAGCACAAGGAGAATTACCTCACTGTCCTTCCAGGTCCCTGGAAACAAGGACTTTGACAGTGAAAGAAACTGACACACTCTCCCTACCTACAGTTTTCTGTCCCTAGAAAAAATGTTTTTTTTAAGCACAATTTAGCACAAGGAGAATTACCTCACTGTCCTTCCAGGTCCCTGGAAACAAGGACTTTGACAGTGAAAGAAACTGACACACTCTCCCTACCTACAGTTTTCTGTCCCTAGAAAAAATGTTTTTTTTAAGCACAATTTAGCACAAGGAGAATTACCTCACTGTCCTTCCAGGTCCCTGGAAACAAGGACTTTGACAGTGAAAGAAACTGACACACTCTCCCTACCTACAGTTTTCTGTCCCTAGAAAAAATGTTTTTTTTAAGCACAATATAGCACAAGGAGAATTCACTCACTGTCCTTCCAGGTCCCTGGAAACAAGGACTTTGACAGTGAAAGAAACTGACACACTCTCCCTACCTACAGTTTTCTGTCCCTAGAAAAAATGTTTTTTTTAAGCACAATTTAGCACAAGGAGAATTACCTCACTGTCCTTCCAGGTCCCTGGAAACAAGGACTTTGACAGTGAAAGAAACTGACACACTCTCCCTACCTACAGTTTTCTGTCCCTAGAAAAAATGTTTTTTTTAAGCACAATTTAGCACAAGGAGAATTACCTCACTGTCCTTCCAGGTCCCTGGAAACAAGGACTTTGACAGTGAAAGAAACTGACACACTCTCCCTACCTACAGTTTTCTGTCCCTAGAAAAAATGTTTTTTTTAAGCACAATTTAGCACAAGGAGAATTACCTCACTGTCCTTCCAGGTCCCTGGAAACAAGGACTTTGACAGTGAAAGAAACTGACACACTCTCCCTACCTACAGTTTTCTGTCCCTAGAAAAAATGTTTTTTTTAAGCACAATTTAGCACAAGGAGAATTACCTCACTGTCCTTCCAGGTCCCTGGAAACAAGGACTTTGACAGTGAAAGAAACTGACACACTCTCCCTACCTACAGTTTTCTGTCCCTAGAAAAAATGTTTTTTTTAAGCACAATTTAGCACAAGGAGAATTACCTCACTGTCCTTCCAGGTCCCTGGAAACAAGGACTTTGACAGTGAAAGAAACTGACACACTCTCCCTACCTACAGTTTTCTGTCCCTAGAAAAAATGTTTTTTTTAAGCACAATATAGCACAAGGAGAATTCACTCACTGTCCTTCCAGGTCCCTGGAAACAAGGACTTTGACAGTGAAAGAAACTGACACACTCTCCCTACCTACAGTTTTCTGTCCCTAGAAAAAATGTTTTTTTTAAGCACAATTTAGCACAAGGAGAATTACCTCACTGTCCTTCCAGGTCCCTGGAAACAAGGACTTTGACAGTGAAAGAAACTGACACACTCTCCCTACCTACAGTTTTCTGTCCCTAGAAAAAATGTTTTTTTTAAGCACAATTTAGCACAAGGAGAATTACCTCACTGTCCTTCCAGGTCCCTGGAAACAAGGACTTTGACAGTGAAAGAAACTGACACACTCTCCCTACCTACAGTTTTCTGTCCCTAGAAAAAATGTTTTTTTTTAAGCACAATTTAGCACAAGGAGAATTACCTCACTGTCCTTCCAGGTCCCTGGAAACAAGGACTTTGACAGTGAAAGAAACTGACACACTCTCCCTACCTACAGTTTTCTGTCCCTAGAAAAAATGTTTTTTTTTAAGCACAATTTAGCACAAGGAGAATTACCTCACTGTCCTTCCAGGTCCCTGGAAACAAGGACTTTGACAGTGAAAGAAACTGACACACTCTCCCTACCTACAGTTTTCTGTCCCTAGAAAAAATGTTTTTTTTAAGCACAATATAGCACAAGCACAAAACACACTGACACTCTCCCTACCTATCCTTCTCTTTCCCTAAACTAAAGGAATCCAGGTTAAGCAAGAAAGAAATAAAAGTCACTGTCCCTGCCTATGCTGCTCTATCCCTGCTCCGGAACACACTACACTAGGCCGCCGTGCTGGCGGCCTTTTATAGTGTGGGGCGTGTACTAAACCCCCTCAGCAATAATTGGCCACAGGCATCCTGCCTGTGGCCAATCATTGCTCTCCTCGCTGCCGGCGCTGTGATTGGCCAAGCATGCGGGGTCACAGTGCATGCTTGGCCAATCACAGCGCCTGGATGACACTGCGATGGCGTAGTGCATTGTGGGCCGTTCGCGTCACTCGAATTTGGCGCGAACGGCCCAAATCGTTCGATCTTCGTCGAACGATCGAACAGCCGATGTTCGAGTCGAACGTATGTTCGACTCGAACACGAAGCTCATCCCTATCCATGATCTTTTATCCAAACACTGGCACTTACTAACAGACCATTTTTTTTAAGCGCTGGAGGTGGCACCTCTAGATCCCAGGGGGTGTGATCGCGAAAACCTCTGGATCGAGAGGCTTAATGCCACCCTTCCACCAGGCCTCAACAAGGTCAATTCTTATAAGCCCTTCTTGTAAAAGTGCCATTGTGTGTACATGGTGCCCTGTCCATTTGTGAGCGATTTGTCCCGACGTGTTATTGTGACATTTAGGGTTTATGGCCCATTGTGGTATTTTTCCACTAATATATATATATATATATATATATATATATATATATATGTTAGCTTGTAAGGATGTTCTACATGTATAATAGTTGTATCTTCTTTTTGTTTTTAATTCATATATTGGTTTATTTTTATTTTTGTTGATCTTGCTAATTTAGAGCTCTGTCATTTGCCTGATGTTTCCCCTTTTGCCACTAGGTGTCATCTGCACCCCTCACTCGTTCTCCTCCCTGGTATGGAGGCAGAGTCCTGACTTGCCTTGGGACCGCCCTCCACTGTTGCACGAGTCACAGCTTGGGCTCCCATTCCTTGCACATGCGCACGTGTGATCACCTTGCACGTGCGCCATGCGGGAGATCAGACCCGGTGACGTCACGCACGGCCGACAGCCAGCATGTGTGTGCGTGTCACAGGGTTGGGGAATTTTTTAGCAGCTCAGGCTTCTGTACTAGTGCAATGAACACAGGAACTGGGGGAACTTTACCTCTTAATTGACCACAAGTAACCATATACTACTTATTCCAAGCTATACAATACATTAACTGTATATGTCGACTGGACATTGGGTCTCTGATTTTCGGAGCCATGCCCAGGCTTATGTGTCAGATGGCTGCTCTGCACATCATTCCCTCTCTTTATTAATTATATTGCAGGCCTCAAGGATCTTCTCTCCCTGTTTTGACCAGCCATTAGCTTACCAGCTCTAGACTTCAACTGAGACACATTACTGTGGTTGTGTTCTTTAACAAACTGAATTCTCCCTCCCCTATACCCTGAGTAGTACTGTTGTTCCATATAAGGTCAGCTATTTTTTATATCCTATTGGCCCCTTCTCCTCCCCTTCCTCCCCCTCCTTTCCCCCTTCCCTGGCCCTCTCCTTCCCCTCCTTTTCCTCTCCTTTCCCTTTCCTTTTTCTGTTTTACCCCCTTTCCCTCCTCCCTTTTCTCCCCCCCACTTACCATCCTCCCCTCCCTCCTTTCCCTTCCCCCTCCTTTTTCGTTCCCTCCCCTCCTCTTCCCTTTTCCTTTCCCCTTCTCCCTCCCTTCAATTGTCCTCTTTTGGCTATATATTCTTCACTTATACTCTGTCATTATATAATATAGACATTCGTCCAATTTGCACGTCCCCCTTAGCCGCCATGGTGGAACCTCGGTGGTGCTGTGACTCCAGTTAGACTTGGGTCTCGAGTAAGTGACATTGCTCTCTTCCCCCCTTTTTATTTACTTTCTTCTACTTTATTGTTTGTTGGAAATGTTCTTTACATATAAACTTGATATATACAGGTGATACTCGAAAAGAGGACTTTGGACCACTGAGCAACAGACCAGGTCTGTTTTTCTTTAGCCCAGGTAAGACGCTTCTGATGTTGTTTGTTGTTCAGTAGTGGCTTGACAATAGGAATACGACATTTGAAGCCCATGTCCAGGATCCGTCTGTGTGTGGTGGCTCTTGATGCACTGACTCCAGCCTCAGTCCACTCCTTGTGAAAGTCACCAACACTTTTGAATGGCCTTTTCCTAACAATCCTCACCAGGCTGCGGTCATCCCTGCTGCTTGTGCACCTTTTTCTTCCACACTTTTCCCTTCCACATAACTTTCTATTAATGTGCTTTGATACAGCACTTTGGGAACATCCAACTTCTTTTGCAATTACCTTTTGAGGCTTTCCCTCCTTATGGAGGGTGTCAATGATGGTTTTCTGCACAACTGTCAGGTCAGCAGTCTTTCCCATGATTGTGATTCCTACTGAATCAGACTGAGAGACCATTTAAAGGCTCAGGAACCCTTTGCAGGTGTTATGGCTTAATTAGCTGATTAGAGTGGGACACTTTGAGCCTAGAACATTGCACCTTTTCACAATATTCTAATTTTCTGAGATTGTGGATTTTGGGTTTTCATGAGCTGTAAGCCATAATCATCACAATTATGACAAATCACGGCATGAACTATCTTGCTTTGCATGTAATGAGTCTATCTCATATATTAGTTTCACCTTTTGAGTTGCATTAGTGAAATAAATAAACTTTTGCACGATATTCAAATTTTTGGAGTATAACCTGTATACTGTAATAGTTGGTGTTTACTATCCTAATGACTGATTAATGATATTCTCCTGATGAAGCGGTAGAATCTCACAAAACAGGTTGAGAACAATGTTATCCGTGGAAGACCACCATATCCTAGTCCTCCCTAGTAGGGGACATGAATGCTGGTGATATACAGTACATGAATTGTTATCATGCACCTTTTATGATGTTTACTACTAAGTATTTGGATATCCTGTTTTTATGGCTTTTTGTACTAATAAAGAATTTAATATTTTTACAAAATCTTAAGTATAAGCTGTATAGGTTGCTACAGAGATAGTCCTTCAAAACTCCCTGTATGGGGGATCGGTTGGGGTCCGGGGACCAATCTCCCAGTCTTTTTAATTCCAAATTGGATGATGGTACATCACACACTTATGCCGCGTACACACGATCGGAAATTCCGACAAGAAAACCGTGGATTTTTTTTTCCGACGGAATGTTGGCTCAAACTTGTGTTGCAACAAGAACGCGGTGACGTACAACACTACAACGAGCTGAGAAAAATGAAGTTCAATGATTTTGAGCATGCGTCGAATTGATTCTGAGCATGCGTAGGATTTTTGTGCGTCGGAATTGGCTACAAGCGGCGTACACACGATTGTTTTTCATGCCATTTTTTAAACCGACGTTTTTCTCGTCGTTTTTATTCGTGTTTCCTCTCAAGTCTGTCTTGCGTACACACGATCATTTTAAAAAACGTTCAAGCAAAGCGCAGTGACGTACAACACATACGACGGCACTATAAAGGGGAAGTTCCGTTCGGATGGCGCCACCCTTCATGTTAGTAAAGTTTGTTGAGCGACGATTCGCGTTTTTCAGCCTCGTGCTTTTCAGTCCATTACAGCGTGACGAATGTGCTATCTCCATTACGAACGCAAGTTTTACCAGAACGAGTGCTCCCGTCTCATACTTGATTCTGAGCATGCGCATTTTTTTCACCTCGTAAAAGCATACACACTATCGTTTTTCACGTCGTTAAAAAAAACGACATGAAAAACGACGTGAAAAAATAGAGCCTGTTGGCTGAACGAAAAAAGAGATTGATCAGTGGGTATGCCCACCATTAGAATACCTCCCTTCATTCACCCACTTCTAATGATGGGCATACATGCACCATTTATATATGCCGAAGCATGGGGGCATCCTCCCGCAAAAGTTATGCCGCACACGCATAGTCGGACTTTTCCACGGGCAAGCCTCCGTCGGAATTTCGACCGTATGTACGCGGCATTAGGAGCAAAATCGCTCCTCCGCTCCTCCGCCCCTGCTGCCCCAATGCTTTGGCATATATGCTTTTTTTTAACTGTGGTGGTGAAATCACCTCCTACAGCTTCGGAGTCGCAGGGATCAGGCCTGTCTCTGCAAACGCTGCAGTTATGTGTGTTGTGTTTTGTAAGTGACAGTGATCGATCGATACTGCACTTGGGTGGCCTGGGCTGGACGTAGAGGCAAAACGCAGGTGCTAGCAGGTATCTGGGCTGATCCCGCTAACACTGCGTTTTTGGGAACCCTAAACTGCTGGGGACGCTAGTATAGATCAGATCAGATATTGATCTGTTCAGATACTATACCACTAAGGGAGTAGTATGCTTCACGCGTGGGTTTTAGCGTTACTGGCACTAACCTGACGCTGCCTGGGGTGTGATGCAGACCCTCTCTGACGCTAAAATCTAATTGATATCACCCGTCGTGCGATCAGGGGGTTAAACCTTTATTGGGTTATATACGGCGGGTGCCCTGACACTATAAAAAGCAAACTAACTAATCAGCGTCACCCGTAACACTTATATGGTGATCACTGGTGAAAGGGTTAACTAGGGGCAATTAGGGGGTTAAAACCTTTATTAGATAATATATGGGGGTACCTGACGCTATATAAAAACCTGACGGGGAACCTAAATAACAAAATAACTGACTGGCTAACCAGTGTCACCAGTAACACTTATACGGTGATCACTGGTGAAAGGGTTAACTAGGGGCAATTAGGGGGTTAAAACCTTTATTAGATAATATATGGGGGTACCTGACGCTATAAAAACCTGCGGCGAACCTAAAAAATATAACTGGCTACCTATCGGCACCAGCATAACTAATACAGCGATCAGAAAAACGATCACTTAGTGACACTGGCAAAAGGGGGTGAAAGGGTTACCTGGGGGGCGATCAAGGGGTTAAACCTTTATTAGGTAATTTATGGGGGTACCTGACTCTATAAAAACCTGCGGCGAACCTAAAAAAAATAACTGGCTACCGATCGGCATCACCGACACTAATACAGCGATCAGAAAAACGATCGCTTAGCGACAGTGGTGATAGGGGGTGAAAGGGTTACCTGGGGGGCGATCAAGGGGGTTAAACCTTTATTAGGTAATATATGGGGGTACCTGACGCTATAAAAACCTGCGGCAAACCTAAAAAAAATTACTGGCTACCGATCGGCATCACCGACACTAATACAGCGATCAGAAAAACGATTGCTTAGTGACAGTGGTGCTAGGGGGTGAAAGGGTTACCTGGGGGGGCGATCAAGGGGTTAAACCTTTATTAGGTAATATATGGGTGTACCTGACGCTATAAAAACCTGCGGCGAACCTAAAAAAAATTACTGGCTACCAATCGGCATCACCGACACTAATACAGCGATCAGAAAAATGATTGCTTAGTGACAGTGGTACTAGGGGGTGAAAGGGTTACCTGGGGGGGCGATCAAGGGGTTAAACCTTTATTAGGTAATATATGGGGGTACCTGGCGCTATAAAAACCTGCGGCGAACCTAAAAAAAATAACTGGCTACCGATCGGCATCACCGACACTAATACAGCGATCAGAAAAATGATCGATTAGTGACAGCGGTGCTAGGGGGTGAAAGGGTTACCTGGGGGGGCGATCAAGGGGTTAAACCTTTATTAGGGGGGCTAGGGGGCTACACTGGACCTCTGCCCTGACACTTTTACAGTCACAAATGTCACTGATTGCAGTGATCAGTAAATAAATGGTCACTGCAATCAATGACACTGTGACTGGGGGCTGGGGGGTGATCTGGGGGGGCCTGGGGGGGCGATTTACGTGCCTATGTGTCCTGGTGTCAGTGTAGTGTTAGTGCACTAACCTGTGTGTCTTCTCTCGTACGACGCTCGGTATATGTGAGCGCCGCATGAGAGATGACATCACTTCCTCTGCCTGTGTTTACATTACACAGGCAGAGGAAGCTTTCTCATTCGCCGGGAGCGATCGCGAGGGGGTGGCCGGAATCGAACGGCCGTCCCCTCATCCCGGATCGCTCCCGAACAACTAACGACCGCTCACTGTATAGAAGGAGGGTGTGATGGGACCCCCCAACTATACAAAGTTTTTTTTTGTTTTTTTTGTTTGTTTTTTTTACGGTTGAACTGGATGGACTTGTGTCTTTTTTCAACCTGACTAACTATGTAACTATGTAACTATGTAACGTACAGGTACGTGACTTTGCCTGTCGGTGCCATTCTGCCGACGTATATATACAGTGAGCGGTCGTTAAGTGGTTAATGAATTGTCGGCTCCCGGCAATAAAGATAAAAGTCATTGATAAAAAAGAAAAAAAATTGTGGGGTGTCCCCCCCAAATTTAATTACCAGGCCCTTCAGGTCTGGTATAGATATTAAGGGGAACCCCGCCGCAAACAAAAAAAAAAAATGTGTGCGGTTCCCCCCAAATATCCATACCAGGCCCTTCAGATCTAGCATGGATTTTAAGGGGAACTCCACCCCAAATTTTAAAAAAAATGGCGTGGAGTCCCCCCAAAAATCCATACCAGACCCTTATCTGAGCACGCAACCTGGCAGGCCGCAGGAAAAGAGGGGGGGACGAGAGAGCGCCCCTCCCTCCTGAACCATACCAGGCCACATGCCCTCAACATGGGGAGGATGTCCCCATGTTGATGGGGACAAGGGCCTCATCCCCACAACCCTTGCCCGGTGGTTGTGGGGGTCTGCGGGCAGGGGGCTTATCGGAATCTGGAAGACCCCTTTAACAAATGACTAGGTGTAAGGCTAAGCGGACCAGATGCGGAACGTGAGAAGGGGCGGGTCTATTCATGTATTACACAGTGAAGGAAGTTCCCCATCAGGTCCTCTCAGGCCAATGATGTAGGCGGGGTCTGACATACCGAGGGGGCGGACCTGATGGGAACTTCCTTCACTGTGTAATACATGAATAGACCCGCCCCTTCTAAAGTTCCCCATCAGGTCCGCTCAGCCAATGACTAGGTGTAAGGCTAAGCGGACCAGATGCGGAACATGAGAAGGGGCGGGTCTATTCATGAATTACACAGTGAAGGAAGTTCCACATCAGGTCCACCCCCTCGGTATGTCAGACCCCGCCTACGTCATTGGCCTGAGCGGACCTGATGTGGAACTTCCTTCACTGTGTAATACATGAATAGACCCGCCCCTTCTTACGTTCCGCATCTGGTCCGCTTAGCCTTACACCTATTCATTGGCTGAGCGGACCTGATGGGGAACTTTAGATGGGGCGGGTCTATTCATGTATTACACAGTGAAGAAAGTTCCCCATCAGGTCCGCTCAGCCAATGACGGACAGCGCTGGACATCGGATCGCCGCGGGACACTGGATTTCATCGCTGGAATGTTTTTTTTTTTTTTTGTTTTTTAACCACCTCCCTACCGGGCATGAAAACCCCCTTCCTGCCCAAGCCATTTTTCAGCTTTCAGCGCTGTCACACTTTGAATGACAATTGCGCGGTCGTGCGACGTGGCTCCCAAACAAAATTTGCGTCCTTTTTTTTCCACAAATAGAGCTTTCCTTTGGTGGTATTTTATCACCTCTGCGGTTTTTATTTTTTGCGCTATAAACAAAAGAAGAGTGTCCAGTTTGGAAAAAAAACACTATTTTTTACTTTTTGCTATAATAAATACCCATTTTTTTTTTTTATAAAATTTTCCTCAGTTTAGGCCGATACGTATTCTTCTACATATTTTTGGTAAAAAAAAAATCGCAATAAGCGTGTATTGATTGGTTTGCGCAAAAGTTATAGCGTCTACAAAATAGGGGATGGATATATAGCATTTTTTTTTTTTATTAGTAATGGCGGTGATCTGCGATTTTTATTGTGACTGCAATATTGCGGCGGATACATCGGACACTTTTGACACATTTCTTTCTCATACATCACGGGACACAGAGCGACATAGTCATTACTAATGGGTTATATAGATACCGTCAGGTGCTGGCACTGGCAACTTCCAAAACCGGAAGTACCCTCCCCTATATAAGCCCCTCCCATCCGGGAGCACCTCAGTTTTTTGCCAGTGTCTAAGGTGTTGGCCAAGAAGAAACATGTGTTTTTCACTGAGCTTGCGTACAGGTTCTTTTGGGCCTCAGTAAGCTATTCCGGATCCGACCAAAAAAGCTTCATAGCTAAACGGTCGGTACCCGGGCCTTGCAGAGAAGAGCAAGGTTTTGCCTGTAATGCTTCTCTTAGGAGAGCTGGACCCTGGGATCCAGAGCTCTGGTCATACCCACGACCAAGATGTTTTCTGTGCAGGGTGCTATACAGGTCCAGGGGAGTGGAATCCTTGGGAACCCGGTCCCTGAAGGTTTGATTACAATGCCTGCCGTGATAGGTGAAGTTTGGGCTTTTGTGGACCAAACAAAGTCCTGCGGCGGGGAACAGGTAAGTGGGGGCCCCCAGGAACTTGGTTCTATTGGGGGACCCCCAAGCCTAATTTGTCTTTCTGTCTGTTACCTAATGGTATTCCCGCAAAATTCTGTGCATGCCTGTAACTACTAAAAAAATGTAATAATTTTTAATGGTGGTCAAGAAAAAAAAAAAAAAAAAATTTTTTTCTTATATATATTTAAGATATTAGACTGCGGTACCTGTGTTTGTCCACTAGAGGCCGCTGTGGAATGTTTTCTTGTCATGTGGACTAGTTTCTTCTCAGCAGAGCAAGTCCAGGCAGATGGTGAGTTCTCTTATGGGAAACTGCTTCCTCTGCCATGTTGCAATGCTCGTCCATCCCCCGGCCTGCGGCAAAGAGGGGCCCTGGCTCTTGTCCCTAGTCTCCATTTTTCAAAATTAGCGCCGAAGGCGCACGTGGCCGCGCGCGTGCGCGTGCACGCGCCTCTATATATAGAGGTGAGCCAGGAAAGGGGGCGGAGCCTGGGGGATGACGCTCTGTGTGCGCCGCAGCGCTTCTGCGCATGTGCGGGCGTCCCAGCATGTAAAAACCACAGTTTTGTGTGGTGAGCTGGCTATGAAGTACAGAGACAGAGCTGGCAACATTTAAAAAAAGGGCATACAGCAAGCGGTTGATACAGGCATCCCCTAGAAAGGCACATTAGTAGACACCAACTGTGATATAGCAGCAATTGTGCTAGACTATTCTCAGTAAAAGTGGTGTATTACGGCTGGAATACCTCAGCTTTAGGCTTAGGAATATGCCGTAGGGGATCAGGATGAGGTTGATTCTGTTATAGAGGAATCAACAGTGGGGGAACCTTTTCTCAGCATCTCAAGCTGAAAGATTATGGGTTCAGTCTCTGACTAACATGGTCCGATCAGCATTTAAAAATGCACCTTGCGGAACCATCAACCACTACTGTATCCTCGTTGGGGTCGCTAGAAGCCCCCAGACTGTTTGTTCTTTTCCACTTCACCCTTTACTGAAAGGGCTCATTTACCAGGATTGGGAACGTCCTGAGAAAATATTTATTCCCCCAAGAGATTTCCGGTGGTCTATCCCATGGAGGATAAGTTCATCAAAAAAAAAAAAAAAAAGGTCCCTACAGTGGACGCAGCCATCTCTTGTATGTATAAATCACTGACATGTCCAGTGGATAATGTCCAAATGTTCAAGAACCCAATAGATAAAAGATTGGAGTCCTTATGAAAATCTGCTTGGTGATACAACCAGCAGTAGCAGCTATTGGGGTCTGCTAAGCAGTGAAGGATCAGTTGAAACAGGTCTTGAGGGACTTGACAGATCAGCAGGCTTTGCCCTAGCTGATCTACCTAGAGCCTTAGGCTTTGCGGTTGACGCCATAGAGGATTCAGTCCATCAGGCCTCCCGCCTTACGCTGTCTATAGTACATATGCGTAGGCTCCTATGGCTCAAAAACTGGTCTGCTGAAGCTCCCTGTAAAGATTGGCTGGTTAGCGTCCCATTTCATGGTGAACGCTTATTCAGGGAAAACCTGGACAAATATATCCAGAAAATTTCCAGCGGTAAAAATATGCTCTTGCCGGTTAAAAACAGAGTTAGAGGTCCCTCTTTAAGAGGCCTGCTTCTCCAGTCCCTGGGGCATCGGCTGTGTAACAGTTCCGACGGCCTCCTCGGTCAATTCCCGGGGGTAAAAAACAGGGACAGTAGCAGGGTAATGAGAAACCCTGGGTCAGGGGAGGTACAAAACCTCCCCCAAAGTTAAATTCATTGAAGCCCCCACTCAGTCGGGTGGGGGGAGGACTCCAGTTGTTCGCAAGAGACCTGGCGGGACACGATCAAGACAGATAGGTGCTCTCCGCAGTAGGTTTGGGATACAGTTTGGAGTTAAAAGACTCTCCTCCTTCCCATTTTTGAGGTCAAACGTGCCAAGGGATCCCCGGAAGAGAGAGTCCCTCCTGTTGGCACTAGAACAACTATTGCTCCAAGGAGTAATTATGGAGGTTCCCCTGGAAGAATGAGGGTTCGGGTTTTACTCAAACCTCTTTACAGTCCCGAAGCAAACGCGGACGGGAGGCCCATATTAATTCTAAAAGGGCTATACAAATTCCTGTATATCAGGACTTTCCGATGGAGTCGATCCGATTGGTGGCCACTGCCCTACAAGGGGAGGATTGGTTAGCCGCGATCGACATCAAAGATGCTTATTTGCACATTCCCATCTTTCCAGTCCACCAAAAATTTCTACGCTTTGCAGTAGAAGGGCGCCATTTTCAGTTCAGAGCCTTACCCTTCGGTTTGGCCACAGCACCACGAGTGTTTACAAAAATTCTGGCCCTTTATTGGCCAATCTAAGAACACAAGGTGTAATGATAATGGCATATCTGGATGACTTGTTGCTGATAGACCACTCAGAGAAAAAACTAGACGTGGTCGTTCACAAGACAATCAAGTATCTGGAATCTCACGGTTGGATTATCAACCGAGACAAGTCAGCCCTAAAAACCAGTCAAAAGTCTGGAATACTTGGGGCTAAGGTTGGATTCAGGCCAGAGAAAAATATTCTTGCCTCGAGGAAAGGTGTTGTCTTTGAAAGATTTGATCCACTTAGTGGGTACAAAAAAGACAGCCGTCCATACGCCTGTATATGAGGCTGCTGGGAAAAATGGTGGCATCATTCGAAGCAGTACCCTACGGTCAATTCCATTCAAGGAATTTGCAAGGGGCCATACTGTCAGCCTGGAACAAAAAAGTTCAGGCCCTAGACTTACAATGTCCTTGTCCCCTTCCGTTCGCAAGAGCCTCCGTTGGTGGTTGGTTCCCCAGAATCTGGAAAAAAGGAAATCCTTCAGTCCGATTTCTTGGAAGGTGGTCACTACAGATGCCAGCCTTATAGGCTGGGGAGCAGTACTGGAGCAATAGTCTCTCCAGGGCAGATGGTCGGATGCAGAAAAGGCCCTGCCCATCAATCTCTTAGAGATACGAGCAGCCCGGTATGCCCTAGTAGCATGGACATCCAAACTCCAAGGGTCCCCTGTCAGAATTCAATCAGACAATGCCACAGCAGTGGCATATATCAATCATCAGGGGGGCACCAGGAGTCGTGCAGCCCAGAGGGAAGTAAATTACATCCTGAAATGGGCAGAAAAATATGTCCCAGCCATATCTGCGGTATTCATTCCAGGAGTGGAGAATTGGAAGGCGGACTTTCTAAGTCGCCAGCAATTAGGCCCAGAGGAAGGGTCCCTTCACCCCGAGGTTTTCTGGACAATATGTCAGCGGTGGGGAACATCGGATGTAGATCTTCTAGCATCCAGATTCAACGCAAAGGGGGACAGGTTTGTCTCTCGGACAAGGGATCCCCTAGCTTGCGGCTCGGATGCCCTAGTGTTCCCTTGGGATCAGTTCAAGCTGATATATGCATTCACACCGCCACAATGGTTACCTCGATTACTCCGCAGAATCAGGGTAGAAAAGAAACCAGTGATTCCGGTGGCTCCAGCGTGGCCCCGAAGAGCGTGGTACGCGGAGATTGTAAAATTTCAGTGGGGAGTCCTTGGACTCTCCCACGTCGTCCGGACCTGCTTTCGCAAGGACCGATATACCACCCTTCCTTACCAGCCCTAGGTTTGACGGCCTGGCTATTGAAGCCCACATTCTAAAAAAGAGAGGGCTCTCTAATGCTGTGGTATCTACCATGATCAATGCCAGGAAGCCGGTATCCAGGCAGATCTACTATAGAATCTGGAAGGCGTACATTGCGTGGTGTGAGGCCAAGAAATGGCATCCACATAAGTACGTAATAGGTAGGATTCTGGACTTCCTACAGTGGGCTGTAGATAGGAAGCTTGCCTTGAGTACTATCAAGGGTCAGATTTCGGCCTTGTCAATATTTTTTCAAAGGCCCTTGGCTTCGCATTCACTAGTCAAAGCCTTTATACAAGGAGTGATGCATATTAGTCCTCCGGTTAATATTCCCATATGTCCATGGGATCTAAACTTGGTTCTGTCGGTTCTACAGAAACAACCATTTGAACCATTACAGCATATTTCCTTGGTGCTTCTCACCAGGAAATTGATTTTTCTAGTAGCCATTTGTTCGGCTAAAAGAGTATCGGAATTAGCAGCTATGTCCTGTAAGGAGCCATATCTGGTTATCCATAAGGACAGAGTAGTGTTACGTCCTCATCCAGCCTTTCTTCCTAAGGTGGTATCGAGGTTTCATTTGAACCAATATGTGGTTCTTCCTTCTTTTTTCCCCAAACCTACTTCGGTAGAGGAAAAGTTATTGCATTCTTTGGATGTAGTAAGAGCAGTTAAAGCTTATCTAAAAGCCACTGCTCAGATTCGCAGAACGGATACTTTGTTTATTCTGCCGGAAGGCCCCAGAAAGGGTCAGGCAGCGTCAAAATCTACTTTAGCCAAGTGGATTCGACAGGTCATTATGCAAGCTTATGGCTTGAGAAGGAGACCCCCTCCGTTCAAAGTTAGAGCGCACTCCACGAGAGCAGTTGGAACTTCATGGGCAGTGCATCACCAGGCCTCCCTGGCTCAAATCTGTAAGGCCGCAACATGGTCTTCAGTTCACACGTTTACTAGGTTCTACCAGGTGGACGTTAGAAGTCAGGAGGATGTCGCCTTTGGGCGCAGTGTGTTGCAGGCCGCAAAAGATCCTCATGTCTGATAGCGCTCAGCTTATATATGGTGTATCCCCCCCTCATTTGGCATTGCTTTAGGACATCCCATTAGTAATGACTATGTCGCTCTGTGTCCCGTGATGTACGAGAAAGAAAATAGGATTTTTATAACAGCTTACCTGTAAAATCCTTTTCTTGGAGTACATCACGGGACACAGAGCTCCCGCCCCTCTTTGGGGACACTTATTGCTTTGCTACAAAACTAAGGTGCTCCCGGATGGGAGGGGCTTATATAGGGGAGGGTACTTCCGGTTTTGGAAGTTGCCAGTGCCAGCACCTGACGGTATCTATATAACCCATTAGTAATGACTATGTCGCTCTGTGTCCCGTGATGTACTCCAAGAAAAGGATTTTACAGGTAAGCTGTTATAAAAATCCTATTTTTTGGGACCATTCACATTGATACAGTGATCCCTGCTATAAAAATGCATTGATTACTGTATAAATGTGATTGGCAGGGAAGGGGTTAACCACTAGGGGGCGGGAAGGGGTTAAATATGTTCCCTCAATGTGTTCTTACTGTGGGGGGAGGGGACTGACTGGGGGAGGTGACCGATGGTTGTCCCTATGTACAAGGGACACACCATCGGTCCCCTCTCCCTCACAGGACGTGGATCTCTGTATTTACACACAGAGATCCACTTTCCTGCTCGTTTCCCGGGCAATCGCGGGTGCCCGGCGGCAATCGCGGCCGCCGGGAACGCGCATCGGGGCCTTGTGAACGCGGCGGCCGCGCGCGCGCCTCCTAGCTTGTTTTAAAGGGAGGACTTCATATGATGTCCTCCCAGAACGAGAGTGTCCTCCGCCCGCCGTCAATTGACAGTGGTTAATAAAGGACTTTTCCAAAGTGTTTGTGTGTTTTTTTTTTTTTTTTTTTTACACTTTCTTTGTGAAATGGTAGGGGTACAATGTACCCCTTACCAATTCACATACGGGGGGGCGGGATCTGGGGGTCCCCTTTGTTAAAGGGGTCTTCCAGATTCCGATAAACCCCCTGCCCGCAGACCCCGCAACCACCGGGCAAGGGTTGTGGGGATGAGGCCCTTGTCCCCATCAACATGGGGACATCCTCCCCATGTTGAGGGCATGTGGTCTGGTATGGTTCAGGAGGGGGGGCGCTCTCTCGTCCCCCCTCTTTTCCTGCGGCCTGCCAGGTTGCGTGCTCGGATAAGGGTCTGGTATGGATTTTTGGGGGGACTTCACACCATTTTTATTTTATTTGGGGTGGAGTTCCCCTTAAAATCCATGCCAGATCTGAAGGGCCTGGTATGGATATTTGGGGGGAACCGCACGCATTTTTTTTAAATTTGCGGCGGGGTTCCCCTTAATATCTATACCAGACCTGAAGGGCCTGGTAATTGAATTTGGGGGGACCCCCACGCTTTTTTTTTCTTTTTTATCAATGACTTATCTGTATTGCCGGGAGCCGACAATTCATTAATAGCCGCGAGTGTGTTTTAAATGACTTTTTTTCCTTCAGAAATGACATTTTGTGCAGGGACAGTTCTAAGCACGGGAAACAAGCGCCACTTCACATGCATATTATACACACCCCCCAGGTACCAAATTTAAAGGAAAATTTCACTTTTATTTTTTCATTTTAAGCATTATTAAAATCACTGCTTCCGTAAAAACTTCAGTTTTTAAAACTTTTTTTTGCATTGATACATGTCCCCTGGGGCAGGACCCAGGTCCCCAAACACTTTTTAGGACAATAACTTGCATATAAGCCTTTATAATTAGCACTTTAGATTTCTCCCATAGACTTTTCGAATTTGCCGCGAACACCCCAATTTGTTCGCTGTTCGGCGAACGGGCGAACAGGCAATGTTCGAGTCGAACATGAGTACGACTCGAACTCGAAGCTCATCCCTAGTGTTCAGTGGGAACCTATCTCCATATGCCTGGCTCCATGTCATAGAGCTCCCTGCTATACAATCAATATCAGGAAGGAGATCACTCTGCATGATGATGCTTGTTACACTGCTGGGTGCTATAACAATCTTTGGTCCAGTGCCAGACATCTGCTGCCACCCTAAACAATGACTCCTCTAGGGAGTAATGAGTAAGCCCTGCATGTAAGGCTTTCACATAGTAGTGGCCTGCTAATGGCAACAAGTGGGCCATAAATGGCATGATAGCCATCGTTTGTTTACCACAGACCTTACATAGTGATTTATCTGAAAAGTACAATCTAATTAGGCCTCCACGGACCTTTGTTTGTCTACTACCTTTGATTCAGGTCTACCTACCCCAAATTTTGTCTGTCTGTTGAACAGGATACAGATGTGCTTGTCCAGACATTAGCTGGTCTTTAAGTTGGACCACTTTAAAAATTCTGATTTGCTCCTTATATTGCTTTCATTTGACTTAGATGCATGACTTTATTAATGTCAGTGGACAGTAATCAGCTGACAAGAGTATTTACTACAAAGTATTGCTTTCTTATGAATATCTGTGTCACCCTTTCATTTTTGTGATGAAGTAGAGAGATGAATTGCTGCAATTAGTTTTTACACTCTGCATGAGTGTAAAATGTTTTTGAAGTAGTTTATTACAAATGGACATCAAAATGATGTCATCTGTTAAGACTTACTACAATATTTTAGCTAAATATTTAAACATTTATAACAAAAACAACCATAATTCCATAATAAGAACATAGTATCACTAATATTGGTATTACTATTAATATTATCATTATTATTATTATTATAATCATCATCATTAGCATCATCATGTTATTATTATTTTTCACCCAAAACATTCTTGCAGTTTCTGCACTTCTGGATAACATAAATGCAGCATTAGCTACCCCAGAATGGTTCAGCTTATGTTTAGCCATCTTATGCTAATTAACACCTTGGAATGATGCTAAGCAAATGAGACACAGAAATAGCTTTCTGGAATAACATAATGAATGTGCAAATGAAACTCTTTTTCAATAACAGCTGAACACTCAGCTGTCATTTGAGTTTTTTTTTTCTTGTTTGTTTTTTTCATTTTTAATGTATCTTTCATCAGTCACCAATGTGAATTGTTTACAATTCTGCTAATGGTGGTCCCATAGCAGATTTTGGCATTTCTCTTTATTAAATTGTGATTAACAATTTCATAAAAATAAACAGAATGTATGAAATAATGAACTGAATGTAAAAATATGTGCTGTTTTACATTGATAATGAATTTAAAAGACAAAACTCAGCATACAAGGGATTTTTAAACAAAACTGTGCATGGAGCAAAAAGAAAAGTCCAAATTGTAATAGCCATGGCGACCAGTATTCTCGTACTGGCATATTAAGTTCTATATGGCTTCAATTTGTTAATTTCAAATGCATACACAAATATCATAATGTGTTATGCCGCGTACACACGTCCGTTTTTAATTTCATTTTTAAAACTGACGTTTTTCTCGTCGTTTTTTTTCTTGTTTCCTCTCAAGCCTGTCTTGCATACATACGTTCATTAAAAAAACGCTCGAGCAAAGAGCAGTGACATACAACACGTATGACGGCACTATAAAGGGGAAGATCCGTTAGAATGGCGCCACCCTTCATGTTAGTAAGGTTTGTTGAGCGACGATTCGTGCTTTTCAGCCTCGTGCTTTTCAGTCCGTTACAGCGGGACGAATGTGCTACCTCCGTTACGAACGCTAGTTTTACCAGAACGAGCGCTCCCATCTCATACTTGATTCTGAGCATGCGCGTTTTTTTTCCCCTCGTAAAAGCATACACACTACCGTTTTTCACGACGTTAAAAAAAACGACATGAAAAATGACGTGAAAAAATAGAGCATGTTCGAAATTTTTAATGCCCGTTTTTCACGTCGTTAAAAATGCTCTGGAGCCTACACACGATCGGTTTTAATGCCCATTTTTTAAAAATGGCATTTTTAACGTCATGAAAAACGATCGTGTGTACGCGGCATTAGCCTTATAGAGCTCATATTAAGCTAGCAATACTAAGTCTCAAGTTCATGTATGGTGTGTGATATTTGGGGGTGTAGCAGGTATGCAGGATGCCAAAATGTTTATCACAAAAAAACATTTATTATTATGACCTTAGCAGGCTTATCTTCAGCCACAATAACTATAAAGAAAACTAAAAATAAGGATCCCTCAAGGATCCCTCAAGGTGCAAATCCCTGCCAGCTATGAATCTATGAATGCATCTATAAATATATAAATAAACCCCTATACGCTTGAAACTGCAAAAAAGGGGAGAGAGGGGGAAAAGGATTGGAGTGGGAGCCCTCTGTATCATATCATCAAAAACTCATAATAAAAACCCTGTTTGGGCATAACCGACTCCAATGATATAAAAGGGGTTAAGGAAAAGGGGAAAGGAAATACACAGCCCACTGTGCAAGTACAAAAATTGTAAATGTATACCAAAAACATATAAATGGAAAAGCCAATGATAAAAACGTGTCAATCCTACTGTGATAAAAACTCAATGTCCACCATTCTTGCCCCTATCCATATACAGTATATATATTATTCCCCCCTTTTGGATACATCAAGGAATTAACAACACCTACCACAATATTCCAGCGCGCCTCTTTCCCAGGATCCAGGTCTGATCTTCCTAGGATCCATTTCCCGTTGGGATCCAACTGAGCTCCACATCCTATTCACATGCATGAATTTTCTATGTTTCAATTTATTATTGCTGCACAGGATTGAAGATATTGTATTTTCACTATATATATAGCAAGGAATGTGAAAATACAAAATCCTGCAACCTCCCTTTTATTGTTGCAAACCATAATTTGATATCCAGAGTAGGGATTAGCTTTGAGTTCGAGACAAGCTCATGTTCGACTCGAACATTGCCTGTTCGCCCGTTCTCCGAACAGCGAACAATTTGGGGTGTTCGCGGCAAATTCGAAAAGCCGCAGAACACCCTATAAAAGTCTATGGGAGAAATCTAAAGTGCTAATTTTAAAGGCTTATATGCAAGTTATTGTCATAAAACGTGTATGGGGACCTGGGTCCTGCCCCAGGGGATATGTATCAATGCAAAAAAAAGTTTTAAAAAGGCAGTTTTTTCGGGAGCAGTGATTTTAATCATGCTTAAAGTGAAACAATAAAAGTAAAATATTCCTTTAAATTTCGTACCTAGGGGGTGTGTATAGTATGCCTGTAAAGCAGCGATTGTTTCTCATGCTTAGAACTTTCCCTGCACAAAGTGTCATTTCTGAAGGAAAAAAGTCATTTAAAAGTACTCGCGGCTATAATGAATTGTCGGCTCCCAGCAATACAGAGAAAAGTCATTAAAAGTCATTGATAAAAAAAAAATGCGTGGGGGTCCCCCCAAATTCAATTACCAGGCCCTTCAGGTCTGGTATGGATATTAAGGGGAACCCTGCGTCAAATTTTTAAAAAAAATGACGTGGGGTTCCCCCCAAATATCCATACCAGACCCTTTATCCGAGCACTCAACCTGGCAGGCAGCAGGAACAGAGGGGGGGAACACCTCAAAGCACAATGTCCCCATGTTGATGGGGACAAGGGCCTCATCCCCACAACCCTTGCTCGGTGGTTGTGGGGGTCTGCGGGCGGGGGGCTTATCGGAATCTGGAAGACCCCTTTAACAAAGGGGACCCCCAGATCCCGCCCCCCTATGTAAATTGGTAAGGGGTACATTGTACCCCTACCATTTCACAAAGAAAGTGTAAAAAATTGAAAAAAACACACAGACACAGTTGGGATAAGTCCTTAATTAAAAATAAAAAAATAAAAATAAAAAAAAGATTCCAGGGGTGGTAATCCACTCTCGGTCTTCACTCCAACGCTGTCGGTATCCTGCGATGGATGCTCTCCTCTCCGGAGGCCAGCGGTGGATGATCTCCTCTCCATCCAGGTCCAGGCTCCAGCGATGAGATGTCCAGCGCAGTGCATCCTGTCTCCACTGGAGACACCCCCGGGAATATCGGGAAGCCTGACAGGTCTTATGTAGCAGAGGAAGGGGCCACCCGTCACGTGACCCCGTCCCCCTCTGACGCAAGGGGAAACCCGGGCTTTCCCAGTGACGTGCGTGTGACCCCGCCCCCCTCTGATGTAACGCAGGTTTCCGTTGCATTAGAGGGTAAAGAGAGTAAATGGATACTTATCAGGTGGTGATGGAAAGACAAGTATTCAGTGCCAGTGCCATTGCTGATTTCCAATGAGGTCCGTCAAGCATGAGAAAGTGTCACAGGGGCAAGGTGGACAAGGAAAAAGGAGAGCCAAAAACAGTTTCGCCGGTCACTGTCAGAGGCAGTGATTTTTTTTAATTATTATTATGAGTTTTTTTCACAATAAATATAAACAGTGCTTCTTGTGACAGCTCAATAAAGTCCTGAACACAAAAAATACTGGCTTACTTCAGCCACATGAACTTCCATAGAGCAAACAAAAGTCCAGATTAGGGATGAGCCGAACACCCCCCGGTTCGGTTCGCACCAGAACCTTCAAATGGACCGAAAGTTCGCACAATTTGTAGAACCCTATTAAATACAATGGACTCGAACGTTCGAAATCAAAAGTGCTAATTATAACGGCTAATATGTAAGTTATTGTCCTAAAAAGGGTTTGGGGACCTGGGTCCTGCCCAGTATCAATGCAAAAATAAGTTCTAAAAACGGACGTTTTTTCGGGAGCAGTGATTTTAACTACTTCCCACCCAGCCACTGTACATATACGGCCGGGTGGGCGCTCTCTCCTTCTGAGTGGACGTTCAGGAACGTCCCTCAGAAGGAGAGGGATCGCGCGCGCGCGTTCCCGCGCAGCGGCGCGATCCCGATGCACTCGTGTCACCCGGACACAGTACATCTCGATTCGGCAGGAGGGCTCTGTGATTGGCCCTCCTGATCACATGACGGCCGTGTCCAATCACAGCCGTCATGTGATGTAAACAGAGAGCCGGTTGCTAGGCAATCAGCTCTCCTCTCCTCACACAGAAGTCGTCGGTGAGGAGAGGAGAGCGGATCGCTGCAGCTGGCTGGTGATCAGTGAGTATGAGCTGTTTTTTTCAGCTTTTTACTCACTGATCACCAGCCTAGTGTCCCACAGTCTAAAACACAGAAAGTAAACATACATGTCCCCAAAATACATGTCCCCACACACACACGTCTCCACACACACATGTCCCCACATAGTAAAAACACCTGTCCCCCACATATGTGACAGTAAAATCATATGTCCCAATGATCATTTGCGTACATATGTCCGCGATCACACGAACCAATTATTATACACTTAACAGATTTTTTTTTACCAAAAACATGTAGTAGAATACATTTTGGCTTAAATTTATGACAACATTAAATTTCATTGGATTTTTTTTAAAATAGAAACACAAAATATACTTTTTTTTTCTAATTTCCGCTCTTTTTTCGCTTATATCGCAAAAAATGAAAAACATAGTCGTGAATAAATACCACCAAAAGAAAGCTCTATTTGTGTGAACAAAATGATAAAACTTTCATTTGGGTACAGTGTAGCATGACCGCGCAATTGTCATTGAAAATGCGAGAGCGCTGAAAGCTAAAAATTGGTCTGGGAAGGAAGGGGGCTAAAGTGGCCAGTATTGATGTGGTTAATGATGTTTAAAGTGAAAAAAAAAAAGTGAAATATTCCTTTAGATATCGTACCTAGGGGGTGTCTAAAGTATGCCTGTGAAGTGGCATATGTTTCCCGTGTTTAGAACTGTCCCTGCACAAAATGACATTTCTAAAGGAAAAAAAGTAATTTAAAACTGCTTGCGGCTTTAATGTAATGTCTGGTCCCAGCAATATGGATGAAAATCATTGAGAAAATGGCATGGGTGCCCCCCCCACCCTCCCCCCAGCCCACTACCAGCCCCCTACCAGCCCCTTTGGGTCTTGTATGGATATTAAGGGGAACCCCGCACCCAAATTAAAGGCCCTATATACTCTGAACAGCCGTATACAGGCGGTGCAAACAAGACAGGGACTGTAGGTTTGTTCTTAAGTAGAATCTGTTTGTAATTTGGAACAGGTAAATTTTTTAACCACTTAACGACCGCTCACTGTATATATACGTCGGCAGAATGGCACTGACAGGCACAATCACGTACAGTGTACGTGATCGCCTTTGTACAGTTGGGGGGTCCGATCGGACCCCCCTCCTATACAGTGAGCGGCCGTTTATCATTGGGGAGCGATCAGAGATGAGGGGGTGACCATTCGATTTCGGCCACCCCCTCGCGATCGCTCCCGGCCAATGAAAATGCTTCCTCCGCCATGTGATGCCACAGGCAGGAGGAAGTGATGTCCTCTCCCTCGCAGCGGTCTTTTCGATTCCGGCGCCGAGGAGAGAGGAAGCAGGTTAGTGCACCAACAGTCCACTGACACTTAGGTACACATAGGCACACATTTCACCCCCCAGTCACCCCCAGATCACCCCCCAGGTCACCCCCCAGCCCCAATCACAGTGTCACTGATTGCAGTGATCATTTATTTTACTGATCACTGCATTTAGTGTCATCTGTGATAGTAAAAAGTTGCAGGGCAGTTAGGATTAGGCCCCTTTAGGTCCAGGGTAGCCCCCTAACCCCCCCTAATAAAGGTTTAACCCCTTGATCGCCCCCCAGGTAACCCTTTCACCCCCTAACGCCAGAGTCACTAAGCGATCGTATTTTCGATCGCTGTATTTAGTGCCGGTGGTGCCCTAGATAGCCAGTTATTTATTTTTAGTTTTGCCGCAGGTTTTTAGAGCGTCAGGTACCCCCATATATTATTTTAACCCCCTGATTGCCCCTAGAGTTAACCCTTTCACCAGTGATCACCGTATAAGCGTCACTGGTGACACTGGTTACCCAGTTAGTTATTTAGTTATTTAGGTAACCCGTCAGGTTTTTATATAGCGTCGGGTACCCCCATATTTAACCTAATAAAGGTTTTAACCCCCTGATTGCCCCTAGTTAACCCTTTCACCAGTGATCACCATATAAAGGTTACGGGTGACGCTGGTTGGTTAGTTTGCTTTTTATAGCATCAGGGCACCCGCCGTATATAACCCAATAAAGGTTTAACCCCCTGATCGCCCGGCGGGTGAGATCAATTAGGTTTTAGCGCCAGAGAGGGTCTGCGTCGCCCCAGGCAGCGTTAGGTTAGTGCCAGTAACGCTAACACCCACGCGCAAAGCATACACCTCCCTTAGTGGTATAGTATCTGATCAGATCTATACTAGCATCCCCAGCGGTTTAGGGTTCCCAAAAACGCAGTGTTAGCGGGATCAGCCCAGATACCTGCTAGCACCTGCGTTTAGCCCCTCCGCCCAGCCCAGCCCAGCCCAGCCCACCCAAGTGCAGTATCGATCGATCACTGTCACTTACCAAACACAAAACACATAACTGCAGCGTTCGCAGAGACAGTCCTGATCCCTGCGACCGCTAACAGTTTTTTTGTAGCGTTTGATATATTTGCTGACGACAGTCAGGTGCTTTTTTTCCTGTGAATCTTACTAGTGTACCCCTAAATTTGGAGCCCAAAATGGCAAGACGAAGGTACACTAGTAAAAATGCCCTACGAGATTCTGAGCATGACAGATAGTGAAGAGGAGGTCACGTATCTGTCAGATTCAGGCTCAGAATATCTTCCCGTAGAAGACAGTGACGTCAGCGGCCCCACGTCAGATAGCTCTGACGACGAAGTTGAGGTCCCTGCTAAGGTCAGGCGTACCCGATCCCGATCTTCTGAGGTTGTTGAGGAGCAAGAACTGCAGGGCTCTCGTATCATGGAGCAGAGTAGTACTAGCGCCGCTATTCCTTCTGGTGAATTGGCAAGCACCAGCGGTCTAGTACAGCCTGGGTGTACATCCAGCACTGCAGTATCACTTGGTGATGTGGCGAGTCCCATAAGTGCAGTTCAAGCTGGCGAGGTGGCAAGCACAAGTAGTGTCCCACTGCCACCAATAAGAAGACAAAGGCAGGCCCGTCGTACCCATAGTGCTCTTCCTGCAGAATTCGCCTATCCTGATTGGGTCCCCACCAATTCTGCAGAACCCGTACTTCCCCCATTCACTGCCCAACCCGGTATTCAGGTGGAAACAGCTGATTTTATGCCAATTGACTATTATTCGCTGTTTTTCACGGAAGATCTCTATAGATCTATTGTGGACCAGAGTAATTTATATGCTGGTCAATTCATCGCCGCTAATCCCCAGTTGCCTTCCATTGCCAAAGATTGGAAACCAATTACGGTTTCCAAATTTAAGACCTTTCTGGGCCTTTCCCTCAACATGGGCACACATAAATTCCCGTCATTGCGTGCTTATTGGTCCATGCACCCAATTGACCACATGCCCGTGTTCTCTGCCTCCATGCCCAGGAAACGATACGAGCAGATTTTGCGGTTCATGCACTTCAATGACAATGAACTTTGTCGTCCACGTGGGGACCCTGAATACGACCGGCTCTATAAAATTCGGCCCCTCATAAACCACTTCAACGAACGTTTTGCTGCCTTGTTTATTCCCGATCAAGCTGTCTGCGTTGATGAGTCCCTGATTAAATTTTCTGGCTGCTTGGCTTTCAAGCAGTACCTTCCCAGCAAGCGTGCCAGATACGGGGTCAAGCTCTATAAGTGCTGTGACAGGGCAACAGGCTATGTATGGAGCTTTATGGTTTATGAGGGAAAAGATAGTCAGGTTGAGCCGGTCAACTGCCCGGATTACATAGGGAGCGCTGGCAAGATAGTGTGGAAATTGGTGTCACCCTTATTCGGAAAGGGGTACCACTTGTATGTGGACAATTATTACACGAGCGTGCCACTGTTTAGTCACTTGTTTGATCATCAGATTGGAGCATGTGGCACCGTGCGACCTAATCGCCGGGGCTTTCCCCAGCGGCTTGTAGATGCCCGTCTTAGGCTGGGGGAGAGAGCCTGCGTAAAGTGTAATAACTTGCTCGCTATGAAGTGGAGGGACAATAAGAATGTTTTCCTTCTTACCTCCCTTCATGCAGACACGACAGTCCAAATTCGTACGGCGACTGGTGTTGTGGAGAAACCCCTCTGTGTCCACGAATATAACAAAAATATGGGAGGGGTGGACCTCAACGACCAGTTGTTGGCGCCGTATCTAATTGACCATAAGGCGAGACGCTGGTACAAAAAAGTGTCTCTATCCTTATTTCAATTGGCTTTGCTGAACGCTCATGTGCTATACAGAGCTTCAGGCGGGACGTTATCTCTTCTAAAATTCCAGAATGAGATTGTCACAGAACTCCTGTATCCAGGCGGTTCTGCACCTCACCATCCCCTACCAAATGCAGTAAGCCGGCTGCATGAGAGGCATTATACGCATGTCCTCCCGAGTACCCCTACCCAATGAGCCCCCCAAAAAAGATGTCGTGTCTGTAGCAAGCGCGGATTTAGGCGTGACACCCGTCATTATTGTCCACTCTGTCCTGACAAACCTGGTTTTTGCCTTGGTGAATGTTTTGAACGCTACCACTCAAAAGTGAAGTTTTAGCGTAGGGTACAGCATTTCACAGACTAGGACACACTTACACAGGGTCTCCCAAGATGCCATTACATTTTGAGAGACCCGAACCATTACAGTTTTAAAGTTACAAAAAAAAAGTGTAAAAAAGAAAAAAAAAAATTAAAAACAAAAACACAAAAAAATATAAAATAAAAAAAACAAAAATAGTTGTCGTTTTATTGTTCTCTCTCTCTCTCTATTTTCTCTCTATTGTTCTGCTCTTTTTTACTGTATTCCATTCTGCAATGTTTTATCATGCTTGCTTTTCAGGTATGTAATTTTTTGTTTTCAGGTGCGCCATTCAACTGCAGCGCGGAATTATTTATCTTGACAGCAACAGCGTTTGCTCCCACGATACATAAAGCCGTGACTCCAGTGCTGTAGGAGGTGATTTCACCACCACAGTTAAAAAAAAAGAGCATATATGCCGAAGCATGGGGGCAGCAGGGGCGGAGGAGTGATTTTGCTCCTAATGCCGCGTACATACGGTCGAAATTCCGACGGAGGCTTGCCCGTGGAAAAGTCCGACCGTGTGTACGCGGCATAACCTTTTATGCCGCGTACATACGGTCGAAATTTCGACGAAGGCTTGCCTGTGGAAAAGTCCGACCGTGTGTACGCGGCATAACTTTTTTGTGGGAGGATGCCCCCATGCTTCGGCATATATATATTTTAGGCACAGGTTGCGTTAAAAAAATGTTTTATTTTTTACTAGGTTTTGTTTTGGTATTTGCTTTGCAGGTATGGTATGGTAAGGTCTTACTGTTGTACTGTAATGTTACTTTGTTTTAATGTTAACCATCATTTGCTTAGCAGGTACGCCATTCAGTTGCATCGCGGATTTATTTATCTTGACAGCAACAGCGTTTGCTCCCACGATACATAAAGCCGTGACTCCAACGCTCTAGGAGGTGATTTCACCACCACAGTTAAAAAAAGAGCATATATGCCGAAGCATGGGGGCAGCAGGGGCGGAGGAGCGATTTTGCTCCTAATGCCGCGTATATACGGTCGAAATTCCGACGGAGGCTTGCCCGTGGAAAAGTTTGACCGTGTGTACGCGGCATAACCTTTTATGCCGCGTACATACGGTCGAAATTTCGACAAAGGCTTGCCCGTGGAAAAGTCCGACCGTGTGTACGCGGCATAACTTTTTTGCGGGAGGATGCCCCCATGCTTCGGCATATATATATTTTAGGCACAGGTTGCGTTAAAAAAATGTTTTATTTTTTACTAGGTTTTGTTTTGGTATTTGCTTTGCAGGTATGGTATGGTAAGGTCTTACTGTTGTACTGTAATGTTACTTTGTTTTAATGTTAACCATCATTTGCTTAGCAGGTACGCCATTCAGTTGCATCACGGATTTATTTATCTTGACAGCAACAGCGTTTGCTCCCACGATACATAAAGCCGTGACTCCAACGCTGTAGGAGGTGATTTCACCACCACAGTTAAAAAAAGAGCATATATGCCGAAGCATGGGGGCAGCAGGGGCGGAGGAGCGATTTTGCTCCTAATGCCGCGTATATACGGTCGAAATTCTGACGGAGGCTTGCCCGTGGAAAAGTTTGACCGTGTGTACGCGGCATAACCTTTTATGCCGCGTACATACGGTCAAAATTCCGACGAAGGCTTGCCCGTGGAAAAGTCAGACCGTGTGTACGCGGCATAACTTTTTTGCGGGAGGATGCCCCCATGCTTCGGCATATATGCCCATCATTAGAAGTGGGTGGATGAAGGGAGGTATTCTAATGGTGGGCATACCCACCGATCAATCTCTTTTTTTCGTTCAGCCAACAGGCTGCATGAAAAAAAAGATTACAATACATGTCCAACAAGGACCAGCAACGTACTGGTATGTTGCTGGACTTTGAATGTTTATACCAGAATGATGCCTGCAGGTTTAGGTATCATCTTGGTATCATTCTTTTCAGCCAGTGGCCGGCTTTCATGTAAAAGCAATTCTAGCAGATAATTAGCCTCTAGACTGCTTTTACAAGCAGTGGGAGGGAATGTCCCCCCCCCCCGGATATAAACAGCGCCATTGGGAAATTGGGAAAGCATTTTATCACACCAATCTTGGTGTGGTCAGATGCTTTGAGGGCAGAGGAAAGATCTAGGGTCTAACCCCCCATTTTTTTTCAAAAAAAGTGTACCTGTCACTACTTATTGCTATCATAGGGGATATTTACATTCCCTGAGATAACAATAAAAATGATAAAAAAAAAAATATGGAAGGAACAGTTTAAAAATAAAATAAAAAGCAAAATAAATAATAAAATAAAAAAAAGCACCGCTGTCCCCCCCTGCTCTTGCGCAAAGGCGAACGCAAGCGTCGGTCTAGCGTCATATGTAAACAGCAATTGCATCATGCATGAGAGGTATCACCGCGAAGGTCAGATCGAGGGCAGTAATTTTAGCAGTAGACCTCCTCTGTAAATCTAACGTGGTAACCTGTAAAGGCTTTTAAATGCTTTTAAAAATGTATGTAGTTTCTCGCCGCTGCACGTTTGTGCGCAATTTTAATGCATGTCGTGTTTGGTATCCATGTACTCGGCCTAAGATCATCTTTTTTATTTCATCAAACATTTGGGCAATATAGTGTTTTTTAGTGCATTAAAAATAAAAAAAGTGTGTTTTTCCCCCAAAAAATGTGTTTGAAAAATCGCTGCGCAAATACTGTGTGGAAAAAAAAATGCAACACCCACTATTTTCATCTGTAGGGCCTTTGCTTTAAAAATATATATAATGTTTGGGGGTTCAACATAATTTTCTTGCAAAAAAAAAAATGTTTTCATGTAAACAAAAAGTGTCAGAAAGGGCTTTGTCTTCAAGTGGTTAGAAGAGTGGATGATGTGTGACATAAGCTTCCTAATGTTGTGCATAAAATGCCAGGACAGTTCAAAACCCCCCCAAATGACCCCATTTTGGAAAGTAGACACCTCAAGCTATTTTTTGTCCCAAGTGATTGAATAATGACAAAAAGAAAAAAAAAATGTACAAAAAGTTGTCACTAAATTATATATTGCTCAAACATGCCATGGTTATATGTGGAATTGCACCCCAAAATACATTCTGTTGCTTCTCCTGAGTACGGGGATACCACATGTGTGAGACATTTTGGGAGCCTAGCCGCGTACAGGACCCCGAAAACCAAGTACCGCCTTCAGGATTTCTATGGGTGTAAATTTTTGATTTCACTCCTCACTGCCTATCACAGTTTCGGAGGCCATGGAATGCCCAGATGGCACAAAACCCCCCCCCCAAATGACCCCATTTTGGAAAGTAGACACCCCAAGCTATTTGCTGAGAGGTATGTTCAGTATTGTGCAGATCTCGCTTTTTGTCACAAAGTTTTAAAAATTGAAAAAAGAAAAAAAAAAATATGTCTTTCTTCATTTTCAAAAACAAATGAGAGCTGTAAAATACTCACCATGGCTCTCGGCAAATAGCTTGGGGTGTCTACTTTCCAAAATGGGGTAATTTGTGGGGGTTTTGGGCTATCTTGGCATTTTATGGCCTTCAAAACTGTGATAGGTAGTGAGGAGTGAAATCAAAAATTTGTGCCCTTAGAAATCCTGAAGGCGGTGCTTGGTTTTCGGGGGCCCGTACGCGGCTAGGCTCTCAAAAAGTTCCACACATGTGGTATCCCCGTACTCAGGAGAAGCAGCCAAATGTATTTTGGGGTGCAATTCCGCATATAACCATGGCATGTTTGAGCAATATATCATTTAGTGACAACTTTTTGTAATTTTTTTTTTCTTTGTCATTATTCAATCACTTGGGACAAAAAAAAAAATATTCAATGGGCTCAACATGCCTCTCAGCAATTTCCTTGGGGTGTCTACTTTCCAAAATGGGGTCATTTTGGGGGGTTTTGTGCTATCTTGGCATTTTATGGCCTTCAAAACTGTGATAGGTAGTGTGGAGTGAAATCAAAAATTTACGCCCTTAGAAACCTTGAAGGCGGTGCTTGGTTTTTGGGGTCCCGTATGCGACTAGGCTCCCAAAAAGTCCCACACATGTGGTATCCCCGTACTCAGGAGAAGCAGCAGAATGTATTTTGGGGTGTAATTTCACATATGCCCATGGCATGTGTGAGCAATATATCATTTAGTGACAACTTTGTGCAAAAAAAATAAAGTTTGTCATATTCCCGCAACTTGTGGCAAAATATAAAATATTCCATGGACTAATCATGCCTCTCAGTAAATAGCTTGGGGTGTCTACTTTCCAAAATGGGGTCATTTGGGGGGTTTTTGTGCTATTTTGGCATTTTATGGCCTTCGAAACTGTGATAGGTAGTGAGAAGTGAAATCAAAAATTTGCGCCCTTAGAAATCCTGAAGGCGGTGCTTGGTTTCCGGGGTCCCGTACGTGGCTAGGCTCCTAAAAAGTCCCACACATGTGGTATCCCCATACTCAGGAGAAGCAGCAGAATGTATTTTGGGGTGCAATTCCACATATAACCATGGAATGTGTGAGCAATATATCATTTAGTGACAACTTTTTGTAATTTTTATTTTTTTTGTCATTATTCAATCACTTGGGACAAAAAAAAAATTATTCAATGGGCTCAACATGCCTCTCAGCAATTTCCTTGGGGTGTCTACTTTCCAAAATGGGGTCATTTGGGGGGGTTTTGTACTGCCCTGCCATTTTAGCACCTCAAGAAATGAGATAGGCAGTCATAAATTAAAAGCTGTGTAAATTCCAGAAAATGTACCCTAGTTTGTAGACGCTATAACTTTTGCGCAAACCAATAAATATACGCTTATTGACATTTTTTTTACTAAAGACATGTGGCTGAATACATTTTGGCCTAAATGTATGACTACAATTGAGTTTATTCGATTTTTCTTATAACAAAAAGTAGAAAATATCATTTTTTTTCAACATTTTCGGTCTTTTTCCATTTATATTGCAAAAAATAAAAATTGCAGAGGCAATCAAATACCATTAAAAGAAAGCTCTATTTGTGGGAAGAAAAGGACGCATATTTCGTTTGGGTACAACATTGCATGTCCGCACAATTTACAGTTAAAGCAGCGCAGTGCAAAATTCTGAATTCACCTCTGGTCCTTTAGCTACCAAATGGTCCGGGGCTTAAGTGGTTAAACGTAGCTCCAGCCAAAAAATCTATTTTTAAGCTTTTTGGAAAACATAGGGAAGGGTTATCACCCCTGTAACATTTGTTTTGCTGTCTGTGCACCTGTTCAGAACATTTCACCCCACTTTCCGTCCCAATGACAAACGTTTTTTGAAAATTTGGGTTTTTTAGTGAAACAAGGATTAGTGATAAAGCATCAGAGGAGAGGAGACACCTTTTTCCTATATTAACTCTTACAGGAGAGAATTTCCCTTCCTAGGGGTAGATTTCCTCTCACTTCCTGTTGTCTCCTTCCGTTTGCAAGTAGGAGTCGTTTGTAAGTTAGATGTTTGAAAGTAGGGGCCTGCCGTATATACTCTGCAGAAATTTGGCCCTTAGGTGTTGGTGTTGCCACAACACAGTAAGCCCTCACAGTTACTCTTGGTGGGTGCTGGAACGCCCTGCTGTGAACTATTATATCAAGAATTGTAATTACATGACATTGTTGAACAGTGGTAGGAAAAATTGGGCCTTCGGTGGTGGTGCTGGTGCCACAACACTGTGAGCCCTCACAGTTACTCTTAGTGGGGGCAGGAATGGGCCCTGCTGTGAAATATTAGATCAAGAATTGTAATTACATGCCCCTGTTGAACAGGGGCATAAAAATTGGGCCTTAGGTACTGGTGCCACAACACTGCAACCCCTACTGTGTGATACCTATGACAAAGAGGTCTTCTCTCCCACGTTCGCTGTGGAGCGAGCACACCGCATGTCGGGCAGACCCCCACCGGCAGGAGCACCCCCCCCCCCGCACGTTTATTGCAAAATTCCTCAATTACAGAGACAGGGATGCTATACTTCGCCTCAGCAGAGAGCAGGGCAACATCCCCTTTGGCAACAAGACGGTTGCGGTCTTCCCAGACTTCTCTGCAGAAGTGCAGCGAAAACGCAAAACCTTAATGGAAGCAAAAAGTCGCCTCCGCATAAAGCACGTGAAGTATGCCATGCTGTTTCCAGCTCGCCTGCGCGTGGAGGGGGAAGATCGAGTACACTTCTTTGAGGATCCTGAGGAGGTCATTGCATGGCACAAACAGAGGGAGGAACGCAGATAAGTGATTTTGTACCTCGAACCTTCGCTTCCACTATACTTCTCACATGTTTGCTCCTACTTTTGCACTTTGTTGCTCCATTGCGGGTAACCGGGGCTGCGGTATGCATCCAGACATTGCTCTCTGACACTGCAGCCCCCGAAGATCAGGCCAGATGTGGCTCCGTGCATTTACATGCTTTCGGGCCCCTTCTCGGTGGATGGACCACATGCTGATCCTATGATCTTATTACCTCTTATTTTTTTAATCCTCCGGAATGCACACTGACACTCCTGGCTATCACGGGACCTGGGTCCATGTTTTTTCTGCTTGCTAACTAACTGCTATAAACCCCTTTTTTTCTTTTTTCTCCAGTCCTCTGTTTGTATTTCCTTTTATTTATTTTTTCCGGCGGAGAGCAGCTCTATGCTAGCATGCTCACTGGGAAAGTGGTCACGGTTCTGTAATGTGTTGTGTCAAGCAGCGAAGTTTCGCCCCACTTGTTGTTACAGTCCGCAACCTAAGATAGAAAGGAACCACCAACACTGAGCTGACAGTATTTTTCTTTTCCACTGCTGACACTCCACCTTTATCAGCACTGGTGGCCCCTATGTACGATTTTATGTCTCCTAATTTCCCTTTTTTTACAGGTTGGGCACTGTATTTGCCATGTTGGCAGTTTGGGGTTCATGCCCACACCAGTTGGGGTCAGTGCAGGGCGGGGAGGGGGGGTGTATGGGTTTCACCGTTTAGAGACGGAATGTTTTGTTTAGTTCAAAGTTGCTCTCATTGGTACCGTGCTGATTTTACTGTGTTACTGATGTTCATTCTCTCCCGGGGACTATTTGTATCTAAGTATAGTGTTCAGGGTGATCTGGATCCTGGAGCTTCAAACTTCACACCTCTCACCCCATGGCCACCCTGAAGTTTTTAACTTGGAATGTCCGCGGGGTGAGAGACCCAATTAAACGATCTGCTGTCTTCGGCCTGCTCAAAAAACAGAGAGCTGATGTGGTGGTCCTGGTGGAGACCCATGCTGAGGGATCAGTTTAGAGAGCACTTAAACGTCCATGGTTTGGATGGGCCTACCATTCTGTCCACACCACACATTCAAGGGGGGTTTCAGTATTGATCGCTAAAACCACACATTTTGACCTCCAGGATTCAGAGATAGACCCGCTGGGCAGATATGTCTTTCTCAAAGCCAAACTGCATGGGGATACGATGCTGTTGCTGGCATTCTATGTAACACCCCTCGTTCCAATCCACTATCCTTATGGCTGGATTTAATTTCATGGCCTCACACCCTAATGTACCGGCTATATGGCTCGGCGACTTCAACAATGTGTTGGATCCAGCGCTGGATAGGCTGACTGGGCCCCTTCTCTCCCCCATGCCACACCACCCCACGAGATTTGCGAGACTCCTTTCTGATTTCAACCTAGTAGACACGTGGAGGTCTAGGAACCCTACCTCTAGGGCTCCTGTTTCTCCACCTCCCATCACTCAATGTCCCGCATTGACCTTATACTTGCATCCACATCACTCCTCCCCAGACTGACGGGGGCGGGATTCTTCCCTAGATCGCTCTCTGACCACTGCCCATGCTGGGCTGAGTTCTCCCTTCCCCACGCCCGCTCTCCTCCCTCCTGGCGACTAAACCCCTTCTGGCTAACTCTGTTTCCAGAGGATGATGACCTTGCTTCTGACTGGGAGCAATTCTTTGAGGCCAACACGGGCTCTGCTCCACCACACATAGTCTGGGAAACGTTCAAACTGCATGCACGCATGACACTCACTGCCCACATTAATAGGCTCAAACGGACCTCCTCGGAGGCTCTCGACAAAGCTACGACACTTCTCCTAGAGGCAGAGAGGGCTTTTTAGGCTGACCCCACAGCTGATAAAACTTCCAACCTTAAATTGTGCTCCAGGGCTCTGGATCAGCTCCACTACGAGAAATCCAAACGAAAACAAATTTTTCCAACGACAAAGGTCGTTTGAACACGGGGAGAGAGCTGGGAAGCTTTTGGCCTACTTGGTGCATTGCGAGGAGAGGCCCCCGGTGGTGATTTCACTCCGCTCTCCTGGTGGTGCTATGGTGATGGAACCTGCTCAGGTGATGTCGATGTTCAAGGCCTTTTTCGCCGCTTTATGTGCCACAGGGGCTCCTGACGACCCATCCTTAATGGAGTAATTCCTTGCTGAGTTGTCAATCCCCCGGCTGACCGAGGACCAGACCAAGGAACTAGAAGCGCCCTTGACGATAGAGGAGGTCACCAAGGCGATAGCTGAACTCCCCAGGTCCAAAGCCCCAGGCTCCGATGGCCTATCCGCGGAGTTCTACTCTGCCTACTCGGATGTCCTTGTCCCTAGACTTCTAGCACTGTATAACTCCATGTTTAATAGCTCTGAACTCCCGCCCTCCATGAAGGAGGCTACTATAGTGTTGATCCCCAAACCCGGGAAAGACCCGCACCTCCCAGAGTCCTACCGCCCGATCTCTCTCCTGGTGGATGTCAAGGTGCTTGTGAAAGTCCTTGCCCTCCGCCTCAAGACAGTTATCTTATCACTGATACAGGAGGACCAGGCCGGATTTATGCCGGGAAGGAATACCTCCTTTAACATCAGGAGATTGTCTATTAACCTACAAATGTCACAAGACAACCCGGGTTCCAGGGTGATCGTGGCCTTGGACACTGCCAAGGCTTTTGATTCGGTGGAGTGGAGATACCTATGGACCTGTCTGGACCGGTTTGGACTGGGACCTAGGTTTGTGAAATGGGTTCAGCTCCTCTACCAGATGCCGGTGGCCAGGGTTTTGGCTAATGGTTGGCCTTCGGACCAGTTTCCCCTCTCTAGAGGTATGAGAATGGGGTGCCCTCTGTCACCGCTGCTGTATGCATTGGCGGCAGAACCCCTCGCAATAGCCATTCGCGCTCACCCTGGAATAGTGGGACTCCGAAGGGGGGGTAGTGAAAAAAATCAGTACATACGCAGATGACACCCTGCTATATTTGGATGACTCAGACAGCTCCCTACCACTGGCTCTGGCCTTAATTGAGCGCTTTGGCGTATTTTCCGGCCTGCGGATCAATTGGGACAAATCCCAAATACTCCCACTTGACAGTTTCCCGCCCCCCAGAGACAGGGCCCTGCTCCCCCTACAGAGGGTAGATATGATTAAGTACCTGGGAATCCGGACAACTCGCGACCCCACAGACTACATCCATCTTAATATAAATCCACTATCTGAAATGCTGAAGCTAAAGACACAGGCCTGGGCCCGCCTCCCATTGGGAGTGATGGGCCGTGTAAACCTCGTAAAGATGGTCCTGTTGCCCAAAATACTATACATGATTTGGCATTCCCCGGTGTACTTGGTGCTTAGGCATTTCAAACTACTGGACTCCTTTCTTAAACCATTCGTCTGGGGTAAGTCTAGACACAAACTCCCTTGGCGCAAGTTGAAGAATCCGACTGACCTTGCCGGAACGGCTCTCCCTGATTTTAATATGTATTATATAGCTTCCCAGCGGTCACAGATCTTTCATGTGGACAAGGTGGACAGAGACAGATTCCTCTGCCTATGCCCTACATGGACGCAGCACACATTGGACCCCTTAGTGGCGATCGCGGGGGAACTGGAGGTGGGGGACAGGAGCGTTGGACTCTGGTATACCACTATAAGAAGGTGTGGAACATTGCATCAGACAGGCTGCACATAGTGTCCCCACACCAATATTCCCCTCTCTGGCCTTGGACACATCCCTGCCAGAATTCAGCCTTATCCAGGATAGTGGGGCGTGGAGCTCTAGGGGAGTGTTTTTCTCATCTCACATTACCCGTAACGGGAGACTGAAATCTTTCAATGACCTTAAAACTGAATTCGCGCTGCCAAGCCATATGTACTACAGATATCTTCAACTCCGCCACGCGTACCGAGCCCAGTTCCCTCGAGCCGATCTTTCCTTGGCCGACAACCCCTTAATGGCTGCAATTAAATACCCCGACCCCAAAAAACTAATATCCCATTTTTACGTTATGTTTACACTCCCACAGGCAACCGTAACGGCATATGCGTTGAAGTCCAGGTGGGAGGGAGAGGTGGGCACATTGGGGGATGATGAATGGAGCGATGCACTCGACATGTGTAAACTGGCATCTCCCAAGCTGTCAGATCGTCTCACACAAATCTGTATCACACACAGGGCATACCTCACTCCACTCAGAGTTTCTAGGTATGAAGCCTCGTACACACGACCGAGTTTCTCGTCCAAAACCGGCAAGAAAAGTGCCGCGAGAGCTTTTTTCTCGAGAAAACCGTTCGTGTGTATGGTTTTTCGACGAGAAAACTGCAGTGAATTTCGACGATAAAATAGAGAACCTGCTCTCTATTTTCTCGTCAGGATTCAAGATTTCCTCGTCGTGTTTCTCGTCGGCCTGTTTTGTGACGAGAAAATGGTTCATGTGTATGCTTTTACGACTCTTCCAAAAGCGCGCATGCTCAGAAGCAAGTATGAGACGGGAGCGCATCTTCTGCTAAATCAAGCCTTCGTAATGGAGATAGCACATTCGTCACGCTCTAAATTATTGCATCGTTTAAATGTTGTGCATTGAAATCTTCTTTAGAATGTTACATTAATCAAAACGAATGAACTTCTTTTGCTGCTGATAGTCACACAGAGTTATGACTATCTTTTTTTAACCTTTTTCATGCTGCTCTTCAGAAGATATATGTGTATTATATCGTGCAAGATCTTCTGAATATTTTACTGTTTTATATTTTTCAAACAGATGTTAATAGTAATTTGCCAATGTTTTGATAGTGATCTCCCATTGAATATTTTAATATATTTTTGGAAAATTTTACACCCTCTATTTTCAAAAATATATTGTAATTCTTTTTTTGGGGGTTGTTATCTGTCCCTTTTTTTGGCTGTCAAATGTATCTGCTTACTCCAAAGCTAAATTAAAAAAATTGTAAAAATAAACATAGTCAAGTATGAACTTAAACAAAAATAACATTTATTCATGTTTGAAACAAAATAAAGAGAAGGCAGCACTGGAGAACCTGCTGCCATTTGTGCATCCCAGGGACCCCAGAGCAAACATCAACACTGAGTGGACACTAAAATTGGGAGCTTGAGAAGGCCAACAGTTCTGAGCACAATCTGATCCTGGCCTCCCAGAGGTCAGGAACAGCAGCAGGTGAGATATATGTCCCAAGTGTGTGGTACTACAACAGGTTGCCTTCTGTCAGACCCCAATGAAGCAAGGCCATCACTTCCTCGTCTTCCTGGCAACCTTCCCTGCAACCTTCCCTGAAGCCTTCTCTGCAGCCTTCCTTCTTCGTGTGGCTGGAGGCTGGGCCACTGGAGGGGTACTCCTGTCAGGAGGAGGAGGAGGTGGAGGAGAAGGGGGTGGCGCAGAAGAAGAAGGTGGAGGTGGAGGAGAGGGGGGTGGGGCAGAAGAACAAGGTGGAGGTGGAGGAGGAGGTGGAGGAGAAGGGGGTGGCGCAGAAGAAGAAGGTGGAGGTTGAGGAGAAGGGGGTGGGGCAGAAGAACAAGGTGGAGGTGGAGGAGGAGGTGGAGGAGAAGGGGTGGCGCAGAAGAAGAAGGTGGAGGTTGAGAAGAAGGGGGTAGGGCAGAAGAACAAGGTAGAGGTGGAGGAGGAGGTTGTGGTTGTGAGAGTTGTGCCACCTCACAAATTGCGGTATTGGGGGTAATTCTTTCCATCACCTCCTTGTTCAGCAAGGTGATGAGCAGGGGCTCGCATAGGAGGCGTTGCTCCATGCTCATCACCTTGAACTTTGCCTCCACTAGGCCAGCAATGGCCTCTTCAGGGGATGTGAGCTCCTGGAGGGTGGCATGGGCCTCTCGAATAAGGGCCATTGCTGCCTCACTGGTGGTCCTGTCCCTCCTGCTTCTTTTGGGAAGTCGGATGGGAGGCACCTGTGATGTTGTGCTTCTCCTTTGGCCGGCCACCTCCTGGCTGCCACTGGGCCCTGCCACCTCCTGCCTGCCACTGGGCCCTGCCACCTCCTGCCTGCCACTGGGCCCTGCCTCCTCCTGCCTGACAGTTTCCAGACCCTCCTCCTGGCTGATTTCATCCTGTGTATGAAAAAGGGACATAGTTTAATATGTTGGTTTATTGTTTTCATCCAACTTTCAGCTCATGTTTGAAGCAATTAGAACGTAAATCCAGAAAACATTTTTACAAATTTACAACTACATCAGATTGACTATTTTGCACCCAATTTAGGCCAGACTAATGTCTAGAGATCTTGATTTCACTTGTGGAACCCAAAATAGTTTATGTTTGTCATCTTGATATATTTGTCAAACATTAAGTTTATCCCAATACATTTTTTCTAAATACTATACCTGGCTCCAGATGGCCAAATCCGGTTCATCCAGGATGGCTGCCTCCTCTTGCTCCAGAGAAGGCTCAGGTTGGCTGCAGGGAAGTCTGGGGGGAAGAGTGGAGAGTGATGGCCTTGCCTCAATGTGGTCATCCAGAAAGGACATCCTGCTGTAGTACCACAAATTCGGGACATAAACATCATCTGCTGCTGCTCCTGACCTCTGAGAAGCCAGGACCTTAGAGCGTTCAGTCCTGTATGTGCCTCTCAAGCTCCCAATTTTCGTGTCCACTTGTTTAGCTGTGGCTGTGGGCACCTTGGTATGCACAAATGGGAGCAGGGTCTCCAGCGCTGCTTTTCTCACCCCTTTTTTTTATGTATGGGGTTTTTGGTCTCCCACAGAGCGGGCAGCTCCCTTACCCGATCTATAAATTCCGCCAGGAATTCTTTGTCGCTAATAAAGACATTCATATTGTCTCTGCAAGTTAAAAAAATATATATATAACTAATGTGAGGCACACAGTCTAATCTCCTTAAAATCTTATTCACCATATATATCCTCCAACATTCTCAAGACAGTATAGGCCAACAATTCAAAGTCACAAAATCACATACCTTCATTCGCACGTCTGTCACTTGAACTCCTCTCTCCGCACACCGAACGTAGTATAGTCACATGTGTGTTTGCTATATATACACCACGCATGCGTCAAACTACGCACACGTCGCTCAACACACGTCGCCCGCCCATGACGTTCTAACTAACATCTTTTCCCCGCCCCTTCTCTTTCGGCGCGCAGACAGATATGGCGGATTTACAGCAGGTGTCTGATAATTCCTCAAATAACGAGGAGGAGACAAGCCCGGAGACTGAGGAAACGTCACGATCAAGGAGGAGATTCAAGGCATCTAATATGTCTTATGCGGAGATGGCGGAGATGGTGGACATATTGCTAAAGTCGGATTATGATGCAAAGCATGGGCCGTATAGCAAACCTAATCGAAGGAAGGCCAAAATCATGAAGAAAGTCGTGAAGAGTCTGAAGAAGAATTTCGGGGTGAAACGATCTAATTTGCAGCTCAGAAAGAGGTGGTCAGACCTCAAACTGAGGGAGCCGGAGCAGTTAAGGAGCATTAAGAGAATGCTAGCAAAAAGTAAGTACATTTTTCACTTTTATGCTATTAATTTATTTCTCAACTTCCATGTTGCTCCATTTTTTTTTTTCCTATTGTACTCCCTTCCAAAATGTCATAGTTTGAACTTGGTTTGGCACAGTAATCATTCGTTACAGACACATCGTTCGGCCACTCTCCTCTTTTTTTGGTTATTTTTCAGCCTCAAATGTAATTAGACATCTGCCTGATTTCTTAAAATTGTTGGCTAGATGATGTGTTTGTAAAGAGAATGAAATGCAAACTTTAATCAGTGTAAAGGAGAGGACACTCAGCAGCTGCTTCCACATCTGTACTTTGGAGCACTATAGTGTGGGCCACAAAAACCGCCTTTTTGGGGTGTCCCACACAGGTGCATCAGTGAATTTTTGTGCTGCCTCCATGTCTGAAAATTGACAGCCAAAGGTGAATACTAAACCGATTCTTGGACATATATAATGCATTCATGTTTAAATTCCGCACAAACACACACTTGTACTCCACTTTCAAGCAATTTAGCCTGTTTTCATTTTTCATAGAGAATTTCTGTGTGATAACTAGACCTTTGGTTTGCTTCTCATAGGGGAGAGAAGACTGGGAGGAGAACACTCCAGGGAGCACAGGAACCCCACAGCTTCGAAACAACCCCAAACTCCCAAAGACCCACAACCTGAGGGTGTTGAGGAAGTTGAAGAGGTGGAGGAAGGAGAAGTGCAGGAAGGAGAGGTGGATGACGTGGTGGAACTGGTCACCACAACAGGTCAGTATCTGTCACCACAGCTTCAGGTAAGAGATGTAGGCCTGCAGAGTTATAATACCTTTTGTATTTTGTTTTTAGGGGATGTAAATGTTGTGGTGAAGGATAGTACACGTTTCTCTGCTGACAGTGCCCTCCGAATCATACAGCAAGTGATGGAATGTAGCACAGAACTGGACATAATTAAGCAAAGAATTGTGATGGATCAAACATTTAAAGACATTCTCGATGTTTTGGGGAGAATTGAATAAGGCATCACCCCAATTTTTGTTTAATGATTGTTCTTCCCCCTTTTTATTATCTTTTTGACAATCAAACCAGCCAAAAATTGAATATGCACACAGTGTGTCAACATGTGCCATCTGCCATCAGGGGATATCCATGTACGGCTTTTGTGGGTGCAACCCCTTCCTCGTATCTAAAGTAGGTGAACTGAAGAAGGGGTTGCACCCACAAAACACGTCCATTGATTACCCCTGATGGCAGATAGCACATGTTGACAATAGGGATCAGGAGTTTAAATTCCCTATTGGAAAATACTACTAAATGTGTGCATATTAAAGTTTTGGCTGGGCAAGGGGTGGCAAGACCCCATATTAGGACGGGCACATAGAGACATAGTTTGTGTACGTGAATGCCTCATATTGCTCAGAGGTATCCAATGTTGTACTTTTTGCAATGCAACTGATGGTTTTCTATTTTCATAAGAAAAAAATTGCCGGTTTGTGGCCAGCCAAAATCCAAAGAAAAAAAATATTAACATGTGTGTGAATGTGCACAGAGTAAAATGTTTGAACACAAACAACGTGTAGCTTCTTTTTCAAATACGCTCTAACCTTATTTTTATTTTTTTGTGGGGTTACATAGTGAAATGGTTGGTATTTACTAAAGGAAAATACACTTGGCACTACAAATGCACTAAGACAAACTAGGAGACATGAAAAAACAAAAGTTAAAAGATTATATCAGATTTTTATTGAGTTCGTTCTCCATGCATCTTTACACATGGCCTGGCATAGGAATTGCCCCCCTACCCGTGAAATATTCCAGATACTTCTCACGAACCTCACGGCATTTTGGGGGGGCAAGCCAGGACGGGCAGATTCGAGGCCCGGCAGGCGATTGCCAGAGGAAAGTCCTGCCTCCGGCAATACTGAGGCCGTATAAGAAGTTGATTTTCTGCTGAGAAAGTTATGGAGCACACAGCAGCATAAAACTACATAGTTTATTTTGTACTCCGCCAAGTGGATGGGAGTCATAAAAAGGCGGAACCAGCTGGCCATTATGCCGAAGGCATTTTCAACGACTCTTCGGGCCCTGGCCAGCCGGTAGTTGAACACCCTCTTCTCTGGGGTCAGGGTCCTCTGTGGAAATGGCCTCATGAGGTGCGGTCCGAGTCCGAAGGCTTCATCAGCCAAAAAAACAAAGGGGAGTCCTTCAACATTCCCTGCATCCGGTGGCAATGCAAGGTCATCACTCTGGAGACGGAGAGCAAACTCCGTCTGGATGAAGGATCCCCCATCGGACATCCGGCCATTCTTCCCTACATCAACATAGAGGAATTCATACCGTGCTGACACCACCGCCATTAGCACAATGCTATGAAACCCCTTGTAGTTGAAGTAGTAGGACCCAGAACGGGGTGGCGGCACGATGCGGACGTGCTTCCCGTCTATGGCACCACCGCAGTTGGGGAAGTCCCACCGCGTGGCAAACTCCGATGCCACAGTCTGCCATTCCTGTGGCGTGGAAGGAAGCTGGGGAGTCAAACAAGATGAAAAAAAATAGAATTTAAAAATAGAACATTGCAAGCAGATTATAAGAAAATACATTAGAGGCCAACATCAATCAAATTCTCTGTTTAAGGTGTTTTTAAGAAGTATAATGGAAGGCTCATGTTTCATATTCATCACCCCCTCTGATGGTCCATTCTTAAAATATTTTGGGGGGGGGTAGATGTGTTTGGCCACAGGATAGCATTGCAGTGGCGGTGCGTCCAGAGTGGGCGCTGGAGCACTGCCCCCTCTCTCCTGCGCCCGTCACTCCGAACAATACATAGGTTCATGTGTTGCAGTAACCTATGTATTGTCAATGCCGCCCACTATTCAGGTGGGTGGTCCCCTGTTAAGCGACCGACATATGAAGAACTGCTGCATTTATGGGGTGAAAATTGCATATCAGAAACAGGGAGGCAAATAGGCTTGCAAATTACAGCCTGAGGGATGTAATTGGCTTCCAAATAGTAAAATAAGGGACGCAGGGGGGGGGCATTCCTTGGGGAAACACTGACAGGCTGCTCTAACGGTAACATGATTGGCTGATGCAACATCAAGGGCAGGAGAAGACATCAAGGACAGAAGAAGGATGGCACGGACCAGAAGAAGGTAAGTGCAGGGCTGGGGGGGAACTGGCTGCATTGGAGGGAACAAAATGGCTGCATTGGAGGGGACAAAATGGCTGCATTGGAGGGGACAAAATGGCTGCATTGGAGGGGACAAATTGGCTGCATTGGAGGGGACAAATTGGCTGCATTGGAGGGGGCAAAATGGCTGCATTGGAGGGGGCAAAATGGCTGCATTGGAGGGGGCAAAATGGCTGCATTGGAGGGGACAAAATGGCTGCATTGGAGGGAACAAAATGGCTGCATTGGAGGGGACAAAATGGCTGCATTGGAGGGGACAAAATGGCTGCATTGGAGGGGGCAAAATGGCTGCATTGGAGGGGGCAAAATGGCTGCATTGGAGGGCACAAAATGGCTGCATTGGAGGGGACAAAATGGCTGCATTGTAGGGAACAAAATGGCTGCATTGGAGGGGGCAACTGGGGGCGTTTAATAGGCACAGTAGCAAAAAAGGAGGAAGTTTAGTTCCTAAATTGGGGTTTGAACCCCCAAACATTTAGAGCAGCAGTCGCCCCTGCTGGAAAGGTTAGTGAAGGGAAATATGCATGGAGGAGCAAAAAGGGGCATTTTAAAGCTTCCAGCATGCATGAGGACAAAGGGGACATTCTCAGCATATTACAATCATGGTAATTAGGGAAGGATGAAAGAAATACAATACATTAGCATACATGAAATACATAAAATGTGATGTTAATGGAGAAAACTTACCCTAATATAGTCCTCCTGCAGGACTTGGATGATGGCAGAACAGGTGTCTGGGATTATGAGGCCCAGAGCCTGGGGGGAGATGCCTGTCGTGAACTTCAAGTCCTGCAGACTTCTCCCTGTCGCCAGGTAACGTAACGTGGCGATGAGCCTCTGCTCAGCACTGATGGCTTCCCGCATAACGGTGTCCTGCCTGGTAATATAGGGGGACACCAAAGCCAACAGTTCCTGAAAAACGGGGTCAGACATCCGCAGAAAATTCCTGTAGTCCTCAGGATTATTCTCAACGATCTCCCGCAGCAGAGGCATATGGCAGAATTGGTCCCGCTGGAGCAACCAATTCTTGGTCCATGAACAAGCAGACCAACACCAAGCGCACGCACAGCACGAACTCGACGACGAGAACATCCAGGCGACATGGCTAGGAAACGGTCGTCTGATCAGAATGTACAGAACAGAACGCAATTTAGAACAGCAAGGCCTATGAATAACAAACTGAAAATCAGAAATGAACGGGCAAGAACGCACTGTAAAACAGATACGACCTGCCTAGACGCCCTGAAAGACAAGATACGAACCCACAAGCACAAACTGAACCTCAGAAAACAAACTGAAAGCACGAAGACTGAAAAGCGCGAATCGTCTCTTCCCAAACTTTTACTTCACACGCGGTAACACGAGATCAGCAAAAGCAGCCCAAGGGGTGGCGCCAGGGAAATCGATCTTCCCCTTTATAGTGCCGTCGTACGTGCTGGACGTGACCGCGGAGAACAACGAGGAAATTGGGAAATGTCAGTGTGTACGCATGGAAAGCTTGATGAGAAAATCGTCAAGGTTAACAAGAATCTCGTTGAAAAAAACAACGTGTTTTTAACGACGAGAAAATCGGCCGTGTGTACGAGGCTTAAGAGTGACTTCTCTTCTACTTGTGCAATGTGCGGTCAAGCTATGGGCACTTTTTTCATTTGCTGTGGCAATGTCCTAAAATCCAGGCCTTTTGGAAGCAGGTGGTGGGGTTCCTGCATGATACCATGGGCTCCCCCATAACGCTTCAGCCAGAGCCGTGCCTTCTGGGTATCTTCCCAGACCCAGATTTCAACAAGTTTAGTAAAATTTTCCTACACAAAACGCTCTTTCTGGTACGGAAGGTCATAGCCAGGGTCTGGATGAGGCCCAGTACACCTGAATTCTTGCATTGGATAGCTGAGGTCAACAAGGTGTTGCCATACATGAAACTCATTTACTCCCATAGAGGGTGCCCCTCCAAGTATGATAAGGTTTGGGACAGATGGCTCAGGGCTCCCACAACATGCACTTGACCAAGGCGGTCCGCAATACAGTCCTTGGGCCTCTCTGACGCCCCAGCGGACAGTGCATAATGGGGGAAGAGTGTTCATCATGACGCAATTTGTATACCTTTTTTGATATGACTGACTATACAAGGTACCGATGCTTATGTCACATCCTATTGTAAACATTCAGGGGGATGTAGTTATATACCCCTATTGAGCGATACTGTTTGTTAAGTCCGATGTTTGTCATGATCGGATGCTGTATGTATTCTTCTTTTGCTCAATAAAAACTTTGATGAAAAAAAAAGAAATGGTGGCCGACGAGACCGCCAGGCCCCTTTTGTGGACCGGACACCGACACAAACAGTGAGTCAGACCTCCGAAACTGAGCCGTAACAGACAGGTACACCCGCAAAGCCTGTGCCACGTCCAAAGTGTGGAGCGCAGACTCTCTGGTATGCGATGACCGAGGACAAAAGGATGGAAGAAGTACAATGTCCTCATTCAGGTGAAAAGCTGAAATCACCTGTGGAAGAAACTAAGGTCGTGGGCGTAGTAGCGCTAAATCCATATGGAGGATCAAACATGGGGACTTGCAAGACAAGGCCGCCAATTCAGAAACCCTTCTGACCGAAGTAATGGCCACTAGAGAGGCCACCTTCTGAGATCACGTCAGGAGAGGAATCTCACTGGCGTTCACAAAAGTAGGTTCCTGAAGAACAGAGAGCACCAGGTTCAAATCCCGAGGAGGGAGAAGTGGTCTAATTGGGGGAAGCCCCCATCAAAACCCCTGTACAAAAAAGGTACCCACCAGGGAATGGGACGCCAACGCCAAAGAAAGAAAACCGCCAAGGCTGAGACTGACCCTTGGTGGTGCTTAAAACAAGTTTTTATTTTCTTTTTTTTTTTTTTTAAACCACTCCATGCTGTAAAAATAGCAAGACCCTGGGAACCGAACACGTCCGTGGACGGCACTTCATCTCCGCGCACCTGGAGACGTAGGCCTTCCAGGTGCGATGGTAGATCTTGCAGCAGGAAGAATTCAGTGCCCTCAGCATGGTCGACATGACCGAACTCGAAAGACCTCGGTCCCTTAGTAACTGGATGATGATAACCATGCCATACAGCCAGCGGCTGTGGGACCTTGAGACAGAAGGTCCTCCCGCATTGGCATCCGCCAGCGCGTCCGCCACCTGGTGTACGAAGTCAGCGTACCAAGGACGCCGGGGCCAATCCAGAGCGATTAGGATCCCCTCGATCAGCACATTGAGGAGCAGCCAAGGTAGCCACATCAGTGGAGGATAGGTATAAACTACTACTCCGCACGTCTGCCCAGGGATCACTGGACCGGACCACGAATCTCGGCATCATGCGATCGAGTCGCGAAGCCAGGAGGACCACGTCTGACGTCCACCTCCGGAAAAGGGAGTAGAAACCCCTCCGGGTGCAAGAGCATTCCCCTTGTTCAACAACTGGCGACTCAAATAGTCCGCCAGTTAGAGTTCCACACAGAGAATGTAGACAGCCGACAGAGCCGGCACGCTTCTTCCCATCCACCGCAGGATAACCAGAAGGTTGACATAAGCCACAGCTGAGGCATTGTCCGACTGGAACCTGATCGGGCGGCCTTGTAGTCACCACGACTTCCTGATCGTTTGAAGTTCCAGAACATTGACCGGCAGACGTGATTCGTCCAGAGTCCAGCGACCTGGACCAACTGGACCCCCCAATAGAAAAGAAGGGAAAAACTTCCTGGACAGAAGTGCCGGAATGTCAGCCATCAAGCCATAGAGGCCCTGACTAGGCGATTCATCTGAATCCGATGATCCAAAGAAAATGGGGAAGTGTTCCATAGGACCGAATCCCCCCTCCGAGTGTGGACTCGGACAAACTGTGCTGCCTCGAAGGAGGCCAAGACCCATTTCACTGCCCCCTTGAGCATCCGCAACCATTCTGGAGGAAGAAAAATTCTCGCCTCTGATGAGCACAGAACCAGCTTCTAAACTGAAAACAGTTTATAAAAAAAGACCATGCAGAGACCAATGATGACAAAGCCATGATGACTCAGCAAGGCTAGAATTGAAGCGAGCACCCTGGTGAAAACTCCCAGTGCCGCTAGGTCAAAAGGAGAGTCATAAATTAATAGTGGTTCTCCTTGACGGCTAATCACAGGAACCTCTGGCGCATCTGGAAACATGCCAGCTTGCGTCCCTGAAGTCCAGGGACGTCCCTGGATGGAGCGAGACGACTCCATCCTGAATTTCCAAATCCCCACCCAGTCTTGAACTGCCCCATCAGGGCAGTCCAACGAGACTGTAGGACAAAGAAACCATCCAGTGAATAAGAAAGAAAACATCGATCTTTTATGAAGCGACCACTTCACAAACTCCGTGGTTGGAAAAACCGGACGGCTACCCAAAGGCATTAAGGGCCTTGAGGCCTAAGAGCCATGAACAGATCTGAATCTGTCCTGCAGCAGTATGGGTACGACAACCCCAAAGAAACACCGCAATATATTGGAGAAGGAAGGTCCCAGCTTAAGGGGCGCCTCTACTGTTAGCCAAAGAAAGACAATTCTGTCAGAGCTTCCCTAGAAACTCAGTCAGCGGACCAGTATGTCAGCCTTTTCAGGTGGCGCAAAAACCACCCCAGACACAGAGGCCCTAGAGGCTAAAGCAGTTGCAGTGCACTTGCTGGTCGACTGATAGAGGAAGCAGATGCTCCTCCACTGCCTGGTACAAAAGCTTTGCCCAATCATTGAGTGCCAGAGACACCAGAGACGCAGCCACTAACGGGCGTAATGCTGACCTCAGCATGGCGAACACAGTCCAAGCCATTGCTTCTGATCACCTCCAAAAGGCAGATGACCCCCCTGATGGGAAAGTGGTACCCCTGATACCAGGGGTCAACTTCATAGGCAAAAACACATATCCTTATGAAAATGCTCTACAAGGAATAACGTGCGTTGAGGGACCCAAAAAAGGGACTGACACCTTCTAGCAGCTACTTCATTGATAAGTGCTGATTGTACAAACACATAGTTTATACTGTGTATTGCGCCAAAACGTGCAATTGGAGCGTGGGAGGAAACCCACTCAGCCACAGAGAGCATAGTACATAGACATACGGTGTATGTATTGTAGTATGTGTGAATAAACATATTGAACATGTTTATACTGTGCAAAGCGCCGAAGGCGCGCACACCATTAGGGCGTGGGAGGAAACCTGAGTACCCAGAGGAAACCCACACAGGCTGCATACACATACCATGTAGGTATTTTAGTATGTGTGAAAAAACATATTGCACATGTTTATGCTGTGCATAGCGCCGAAGGCGTGTATACCATTGGAGTGTGGAAGGAAACCGGAGTACCCGGAGGAAACCCACGCAGACTGCATACACATACCGTGTAGGTATTATAGCATGTGTGAATAAACATATTGAACATGTTTATGCTATGCATAGCACCAAAGGCGCGCATACCATTGGAGCGTGGGAGGAAACCGGAGTACCCGGAGGAAACCCTTGCAAGAGTAATAATACATACATATACTGTGAATGTATTTAGTGTCGTGTATAAACATATTGTGTATGTTTATACTGTGTATGGCACCGAAGGCGCAGACGTCATTGGAGCGTGGGAGGAAACCCACGCAGACACAGAGAGCAATAATACATACATACACTGTGAATGTATCCAGTTTTGTGTATAAACATATTGTGTATGTTTAAACTATTGCACCAATGGCGTTTAATCTTCTCTGTATCGTTCCAATCTGCGTATATGTGCTGCCGAAGCAAGCACCAAACTGCAGGTAAAAAGCAACCTCAGACCCGTAGTCCTGTCAGAGCCAGAGCATTCCCCAGGAAATGGCGGGAAACCACAGGTGCAGGGGCTCTGCTGTTGCCTTACAGATACTGACTCCATATTACACAGAAAGCTCTTAGGGACTAGACAAATAAATGAATAAAGTCCCCCACCATGCTGCCCCGACCAAGGGGGTCACCCGGGAGACTCACCAGCCCAGAATGAGACCGCTCAGTGCCACTGCCCGCCTCTATACATTAAGAGTATCACTGTATTAGCCATGCTGCTCTAGAAGCAGTGTGTGAGGAAACAGTGAGGAAGCTGTGAGGAGAATCATGCTGCGCCATCCACCAAAGATGGCCGCCGGACGCCTCAGGGAGAAGGAAAGGGCGCAACCAAGAAAATGGCCACCCGCAATAACAACTGCGCCATAGCGCAGCCAAGGCAAGATGGCCGCCAATAGGCAAATCAATGTAATAAAAAACACACCTTGAAAATGGCGACGGCACCGCCAAAATGGCGCCCGAGCACCGCAATGTGGACGAGAAGGCCCAGCATGGCTACTCCCACAGAGAAACGGGCCCTGACACCCCCGAACCCCCACCAGGATCTGGAGTCCCCACAGGTATGCCCCGGTCGCAGCCAACCCGTTAGGGATGGAGTAAAGGTGACAGAGAGCAGGGAAAGGGAGGACAGGAGAACCCCCTATTCCTAGGAACACTCAGCTGTTCCCCCTGCCGAGGCAGGAGAAACTGTACTTACCCATCCTAACGAGGACCTGCTGGTGCATTCCTGGCAGGCCTACAACCGAGCAGTACGGAGTAGCTGTCGGCCCGGTCCACTGTGACTGAGACAGCAAGCCGCACGGTCATATGTGGACCCTGGAGCATATAGCTGTAATATAGCTGTAATATAGCAGTAACACGCTCGATGGCCGAACTGGGGGGACTACAAGGTTCTATAATATCCTGCCTGTCATGCCCAGCCGGCAGTTGATAGAAGATTCTAAATAATAAAAGTAAAAATCTCTTCAGGATACTGGGCCCAAAGGGAGTCACATCCTCTCCTCTGCTAGGCAGAAAAAAACTAAGGCTGCTGACTGCAGGTAGGAGGGTTATGTACGGAGGGACCGCCCCTGGGCGGGGCTGTTCAACTCTGTTAAAGTTACATGTTTTAAGATAACTAACATGTTCTGCCTAGTCCTCTATGAACAGGAACATAACCCAACTGTCAAGAATTAAGGAGCTGTGTTCGTCCATGGACGATAAGAGAAACTTAATTTTCAAACTGGTATTGAGCATAGAAAGAAGAAGCCATACATTGTTCATTAGAAAACTATTTTTATTCTGTGCACATTCACATGTGTGCTATAAAATTTCTGTGAAAATTCAAACCATTTTTTTTTTAAACTTTTAAACATTTTTTGTTTTGGTTTTGCATAAACAGGCATGTTTCAAACAATAAAACATATAAAACTATGGAAATTACAAAGTTCAACCTTTGAAAAACTGAAGGCAATATCAGACATTATATAGTGTTTAAAAATGTGTTGCTGTTGCCTTCATGAGATGGGGTGATATCACCCCTAAACAAGCCAAATTTTGAAGATGCACACAAATTGTGTGTCAAAATGGGTATTTTCCTCCTGATCCCATGCCACATGTCAACATGTGCTATCTGCCATCATGGGGGATCAATGGACGTGTGTTGGGGGTGCAAACCCTTCCTCTCACCTACTTGAATTGCGAGGAAGGGGTTGCACCCTCAAAACACGTACATTGATTTCCCCTGATGGCAGATAGCACATGTTGACACACTGTGTGCATCTTCAAAATTTGGCTTGTTAAATTACACAAAGATTTGGGAAAGTAGGCCACAAAAACATGAAATGGTGGCATTACAAAGATCTTTAGATTCTCCCCAAAACATCAATCATGTTCTTAATTTGTTGGTCAAAACAATTGAGTTTGTGCCTCATAATGTCGATTTCACGACTCATAACCATGAGGTCCTGGATTATGATTTGTGTGCTACCACTTGAGAAAGGAGGAGATTGTTCTTCAACAAGCAGCACATCACCTAAAAACAAAAAGTAAAAAAAACATGTCTTATAAATATGCATGCATGCATCTATTCCCTGAATCTGTGGTGTATGACACTGACCTGTTGTGGTGACAATCTCGCACACTTTCTCCACCTCTCCTTCCTCCACCTCTATTTCCTCCACATCTTGAGGTTGGGGTTCTCTCTGGTCCCCTTCTTTCTGAGGTTGGGGTTCCCTCTGTTCTTTCTGAGGTGTGGGGTTCCTGGGCTCCTCAGAGTGGTGTCCTCCGAGTCTTCGCTCCCCTATGAGAATGAAACAAAAGGTATACTTAGCACACAGATATTTGAGGGCAGAAATAGGAATGTGAAACATTGCTTGGAAGTGGGGTACAATTGTCTGTTTTGGCAGAGTTACAAGCTGAAGACATGATTTTTTGTTTTTTACAAAGCTGGAATACTGCCCTTTTTTGGCCAAGTTTCACACATGGAGACACCCCAAGTATCCACTGTAGCACCTGTGTGGGACACCCTACAAAGGTTGTTCTGGTGTCTATCACTAGTGCTCCAGAGTCCAGATGTGGAAACAGCTGCTGAGTGTCCCCCCCTTTACACTGAATCAAGTTGCATTTCACATTCTATTTACAAACACATCATCTAGACAACAATGTTTATAAACATTGTTTTAATACAAATAGGCATGACCAAATGTTGTTTGCCTGTATCTGTGCAAAACATCGTATTTTGTTGACAAAGGATGTTTACTACGAACGATTATACTTTGGCCACTAACCTGAAAGTTGCCATTTTCAAATGTCCAACCAGTCAATCAAAGCACATGGAGCAACATGCAAGTATAATAATCAAATTATTAATAACACAGGAGAAATACTTACTTTTTGCTAACATTTTTTTGATCTTCCTGTACTGCTCTGGCTCTCTCAGCCTCAGGTCAGTCCACCTTTTTCTCAGCTGCTCTTTGGATCTCCGGACCCCAAATTTCTGGTACAGACTCCTCACCACTTTGCTCATTATTTTGCCCTTCCTGAGATTAGGATTGGTGTACGGCCCATGCTTCCTATCATAATCTCTACTCCGCAAGATCTCCACCATCTCCGCCATTTCTGCAAAGGACATATTACTGGCCTTGTATCTTGTCCTGGATTGGGACGTTTCCGGCTCTGGGCTTTCCTCGTCGGTACTTAACACAACACGCACCTGCTGTGACTCCGCCATGTCGTCTCCCACTGTGCGCTGAAAGAGAAGGGGTGGGGAATATCCTAGAAAGAACGTCAGGGGCGGGCGACACGGGCTGAGTTTCACGCATGCGCAGTGTATATAATGATAACACGCATGTGTCGTAACTACGTTCTGTGTGTGGAGTAAGGAGGACCGGAAGTGCCGAACGTCATAAACAAAGGTAAAATTGAAACTTGGGACATCAGTGGCCTATACTGATTCATGATTGAGGCCTATATTGGGATAAGATTAGGACAGTTTAGGCTGACCTAGTGTTTTTGTCTTGTGTTTTATCTTGCAGAAAATATGCAGAAATGTAAAGATCCAGAAATAATGACAGCATTCATAGACAAATACAGGGAGCTGTGAAATTTGTGGGAGCTAAAACACAATTTATACCATAACCACGACAAAAGGAGGGCAACAATGGACAAATTGGTCCAATTTATGCAGAAATGGATCCCCGAGGCAGACTATAACATGGTGAATAGTAAAGTCAATAACTTGAGTAATACGTACAAGAAGCAGCACAGTAAAATCCTCAATTTCCAGAGATAAAGAGCAGCAGCAGACAAAGTGCATGTCCTCAAGCTGCGGTACTACAAGAAATTGCGATTTCTGGACGACCAGCTTGAAGTCAGGGAATCACTTTCAAGCCTTCCCTCCACCCTTCCCTCCACCCTTCCCTCCACCCTTGCAGAGGGTGACAAGGAGCAACCTGACCTGGAAGACCCGGATCTGAATATCTATAGCCAGGTATAGTATTTTTCAACATATTTATTGTCCGATAATTATTGTTGGGAACTAGATGTTATTATTTCCAAATTAAGGATTAAACAAAAAGTTATTTACCTATCAATAGACAGTAGTAGCCAGAAATGATTGGGACAGGAATGAAAAATGCTGGGGACAGAATGAGAGTCTTTTCTATTTATTAACATTTAATTTGCAACAGTCATGAGCTGAAAATTGTGTGTGATTGATGAACCAAAAACTAAAACTATGTCCCTTTTTTAAACACAGGTTGAGGTCAGCCAGGAGGACAAGGCTCTGGAGTGTGGCAGGTAGAGGGAGGCCGGGTCCAGTGGCAGCCAGCAGGTGGCTGGGCCCAGTGGCAGCCAGCAGGTGGCCGTGCCCAGTGGCAGCCAGCAGATGGCCGGGCCCAGTTGCAGCACCCAGTCACAGGTGCATGCCCTCCACGTCAGACCAAAAAGGCCCAGGAAGATGACTCAGACAGAGGAAGAATCCCTGAGAATAGTAAGGGAGGTAGCCGAGATCATGAGAGCCCCCCCCCCCCCAACACCCTGAAGAGGCCTATGGCTGTTATCTGGCCAATAGGCTACAGAAAGTGGAGGAGGGACAACGTAACCTCTCTGAGGGTCTTTTTTCTATGGTCCTTCAAAAGGCGGTGAGGGGCCAGCTGACAGAGGCCACCCATCTGTGTGATCTCGCCCATCCTTCTCCTCCTCTTTCTCCTCCTCCTCCTGCCATATTTCCACCACCAGAGCCACAGCCTGCAAGGGGGCGTGGAGGGAGCCGTGGAAGGAATGCTGCAGGGAAGTGTGGAGGGAACGCTGCAGGAAGGCGTGGAGGGAAGGCTGCAAGGAAGACCAGAAAGTGATTCCCTGGCTTCTGTCTGCTCTGCCAGAAGATGCAGTTTGTTGTAGTACCACAGCTTGGGGACATATATGAAATCTGCTGTTGCTCCTGATTTCTGTGATTTGGGGACCAGATTGTGCTCCCTATTCTATGGACTCCTCAAGTTATTTTTTTTTTATTTCAACACACTTGATGTCTGCCTTGGGGTCCAAAGGCTGCGTAAATTCGACCAATTTCTCCATTGTTGCCCTTCCTCTTTATTTTGTTACCAGAATAAATGGATATTTGATTTAATTTAAATACTTGCCTATCTGTTTTTCTTAAAAAGGACAGTTTGTTTGTGAGTAGGCAGGTACATTTCATAAATACAATGTCAAATTAACAACGGACACCAACCAACCTCCTTGAGGTAACAAAATACAAGATAATAATGTTATTGTGGTAACTTGACCAGAAAATAAAAATGGAGATCACAAGAAAATATTAAAACCCCACCAAAAAAATAGGAGATCTTGATTCAAATCACCAAAATCACCAAAAAAAAAAAAAAGAAAAAACATTACATACAGCCAGTGTGCCCCCCATATACAGCCAGTGTGCCCCCATATACAGCCAGTGTGCTCCCATATAAAACCAGTTTGTCCCCATATATAGCCAGTGTGCCCCCATATATATAGCCAGTGTGCCCACATATATATAGCCAGTGTGCCCACATATATATAGCCAGTGTGCCCCCATATACAGCCAGTGTGCCCCCATATATATAGCCAGTGTGCCCCCATATACAGCCAGTTTGTCCCCCATATACAGCCAGTTCCCCCCAAATGCAGCCAGTTTGTCACCCATATACAGCCAGTTCCCCCCAAATGCAGCCAGTTTGTCCCCCATATACAGCCAGTTCCCCCCAAATGCAGCCAGTTTGTCCCCCAAATGCAGCCAGTTTGTCCCCCATATACAGCCAGTTCCCCCCAAATGCAGCCAGTTTGTCCCCCAAATGCAGCCAGTTCCCCCCATATTCAGCCAGTTTGTCCCCCATATACAGCCAGTTCCCCCCAAATGCAGCCCCCCCCAGCTCTGCACTTACCTTCCTCGGTCCGCGCCGTCCTCGATGTGTTCTCCCGCCCTCGATGTCGCTTCAGCCAATCAGGTTACCGGTAACCAGATCCGGTGAACCTGATTGGCTGAAACCTCCACAGTCTTCTCCAAGGAACGCACCCCCGTGCGTACCTGGGAGGAGTTTTTGGAAGCCGAATACAGCGTGAGAGCTGTATTCGGAAAGCATATCAGAGCCGCTGGCTCTGATAGACACTTCCAAGTCACACCCACCGCCGGCCACCGCTCTAATTCATATGGCCGGCGCTCACCAGGAGGCCGGCCATATGAATAGTGGGCAGCGCGGCAACGGTGACAATACACAGATTCATGCAATGCATGAATCTGTGTATTGTCTTTCAGTGGCGGTGCGGGAGCGAGAGGGGGCGGTGCTCCGGCGCCCTCTATGGACGCACCGCCACTGGTCAGAACTCTGTGTGAATATCAGCAGCAAAAAAAAAAACATTATTCTAGCATTAGAAAGAAGAAAAGAATGTGCTACATTAAACAATGCAATAATTTGCAGCATGACGAATGTGCCATCTCCATTATGAATGCTAGTTTACCAGAACGAGCGCTCCAGTCTCCTAATTTATTCTGAGCATGCGTGTTTTTTTCTCCGTCGGAGTTCTACACAGACGATAGGAATTTCCTATCGGATTTTTTTCCATCGGAAAAAAATCAAACATGTTCTATTTCTAAACTCCGACGGAAAAAAGACCAATGGAGTCCACACACGATCGGAATTTCCGATGAAAAAAGTCCATCAGACTTTTTTCATCGGAAATTCCGATCATGTGTACAAGGCATTAGGGGATCACTTCCAAAAAATAAGAAACATTATACCTGCCATTCAGGATATATCCCTTCTGACCAACACACAGCACCCCCTTTGCCTCAACCCAATGGGGGTGAAGACACTTGAGGAACCTAGACAATGGACCTGGTAAAGAGCATCAGCAATTTGATACACTCTCCCAGGTCTGTGTTCCAACACAAACTTGAACTGCTTAAGTGCTAGAAACCACCAGATCATTCGGCTTCCGGGTAAACTAACAGATCTTTACGACAAGAACTTCTTAATTGAACTAAAAGACATGCTTCGGTGGGATACCCCCACGATTTCCTGGTTCGGGTGTGCCTCCATATTAAAAATGACAGTGCTTCCCCGCATGCTGTATGAATTACAGACAAACCCGATCTCCTTGCCACCCTCCTTCGTTGCGACATATAAGAAACTATGTAGGAAGTTTCTGTGGGGATCCAAGGCACAGAGAATCAGTTGGGCGAAATTGGTGCTCCCGAAATTGGGTGGGGGCATTGGCCTCCCAGATATACAGATATACTACTGGGCTACACATCTAACACGAGTAGTGGACTGGCGGGTGCATGCTCGCTGTAAAGGGTGGGTACTCCTGGAAAATCTGATCACGGGAGCTGAGCTTGGGAAAGTTCCCTGGTTTTCTAAGAAACACTGGATGCCTAACGTTCAATCTCACCCCCTGGTAGGGGCAACTCTTTTGGCATTCACAAAGGCGTGTGGAGCACATGCAGTTTCGGCTACAGAATGTAGGTTAACCGCCATTAGAGGAAACCCAGATTTCATGCCTGGGCTGGAAGGATCCTATCTGACAAAGTAGTGACCACACGCGGATATGCAGGCCAAACATCTTCTCCGGGGATAAGTTCCTTAACCAGAGAGAACTAGCTATGCTATCCCTGACCAATCCTTCCCCTTTTTGGCTTACCTCCAGATAAAGCACTTTCTTGATAACCCGAGGACCAGAGGATGCTTTACGAAAACATCTACAGTGTTTGAGTCGTTGTGCTCTGGCCCGTCCCCCCAGAGGCATGTGATTTCGATGCTATATGCATCAATGTTCAAAGAACCTTTTGCCTCCATGCATACGGAACAGGCCATCTGGGAGGCCCGGTTAGACAGACCGATTGAGAAGAAGAGCTGGGAGCGGGTTCACTGGTATATCCATAAAGGTTTGCCAAATGTAAACACCCAGGAAAATGGGTACAAGATTAGAACACGGTGGTACAGGTACAGGACACCGGATCTCATCCACAAATTCTTTCCGACTGTGATCGGTGCTGGAGATGTGGACAGGACTTGGGTACTTTCCTCCACGTTTGGTGGGAGTGCTCACTGACCCAACCATACTGGCGTGGAGTACATGATGTGACGACTGCGGTCTCTTCGCTCCCACTGGAGTTTTTACCAGCACAGTAGCTTCTTCATCTCTCCAAAATGTCCAGGAAAAGGTATCACAATCCGGTGGCGATCCATATGATCAACGCAGCCAGATTATGTGTACCTGTTCACTGGAGGGCTATGGTGCCACCATCTATGAAAGAATGAGTGACACGCATAAATCACATTGCAGCGATAGAGGAGCTAATATACACTGCACAGGATAGAATTTCCAGCTTTGCCAATATCTGGGAAGACTGGTTTAAATTTCGGAACTCTGCAGAATATCAAAATCTCTTACAGAAAACTGGTAGACTGGGATTCAAGTTCTGCTTGAATGGTAACTGATATATGGTATCATAAGTATGTTCTTATTTCCAAAATTAAATGGACAGAGAGGATAGCTGGTGGTACCCCCACCCCCTCTTCAGGCATTCGCATTCGAGACTCTCTCTTCCTCATCCCCCCCCTCTTTTTTTTATCCCTTCTCTACTCCCCCTCTGGTCCTTCCTCTTTTTTCTCTTTTTCTTCCTCTCATATTTGATTCTGAAGAATGGAGACTATGGGAGGACGGGTCTGCCCTGGTTGACCCCTTCACCCATCCTTTCCAGGGTATGCAGATCTTTAGAGATAGATATAGAAATTTAAACACAGGCTCTGATCTACTGTAGCAAAGGCTCTGAATTGCCATTATTATTGAAGGATCTGGAAGCATCTGAGTACACTCCCACTGACATGATCCTTCACCGATAGCTTGATGTATATCTTTCTTGTTACATGAGGTGATGTTGTTTATATTGTATACTGAGAATACTGCATGGGCATTGCCACGATTGCATAACATGTAACTGTATTTCATATGGAGCCGGAGCTCCTGGGTCTTTGTGTTTTTTCTTATTACTGTTGATATTGCTGTGATATCTGTTGAAACTCTTTCTCAATAAAATCTTTAAGAAAAAAAAGAAACCACCAGGTCATTCTAGTATTTGCCATCTTATTCTGGTGAATCCATGTCAAAGGAGCATAGTATGAGATCAATGTAAACTTTCTTCCCAACAGATAATACCAATGAATCCAGAACCTATTTTATAGCCAGGCATTCCTGCTTCACAATAGTGTTGTTTTCTCAGCCCTTTTTAAATTTTGTCCAAACCAATCCCATATCAGGGGTGCCTGTATGAACAATATCTTTAGAGAAATCAGGAGCTACCAATGTGGCTGGAAATGTCTGAAAGCCGAAAGCCATTTTAAAAAAGAATTATATTATATTATTATATACTTTTTATATTGAAAGTGTCCGCCTGGAGTAAGGAATGCAGTTTATTTCCCTGGCAACCTTGGTTAGGGGTATTTGGCAGTATCCTTTGTGAGATCCAAGGTGATGATTTAATAAGCAGGGCTTAATCTGTCAATGAACTCATCCACTCAGGGTATACAATAAGTGTCACATTTCGAAATCTAGTTCATTTTTGAAAATCATTGTAAATCCTTTGGGCTTGGGAACAATACTTTTGGGCTTGACTATTAACTCTGTAATCCCAACTCTTTCTTTAATTCATTAAAGACTGCCTTCCTTTATGCTTCAGGTATGTAATAAAGCTTAACACAAACCATGGTACCAGGTTCAGTGATGATATCATGCTCTAAAACAGGGATATACAATTTGCGGACCTCCAGCTGTTGCAAAACTACAAGTCCCATCATGCCTCTGGGTTTCATGCTTGTGGCTGTCAGAGTCTTGCTATGCCTCATGGGGCTTGTAGTTCTACAGCAGCTGGAGGTCCGCTAATTGCATATCCCTGCTCTAAAACATTAGTGAAAACAGGTAATTCTGGGAAAAAATCTTTCCAACTCTGCAGGAATTTTTTTGCTCTTGGGGTTTTTAAGAGGTAGCCGCCGCCTGGATGGCATCATTACCAATGTGAGGCTTAAGAATGGGGCCATTTGATTACACACAGGAGACTCAGAGGGGTTCCCTGTCATTAGCTGCAGGCTCTGCATCCAGCACTAATTATCCGCAAGTCTCCTTTACCAGATCAAGAAAACCCTAAGCTCTCCACCCATGGACCAATTCAAAAGGGAAGAACCCCATGGATTATTGAGGAACATCATGTAGAGCAAACATTAATGCTGACAAAAGACAGTCCTAGTCCTTTCTGTTTCTTTCTACCACCCATGTAAACATGGATGTTAAGGTCTTATTGAATTATATGTCTAAGCTATCTGTCTGTGGATGGCATACAGATGTAAACAACTGCTTGATATGAAATAACTTGCACACATCTACCCTGACCCTTAATATAAATGGAGTGCCCTAGTCTATGAGGATCTCCTTGGGGAAACTTGTCCGGGTGAACATTTAACATTACACATGGGCTTTACCTCTGGTTGAGATATTCCTCAAAGGCAATAACAGGTAGAATAGTCATAGACAACCAAAATATATTGATGCTCTCAAGCAGACTTCACTAAGGGGCCTACTATATTCCTCACTATTTTTTAAAAAGAGCTTTGGTCACAGGTAGGTGTACTAAGGAATTACAAAAGTGTGATACTGGTAAGGTTAACTGGCATTTAGGACAGGACCTACAATATATGTTACCCCCTGTATTTACTCCAGGCCAGTAAAACAAATCTGTAATCTATGCCTCCATTTTCTAAGCCCCAAGTGGTCCCCTTAGAACATAATTATGGGGTAAGTAAAGATTTTGGTTGCAACCATTTAATTGCCAACTGTATTAAAATTTGCATCTGTGATCGCAGTGGCTGATCAGCTCTGTAGCTCAGACAAACAACAGTGCACTTGTTGAGCTCTAACCGCTGTTAGAATTTCCATCTTCAAGTGTTTACAGACCCTGGCATCCTCCAAGAAGAGGTCTATATGTCTTTTGAGGGTTTGCTGTCAAGTAGAAAGCAGTTAATCTGGCCATTTATTCTAGGACCACCCTTTGACTCCTTCTTACCACTGTGCAGTATTAGCTACAACCAACTGTTTTGTATTTCTTCCATCTCAAATCTTCAAATCAAACACATCCAGTTGTGATGTTTGAGGGATTACCTGGGATGCAGGGCACAAAATGTTTGTCACAAAGCACAGTCTTTATTGTAACCTAAGTCCTGAACACAAAAGATACTGGCTTTCTTCAACTGCATAATGTTCATAGAGCAGACAAAATTCCAAATTCCAGCATTAGTAGTAGAAGCAGCCATCACACAGAGTCATGCAGGGAATGAAGCTCCTTTTGTCCACTCCATAAAATAAGGTGATAAATACCTGCCATCCAGGGTACATCCCTTCTTACCAGCATACTTGATATAATCAATATTGTAAGATTTCTGGCAATGCTTGCTGTACATAGAGTGTGCAAATGTGCTAATTAGTGATCATAACCAAACTCCCTTGAGTAAATGTTTTATTTGAGTACAAAATAATCAATATCATATCAAGTAATATTTTCGACTTACCTTTTAAATCTTTTTCTTTAGTTTCATTGAGAAATATAAGAGTTCTTAAACAGGCAAATTATGCTGTCATCTACAGGAAGTTAGGACACAAGTTGAAGTCAGTCCCTGTATAACCCTACTTTTTCACCTTAATGCATCCTATGCATTAAGGTGAAAAAAATTCTGACACTGACTGGCCCCCTAGCCCCCCCATTTTACTCATCTGAGCCCATTCGTTCCCTTGGTAGAGACGTGCTCTTCCTCTCTGCCCGTTGTCTCAGCTCTTGATTGGATAGATTGATAGCAGCGCAGCCATTGGCACCCGTTGCTGTCAATCAAATCCAATGATGAGGGTGCCGGGGGGGCAGGGCCGAGTCCTGCATTCTGTGTGAATGTACACATATGCAGGACTCAGGAGCGTGCCCGCATGGGTGTACACCTTAGGAGAGCCTTCAACATGGACACTCGATGTGGGGAGGAGTTACCAGCGCTGCCGGAGGACCCCAGAAGTCGAGGATCAGGCCACTCTGTGCAAAACAAACTGCACAGTGAAGGTAAGTATGACATGTTTGTTATTTATTTATTTATTTTTAAAGGAGGGTTTACAACCCCTTTAAGCCTCAGTTTTGTGAGCAAGCATCACAATAAGCCAATAACACAGAGGGGCAGAACCTTTGTCTTTCAATGACACAGATCTTATTTTCCTTGATCTTTTATTGAGGAACACATGAATTTAAGAGTTCTTAAACAGTCATGACATTCAAATGCAGTCCAAATGGAAGGTGGGCAACAGTTACTGAAAGATGTGGAGATGATTTTCCAAATTAGTAATTTGAGTAATCAATACCTGCAAGGCTAGATGAAGAAAGGGCAAACCACACAAGGATATTGCCACAAGCAAGGGGTGGGCACCAGGTATCAACCTAGTGCACCAGACTGTCTGGGTTCTGAATTTGAAACCCATTGAAGTCAGTTGTGGCCATGTTCTAGGCTAAAAACAAAGGGTTTGTCAAACAAATGGCACTGGGGACTGGGCATTGCCCCAGGTCAGCATGCACTTAAAAAAAAAATCAGCTTGGCAGGGAACAAAGATTTTAATAAAGATTAAATTAAAAATGTAAAAATGCAAAATCCCTTTAAATAACATGCCTGGGGGTACCCTTAACTTGATTGTGAAGTGGTGCATCTATAAAATGTATACTGCAGCAAACCTGACATTTATAAAAAATGCCATTTATTTTGCAAGCAATTGACAGCCCCAGCCACTTTACCTCTGTAAACAAACAGCTGTGGATTCCCTTCATGTATACCAGACCCAGTTTCGGCTGGTGCTCAATATTTTTTGTGGGGGGGTGGAAAACTAACAGCAGACCCCCCCCGCGCGCGCTCGTGTGGGAGGCAGACATGCTCTGCGCCCCGAGCCTACCCTTTTTCTAAGCCAATTAGAGCCTCAGGCTCTATCTAATCATGTGCCTCAAAAGAAAAAAAGCCATAGAAATCCATGCGTACGGCACCACACATGTAAATTAGAGGGCCAGACGTATAGATAGGGGGCTCCTGCACCCCTAATGGATGGGCCACCACTGACCGCACCCTTATCCTAGATGGTAAATTGAGACCCCACAAAAAATATAAATGTTATTTATCTCCAGGGACATGTTGCAGAACGTAGCAGGAAACAACTAGGCTTAAAGTGAGGCAAGGCTTTGCCTAATCACAAGCCCAAGCAACTGGTGCTGATGAGAATCAGAGTGGTCAGAGGCAACCAAGTCACTGTAGACAGGCTGTAGGATGTTTGCTTAATCTACAAGGAAGAGCTGATCCACGAGGTGCTTCAGAAAAAGGAACAGTGGTGGGAAAGTGCTTCTTCTAGGATCAATAGTGGGAAAATCTGGCAGGACTGTGTAAATCCAAGAATCAACAAAAACACAAATTCAGATATGACAGATAGACCTTACTGGTTTGCATGTTCTGTTTGAAGCAGTGTTTTATTTTTGTCAAATACAAAAGACTTGGCATTGTAAAGCATTTTGGCTTTAGAATGTTTTAATGTTGTAACATTGAGGGAACAAAAGGAACTGAGGGAACAGAGGAACATCCCTTTCTTCCCTCCTGCCCCCCAAACTCCCCTGTCTGCTCTTGAGCCACAACTCACATCATGCTATTTACATTTTTTAGAAAATGTGCTCTTTTGTAAAGGTAATCCTACTTGTGCAAATACCAATGGTTCTGTGTATTGGCATTTAGCTTTGCATGTGCGTATGACAACGTTTCTGTAAGCACAGTCCGGAAATCTATCTTACGTGCTTGTGAGGATAAATGCTGATGAACATAGGCACCTGTACTTACACAATTACAGAGGTCATTCACTTCTATAGCCAGTTCTACACCCTACTTGTGGCCCCTTGTGCATGGGAAAATGCTGTTTTTTAATGCTAAGCATATTTTATGCCTGAAAATGTTAGTGTGCATAAAGTTTTATTTTTCTGCGGAGTGGGAACAGTAAAGGGCATAGCGAGTAGAGTCGGGGAAAGACCTAAACTACAATGATTCACACCAAACAGAGACACAAAGTGCTAACTAGAATGAGGAATGGGCAATGACAGAGTAAAGATCGTGAGGAAGGCAAATATCAGTGATAATTATTGTAGCTGTTAAAGAGCAGAGCTGAAATATAAATCTGAAATATAAACAGTTGTAAATCTGACCATGGCTCATTTGTTACCCACTATAATTGCTCACCTCACTATATCAGGAGAGTGACCTTGCTGAGAACTGTGGTACTCCGTTTCCATAACGGGATTAAATATAGACAGCACTTACATTTAAAGGGCAAGGCTTATCACTGAAGTCAGAGAAGTAGAGATCCAATTGAAGCAGTAAGTATGGAAGAGGTTTTAATAAAGATAAAAGCAGATATCTTGTGCTTTCTGCTCCGACGGACTGATAGTTGACAGGTTCACTTTAAAAAGCAAAAGTAATGGAAACTGAAAGTCTTTGAACAGCACAAACAGTTTCAGGATTAAACCCACACTGTGATAATAGAGGTTGTAATAATTATGAGGTATCTTTATGTTGCTAAAGTTTTGCAAGATTTTTAGGACAGCAAGGGGTCATTGTGGGATTCCACATGTTACAGTTGGGAATAATGCAATAACTGTCGCTACGCCAGCACATACAGACAGTATTAAACATAGTCTGTGGTAAAATAATTATTCCAGCATACTTTTCAAATATTTACAATGCACATTATACCTGATCTCACAGAATATCTGCCAGTCATGAATGCTGCTCGGCTGGGTGTACATAATGGAGATGCAGCTATGTGTTGAGTTAGCTTGGCTCCCCCCGTGGCTAATTTGTCTATATTTGGTGTTCTGAAAGATAGAATTAAGAGCTGAATTGTAGCACAGGAAAATGTCAAAAACTAACATTTGGATAATTTGATTTCACAGTAAATATACCGTTCACCATATAAATATTTACATGTAATCAGCAAGTTTGTTAAAATTTCCTAAAAAAACAAACATTTTAGAGACAGTGAAAATTGTTTATTTTGTCATTATAAGCAATTTATTCTTTATGGCTTCATAGAGTTTGACAAATACTTTATCTTTTGGGGAGAAGTGGAGCAGCGCTCCACAATTTTCAAAGGAGTAAGATGTCATACCAGTCCACATATATAGTTGCAAGGATAAAAAAATATCTGCCAGCAGCAATCTGTAAACTCAAATTTTTTCATCTGCACTAGCATTTGAAAACACTTTAATGCCATTAAGAAGTATTTACAGTTGACAACATAATTTTACCAAACTTTGACATAAGTTAAGTGTAGCGGGTGTTTAAATTTAGGGGGAGCATCTGGGTGGTAGTATGACCCAGATGCACTGATTGTTAGGGAATTAGGGACCCTTTTTATTCATGGAGGACTCCGGTGGTGTTCAGTTCCCTGCGGCCCCTGGGTGGCGCTGTCGTCCGGGGCCGGGGTTGAACCATCACTGCAGTGCTGTTCCTTTTTTTGTCCTGTTTCGGCAGCCGTACGGTGGAAGAGTCCGAGGCGCCGGAATCTGAGACGAGGAGGCCAGGGAGCGTAACCCCTCCGAACAGTCCGATGCAGCATTGCTGGTGATGGCGGGGCCTCTGGTAACTCTCTTGGAAGGATGTCTTCCCTCTGACAGGGGCTGCACTTAGCGAAGGTAATTCTGTTCCTGTTCTACGCGGTCGGTGGCAGCGGCTGTGTGTAATAACCATTGGTGACACTACAATGGTTAGTTCTATTTGAGGATTGTGCCTTGACCTACTCCCCACTTATACTGAATTGTTCTTTGGGTCACAACCTATCTGCTGTTAAAGGACGATTTATTGCTGTCAGAGAATAAATAAGAGTTGGACCTTTTCAGTGGTGTGGAACTTCAGTTACTGGGAACAGGGGGGTCATCTGTAGAACAGACTTGGCTCTGGGTTATGCACACAGCCCGAAGGTAAACAGGTGTTGGCTTTCACCTCTACACATTAGAGGACATGGGCCGTAGTGTACCGCATCCCTCCTCCCTAATCCCCCTAGACCAGACAACAAGCCGAGAAGAAGAAGGGGTGAGAGGGGTGAGGCCGCTACATAATATAAAGATAAAACTTCGAGTTTTTGATAGTTCTAGTGACATTAAAATACAATTTCAAAGACTGGGTTGATTCCAGGCTACCCTGTCTTTCTAACCTTCCTCAACTTAAAAAATGCCTGGATATTAATGTGTCAGTCAGGATGTCACACCACTTCTTCAAACTTAATCTATTCAAAACCAAACTTATAACTTTTCCTCCTCCATGTGCCCCTTCCCCTGATCTCTCTGTCAAAATTGATGGCACAACTATAAGCCCAGCATGCCAAGGTCCTAGGTGTAGTCCTGGGGTCTGAATTCTGCCTTTAAGCCCCACGTCCAATTACTGTCCCCATCTTGCCGCCTCAACCTCCGTAACTTCTCCAAAATATGCCCCTTTCTAACCAATGACACAACAAAGCTCTTAATTCACTCACTGGTCATCTCTCACCTCGACTACTGCAACGCCCTCCTCATTGGCTTACCTCTCCATAGGCTATCCCCCCTTCTGTCCATCATGAATGCTGCTGCCAGACTTCTCCACCTTAGCAATCTCTCTTTGTCTGCTACTCCTCTCTGTCAATCCCTCCACTGGCTTCTAATTAAATTCAAAATACTAACAACTACTTACAAAAACTCCTTACAAAGCCATCCACAACTCTGCCCCAGCTACATCACTAACCTAGTCTCAAAATACCAACCTAATCGTTCTCTTTGTTCTTCTCAAGACCTCCTGCTCTCTAGCTCCCTCATTACCTCCTTCCATGCTCGCCTCCAGGACTTTTCTAGAGCCTCCCCAATTATATGGAACTCCTTACCCCAATCTGTCTGATTATCTCATACTCTATTGGCTTTTATACGATCCCTGAAAACCCTTCTATTCAGAGAAGCCTATCCTACCCACACCTAGCAACTCTATTTTCATTTTCTACATTTGATCATCCCCACAGTTATTACCTTTTCTTCCACTTGATCCTCCCTTCTAGACTGTAAGCTCTAATGAGCAGGGCCCTCTGATCCCTCCTGTAATGATTTCTATTGTAACTGTACTGTCTGCCCCCATGTTGTAAAGCGCTTCACAAACTGTTGTCGCTATATAAATCCTGTATAATAATAATAATAATATTTAAATGTACTTGAACTCAAAAATCATACATTTCCATATTATAGAAAACATCTAGAAATGTTATAAACTGTACTTTCTTAACCCAAAAACCAAAATTGTATATACTGCAGCCTACCAATCTTTAAACACAGTGGCTGCATTAATTTATTTATTTTTTGCTTTATTTTTACCTGGTGATCCACACTGGCAAGTCTGTTATTTTTCAACCTCCTTTAACATACTAAGTTGTCCAGAAAAAGTGTCAGTTGGAGAGTTAAACAAACATTTAACATTGATTGGGGGGGGGGGGGCTAATGTCCAATGGGAGACTTTTATTCAGTTATGTAAAACCTTAATCCCCCGCAAAAAAAACAAAAACAAAACTGTTTCTGTAACTGCTTAAAAAGTTTTAGCTGGAGTTCGGTTTTAATTTCTTAGTCTATCGAAAATTTCTATTGCATCTAGCACTAGCCTCTCCACGGGTTGACAAATGCTGCTGTCCAAGGGCAGCTCAATTGCTCTTCTATAGTACAGAGCCACCCTAAAACAGAAATTGTGCTACTGGCCAGATAACCAGGTAAAATAGGAGAAACAAAGTAATGCAACTGCAATATATTCCATTTTTGTTTTTTTTGTTCAAATACACTTTAGGCACAGGTTCACATATGAGCCACTTGCGGCTCACAGCAGGGGTCTGATGCGTGCTGGTTTACCATTTTAAGTCAGATTTTAGCCCGAATTTTGGGCTGAATTCGGACCTGAAACGAACCAAAAGACGCAAAACGCGCCTGACCTTCTTTGGAGATATGTGAACCGGCTCCATAGAGAGCCAGTCAAAATCTCCTGCTATCGCGCATTGGATGCGGGGATCCAGCATCCAATTAGCAATGGTGTGAACCCAGCCTAAGTCGTGCCTTAACAGTACCCTAAACGATTAATCCTATGTATTGAATTCCTTCTAAAAAATATCAGTGCGCTTCTGTAGCTTGAATTTCATAGCTGTGTTTACACGGTGTGATATCTCCTAATGCACTGCTGTCTCTGTCTGCTTTCATTTGTTGAGTGCAGCTTGTACAGTTTAGGTCCTTTTTTAAACACAAGTCAAACATTTTTAGTACTGGGTGTTTGGAAAGGTCTGTGTCGCCATTTCTTCTCTGTTCCTTTCTAATTTATATGTGTCAGATAGAAATACTCATCAATAAAAACACATTTCTCATAAGATTATATTGCTGTATGTGTCCCCAAATGGGATTTTCCTTTACCTCCTGTCCAGGTAACATATGTCCGATAGAGCAAAGAAATCTCCTTTATAAGGACAATGGCTAGAATTTAAAGCATGTCTAAACCCAAAAATAAAAAAAATATTATACATTGCAGTTTACCAGTCATTAGACATTATAGTTGCATTCTTTTCAGTTTTCAGGCTAATTGCATTTTCTGCAAGCACAGAAAAATGCCTATTGATCCTGACAGAAATCTCTAAATAGCAACTGTGAAAACTCTTTATAAAAATCAATTATTTTTACTCATTTTAGCTATCTTTATCTCCTCTTTCTCCATTGGCTTGAACTATTTACAGTATGTCTTTCTGTTGGCTCAACTCAGAAACAATGATAGCCAATTGAAACAAACATAGTTCCAGCCAATCAGGAATGTATGATGTGGTCACATCCATAGACACTATGTAAGAACTGACTTTACATATAAAACCTGATTTCAGGATGGTATTGCCTGGCACATCATGGGGTGAGATGTGTCTAGCTGCAGCTCTGCACAGTATTACCCTTTCAATTAAGCAGCTTTCATAGCCAAAATCAGGACCTGAGTGATCCTCCATCTTCTAAGCCCTTAGGTCACATCCAAAGCATAGAAACTATATAGTGAAGTACAGGCCTTCTCTCACTATCTCGGCGCTATGGTCTATACTGATTTATAACAACAAATAACACAAACAACTGAGTGTTGCCACTTGTCATTTAAAATTCAGAGTCAGCTGCCGCTTTAAAAGCATAAAAATGCACAAACATAGACAATATATAGTAAACAAACAACAATAAAACTTGTAAATTACTAAAGCAGCGCTTAGTTATCACACATTCAGCGTGACTACTCTAACTTTATGATAGTCCAAAGTTTTTATGTGTGTAATTCCAAAAGGACAACAAGGGGTGTCAGAGTCCAGTGAGAAGGGTGCTCATAAGATAGTATGATGTAAACTCCATTGACGCCAGCTTCCATCGTGTACACACCACCTCCAACTTCTCCCGTGTATCACACGCCCCTTAAGGGTCTCTACTCACCAGATGGTTGTGTTTAACAGACACTTCCACTAAATCCTCTGATGGTCCTCCACCTCAAAGGTATCCTCGAGCCTGGGAGTTTCTCCTGGTGGTCTCAGATTCAAAAGGAAAGGAGACTAGATATAGTGTAATCCTGTTTCAACGATTTATTAAACAGTCCTTGATGATAACAGACAATCCAGTAGACAAAAGCATTAGAACAGCACAAGTTCCCTAATATTTAAAATATGCGCCGTTCCTTGCTCTCTATGTGGTAGAGGATGCGAGTGTCAGTCCCGTCCACCGTAGACCAAACCACTCACCACTTCCTTGCACTGGAGCGCACAGTGAAACGCACAGCGTCACTTCCTACTGCCGTGAGGTCACGCCTCAAAGTTTCGTCCTTTCGACTTCCTCTGAGGGCGCGGCCTCACGGCACGGCTTAGTAGAATATATAGCAGACACAGTCAGCCAGCACGTTAACCCCTCATATGCCTGACATCTTTACCAGTACTCACCGGCATTTACAGGACTTAATGTCACTGGGATCACACTAGCGCTGGGTACTGCTGATAGAACCTGTACATCATATACATAATAACACTGGTGGGGCAATAGTTACTCACCCCCCAATTAAACAATGAATATGATCCCATATCAGGATTAGTGATGAGCCGAACACCCCCGGGTTCGGTTCGCACCAGAACCCGCAAACGGACCGAAAGTTCGAACGAACATTAGAACCCTATTAAATACAATGGATGCGAACGTTCGAATTCTAAAGTGCTAATTATAACAACTATTATGCATGTTATTGTCATAAATAGGGTTTGGGAACCCGGGTTGTGCACCAGGGGACATGTATCAATGCAAAAAGAAGTTTTAAAAACGGTCGTTTTTCGGGAGCAGTCATTTTAATGATGCATAAAGTGAAAAAAAAAAAGTCAAATATTCCTTTAAATATCGTACCTGGGGGGTGTCTAAAGTATGCCTGTGAAGTGCCACGTGTTTCCCGTGTTTAGAACTGTCCCTGCACAAAATGACACTTCTAAAGGAAAAAAAAGCCATTTAAAACTGCTTGCGGCTTTAATGTAATGTCTGGTCCCGGTAATATGGATGAAATTCTTTAAGAAAAATGGCATAGCTACCCCATGACCCCCCCCCCTACCCCAGCCCATTACCAGCCCCTTTGGGTCTTGTATGGATATTAAGGGGAACCCCGCACATAAAATAAAAAAGGCCCTATATACTCTGAACAGCCGTATACAGGCGGTGCATACAAGACAGGGACTGTAGGTTTGTTCTTATGTAGAATGTGTTTGTAATTTTGAACAGGTACATTGTTGAAGTGTAGCTCCAGCCCAAAAATCTATTTTTAAACTTTTTGGGAAACATAGGTAAGGGTTATCACCCCTGTAACATTTGTTTTGCTGTCTGTGCCCCTGTTCAGAACATTTCACCTCACTTTCCGTCCCAATGACAACTGTTTTTGAAATGTGGTGTTTTTCTTGAAACAAGGATTGCTGATAAAGCATCAGTACAGATGAGACCCCTTTCTCCCATATTTATTCTTACAGGAGAGAATTTTCCTTTCTAGGGGTAGATTTCCTCTCACTTCCTGTTGTCTTCTTTCGTTTGCAAGTAGGAGTCGTTTGTAAGTTGGATGTTTGAAAGTAGGGACCTGCCGTATATACTCTGCAGAAATAGGCCCCTTAGTTGTTGGTGTTGGCACAACACTGTAAGCACTCAGTTACTCTTGGTTGGTGCTGGAACGCCCTGCTGTCAACTATTATATCAGGAATTTTAATTACATATAATTGTTGAACAGTGGTAGTAAAAATTGGGGCTTTGATGGTGGTGCTGGTGCCACAACACTGTAAGCCCTGACAGTTACTCTTGGTGGGTGCAGCAATGGGCCCTGCTGTGAATTATTAGATCAAGAATTGTAATTACATGCCCCTTTTGAACAGGGGCTGAAAAATTGGGCCTTTCGTGGTGGTGGTGGTGGTGGCGTTGCCACAAGACTGTAAGCCCTCAGAGTTACTCTTGGTGGGTGCAGCAATGGACCCTGCTGTGAATTATTAGATCAAGAATTGTAATTGCATGCCCCTGTTGAACAGGGGCTGAAAAATTGGGCCTTAGGCACTGGTGGCACAACACTACAACCCCTCACAGATACTGTACTTGGAGCACAGCAATGAGCCCTGTTGCAAAGTATTGCTTCAAAAATTGTAATGACACGCCCCTGTTAAACAGGGGCTGAAAAATTGGGCCTTAGGCACTGGTGCCACAACACTCCAACCCCTCACAGATACTGTACTTGGAGCACAGCAATGAGCCCTATGGCAAATTATTGCTAAAAAAATTGTAATTACACGCCCCTGTAAAACAGGGGCTGAAAAATTGGGCCTTAGCCACTGGTGGCGGCACCCATAAACAAAAATGATCTTCCAAGCTATCATCATCAATGGTATCATTGAGGACTCGGAGGAGGAGGATAGCCAGTCAACATAACAGCACAGACACTCAGCATCAGCATCAGTCTTGAAGGGATGTGACATGTTAAAATCAATTAGTCTGTTATATCAGCATCAGGTGTGTGGTAGCTGGTGGTGATCCAAGACTGGTTCATCTTGATGAAAGTCAGTCGATCAACCGAGTCGGTGGACAGGCGCACCCTGTGATCCGTGACAAATCCTCCAGCAGCACTGAATGTGCGTTCCGAAAGAACGCTGGATGCAGGACAGGCCAGTAGCTCAATTGCATACTGTGCAAGCTCTGGCCAGTGATTCATCCTCAAGACCCAGTAAGCCAGAGGATTTTCGGTGGGGAAGGTGTCCAAGTCTGACCTTGCCCCTAGATATTCCTGCACCATGTTTATCAGACGCTGGCGATGGTTGCTGGAACCGATCATACTTTGGGGCTGCGGACTAAAGAATTGTCTGAACGCATCGGTCAGACGGCCACCTTCCCCACCGCTCCTTCTTTGACTGGCCGAAGCCTCAGCAACTCGTTGTCCAGGACCAGGAGTTTGTAACCTCCCAGTCTCTGGGAACGCGTTGCACAGACCTTTCTGCAAGGCCTCCCGGAGTTGTCTCATCCTCTGCTCCCTCTGCGACGGTAACATAAGGTCCGCAACCTTACCCTTGTACCGTGGATCAAGGAGAGTGGCCAGCCAGTAATGGTCCCTCTCCTTGATCCGAAGAATACGAGGATCCTTCCGCAGACTTTGCAGGATCAGGGAGGCCATGCAGCGTAGGTTTGCTGAGGCATTCGCTCCGGAGTCCTCTGGGTCACTAAGGACGACATGATCCGCAGCCACCTCCTCCCAGCCACGTACAAGTCCACTGGTTTCTTGGGACTGTAAATCATCCCTAAAAGACTGCTGCTGATGATGCTGAGTGCCAGCCTCCACCTCCATGCTGACACAATCCTCCTCCTCCTCCTCCTCCTCCTCCTCTTCCTGTGCGATGGGTGGGACAGAAGGAACACTGTCTGGGTAAAGGGGGCCTTGAGAGGCAAGGAAGTCCTCCTCTTCCTGCCTCTGTTCTGCCTCAAGTGCCCTGTCCATTATTCCACGCAGCGTGTGCTCCAACAGGTGGACAAGAGGTACAGTGTCACTGATGCATGCACTGTCACTGCTCACCATCCTCGTGGCCTCCTCAAATGGTGCCAGGACAGTGCATGCATCCCTGATCATGCCCCACTGGCGTGGAGAAAAAAAACCAAGCTCCCCTGACCCTGTCCTGGTGCCGTAGTCGCACAGGTACTCATTGATGGCCCTCTGCTGCGTGTGCAGCCGCTGCAGCATGGCCAACGTTGAGTTCCACCTGGTGGGCATGTCACATATAAGGCGGTTCTTGGGCAGGTTCAACTCCTTTTGCAGCTCAGCCAGGCGAGCACTGGCATTATAAGATCTGCGGAAATGCACACAGACTTTCCTGGCCTGCCTCAGGACATCCTGTAAGCCCGGGTACCTGCCCAAGAACCGCTGCACCACCAGGTTAAGGACGTGAGCCACACAGGGCACATGGGTCAGTTGTCCCTGTCGGAGGGCGGAGAGGAGGTTGGTGCCATTGTCGCAAACCACCATTCCTGGCTTAAGCTGGCGTGGCGTCAACCACCTCTCGGCCTGGCCCTGCAGAGCAGACAGGACCTCTGCCCCAGTGTGGCTTCTGTCCCCCAAACACACCAGCGCAAGCACGGCATGGCATCTTTTTGCCTGCGTACTTGCGTAGCCCTGTGAACGGCTACGGAGCACCGCTGGTTCATAGGACAAACCACAGGAAGAGGCCATGGAGGAAGAAGAAGAGGAGGGGGTGGAGGAGAGAGGTGTGTCACAACCAGTAGTAGCATTTTGGAGGCGTGGCGGTGGGACAACCTCCAACACTACTGCACCTTGTCCTGCATCCTTCCCAGCTGCCAAAAGAGTGACCCAATGGGCCGTGAAAGAAAGGTAACGTCCCTGTCCATGCCTGCTGGACCATGAGTCAGCGGTAATATGCACCTTACCGCTGACCGCCCTGTCCAGCGAGGCCAAGACATTGCCTTCCACATGCCGGTAGAGAGCCGGAATAGCCTTCCGTGAGAAAAAGTGGCGTTTGGGAACCTGCCACTGAGGAACCGCACATTGCACAAACTCACGGAAGGGGGCCGAGTCTACCAACTGAAAAGGCAGCAGTTGAAGCGCTAGCAATTTAGCCAAGCTAGCATTCAACCGCTGGGCATGTGGATGGCTGGGAGTGAACTTCTTTCGACGGTCCAGCAGCTGGGGCAGGGAAATTTGCCTGCTAGAATCGGACGTCGGTGTACTGCTAGCAGAGTGGCCGCAAGTACTTGGCTGTGACACACCTAATTCTACACCTTCATTCCTCTCAGTGCATGTTTCAGAGAGGACTGAAGTTATAGTGGGGTTGGAGATCCCAGCTGATGCGGTGCAAGGAGAGGTCCGCTTTGTTCTTTGGTGTGGGTCTTTGAGGTAGGCTTGCCAACGAGCTGCATGGCAGGTCAACATATGTCTGGTCAGGCATGTGGTACCCAAGCGGCTGATGTTTTGGCCACGCGATATACGCTTGAGACATATGTTGCAAACAGCAGCTGTGCGATCTGATGCACTAGCCTCAAAAAAGGCCCACACCAAAGAACTTTTTGAATGACGGGCAGAGGCAGCGCCCTGCACAGGCGGAGCTCTGCGGTGTGATTCCGTCGGTGTACTGCCCTTACGCTGGCCACCAAAGGGCATCCTGCCTCGTTGGAGATGTGCCTCCTCCTCATCCTCCTCCTCCTCCTCTCTCCTATTAGGCACCCACGTGGAGTCAGTGACCTCATCATCCCCTCCCTCCTCATCACTGGAGCCAATCTGGCAGTATGCTGCAGCTGCTGGAACATGACTGCCAGATTGGTGTCCTTCTTGAGCATCCCCTCTGTCTGCTCTCACGCTACTGCCTTCCTCTAGCTGGGTTTCATCATCAGACCCTTCGAAACGCTGGGCATCCTCCTGGAGCATGTACCCAACACTGTGCTGAAACAGTTCGGGGGACTCCTCAGGAGGAGGACATGGTGGGTCTAGGGAAGGAGTGACTGATGATTTGTCTGACATTGATACCAGGGAAGACGACGCTTTGGCAGCTGCTTTTCCAGTACCCTGAGCCTGGGTGAGAGAGGATGAGGAGGAGGAGGAGGGCTTGGTCATCCACTCTACCAAGTCTTCGGCATGATGTGGCTCAACATGTCCAGCTGCCGAAAAGAAGGACAAGCGTGTCCCATGGCCATGTGCTGATGACAATGCACCGCGTCCACGACCAGCACTGTTGCCCCCAGACACAGAGCCTGCTTGCCCTCTTTTATTGCCTCCTGACTGTCTGCCTCTCCTTGTTTGCCTTCCAGACATTCTAATAGATGGCCTGCAGGGAGATGGGAAAAAAGCAATAAGGGCTACCTTCAGGTGTCCTTCTCTGTCCCTTGAAACAAGGACTTTCACAGTGAAAGAAACTGACACTCTCCCTACCTACAGTTTTCTGTCCCTAGAATAAATGTTTTTTTTAAGCACAATATAGCACAAGGACAATTCACTCACTGTCCTTACAGGTCCCTGGAAACAAGGACTTGCAGAGTGAAAGAAAAAAAACACTCTCCCTACCTACAGTTTTCTGTCCCTAGAAAAAATGTTTTTTTTAATCACAATATAGCACAAGGACAATTCACTCACTGTCCTTACAGGTCCCTGGAAACAAGGACTTGCAGAGTGAAATAAACTGACACTCTCCCTACCTACAGTTTTCTGTCCCTAGAATAAATGTTTTTTTTTAATCACAATATAGCACAAGGACAATTCACTCACTGTCCTTACAGGTCCCTGGAAACAAGGACTTGCAGAGTGAAAGAAAATAAACACTCTCCCTACCTACAGTTTTCTGTCCCTAGAATAAATGTTTTTTTTAAGCACAATATAGCACAAGGACAATTCACTCACTGTCCTTACAGGTCCCTGGAAACAAGGACTTGCAGAGTGAAATAAACTGACACTCTCCCTACCTACAGTTTTCTGTCCCTAGAATAAATGTTTTTTTTAAGCACAATATAGCACAAGGACAATTCACTCACTGTCCTTACAGGTCCCTGGAAACAAGGACTTGCAGAGTGAAAGAAAAAAAACACTCTCCCTACCTACAGTTTTCTGTCCCTAGAAAAAATGTTTTTTTTAATCACAATATAGCACAAGAACAATTCACTCACTGTCCTTATAGGTCCCTGGAAACAAGGACTTGCAGAGTGAAATAAACTGACACTCTCCCTACCTACAGTTTTCTGTCCCTAGAAAAAATGTTTTTTTTAATCACAATATAGCACAAGAACAATTCACTCACTGTCCTTACAGGTCCCTGGAAACAAGGACTTGCAGAGTGAAATAAACTGACACTCTCCCTACCTACAGTTTTCTGTCCCTAGAATAAATGTTTTTTTTAAGCACAATATAGCACAAGGACAATTCACTCACTGTCCTTCCAGGTCCCTGGAAACAAGGACTTGCAGAGTGAAAGAAAAAAAACAAACACTCTCCCTACCTACAGTTTTCTGTCCCTAGAAAAAATGTTTTTTTTAATCACAATATAGCACAAGGACAATTCACTCACTGTCCTTACAGGTCCCTGGAAACAAGGACTTGCAGAGTGAAAGAAAAAAAACACTCTCCCTACCTACAGTTTTCTGTCCCTAGAAAAAATGTTTTTTTTAATCACAATATAGCACAAGGACAATTCACTCACTGTCCTTACAGGTCCCTGGAAACAAGGACTTGCAGAGTGAAATAAACTGACACTCTCCCTACCTACAGTTTTCTGTCCCTAGAATAAATGTTTTTTTTAAGCACAATATAGCACAAGGACAATTCACTCGCTGTCCTTACAGGTCCCTGGAAACAAGGACTTGCAGAGTGAAAGAAAAAAAACACTCTCCCTACCTACAGTTTTCTGTCCCTAGAAAAAATGTTTTTTTTAATCACAATATAGCACAAGGACAATTCACTCACTGTCCTTACAGGTCCCTGGAAACAAGGACTTGCAGAGTGAAATAAACTGACACTCTCCCTACCTACAGTTTTCTGTCCCTAGAATAAATGTTTTTTTTAAGCACAATATAGCACAAGGACAATTCACTCACTGTCCTTACAGGTCCCTGGAAACAAGGACTTGCAGAGTGAAAAAAAAAAAACACTCTCCCTACCTACAGTTTTCTGTCCCTAGAAAAAATGTTTTTTTTTTAAGCACAATATAGCACAAGGACAATTCACTCACTGTCCTTCCAGGTCCCTGGAAACAAGGACTTGCAGAGTGAAAGAAAAAAAACACTCTCCCTACCTACAGTTTTCTGTCCCTAGAAAAAATGTTTTTTTTAATCACAATATAGCACAAGGACAATTCACTCACTGTCCTTACAGGTCCCTGGAAACAAGGACTTGCAGAGTGAAAGAAACTGACACTCTCCCTACCTACAGTTTTCTGTCCCTAGAATAAATGTTTTTTTAAGCACAATATAGCACAAGGACAATTCACTCACTGTCCTTCCAGGTCCCTGGAAACAAGGACTTGCAGAGTGAAAGAAACTGACACTGTCCCTACCTACAGTTTTCTGTCCCTAGAATAAATGTTTTTTTAAGCACAATATAGCACAAGGACAATTCACTCACTGTCCTTCCAGGTCCCTGGAAACAAGGACTTGCAGAGTGAAATAAACTGACACTCTCCCTACCTACAGTTTTCTGTCCCTAGAATAAATGTTTTTTTTAAGCACAATATAGCACAAGGACAATTCACTCACTGTCCTTACAGGTCCCTGGAAACAAGGACTTGCAGAGTGAAAGAAAAAAAACACTCTCCCTACCTACAGTTTTCTGTCCCTAGAAAAAATGTTTTTTTTAATCACAATATAGCACAAGAACAATTCACTCACTGTCCTTATAGGTCCCTGGAAACAAGGACTTGCAGAGTGAAATAAACTGACACTCTCCCTACCTACAGTTTTCTGTCCCTAGAAAAAATGTTTTTTTTAATCACAATATAGCACAAGAACAATTCACTCACTGTCCTTACAGGTCCCTGGAAACAAGGACTTGCAGAGTGAAATAAACTGACACTCTCCCTACCTACAGTTTTCTGTCCCTAGAATAAATGTTTTTTTTAAGCACAATATAGCACAAGGACAATTCACTCACTGTCCTTCCAGGTCCCTGGAAACAAGGACTTGCAGAGTGAAAGAAAAAAAACAAACACTCTCCCTACCTACAGTTTTCTGTCCCTAGAAAAAATGTTTTTTTTAATCACAATATAGCACAAGGACAATTCACTCACTGTCCTTACAGGTCCCTGGAAACAAGGACTTGCAGAGTGAAAGAAAAAAAACACTCTCCCTACCTACAGTTTTCTGTCCCTAGAAAAAATGTTTTTTTTAATCACAATATAGCACAAGGACAATTCACTCACTGTCCTTACAGGTCCCTGGAAACAAGGACTTGCAGAGTGAAATAAACTGACACTCTCCCTACCTACAGTTTTCTGTCCCTAGAATAAATGTTTTTTTTAAGCACAATATAGCACAAGGACAATTCACTCACTGTCCTTACAGGTCCCTGGAAACAAGGACTTGCAGAGTGAAAGAAAAAAAACACTCTCCCTACCTACAGTTTTCTGTCCCTAGAAAAAATGTTTTTTTTAATCACAATATAGCACAAGGACAATTCACTCACTGTCCTTACAGGTCCCTGGAAACAAGGACTTGCAGAGTGAAATAAACTGACACTCTCCCTACCTACAGTTTTCTGTCCCTAGAATAAATGTTTTTTTTAAGCACAATATAGCACAAGGACAATTCACTCACTGTCCTTACAGGTCCCTGGAAACAAGGACTTGCAGAGTGAAAAAAAAAAAACACTCTCCCTACCTACAGTTTTCTGTCCCTAGAAAAAATGTTTTTTTTTTAAGCACAATATAGCACAAGGACAATTCACTCACTGTCCTTCCAGGTCCCTGGAAACAAGGACTTGCAGAGTGAAAGAAACTGACACTGTCCCTACCTACAGTTTTCTGTCCCTAGAATAAATGTTTTTTTTAAGCACACTATAGCACAAGCACAAAACACACTGACACTCTCCCTACCTATCCTTCTCTTTCCCTAAACTAAAGGAATCCAGGTTAAGCAAGAAAGAAATAACAGTCACTGTCCCTGCCTATGCTGCTCTATCCCTGCTCCGGAACACACTACACTAGGCCGCCGTGCTGGCGGCCTTTTATAGTGTGGGGCGTGTACTAAACACCCTCAGCAATAATTGGCCACAGGCATCCTGCCTGTGGCCAATCATTGCTCTCCTCGCTGCCGGCGCTGTGATTGGCCAAGCATGCGGGGTCACAGTGCATGCTTGGCCAATCACAGCGCCTGGATGACACTGCGATGGCGTAGTGCATTGTGGGCCGTTCGCGTCACTCGAATTTGGCGCGAACGGCCCAAATCGTTCGATCTTCGTCGAACGATCGAACAGCCGATGTTCGAGTCGAACGTATGTTCGACTCGAACACAAAGCTCATCCCTAATCAGGATTCACTTGTATAGGTTCTGGTACAGGGATAGTATTAAATACATATACATCACTAATCTATTTATATTAAAATTCATCAAGGATATGTCAATATAAATAAAAAAGCATATATCAAGGTATAGATAAAGGATTAAAAAGTGATTAAAATTACAGCGGGTGTTATATTAAATAAACTCCTTACTGCTCTACCTCAAAACAAATAGTAGGGACACTCAAATAAAGGGGTAGGTTAACCCCAACCTATAACCACAATATCTACCGACATTGAGTTACAGTATATTAGAAATTGGAATAAAAATTATATTATATTCACATGATCAAGAAAACATACAATTTTAAAACTATTTTAAGAACTATTAAAATATTAAGGAGTATTAAAATTATATATATATATATATATATATATATATATATATATATTAAGAACTAATAGCCATACATTATCACAACTAGGGAACTCTTCAACTTCTATAGCAATGTCTCTACAACTGGATAAACTTATATTTTCATTTGTATGAAACCATGGACAGTCGCATACTAGAATATCAAGATATTAATTATATTAATAATCGCTTATAAAGCAATTAATATCGAGTTCTACGCTTAACCCTTTCGGGGTACGTATATCTAATAGATAAATCCATAGAGTTTCTCGCTTTGATAGTTCCTTAACCATATTACTGCCTCTCCAGCAGAGGTGGGGGACTTGAGTCACATGACTTGACTTAAGTCAGACTTGAGTCACCTGTTTGAGGACTTGCGACTTGCTTGACAGAATTCAATAAATGACTCGACTTGACTTTGACTTGTCACTAATGACTTGCGACTTGACTTTGACTTGGGCTATATGACTTGCAATGACTTGGCACCACTAACACTAACTGCAAGCCGCCGTCTGCCTACCTGATCAGCGTGTCATGCAGACAGACGGCGGCCATTGCAGTGTTCAAAAGCCACGCCTCCTCGTCTGTGATAGGCGGAACACTCAATTTCACAGCAGGCAGTGTTCAGCCTATCACGGACATCCTCTTATCCTCGTCTGTGTTATGAGGATGAGCGGATGTCCGTGATAGGCAGAACACTGAATGCTGGGAAATTGAGTGTTCCGCCTATCACAGACGAGGAGGTGCGGCTTTTGAATACTGGAATGGCCGCCGGGATGCCGCCGATCAGGTACACGGCTGATGGGCACAGTGAAGCATGGGCACAGTGAGACACGGGCACAGTGAGACATGGGCACAGTGAGGCATTGGGCACATTGAGGCATTGGGCACAGTGAGACACGGGCACAGTGAGGCACAGTGAGGCATGGGCACATAACCAATATTATTTATTGTTATCCCTCCTATTATTTTTATACAGTATGGGGTAGATTTTGACTTGGGACTTGCTTGAGACTTGAAGGTTAAGACTTGAGACTTGCTTGTGACTTGCACATGTGTGACTTACTCCCATGTCTGCTCTCCAGACTGGCTTAATATGGTCGACACCCCAAAATTCAACCCAGTGGGGTCCTGGTTATAGTGTAATTTGAAATGAAGTGAGACATTGTGGTCCTTGAAGCCCAATCTGATATTTTTTAATATGCTCGCCTATTCTCACTTTAAGGCATCTTTTTGTCTGGCCTACATACATCAGCCCACAAGGGCATAATAGGACATACACCACATGTGTGATATTGCACGTTATAAATTCTTTGATGGCGAATTCCTTCTTATTCACAGTGGATATGAAATTGTCAACTCCTCTCACTGGTTCTGATACTGATCTGCAGGCTTTACATTTCCGACAGGAATAGAAGCCATTTTTATCCCAAAAGGATAATGGTCTGGCTGGCAGGTTGAGCACCTTCTTCACCACTTTATCTCCTACACTTGGTGCCTTACGATATATAAATTTGGGAGCTGCCGGAAGTACCGGTTTAAGGGTTTTGTCAAGGCACAGCACATGCCAGTGGTTCCTGAGGACAGTTTCCACCTCTTTATACTGGGCGTGAAAAGAAGAAATAAAGCCCCACTCATGGTTCCCAGTGGATCCAGTTCTAGAAACATCTCTCAAGACATCTTCTCGTGAGATCAATTTAATCTCTTCAGATATTTTGTCCAGCTGCTGGGAATTGTATCCCTTTTCCTTAAAGCGGTCTTTTAATATTTTTGACTGGGTTTCATAGCTTTCAATTGTGGAACAGTTTCTTTTCACACGCATCAGTTGCCCCTTAGGAATATTTTTAAGCCACGTCGGGTGATGACCACTCTGTACTGGTAAAAAACTGTTCCGATCTGTTGGCATAAAATACACTTGAGTCTCTAAAACATTCCCATTCCTGTAAATACTCACATCCAGGAAGTCTATTCGTTCCTGACTCAACTGGCTAGTGAGTTTGATGTTATTAGAGTTTTTATTAAGATAAGTTAAAAAAACACCCAAGGATGCTTCAGATCCTTCCCATAAAAACATCACATCATCAATGAAATGCCTATAAAACAATAGTTCCACCCTTCTATTAGCAAAAACATACTTATCCTCCCTCTCTCCCATAAAAAGATTGGCGATACTCGGCGCAAATTTAGCGCCCATTGCTACACCCTTTATCTGTGTATAAAAACAATTGTTAAACCAAAAGTAATTATGTGATAAACAGAAATCTAGTGAGTCTCTTAAAAACACCTTTTGGTGATGAGGCAGATCTTCTCTCTGGCTTAAAGTCCAATTCAGGGCCAATAGGGCGTCATTGTGTTGTATCACGGTGTACAGCGATGTTACGTCCGAAGTCACCAAAAACACTTCTCCCCGATCCGCTAGTTTAACATCTTGAAGAGCCTGTAGCAGATATTTAGTATCTCTCAAATATGCTTTGGTGGCTTTTACACTCTTCTGTAAAAACTGGTCCAGATATTGGCCAAGTCTTGACGTCACGGACCCTATGCCGTTAACAATAGGTCTTGCAGGTGGGTTAAGAGGGTCTATATGTATTTTAGGGAGAGTGTATATGGTAGGGATCCGTATGCTACTCGGTGCCAAATACCTTTTATCTTTCATGGTAAGTACATGCTTCTTGTATCCATAGTCGACCAAAGCCTCAAGTTTCTGATTAAATTGGGGTGTAGGGTCTCTATCCAATTTCTGATATGTTTCAGTATCTGACAGCATCTCTGTCAGTTGGTTTATATAGAACTCTTTGGATAGGACCACTACACCTCCACCCTTATCAGCTCGTCTGACTATTACATAATTTCTGGTTTCAAGCATTTTTATACCTTCATATATAAATCTCGGGTTCGCCCCTTTCTTAGGTATTAATTTCTCCATGTCTCTTAACACAAGACCTTTAAACACTTCAAGGTGGTGTATTGCCGTATTGGGCGGATTAAATAAAGATTTATTTTTGAGACCACTATCCACAGCTGCAGATGAGATAGTGTTACCTCCCATGGGATTAGAGACTTTATTCAAAAAATATTTTTTGATGCTGACTTTTCTCATATACCTATGGATGTCAACGTACACATTGAATTTATTAATAGGTCGTTTGAGACCACACTTTAATCCAAGTTGTAATATATTTGTTTCTTTGTGTGTTAATTCCACTCCACTCAGATTGTAAATCCCAGTTAATCTTCTTCCAGCCTCCTTTTTTTGCTGAATTCTTGATCCTGCCCTGCAGACCTGCCTTCTTCCTTCCTTGGGTTTTGTTGTACTCGATCCCTCTCCCAATTCTGCTGTTCTCTCCATTGTTGTTCCCTGTAATCGAGTGTTGGTTGATGGTATGGGGGAGCTTTTTGGGGGTACTGTGCTGGTGGTCTTCCTATTTGCAGGGGGTAACCTCATCCTCTCCTCCTGTTCCCCCTGTCCCTCCATAAAAAAGGACGTGGTGAGTGGGAACCGTTACCGTTCCCATAGTTCACAAGGGGATCATATCTATTAGTCACCGGTATATGGTAAGGATCATCATATATTCCATTTTGTTGAATCCCATTAGAGTTACCCCGTCCCCTCATACCCCTTCCTCTCCCCTGATTATCTCTCCTCGGGGTGAGGTGATTCGGTTTAGGGTAGGTCATTTTCACTCTATTCGGATTTTCATTCCTCTGAGTTGATTGCTGAGGTCTAGGTGTACTGGGTAAAAGCGTTTCATTAAGACTAGGGGTTGGGTCAACTTCAATGCGTGTTTCATTAGTATGCAGGTTGCCTGCATTCGTTGTATCTTGCCAATAGTACACTGAATTATTCTTAAAATCATTCAAATCACGATAAAAGTTCTTAATCTTTTTCTTTTGAGTATCCCTATCTACCCTTTCAAGCTTCTTCTTAATCCTATTATTAAAATCTATAATCTGTTGAGAGTCTTTTATTGGGTCTAGTTGGGCCTGGAGTTGATTAATCTTATTCTCTAATTTAATCATTTTCCTCTTTTTCCTCTGCAAGATTAAATCTTGCAATTGGAGTCCCACACCATTAAAAAACTTTAACCATTCCGACATTGATTCAGGATCATCTAGTGCATCCGGAGGTGCGACCTCCCACCTCAGGCTCTGAACTATAATTTTTTTCTTTCAACCCACTAGGTTGAAATTTTGGGGTGTCGACCATAGGTCGACCAAGACCTTTAAACACCTTGAAGTGTTTAAAGGCCTTGTGTTAAGAGACATGGAGAAAATAATACCTATAAAAGGAGCGAATCCGAGATTTATATATGAAGGTATAAAAATGCTTGAAACCAGAAATGATGTAATAGTCAGACCAGCTGATAAGGGTGGAGGTGTAGTGGTCCTATCCAAAGAGTTCTATATAAACCAACTGACAGAGATGCTGTCAGATACTGAAACATATCAGAAATTGGATAGAGACCCTACACCCCAATTTAATCAGGAACTTAAGGCTTTGGTCGACTATGGATACAAGAAGCATGTACTTACCATGAAAGAAAAAAGGTATTTGGCACCGAGTAGCATACGGATCCCTACCATATACACTCTCCCTAAAATACATAAAGACCCTCTTAACCCACCTGCAAGACCTATTGTTAACGGCATAGGGTCCGTGACGTCAAGGCTTGGCCAATATCTGGACCAGTTTTTACAGAAGAGTGTAAAAGCCACCAAAAAGCATATTTGAGAGATACTAAATATCTGCTACAGGCTCTTCAAGATGTTAAACTAGCGGATCGGGGAGAAGTGTTTTTGGTGACTTTGGACGTAACATCGCTGTACACCGTGATACAACACGATGATGCCCTATTGGCCCTGAATTGGACTTTAAGCCAGAGAGAAGATCTGCCTCATCACCAAAAGGTGTTTTTAGGAGACTCACTAGATTTCTGTTTATCACATAATTACTTTTGGTTTAACAATTGTTTTTATACACAGATAAAGGGTGTAGCAATGGGCGCTAAATTTGCGCCGAGTTTCGACAATCTTTTTATGGGAGAGTGGGAGGATAAGTATGTTTTTGCTAATAGAAGGGTGGAACTATTGTTTTATAGGCGTTTCATTGATGATGTGATGTTTTCATAGGAAGGATCTGAAGCATCCTTGGGTGTTTTTTTAACTTATCTTAATAAAAACTCTAATAACATCAAACTCACTAGCCAGTGGAGTCAGGAACGAATAGACTTCCTGGATGTGAGTATTTACAGGAATGGGGATGTTTTAGAAACGCAAGTGTATTTTATGCCAACAGATCGGAACAGTTTTTTACCAGTACAGAGTGGTCATCACCCGGCATGGCTTAAAAATATTCCTAAGGGGCAACTGATGCGTGTGAAAAGAAACTGTTCCACAATTGAAAGCTATGAAACCCAGTCAAAATATTAAAAGACCGCTTTAAGGAAAAGGGATACAATTCCCAGCAGCTGGACAAAATATCTGAAGAGATAAAAAAATATTGATCCCACTAGAAGATGTCTTGAGAGATGTGTCTAGAACTGGATCCACTGGGAACCATGAGTGGGGCTTTATTTCTGCTTTTCACTCCCAGTATAAAGAGGTGGAAACTGTCCTCAGGAACCACTGGCATGTGCTGTGCCTTGACAAAACCATTAAACCGGTACTTCCGGCAGCTCCCAAATTTATATATCGTAAGGCACCAAGTGTAGGAGATAAAGTGGTGAAGAAGGTGCTCGACCAGCCAGCCAGACCATTATCCTTTTGGGATAAAAAGGGCTTCTATTCCTGTCGGAAATGTAAAGCCTGCAGATCAGTATCAGAACCAGTGAGAGGAATTGACAATTTCATATCCACGGTGAATAAGAAGGAATTCGCCATCAAAGAATTTATAACTTGCAATATCACACATGTGGTGTATGTCCTATTATGCCCTTGTGGGCTGATGTATGTAGGCCGGACAAAAAGATGCCTTAAAGTGAGAATAGGCGAGCATATTAAAAATATTAGATTGGGCTTCAAGGACCACAATGTCTCACTTCATTTCAAATTACACCATAACCAGGACCCCACTGGGTTGAAATTTTTGGGTTTCGACCATATTAAGCCAGTCTGGTTAGGGAACTATCAAAGCGAGAAACTCTATGAATTTATCTATTAGATACACTTACCCCAAAAGGGTTAAACGTAGAACTCGATATTAATTTCTTTATAAGCGATTATTAATATAATTAATATCTTGATATTCTAGTATGCGACTGTCCATGGTTTCATACAAATGAAAATATAAGTTTATCCAGTTGTAGAGACATTTCTATAGAAGTTGAAGAGTTCCCTAGTTGTGATAAGGTATGGCTATTAGTTCATATATATATATATATATATATATATATATATATATATATATATATATATATATACCGTATATACTCGAGTATAAGCCGACCCGAATATAAGCCGAGGCACCTAATTTTACCACAAAAAACTGGGATAACTTATTGACTCGAGTATAAGCCTAGGGTGTCCATCTGCATACCTCACTGTGTCCATGCCTCACTGTGTCCATGACTAAACTGACGTTTAACATGGGAGTCTAAGGAAGAGGTGCCTGGCTTTGAAAAATCGGTGCTCCCCAGACGTAGATCCCCCAGACAAAAAACTTTGCACACTTGTAGAGGAGAAATGGGGCTACATGTGTGCTAAGATTGGGGTCCAGAGGATCTAAGACTGACCAGTACCGGGTCCCCAAAATCACCAGAGAAATTACTGTTTAACATGGGAGTCTATGGAAGGGGTGCCCGGATTTGAAAAATCGGTGCTCCCCGGCCGTAAGTCCCCCGGACAACAACTTTTGCACACGTGTAGAGGAAGAGTGGGGCTACATGTGTGCCAAGTTTGGGGTCCAGGCAACCTACAGTCAGCCAGTACCGGGTCCCCAAAGTCCGGGAGATTAGGCGCAAAAAGGTGACTCGAGTATAAGCCGGGAGGGGCATATTCAGCACAAAAAAATGTGCTGAAAAACTCGGCTTATACTCGAGTATATACGGTATATATATATAATTTTAATATTACTTAATATTTTAATAGTTCTTAAAATAGTTTTAAAATTGTATGTTTTCTTGATCATGTGAATATAATATAATTTTCATTCCAATTTCTAACATACTGTAACTCAATTTCGGTAGATATTGTCATTATAGGTTGGGGTTAACCTATCCCTTTATTTGAGTGTCCCTACTATTTGTTTTGAGGTAGAGCAGTAAGGAGTTTATTTATTGTAACACCCGCTGTAATTTTAATCACTTTTTAATTCTTTATCTATAACTTAATATATGCTTTTTTATTTATATTGACATATCCTTGATGAATTTTAATATAAATAAATTAGTGATGTATATGTATTTAATACTATCCCTGCACTAGAACCTATACAAGTGAATCCTGATATGGGATGATATTCATTGTTTAAGTGGGGGGTGAGTAACTATTGCCCCACCAGTGTTATTATGTATATGATGTACAGGTTCAGGGCGTGACCTCGCGGCAGTAGGAAGTGACGCTGTGCGTTTCACTGTGCGCTCCAGTGCAAGGAAGTAGACATGTGCAAAAGGAAAAAATTAATTTTGTTTTGTTTCGTTTTAATTCGTTAATTAATTTTGTTTAGTTAGATTCGTTAAATTCGTTTTCGGATTTCGTTTAGTTTTTGACCGAATTCGAAAAATCGCTTGCATTCGAAAATATTTCAACCAAATTCGAAAATATTTCTACCGGATTCAAAACTATTTTAACCGGATTCAAAAATATTTCAACTGAATTAGAAAAAATTTCAACCGGATTTGATAATATTTCAATCGGATTTTTTGCAGATTACTATTTATTTCCATCAGATCTCCTGCAGTATATTAACATCTATTTCATTTTTTTTTTTTGCAGGTCTCATCCGAAACAAATAGTAATCTGAAAAAAAAAATTATGAAATAGATAGTATCTATATTCTATTCTGTTGTTCTATTGTTTTTCTAGTCTATTTTCTATTTCTATTCTAATCTTTTCTAATTGGAATTCGAAAAATCGGTCGCATTCGAAAATATTTCAACCAAATTCGAAAATATTTCTACCGGATTCGATAATATTTCATCCGCATTCGTTAATATTTCAGGAGACCTGCAAAAAAAAAGAAATGAAATAGATGCTTATAGTCTGCAGATCTGATGAGAAAATGATCTCCTGCAGTATATTAACATATATTATTTTTTCTTGCAGATCTCCTGCAGACTTTTAGCATCTATTTAATTTTTATTTAATTTTTTTGCATTAGAGCAGCCATTTCCTTTATTTCAGCAGATTTCCTGCAGACTATTAGCATCTATTAATTTTTTTTTTTTTGCAGATTACTATTTATTTCCATCCGATCTCCTGCAGACTATTAGCATTTATATAATTTTTTTTGCAGATCTCCTGCAGACTATTAGTATCTATTTCATTTTCTCATCAGATCTGCAGACTATAAGCATCTATTTCATTTTTTTTTGCAGGTCTCCTGCAAACTATTAGCAGCCATTTCCCTAGTCTAGTCTATTTCTAGTCTATTTTCTATTTCTATTCTAATCTTTTCTAATTGGAATTTGAATTCATTCTATGTGAAATTCGAATGTCGGAACATGGTTTATTATAATCTTTTCTATTCGGTTGGAATAATTTCGAGTCAGGTTGAAATATTATCGAATTTGGTTGAAATATTAACAAATGCGGATGAAATATTATCGAATCCGGTAGAAATATTTTCGAATTTGGTTGAAATATTTTCTAATGCGACCGATTTTTCGAATTCCAATTAGAAAAGATTAGAATAGAAATAGAAAATAGACTAGAAAAAAAAATAGAACAGAATAGAATAAAATATAATATATATATATATATACTGTATTTTATTCTATTCTGTTCTATTGTTTTTCTATTCGATTCTTTCCAATATTTTCGATTCTATTCTAATTGTTTTCAAATTTGATTCGACTAGAATTTTTTTCGAATTTAATTCAATTTTTTTTCGAATTTGATTAGAATTTTGTCCGTGGTTTTTCGATTCGAAACGTTATTTTGGATTCAGTTGAATTCGTTAGCATTGTAATTCGTTAATTCGGATGCATCCAAACGTTCGAATAATGAAAATTCGTCCGAATTTCGATTCGGAACGAAACGAAATGAAAATGCCTACAAGGAAGTGGTAAGTGGTTTGGTCTACGGTGGACGGGACTGACACTCGCATCCACTACCGCATAGAGAGCAAGGAACGGCACGTCTTTTAAATATTAGGGAACTTGTTCTGTCCTAATGCTTTTGGCTACTGGATTGTCTGTTATCATCAAGGACTGTGTAATAAATCGTTGAAACGGGATTACACTATCTCTAGTCTCCTTTCCTTTTGAATCTGAGACCACCAGGAGAAACTCCCAGGGGATCGAGGATACCTTTGAGGTGGAGGACGATTGGAGGATTCAGTGTAAGTGTCTGTTAAACACAACCATCTGGTAGAGTAGAGACCCTTAAGGGGAGTGTGATACACGGGAGAAGTTGGAGGTGGTGTGTACACGATGGAAGCTGGCGTCAATGGAGTTTACATCATACTATCTTATGAGCACCCTTCTCACTGGACTCTGACACCCCTTGTTGTCCTTTGGAAATACACACATAAAAACTTTGTTTTTCTCTTATGGACTATCATAAGTTAGAGTAGTCATGCTGAATGTGTGATAACTAAGCGCTGCTTTAGTAATTTACAAGTTTTCTTGTTGTTTGTTTACTATATATTGTCCACATCCAAAGCATGCTTATGTGGTCTCTGGTTGGCTGGACTGCTGGGCTCCCTAAATACAGACCTGTAGGAAATGATTACATTTTCTGTCTCCTTCTACTAGCAATTTTATACTTCTAAGTGCACTTACACGATTAAAAAAATCTCCAATACCTACAATCTGTTTCTTTGTCACAACTGACCCCCAAACAGACTGTCAAGGTGTCCCTTACCCTTACTCGAACCAATGGCTTACCAATGGACTTAAATGCCACCAACACAAAGACACTTGCCCCTCATCTCTTGCCTTCATATGAAGAAACATATTCAACTTTTACACTCCCACCATCTATGTCTATCATTGCTTATTATTCTTATCCCCAAGACAAATAAGGGCCCTCTTGATCTGGCATCCTATAAGACCTATACCTTTATTACAAACAGATGTAACAATTTTAATGAAAATCGGTTCCCTCTGGCTTAATCAAGTCATCCAATCCATTATACAATCAGATTAAACTGGCTTTATTGATGGTAAAAACACCTCAACACAAGATCTTTGTTGATGAATTTACAAGCCTCCCATGACTCGGTGAACACCAGGAATGTGAGGAGTCTGGTTGTAGCAAAAGTATTTGATTCTGTCAAATGGGATTACTTGTGGCAAATGTTAGCTTTGGGGCTGGCTTTTGATCTAATAAATGGCTACAACTTTTCTGTACCTTATCCTTGACCCAAGTTTGTGGGTGTCAATGGGTGTATATCTAAAGTTTTCCTACTCACCGGGGGCACTAGAAAGGTATGCTCCCTTTTTCCCCTACTATACGCCATTGAAGTTGAATCTCTCACCCCTTGATTCCGGGAACACCCCAATAGTAAAGGTCTACAGGTGGAAGTACACACTGAAGAAGCTGGATTGTAAGCTGACATATGATTTTATATTGTAAGCTTAAGACCTTTCACTTAATGCTGCTATGACAGTTTTTAATGATTTTGGTAAATTTTAACCACTTAAGCCCCGGACCATTTGGTAGCTAAAGGACCAGAGGTGAATTCAGAATTTTGCACTGCGCTGCTTTAACTGTAAATTGTGTGGACATGCAATGTTGTACCCAAACGAAATTTGCATCCTTTTCTTCTCACAAATAGAGCTTTCTTTTAATGGTATTTGATTGCCTCTGCGATTTTTATTTTTTGCGATATAAACGAAAAAAGATCGAAAATTTTGAAAAAAAATGATATTTTCTACTTTTTGTTATAAGAAAAATCGAATAATCTCAATTTTAGTCATACATTTAGGCCAAAATGTATTCAGCCACATGTCTTTAGTAAAAAAAATGGCAATAAGCGTATATTTATCGGTTTGCGCAAAAGTTATAGCGTTTACAAACTAGGGTACATTTTCTGGAATTTACACAGCTTTTAATTTATGACTGCCTATCTCATTTCTTGAGGTGCTAAAATGACAGGGCAGTACAAACCCCCCCCCCAAATGACCCCATTTTAGAAAGTAGACACCCCAAGGAAATTGCTGAGAGGCATGTTGAGCCCATTGAATATTTTTTTTTTGTCCCAAGTGATTGAATAATGACAAAAAAAAAAAAAATTACAAAAAGTTGTCACTAAATGATATATTGCTCACACATGCCATGGTTATATGTGGAATTGCACCCCAAAATACATTCTGCTGCTTCCCTTGAGTACGGAGATACCACATGTGTGGGACTTTTTAGGAGCCTAGCCACGTACGGGACCCCGGAAACCAAGCACCGCCTTCAGGATTTCTAAGGGCGCAAATTTTTGATTTCACTCCTCACTACCTATCACAGTTTTGAAGGCCATAAAATGCCAAAATAGCACAACCCCCCCCCAAATGACCCCATTTTAGAAAGTAGACACCCCAAGGAAATTGCTGAGAGGCCTGTTGAGCCCATTGAATATTTTTTTTTGTCCCAAGTGATTGAATAATGACAAAAAAAAAAAATACAAAAAGTTGTCACTAAATGATATATTGCTCACACATGCCATGGTTATATGTGGAATTGCACCCCAAAATACATTCTGCTGCTTCTCCTGAGTACGGGGATACCACATGTGTGGGACTTTTTAGGAGCCTAGCCACGTACGGGACCCCGGAAACCAAGCACCGCCTCCAGGATTTCTAAGGGCGCAAATTTTTGATTTCACTCCTCACTACCTATCACAGTTTTGAAGGCCATAAAATGCCAAAATAGCACAAAACCCCCCCAAATGACCCCATTTTGGAAAGTAGACACCCCAAGCTGTTTGCTGAGAGGCATGATGAGTATTTTACAGCTCTCATTTGTTTTTGAAAATGAAGAAAGAACATTTATTTTTTTTTATTTTTTTTTTCAATTTTCAAAACTTTGTGACAAAAAGCGAGATCTGCAAAATACTCACAATACCTCTCAGCAAATAGCTTGGGGTGTCTACTTTCCAAAATGGGGTCATTTGGAGGGGTTTTGTGCCATCTGGGCATTCCATGGCCTCCGAAACTGTGATAGGCAGTGAGAAGTGAAATCAAAAATTGACACCCTTAGAAAGCCTGAAGGCGGTGCTTGGTTTTTGGGGTCCCGTACGCGGCTAGGCTCCCAAAAAGTCTCACACATGTGGTATCCCCGTACTCAGGAGAAGCAACAGAATGTATTTTGGGGTGTATTTCCACATATGCCCATGGCATGTTTGAGCAATATATCATTTAGTGACAACTTTGTGCAAAAAAAAAATTGTATTTTTTCCGCAACTTGTGTCAACATATAAAATATTCCATGGACTCGACATGCCTCTCAGTATATAGCTTGGGGTGTCTACTTTCCAAAATGGGGTCATTTGGGGGGTTTTGAACTGTTCTGGCATTTTATACACAACATTAGGAAGCTTACATCCACTCTTCTAACCACTTGAAGACAAAGCCCTTTTTGACACTTTTTGTTTACATGAAAACATTTTTTTTTTTGCAAGAAAATTATGTTGAACCCCCAAACATTATATATATTTTTAAAGCAAAGGCCCTACAGAATAAAATGGTGGGTGTTGCATTTTTTTTTCTACACAGTATTTGCGCAGCGATTTTTCAAACGCATTTTTTTGGGAAAAAATACACTTTTTTTAAATTTAATGCACTAAAACACACTATATTGCCCAAATGTTTGATTAAATAAAGAAGATGATCTGAGGCCGAGTACATAGATACCAAACACGACATGCTTTAAAATTTCGCACAAACGCGCATTGGCGACAAACTACATACATTTTTAAAAGCCTTTAAAAGCATTTACAGGTTACCCCGTTAGATTTACAGAGGAGGTCTACTGCTAAAATTACTGCCCTCGATCTGACCTTCGCGGTGATACCTCACATGCATGGTGCAATTGCTGTTTACATATGACGCCAGACCGACGCTTGCGTTCGCCATTGGGCAAGAGCAGGGCAGGACAGGGGTGCTTTTTTTTTTTTTTTAATTATTAATTTTGCTTTTTTATTTTATTTTTAAACTGTTGCTTCCATATTTATTTATTTTTATCACTTTTATTGTTATCTCAGGGAATGTAAATATCCCCTATGATAGCAATAGGTAATGACAGGTACTCTTTTTTGAAAAAACTGGGGTCTATTGGACCCTAGATCTTTCCTCTGCGCTCAAAGCATCTTACCACACCAAGATCGGTGTGATAAAATGCTTTCCCAATTTCCCAATGGCGCTTTTTATATCCGGGGGGGACATTCCCTCCCACTGCTTGTAAAAGCAGTCCAGAGGCTAATTAGCCACTAGGATTGCTTTTACATGAAAGCCGGCCGCTGGCTGAAAAGAATGATACCAAGATGATACCTAAACCCGCAGGCATCATTCTGGTATAAACATTCAAAATCCAGAAACATACCAGTACGTTGCTGGTCCTTGTTGGACATGTATTGTAATCTTTTTTTTCATGCAGCCTGTTGGCTGAACGAAAAAAAAAAGATTGATCGGTGGGTATGCCCACCATTAGAATACCGCCCTTCATCCACCCACTTCTAATGATGGGCATACATGCACCATTTATATATGCCGAAGCATGGGGGCATCTTCTCGCAAAAGTTATGCCGCGTACACATGGTCAGACTTTTCCACGGGCAAGCCTCCGTCGGAATTTCGACCGTATATACGCGGCATTAGGAGCAAAATCGCTCCTCCGCTCCTGCTGCCCCAATGCTTCGGCATATATGCTTTTTTTTTTTAACTGTGGTGGTGAAATCACCTCCTACAGCACCGGAGTCGCAGGGATCAGGCCTGTCTCTGCGAACGCTGCAGTTATGTGTGTTGTGTTTTGCAAGTGACAGTGATCGATCGATACTGCACTTCGGTGGCCTGGGCTGGACGGAGGGGCAAAACGCAGGTGCTAGCAGGTATCTGGGCTGATCCCACTAACAGTGCGTTTTTGGGAACCCTAAACTGCTGGGGACGCTAGTATAGATCTGATCAGATCAGATATTGATCTGTTCAGATACTATACTACTAAGGGGGGTGTATGCTTCACGTGTGGGTGTTAGCGCTACTGGCACTAACCTGACGCTGCCTGGGGTGTGACGCAGACCCTCTCTGACGCTAAAACCTAACTGATATCACCCGCCGGGCAATCAGGGGGTTAAACCTTTATTGGGTTATATACGGCGGGTGCCCTGACACTATAAAAAGCAAACTAACTAACCAGCGTCACCCGTAACACTTATATGATGATCACTGGTGAAAGGGTTAACTAGGGGCAATTAGGGGGTTAAAACCTTTATTAGGTAATATATGGGGGTACCTGACGCTATATAAAAACCTGACGGCGAACCTAAAAGAAAATTACTGGCTACCTATCGGCATCACCGACACTAAGACAACGATCATAAAAACGATTGCTTAGCGACAGTGGTGATAGGGGGTGAAAGGGTTACCTGGGGGGCGATCAGGGGGTTAAACCTTTATTAGATAATATATGGGGGTACCTGACGCTATAAAAACCTGCGGCGAACCTAAAAAAAATTACTGGCTACCGATCAGCATCACAGACGCTAAGACATCGATCAGAAAAATGATCGCATAGTGACGGCGGTGCTAGGGGGTGAAAGGGTTACCTGGGGGGTGATCAAGGGGGTTACACCTTTATTAGGTAATATATGGGGGTACCCGACGCTATAAAAACCTGCGGCGAACCTAAAAAAAATTACTGGCTACCGATCAGCATCGCCGACGCTAAGACATCGATCAGAAAAATTATCGCTTAGTGACAGTGGTGATAGGGGGTGAAAGGGTTACCTGGGGGGCGATCAAGGGGGTTAAACCTTTATTAGGTAATATATGGGGGTACCCGACGCTATAAAAACCTGCGGCGAACCTAAAAAAAATGACTGGCTACCGATCAGCATCACCGACGCTAAGACATCGATCAGAAAAATGATCGCATAGCGACGGCGGTGCTAGGGGGTGAAAGGGTTACCTGGGGGGTGATCAAGGGGGTTAAACCTTTATTAGGTAATATATGGGGGTACCCGACGCTATAAAAACCTGCGGCGAACCTAAAAAAAATTACTGGCTACCGATCAGCATCGCCGACGCTAAGACATCGATCAGAAAAATTATAACTTAGTGACAGTGGTGATAGGGGGTGAAAGGGTTATCTGGGGGGTGATCAGGGGGTTAAACCTTTATTAGGGGGGGGTTAGGGGGCTACACTGGACCTAAAACTAAATGTAGTGACACTTTTACAGTCACAAATGTCACTGATTGCAGTGATCACTAAATAAATGGTCACTGCAATCAGTGACACTGTGACTGGGGGGGGGGCTGATCTGGGGGTGTCTGGGGGGGCCTGGGGGGGGCGATTTATGTGCCTATGTGTCCTGGTGTCAGTGTAGTGTTGTGTGTACTAACCTGGCATCTTCTCCTGTACGGCGCTCGGTATATGTGAGCGCCCCAGGAGAGATGACATCACTTCCTCCTTCCTGGCAGGCAGGGGAAGCTCTCTCATTCGCCGGGAGCGATCGAGAGGGGGTGGCCGGAATCGAACGGCCGTCCCCTCATGCCGGATCGCTCCCGAAGGTAAAACGTCCACCCACTGTAAAGAAGGGGGGTCCGATCGGACCCCCCAACTATACAAAGGCAATCACGTATATGTACGTGATTCTGCCTGTCGGTGCCATTCTGCTGACGTATATTTACAGTGGGCGGTCGTTAAGTGGTTAATGTCTGACCATTAACTGGTCAAAATCTCAAATTTTGTTTATATACAAAAATGAAAAACAGAAAGGCTTTTTATTGCAAACATACATACTGTAATGTTTGGGGGTTGTTAGCTCAAGTGTAGCACCCGCTAGCGAGAACAGTTCCACACAAATGTTTCCTTTTGAGGGCTTGTTGGCCCACTTTTATTAATAAGAATCAAAGTTCCAGAAATGAAAACAAATGTGGTTTCCCTCGCAGGGGGTTTTCACCATCAACATTAAACAGTTGTATGTTCAGCCTCCTGGATCACACATGCAAAAGTGCAAATAAAAATACCAAGCCGCCTGGCTCTCTTCAGCAGCAGCACCACTGCTCAGGCTCCCAAATGGAGCCCTCCTGACTCCTGTCAGCAACCTCAGACTCAGGTCTCTGGGTTTCACAGTGCAGCCTGCACTCTCTAGCTACTCCGGCTTCTCTAGCTACTCCAGTGCACACCTGCACACTCTGGGTTCTCCCTTGCAAGCCTGGTCTCCTCGGGAGGGTGCAGCCCAGAATGCTGGTCCTGACTCTCCTATCAGGTCCACACACACCTGAACCATCAGTGTGCTGTTCAATCTTAAAACCCAGACCCAGGACTGGGGATTTCATCCCACCCGGATCTCTAAGAAATCCCCGGGCTCCAGGTCCCAAAGTGGACTTTATTAAATAATGAGGAAACTGAAACGCCAGTCTCCTCTGTACATTATAAATTCCCTGGAGCCCCTCAACCCGTCCAGTTGAGAATTCTGGGTCACTACACTGGTGGGGTACCACACTACCACATACCCCTCCCCCTTGTTTCGACCCAGAGGGCGGAACACACCAGTCCCACCTCCTCACTTTGGCATGACCATGCCAGCTACCACCCACATGGGCCAAATCTTGTCCCATCAGGTGACTTTCTCCACATCCCCCTGATACGTTTACTCAGGCTCTGCAAAGACACTCCCATATCTTCTTGCGTGCCCGCTTCCAAAAGCGATGTCTTTCTATTTCCCTTGGACCTACACTAGCCACTTTATCAGTAGGGAGTTTACTACTCTTGGCACCTATTTGCACCCAAGGTTGATTTCTGAGCTTTAAGGGTCCGATACCATTGAGCTTACCAAGGGCTCCCTCATTTTCCGATAGACCACCCCTTTTCCCTTTATTTAATTTGGAAGGGATCGGATTTTTAAACACTTATTTAGTGATAAGCGGGGGCTCTTTTATTGGGGTGACACTGATCCCTCTCTGAGCTCTATGTACGGGCACCCCCTTACTGTCCAAACTTAGCGTCACTTGTTTCCCCATGTACATTGCATGCTTCATTCTGGCAGTTTCATCACTAACATCCTCATAAGACTGCAGCCTCGTCTTAGTCTCCCTCTGAAGGACATCCTGACTGTCTTGCCACTCTGAGGTTTCTAAGTCATGTGACACCTTGCTGTGCTTTGGACTATTTCCTTCCGACCATTGTTTACCAGGATCCTTCTCAGATCCTAGAAGTTCAGGAAACCTTCCCCAGAATTACCCTCCTGAACCTGTAGGGGGCCTAATTCTGCTGTACCTTTTACCTCTTCTAAATCAGTCACACCATTTATCTCCACACATTTTTTTGGATTAGCAGCAACCGCATCACCTTGACCATCAGGTCTGCCATCATTTTTGTCACCCATGGTAACCAAACCATCAAAAATTGCCAATATGCTGCATTTCTCATCATGGTCAGAAATATCAAAGCATTAGTCATATTGAATTTCACCCATGTTTGGCAGGGCAGTGTCTGGAGAGGAACAGCACCCAGCAGAGTGGTTGTCTACGGCAGCTTCACTGTACACAAACTCCACTGGCATGAGATCCTCTGCCAGCAACTATCGCATAAAACAACATTTGGACCTGTGACTACAATCACTTCATTTATTGCTGTGCCATCTGGCACTTCCACCAACACCAGTTCATTTGGCACGACATCAACCATTACCACATCATTAGACCCTTTGTGGATCACAGACATGATCTCCTCTGTGCATTTGCCCTTACTTGGTGCTTCCATCTCATGAGCAACATCATCTGCAGCAGCAAGTGCACCCTTGCATACAAGTTGCTCTGCAGGTCCATCTGGCACTGCAGAAATCATGTCTGCTCCACTCTTACCAACAGAGGCCTTTTCCCACAAAGCCAATAGGCTTTTTGCCCATCTGTCCCAGTCTCTTATCTCTGCGCTACCAGAGGGACAGAGTGGCACAGCAACAGACACATTGCACATGTCACTTTTGTTTAAACCAGAGTGTGGTAATAAATTTTTAACCAGAGCAGGCTGCAATACCACACTCTCACCACCTTGCTCTGGTGGCGCTTCATTAAACGCATGAACACCTTCACATTTGTCGCTGCCAGACTGCAATAACCTATTTCCATCATGAGTGTTTTCAAACATTTCCATTTTAGCATTTAACATCCTGTTATAGCCAGGTTCAGGTACCCTCTTATCCCTCAGAGCGGCACCATAGCTGTCCCAGGCAACCTCCGGCTCCAAAATGCAGAGCTCCCTGGGGGTTTCTAGGGACACCTCTGTAGCCTTTGTCTCAGTTGCTAGGTGAGATAGCACATTTTTAACTACACTCACATCAACATTTTTATCTCTAGTTAGCTGCACTAGCCCATTAGCAACTGGCCCATCAACCTTAGCCAATTCAATATTAACAGTTTTAAACATCTCCATATCACATTCAAGATTACCACTGGCCTCCCCACTGAACAGGGCACTGTAGCAAGGCAAGTCATTTTCCACACAGACAGCGGATCCCCCATTTGGGGTCACTTCAATTCCCCTGTGCACATTCACATAGTCAATCTTTTCCATGCATTTACCAGCAACAGTCTTACCCATCACTGTACCAGGGGTTGCCATGTTCATTTGAGTACGTTGTCTATCCTTTATCGCACTTTCACTGGCCAACTCTCCCTGGTGGTCATGGGACGAAACTGCAGCAGCCATTTCTGACTCTTTAGCACCCCCTGCAGGCACAACAGGTACTTCCTCACTGTTGCCAGAGGTGACTGAAAACATTTTTAAACAGGAATCTGGGCTTGCTGACAAAGACTTCTGTCCAGTAGCCATATCTCCAGCCATGTTCCATAACCTGGGACAAGAAAAAATTCCATGCCCAAGTTGACCACATTCCAGGCATGGTACATTTCTGCACATATCTTTAGTGGGATGCCGCTCCACATCTCCACTGTAGCTCCTTTCGGTTACCATTTGATCTCTTGTTGCTAAGGGAGATGGCACTCTTCCAGCTGTACTTTGCTGACTTTCCCAAACGCAGCGACTTTGCGATCCTTGGAGCATGGTTGCTTTCAACTTGCCACGATCCTCTGTCGGCAATACGTTTCTCACGTGGTCCACAGACTTGACATTACCGCCGTTGCTACGGGCAACCACATACCTCTCGAACTTCTGATCAGCCTTTTGAACACTCCTGGGACTCAAATCAGGCTTCTCAAACATTGTTGCAGACCTTTGTCTGGCCAGGTCACCTTGTCTTGGAGACTGAGACAAAGGGCACTTGGAGACAACATGCCCCCACTCTCTGCACCGCAAACAGCGCTCTTGCTTCAGAGCCTTAACAGGGCTTCCCCAATTGCATCCTCTTGTAAACTTAGGATTTTGCACATTAACAGCTGGCCTGCTTGCACCAGTGCATGCACTTCCCCTTTAACTGGATCTGGTGTAGCAAAAAATAGTCTGCAATACTCTCCGGCAGGCTCAAACCCTTGCATCATCTTTTGCACAGTCCAGCAAAAATGAAGCACTGTCACTTTAAAGCAAGTTGCTTTTCACTTCATGCAAGCTTTCCTCACCTGCACACACAGATTGTGCTGTCTCATGCACACAAACACAGTTCATATAACAGATTAACTTACTTTTTCCAGGGATCTCCAGTTCTGCCAGCATTCGAGACACCACTTGTAATGTTGGGGGGTTGTTAGCTCAAGTGTAGCACTCGCTAGCGAGAACAGTTCCACACAAATGTTTCCTTTTGAGGGCTTGTTGGCCCACTTTTATTAAAAAGATTCAAACAAAGTTCCAGAAATGAAAACAAATGTGGTTTCCCTCGCAGGGGATTTTCACCATCAACATTAAACAGTTGTATGTTCAGCCTCCTGGCTCACACATGCAAAAGTGCAAATAAAAATACCAAGCCGCCTGGATCTCTTCAGCAGCAGCACCACTGCTCAGGCTCCCACATGGAGCCCTCCTGACTCCTGTCAGCAACCTCAGACTCAGATCTCTGGGTTTCACAGTGCAGCCTGCACTCTCTAGCTACTCCAGCTTCTCTAGCTACTCCAGTGCACACCTGCACACTCTGGGTTCTCCCTTGCAAGCCTGGTCTCCTCGGGAGGGTGGAGCCCAGAATGCTGGTCCTGACTCTCCTATCAGGTCCACACACACCTGAACCATCAGTGTGCCGTTAAATCTTAAAACCCGGACCCAGGACTGGGGATTTCATCCCACCCAGATCTCTAAGAAATCCCCGGGCTCCAGGTCCCAAAGTGGACTTTATTAAATAATGAGGAAACTGAAATGCCAGTTTCCTCTGTACATTATAAGCTCCCTGGAGCCCCTCAACCCGTCCAGTTGAGAATTCTGGGTCACTACACTGGCGGGGTACCACACTACCACAATACTATGGGGTTGATTTACTAAAACTATATACTGCAAAATATGGTGCTCTGCAAAAAAAACAATAAAAAACTATCAGCTTAAATTAACAAGCTGAAGTTAGAAACGGATTGGTTACCATGCACAGCTGCACCAAATTTAGCATTCTCTAGTTTAAGGCCCCTTTCACACTGGGGCGGGTAGGTGCGGTGGCGGCTAGCGGCCGAAAAAGGGTTAATACCGCCCACAAACCGGGGCTACAGCCGCGGTTTGCGGGCGGTATTACCGCGGTGTCCCATTGATTTCAATGGGAAGGAGCGATAAAGGAGCGGTATACACACCGCTCCTTTCACCGCTCCAAAGATGTGGCTTACAGGAGATTTTTTTTCCTCCCGTTAGCGCATCGCCTCAGTGTGAAAGCCCTCGGGCTTTCACATTGAGAATACTGGGGCAGGAGTATTTCAGGCGTTATTTATGCACTATTTTTAGCGCTAAAACGCCTGAAATACGCCTCAGTGTGAAAGGGGCCTTAGTAAGGCCCCTTTCACACTGGGGCGGGCAGGTACGGTGGTGGTATAGCGGCACGATTTTCAGCGCCTCTATACCATCGTATTTACCATAATATTTGGCCGCTAGCGGTGCGGTCTTAACCTCCGCTAGCGCCCGAAAAAGGGTTAATACCGCCTGCAAACCGGGGATATTTTTAGCGCTAAAACGCCTGAACTACGCCTCAGTGTGAAAGGGGCCTAAATCAACCTCTGTAACTCTTCTATAATAAATGATTCTTATCAGTCTTTTTGCAATCTTCCTAACTATGTACATTGAGCCCACATGTGCAGCTCAGTGTACACTTTCACCGCTTGCAAGGATGAATATACTCACGTGCAGGGATGAATATACTCACGTGCCACCTTTTCTTTTTTAAAACATATCTTTACACATAATAATAATTACCTGTAAGAGCTTCAGCTTCAGTTTTAATGTGTTTTTCATTCCAGAATAAGTGTAGGCAATCAATGTGTAATAAAATTATTGAGTTTGCTTTATGGCACTCATTCCTTACAGTTTTGCAAATCCTTTAGGAATTATCTTAAAACCGCAATACGACATTAAAGCTATGGCAATGTGTTCAGTTTTACGACAAAATGTAGTAAATTAGCTGTGGCAAGTGGTACCACATTCATCTCTGCTTTAGGCTCAAGCTTGAATTAAAAACTGCCAATCCAGAAGTTAACCTTAAATTGTTCAGCTGTTCTGATTCTCTTTGAAATCCTGTGTTATATTCATAAAAGCTTTTTAACAAATATACTTTTCTTTACTGGTTTCCACCATGATAATTTTGTTCCTACGATATTTTCAAAATTTGTCCTAGTATACTTTTATAAGAAAGGACACTTGTGCAGTGGTTATCTTGCTCTCTTTACACAATAGGGTGGATTCACTAATGAAGTAAAGTAAATGTTAACTGTGTAGCTGTGTTCACTTTGAATATCCAATCATATGCAAGGAAAAAAACAGGACCGTTTTAGGACATTAGAGAGTATTTGTAATGAACACAGCTTTACCTTAATCACTAATATTTATATGCAAAGATTTACTTGAACAGCTTATTCTTCTTTAGTAAATCAACCCACACATGTTTTCATTCTACATGTTCTTTAAAGAGGCAACTCAATAAATAGTACAGGTACTTTGCTGCTTAGCTCCTCTGTGACTAAGGAGATCCTCGCCTGTCTACACAAACTCTGAAGCCCTGTACACACGATCGGATTTCCTATGGATTCTAATCCGATGGATTTTTCCATCGGAAATCCGATGAAGCTGACTTCCATCAGTCTTGCCTACACACCATCAGTCAAAAATCCTACCGTCCCAAACTCCGTGACGTAAAACACTCCGACAAGCCGAGAAAGATTAAGTTCAATGCTTCTGAGCATGCGTCCACTTGATTCTGAGCATGCGTGGGTTTTTTGTCCGATGGAGTTCCACACAGACGATCAAAATTTGCTATCGTTTTTTTTCCCATCGGATAAATTTAAACATGTTCTATTTTTTCTCACCGATGGAAAAAAGACCGATGGGGCCCATACACAATCGGTTTATCCGATGAGAAAAGTCCATCGGACTGTTTTCAATGGTAAAACCGATCGTGTGTACACGGCATAACAAGTGATCTCAAAATACACATTTATTTTTCTAATTGTTTTGTTCTCATGCATGACCATGTTCAAGCCTCTTAACCTCCCCCATGAACAATACTTTAAAAAACTAGAAAAGGTCAAGACTCTTTACTGTCATAAAGTCCTCCATCAAGAAGAAAATTCACATATATTACTAAACATATCTTTGACGTTTTTTTTTGTTTTGTTTTTTACCGAACAACAAGGTAATTAAGAAGAAAGGATGTTTCAAACCTGAGCGTGTTGTTCCCATAACATCCTATATCTCCAATGCCAATGTCATCAACCATTATAAGAATAAAGTTGGGCAATGATTTTGCAGTGCAGAGACTGAACAGAGATGTCATTAGTATCAAAATCTTCATATTGCTACACAAAAAAAGGTAAAGCATAGTAAAAGTGAACAAAATGTGAAATAAATTAGCAATAAAACATGTCAAATAAATGAATGGTGGAAAGTTTCTAAGTACTTTATTGCACATTTATCTGATTATTCTTTTTTTTTTTTCCGCTACATCTATGATAAAATTAACTTTTTGAAGAAAAGAATGGCAATATTATGCAAAAAGAAAAAAATAGGGATACAGATGAAAAAAAAAATCAGCATGACAATTGAAAACTAATATAACAAACAGCATGCTTCCAATGTCTGAAAAAAATACTAAGAATGTGAAAGCTGAAGGAAAGAATAACAAAATATGAATATGAATTATACATAATTTCGTTTTCAGTTTCTTGTGCTCATCCATAAATTTAGCCCAAGAGAACTTCCCAGAACTCTTGTTTTTAGGCTTACCTAAAGTTGCTTGTTATGCAGTACTGTAACTTTTCTCTTTCAAAACATGTTTTTGCTGCTTGTGTTTGTAAAATAATGCTTTAAGGAGAATGAATGAATGATAAAATATAATGATGATATGATGTGTAAAAAAAATAGCATGATCCTGCTGGGAGTCAGAACTGTTTAGTGTTCTTTGGGAATTGCCTTTTTTATTAACTGGCTCTGCTGGTCAGGTTTCATTCCAACGGTCAACTATAGTGTAGAGTGCAAGAAAACCAGATCCCCCTTTTGCCAAATACTTGTACTGATTAATAAATGGTATAGGCACCACTAAGAGGCTGGTTCCAAGCATTGTGCACCCAAAATAGAAATTTATAATATTTTGGCATTTTTTGGTCTGATACAGAGCAAAAGTCATCTTTAAAAAGCATAATTTATTTGTACTTAATAAATTGTATGAGGGGCGGTTAAGTCAAACCGGGACTTTTGAGTTTATATAATAAAAGAACAAATTTCATGGAGTGGAATCTGCATTAATTTTTCGACATACTCCCCTGCGACATTTATACACTTATCGCAGAACTAATGCCTGGAAAGCTTCAGCATAGCGAGATTTGACTGTATACCTGAACCATCCTAGGACATCCATCCTAGAACAGCCTTCTTCTTTGGTGAGGCATTTACTCAATTCAGCAAAGGCTCAGATTCCTTTGCACTAGAAATCTCCAACATTCCAACAATAAAAGATTGGCTGTTTAAGGTGAATACTTTATTTGAAATGGAGGAATCGGTAGATATTACTACAGATAGCCTGGATGCTTTCTGCAACACATGGAATGCCTGGCATATTTTTAAGTTGTCAGATGAATACAAAGATATAGGATGAATATACGTCTGTCCAGTTTTCCAACCACTTCGATCCTAATTACTGTCCTTGATGTAGATCTCTATAACCATGTCGATAAAATGTCTACCTGATTATATTTGACAAGGTACCTACCTGATGGTTTCCTTGATATCCATAAGTCCTTGTACCGTAAGCAGAACCCCAATTCTCAGTATTGCTAAATAACCTCTCTTTTCTCTTTCTTTCTCTGTTATTTCCAAGAAAATGTTGAAATGTGTACTATATCGTTTCACCTCTTATCTTAATGCATTCTACAAAATCTTTTGGGTAATTTATACCTAGATTAATTTTGATAATTATAGCTAAACATGCTATTTCCATGTGCAACTTTAATACATCTGTGTATTGTTTTTCCTTGAACACTTTGGAATACATTGCGCACCCTGTATTTTTGATTTCAGTGTTCCTAATCAAACTTTAATGTGAAAAAAAAATATTGTAGTAAATTATGAATGAACAGATCAGCAACAGCAGCAGCTGATTCATTTTGAGAGAATTTCACTAACTGTGGGATCTTTTTTATAATCCTTTAACCCCCCCCCCCCCTTCTCTGCTATACATCTGATCTCTATCCTGTCTCTGTATGTGACCAATATATTTATTTTTTTGGAAACGGTGAGGGCGAAAGGTGTAGTATGGGGTCATGTCTGAGAGTGTCATGTAACTAGTCTGCCTCACAAGTTGGCTGACCTAGCAGTTTAGTATAAGAGCTGAATAGCAAAAAAAGAAAAAGTGGTATAAACCGTAGCTTAGAGGGGTAAATAATTCACTGACTCATCTGTAAGGTGTGGTTGTACCTCAAATACTTTGGGCAAAAAAAGGGGAATAGTGATAAAGACACACTATCAAAAATGTAGGCACTGATAACCAAGCAGTTTAATATAGTATAAGAGCTGTCATGCTGTGATGAAGATAGCTGCAAAACGTATAAAAAAAAAAAAAAAAAAGAAGTGCAGAAACTTTTTGAAGGACCCTCGTACTAAGCCAGTGGTGGCCGCTCATAAGGTGTGCAGGGGCGCATCCCCCTAATCCATACGCCCGGCCCCTGATCTCTTAATGCATGGTGCCGACCCATGGATTTCAATGTTTTATTTTGCGTTTTTTTAAGCACATGATTAAAGCCCGTGGCTCTAATTGACTTCAAAACGGATGGGCTCTGGGTGCAGAGCCCACCCACTTGTGTGGCATTAGCAAATTAATATTCGCTAATGTCTTCCTGCCTCTCCTCCCAGGCCAATCAGGAAAGGGTCCTGAGACCCAATTGGCCGGGAGCCTAAGACCCGATTGACCAAGAGTCCTAGGACCCGATTGGAAGGAAGTAGAAGCGGCCATCGGGACTTAGGAGGGGATGCAGGGGAAAAGCCACTGAAGCCATGACCTGGATGGGATAAGCGTGGGGCTGGCTGGCAGACAAACAAGCAAACGGGCGAGCAAGTGGGCGAGCGAGTGGACCATTGATCGATTGACCTCCCCAGAAAATATTGAGCACCAGCTGCCACTGTACTAACCTCTTATTCTGCACATTAACTATTTCATCGCCATCCTTCCACTGTATGTGACCTGTACATTAACCCTTTCATCTTCCCCTACCCCTGTGCTCTGTGTATGACCTATACATTAAATGTATCTAGTGCATCATTACTAAACTCCACATTTTAACCCCCTCGATACCAATGTTTTTTTCATTTAAAAAAAAAATATGGCAAAAAATGAAATAACCGTGGGGTGTGTACTGTCCAAAAAGAAGTGTTTGATTTTTTTTATATGGTCCTAGCATTTTTACCCAGTGATGATTAAATTCTACCAAAAGAAAGCACTATCTGTTACAATATATACTGTATATATATATATATATATATATATATATATATATATTATATTTGGGTGTCCTACACAATGTTTCATATTCTCTGTAACTTGTTAATACGGATGACTAATCTTTAGTAAGACCTTATCTGGAATATGAAGTTCCGTTTTGGGCACCAGTTCTCAAAAAGGATATCGGGGAACTGGAGAAAGTGCAGAGAAGGCAACCAAACTGATAAGAGGCATAGAGGAGCTCAGCTATGAGGAAAGATTAGAGGAAATGAATTTATTCCCTCTTGAGAAGAGGAGATTAAGGGGGGGATATCATCAACATGTACAAATACATAAGTGGTCCATATAGTGAACTTGGTGTTGAGTTATTCACTTTAAGGTCATCACAGAGGACAAGGGGGCACTCTTTACGTCTAAAGGAAAAAAGATTTCATCTGCAAATATGGAATGGTTTCTTCACAGTAAGAGCTGTGAAAATGTGGAATAGACTCACTCCAGAGGTGGTTCTGGCAAGCTCAGTAGATTGCTTAAAAAAGGCCTGGATTCTTTCCTAAATGTACATAATATAACTGGGTACTGACATTTATAGGTAAAGTTGATCCAGGGAAAATCCGATTGCCTCTCGGGGGATCAGGAAGGAATTTTTTCCTCTACTATAGCATATGTGATCATGCTTTTCTGGGGTTTTCACCTTCCTCTGCATCAACTGTGGGTATAGGATTGTGTATATGGGATTGTATTTTTTTTTGGTTGAACTGGATGGACTTGTGTCTTTTTTCACCCTAACTAACTATGTAACTATGATACAGGAGAAGTGTCAATAGTCGGATTCGCTGTACTATTTGTTCATTTTGTTGCTATAATTCATAAAAACATATTTTGGAACAATGTTACATGAGTGAGTATTTTTGCATCAAACTATCATAGTTGTAAAAAATAGCCTGGTAGGGAAGGGGTATTAAAAGCTGGCACTAAAATGGTTAAAGTGTATGTATAGGTAAAGTATTCTTCATTTGAATGAAATCATCCCACTATTTGTTTCGGAGACCATTGCCACCAGGAGTGAAAATGAGGAGAAAGTGGTGACAGCATGTAACAACAAATGTTCAAGTCACAACTGTCTAAAATGGCAATGCCTCTCACGTTGCGGGTTTTTCCTTTCATATCCTGTTGTGTTTCCCTAGTGGTACACAGACAAAAAAGAATACCCTAAAAAGGATTTTAACCTATTCCTACTCGATCCAAAATAAAAATAAATATATCTAAATTTCTTTTTTTTTCCCTTTAATTGGACACATCTCCAAAGACAGGTTTCCACTGAAAAATCCTGTGGTAACTTGCAAAGAGCTTAGATGGGTCCTTCAGAAATGCATACTCCTTTGCTTGTTGTCTGCCAATTTTTAAAAACACATCATTGGTGGCCAACTTCTACTTCCTTATTCAATGATGGCCCATTGATGATGTTGTGGCTCATGTGGCACATGCGCCCTATGAGATCTAGGGTTGGTATTTATTGTTCAAAAGCCAGCCAGACCAGATCTTATACAGCGCATGTACTTTCCCAAACAATTGCCTCACAGCTAACCTTGTATGGAGCAAGCACCAGGTCAGCCGTGGCATCATTAGTGGACTGGGGCATGTGCTGTATGACATCAGTCACAGTTTGCTATTGAACAATAACAAACTTAGTGGGCATGGCCACATAGGAGAGAGGCTCTGAGAGCATCCAGCGGTTCCAGCAACTACACCACAACTACAGCCAGGTGGCTGAACACAGGAATGACTCCTTCTCTTGTGATTCAACAAAATAATTCACTGAGCAGCTTGAGGACTTTCAAACAGCTGATCTCCCTCTCAATGCAATATATATGCTGATCTCCCTTAAAGGCTTACTTCAGAGATATGATTTATTTTATGACACAAGTTAAGGAAGATGCATCAGCTCTGGGGAACAGAGTGTGCCATGTGGAGTCAAAAATGGGGGAATTTGCGAACGCCTATAATGAGCTAGGTGATGCTCACAATGAGGCTGATGAGGAACTGCATGCATTGAAACTGAAGCTAGCTGATTTAGAAGATCGGTCCCGTAGAAATAATATTACAATTTGGGGTCTAAGGGAAACTGTGCTTGTGTCAGATCTGCAGCGATACGTGCAACAGATGATTTCCACCCTATTACCTGACATACCAGAAAGAGAAGTTGTGATGGATAGGGCCCATAGGCTACCAAAACCCACGCATTTTCCTGACTCCATCCCAAGAGATGTAATTGCTAAAATCCATTTTTATCATGTCAAAAATGCTTTGATGCAATTTGCAAGAAAGAACTCTCCCTAATCCTGGACCTTACAGCGACATATCTTTATATGCTGATCTCTTGCAGCATAACCTACTGGCAAAGAATAAGTGAATATCCTTGACAAAATTACTACTCAACCACTTATCGGTGGGGTTTCCCCACCAAACTCTTGATCACCAGGGACCACCGTACCATCGTGGTTTGCTTTGAAGAAGAGGGACTCCAGCTGGCTAAAAAATGGGAACTGTTCCACAAGGAGAATAATTCTTTACCACCTGCATTCCCACTTGGTAAGGTTTGCTCAGGATGGGAACAGGTACCTGGATGATTAGCTGTACATACATAAATGGCTTCTCTATAGTCGCTACCTGGAAGTGGCTATTATGGCTGCTCTGTTTTTGGCCTTTACAGTTGTCTTTGAGCGGTACTGTGTCTGACGCCCTCAGGGAATGACCCCCTAGTTAATAGCGTGACAACAGCCACTCTGTGTTGTTTTTTTCACTTTTACTAAGGTCTACACCCTTGTCTGTCGGTGTTGTTTGTTGTTGATTTTTTTATTTTTTCTGTTTGTTGCACCACTACCTACCAAGACACCCATTTCTCTGTTTATTTCAACGCTTCAGCATTATCCTCTGAACCATTTCCATAAACTCTACGTGACTTCCACAGATGCACATCTAAAAGCATCTTCTGTGGATTCACCACTAGCTAGCTCAAACTCCCAGAATATAGCTATTACATCACTATGGGGATGAAAATTGTCTCTATGAACACCCATGGCCTCAGTAGCCTGTTCAAATAGAGGCTTATGTGGAATGAAGCCAAGAAACTACTAAGATGTGCTATGTGTTCTATGTGTCCAGGACCAGGAGACACAGTTTCAGGCTCAGAGTGCCCCAAGGTGCTCCCACAAACGCTTTCCCCATATTTTCACCGCCAATGCAGCCATGAAAAAAACAAGACGTCTTAATTGCTATCAGAAATTCTGTGTCCTTTCCTCTGCATACTCTTATAGCTGACCCAAATGGAAGATACCTGATTATGGTCTGTGATTTAAACATCACATATACTGTACGTTAGTGAATCTGTGCGCACCTGATGCTGGCCAGCTAACCATTCTTGAAGGCTGCACTTAAAAAAGGTTTTAAAGGTGCAACACAGATCCCTTCTTCTCTGTGGCAATTTCAACTCCATTGTTGATTTTCGCCTAGACTCCTCTTAAAAATAATTTTATAGATGCACCCTTTCCTCCTTCCTGAGAGACAACAACCTACATGACCCATGGAGATGCCTCCACCCTTCAGAAAAGCACTATACCTTTTTTTCCATTCTGCATAATTTCTACTCTCAAATAAACTTCTTTCTTATGGATCTTCACTTACTTTGCAGAACCACACAAGCGGACAACTATAGTACCACTTGGCCGGATCATGCTCCAACATCAGTGACCATTGAAGAAAAATGTCCCCAACATTACTTTGACACAACGACACCTCCTTGATTTCTAAGCTGTCTAATAAGCTACTGTAAAAAAAGGTGTTCCCACTATTGCAAGACTGGGTGTCCAACATCCAAGTATGTATAGAGAAAAAGGAAATCCCCCTGGAAAAATGGGACTTTAAAAAGTCAACCAGTACACCAAAATTCAATATAAAACATTAATTTATATATGTTAAAAAAGTTCAAACATAACAAATGCAAAAATTTTAAAAATTGCATAGTCATCCACAAACATCATGTGTGTGAATACATGTTACAAACAGTATAAGGATTGTCTGTGGCAAACCCAACGCATTTCAGGTCTGTGCCTTTCTTAAGGGGTGTGTTACAGGTGCTATAACTGTTCAAAAATATTCACCCAGATGGTTAGCATAGTATATGTAGATGCGCAACCTAAAATATTGCAAAACACAGTGCAAAAAATGATGAATATATATTTATATATATATATATATATATATATATATACATATATATATATATATATATATATTTTTTTTTTATTCTGAAGTAAGTGGATTATAAAGAAAAAAAGTGGATTATAAAGAAAAAAAAGTCCATAGGGAACAACAAAGTCCAATTAAGATGCAAAGGAAAAGTCCAATTAGGAACAGCTCCAAAAGCTTGGTGGTGATCCAGGAAGCAAAGATACAAATATTCCTCCTTTGTTTCCAAGCTGCAAACACAGGATACTAAAAGTGCAAAGTGGCTGCTTACCAGATAGGTTGGATCTCTTCATGGTGCAGTACTTTAATAAAAAAGTGTACCCTTTAATCAAATTAAAGGGTACACTTTTTTATCAAAGTACTGCACCATGAAGTGTTTTTTATCTTTCCTCTTCATACATATGGTCCCTTGTATTGCTGCATGAACCATTCCACCTGCACTGAGATGGTGAAGGATTTTTTTTAAACACACAACCAGCTGACCAGTGGATTCAGTGATGGAAGGTTGACCAGATTGCTGCTATTACCAGGAGGATATCTTTTGATACTGAGCTCATAAGATCTCCGTTATAGAGATCCAACCTATCTGGTAAGCGGCCACTTTGCACTTTTAGTATCCTGTGTTTGCAGCTTGGAAACAAAGGAGGAATATTTGTATCTTTGCTTCCTGGATCACCACCAAGCTTTTGGAGCTGTTCCTAATTGGACTTTTCCTTTGCATCTTAATTGGACTTTGTTGTTCCCTATGGACTTTTTTTCTTTATAATCCACTTTTTTTCTTTATAATCCACTTTTTTTTCTTTATAATCCACTTATTTCAGAACATTGAAAAAATAATATATATATATATATATATATATATATATTCCATTATTTTTTGCACTGTTTTGCAATATTTTAGGTTGCGCATCTATTTTTACTTTTTTACATACTTATATTACTGAATATTCCAGTTATCTTTATAGTTGCAGCACTGTCACTTTAATATCAATTAGTATTACTGTTAAGAAGTCATTTGTTTTATTATTGCAATTTGCACCATCTCTTTGCACCCACGCAAACTTGTTAAACTACATGTACTTTTTATACATATGGGGGTAGCGCGGATTTTTCATGCTTAACATTAGTATAGTATATGGCCATGTAGGTAATCAAAAGAGGGAATCACTGTCTCTGCCTGGACGACAAAGCCCCTGGGTTGATCAAATGCCCCATGGAGGTCCCCACAAGAGGGTCACTGGTATCCGGATACCACAGGTGAATTGATACTATATTGTTGTATCCTATGGGTGATATCTCAATTGGCGGTTTTACGATTATGTAGCAGTATCTACCTGCACTATTCTTCCAGCTGGCGCAATGCTATGCCGAAGGGGAAGTCCCCCAGCGCTGATGGCTTTTCAGCAGAATACTATAAATAATTCTCTTATGGGCTGCTTCCACATTTGTGTAAGGTCTTCAAGAGGGCCGTGACCTTAGTTTCTTTTCTTCCAGAAATGCTCAGGGCAATCATAGTAATTTTTTCCAAGCCAGGGAGGACCGCCCTTAAAATTTCCAATTTCTTTATTCAATTTGGATTTCGAACTCAACGTAAAAATTATAGCTAATAGGTTACTAAATATCTCCCCCACCCTAATCCAGGCTGATCAAGTAGGATAAGTGAAGGGTAGGCAAGCAGCAGATGGCACTAGGAGAATGTTTAATTTATTGAGAATAGCAGAGATTTGCAAATCCCCATCAGTCTTCTTGGTGTTGGGCACTGAAAAGGCATTTAATAGGGTTCACTGAGGATACCAGGCCACTCTGACTAAATTTGGTTTCCAGGGCCTTATCAAACATGCTATTTCAACGATTTATACCTGTCCATCTGCTCAAGTTTCATATTTCAATATTTTTATTGATTTTGCAATGACAAGTACATAAACAGAAGAAATAGCGACCCACGTGGCCTAAAATAACAACACTAACAGTTGAATATGTAGCATAAGTAATTCTTATCTAGTAGGTACAGACATACTGTAAATATTGAAAACAATATACTTATACTAAAAGTTCACTATTAACTGTTCTATCAGTGCACAAACTAAAATATAAGAATTACAACTGAAGCATCAGAGGAGTAGCTGTACAAATATCTTGTATCTAGGCGACAGACGGAGAGTTGTAGGGAGCCAGCTCCGCTACCCCAAGGGGATCATACTGTGGACAGTATGGCTCCTCCATGACTACTCAGCTATAAAGAGAGGGCATTCGCTTCAAACAGATGTTTCTATACTCAATGAAATTACAAACGTAGGAGACATACCCTGTTACACCGAATGGTACGGTATAGAAGTACAGCATCCTCAAAGTATAATGATATTAGTAGAACCATCTGCTCAAGTTTTTACCTCTATTGTACTGTCTGACCACTTCTCTATCACAAATGGGATGTGTCAGGGGTGCGCCCTGTCTCCTCTAATTTTCTCATTGCTTATGGAGCCTTTAGCTGCCCTTATTAGAACACATCCTCTGATAGAGGAAATCATGATAAAGTGGCCAGGCACATAAAATAGGTCTGTTCGCAGACGATGTGATCTTAACTCTCACTGATCCAATGTCCTCTCTGAAAGCAGTACAATCTGTCTTAGATAGTTTCAGCAGAGTATATTACTATAAACTCAACATATCTAAATCTTCTGCCCTCCAGGTAGGTATGGCAAAGGATGTTCTATCAGAATTGAAATCTTCAATATCAATGGGAGACTAATAATCGTTCATATTTAGATATTACTCTCACTTCTCCCTCGACACAGACCTATGAGGCTAACTATAAAGCTCTGTTACAGGTTCTCGCAATGGATTTTTCCAACACAGAGATCCAGATAATAATGTCAGTGAATGCTGAAGGGGCAAAGCACAGAGTAGCGCCCAACAGTCACCGTTCTGTGCTCAGAGCGTACCCGAGAACTGAGGCTCAGCAGTCTTTGATCACTCGGTCCTTGTTGTAGAGCCAATGGGGGAGAGCTGCAGCATCAGATCAATGCTGTAGCCATCTAGGTAAGTATAAATGTTTGTTATTTTTGCTTATCACACTTCTCTTTTAATTAGGTGTTAAAGTGGAAGTCCATCCAAAAACTAAAATCCCTGCATCCATAGCCACAAGCATTCCAACACTAACCTCTCTAGCCCTGTAAAGAAAAAACGAGTATACATACCATTTTTGAAGCCACTCCGACCCGATCACCAGCGGCAGAAACTCTAAACCTTGGCTGAGCTGTCAGCTGTGGCTTCACTGTGTAGGCGGGTGCAAAGGACACGTCCATCAATGTAAGCCCATACTAAGTCTATGGGTGACGTCACTTCTCATTCATTTCACAGCCGTTGTCGGCCATGTCCTTTGCAGAGCTTCCGCTACTGGAGATCGGATCGGGTTCAAAAAAAGTATATATACTCCTTTTTTCTTTACAGGACTAGATAGGTTAGTGTTAGATCAGTGGTATCTATAGATGCAGGGATTTTAGTTTTTGCATGGACTTTCACTTTAAGTTGGAAAAAAGTCTTATTGAAAAAGATGTTTGGTTTTTCACTTTTCTGAAACCTTGGTTAGCATCAGATCATAGAACAAGCTTATGATACGCACTAAGAGCCCTTAAACACTGAGGAGTTTTTCAAGTGCTTTGGCATTAAAAAAAGCACCTGAAAAGCTCACGAAAAATGCTTTCCATTAAACTCACTGCCAGCGCACACTGGGGTGGTGCACTGGCAGTACGGTGAAAAAAAATCTGGCATGCATCATCTTTGGAGCATGTTTGGAGAGCTAAAAAAAGCACCTCAAAAACACCCCTCTCCATTGAAATGAATGGGAAGTGCCTGAAAAAACGCTTCAAAAGCACCTCAAAATGTTTTTGGAGCAGTTTTTGAGTCACGTTTCCTTTAAAAAGCACACCACAAATGCCTCAAAAGCCCCTGAAAAGCACATCAAAAGCACTCAGCATTTAATGGGCAGTTTAGAAGTGCCTCAGTGTGAAAGGGCTCCAACAGGTCTGCATTGGTGTAACTATAACAAATGTACAAAGATAAAGTGAACAATCATGACTGGCTGCTGCAATGATAATTCAAGCAAAAAACAATTTTATATTGCGTGTCAGCAGGGCATGACTGTAAGCACTCCTTTTTTTTTTTTTATAATATGGAACGCTTCACGAATTTGCGTGTCATCCTTGCGCAGGGGCCATGCTAATCTTCTCTGTATCGTTCCAATTTTAGTATATGTCCTGCCGACATATACTAATTTTTTACATATGAAAAGCTGCCAGTATAACAGCATATATAGATTTTTGACTGGAGTTCTGTTTTAAGCTGAATAATTATATAAATGACCTTTTATAGGCCTCAAGTGATTGCCAGGAATGTGTGAATCACAGAAGTGAATGAACTTATTATTAGAAATATTTTGGCAATATATGTATTTCACTTTCATACTTCGCTATTTGGCTGTAGTTTTGCTTTAATGGCAAAATTAAATGTCATTTACAATGTATGTCATTTCTAAGAGTTCAAGGGCTGCAGTATAAAAAAAAAAATTCTTCTTACCTCTAGTTACAACATCACTATGTGCAGTAAAAACAGGACATGAATATAATCACATCATTTGAGTGGCAATAAAAAGAAGACATGGTACTGCATGTGTTATAATGTACTGATGTATAATGAAAATACTTAATGGTGTTGTCAGATGCATATGGCTAGTTTAACCTTTCACTTTTATTTCCTGCATACATGAACAAGGAAATTGATGTGAAAATCAATACTGGCATTAAAAAAATATCTCTGCTGGTGCACACAGTTGCAGCATGCCTTGGTAATTTATTTACGTATACAGTTCTTTGGCTTCACAAGGTCGGTTAATTTAAAATTGGTAAAGAAAATGTACAGCTCAGTAGTGAGGGCATGAGTAGACATGAGTAGCCTTGTTATTGAAATGTCTTGTTACTGTGCCTGCGACTGCTGGTAGTGACACAATTTACTGCTCAAGTACAGAAAATTATGTTACAGGCATTTTCTACAAGTAAGAAAATTGGATATGTGTGTATATATATATATATATATATAAATATATATATATACACACACAGTATATATTATATATACTGTGAGGGGGTTAGCTCGGCAGCGGGTGTGTGTGACCCCCGAGATGGGCTCCCCACACAAAAACAGGCCCAGCAAACGGAGGTTGTGGTTTTCAAAATCAAAAAGGTGCGGTTTATTTTCTATTTACAGTGACAAAACACAGCAAAGAAAAAAGAAACATAAACAAAATAAATCCTGGTCAACTTGACCTCTGACTAAACATACAGGTTTCCTAACTGGGATCAGCCTAGTGCTGTCCTAGTCCCTAAGTCCCTTGTTTTAAATGTCCAAGCAAATAGCCACACAGGCTTTGTCTCACCGCACAGGGGTTCACTCTCCCTAGACAGTCCACACAGGTCTGGGTCCAGGCATGAGCTAACATCTAATGAAGCTGGGAGTTCTTATAGAGGCCTAAATGAGCTGACAAGCTTCAGCTGGTCTCATCAACTCCCTGTCTGCACGACGCCCAGCACTCTCCCTAGAGGTATGAGTCATCCATGAGCCCACTAGCCTTATACAACTCTCCACTTAGTTGTATAAGTCGGCGTAAAGCCTGAATCTGGGCGAAATATATCTACCCCCCTGGATGCAACCAGGTGACTTTACCTTCCTGCTGTCACATACCCCCCCTCTTGTTTTAACCTCGGGGTTGGAACACCAGCAATCAGGCATTCATGTACTCGAGACAAAGCATCCACATTCCCCATTTGAACGCCAGGGCGATGCTTTACTGTGAAGTTGAATTCCTGGAGGGCCAGGAACCACCTATTCACTCTTCTATTTGTTTCCTTGTTTTGAGCCATCCACTTTAACGGAGCGTGATCCGTAACCAAGTCAAAGTGCCTACCTAGCAGGTAGTACCGAAGGGAATCTAGAGCCCACTTCACCGCTAAACACTCCTTTTCAACGGTGGCGTAATTTACCTCATGGGACTTCAACTTCCTGCTGAGGTAAATGACTGGGTGCTCTTCCCCGTTCCAGACCTGGGACAATACTGCTCCTAACCCCACATCTGACGCATCACTTTGTACGACAAAGTCTTTAGAGAAGTCGGGTGAGTACAACACTGGCTGGCTACATAAGGCTTGTTTCAAGAATTGGAATGCTGCCTCAGCCTCGGGGGTCCATTTAATCATGACCGACCCTTTCCCCTTCGTCAGGTTGGTTAGGGGCACAGCCTTAGAAGCAAAGTGGGGAATGAATCGCCGATAATACCCAGCGATTCCCAGAAAGGCTCGTACCTGCTTCTTGCTGTTGGGACGTGGCCAACTCTGGATGGCCTCGACTTTGTTGAGTTGGGGTTTTATTACTCCCCTCCCAATGGTGTACCCAAGATATTTGGCCTCCTCCTGCCCAATGGTACACTTCTTGGGGTTAGCCGTAAACCCCGCTTCCCGAACAGAGTCCAGGACTGCTTGCACTTTTGGCAGATGTGAGGCCCAATCTGTGCTATGGACAATTACGTCATCCAGGTAAGCCGCAGCATACTTCCGATGGGGCCTCAGCATCTGGTCCATTTTCCGCTGGAATGTGGCCGGCGCATTCTGTAACCCGAACGGCATTCTTTTATATTGGAACGCCCCGTCTGGGGTTACAAATGCGGTTTTCTCTTTGGCCGACTTGGCCAGGGGGATTTGCCAATACCCTTTTGTGAGGTCAAGAGTCGTCATGTATCGGGCTGTTCCCAGCCGGTCGATCAACTCATCTATACGTGGCATGGGGTAGGTGTCAAATTTTGTAACTTTGTTCAACTGACGAAAATCGTTACAAAATCGCCAGCTCCCATCCGGTTTAGGCACCAACACAATGGGACTAGACCAATCACTTTGGGACTCCTCTATCACCCCTAAGTTCAGCATTTTCTGTACTTCCTCCCGTATTGCCTCCCGTCGGGCCTCTGGGATCCGATAGGGTTTTAACTTCACCCTTTCACCGGGCGGGGTAATGATGTCATGCTCTACCCCAGATGTTTGTCCCGGCAGCTCAGAGAATACCTCCTTGTTGCGAAGCACAAACTCCTTAACCTCCTGTTGTTGGGGTTGTGACAAGGTGGCTGCTATTCCAACCTCAGGAATCACGCAACCAGTTTGAGCTGGTGACCAAGTGTCTGCGACTCTCTATCCCTCCAGGCTTTCAACAGATTAACGTGATAGATCTGTTCGGGCTTTCGCCTTCCTGGTTGTCTGACCTTGTAATTCACTTCGCTCACTTTTTCCATTATCTCGTAGGGGCCTTGCCATTTGGCAAGGAATTTACTTTCAACCGTAGGGACAAGTACCAGTATCCTATCCCCCGGGGAAAAGGTACGGGTCTTGGCTCCACGGTTGTACACTCTCTGCTGTGCTAACTGCGCTTGGGCCAAATGTTCCTTCACGATGGGCATTACCTGTGCAATTCGGTCTTGCATCAGGGCGACATGCTCAATCACACTCCTGTGGGGAGAACTCTCACTTTCCCAAGTTTCCTTGGCAATATCCAACAGCCCTCTTGGGTGTCTCCCATACAGTAACTCAAAGGGGGAGAATCCCGTAGAGGATTGGGGCACCTCCCTAATAGCAAACATCAGATAAGGAAGTAGACAGTCCTAATCCTTTCCATCTCTATCCACCACTTTCTTCAACATTTGTTTTAGGGTTTTGTTGAATCTTTCAACCAGCCCATCGGTTTGGGGGTGATACACAGATGTACGTAATTGCGTCACTTTGAACAATTTACACAGCTCCTTCATAACCCGGGACATAAAGGGTGTACCTTGGTCCGTAAGCAGTTCTTTACAAATACCCACCCGGCTAAACACAAGAGATAGCTCTTTGGCTATGGTTTTGGCCGAGGTATTTCGGAGAGGGATCGCTTCTGGATAACGGGTGGCATAGTCCATTATAACTAATATGTACTGGTGCCCCCTAGCGGACTTGATTATAGGACCTACCAAATCCATGGTGATCCTCTCAAACGGGACCTCAATGATGGGTAGAGGGACCAGCGGGCTACGGAAATGTGGCATCGGGGCCGACCTCTGACACACAGGGCAGGAGGAACAATAATTTTCTATGTCCTTCATCACCCCCGGCCAATAGAATCTCTGTAATACCCTCTCTCGGGTTTTCTCTGTCCCCAGATGACCTCCAAGAATGTGCCCATGGGCCAACTCCAACACCAACTTCCTGTAAGGTTTGGGCACCACAAGCTGCTCAACGGTTTCTTCTGCCCTTTTTGCCACCCGATACAGTAGGTCCTTCTCTACGCTGAAGTATGGGTAAGTGCAGGTATTATCTGGGTTCACTAACTCGCCATCTATTTTCACTACGTTTTCCCGTGCCTTTATTAGGGCGGGGTCTTTCAACTGTTCTGTGGCAAAGTTTTCCCTGTGAACCTCAAGATCAGAAAACTCCACAGACGGTAGGTTTTCGTCTGAGGAGGTGGGCTCCTCTCCAGTTTCTTGAGTCTCCCCTGCCAATACTGATAAGGGAAATTCCGGAGAGTCCTCACCACTCTCAGGGGAGTTCTGGCTATCACATTCCTGGTACATAGGGGCACCAGTGGGGGGCTCAGGATCATCCCACAGTTCCCAGAACTTCGGAAAATCCCTTCCCACAATGGCGTCATGCGGTAACTGAGATACTAAGCCCACTGGATGAGAGAGGGTACCTTTGGGGGTCTCGAAACACACTGTAGTTACTGGATACTCTCGGGTGTCCCCATGCACACAAATAACAGCTACCTTGCTATTCCCAGAGACCTCTGTTTTAACTAACTCAGCCTTTATCAGGGTCACAAGGCTACCTGAATCCAGCAATACCACAACATTTCTACCATTAACACACATTTTGCATAAATGTTTCTCAGTTCCTCGAATGGCAGTGCATGCGACTGTCGCACACAGCGACTGACGTCTGCCCGTCAGAAAGTCACACTGCATGGGTTCCTCCACAACCGGGCAATTGGCTGCAATATGTCCCGCTTGCCGGCAGCGGTAGCAAACGATCCTTCTTGCGGCCTCTTGAGCCGCTGATTTCCCAGGCTGTTCTCGCCAAACTTGGGGTAGAGCTCCCACCCTCTCACTCTCTCCACCCTCACCCCTTGGAATCCTCTTATCCGCCCCTGGGGATGGTCTGGTCTTAGGGTGGAAAGTCCGAGTGTCTCTGGAAGAGGCCGTCAGGTTCTCTGTAGCCAAGTATTTCTCCACACGATCCACAAGACCATCGGCCGTCTCTGGGTCTCCATGGCTTACCCACTTTTGGATGGCAGTAGGAAGAGCTCTCAAAAACCGATCCATTACAACACGTTCCACAATCTTTGGTGCGGACAAAGTCTCTGGCTGTAGCCACTTTCTGCTCAGGTGAATGAGATCATACATTTGAGACCTGGGGGGTTTTCCAAGCTGGAAAGTCCAGTTATGCACACGCTGAGCCCGGACAGCCTGGATGACACCCAGCCTTGCCAATATTTCAGCTTTTAGCATCACATAGTCTTTTGCTTGGTTAGGCTCTAGGTCATAGTAAGCTTTCTGCGATTCACCAGTTAACAGAGGAGCCACCAGTCCAGCCCACTGCTCCTCAGGCCACTTTTCTCTTTCAGCGGTCCTTTCAAATGTGGTCAAAAATACCTCTGGATCATCCTCTCCAGTCATTTTTGTCAATAAACGACTCACCCCAAAGGACGCGGTATTAGTGGGACGGCTTTCCTCACTGGTCTGCGGACGTTGCTGCATTACTGCTTCCATCTGTTGTTGTAGTCTCTGCTCTTGCTTCTGCAACAGGTCTATGAAGCGGGCCTCAGATTGCTGCTGGGCTTGTTGCTGAGCCTCCAGACTCTGTTGCAAAGTTGCGTTTGTCTGCTGCTGGGCTGCAAGGCTCTGTTGATGAGCTTGCTGCTGGGCTGCGAAGTTCTTTTGCAAACCTGCATTTGTCTGCTGTTGATTGGCATTTGCTAGAGCCAGCTGCTTCAGTATCTCCTCCATGCTGGCTTAAAAAAAAAACTGCCACTGGTTCTCCACCAACTGTGAGGGGGTTAGCTCGGCAGCGGGTGTGTGTGACCCCCGAGATGGGCTCCCCACACAAAAACAGGCCCAGCAAACGGAGGTTGTGGTTTTCAAAATCAAAAAGGTGCGGTTTATTTTCTATTTACAGTGACAAAACACAGCAAAGAAAAAAGAAACATAAACAAAATAAATCCTGGTCAACTTGACCTCTGACTAAACATACAGGTTTCCTAACTAACAACTGGGATCAGCCTAGTGCTGTCCTAGTCCCTAAGTCCCTGGTTTTAAATGTCCAAGCAAATAGCCACACAGGCTTTGTCTCACCGCACAGGGGTTCACTCTCCCTAGACAGTCCACACAGGTCTGGGTCCAGGCATGAGCTAACATCTAATGAAGCTGGGAGTTCTTATAGAGGCCTAAATGAGCTGACAAGCTTCAGCTGGTCTCATCAACTCCCTGTCTGCACGACGCCCAGCACTCTCCCTAGAGGTATGAGTCATCCATGAGCCCACTAGCCTTATACAACTCTCCACTTAGTTGTATAAGTCGGCGTAAAGCCTGAATCTGGGCGAAATATATCTACCCCCCTGGATGCAACCAGGTGACTTTACCTTCCTGCTGTCACAATACATACACAGTATATACACGCAGACATACACTTAAAATATAATAATGTTTATATTTATGAAAGAAAATGTTAATGATAATAAAAAAGAAAAGCTTTTATATGATATAATGTGTATTTTTGACTTAAAACATGCTTGTGCTCAGACTATTGACATACAACTTTAAAACAAGCCCCACTGACTTTTGAAGTGTCATGTATTGTGGAGTAATTAATTCTCAAGAATCACAAGCGGGACTCTTAAATCAGGTTTCAGTCTATTTCAAACAGCACTTACAATTTGTTGGCATTAAAAAGGCAAGCAGGCTGCCAAGCCCATGTTGCAAAAGAAAGTTAAAGTGCTGTGATTTCAATGTCCCTTTTGTAAAATTTGAGGATAGCATTTCCCACAGTACCTACAGTTTAAAAAAAAAAAGAAAAGAGTTTTATATATTGTGACGGATTCCGTCCATCCAGCTTAAGTGCTTCCATCATATAACCCTTCATCCAGTCTGAATATAGATATCCGATATTACAGCCCATATATTGTAACTAAAAAAACAGGCGAGACTAGCTCAGTTACACAACTTGAACATGGAATGATCTATTGGACAAGTATACAGCGTTTTTATACATTTTTAACACAAGGGGTTAGATAAAGAGGTAGGGCTGACTCATGGCTACCCCCCCAGCAACTTATTAGCTGACAATGATATAATTAACATGTTAATTAAAGCAGCACTTAAAGCAGCCCAGGTGAACAGACTGCCCGGCAACAAGGGTGAAGCTTATAAACCACTTAAGGACCGAGCCTTTTTCTGAGATTTGTTGTTTACAAGTTCAAAACAATTTTTTTTGCTGGAAAATTACTTAGAGCCCCCAAACATTATATATTTTTTTCTAACACCCTAGAGAACAAAATGGCGGTCGTTGCAATAATTTATGTCCCACCGTATTTGCGTATTTGTGGGGTAGACGGGTCATTTAAACTATATAATTTTTTGAGCTTTCAGTCTACTGGAAATTTTTTTACCCACTTTGTTATTATTGGTGTAGTAATTCAGTTTGTCTATGCATGTTGCAATTGTCTTGGGAGCAGAGCAATTCTTTAAGATTATGCAGACGTTTTGATATTTTTTCTGCTAGAAAATGTGAAGGAGTTACTTGGTTTAGAGTATCTCTATTACGGATTTCGGACAATAAAGCTTCCAGATTAGCTGTGTGGATTTTGTGCATCCTAGAACCAAGTTTAAGAAGCACACCTCTTACAATTGCTTTATGGGCATTCCAGTTAGTGAAGGGAGATGTGTCAGCTGGATCAATTAATTAAAATAACTCTTTTAACTGACGGGTGATTTATTTCTGGTAATCAGAATTGTGTAACTCTAAGGTGTTGCATCTCCACAGCCATGTTGGTGTGAAGGCATTTCCCTCCTCTATTTGCATGATGATCAGTGCATGATCAGACCAAGTGATGTCCCAGATAGAGGCATCAGATACCCTCTGCAACAACTGCCTGTCTACCAGAAAGAAAGCAAACCATGAGTAAGAGTTCTGTCTTGGCAAATAATAAGTATAAGTTCTATAACTTGCATGACAACAATGCCAGGCATTGTACAGATCCTCACTGGTTAGGAGATTACATGAGGAAGAAGGGCGTTTCCCACGTGGGGAGGATGTGTCAAGGCTGGGGTCACATTAAAATCTCCACAGACAACAATATTACCTATGCGCACCTGCGAGATCTTGCTGAAAGTCTTACGGAGAAATCTCACTTAATGCGAGTTAGGTGCGTATATTGAAACCAGAGTCGAAGGTAGTTTGTTAATAACACAAAGTAAAATAATATAACGGCCTTCAGGGTCTATGACAAAATCTTTAAGTTCAAAGGAGACATAGTCTCTGATAGCAATGAGAATTCCCCTTTTCTTGTACTGCAAGAATATCCACTTTGTGTTTTTGCGCTTTTTGCCAGAGGGACTGATGTTTGGCAGGATGATCGAGTCCTCGAGTATTAATAGAAAGGAGTTTAATTCCCATAGTGGAGTTGCCAAATGATATGGTTTGCCAATAGGAAGATTAGAGAAGGATGCTGGAAGTGACAAGGTTCATATCTGCAGGGTAGTAATGGAAATGGAAGGGTATTTTCACATTAAGCCCTTGGAAAAACCATAGGTAATCTTGACCTGTCGGCTATCTTAAACAAATATCTCAGGTGAGCATAGGGTGTGAAACAGAAAGGAAAGAGTGCGAACAAGAAGAAAATAAGAGATGTTACATGGTATGTGCTTTATACCCGATCGAGCACTGTCCAGACTCAACATCAATATGAATTGTACAGGTGTCACACTATTGTGTTTATCAGGGACAAATAGGCCAAAGAAGAAAATTGATAAAATAAAGAAGAGATTATTATCTGTTGTCAATAAAACATATGAGAGATAGATTGGTGTTGAGACCACTAGGCTGTATCATGCCTAGAGTGTGTATCCAATATGCCTCTTGGCGGAGGAGTAATCGGTCACGATCACCTCCCCTATTGGGCTGTTTTTTTTACGTCTTCAATAACCATCCCATGTAGCTCATGGGTTTGGTGCTTAGATGTCACAAAGTGTACTGCTACGAGTTTGTTGGGGTCAACCTGTTCGCCCTTTTCAGTTTTGGCCAAGGCTACCATAATGTCGCTTCTGTGCTTCTGGAATAATTTCTTAAACGGCCAATAGTCTTTCCAACATATGTCAATATGCAAGGGAATTTTAAAATGTACACACAAAAATCTGTGTTGAAATTGAAATACTCTTGTATCTGATACTGGTTACCCCTATGTGGATGTGAAAAGTGCTTGATTGTTGATTCATTCATGGTATGCTGGCGAATATGTACACTTCCATTATAGGTGATGTCCAGCTTAGCCGGGTATTTCCAATGATAAAAATGTTGTTGTTGCACAGTGCTTTAGTTAGCAAGGACAGATTCCTATGACTTTGGAGGGTAAACTGCCAGAAATCAGGTAGCACTTGAAAGTTAACAGTTTGCTTGGGCAGCTTATCCGTGCGACAGAAGGCTTGTAGAATTTTGCCTTTCACTTGAAAAAAATTTATTCTCATCAAAACATTGCAAGTGATTTCGGGTGGGGGAAACAGGGGCTTGGGAAACCTATGGATTCTATCAATAGTAAGGTCTGTGGAGGACAGTTCAGAAATAACCGCTAGAAAAAGATCTCGGACAATATAGGGAAGTTGATGCGACTGAATGGCTTCAGGGATCCCACGGACTTTCAGATTGTTCTTGCGGGAACGATCTTCAAGATCGGCAAATTTTGCTTGTAAATTAGATATAACTTCCTGCTGAGTGGTATGTGAATCCACTAGTGTGTTGAAAGAGGATGTGACATTGCTCATCTTATCTACTACATGGTGCACTCTCTCCCCCAAATCAGAAACTTCTGCTCTGCATTGTTGAATGCACAATACTATGTCTGCTTGTATAGAGGCCCTCAGCGACATGAGCATGTCTTTCATAGTGACATCTGAGATGGGCTGGCCTGTAGTTGGAAACTGTACAATGGGGTCTGAGAGAGTGACAGGAGGGTGCTGTAAAGGAGAGGAGCCTGCCACATCCATAAGAGGTGAAGATACATCTGGCTCCCCCTGATCTATGTGGGGTCTAGATTTCACTGGACTTGCGGAGGGAGATAAGGGGATAACCTCCAGAGCATAGTGTGAAGTTTTCTCACTTGTAATGACAGGTTCTTCTGAGCCTGATTGCTGCTTGAGCCGAGTAGGAATGCTCTAGAGGTCCAGCAGTTGGCAGTGCATTGTGACTCCCGATGCCATTTTGGTAAAGCACCCATAGTAATGGGTGGGTAGAAAGCCAATAATTTTTTCACCGGTGGCAGGTCTTAGTGGCATTTCCGCATGTCCAGACAGTAAGCAGGGTATGAGGATGCCGGGAGGCTAGATGGATGGCTGCTGGAGAGGTCCTGGGCTGTGATGTTGAAGCCGATTCCCTGGTGCAAAGCGGAGCTCTGGATCTATGCAGCCATACTGCTCGGCGGTCGCCACGCCTCCCTAGTTTTATATTTTTAATGACCTCTATGATTTACCCCAATGTGGTTGAAATGTGTCAAAGGGGCGTGACTGATGGGCTGGGATCTGAGCTGAAGACAGTTTTTTTATAAACCTTACATTGAAATTGAATATCTGCCTGCCATATTATCTTTTAAATACTATCATAATTATCAGGTACCAAAGTGCTGGAGGCCAATGGAGACAGGAGGAGTCAGGCCCAAAGTAGCACAGTTCGCCTGCACAGTTGCCTGCAGAAAAGGCTCAGGAACACCGCTGATGTGCTGCGGGGCTGCTGCAGGCAGGTGGCGCCTGCGAGATGTAGCAGGTAACCAGGGTCACTGAGACAGAGAGTAGTCAGTACAAGCTAAGGTTCGGTGCCAGGTGGATAGCAGAGGAGACGAGTTTAGGTTATGAGCCAAGGAGATCCGTCAAACAAGCCGAGGTCAAGCTCAGGAGGTGGGCAGGAGACAGGTCTGGAACAAGCAGGGTCGGTAATCAAGAATCACAGGAAAAACAGGAACGTTGGTAACAGCTGAAGATCAAACAGCACTTTACCCAAGGGCTGGCTTCCTAATAAAGGCCCATGTGATGTGCTGGTGGAGGTGCTGGGTCCTAGAGACCTTCTCCTGCCCTGACAGATGCTGGGTCCTAGAGTCCTCCTGCTATAGGTAACCTGACAATATTTTTTTTTATTTCAAGTTACTTACATTGCCTGTCAGGTTCATGAGTAGAGGGTGTAACGATACCACTGGTGCCAGTCAAAACAGCAGCATTCTGCTGAAAGACTGACACAGATGACAATCTATTTTCCTGTGAACATCTATATGGCAGCCAAAGAACAAAACAGTCATTGTCCAATCTGGTTGGATAACGCCAGTCTTGTTTCTATTGATATCTTTTGCAGTATTAAACCCAAAACCAAAAATGTAATAAATTGCAGCTTACTAATCCTTAGATGTGGTGGCTGCTTTTTTTTTTTTTCTTTCTTTCCCCTTGGTGACCTGGCCAATAATACACCTTCTATATTCGAGTGCCTACACTCTGGATGAGGGAGCAACAGAGGCACCTTCGAACAACAGCATTGTTAATCTGGAGGAAAGCAGATTTAAATACACTTACCAATTGCTAAAGGTAAAAATTATATAAGCATGCACACTGGGGCTCTTCTAAATGCTTTTCCCCTGGGAGGAGAAAAAGCAGCTTCAATAGCACACATAAGTCAGGTTTTTGCAAAAGTGTTTAGGCGTGGTTAGGAGCATCAAGCACTTGGGTGTTTATTCTGGTCACTGAAATGAATAAACACTCAAGCGCTAAAGATGCCTACTGCTTATGCGCATTTAGATGCATTTAGATGTTTTGTTGGTTTTTTCTTCAGCCAAACTGGTCCTCCCTTGAATGCACAAGTGGTGTTTTTTTCTCTCCCTCTAAACGAAGAAAAGGAATTGTGAGCAGGCATGCTATGTCTAGTCTGCAAATAAAACAAATCTACCTGCCTGTTTGCAATCTTCTCTGAAATGTTCATGGAGCTGTGCATGCGCAGCTCAGTGTATGTTCTTTAAGCACCGTGGGGCCAGAATAAATGAACTCCCATGTGCAGTTGCGAGAATTTAGATGGTGAAAGATGGCCACCTAGTAGAAACCAGTAAGATGTTGTTTCTGCTTTAGGATACAAAGTTTTTCACTAAATGCCCACTTGAGGAACTTTTCACTCTCTGCTATTAGAAGGTTTGCTTTCATTAGTGTTGGGTGAATGGTTTGGCCCAAGCATAAATTTGTGCCGAACATTGGCTGTTCGCCCATTCGACGAACACACAAATTGTCGGGGCATGCAACCATTTGTTCAGCCCGATGAGTGCCCCACAATGTGCTGCGCCACACAGTTCATTGGAAGCCCTTATTGGCTGAAGCAATGAAGGATTTGCCCAATCAGGGCACAGAACACTGTCAGAGCCATGATTGGAGAAAGTAATCATGACTGTGCCCAATCATGGCTCATTACTCATAAACCCACCCCACACTATAAAAGGATCCTTCCCAGAGCAGTCATTTGGAGTGTGATATTGGAGTGGAGATAGATAGAACAGGGCTCTGTTCATTGCTTCTAGCAAGTTAGTGTGCTATAGTGTTCTATAGTGTGCTATTGTGAGTGTAGAGTGTAAGTGTAGTGTGAATATAGTGATAGTGCAGCGTGAGTGTAGTGCGACCATTCATTTTTACTTTAGTGTTAGTTTAGTGTTTCAGGACAGGTTTACTGCAGTATATTGAGGTGCGTTAGTGCACGTTTACTGCAGTTTATTTAACTGTATTAGTTCACATTTACTGCAGTGTATTGAGGTGCATCAGTGCACATTTACTGAAGTATATTGACGTGCATTAGTGCACGTTTACTGCAGTATATTGAGCTGAGTTAGTGCATGTTTATTGCAGTATATTGAAGTGCGTTAGTGCACTGTTACTGCAATATATTGAATTGCCTTAGTGCACTTTTACTGCAATATATTGAAGTGTGTTAGTGCACTTTTACTGCAGTATATTGAATTGCCTTAGTGCACTTTTACTGCAGTATATTGAAGTGTGTTAGTGCACTTTTACTGCAGTATATTGACGTGCGTCAGTGCACTTTTACTGCAGTATATTGATGTGTGTCAGTGCACTTTTACTGCAGTATATTGTAGTGTGTCAGTGGAGTGTGTCTGTGTAGTAAGTACTCAAGTTACTCAAGTGCACCACACATTACTTTCCTTACTTTCCATTGATTAAAGTGCATCCAAGTACACATTTCCCCTTATCTATTACATTTCAGCAATAAGAACCCCCCCCCCCCCCACCACCCCACCATCATGTCTGGGAGCCAGCAGCATCTGTGTCCACAGGCAAAGGTGGATGTGGTCTGTCCTCAAGCAGGGCACCATTTCCTCTATTTAGTGATGCAGAGGAGGTTGTGGACTGGCTTACTAAACCATCCTCAACCTCCTCATCCTCTATCACCCAAGTAGAGACTAGTGTGCAGTCCACTGCAGCTGCCAGAGTGGCTTATTCTGCCTCCTTGTCCACAGCTACTCCTGCTATAGCCCCAGCATCATGCATGGAGGAGTCAGCTTAGGTTATTTAAGCACAGCATCAGCCACTCTGCCCTTGACAATGCACAGCCATAATTTGATTCATCAACAGTACCTCTATAGGGTTACAGTGTGAAGGCACCACCAACACCCAAAGCCCAATTTTTCCGCATCTGTTACTTCTATCCAAAGTCTGCGAAACAGACACTAGAATTTAACCAAAAAATTCTCTAATCTTGTTCCAAGTGCACTAAAATGTGGCCTCATCATACAGACTAGCTCCCCAAGCCATTGTTTATAAAATAAGGAAAGCTTGCAGGGAAAATATATATTTTTTGCCTTTATAAATGTAATTTTTGCTGCAGCAGGTTCTATACATTGTACAGATGCACCACTTTAAAGGCAGACTAAGGGGACCCCAGGCACTATAGTTAAAGGATTTTTTCATTTAAAAATTTTCACTTTAAACATCAGTAAATCACTGCCCATTTAAAAAAGTATATTTTTTACAACAAAAAAAATGTCATTGATACATGTCCCCCAGTTCAGTACCCAGACCCCATACCCTTTGTATGCCCAATAACTTGCATCAAAGCCCTCAAAATGATTTTTCCATTGATTTCAATGTTTTTTTTTGGCTCCAAACTTTCTCGATGTTCGAGAGTTCTAGCGCAAACCGAACAGGAGGTCGTTCGGCCGATCTCTAGCTTTCATCTTCCATGGCTTGTCAGCTGGACTATAATTACATTTTTATTTTAAATTTTAAGTAACTATGATAAACAAAGAAAATGTATGCCCTTATATTTACAATAGTCAGTTGTTCAATCACAGTAATTTTTAGGCTTAAAGCTGCATTAAGTAATCTGACATGTTAAGGTAATACTAAAGCCTCCTTTATTGGTTGATGAAAGTCAGCAGAGCTTCTGCTCATTTACTAAGCTCTGGAGCAACTGCTCTTGCAGTGTGCAACTGCACTTTTCAAAGTGAACAGTCTTTTTGCCTTTAGTAAATCAACCCCAATATGTCACTATTATTCCCTATTCCCGGTTCAGTTAGCGAGACTAGTCTCTAGCTGCCTGGGCATGTAGGCACAGGCAGCGTCAGCACATCCCCATGTAGTCTGAACCCAGAAGAAGCATGCACAAAAGGGTGGCCCCTGAGGACCCTGCAGGGGAACGAAAGCACCCTAATGTCCTGTACACACGATCGGATGTCCGATGGAATAAAATCCGATGGAAGTTTCCGTCGGAATTCTGATGAAGCTGACTTCCATCAGTCTTGCATACACACCATTAGGGATGAGCTTCGAGTTCGAGTCGAACTCATGTTCGACTCAAACATTGCCTACTCGCATGTTCGCCGAACAGCGAACAATTTGGAGTGTTTGCGGCAAATTCGAAAAGCCGCGGAACACCCTATAAAAGTCTATGGGAGAAATCTAAAGTGCTAATTTTCAAGGCTTATATGCAAGTTATTGTCATAAAAAGTGTTTGGGGAACCGGGTCCTGCCCAAGGGGACATGTATCAATGCAAAAAAAGTTTTAAAAACTGCAGTTTTTTTGGGAGCAGTGATTTTAATAATGCTTAAAGTGAAACAATAAAAGTGAAATAGTGTATAGTATGCCTGTAAAGTCGCGCTTGTTTCCCGTGCTTAGAACTGTCCCTGCACAAAGTGTCATTTCTGAAGGAAAAAAAGTCATTTAAAACTCACTCGCGGCTATAATGAATTATCGGCTCCCGGCAATACATAGAAAAGTCATTGATTAAAAAATGAATAGACCCGCCCCTTCTCACGTTCCCCATCAGGAGCGAACCTATTCATTTTTTTACACTGAAGAGGAAGTTCCCCATCAGGTCCGCTCAGCCAAGACGTAGGCGGGGTCTGAGATACGAGGGCACCCCCGCCCCCTCGTACCTCAGACCCCGCCTACGTCATTGGCTGAGCGGACCTGATGGGGAACTTCCTCCGCAGTGTAAGTCCGCTCAGCCAATGACGTTTCGAGTGGAGACTGCAGCCCTGGACATCGGATCGCCGCGGGACATTGGATTACATCGCTGGAATGTGTTTTTTATTTTTTATTTTTAATAAAGGACTTTTCCAAGGTGTCTGTGTGTTTTTTTTACTTTTTTTACACTTTCTTCGTGAAATGGTAGGGGTACAATGTACCCCTTACCAATTCACATGGGGAGGCTGGGATCTGGGGGTCCCCTTTGTTAAAGGGGTCTTCCAGATTCCGATAAGCCTCCTGCCCGCAGACCCCCACAACCACCGGGCAAGGGTTGTGGGGATGAGGCCCTTGTCCCCATCAACATGGGGACATCCTCCCCATGTTGAGGGCATGTGGCCTGGTACGGTTCAGGAGGGGGGGCGCTCTCTCGTCCCCCCTCTTTTCCTGCGGCCTGCCAGGTTGCGTGCTCGGATAAAGGGTCTGGTATGGATTTTTGGGGGAACTCCACACCATTTTTTTTTAATTTGGGGTGGAGTTCCCCTTAAAATCCATACCAGACCTGAAGGGTCTAGTATGGATATTTGGGGGAACCCCACGTCATTTTTTATTTTTTTTTGATGCAGGGTTCCCCTTAATATCCATACCAGACCTGAAGGGCCTGGTAATTGAATTTGGGGGGACCCCCATGCATTTTTTTTATTTTTATCAATGTCTTTTCTCTGTATTGCCGGGAGCCGACAATTCATTATAGCCGCGAGTGGTTTTAAATGGCTTTTTTTCCTTCAGAAATGACATTTTGTGCAGGGACAGTTCTAAGCAAGGAAAACAAGCGCAGCTTTACAGGCATACTATACACCCCCCAGGTACGAAATATAAAGGAATATTTCACTTTTTATTGTTTCACTTTATGCATTATTAAATCACTGCTCCCGAAAAAACGTCCGTTTTTAAAACTTTTTTTTGCATTGATGCATGTCCCCTGGGGCAGGACTCGGGTCCCCAAACCCTTTTTAGGACAATAACTTGCATATTAGCCTTTATAATTAGCACTTTAGATTTTGAACGTTTGAGTCCATTGTATTTAATAAGGTTCTAAAGTTCACGCAAACTTTAGGTCTGTTCGCAGGTTCTGGTGCGAACCGAACAGGGGGGTGTTCGGCTCATCCCTACACACCATCAGACAAAATTCCGACCGTCCAAAACGCGGTGATGTAAAACACTCAGACGACCCGAGAAAAATGAAGTTCAATGCTTCTGAGCATGCGTCAACTTGATTCTGAGCATGCGTGGGTTTTTTCTCCCTTGGAGTTCCACACAGACTATCGGAATTTCCTATTGTTTTTTTTTCCATTGGAAAAATTTAAAACATGTTCTATTTTTTTACACCGATGGAAAAAAGTCCGATGGGGACCACACACTATCGATTTTTCCGATTAAAAAAGTCCATCAGACTTTTTTCATCGGAAAAACCGATCGTGTGTACAGGGCATTAGAAGTGAAAGGCAGGGCCAGCACCTAAGGGAGCATCTAGAAAGTGACATTAAAAAGGAAAACTGAAAGTTAATACAACAGTGAACACGGTAAGTCTTTATATCAGGAGTACATATTGCCTAACAAATTTCACCTTTAATACCACTTGAATGACAATACAGGACCTTAAAGTAAAATTGGATACATGGCTCTTTGTGTGTCTAATTAACTTCCATGACTTATTGACAATATTGCTTTTCAATAACTTTGCACAGATTTGTTTTGTAAATAGAAATTCTATAAAATATATCTTTTCAATTCAAAATAGCAGGCCTTTTGACCTGGCTAACAGAGAGCCACTCATCTCAATGGCTTTTCAGCAAAATTAAGTGTTTAACCTCAAAAGCTCAAAAATTTTACATTTAATGCAGAAAGTACATTATAAATCTTTGGTGTTTCGATTTTACAGAATAGATACTCTATTATATTCTTAAAAAATATTAATTAGTGAGCCTCAAGGCCAACAAATCATCCTTTTCAGTGGAAATTTAAACCAAAACATGATAATTCATTAGTAGGAACAGCAATCAATCAGCTACTGAATCAAGGTCACAGCTCATTTCATATCCTGAAAATAACCACCTGAGTTCATGATAATGGTTTTTAGCATTCTTTCAGAGAAGTGACAAGTGTACTAACCGGAATGTATTATTAATACTAAAGGTTGTCCTGTTTAGAAACTGAAGGTTTCTGTGTAGAAACAACCAAGAGTTGTCATAATGTGCAAAATATTATAATAAAAGATATATAAATAATATATCAGCAAAACACTGTAGAAGTAATTTAAGGTGATTTGACCAGAATGGTATTCTAAATAATTAGGTAAAAATACAGCAAACTCTTGAGCAAACAATATTGTTTAATTGGAACGCCAGGCACACCATGTTACTTAGGCATATAAAAAATGTAAGTTGACAAGAGGACACGTTACCAATACCTTTCCAAAATGTTCTATATCTTCTATTAAGGCTACTTCCAGTCATTAGTGTACCCAAGCCAATCATCTTGATAGCTGGTTTAAGAAAACACTGATACTGTTCCTTTTAATCCTCCTATCAATACGTGTAAAAAGTACATATATGTATGCTTATTTGTTAAAATATTACTAATGGCAAAACTTTTTTTTTTCGTTTTGGATAGAGTGGAGAGGAATTAAAACTCCTGTCAGTTTTTAGTGTTATCTGTGCTCCCATTAGGAAGATTCACACTCTCTATTTGTTCTATTTACCATTATCATTGAAAGTGAAAGTAAAATAAAAGCCCACATTTTAAGCTGTCCTCAGAAAAATAATGGAGAGTAAATATTCCAACGGGGACACTAGTTCTAGTGACCTTGACATCCCCAATGAATTCCCTTCATTTGCAGGTATTTTATCTCACTTCCTGTTTGACTATGGAATAGGAAGTCAAGGGAAATCTCTGCAATGGGACACAGATGGTGGAAACAAATTGGACAGGGGTTATAACCCTCACTTTCTCTATCCAAAATGAATAAAAAGTTTGCTACTGGAATTGGAAATTTAACAGGTATCATGACTTCTGGGACTGTTGGATGCTCAGTCCCTTAAAATATATGAAAACCCAAATGCAAAAATCTGTTTAAGATGTTAATTTGATTTCAAAAGTAATTTTCAATATTTTAACTCTACAGGTTTAAAAAAAAAAAAAATTCACAGTGATTCTGCCATGAAGTCTAAGTCTGCCGAATGTGCTTCTGCATGGACAACCTGTTTTATGAGTTTCCTATGAAGACTGGGAGGAACTGATTCAACACACGCAGGCATGGTCCATGTAGTCATCTTAAACAAAACTTGCCCAGAGAAATGCCATTCATGTTTATAGACTGGAAGCAGATGAAAAAAAGCCAACTGTTAATTAGAGATAATATAATTAGAGATGGGCCAAATACCCACCTGTTCGGTTCACAGCAGAACTCCCAAACATGGGAAAAGTTCTAACCAGAACGGCGAACCCCATTGATATATATGGGAACCGAGCAGGAAAAATCAAAAGTGCCCATTTTGAAGGCTTATATGCAAGTAACTGGCCATAAAAATGGGTATAGGGGGTCCGGGTACTCCATGGGGGACATGTATCAATGCAACATTTTTTTTCATATATATATATTTTTGCAGAAGCAGTTATTTTAATGATGCAACAAGTGCAACAATAAAAATGAAAATGTATTTTAAATATAGTGCATGGGTGGTCCCTTTAGTCTGCATGTAAAGTGGAGCATCTGTAGCATGTAAAGAACCTTCTGCAGTGGGTTTGTTCCTGCTAATTAGGTCCTCCTACACAAGCAGCAAACAGGAAAAGATTGACATATGGAGGCAGCCAATGGCAGTGAGGGGTGGGCTTTCGCCAAGAGCTTATTGCAGCACAGGACTTTTCATGATTTTGGCAATTGGGGGAGGAAGTTGGTAGGTACAGAGGGTGGTTCCCTCTGCTTCTTATTCCAGGAAACCAGACAAGAAAGCATGCTGAAAAGAGGAAGAGTGTGACCACAGGAGGAGGCAGGCTGTCGATACCAGAAAGATAAGGTAAGGCTGGAATTTGACTTAAGACTTTCTGGAGGCCTCCTTTAGCCCATTTTAATGTTAAAGTGATTGTAAATGATCACCTTGTAAAGCAACCCATTCAGTTTAAAATAAAAATAAAAATCAAAACATTTGTGTATAGATATATAAATATATATAAATATAAATATAAATATATATATATATATATATATATATATATATATATATATATATATACACACATACACACAAGTACATTTTTTGCCTTTTTTATAAGTGATCAATTTCCCTCTGTTCTCTGATCTCAGCTGTATAAGAGCCTAGGGGGAGGGAGGAGAAGCATTACACTGAACTTCCCTGTGAATGACTGTGCGCGGGGGGGGGGGGGGTGTCAGGACCAGCCTGATCATTGGAGAGCAGGCTGAGTTCCCAGCACAGGTAGAGAACTGAGTACGCTGTGCTCTCCTGCTTAGTGTGGTCAGTTTTTGATAGGAAAGCAGAGGGACTGGCAGAAACACCAGGGATTTTACACAAAAGAAGCAATACAAAGAGAACAGGATACTTTTTCATACAAGTACATTGTACAGCAAGCACATATCAGGGATATGAAATGTTTGGGTAACAAACACTTTAATTTAGATGCATATTTTTATACCTTTTGTAAGAATTCTTGACATTGCTGGATTTCAATTCTAATTTTGCATAAGAAATTATGTTTTTGGGTGTGGCATGAGTCAATGAGAACACCATACCAAAAAGGGAACAGTTTCAGATAAGAATTTTTTGTTAATTGTTTTTATATTATTAGTATAATATATATACTCTGTACATGTGTATTAATCATAAATCATGTTTAATAATAAAAAAAAATTAACAATTTGATTGTAATTTTTTTCTGAAGAATAATTCCAGGCATTGCTATATTATATACAGTTACATTGGCCCAGCTTGGACAAATGCATCTATGGGTTAACCATACCTGGCCTTTAAGTGATCTCCATTTGCTTTCACAGGAAGTTGGCTGCTCAGCATGGGCATGATTCAGAGAATGCTTTCTAAATGAATACAAAGCATTCTCTGAATTGACAAGGCAAAGATGCAGGGCAGTGGCATCACAATCTCCACCTCATCTACTCACAGAACACTTTACATTCATTCAGAGGATGCAAAGAGTTCTCTGAGTAGTGCCTATGCCAAGCGACCAACCTCCTGTGTTTACAATGCATATGGATGGCCACTCAGCAGAAGCTTCCATCGGCATCAGCCAGGTACAGTGAACACAAAGTTACGTTGGTCCAAGAAAAAAGAGGAAAATATTTAAATCAACGGTATGTATTTATTTAGCTTAACTGATGAAATTTCTAAATTTATCAAATAATTAAATAGTTAAAGCACCCTTGACAGGACACAAGCCTGCTAAGAGGTATGCCTTAGTGCCAAACCCTATTAGCAGGATGTCACAAACCTCTCCTAACTGGACATCATTCCACGTTTCATGTATCTCTTGCAAACTATTCCCATTCATGTTCTTGCCTCATTCCAAATGGAAATATGGGGCGGCAAACATCCAAGAACTGACAATAAAATACTGTATCTTCTTTACTTGAAGAAAAGAGGGGCGCAAACACTCCAGATATTGCTTTATATTATCGAGCATCAGTGTCCACCAGAATCATCAACTGGTTTCACCATCTCTTGTCAAAACTCTGGGTCCAAATCAAACAATCTGTAACTCTGCTTTTTCTATAAGCCTTCCAATGGATAGCACCTCATCAGAGAAAACCCTAGGTCTATGGGAGAGGGTCATCTCAATTTAAAAAATGTCCATCTTTATTGGTTCCATTACCTCTTTGCTTGATATTCTGTCCACCCTAACATTCCTTTTATGCTCTACCCATACCTACTTTCTCATCATTCTAGATAATGTTTCATACCCCCTCTCTCTTCTGTTGATCATTGTATGGGGACAATAGTTATTTATTTATTTTTTTACTGAGATAAATAGGTACATTCCAAAAATCTGGAGAGGCAGGAGATACGGAGGGTCCATAACATGGCACTACTAAATAATCTGAGAGATTTTACCTAGATATGAAAAAAAACCTCTTAGACCACAACCTGATAATAACTATTGTAAAGAGTAATTTAGCAGTACAGAAATGGTTTGTGAAAATATACTGTACAGCCTGTTTTACTGCGAAAGGTTGATTGTTTCTGTAAAAAACACAAAGTGGTGGCTATCAATTTTTTGTGTAAGAGTTTAACTGTGGAGTTAACCTGCTCAGTAACATCAGCCCTCACTCTACTGGCACATATATTGTTATCCTGCACACTGAAAAATCTCTACACAGGTTGAGACTGAAAGTGTAACCCCCTCCCCCCACAGCATTCATGTCTGTGGGAGTTGTAAAGGCCACACCTAGCATTCGTGGAATTGGTGTGGAACAAACGAAAGACCTTCCCCAGCATCTTCTCTGATCCTACCCTTCTTCCACAGTCCCCAATCCATCTCCTAATAGCACAGAGCCTTGGGGGGCACTCTGCACATGCTCAGTTTGGTGTGTATTGCTAGAGGGATTTTTTTTCTAGGGAGGGTGCATGTGATCAGCACAGGGCCAATTAGCACTGTCCAGACAGAGGGTCAGTAGAATGAAAACTCCTCCTACAAGATTTAACCAGACACTGATAGAAGTCATATAACTGCTATATACTGCTGATGAGAAAACGTATTTAGCAGTATATATTTACTAAAATAATTGTTTTTCCATGTTCTGTGTACTCCAGATATAGTGAATGCAGGGTCCTGTGTTTAGTAACGCTTAAGTAGAAGTAATTAAACCCCATTTAAGGATTGAATTTCAGAAAGAGAGAGAGCGAGAGAGAAAAAAAGAGAGCGAAAGAGAGAGAACGAAAGAGAGAGAACGAAAGAGCGAGAGAGAAAGAAAGAAGGAAAGAGAGAGAAAAGAGAGAGAAAGAGAGAGAGAAATAAAGGCTCACTTCACACCTAGGCATGCTTAGAGAAAGAGAAAGAGAGAGAGAGAGAGGAAAAGAAAGAGTGAAAGAGAAAAAGTGAGAGAAAGAAAGAGAAAGAGTGAGAGAACGAAAAAGAAAGAGAGAAAGAAAGAGAGAGAGAACGAGAGAAGGAAAGAAAAAGAGAGAGAGAAAAGGAGAACAAGAGAAGGAACAAAAAAGAGAGAAAGAGAAAGAAAAAGAAACAGAAAGAGAGAAAGAGAAAAAGAGAGAGTAAGAGAGAAAGGGAAAGAGAGAAAGAAAAAGAGAGAGAACGAGAGAGAAAAAGAGAGAGAGAAATAGAGAGAAAGAGAGAAAAAGGGAGAGAAAGAGAGAGAGAGAAAAAGAGAGAAAGAGAGAGAGAAAAAGAGAGAGAAAGAAAGAAAGAAAGGCTCACTTTACACCTAGGCATGCTTATGAATGAATAACAAGTGAAATTATATATCTGAAATCAGTCAACTGTTAATGACTAAAACAAATGAAGCATTAACAATTTACATTGACAGTATACTATTTATTTCATCCTTTTCTCTAAGAAAGCAATCATTTGCTTTTTAACTCTTTAGGTCCTACTGTTTAAATGTGAAAAGTAGTTTTTTTATATTTTAAATATGTTTGTAGTAGACCCTGTGGCTTGTATGACTATCTACAGTAAGTCAGCACGGTTATGTAGACGATAATACAACTTCATTCATCATAGCAAGCTGGGACTTTACAAAGTACACAGTGTGACAGCAGGAAGGTAAAGTCACCTGGTTGCATCCAGGGGGGTAGATATATTTCGCCCAGATTCAGGCTTTACGCCGACTTATACAACTAGGTGGAGTGTTGTATAAGCCCAGCTGAGGCTAGTGGGCTCATGGATGACTCATACCTCTAGGGAGAGTGTGGGGCGTCGTGCAGACAGGGAGTTGATGAGACCAGCTGAAGCTTGTCAGCTCATTTAGGCCTCTATAAGAACTCCCAGCTTCATTAGATGTAAGCTCATGCCTGGAAGCAGACCTGTGTGGACTTCCTGGAGAGAGTGAACCCTTGTGCGGTGAGACAAAGCCTGTGTGGCTATTTGCTTGGACATTTAAACCCAGGGACTTAGGGACTAGGACAGCACTAGGCTGATCCCAGTTGTTAGTTAGGAAACCTGTATGTTTAGTCAGAGGTCAACTTGACCAGGATTTATTTTGTTTATGTTTCTTTTGCTTTGCTGTGTTTTTGTCACTGTAAATAGAAAATAAACCGCACCTTTTTGATTTTGAAAACCACAAGCTCCGTCTGCTGGGCCTGTTTTTGTGTGGGGAGCCCATCCCGGGGGTCACACACACCCGCTGCCGAGCTAACCCCCTCACAACAGACAATGCAGTTCTTACTTTGCCTTGATGGAAACTAGACATGGGGCATTCACTGAAAAGGTGTACTATAGTATACAGGTATAATACATTTTCACTCTTTCTCTGCAGAACTGCACCAGATTTTGTAAATCAACCCTATTATTTAAAGATAATGCCATTGTATTTATTGTAATATAAAAAAAAGCATCTAAGTAACTTACAGTATTTAATCATTGCTGTTCAGCGGTCACGTGACATTTCCTATGTTTTCCCATCCTCAGGAAAAGATCTGTGTGAGGAATTTCTAGTACTCTGCTGATGCAAGCTCTATAGCAGCAGAGGACGTCTGGACTATGAATCTGTGCCTGCACAGTTCTGATTGGTGCTGTGCCCTCAAATAACATAAAACAAAAATGGCTTTCAAGAATAGTAACTCAAAATAAGCAAAAAAGCTAACTTTTTTTTTGTATTAACATGGAATAGGCAGAGCTTAAGTTGACTAACAATCTTTTTTTAATACAGATTTTATTTAAATTTTTCCTTTTACCAACACATAAACATTAACACAAGAAACATAAACACACAAAAAAAAAACACCCCAATAAATTTTCCCTTCTTTTCCATTTCCATTTTACACAATATATATATATATATATGGGACCTATTTTTAACCACACCCCTATATCTACAAAATATACAACAATCCAGCGCTCAATAGGACCAGTGAAAACAGAACTGTGGCAAATGTTGTAATCAAAGCAAGTTCTTTTATTGGATGCACGCTAAAACTGATATAAAATCAACATAAAATCGATATAAAATCAATATAAAATCACAACTGTCGATGAAAATGAAAATGGGAAAATAGCATCAAAAAGAACTCATGATCATAGTCGAAAAGCATCAAAACGCATATAATACAATACCGCCATAACTCCAAAGACCAAGGGGTTAATGTCAGCAAGTGTGCTCCAGGTCCTGATGTAATGCAGCTGATTCAATGATGTAGTATGCAAACCACCAGGAAGGTGGGGGGACACCGCTCTCCGCAGTGCAGCCTATGGCTGGGTTGCGGGGAACCAAGCTGTATGGATCCAGAGAAGAGTATTCAATGCCGCACTTAACCAGGTGTGCACGATCAGACTAGCTGATCAAACAAGCTGGACAGTGGTGGCCCGGAAGGCGCTATGGATGAAGCGCACTGGGTCTGACAGCCGGAAGCAGGAATCTAAGCTCGGGCGTGGAGGACGCAGATGCTGGGCAGTACGCAAACTCTGTGTTGCCGTGGAGACCTTAGCTTACATGTTTCGCGCGCCTGCGCTTTGTCAAAGCCAAGGGATCCACCGGCAACAAGCGGCTTTCAAGAGCATGGGAATAGGAAGGGGGATGGACAATCAGCTCTTGTGAGATTAACCCCTTGTGTACATAACAGAACTATACATATAAATCTTTATCTCTATTGCATGGAAACATGGTGATTGTCAGTACGATAGAGCCCTGCAATCTGAAAATTTACATTGATAAAAAATGTATATGTGTGTATATGTAAAAAAACAAAAAATAAGCAAGATATGAAGGGAAAAAGATAATGAATAAAATAAAATAAAAAAGATAATAATGATGTTAATGAGAATTATATGGAGAATATTGTAATTCCTAGTAGAAAAAGTACATGAGCAAACTTGTTGCATATGTGGTAAATAAACGTACATACCCTGTTGTGTAACGAAGGAAAAAGACTCATCTATGTGGCCTATGTTTAGGTACCACTATATATATATGTGTATATAGCCACATTGGTGGCATACTACAGTACATACCATATTAAATGATCAGAGGTGGTATCGATGATCAAAAAGTAATATGGAGGAAAACCAAGTAGGTCCTCATTACCATCTATATGGAGAATTTACATAAAAGTCCATTGCTACGATAATCATATTTGAGAAGTAAATTGAGAAAAAAATAAAATAAATGAATATTATATGGATGATTGATGCACATAAAATGCCCCCATGTGTGGTTGTGCATGTCAATACATATGTAAACCCCTAAGTATACAGAGACATACACAGGCTATCGGATCACGCTGAGAACGTCAATTTCCTCATTGAGGCCCTCGGGCGTGAGGGAACCTAACAGATATATCCAAAAGGTCTCCCTTCGGCAAAGAAGGGAGAATCTTTCGTTATCTGTCAGGGTACCCTTGGAAATGGCCTCGATTCACTTTTTGAATTTGGCGCAACGTCGCAGGGAACGGAGCTCGGCACTCGGCTGTGTGAATCGAGCGAGACACGGCTCGCGCACACTGCGGGGAGATATCGCAGGATCCAGGGAACAAGGTAAGTAACTTCCCCTGGATACTGTGATGCAGCCCGAGTCTGGCTCGGGGTTACCGCTCTTAGCATGAAAAACTCACCCTGAGCCAGACTCGGGAATACCGCTAAGGGGGTTAAGGGCACTTTGTCACCGAGCCACAAACAGCGCACGTATGAAAGTAACCTGCTTTGGTGGATTGAGCACTGAACCGTTAACATATCCCAATAGACATGTTAACTGGTTTATGACCGGCTCACATCTTTTTATGGGGGCAGAATGGCACCCCTGCACGAAACCCATAGCCGTACGGGGCACATTCTCGCCGGCAGAGGGCGTGCTCGCGTGCCCCAGCCGCGCTTGCGACCATCGGATTAGTTTCAGAACCGATCAATCTTCATGTCCAGGCCAATGATTTCTGGCCTGGACCCGCTGATCGGTTCTGGCGAATTAAATCCTTCCCCTACCTGTAAGTGTAAACACAGGCATGGGAAGTGATGTCATTTCCCCTCATGGAACTCTTTTTCGTTTTAGTGAGAGGAGAGAGGACATCTAACTGTAAGTCACACCAACACTGACAACAGTACACGTAGGTACACTTGTCACCCCCGATGGCGCCCCCCCACCAGTTAACCCCTTCACTCCCTGTCACAGTTTCACCAATTGCAGTTTTCAGATTTTTCACTGATGCCTGCATTGGTGTCATTTGTGACTGTAATCAGTGTTAGGGCAATAAGTAGTAGGCCCAGGTAGGTCTAGGGTACCCCCCTAAACCCCCCTTATAAAGGTTTAACCCCTTGATCACCTTCCAGTTAACCATTTCACCCCGTTACCAGTGTCACTAGTAGACCTTTTTTCTGAACGCCTTATTAGTGTCACGGGTGACGCTAGTTAGCCAGTTAGTTGATTCGTTTCACCGTCAGGTTTTTATAGCATCAGGGTACCCCATAAATTACCTAATAAAGGTTTTACCTCCTGATTGCCCTCTAGTTAACCCTTTCACCCCCTGTCACCAGTGATCACTGTATGCGTGTCACGGGTGATGCTGGTTAGTTAGTTTGTTTTTTATAGCGTCAGGGAACCCGCCGTATATTGCCCAATAAAGGTTTAACCCCCTGATCACCGGGTTTTAGTGTCAGTTAGGGTCTGCGTCAGCCCCAGGCAGCGTCAGATTAGTGCCAGTAGTGCTAACACCCACGCACGAACCATATACCTTTCTTAGTCGTATAGTGTCTGAGCGGATCAATATCTTTGATATGATCAGATCTATACTAGCGTCACCAGTAGTTTAGGGTTCCAAAAAATGCAGAGTTAGATACCTGATAGCACCTACGTTTAGCCCTCTGCCCAGCCCAGCCCACCCATCGATTACTGTCAGTTACAAAACACATAACTGCAGCATTCGCAGAGACAGGCCTGATCTCTGTGAGCGCTAACAGTTTTTTTTGTAGTGTTTGAAGCCATCGCTGACAATCAGGTGCTCTTTTTTCCTGTGAGTTTCACTAGTTGTACCAGTAAATTTAGAGGTCACAATGTCCAATCGAAGGTACACCAGTGAAGAGGCCTACGCGTTTCTGAGCATGACAGATGAAAGTGAAGAAGAAGTCACCCATCTGTCAGATTCAGGCTCAGTATTCAAACCGGTAGACAGCAGCGGCACCCTGACAGATAGCTCTGATGATGGAGTAGTGAGTGGTCCTTGCTAAGGTCAAGTGTACCCAGCCCCGTTGTTCTCCTGTTGTTGAGGTGCAAGAACCGCAGGGCTCTCGTATGGAGCAGAGAGACAGTACTAGTGTCGCTCATCCTTCTGGTGAACTGGCAAGCACCAGTGGCCTAGTACATCCTGGTTGTACATCCAGCACTGCAGTAACACTTGGCGACATGGCAAGTCCCATAAGTGCAGTTCAAGCTGGTACGGTGGCTAGCACAAGAAGTGTCCCGCAGCAACAAAAAAGACAAAGACAGGCCCGTCGAGCCCATAGTGCCCTTCCTGCTGTATTTGCCAATCGGGATCGGGAGCTCACCACTTCTGAAGCACCCATACTTCCCCCATTCACTGGCCAACCCGGAATTCAGGTGGAAACAGTTGATTTTACGTCACTTGATTTTTATTCGCTGGTTTTCACGGAAGATCTCTATAGATCTATTGTGGACCAAAGCAATTTGTATGCTGGTCAATTCATCGCCGCTAATCCCCAGTTGACCCTTGCCAGAGATTGGAGACCTCCGAATTTTAGACTTTCCTGGGCCTATCCCTCCTCATGGGCATAACTAAAAAAAGTGAGTTGCGGTCATATTGGTCCACTGACCCAATTCACCATATGCCCGATACGATACGAGTAGATCTTGCGGTTCATGCATTTTAGTGACAATGAACATTGTCGTCCTCAGATCACCCTGAATACAATCAGCTTTATAAAATTTGGCACCTCGTAAAACACTTTAACTAACAGTTTGCAGCCTTGTTTACTCCCGATCAAGTTGTCTGCATTGATGAGTCCCTGATTATGTTTTCTTGTAATTTAAATAGTATCTTCCCAGCAAGTGTGCCAGATATGGGGTCAAGATGTATAATCTCTGTGGCAGGGCAACAGGCTATACATATAGTTTTATGGTTTACGATGGAAAGGATAGTCACATGGAGCCAGAGAACTGCCCAAACTACATAGGGAGCGCTATCAAGATTGTGTGGGACTTGGTGTCCCCCTCATTCAGAAAGGGGTACCACTTGTACGTAGACAATTATTACACGAGCGTGCAACTTTTTAGTCACTTGTTTGATCATGAAATTTGTGCATGTGGCACCGTGCGATCTAATTGCCGGGACTTACCCCAGTGGCTAGTAGATTCCTGTCTTAGGCTGAGGGAGAGAGCCCGCTTGAGAAGTAATAATTTGCTCGCAGTGAAGTGAAGAGATAATCGGAATGTTTTCATTCTGTTCTCCCTTCACACAGACACTACAGTCCAAATTTCTGTGGTTACTGGTGTTGTGGAGAAACCCCTCTGTGTCCACAAATACAACCTTAATATGGGATTGGTGAACCTCAATGACCAGTTTTTGGCGCCGTATTTAATTGCCCATAAGGCCAGACGCTGGTACAAAAAAGTGTCTGTATACTTATTCCAATTGGCTCTGCTGAACACTTATGTGCTATACAAAGCATCAGGGCGAACTGGATCCTTCCTTAAATTCCAGGAAGAGATCATCACAGCCCTTCTGTTTCCAAACGGTGCTGTGGCCCAACTTCCAAATCCAAATGCAGTGAGCCGGCTGCATTGGAGGCATTTTCCGTATGCCTTCCCTGGTACCCCTACTAATCAATCACCCCAAAGAAGATGTGTCTGTGGCAAGCACGGATATAGGCGTGACACCCGCTTTTGTCCCTCCTGTCCTGGCCAACCTGGTCTTTGCATCAGTGAATGTTTTGAACGCTACCACACACTAGCGGAGTATTAGCGTAGGGTACAGCGCTGCACAGACTAGGACACACTTTCACAGGGTCTCTAAAGATGCCATCACATTTTGAGAGACCCAAACCTGGAACCGTTACAGTTACAAAAAAATTGTGTAAAAAATAAATAAATATATATATATATATATAAAATAAAAAAGACAAAATAGTTTTATTCTCTCTTTTGTTCTGCTCTGTTTTACTGTATTTTTTAACTGCAATTTTTTATTGTTACTATGTTTTATCATGTTTGCTTTTCAGGTATGTAATTTTTTTATACTTTCCTGTTTACTGTGTTTTATTGTTAACCATTATTTTACTTTCAGGTACTCCATTCAGCTGCAGCACTGATTTATTTATCTTGACAGCAACAGCATTTGCTCTCATTATACGTAAATCGGTGACTCCAGCACTGTAGGAGGTGATTTCACCGCTACAGTTAAAAAAAAAAAAGAGCATATATGCCGAAGCATGGGGGCAGGGATAGACGGGCAATTTGCCCTTACCATTAGGGGTGGATTGCCCCCATGCTTTGGCATATATTTTTTACTCTTTTTTTGGCACAGATTGTTGTTTTATTGAGTTTTCAGGGTCCTTTATGTGGCTAGGCTCTCAAAAAGTCCTACACATGTCATATCCCCGTACTCAGGAGAAGCAGCAGAATGTATTTTAGGGTGTAATGTGCTCAACAAGCCTCTCAGAAAATTCCTTGGGGTGTCTACTTTTCAAAATTGGGTAATTTGGGGGGGGGGGGGTTGTACTGCCCTGCCATTTTAGCACTTCAAGAAATGAGATAGGCAGTCATAAACTAAAAGCTGTGTAGACGCTATAACTTTTGCGCAAACCAATATCCGCTTATTGAATTTTTTTTTTACCCGAGACATGTGGCTGAATGCTTTTTGGCCTAAATGTTTGACTAAACTGGAGCTTATTGTATTTTTTATAGCAAAAAGTAGAATATAGAAAATTTTGAAAGAAAATAAGTATTTTTTCATTTATATCGCAAAAATAAAAACCACAGAGGTGATCAAATATCACCAAAAGAAAGCTCTATTTGTGGGGGAAAAAAAGACACAAATTTAGTTTGGGTACAGCATTGCATAACCGCGCAATTACCAGTTAAAGCAGCACAGGGCCAAATTGTAAAAATCCCATTAAGTGTGCCCACAACCTCTGCCTGGAGTTTTGGGCAGCGCCATAATAGGTATATCAACCCCCCCCCCCCTGAATTGCTGCAACAAGCCAGATCGGCTCTTAAACCAATAGTAAACAGCAATTCCCAGGTCCTATACGCCCTATGCCATATGAAAAACTAGGTTAACCTGTGCAAAGGTAAAAAAAAAGACACAAGATGGAGACCCCGAATAATCTTTTCCCAGACATTATCAGAAATAGGCCCAATATCCCGCTCCCACGTCTCCCTAGAGGGGAGGTAGAACTTGTGTAAAGTGCACTTTAATAGAGACAAGAAAGTAGCGGAGATATTGCCTTTAGTAGAGGTTGCCTGAACCACTCTCTCCAACACTGACATGGGAGGAAACCAAACAGGGCAAGAAGAAAATTGGGCATGGACAGCATGGCGCAACTGCACAAATTGATAGAACCAACTCTGGATCATAGGAAATTCCCTTAAGAGCTGATCAAAAGGTTTGAGTGAGCCCCTCTCATATGATTGAGAGAGAGTATGGATCCCCTTCCTGTTCCCACTGCTGAAAGCCCTGAAGAGTTGATATCTCAGGGAGCCTTTTGTTGACCCAAATAGAGGTATATTTTGTAAGGGAGGAAACCCCCCATTACCTTTTTAACAGAGTCCCACACCTTGTATATTAACACAAGGGTGGACATACTGAAAAAAGCAGAGCCCCTGGACACTCTATCCAGGGCAAGCAGTGGGTGGTATCCCCAAAACCCAAAAGAGACTAATCGATATGAAGCAGTGGCTTATGCCTCAGAATCCCATTGTACCAAATACTGCAATTGCGTTGTAAAAAAAAAAAAGACTCTCAGATTTGGAGCGAATAAGCCTCCTTTGGATATTGCAGGAGATCCAAGTTAACTCGAGGGACCTTATTCCTCCAAATCAGATTTTTAAATATACCATTAACCTTGATAAAGTTCTTGAGAGGAATTCAGACTGGGGAATTATGTGTCAGGAACCATGAATCAGACTGAGACAGAAGTACAGTTAAATCACACTTGTTTAATAATAAAAATAAAAAGGCAAACAGAGTAAGCGTAGTAAAACAAGCCAGGGTTCAGTAACCGGAGCGGGTAGTCAGCCAAGCCAATGTCCAAGGGCCAGGGATAAAGGTAGAGTCCAGCAAGCAGGATCTGTAGCCAGAGGGAACATAGTCAAGCAGGTCTTCAACTGGAGCGCAGGAGAAAGTCTGTAGTGATGTTAACACAGGCAAAGGCGAAGAGCAAATGAACTGGAAGTCCTTAAGTAGGCAGCTGACGAGCAGATCATCAACAAGTGGATCACTGGAGAGATGGAAGCTGGCCATTAGCTGACAGCTGAGCTACCAGCACAGAGAAGGAAGGGCTGAATGCAGCCCTGACATTATGTAAGAAATATAAAAGCTGTGGCATTTAAATAATTGTCATTACATTTATAGGGCCTATCACTGAAAGGAGGAGTCCACAACAAACCTTACTTTGAATTTGAATAGCTTGTCAACAAAGGGGAAAAATTATCCGCTATATATGGCAGGGGAGGCACAGTTATGGTAACCCTCAGATATCCAAAAGAGGAACAATTTTAAGACGACAGGATATATGGTAAACCCTTGAGCAAGGGATCTAGTGGAAAGTTAACTAACAATAGCTTTCACTTTGCTTATACTGTATAGATTTCTGGAGAAGGTTCTGCCAATCACAGTCTGTGTCACACCCATCTACCCTGTGTCTATGGTGTATGTGCTGGGACTAACAGAGGTGAAGCTTCCATCAATCACCATCTTATATTCTGCCCCAAAGAGTTTCGCAATATAAAGATGTAGAGGAGGAGGGAAGGAGGGGACTGCCATTTACCACTGTGTATATGCCCATATGAGTTACGTCAGCTGCATAGATATGAAATAGGAAAACATGAAAAGCTTAGAAGAGAAATGAAACTGGAGCATGCTCAGCAGATGTGGCAACAGCTGGTCTACACCTACTCAGTCTCCAGCATAGACATAGTCAAGGAGGAGGTGAAGGTGAACAGCAGGATGAACCAGTTTTTTTGCAATCTACAGAAAACTAATGCTCTAGAGGCAAATTGAGTATGAACACAATGTAATATAGGATGTATTGACAGTTTATAATGATTTTAATTTAATGACACCTTATTTATTAACATAAAATTTACAGATAACTCTGTCTTAGGTAGATTACCAGTATGTGAATTTACCTGTGTTTTTCCCATTAGGCAAACTGCAAGGACACACAGAAAACAATACTTTTCTGTGTAATAGCTGTGTTTCACTGTGTTCTAGAGCGGTGCAATATTATGCAACATGTTTGCATAATATTTCACCGCTCTGCATGGTCTTGCATGTACCCAGGCTGCTGGGCAGTGATATGAACAAAGTGTCATTTTGTACACTTTAAAAAAAGTTAATTCATTCATTCAAAAAAGGAAGCTTTATGATCCGATAAAACATGCATCACACAACACCCTGGCGCGTGACTCTAAAGCCCAAAATGCTGTGTAGGCTTTGTGCTGTCGATCAGTGTGAAGGGACCCTTACAGCCTGAGGAGGATGGTGTTAGGCATACAGGGTTAATTTTAGTGCTGGTACTGATACCCGGAAACTCTGATGGCAATAAATCGACACTATTAAGACAGCTAAAAAAAAGTGAAACTAAACTATCTCAAACAATATTATTAACAACTATTTTTAACCCTTAAGCTGCTATCGTTAGTAAACATATAGGAAGATATATTATGTTTACTTGTTTTAACCTTTTTTTTACATTTGTTCAGTTGCTTCCCGCTTCTGGCCTAGGTCAAAATTATATCATACATCCCCCCAGAGCGTCAGTGCAGATTTTAGAACTAGTTAAGTTATGTGTACTTTATTAACGCCGGCCACACTGTTGCCGCCGCACTCGGTACTGACTTTTCCATGCTGTGGTTGTGTGCTGCCTCAACTGGTCTGTTGTTAAACCGCCTGACCACTGGGGTGCGCCGGCCCGGGTTGTCGGGCTCGGCATGGGCTGAGAAAGGCTCTATCAGCAGGGAAGCATCCATGCAGCCTGTATACTCAGAACAGAGAAACCGAGTGGATCATCGCTGAGAGCGCTGGACCTTTAAGAGCCCCGACGTCGGACATTTGAGAGCCTCACCCATGGACATTTGAGAGCCCCGCCCCTGGAAATCTGAGATCAGAAGATGAGCCCAGCTGGCCAGGTAGGTCTGTCTCCCTATAGACTGCCACTGCCTGTAGACTCACTGTTATGCGAAACCCTTCCTGACAGTGTTGTTTATCCCCTGTATAGCTGTGCATTGCTGAAAGATAGAATTTTAAAAATGGCTACTTGATCTGTATGTCGCGTCAGCAGTCTCTGGTTATCTCTGTATGTCATGTCTGCCGTCTCTGGTTATCTCTGTATGTCGTGTCCGCAGTCTCTGGTTATCTGCTATTGACCATCCATAGTCTTTGCTTATCTCCTGTAACCCATCCACAGTCTCTGGTTATCTGTGCATTTGGCTTGTGGCTGCGCCGACTGTGATTTCATTGGGCAAGTTTAACGGCCGCCTGTGAAACTTGCCATGTCGGGTTGTGGCACTGTGGCACCGTAAAGCTAAGCATCAATGTCATGGCAATGTGTAGTCAACGATGCAGCTGCTATGTTTGAGGTAACCTCTGGCAACCAATCAGCAAGCATAAATCATGTGCTGTAACCTCTAGCAACTAATTAGTGAGCTGTAATGTGTGCTGTAACCTCTGGCAACCAAAATTCAATCGCTGTCTGATCTGCTGCAGTAAACTGATTTTGAGTCTTTCTGCTATTTGTTATATGTCTTAGAACGGGGGGGGGGGGGGGGCAAGAAAATGTTTGCCCAGGATCCAATCAATTATAAAAAAGGCCCTGGCTCTCTCTGCTCTGCCTCCGCACCTCAGTGCCTTCAGGCTCCATCATATGACATCATGTCTTCTTGACTTGTCCAGCCACAGCTTCCAGGACAGGAGGCAGCACTGAGCGGAGTGGGAGCAAGTGGTGCTTTCCGCCCACCGGTCCACTCTATTTCCATTGGCTCCACCCCCTTGCAGTTCCACTTCCCACCTTTGGCTGCCGCTTGGGTGGGGAGCTGAATCCTTGAGGGTGCTGTTAACCGCTGGCCTGCCACGTGGACATGGATATGGATGTTTTAAAGTGCTGCTGGCTGCTGCTGTCCCTTGACCCAATCCTCTCCGGGTCACAAGGTGTGTTCCTCTTTCCCTTGTGTCCTCTCCAGTCAGGCTAGCATATAGCTGCAGAATTTCTTCCTGTCATTCTACTAGGTATTGGAGATTGTGGCAACAGCAAATTTGGTGATTGAGGTGCTGGGCTAAGTCTTCCTTTATTGCTGTTGTGGTAGCCCGTTAGGCCCTGACTGTTCAAATGTAGCGATTTGGGTTTGTGGGCACCAAAATGTGGTGTCTTTTTGCTGTGATTGTTGATCGATTTTTCACACAACAGGCATCCAAAACCGCACTGTGTTTTGGTGCCACTAAAAATGAATGGAACACAAACACAGGTGCTGCGTTTTGCCAGCATTGCAGTGTGATTCTGAATTGCGGGCAGAATCATGACGATTCTGCCCACAATACCAAATCGCTACATGTGAACAGTCAGGGCCAGACAGGCTAACACAACAGCAATATGGAAGACTCGGTCTCAGCATATTTTATAGGTGCAAGGAAGTTAAGGTTTTGTTTAGCCACTGCCCTTAAGCCCCTCACATTATCATGTTTAGCCACACCCACTTTTTTCAGCGGCACACTCCCCGTGCTGCAGGTCAATGTCTCCATGTCACTCAGTCTCAAGTTCGAAAGTTTAGAGGTATGTTCTGTTTGTATGGACTCACAAGATGGTGCCCTTTGCACCTGCCCAGTAAGATTGGCTATTACATTGCACCACCCTGTGATAAGGCATTCAAATAGCTGAGAGCACTGACTGCTGTGTTCTGGTGGGGGGGCCAACCCCCTGTCAGAACACAATAGCACAGTAGGGAAGATTGCTGTACTAACACTGCGTGTGTTGGTACAGTAATCTGTCAGTTTTTTTTTTTTAGTTCCGCCAGTACCAGGCTTTAGACTGGACAATAACCAACCTCACTGGGCAATGTTCATAAAAAATGGAAGAAGGCAAAACTGAAATCAAGTTCAATTTTCAATAGGATCTGAGAAAATAGAATTACAATCGTGATTGCTTACTATGAGCAACACATAGTTTTTCCTTTTCCCACTCTTTATGAATTAAGCGCAATTTGTTTTATTTAAAAAGACATTTACTTAATACCTGCTGCTGAACCCCCCCCCCCCCCCCCCGAGAACTAAATACACGACCCTGCATCCCTGGAGGCTTCAGTAAGGGAGGAGGGGAGGAGATGTTTTCTCAGCTAAGCACACCCTCCTGTCTGCATGCCTGAGCCAAGGGAAGATGGATTCCAGGAGGGGAAATAGTAAGTAAATTCTACATAAATCATCTGCCTTTTGTCAAAAAGGCTGTAGCTAAAATACTAGGAGGGTGTTTTCCAAAGTGATTTCTCAACAAAATGAAGCATAAGGACATAGATGGATGGAAAATTTGCTTTAAATATTAAAAATGAATTTAAGTAGCATTCGGGTGTTCTGGTATTTTCTATACGTTCTGCTGGATGTTTGCCTGCCGAGCACACAGTCAATATGTTGTTAGTAGGGATGAGCTCCGTGTTCGTCTCGAACATACGTTCGACTCGAACATCGGCTGTTTACTCGTTCGGCGAAGATCGAACGATTTGGCCCGTTCGCGCCAAATTCGAGTGACGCGAACGGCCCACAATACACTGCGCCATCGCAGTGCAATCCCGGCGCTGTGATTGGCCAAGCATGCACTGTGACCCCGCATGCTTGGCCAATCACAGCGCCGGCAGCTAGGAGAGCCATAATTGGCCACAGGCACGTTGCCTGTGGCCAATTATAGCTCAGGGGGTTTAGCACACGCCCCACACTATAAAAGGCCGCCAGCGCGGCGGCCTTGTGTAGTGTGTTCCGGCGCAGGGAAAGAGAAGGATAGGCAGGGACAGTGTCATTGTGCTATTCTTTGCTAAACCTTGTGTGTAGGGAGAGAGAAGGATAGGCAGGGAGAGTGTCAGCGATATTCTTTGCTAAACCTTGTGTGCAGGGAGAGAGAAGGATAGGCAGGGAGAGTGTCAGTGTCATATTCTTTGCTAAACCTTGTGTGCAGGGAGAGAGGATAGGCAGGGAGAGTGTCAGTGTCATATTCTTTGCTAAACCTTGTGTGCAGGGAGAGAGGATAGGCAGGGAGAGTGTCAGTGTCATATTCTTTGCTAAACCTTGTGTGCAGGGAGAGAGAAGAAGGATAGGCAGGGGGCAGTGTCAGTGTCATTGTTGCTAAGCCTCCTGCACAGTATACACCTGAAGCTAGCCCTTATTGCTGTGTTTTCCTGGTGTGTTACACTAACATGCATTTGCAGCACTTACAGCGGGCGTAGTGTGCCTCCTGCACATTATAAACCTGAAACTAGCCCGTATTGCTGTGTTTTCCTGGTGTGTTACACTAACAGGCATTTGCAGCACTTACAGCGGGCGTAGTGTGCTTCCTGCTAAATATACACCTGAAGCTAGCCCTTATTGCTGTGTTTTCCTGGTGTGTTACACAAACAGGCATTTGCAGCACTTACAGCGGGCGTAGTGTGCTTCCTGCTAAATATACACCTGAAGCTAGCCCGTATTGCTGTGTTTTCCTGGTGTGTTACACTAACAGGCATTTGCAGCACTTACAGTGGGCGTAGTGTGCTTCCTGCTAAATATACACCTGAAGCTAGCCCGTATTGCTGTGTTTTCCTGGTGTGTTACACTAACAGGCATTTCCAGCACTTACAGCGGGCGTAGTGTGCCTCCAGCACATTATACACCTGAAGCTAGCCCGTATTGCTGTGTTTTTATGGTGTGTTACACTAACAGGCATTTGCAGCACTTACAGCGGGCGTAGTGTGCTTCCTGCTAAATATACACCTGAAGCTAGCCCTTATTTCTGTGTTTTCCTAGTGTGTTACACTAACAGGCATTTGCAGCACTTACAGCAGGTGTAGTGTGCCTCCTGCACATTATACACCTGAAGCTAGCCCTTATTGCTCTAGCTTTTTTTCTTTTGTGTTACACTAACAGGCATTTGCAGCTCTTACAGCGAGCGTAGTGTGCTTCCTTCAAAATAAACACCTGAAGCTAGCCCTTATTGCTGTTTTTTCCTGTTGTGTAACACTAACAGGCATTTGCAGCTCTTACAGCGAGCGTAGTGTGCTTCCTGCAAAATAAACACCTGAAGCTAGCCCTTATTGCTGTTTTTTCCTGTTGTGTAACACAGGCAGTCATCTGCAGCACTTACAGCAGGCGTTGTGTGCTTCCTGCAAAATATACACCTGAAGCTACCCCTTATTGCTGGTTTTCCCATCTCCCTGCAGGCCATTATTATGTCTGGAAGGCAAACAAGGAGAGGCAGACAGTCAGGAGCCAATAAAAGAGGGCAAGCAGGCTCTGTGTCTAGAGACAACAGTGCTGGTCATGGACGCGGTGCATCGTCATCAGCACGTGGCCATGGGACACGCATGTCCTTCTTTTCGGCAGCTGGACGTGTTGAGCATCATGCCGAAGACTTGGTAGAGTGGGTGACCAAGCCCTCCTCATCCTCCTCATCCTCTCTCACCCAGGCTCAGGGTACTGGCAAAGCAGCTGCCAAAGCGTCCTCTTCCCTGGTATCAATGTCATCATCAGTCACTCCTTCCCTAGACCCACCATGTCCTCCTGAGGAGTCCCCCGAACTGTTTGAGCACAGTGTTGGGTACATGCTCCAGGAGGATGCCCAGCGTTTTGAAGGGTCTGATGATGATACCCAGCTAGAGGAAGGCAGTAACGTGAGAGCAGAGAGAGGGGATGCTCAAGAAGGACACCAATCTGGCAGTCATGTTCCAGCAGCTGCAGCATATTGCCAGATTGGCTCCAGTGATGAGGAGGGAGGGGATGATGAGGTCACTGACTCCACGTGGGTGCCGAATAGGAGAGAGGAGGAGGATGAGGAGGAGGCACATCTCCAACGAGTCAGGATGCCCTCCGGGGGCCAGCGTAAGGGCAGCACACCGACTGAATCACACCGCAGAGCTCCGCCTGTGCAGGGCGCTGCCTCTGCCCGTTATTCAAAAAGTTCTTTGGTGTGGGCCTTTTTTGAGTCGAGTGCATCAGATCGTACAGCTGCTGTTTGCAACATATGTCTCAAGCGTATATCGCGTGGCCAAAACATCAGCCGCTTGGGCACCACATGCCTGACCAGACATATGTTGACCTGCCATGCAGCTCGTTGGCAAGCCTACCTTAAAGACCCACACCAAAGAACAAAGCGGACCTCTCCTTGCACCGCATCAGCTGGGATTTCCAACCCCACTATACCTTCAGTCCTCTCTGAAACCTGCACTGAGAGGAATGAAGGTGTAGAATTAGGTGTGTCACAGCCAAGTACTTGCGGGCACTCTGCTAGCAGTACACCGACGTCCGATTCTAGCAGGCAAATTTCCCTGCCCCAGCTGCTGGACCGTCGAAAGAAGTTCACTACCAGCCATCCACATGCCCAGCGGTTGAATGCTAGCTTGGCTAAATTGCTAGCGCTTCAACTGCTGCCTTTTCAGTTGGTAGACTCGGCCCCCTTCCGTGAGTTTGTGCAATGTGCGGTTCCTCAGTGGCAGGTTCCCAAACGCCACTTTTTCTCACGGAAGGCGATTCCGGCTCTCTACCGGCATGTGGAAGGCAATGTCCATGCCTCGCTGGACAGGGCGGTCAGCGGTAAGGTGCATATTACCGCTGACTCATGGTCCAGCAGGCATGGACAGGGACGTTACCTTTCTTTCACGGCCCATTGGGTCACTATTTTGGCAGCTGGGAAGGACGCAGGACAAGGTGCAGTAGTGTTGGAGGTTGTTCCGCCACCACGCCTCCAAAATGCTACTACTGGTTGTGACACACCTCTCTCCTCCACCCCCTCCTCTTCTTCTTCCTCCATGGCCTCTTCCTGTGCTTTGTCCTCGGAACCAGCGGTGCTCCATAGGCGTTCAAGGGGCTACGCAAGTACGCAGGAAAAAAGATGCCATGCCGTGCTTGAGCTGGTGTGTTTGGGGGACAGGAGCCACACTGGGGCAGAGGTTCTGTCTGCTCTGCAGGGGCAGGCCGAGAGGTGGTTGACGCCACGCCAGCTTAAGCCAGGAATGGTGGTTTGCGACAATGGCCCCAACCTCCTCTCCACCCTCAGACAGGGACAACTGACCCATGTGCCCTGTGTGACTCACGTCCTTAACCTGGTGGTGCAGCGGTTCTTGGGCAGGTACCCGGGCTTACAGGATGTCCTGAGGCAGGCCAGGAAAGTCTGTGTGCATTTCCGCAGATCTTATAATGCCAGTGCTCGCCTGGCTGAGCTGCAAAAGGAGTTGAACCTGCCCAAGAACCGCCTTATATGTGACATGCCCACAAGGTGGAACTCAACGTTGGCCATGCTGCAGAGGCTGCACACGCAGCAGAGGGCCATCAATGAGTACCTGTGCGACTACGGCACCAGGACAGGGTCAGGGGAGCTCGTTTTTTTTTCACCACGCCAGTGGAGCATGATCAGGGATGCATGCACTGTCCTGGCACCATTTGAGGAGGCCACGAGGATGGTGAGCAGTGACAGTGCATGCATCAGTGACACTGTACCTCTTGTCCACCTGTTGGAGCACACGCTGCGTGGAATAATGGACAGGGCACTTGAGGCAGAACAGAGGCAGGAAGAGGAGGACTTCCTTGCCTCTCAAGGCCCCCTTTACCCAGACAGTGTTCCTTCTGTCCCACCCATCGCACAGGAAGAGGACGAGGAGGAGGAGGATTGTGTCAGCATGAAGGTGGAGCCTGGCACTCAGCATCAACAGCAGCAGTCTTTTAGGGATGATTTACAGTCCCAAGAAACCCGTGGACTTGTACGTGGCTGGGAGGAGGTGGCTGCGGATCATGTCGTCCTTAGTGACCCAGAGGACTCCGGACCTAATGCCTCAGCTAACCTACGCTGCATGGCCTCCCTGATCCTGCAAAGTCTGCCGAAGGATCCTTGTATTCTTCGGATCAAGGAGAGGGACCATTACTGGCTGGCCACTCTCCTTGATCCACGGTACAAGGCTAAGGTTGCGGACCTTATCTTACCGTCGCAGAGGGAGCAGAGGATGAGACAACTCCGGGAGGCCTTGCAGAAAGGTCTGTGCAACGCGTTCCCAGAGACTGGGAGGTTACAAACTCCTGGTCTGGGACAACGAGTTGCTGAGGCTTTGGCCAGTCAAAGAAGGAGCGGTGGGGAAGGTGGCCGTCTGACCGATGCATTCAGACAATTCTTTAGTCCGCAGCCCCAAGGTATGATCTGTTCCAGCAACCATCGCCAGCGTCTGATATACATGGTGCAGGAATACCTAGGGGCAAGGTCAGATTTGGACACCATTCCCACCGAAAATCCTCTGGCTTACTGGGTCTTGAGGATGGATCACTGGCCAGAGCTTGCACAGTATGCAATTGAGCTACTGGCCTGTCCTGCATCCAGCGTTCTTTCGGAACGCACATTCAGTGCTGCTGGAGGATTTGTCACGGATCACAGGGTGCGCCTGTCCACCGATTCGGTTGATCGACTGACCTTCATAAAGATGAACCAGTCTTGGATCACCACCAGCTACCAAGCACATGAAGCTGATATAACAGAATAATTTATTTTCAAATGTCACATCCCTTCAAGACTGATGCTGATGCTGACTGAGTGACTGTCCTGTTATGTTGACTGACTATCCTCCTCCTCCTCAATGATCCGATTCATGATGATATCTTGGAAAAACATTTTTGTTTCTGGGTGCCGCCACCAGTGTTTAACAGGGGCATGTAATTACAATTTTTGATGCAATGCTTTGCAGCAGGGCTCATTCCTGCACTCCAACTAGAGTATCTGGGAGAGGTTGCAGTGTTGTGGCACCAGCACCAGTGCCTAAGGCCCAATTTTTCTGCCCCTGTTTAACAGGGGCGTGTAATCACAATTTTTGATGCAATACTTTGCAACAGGGCTCATTACTGTGCTCCAAGTACAGTATCTGTGAGGGGTTGCAGTGTTGTGGCACCAGTGGCTAAGGCCCAATTTTTCTGCCCCTGTTTACCAGGGGAGTGTAATTACAATTTTTGATGCAATACTTTGCAACAGGGCTCATTACTGTGCTCCAAGTACAGTATCTGTGAGGGGTTGCAGTGTTGTGGCACCAGTGGCTAAGGCCCAATTTTTCTGCCCCTGTTTAACAGGGGCGTGTAATTACAATTTTTTATGCAATACTTTGCAACAGAGCTCATTACTGTGCTCCAAGTACAGTATCTGTGAGGGGTTGCAATGTTGTGGCACCAGTGGCTAAGGTCCAATTTTTCAGCCCCTGTTCTACAGGGGCATGTAATTAAAATTATTGATCTAATAATTCACAGCAGGGCCCATTCCTGCGCCCACCAAGAGTAACTGTGAGGGCTTACAGTGTGGTGACAACACCACCACCACCACCACCAGCAAAGGCCCAATTTTTCAGCCCCTGTTCAACAGGGGCATGCAACTACAATTATTGATCTAATAATTCACAGCAGGGCCCATTCATGCGCCCACCAAGAGTAAATGTGAGGGCTTACAGTGTTGTGACAACACCACCAACACCACCACCAAAGGCCCAATTTTTCAGCCCCTGTTCAACAGGGGCATGCAATTACAATTCTTGATCTAATAGTTCACAGCAGGGCCCATTCATGCGCCCACCAAGAGTAACTGTGAGGGCTCACAGTGTTGTGGCACCAGCACCATCATCAAAGGCCCAATTTTTCCTACCACTGTTCAACAATGGCATGTAATTACAATTCCTGATATAATAGTTGACAGCAGGGCGTTCCAGCGCCCACCAAGAGTAATTGTGAGTGCTTACAGTGTTGTGCCAACACCAACACCTAAGGGGTCAATCTCTGCAGAGTATATACGGCAGGCCCATACTTTCAAACATCCAACTTACAAACGACTCCTACTTGCAAACGGAAGGAGACAACAGGAAGTGAGAGGAAATCTACCCCTAGGAAAAATTCTCTCCTTTAAGAGTTAATATGGGAAAAAGGTGTCTCCTCTCTACTGATGCTTTATCACCAATCCTTATTTCAATAAAAACCCCACTTTTCAAAAACAGTTGTCATTGGGATGGAAAGTGAGGTGAAATGTTCTGAACAGGGGCACAGACAGCAAAACAAATGTTACAGGGGTGATAACCCTTCCCTATGTTTTCCAAAAAGCTTAAAAATAGATTTTTTGGCTGGAGATACACTTAAACAATGTACATGTTCAAAATTACAAACAGATTCTACTTATGAACAAACCTACAGTATATAGGGCCTTTTTTATTTTGTGTGCGGGGTTCCCCTTAATATCCATACAAGACCCAAATGGGCTGGTAATGGGCTGGGGTGTGGGGGGGTGATGGGGTAGCCATGCCATTTTTCTCAAAGCCGCAAGCAGTTTTAAATGGTTTTTTTTCCTTTAGAAATGTCATTTTGTGCAGGGACAGTTCTAAACACGGGAAACACATGCCACTTCACAGGCATACTTTAGACACCCCCCAGGTACGATATTGAAAGGAATATTTGACTTTTTTTTTCACTTTATGCATCATTAAAATGACTGCTCCCGAAAACGGCAGTTTTTAAAACTTTTTTTTGCATTGATACATGTTCCCTGGGGCAGAACCCGGGTCCCCAAACCCCTTTTTAGGACAATAGCATGCATATTAGCCGTTATAATTAGCACTTTAGATTTCGAACGCTCGCGTCCATTGTATTTAATAGGGTTCTAAAGTTCGCGCAAACTTTCGGTCCGTTCGACCAGAACCTGCGAACGGACCGAACCCGGGGGTGTTCGGCTCATCCCTAGTTGTTAGCTAAACAAAGAAAAATTGCCGGAAATACAAAAAAAAAAAACAGGCCACATGCCCTCAACATGTGGGGGTGAGGGCTTTGGAGCAGGGTCCACCAGGTGATGTCCATTATCTATACAAAGTATATATATATATATATATGATTCTGCATTACCGTCAGCAGAAGCCGATCTGCGGGTGCCGGGCACTTGATGTCCTCCGGTACCCCCCGATCGTCGGTAAACAACACATGACGGTGATCTGCCTATGTTAACAAGACAGATCGCCAGTCTGACACGGAGGAAAGAATGGATTCTGCATTCCTGCAAAGCAGGGACTAGAATCCATCTCTTCCCCTAGTAAAAGCAGCACATGCAGTACACATAAACACTGGCTAGGCACACAGTTAACCCTTTGATGTCCCTAGATGTTTAACTCCTTCCCAGACAGTGTCATTAGTACAGTGTCAGTGCATATTTTTAGCACTGATTACTGTATTAGTGTCACTGTGGTTCCCCCAATGTGTTAAGTGTCAGTTAGTGTCTGATTGTCCGCCGCGATAATGCAGTCCTGCTACAAGTCACTGATTGCCACCGTTACTAGTATGAAAAAAGATAAATAAAATCTCCATAAATATATCCTATAGTTTGTAGATGCTATAACATTTGCACAAACCAATCAATATACGCTTATTAGGATTTTTCCACCAAAAACATGTAGCAGAGTACATATTGGTCTGAATTTATGAAGAAATTTTAATTTTTCAATTCTTTTATTGGATTTTTTTTTTTAAGGAAAAAGTAAAAAAATAAAAAAAATTATTTTCAAAATTGTAGGTCTTTCTTTGTTTATAGTGATCAAATACCACCAAAAGAAAGCTCTATTTGTGGGGGGGGGGGGGGTGGGGGGAAATAACATTAATTTTATTTGGGTACAGCATTGCATGCCAGTGAATTTGTCAGCTAAAGTAACACAGTGCCTTATCGCGAAAAGTGTCGTGGTCATGAAGGGGGGGGGGGTAAATATTCCGTAGATCAAGTGGTTAAAAACGTAAGCTTCAATTGTTTTTTTATTGCTACGGTTACATTTTGAGACATTTTTAAAGCTACAACATTAAAGAGGGTAGTTACTATGGTCACAAAAGAATTATGTCAGAATATATCATATTAGCAGAGAAGAGGAAGACTGTCCAAAGATTTACAAGGGCAGTTGTAGTAAGTTCATCTTCAAACAGCATAACCTTCACAAGTTACAATGAAAAAAGGGAAAGAGGTAGAAGATAAAGACATTGGTGTGTTCGCTCCTTTTTTAGTCTGAAAGCCATTGACTGGGACAGAATCTTTACAAAAGTTTCACAGTGCTCCAAAAGGACTTTGAAAAATGACTGACTCAATTTGAGAGCAGGGTGCAGCTCAGAGTCAGAAGAGAAAATGGGTAGAATAATTGACTGCCACAATACTGTATATGGCAGACATGGGAGTAAGTAACACATGTGCAAGTCACAAGCAAGTCTCAAGTCTTAACCTTCAAGTCTCAAGCAAGTCCCAAGTTACTGTGGCGAAAATATATACTATATGGATGTATTCAGATAACTTAACCAGCTACACAACTAGCTCCTGACAACTAGTCAGGAAAGTGTAGCACAAGTAAGGCCCCTTTCACACATGCGGACCATTCGTTTCATCAGTTCAGTCACATTTTTTCAAAGAAAAAATGGATAAAGTTTACTTCAGTTTGTCATCCGTTTTTCATCAGTTTTTTACATCCAATCAGCTTAGAGTCCTTAACCGGTTCCCGACCATCTCACACAGATATACTGCGGCAGAATGGCCCTCCTGGGTGAAATCCCGTACGGGTATGTTCTTTCCTTTTTCGGACACCAGAGGGCGCGCACCCGCTGCACGGTGGGAGACCCAATGCGCGTGGCTGGCAGGCACGATCCCCGCTGGCCACGCGCGATCACGTGCACGAGCGCTAGCACAGGGATTTGTGTGTGTAAACATATTTGTGGGTGTAAACACACAAATCCCTGTGCGGTCAGGGAAAAGGAGCCATATCGTTTGTTCCTATTAATTAGGAAAAACGATATATGTCTCCTCTCCTAGTCAATCCACACAATTAACCCCTTGATAGCCCCCTAGTGTTAACCCCTTCCCTGCCAGTGACATTTACACAGGAATCAGTGCATTTTTATAGCACTGATCGCTGTATAAATGCCAATGGTCCCAAAAAAGTGTCAAAAGTCTCCGATCTGTCCGTCGCAATACCGTTAAAAAACGCAGATCACTGTCATAACTAGTAAAAAATAAAATAATAAAAATGCCATAAATCTTTCCCATAGTTTGTAGACACTATAACTTTTGCGCAAACCAATCAATATAAGCTTATTGCGATTTTTTTTACCAAAAATATGTAGAAGAATTGGCCTAAACTGATGAAGAAATTCGTTTTTTTGTTTTTATAAATTGGGGATATTTATTATAGCAAAATGAAAGTAAAAAATATTGTGTTTTTTTTTTAAATTGTTAATCTTTTTTTGTTTATAGTGCAAAAAATCTGTAAACACTATAACTTTTGCGCAAACCAATCAATATAAGCTTATTGCGATTTTTTTTACCAAAAATATGTAGAAGAATATATATTGGCCTAAACTGATGAAGAAATTTGTTTTTTGTTTTTATAAATTGGGGATATTTATTATAGCAAAATTAAAGTAAAAAATATGGTGTTTTTTTCAAAATTGTTACTCTTTTTTTGTTTATAGTGCAAAAAATCTAAACCGCAGAGGTGATCAAATGCCACTAAAAGAAATCTCTATTTGTGGGAAAAGAAGGACACAAATTTTGTTTGGGTACAGCGTCGAATGACCGCGCAATTGTCAGTTAAAGCGACGGCAGTGCCAAATTGTAAAAAGTGCTTTGGTCAGAAAGGGGGTAAAATCTTCTGGGGCTGAAGTGGTTAACCACTTGAGTCCCAGAGCCATTTTTCATGCAAAAACTGACTGTTTGTCCATTTACATCTTTTTTTCTTCCGATCCGTTTTTTTTTAACAGACGAAAAATAGGGCTTTGTCCTTTTCCAAAAAAACGGATGTTGACGGAAGCAGATGTAAACGGATGATTATCCATTTACATGTGTTGTGATCTCTCTCAATAAAGAAACCTTTGGACGGTGATTGTTGATCCATGGTGTGCTGGCGAACATGTACAACTGCTTGATGTTTCCAGGACCCAGCTGGTAATCACTGCAGCACCCACCATTATATGAGCCTTATTTGCCAGGAACGTATGCAATAGGAATATTGACAAGATTGTTATAAAAAGGTTCTACAACTGTAGTCAATACAAACACGAAATACAGTAAGGAATTTGTTAACCACTTGCCGACTGTGTACTGTAGTGTGGGCCGACTGCACGGAATCACATACAGTATATACATGATTCTTTATTTCTGGGTAGGCAATGCGTGTGTGCACGCCCGCTTGCCCCGCTGTGCTGTCACTGGCTCCAACACATGTTGATCAGTGGCCAACGATTCATGGCCGGGGTCCACCGATCGGTGGGGCGGAAGACAGGAGAGAGATCTGTGTTATTAAACAACACACATCTCTCTACTGACAGTGGGAATGTGCCCGGTATTTGTCTCCCTGTAAAGCAGGAAATAAAAACCATTCTAATCCCTTAGACCCATTTCCCACTTCCATTTCCCACTGAGGGCGATTTCCATCGCTCGTTTTATCAGCACTTGACCGATGTTTAAGCGACGCTTTTTGGCTGCTAGTGGGATGCATTTAACCCCAAAAAAGGGGTTAAAAACTCCAATTTTTTGGCCCTTTTTAAAGCGCCTCTAAGGCGCTTTGAAAGCGCTGCCCATTCATTCCAATGGGCAGGGGCATTTTGAAATCACTCCCAACCCGCTCCAAAGATGCTGCTTGCAGGACTTTTTTTCCCGTCCCTCAAGAGCACCACCCCAGTGTGAAAAGGCACACTGGAATGAATAAGAGGCCGTTTTCAGGCGGTTAGCAGAGGCTATTTCTAGCGCTAAAGCGCCTGAAATTTGCCCCAGTGTGAAAGGGGTCTTAGTAAAAGCACTACACATTACACATTACTAGGCACACAATTAACCTTTTTATGCCCCAAATGTTACCCCTTCCTAGCCAGTGTCATTAGTAAAGTGACAGTGCATATTATTAGTACTGATCACTATTAGTGTGACTGGAGATGTCCCACTCAGTGTCAGATTGCCCGCCGCACTATAACAGTCCCACTATAAATCACTTATCGCTAGGGATGAGCTCGATGTTCGCCTGTTCGCTGAATAGCGAACAATTTGAGGTGTTCGCGGCAAATTCGAAAGCCACGGAACACCCTTTAAAAGTCTATGGGAGAAATCAAAAGTGCTCATTTTAAAGGCTTATATGCATGGTATTGTCATATAAAGTGTTTGGGGACCTGGGTCCTGCCCCAGGGGACATGTATCAATGCAAAAAAAAAGTTTTAAAAACGTAAGTTTTTCCGGGAGCAATGATTTTAATAAGTGAAACAATAAAAGTGAAATATTCCTCTAAATTTCATACCTGGGGGGTGTCTATAGTATGCCTGTAAAGTGGCGCATTTTTCCCGTGTTTAGAACAGTCCCTCCACAAAATTACATTTCTAAAGGAAAAAAAGTCATGGCTATAATGAATTGTCGGGTCCCGGCAATACAGATAAAAGTCATTGAAAAAAAACCTTTGGGTCTGGTATGTATATTAAGGGGAACCCCGAACCAAAATTAAAAAAAAAAATTGCGTCGGGGTCTCCCCAAATTCCATACCAGGCCCTTCAGGTCTGGTATGGATATTAAGAGGAACCCTGCACCAAATTTTAAAAAAATGGCGTAGGGGTCTCCCTCAGAATCCATACCAGACCCTTCAGGCGTGGGGTTCCCCCAAAAAATCCATAACAGACCCTAATCCAAGCACGCAACCTGGCAGGCCGCAGGAAAAAAGGGGGTGATGAGAGAGCGCCCCCTCCTGAACCATACCAGGCCACATGCCCTCAACATGGGGATGATGTCTCCATGTTGATGGGGACAAGGGCCTCATCCCCACAACCCTTGCCCGGTGGTTGTGGGGGTATGCGGGAGGAGAGCTTATCAGAATCTGGAAGCCCCCTTTAACAAATTGGACCCCCAGATTCCAGCAATTTAAATCCATTCTCGAACGTAAGATATGGAGAAAAAAATACTTTTAAAGGGTGCTCCGCGGCTTTCGAATTTGCAGCGAACACCCCAATTTGTTCGCTCTTCGGCGAACAGGCGAACATCGAGCTCATCCCTAGCGATAAGTGATTTATAGTGGCAGGACCCAGGTCCACCAAACACTTTTTATGACAATCAACTTGCATATTAACCTTTAAAATTAGCACTTTTGATTTTTCACGTTCGTGTCCCATAGACTTTAACAGTGTTCCCGTGTTCGAACAAATTTTTTGCCTGTTCGCATGTTCTGCTGCGAATTGAACCGGGGGGGGGTGTTCGGCTCATCCCTACTTATCGCTGCCATTACTAGTAGAAAAAATAAAATAAAATCCAGTATATATACACCAGCATTTGTTCAATAATTTCCCTTTGGGATTAATAAAGTATTCTTATTCTGATTGTAGATGCTATAATTTTCATGCAAACCAATTAATTTACACTTATTGGGAGTTTTTTTACCAAAGACATAGCAGAATAAATTTTGGCTTAAATTTATGAAAAAAAAAATTGTTTGTTTTTTATTGGACATAAAGTAAAAAATATTGGGTTTTTTTTTTCAAAAATTTGCTCTTTTTTCGTTTATAGCAGAAAAAAAAAAACAGCTCTATTTGTGTGAACAAATGATATACATTTAAATTGCCTACAGAGTTGCATGACCGCACAATTGTAAGTTAAGTTACCGCAGTGCCAAACAGCAAACAATGGCCTGGTCATGAAGGGGGTAACATTTTCTGGAGAGCAAAATAAACTGTTAGGAGGAGGTTTACAGATACATTTAATACACAGATATTGGTTAATTACAGGTTAATAGCTTTATAACAGGTTAACTAAAAAAGTAATTTTGCAGCTATATTTTCCAAACTGTTAAATATGCATATTAACTAATGCTGTTTAAAAGATCTGTAACTGTACCTTCAAGCTAAATAATTGTGCATAAGGGAAATCCTGTGCTTTCAAAGCCTTGCAATGGTTTTGTTAATTAGTTAAAAAGAACTCTACATTAGATGTGGCAGTAACTCATGTGGAAGAAACAAGTTTGTCTTCAGCCAAGAGGACTTTACTCACTGGGGTTGATTTACTAAAGGCAAATAGACTGTGCACTGTAAGGGAATTTGCTCCAGAGCTTAGTAAATGAGGTGATGCTTCAGGCTAGGTTCACACTAGAACACGCAGCGGCTCACAGCAGGAGTCCGGTGCGTCTCCATTCAATGTTTCAGGTCCGATTTCAGCCCAAAATTTGGGCTCAATTTGGACCTGAAACAGGCCAAAAGATGCACAGGTCTCCTGTGCAATTCGCATCAGAGCCGCAGCGGAGATGTATGAACCGGCTCCATAGAGAGACGGTCACAATTTTCTGCTATTTTCTGCTATGCGAATTGGATGCGGAGAAACCCACATCCAATTCACAAAGGTGTGAACCCAGCCTTACTTTGCAAAGAATACCTAATCACATGTAAGGAAAACAAAAAAGGAGCATTTCTGCTTGCACCTGATTGGATGATGAAAGTTAGCGGAGCTCCCCCTCATTTACTTACAGGGTGCAATTGCTCTTGCAAAGTGCACAGTCTATTTGCTTTTAGTAAATCAACCCCGTTGTGTGCAATAATCAATCTAATCAAGTGAATAGTACTAATTATTTACACATTCCATCATCACACAAGCCACTTTTTGGTGCTCCACAATCTCTACAATGGGACAAAAATGGCAAAAAAGAAACTGACCGGGTTGTAATTCTCCCCTACTTCATCCAAAATAAAAGAAAATATTTTGCCTTTAGTTCCACTTTAAGTTTTACAGTTATGTGGCAATGCAATAACTGTGCCTGCCTATTTTTTCAGTTGTTTTAATATAAAAAGCAGACCAAATACAAAAGCTGCTGGTGATGCTGTACCTAACTGAACCTGTTCCCAGGACTACGCATTCTAAAGTATTTACACATTCTGAGCAAGCAAAATAGGCTTTTTAAAGCACACCCTCAATTCATCTCTGTATCTGTAAGCATAAGAGAAATTCATTTTCAAAGTTTACTAAAATCTTAACTTTTTTTTCTATGAGAATAGAATCTTGGCAGCTTGACAGCTCCCCAATGTTAATACCCAGTGGTGTTTCCAGGCTGTTAGAAACCCACCAAAACCAAGAATCTGTTGTGATCTTTGAGAATCTTTGAAAATGAATAACTTCACATTAAAAGCAAATAGAGATTTCAGGGATGGCGTGTTTTAAAGCTTTTTTTATTTCTTGTTTAGAATATGTAAATAATTGATTGTCTATAGTCTGGGCACAGGTAAACTGAAAACTATATTTTTTTGTCTCTGCAAATCCAGTGTGTTTTTGCATGCGTTTTTTGCATTTTCTTTTCTGCATTAATGTGCAGCAGCAGCAGGGGACTTGACTCCAAGACAGGGGTTTTCCACCGATCTGCTGGCCATTTAGGTTTGTCTCCATCCCCTGCTAAGCACTATTGTTCCCCCCCCCCCCATTGAATACTGCTGTTGGTCCCACTGGGCACTGTTATGCCGTGTACACACGACCGTTTTTAATGTCATTGAAAAAAACTGCATTTTTCTCAACGTGATTCTTCTCAAGCCTGCCTTGCTTACACACTATCGTGGAAAAAAATGCTTGAGTGAAGCGCGGTGACGTACAACACGTACGAAATCACTATAAAGCGGAAGTTCCATTCGGATGGCGCCACCCTTCATGTTAGTAAAGTTTGTTGAGCGACGATTCGCGCTTTAAAGCCTCGTACTTTTCAGTCTGTTACAGCGTGACGAATGTGCTATCTCCATTACGAACGCTAGTTTTACCAGAACGAGCGCTCCTGTCTCATACTTGATTCTGAGCATGCGCATTTTTTTTCATGTCGTTAAAGCCCACACACGGCCGTTTTTTATGACAAGAAAAACGACGATGTAAAAAACTACGTGAAAAATTAGAGCATGTTCCAATTTTTTCATGGCCGTTTTTCACGTCGTGAAAAATGCTCTGAAGCCCACACACGATCATTTTTAATGTCCATTTTAAAAAAAAATTCTCGCCATTAAAAACAGTCGTGTGTACACAGCATAATTCTTCTTGCTAAGCCCTGTTGTTCCCCTACACCCCACTGACACAAATGCATTTTTGCTTTCCACTAACCATTATGCCAAGGCATTCTAATACCAGGCATATTTTTCTTCCCACTCACAGCCGAATCTAGGCATTTTTTTCCTCCCATCACACCAGGCATTTTTCCTTCACCTGACGACTAACACTGGGGTTGATTTACTAAAACTAGAGAGTGCAAAATCTGATGCAGCTCAGCATAGAAACCAATCAGCTTCCAGGTTTTATTGCCAAAGCCTAGTTGAACAAGCTGAAGTTAGAAGCCGATTGGCTACCATGCACAGCTGCACAGTTTTAGTAAATCAACCCCACAGTGTACTTGTTATTCCCACTGACCCCAGAGCATTTCCATATTCCCAGGAACAGATTCTAGGGTATGGGGCACAGGGCATAGGGCCCTTCATCACCACACTGACTACAGGACTTTGTTCTCCACTACTCATACTGGGGTATTTTTCCTTCCCCTGACCAGCACTCTTGACACTTTTGTACATTGCATTGTACTGACTGATACACTTGTTGTGCTGTGTAGTATGTTAGGCGTAGGGGTCATAGTAGAGATCATAGGCCTGAGCCCTGCACTCTCTGACATAGTCCTAGCCAAGCCTAGCCTGTTTTTTTTTTCTCAACAGTTAGCTGTATCTGTGTATTCAGCAAGTGATGAAGTTCTTTTTGTAGTACCCGTTTGTGATCGGTGCAATGGGGTTGGATAGCACAGCCCCTCTACTGCTGTCAAGCCACAATGCTCTGAAGTTATCTACTGCTGTGGATCAGGAGCTCTACCTTAGTTCCATAACAACAATTCCCATTCATGAAGGGGTAGAGGGCATGCGAGCACTCATCTCCAATTCCTACTGATGCAGTGGACTTTCGGCTACAAAGAGCATCTGCTTAACTGAGAAGTCTGGATTGGAGCAGGAGACTGTACTCCCCAATGCACTCTTCTGAATGGAAACAAGTCACTGGGACAGTTGTATTGTGCTTATGATAAGGAAAATAAAATAAGAGAGAATGCTGTATTATACAGTGTTCACATTTTGCATTGTTGAGTTATGTGTAACAAACTTAGTTACTGACAGGTGAACTTACTCAATGAGGGGCATGGGCACTGAGATCAATAATAGGAATGCCCAGCTGAACTAAACTGTCTGGGTTCAGTTCACAGGGTATTTGTTGAATCCACTGTAAAGTTTGATCCTAAACCTAAATCTGAACCCCATTGAAGTAGAAAGGGTGGGGTAATCTTCAAAATCAGTTTTGGTCATTTTCAAGGTTAATAGGCAAGGGATTGCCAAGCAGAGGGCATGAGGAGTGGAGTACTAGCAGGAGGGACATGTGCCAATACTTAAAAGCAAAAAAAAAAAGAATATGGTACAATGGGGAGAGGATACTCTTTTTATTGTGACTTTAAGGACAACAAAGAAAAAACACCATCCCTTTAAATTCCATGCTTAGGGGATGCCTTAAGCTGTATGTGGTGTTGTAAAAGAGTACAATTCTCACAGAGAGCATGAGAATTCTGGCATCACATCTTTTGTACGAATAATAAAATGTGTTACTGTTACACTATTGCTTGGCTCATATACAGCAACAGCACCCTAATCTGGTTCATTACAACTTGTGAAAATGTCTTTTGAGGTATTTTGGATGTGACCCCTGATTTTTTTATCCAGCAATAATAGGCCTGAATTGACTGGAGAAAATAGCAGCCACGACAGATGTAAAAGCTATAGGACAGTTTACTAAACTATAACTATAAAACCCCCCCCAAAAAAAAAAAAAGAAGTAAAATCTGCAACTTTTTACATATTGCCCAGAGGCACAATAGTTTAATAGTATAGTTTGTTAGCTCCTTATTTTCCCTAGTACTACACTGCTGTATTATAAGTTTAAAGCGGAGTTCCACCCAAAAGTGGAACTTCCGCTTAAACCACTCCTCTCCCCCTTACATGCCACATTTGGCATGTCATTTTTTTTGGGGGGGGGGAGTGGGGGCTTCAGTAGGAGTGGGACTTCCAGTCCCACTTCCTCCTTCCGCCCAGGGACCGCTTAGGCGACTCGTCATATCGCCTTTTGGCGGCCCCTCCCTGTAGGCGATCACCTGGGACACGTGACAGGTCCCAGGAGATTGCCTGTCCACTGAGATTGCGCAGCGCCGCTCACGCATACGCAGTGAGTGCCCGGCCAAAAAGCCGAAAGCTGTCATGGCTGGGTGCCCACAGTTTGAATGGAGGCGCCGGCGGAGAGGGGGGGGGAGCGAAGCTCCATTCTGCCGCGTCGCTGGACAGTGGAACAGGTAAGTGTCTGTTTATTAAAAGCCAGTAGCTACACTTTTTGTAGCTGCTGACTTTTAATAAAAACTTAAAAAAAAAGGCTGGAACTCCCCTTTAATGAAATGTCAAAACAAATGGATGCTGAAAAAGCTTTCGATAGGGTGAACTGGGGTTTTATGAGTGAAGTCTTGAGAGGGGTGGGTCTGGGTGACTGCATGATGGGATGGGTAATGGCCCTTTATGCGAACCCAAGGGCAAGGGTTAAAGTAAATGGTACAGTATCAGATTATCTTGACATACAAAATGGGACAAGACAGGGGTGCCCACTTTCACCATTAATATTTGCTATAATATTAGAACCATTTCTTTGCAAGATCAGAAGCAATGGGGAGATATCAGGGACAAGCATCGGGGATGTGGAACACAAAGTATCGGCTTATGCTGACGACTTATTATTCTATCTTTCAACACCACAGACATCCTTAACAGCTCTTATGCAGGAAGTGGACAGATATGGGTATCTATCTAACTTTAAAATTAATTTTGGAAAATCAATACTTTTACCCAGCCATGTACCTCAAGAGACGGCAAAGATGCTGAGGAGGGCGTACCCCTTTGTATGGAAGAAGGAATCCTTGTTCTATTTGGGGGTACATATCACTGCAGATCAAAAAACATTATATGATCTTAATTATGCATCCCTAATGTCGAGGATAGTGGGAGACTTAAAGAAATGGACAGGACAATACCTAACATGGTTCAGAAGAGTAAGTGCCATTAAAATGTGTATACTGCCTAGAATTATCTATATATTACATACAGTCCCGATTAAATTACCAGAAACCTTTTCTAAACAAATACGGAAGGCTTTTGTAGCATTCGTGTGGAATGACAAACGACCAAGGTTGGCATATGACATCCTGTGCAGAAGTAAGGCAGAGGGAGGAATGGGGTTGCCAAACATATCAGTGTATTATAAGGCAATGTCGCTGGTTCGAATTTTGAACTGGTGCCATGACTCCTCAAATAAAATGTGGGTCCCACTAGAAAAAACAATAGCAGGGAGGAATCTTGCAGGGGCCCCTTGGATCCCGAGTATGTCAAGAGGACTCTCGAAATGGACATCTCCCCTGACTTGGAACTCCTTGTCAATATGGGATAAATTGAATAAAACAGGAGAGTATTCCCCCCGGGTATCCCCCCTGGCTCCACTGGAGGGATTCCCATGGTTCCCCCCAGGGGAGGGGGGGATTCCTGGGGGCATGGGGTCGGGATGGAGATACCACGTGTGGTAAATTCGCCCCGCGGGGAACCTTAGCAACCTATTCGGAGCTGGTTACGGCCCTGGGGAATATACCCATATCAGGTTGGAGATACTATAAAATGACAGGCTTCTTTAATATGATGAAACCTCCACTGAGATCATTAAACTCAATTGCCGTGTTTGAGGGCCAGTGTGTGCGTTTGAGGGACGCTAGGCATCTGTTATCTCAGATGTATAGACTGATACTAGGAGCCCAAAAGAGTACAGTCCCATACTTTATCAGGGAATGGGAAAGAGAATTAAATAAAGAACTGTCAGAGGAACAAATTAAAAAATTGATCAAATCAACTTATTCTACATCTATAAGCTCGTATGTTCAGGAAATGGCTTATAAATTCCTGACAAGGTGGTATAGGACACCAGTAAGATTAACTCAGATGTACCCAGCAGCAGATGCCCGGTGTTGGAGAGGATGTGAGCAGAGGGGTACATTTCTCCACCTGTGGTGGGAATGCCCCAGGATTAAAACATTTTGGGTATCAATCGCACCGTGGATTGAGAGGTTGACCCCTAGACCTATGAAGTTTACGCCCCTATGCTTCCTATTCCATGGAACACCCGGCTCCATTAAAGCCTACAGGAAGAGTATCACACCACACTTATTGAACGCAGCTAAATTATTAATCCCCAGATTTTGGAAACAGACCGCCTGTCCAACATTAGAGGATTGGAAAAAGGAGGTTAACCGGATAATGGAAGCCGAAAGGTGGACTCAAATAGTGAATGACAGAAAAGGGGAATTTGAGAAGATTTGGGCAGGCTGGATACAGTGTGTACCTGAGATGGGCTGAGGATAAGAGACATGGAGTGGGAAAGCAGGGGGCATAGTAGATCCATAAGGACCCCCAGTATAATTGCCTATGGGTTTAGCTATAGAAGTATAAAGAGCCGAACTACGAACCTTGACCAGGAATGACAGAATTTTCTTCTTAATTTATTTTTTAATGACATTTATTTTATTTATTTTTTAAAGTTTGTTCGTTTTTACTTAAGTTGGGGAACTAGGCCATGGGGGCCGCTACACACAAGTACGGGTAACTAATACTTAACCACGAGGCACAGATGGATGTGTATGTGTATGTATATGTGTGTGTGTGTGTGTGTGTAAGTATATATATATATATATATATATATATATACACACATATACATATACATATATATATATATATATGTATACATATTTTTTTTTTCTTCTTTTCTTTTCACCACTCAAAAAGAGTAGTCACTATGGCCATTAGTGGCCTCTTTGGAAGTAGGAGGGGGCACTGTTTAAGTGACAAAGGACACAGTAGGAGAACCCATGACTTAAGTAGAAGGAATGGAGTGAGTGGGGACAAAGCAGACTTACTCCACCGCAGCCAGGGATGGTGTGGAGGGAGGGGGGAGAGGGAATTGCCTTGGTTTTTTTTTTTTGGGTTTGTTTTTTTGTTTGTTTTTTTTTGGGGGGGGGGGGTAGTATAATTGATAATGACAATTTTTGTACTTAGTTCTTTCTTTCAATGTTCATTCTATGTTGTATGTAAATGTACAATGCTGCATGGTAATGTTGAAGTTTCTAATAAAATAACAATTTTGATTATAAAAAAGAAGAAAAAAAGAAAAAAAATAATAAAAAAATGTCAAAACAAATGCTGCTTTGTTGGCCAACAAAGCAGCATTTTCTTCTTCCTACTCCAGGGAACATAGCAGCCAATTTTTTTTAGTTCATGTTATTTGCACTGTAACCCCTCCTATAAATATAATGAAAGTCTCTTTTTCTTCTTCTCAGGGGCACATAGCAGCCATTTTTCTGGGTCTGCAAATGCACCCTTTTCCCTAACCCCTTGGCGCCGGCCGCATGCAAATATGCAGATTCTTGGCGCCTGATCCTTGGCGCTGAGGGGCCGCATATTTGCGTGAATTGCTGGGCCAAGGGTGCACATGGTGCGTGGTCCTGACACAAGGCCTAACCGAAAGCTCCCGATCGTTTCTTGCGATTGGGAGTTTTCGGATCACGTTACTGCTGTGAAAGTCAATCATGGCGGTCACTTGCTCTTAAGCCCTGCTCCCACCTCCCAGCGTCATAAACCCCTTACAGGGCCGGGCGTTAAGAGGTTAAGGGTGCAAAGCTGCTATTTTTTGCCCTACTAATTAACCTCTTCCCTCTTTTTAATGTGTTGCTTATGTTCCCCTTTCCTCCTCCTCATGGATGCAGAGTAGCCACTTTTTTTTTACTGTGCTGCTCATGTGTCTTTTTTTCTACTCTCTTACAAGGGTGCAGAAAAGCAACTTTTTCTAGCTGTGTTGTACATGCATTCTTTCTCCCCCTCTCCTGCTCAAAAGTGTAGAGCAGCCACTTACCTTTCTTGTGCTACTCATGTGCCCTTTTCCTTCTTTCAGGTACTCAGTTTTCATTACTTTTCCCAGAAAGTCATACTTATTATAAATCTGTGGGATCTAATGCTAAGAATGAGCCCTAAATTACCCATTTTAGGGATGTGTTGCAAAAAAACAATTTTCTGCATTTCCTAATGGTGGTTCGATCCTCTGCACTGTAGGCATAGCTTCAGGGGGAAATCCTGGGATACAGGTTGGCTGCTCTTCCATAACAAGACTTTGGTGATGGACACTTGTTAATGACACAGGGAAAGATACTCTTTGTTTGCAACACATCAATGTATACTCATGGCTTGATCCTTTGCAAGTGGAACACGAGCAGGAACAGATTTGGGCATTCACCCAATACATCCTGGCTTCAACAATCCCTGTGCATGGTGTCTCTCTCCACAGCAGTTTCAGCCTGAAGATTTGAGAGATAATAGGTCACCAGCTCAGACACTGACCTTGCAGAGCTGTTTATGGATACAGTAAGTTTTTACATGTTTCTTTGATGTAAATTAGCCTTTATTTTGCCTTAACTGTATCCCTGGGCTTTTCTGACAATGTCTAGTTTGTACTTTAATTATAGTTATAGCAGCCCCAGCCACTGTTAGAAGGCCTAGGAGTGGTGAAGGGAGATTGTTGAGGCAACTAAAACATGTAAAAGCAGCCTGCGTGTATAATACAAATCCTGTACTGCATCATCAACCCTGATCCTGAGCTATCATTAGTCTTATATCTCCCTTGTTGTTCTCCATCTGTGAATAGTTGTAGTGCCTCCAGAGCTTCTGATCATCCTGGCCTTCCCTCTTATAGTGACCCTGAATGTCTAACACAGTCCTCCTGTGGTGGAAAAATCCCAGAATGTCTCTTCAGCTAAAAACTAATAACACATTTGAGGTTTGTAAGTTTGACATAGTTTGTATGAATGTTATAAAGCAACTGTGCACAAGAGAACTAACAATTATAAATTATAAAATATAACGCTTAAATAATATACTTTTACTGTACAGGGATGAGCCAAACACCCCCCTGTTCAGTTCGCACCAGAACCTGCGAACAGACAGAATGTTCGTGTGAACTTTAGAACCCTATTAAATACAATGGACTCGAACGTTCAAAATCTAAAGTGCTAATTATAAAGGCTTATGTGCAAGTTATTGTCCTAAAAAGTGTTTGGGGACCCGGGTCCTGCCCCAGGGGACATGTATCAATGCAAAAAAAAGTTTTAAAAACAGACGTTTTTTCAGGAGCAGTGATTTTAATAATGCTTAAAATGAAAAAATAAAAGTGAAATTTTCCTTTAAATTTTGTACCTGGGGGGTGTGTATAATATGCATGTAAAGTGGCGCATGTTTCCCGTGCTTAGAACTGTCCCTGCATAAAATGTCATTTTTGAAGGAAAAAAAGTAATTTAAAACTCACTCGCGGCTATTAATGAATTGTCGGCTCCCGGCAATACATACAAAAGTCATTGATAAAAAAAAAAAAAAAAAGTGTGGGGGTCCCCCAGAATTCAATTACCAGGCCCTTCAGGTCTGGTATAGATATTAAGGGGAACCCCGCCGTAAATTTAAAGAAAAAAAATGCGTGCGGTTCCCCCAAATATCAAAAACCAGGCCCTTCAGATCTGGCATGGATTTTAAGGGGAACTCCACCCCAAATTTTAAAAAAAATGGCGTGGAGTCCCCCCAAAAATCCATAACAGACCCTTATCCGAGCACGCAACCTGGCAGGCCGCAGGAAAAGAGGGGGGACGAGAGAGCGCCCCCCCCCTCCTGAACCGTACCAGGCCACATGCCCTCAACATGGGGAGGATGTCCCCATGTTGATGGGGACAAGGGCCTCATCCCCACAACCCTTGCCCGGTGCTTCTAAAGTTCCCCATCAGGTCCGCTCAGCCAATGACTCGGTGTAAGGCTGAGGACCTGATGCGGAACATGAGAAGGGGCGGGTCTATACATGTATTACACAGTGAGGGAAGTTCCCCATCAGGTCCGCCCCCTCGGTATGTCAGACCCCGCCTACATCATTGGCCCTTACACCGAGTCATTGGCTGAGTGGACCTGATGGGGAACTTTAGAAGGGGTGGGTCTATACATGTAATAGACTGCGGAGGAAGTTCCCCATCAGGTCCGCTCAGGCTCAGCCAATGACGGACAGCACTGGACATCGGATCGCCGCGGGACACTGGATTTCACCGCTGGAATGTTTTTTTTTTTTCTTTGTTTTTTTGTTTTTTTTAATAAAGGACTTTTCCAAGGTGTGTGTGTTTTTTTTTTACATTTTTTGACACTTTCTTCGTGAAATGGTAGGGGTACAATGTACCCCTTACCAATTCACATAGGGGGGGCGGGATCTGGGGGTCCCCTTTGTTAAAGGGGTCTTCCAGATTCCGATAAGCCCCCCGCCCGCAGACCCCCACAACCACCGGGCAAGGGTTGTGGGGATGAGGCCCTTGTCCCCATCAACATGGGGACATCCTCCCCATGTTGAGGGCATGTGGCCTGGTACGGTTCAGGAGGGGGGGTGCTCTCTCGTCCCCCCCCTCTTTTCCTGCGGCCTGCCAGGTTGCGTGCTCGGATAAGGGTCTGGTATGGATTTTTGGGGGGACTCTACGCCATTTTTTTTTCATTTGGGGTGGAGTTCCCCTTAAAATCCATGCCAGATCTGAAGGGCCTGGTATGGATATTTGGGGGAACCGCACGCATTTTTTTTTTAATTTGCGGCGGGGTTCCCCTTAATATCTATACCAGACTTGAAGGGCCTGGTAATTGAATTCTGGGGGACCCCCACGCTTTTTTTTTATTTTTATCAATGACTTTTGTATGTATTGCCGGGAGCCGACAATTCATTAATAGCCGCGAGTAATGCCGCGTACACACGGACGTTTTTCCCGTCGAAAAAAACAACATTTTTCCCATTCGACGAGAAAAACGATAGTCTGTGGGCTTTCTGTCGTTTTTTTTGACGAGAAAAACGGCATTAAAAAGGACGAGAAAAATTAGAACATGTTCTAATTTTTCTCGTCGTTTTTTTCGACATGTTTTCCGCGGCAGTGTTTCTCATAGGGAAACACTGCCGCGGAGCCCACAGACGGTCGTTTTTCTCGTCAAGAGAAAAAATGACGTGAAAAACGACCGTGTGTGGGGAACAAGCTGTTCCCCCGTTTTAAATTACATTATTCACGGCGGTTTTTTAACCGCCGTGAATAATGATCGTGTGTACGCGGCATGAGTTTTAAATGACTTTTTTCCCCTTCAAAAATGACATTTTATGCAGGGACAGTTCTAAGCACGGGAAACATGCGCCACTTTACATGCATATCATACACACCCCCTAGGTACGAAATTTAAAGGAATATTTCACTTTTATTGTTTCACTTTAAGCATTATTAAAATCACTGCTCCCGAAAAAACGTACGTTTTTAAAACTTTTTTTTGCATTGATACATGTCCCCTGGGGCAGGACCCGTGTCCCCAAACACTTTTTATGACAATAACTTGCATATAAGCCTTTATAATTAGCACTTTAGATTTCTCCCATAGACTTTTCGAATTTGCCGGGAACACCCCAATTTGTTCGCTGTTCGGCGAACGGGCAAACAGGCAATGTTCGAGTCGAACATGAGTTCGACTCGAACTCGAAGCTCATCCCTATTACTGTATTTAATTGTACTGACTACTAAAAACCAGTTTTCAGCTCTTGTTGGCTGAGGTGGTAAAAGGGCTTAGAATTTAAACCATGCGCCGAAAAAGATCAATTGATGCTGAAAAATGCTGGTGAGCTATTGAGTAAACATAAAGTTAAAGAGGTTGTAAACTTCCATTAAAAAAAAACCTGCAAGACAAAAGCATATTGAGCTAGTATGCATCGCATACTAGCTCGTTATGAAATACTTACCTCAGAACAATGCCCTGGATCAGTGGCGGCACACCGCTCACACGGCTGACATGTTTCCCAGAGTTACTTCTAGGTTTGCGGGCTCCGGCACTGTTTTTGGCCGGAGCCATGATTACGTCACTCCCTCGCGGGTGCTGCCGGTCACGGCATGGGCTCTGAAGCAATGGCACGAGTGGGCCGTTCCTTCAGTGTGCATGCACCGATGATGTTGGCGGCAGCGTATATAGTAAATATCTCCTAAACAGTGCAAGTTTAGGAGATATTTACAGTACCTACAGGTAAGCCTTATTATAGGCTTACCTGTAGGTACAATTAAAGAGGAAGACTTTACTTCCTCTTTAATCCCTGTACTGCTTCTGTTTGGCAAGTTCATACCCACCCTGGATTTAAGCATATCTTATGTAAACACATTTGCACTATTTCCCCAATTAACACTGACAGGTTTCCCAAAGAAAGGTAAGAAAAAGCCCACCAGGGAGAGAAAAATAGACTCCCCCAGGATAAAGACGCCACAGGTGGACCATGCCGCTTGTATACAGTAAATGCTTTTAATAGTACAAAATATGGAAAGTTGACAAAATTAATTAATGCTCAAAAAATATCTTTCACCAACACCAGAAGTATAATTAAAAATGATAACGTTATCATTAAAACACAGTCAGCTCAATGGGAATGCATGCATGCACGTGGTGCTAATAGGGTGACCATCTGGAAAGAATCCAGGTACTTACCCTGATGGCAATAGGGTCAGCCAATAGGGTTTGACCTGTTTCAAGGGAACATAAACTATGCAGAAAATGTGGCTAGGCGATCTGACTAAGGACTATGGAAGTAGTGATAACCATGGAGGTAAAGAAAGTTATTCCAGCCAGTAAGTGGATATATGAAACAGTCATAAGCAGGTATATCACACATAGGAAATCTGTCCTCATATAAAGCAGCAAAATAGCAGGCAATACATGCAAAGCACAGCATATATAAAGCAGCAGGATTTCAGTAGATGAAGCAGGTCCATGCAAAATAACAGGCAGCTGTATTCAATAAAGCACAGCATAAATTGAAACTAAGAAAAAAGCATAGGTTTGATGTTGTTGCTTGGACCAAAGGTCAACCAGCCTGGTTGTAGAAGGGAATCAGCCTATACATCAGAAGCTCTCCTCTCCAGAGTCATAGGAAGTATGCAGGACAGGCAGTATAGCCATAGATAGCATGTGTACCCCATGCAGGGATTGCAGTTCCTGTTTTTCCTTACTGTGGGAGGGGTATAGGTACCCTTAGTAAGTCCTCCAGGCCGGGATCAGCCGAGATATTGATCCAGAATCAGGACCAGATATGGAGCTGGAAAGTCCGCTGGTATTCCCGCTGCTGCGTATCAGGAGGCTGCTTAGGGGCTGCTTAGAGAGACAGTAATCCAGTTAGGTCCATCAGAAACGCAGAGCACATGCATCCATACAGCGTGACTGTGAGTGACGATAGGTCGTCACTACAACATGTGACCCGACATGTTTCAGCCAATGAGAGTGGCTTTCATCAAGGGATGGGGGAGGGACATAGGACAGGCCTTTATATACAATGATAAATCAGCCTGTGAGTGGCATCAGCCTTGTACTGCAAAAAGAGACCACTAGATGTCAATTCCTAACAGGTTGTAATAGAGAACCCCATTCACCAGCCGCAGAGAGTGGCCATAAACAGAGTTTTAAAGAGATAGTAATACTAATGAAAAACTAAATAAATTAAAACAGTCAATCAGTAAATATCACCAGCATTGATCAATATATTCTCTCTCTGTGCACACAATGATGAGTCGCTAACAGTGAGCACAGACCAGTTGCTGTGGTCCAGTGGAAATAATAAATATCTCAATCAAGTTCATTAAGTAATTAATTAATTAATACAGCCTGAATGCCGCAGTTCATAGAAAACATGCAATAATGCCGGTACATCAGTATGACTAAAGTAAGATACTGAAAATTGAGATAGCCAGGGAGTGCTTTAAATTAAGCAGTCCCAGGTGGACATTGGGCCTGACTGGAGTCACAGCAGTCAAAAATACAAAATGGCGTCATATCAAAATAGGGCTCACTGTGGATGAACACAAATATGTGCACAAACAGAGGTCATAAATGAAAATTGGCAATGGCGTAGGGTAAAAGTTGATAAAAAACGAATGGAGCAATATCTATCATGTACGTAGATATGTGTGTATGATACTAAGAATACACATAAGAGAACACATATATCAGGGTCATAGAGTCTAAACCTGGATGAAGTGGAGGTTATAAATAAACATCCCTCAGAGGAGGATTTTAAATACAATGGACCTGTGTGTATATATATATATATATATGTATATATATATATATATATATATATATATAGTTACCTGTATAGTTCCCCATTTAAGTAATTACGTATAAGTATGTATAGATATACCCCTACATAACGCATGCATAGTAAAGTATATGAAAATGTAGAGACCATGCTGGGATAAGTAGAGATCAAAGTCTGGGCCTGTGCCAGACCCAGAACCCATGGGCTGACATAGGAACTGAATTAATTGCATTGGTAGTATTGATAAAAGTGATAAAATATTAAACAACATATCTAATAGAGGATATATATTATCTAGTTTGAAATGGCTGGAAGCTACATTCTACGTTTAGGCTAAGCGGTGGCCATAGTACCGAGTCTGAAGATCCACATTTTTTCTCTCTGAAGGAGGACTGTGTCAAGTCCCCTCTTCTGGCTGATAAGTCCAGGGTGTATATTCCCTTGACCCTCAGGCCTGACACCTTGCTTTCATGAAAATCAGCAAAGTGCAGGGCTATCGGGGACATTTCCTCTCTAGATTTGTTTTTCAAAGTCTGAAGTTGGCCTACGTCTTTTACACATTTTGCTGAAATTTTTATACTTCGGAGATGTTCACCGATGCGGATGCGCAACTGTCTTTTTGTCTTGACAATATAGTACTTATGGCAAGGACATTCCAGCATGTAGATTACCCTGCTGGTGGCACGGTTAATGAATTTATTAATAGAGAACCGAGTGTTGCCATCCGCACTGGCGAAGTCCGCTGTTTTCTCAACATGACTGCAGATCTGTCAGTGACCGCAAGCGTACATCCCTTTTAAAGGGGGAAGGTCGATCAGCCAGCTAGTGGTCCGCTCCCTGGTATGTTCTGAGTGGACCAGTGTGTTTCTCAAATTTCATGCTCTTTTGGCCACCATCTGTGGGGAAGGTCCCACAATCTTGTGGATTAAGGGAGACCTAGTAAGTATCCCCCAGTGTTTTTCCAAAACAGACCTGACATCATTCCATTGTGTCCCATAAGTGGTAATCAGGCGTGGAAAATAGTTTTTAGCTTTGTCTTTATCCTTTATGGCTTTTTTAGATTGATTAAGGAGAAGATCACTCCTATTAGTTTTCCAGGCCTTTTGGCGTGCTCTATCGAGCACCTTCTGGGAGTAACCCCGTAAACGCAGGAACTGGCCCACAGGAATGCCTCTAATCAAATGATCAGGGTGATGGCTGGAGGCCTGAAGAAGGGTGTTAGCAGCCGTGGGTTTCCTGTATGTGCACGTAGTTACACGGCTGTCAACAATTGAAACATTAAGATCAAGGAAGGGGATAGACAAAAGGTCAGCAATATAGGTAAGCCTGATATTTCTGTCGTTAGCATTGAGCTGACAGAGGAATTGATGCAGCTGCTCCATGTCGCCCTGCCAGATGAGGAGGACATCATCGATGTACCTCAGCCAGGTAAGTACATGGCTGAGGTACATCGGCATAGGACGAACCACTTCCAGCTCCCACAGGCCAAGGTGAAGGCAGGCATAAGAGGGTGCCCAAGGTGCACCCATTGCGGTGCCTCTAATCTGTTGATAATAGTGTTCCAGAAACTGGAAGTAGTTGTTAGATAAAGCCAGTTCCAGGAGTTCCAAAATGAACTCATTCTGAGCTCCAAATTGTGAATATCGCTGGTCCAGGAAGAACGAAACTGCCCTGAGGCCCCACTCATGGGGTATCGACGTGTAAAGTGATTCCACGTCGATCCTGACGAGTAGGGCCCCAGGGGAAACCTCCAAGTCCTGTAGTTTTACTAAGACATCTCTAATATCCCTCACATAGGAAGGTAGCTGGACAACTAACATTTTTATGAAGCTGTCTACATATCTGCCCACTCGTTCTAGTGGGCCATTAATAGCCGACATGATGGGTCTGCCGGGAGGGTCAACTAGGGACTTATGAAGCTTAGGGATCACATAGAAAATGAGATTATTGTACTCCCCCACTTTCAAATAGTCCCGTTCCCTTGGATTGAGCAAATTGGCCTCAAAAGCCAAGGAAATAGATTCATTGATACTGACAACAAGGGTAGGAAAAGGGTTAAAGGGCAGTTTGCGGTAAGTGGAAAAATCACTAAGCGACCTCCCGCTTGTAGAGGTCATCTGACAGTAATACCACGTTGCCCCCCTTGTCACTGCCCTGGTGGGCTTTTTCTTATCTGTTGTTTTAGCCACAGAGACCGCACCTCGATGGGTGAGTCCGCCCTTAATGCCACACTGTGCGTTTGACATATAAACAGCACAGTGTTTCCTTATTTAGTGAGAAGAGGACCCAATCCTTTTTTCCCAAAGAAAGGTCTCTGGGGCGTGAATGGGGGAATGCATAAAATTTTTGCTATGATTGATTTTAAGTTTTTAGCCCTGTGTGGAAGATATTGGCAGTGTAATGGAAAAAATTAACAGTGACATTTAAAAAAAGTTATATGTTTCACTCAAGCCTCTAAATCAAAGTATTTGCCCAGTGTTGAACTCTAAAGTACTGCACAGTGGATCAATAAAATCAAAATGTGGATGTTTTATTGGTAGTCAGTAAAAGAGACAAATAAAGGACTGAAAATGTCAACAGTGGTGGAAGCTGCTGTAAAGCAGTAAAAGTAAGAGTCATTTGAATAAAATGGAACCTTTCCATTCAAACTAGTCCATTGCCTTGTGGCAAAAATAACAAAATTAAAAAAAGAATCCTATTCTTGACTGACAGAGGTGATGGTTTTGACTACAAGGAATACCAACCGGTAGATGAGAGTAGAGAGGAATAATGGTAGAAAATAAAATTTCTGAAGTTCAGGTTCTCACAGAACAAAAATATGGTCGGCCCTCTGCATTATATGCACATTGAAGAAGGTGTGAGCCCTTAAAATGGCTGAGGCACAGAGTCTAAGTACACACACCAGATTACTCCACAAGGAGTGATGGACTTTACTGTTGGGTGTACAAGATTGTGGCCTTTAAACACACTTGTTAAAATGGCAGCTGATCAGGAATAGAACCAGAGAGTAAAACACAATCGACAGGCATTTTCAGAGACAGGGACAGGCAAAAGGTCAAGACAGGTAGTGAACAAGCATAGTCAGGCAGAAGCTAGAGTCGGTAAACAGAGAGAACGAATCACAGGAAATAAAATGGACAGTGTTCCAGTGATGCCTGTACCTCCCAATCCTGGAATAGAGCATGTTGTGGTATAGAAGGGGATACCAATTGCGAACAGAACCACAAGTAACAGATCTGTTTTATTGCTGATCTTTGACACAAATTAGGTCTTAATAAGGCCCGATTCACACCTATGCATTTTTAGTGCTTTTTGCAGATTTGCACTACAGTCCATTTAACATGGTTTCCTATGAAACACGTTCTGTAGAGCAAATCTGAAAAATGCAAAAAAGCACTAAAAATGCATAGGTTTGAATCAGGCCTAAAATTAGTAAGAGACCATTGGTCTTTTATGGTTGAATATATTTGTATTAACAATTGTAGCGGGGTATTCCCCTATATTGGGAAGAAACTACATTACCCATAACCCCATTCTTGTGATGTTCCACCGCAGAGACTCATGGGAGGGGTTATAAAAGGAGGAGGCGAGGCCGGGCTCGGCCTCTTTGGGGACACGAGACTTCACAGACGGATCCTCCTGTGCGGATGTGTCGGAGGGGCAAGGCCTGAAGCCTGAGGCCTTGCTCTGCACCAAAGAGCCTTCCACCCTCCCCTCTGCGAGCCTGGGTGGCATCTGACTTTGTGAGCTACAGCCTTGTTGGATCGGGGGGGCCCGATCGTTGGAGAGATCGAGTGTGTGTGTGACACGACCGGTGGAGGTTTCCCGGACTGGATCCGTAGTCCGGCGGGTGAGAGGGCGTAAGCCCAGCTAAGATACTGTTGCTGTATATAGGCCTATAGACTGCCGTGGCCTACAAGTTATTTTCATACCCCTTGGATTACAAAGTTATACTCTGTTTAAAGTGCACCACCATTACAGACCTGCCGGTGAAGAAAGAAGGACTAAGCTAAATATTAGAACCAGGCCTGGTGGGGATTCTAGCGTGTTTGATTACTGCGCCATAGGGCACTTAGTTAACGGTCGCCCGTATGGCGCACCTGTAGCGTGTGTTACTATATAGTGTGTTAGAGTGGCAGGACGCTGCCCTTAGGAGTGATTATCTAGAACTGTGATTATTGTTACCCCTTTATTCATATTGAGAATTAATGAGTAAAACACTTTATCTATTACAATTCATTACTGTGTCCTTGCTTAGTTATTCTATTGCATAGGACATATCATTGATTGTTAGTACTAGCTGTGCCAGAAGGGGGTAGAGCCTATTGCCGGGGGTTGGCGGAGCTGCACTCAGGGCCCAAATCTAATTCTGCGGCCTCCTTAGTTGGAGGTATCGCTACACGTGGGGGCTTGTCCGGGATCCTGATGCAGCAAGCGAACGCCAGAAGTGCCGGCATGGACCCCATGGATCCAAGAGCGGTAGAAGAGTGGTGCAAAGCCGCTAATACAGAGCCAAAACAGTCGATAGCCATTAGCCTTCCTGGCGAGAAATGGTCAAGTGAGACGGTAGAGGAACTGATGAGTTCAGTGTCCCCAGATCACACACCGTGGGTGATAGACATGAAGACAGACCCAAACATCTCATATCAATACGCATTAGTGGAATATTGGGACGGGATGCCAGAGGCCTGTAAGCACAAGTGTCTGCGGACGCCAGACAACAGAACATTTAGGCTGGCGCACGCAATAACTGTAGAAAGGGAACCATCCCCTACGGGATCGCCACAGGCTGCGGCCCGAACTACACCTGAAAGAGAAGACAGGGCAACACCTCCGGTGGCACCTGCATCGGCCACTGCTATATCACCAGAACTGATAAATGCAATAGGGGATTTGCTAGCCAAATGTCAGAAGACAAGTACGGTGCATGTGGAAACTAGCTACCGGAGACTAAAAATATTCTCAGGGAAGCTCCCTGTCCCGGCAGGGGAAGAAGATTTTGATACTTGGGTGGAACAGGCATTACAGGCAGTGGAGGCATGGGAGGTGCCGGAGGCACAGAAGAGGCAACGAGTGTTAGAAAGCCTTAAAGGTGCAGCAGCAGAAGCAGTGAAAAGTTTCCGGTTTGGGAATGCAGGGTGCACGGCGCAGGATTGTCTAGCTATGCTGCAGGAAGAGTTTGGTCAATTAGACAAGGTGACAGAGACGGTCTACCAGTTTGAACACACTTTCCAAAAAGCGGAGGAGAAACTTTCCGAGTATGTCAGAAGGCTAAACAGGCTGCTGTGCAAGATTGTGTTAAAGAAAGGGATGAAGCCCCAAGATGCCGATGCGGCAAGAATGAAGCAAGTCTTAAAGGGAGCGCTACGCTCCAATCCAGTCTGGCTGCACCTGAAAACCTTGGGAGGAGGAATGTTGCTGACTTATGCTGATTTAATAAAAATTATCAGAGATGAGGAGGCGCTGCAACAGGACCAGCAGAAGGATAAGACAAGTGTTGTACCCGCACAGGTGCTGGTCAATCCAGTAATGACCCCTGAAAGAGAGGCGGAGATAGACACTCTAAAAACTCAGATGTCCAAGGTGTTAGAGATATTGACCTCTCTGATAGCAAAAGACACAGAGTGTCCCAAGAAGAAGGAAAGTCCAAGGAAGGAATTGTTCCCGATTGCCTCAGCACCCGAACCTTTACAAGAATGGGGAGACATAGTCTGCTTCAACTGTGGGGGAGTTGGCCACATTGCAGCCACATGTTCTAGTCCGAAGAAGAAGAGACCAGACAACCGCAAGCCGGCGGGAAACTTCAGAGGGCCCCGGTGAAGGAGTCAACCGGGTGCCCACCATCTTCAGTAAACTCCAAGCTGGATGCGAAGAAAAACAAAAAGAGAGATAGAACACCAAAGAGGAAACGCAATACCCCTCAACAAAGCTATACTCCAAGAAGAAGGGGGGAGACCCCTCAGGAGAGGCACGGCACCCCCCAAAGGGGGTGCCCACCCAAGAAAAATAATAGTACACCTCAGCGGGTTCCTACACCCATTAAAAGGAGGGAAGTCAGTGCATACCAGGCTCAAGAAAGGTTCAAGTCCAAAGGGAATAGGACAAGAGAGAGTCCAAAGGGAAAAGGTCTGAAGAAGGCAGCTCCTGCCGGACCATATCCAGAGAAGCTGGTAGGCCCATCCCCTATAGTGCCCATTCAAGTGGAGGGAGTCTACACCAGGGGCCTCCTGGATACCGGGGCACAAGTGACCCTACTATACCGGGACTTCTACGACAGGCACCTGAGTCATCTGCCTATCCAGAAGATAGAGGAGCTGGAAATATGGGGAATTGGAACCCAGAGTTTCCCTTACGACGGCTACCTTCCCATCCAAATAACCTTTGACCCATCCGTGGCTGGGAAGGCCGAAGTGTTTGACACCCTGGCAGTTGTGTGTCCTAGGCCGCCTGGAGCCAACAAGAATTCCCTTATAATAGGGACGAACACGGACCTGGTTCGAAGACTCCTGACCCCTCTCGTGACAGAAGAAAGACAAGCAGCTACCAAGATCCATCCCATGCTGAAGACAGCCTACCAACGGCTGGTCCAAGAGCGGGAGACCCCTGGAGAGGAGATAGGGAAGGTGTGGAGACTTGGAAGAGAAGGGGTAGTGTTGCAGCCCGGTGAAGTAACCTGTCTCAGGGCCACTGTGAAGCTTACTTGGGAACAGCCTGGTCCCTTTGTCATGCTGGAGTCAGACCCAAGGGGTGAATCCTCAGGCCTGGAGGTGATACCGGAAGTGATTCCGCTGAAGGTCCTGAAGAAGGCCCATTATAGAGTTCCAGTGAGTGTTAGGAATACTACCAAAGACCCCATGGACATCCCAGCCAGAATGTTGCTAGGCCAGGTGAGCCCGGCGGCCCCTGTTACCCTGTCAGAAGTGAAGAGGACAGGTGAAGAAGGGGATGTTTGGGAGAAGCTGACCATGGAAAACCCGAATCTGTCCAGGGCTTGGAAAGAGAGAGCCAAGGCCCAGTTGAATAGATGGGAGAAGATCTTCTCTAGGGATGAGTTTGATGTGGGGTGTGCAAGGAGTGCCACCCATCGGATCCGCCTCCAGGAAGATAAGCCCTTCCGAGAGAGGGTCAGGCGGGTCCCGCTAGCAGATCTGGAGGATCTGAGGGAACAACTTGCAGAACTCAAGAGGACTGGTGTGATACGGGAGTCCAGAAGCCCCTATGCCTCCCCCATAGTGGTGGTCCGTAAGAAGAATGGATCATTGAGGCTCTGTATAGACTACAGGACTCTCAACAGGAGAACCATACCTGACCAATACACCACTCCGAGGATAGAGGATGCCCTACAGAGCTTGTCTGGAGCCAAATGGTTCAGCGTTATGGATCTCAAGAGTGGGTACTATCAGATTCCGATGCACCCAGCAGACAAGGAGAAGACAGCTTTCATAACCCCAGTGGGGTTCTTTGAATTCGACCGGATGCCCCAAGGTCTGTCTGGAGCCCCAGCTACTTTCCAACGTCTCATGGAGAAGACAGTAGGGGACATGAACTTGATCGAAGTCCTTGTATACCTAGACGATGTCATTGTCTTTGGGAGAACCTTGGAGGAACATGAAGAGAGGCTGGAGAAAGTGTTGAGAAGACTCAGTGAGGAAGGACTTAAGCTTTCGCCTGAGAAGTGTCGGTTCTACCAGTCTTCTGTGAACTATCTGGGGCACATAGTATCTGAAGAAGGGGTGGCCACAGACCCTGAGAAATTGGAGGCAGTTACCTCCTGGCCACAGCCCACCACAGTAACAGAACTCAGATCCTTCTTGGGCTTCTGCTCCTACTACAGGAGGTTTGTGGAGGGATTTGCCCGAATTGCTAGACCATTGAATGAGTTGCTCAAGACTGAAGGAGAGGAGGATGGATCGGGGCCCAGGAGGCCAGGAGAGTCCATCAGAGATCAGTGGAATCAGAAGTGTGAAGAGGCTTTCCAGGAATTGAAGAGGAGCCTGACCACTGCACCAGTCTTGGCCTATGCAGACCCAACCAAACCCTATGAACTGCACGTGGATGCTAGTCATGACGGTCTGGGAGGAGTACTTTACCAAGAACATGAGGGGCAATTGCGGCCTGTTGCCTATGTGAGTAGAAGCCTGACCCCCTCTGAGAAGAACTACCCCACTCACAAGCTGGAGTTCCTGGCCCTCAAGTGGGCGGTAGTAGACAAGCTCAAAGACTACCTGTATGGAGCAGAGTTCACTGTGAAGACCGACAACAACCCCCTTACCTACCTGTTCACCACGGCCAAGCTGGATGCCACTGGGCACAGGTGGCTGGCCGCACTGTCTGGATTCAACTTCAGCCTTAAGTATAGACCAGGAGTGGGGAATCGAGACGCAGACGCTCTGTCCAGAAGATCTCATTCCCCGACCATTGAAATAGAAGATTGGACCCAAGTGGCACCGGACGGGGTGCAGGCCCTTTGTCAAGGAGCTGCATTCCAAGCTCGAGGATGCTCCAGAGCAGAGGAAATAGGAGTTACCACGGTGGGAGTCCCCAAACACTACTGTGGAGTAGCTCAATTGGAAGAGGGCAACCTACCAAGATTGTCCAAGAAGGAATTGAGGTGTGACCAATTGGAAGACCCCATGGGGAGATTGGTCCTGGAGGCCTTGAAAAATCAGGATCCAAACATACTCATGCGTCAACCTTCAAAAGAAGCACGCCTACTGAGGAAGGAGTGGGATAGGTTGCAGTTACATCAGGGAGTGGTCTACCGAAGGGGCCCCTCTGATGACTCAGAAGATAAGTGGCAGATGTTCCTCCCAGAGAAACATCGGGAGACTGTTCTGATGGCCTTGCATGACAATCATGGCCACCTAGGGGCTAAAAGGACCTTTCAACTTGTCAGAAGTCGGTTCTATTGGCCCTGTATGAGGGCAGAGGTAGAGGAGTACTGCCACTCATGTGCGCGATGCATCCAGAGGAAGACTTTGCCCCATCAAGCTGCCCCAATGGGCCATCTACAGAGCAAAGGGCCCATGGACCTGGTGTGCATTGACTTCCTCTGCCTCGAACCCGACCTGTGTGGACTAGGAAATGTTCTGGTGATAACCGACCATTTCACCCGGTATGCCCAGGCCTTCCCCACCAAAGATCAGAAGGCCTCCACCGTGGCCAAGGTACTTATGGAGAAGTATTTTGTCCATTATGGGCTGCCACAGAGACTCCATTCAGATCAAGGGAGGGACTTCAAGAGTAAGCTGATCCGGAAGCTCTTGGATTCGTTGGGAATCAAGAAGACTCGAACTACACCTTACCATCCTCAGGGAGATGCTCAGCCGGAAAGGTTCAACCGAACCTTGCTCAACATGTTGGGGACTCTGGAAAGCGAGAAAAAGCAACATTGGAGCAAACGCATAGCAGCCATAGTACATGCTTACAACTGCACCATCAGTGATGCTACAGGCTATTCCCCATATTGACTCATGTTTGGGAGAGAAGCGAGACTACCAGTGGACCTGGCTTTTGGCACCTCACTGGACCATTCCTCAGTCACCTCTCACAAAGGATATGTGGACAGGCTCAGACACAGCCTGAAAGTAGCATATGAACAAGCTCAAGCGGCCTCAGATCAAAGGGGAGCTCGGAATAAAAAAAATTACGACTTGAAGGTCCGGATACAAGACCTACAGCCCGGGGATCGAGTACTGTTGCGCAATCTGGGAGTCCCCGGAAAGCACAAACTTGCAGACAGATGGAGATCTGAACCCTATGTCATCTGCAGGAAGTTGCCGGGCCTACCTGTCTACAAGGTGAAGCCAGAGGGAAAGGTAGGCCCACTGAAGACATGGCATCGAAACCACCTGCTCCCACTGGCGGAGGCAGTTAGAATACCCTCCGTGGGAGACTCCCCTGCACCGGCCTCTATCTTGGATACTCCTAGGCCGCACACTCGGTCACAGACCTCCCGAGCTGGAAATGGAGAAGCCTCCCAACTTAGTGGAGATGAAGAAGGAGAGCTTGATTGGCTGTGGTCTTCCCCAACTCCAGGAACTTCTATCATAGATCTTCCAGTCACCCAAGATACCACAGATGAAACACTGAACCCAGAGGCTACAGAATTCATCCCTTTCAGTCCTTCAGCAGATTACTGGGAAGATGCCCATGATAGTTGCTCCGAGGAAGAGGAGCCTGTGGCGCCAGAGCCAGAGATTCCAGGAGAGCAAAGAGCTCGAAGAGTCATTCGACCTCCTAAGAAGCTGACCTACCCCCAGATGGGGAACAGTTCGGAAGACTCTGTGGTCACTGCTAGGAGAAATGCTGAGATTCCGGATCCCTCCACTGTCCATTTGGTGGAGGGCAACCCCAGCTCACTCTCTGGCACAGTTAGGCAGGCCACCCATGATAATGTGACCTGTGGGCAAGGGAATTCAACCCCTCAGTTATGGTGGGAATCCCCTATCCCAACATCGTTTTCAGAATTGTCCAATGTTGTATATAGTTGTTGCTAAAATTTATCTTTGGGGACCAAAGAGTTTAAGTGGGGGGAGTGTGTAGCGGGGTATTCCCCTATATTGGGAAGAAACTACATTACCCATAACCCCATTCTTGTGATGTTCCACCGCAGAGACTCATGGGAGGGGATATAAAAGGAGGAGGCAAGGCCGGGCTCGGCCTCTTTGGGGACACGAGACTTCACAGACGGATCCTCCTGTGCGGATGTGTCGGAGGGGCAAGGCCTGAAGCCTGAGGCCTTGCTCTGCACCAAAGAGCCTTCCACCCTCTCCTCTGCGAGCCTGGGTGGCATCTGACTTTGTGAGCTACAGCCTTGTCGGATCGGGGGGGCCCGATCGTTGGAGAGATCGAGTGTGTGTGTGACACGACCGGTGGAGGTTTCCCGGACTGGATCCGTAGTCCGGCGGGTGAGAGGGCGTAAGCCCAGCTAAGATACTGTTGCTGTATATAGGCCTATAGACTGCCGTGGCCTACAAGTTATTTTCATACCCCTTGGATTACAAAGTTATACTCTGTTTAAAGTGCACCACCATTACAGACCTGCCGGTGAAGAAAGAAGGACTAAGCTAAATATTAGAACCAGGCCTGGTGGGGATTCTAGCGTGTTTGATTACTGCGCCATAGGGCACTTAGTTAACGGTCGCCCGTATGGCGCACCTGTAGCGTGTGTTACTATATAGTGTGTTAGAGTGGCAGGACGCTGCCCTTAGGAGTGATTATCTAGAACTGTGATTATTGTTACCCCTTTATTCATATTGAGAATTAATGAGTAAAACACTTTATCTATTACAATTCATTACTGTGTCCTTGCTTAGTTATTCTATTGCATAGGACATATCATTGATTGTTAGTACTAGCTGTGCCAGAAGGGGGTAGAGCCTATTGCCGGGGGTTGGCGGAGCTGCACTCAGGGCCCAAATCTAATTCTGCGGCCTCCTTAGTTGGAGGTATCGCTACACATTTTTTTTAGGTAAAACAGTAGGAAGTACAGAATAAAGAAGGAGAAGGGGGTGGGGGGGGGGTAACACTGGACATACATCATTGTGTTAATGTTACACATAGTTAGGTCATATAAATGCAATCATCATTACATGAGGGCTGCAGTCAATATCTCAAGAAAATAGTGTAGTCAGTTAATTGGAAACAAAAAAATGGTATATAACCTAGGCTTAGGAAGGGGGGGGGGTATGGGGGGAGTGGGGTGGGGGGGTATAGATATACAGTTAGTATGAATGTTATCTCTCATTCACAGTTCAGCTGAGGTTGGATGCTTAGAGGGCCGGTCACCGGGGTGTGGTCATCCATTCACCATTGGTCTTTTAATCACTTGCCGACCGGCTCACGAGGATATACGTCGGCACAATGGCACGGCTGGGCAGATTAACGTATATATACATTGCCCTTTAAGACGCGGCATTGTGTGCGTGCGCGCCGCAAGCTCCGTGAGTGTGACCGCGGGTCCCGCAGACTCGATGTCCGCGGGGATACCCGCGATTGTCTCACGGAGAGGAAGAGCGGGGAAATGCTAGTGACAAGGACACTGATCACAGCTCCCTATGATCGGCAGCGGTGATCAGTGTCATGTCACATATAGCCCACCCCCCCTACAGTTAGAACACATCCCTAGGACACACTTAACCCCTTCAGTGCCCCCTACTGGTTATCCCCTTCACTGCCAGTGTCATTTTTACAGTAATCAGTGCATTTTTATAGCACTGATCGCTGTAAAAATGACAATGGTCCCAAAATGGCATTAAAAGTGTCCGATGTGTCTGCCATAATGTCACAGTCACAATAAAAATCGCAGATCGCCGCCATTACTAGAAAAAAAATTATTAATAAATAAAACTATCCCCTATTTTGTAGACGCTATAACTTTTGCGCAAACCAATCAATAAACGCTTATTGCGATTTTTTTACCAAAAATATGTAGAAGAATACGTATCGGCCTAAACTGATATATATATATATATATATATATATATATATATTGGGGATATTTATTAAAGCAAAAATTAAATAATATTGCTTTTTTTCAAAATTGTCGCTCTTTTTTTGTTTATAGCGCAAAAAATAAAAACCGCAGAGGTGATAATATACCACCAAAAGAAAGTACTATTTGTGGGATAAAAAGGACGTCAATTTTGTTTGGGAGCCACGTCGCACGACCGAACAATTGTCAGTTAAATTGACGCAGTGCCGAATCGCAAAAAGTGCTCTGGTCTTTGGCCAGCCAAATGGTCCGGAGCTGAAGTGGTGAAACAAAAAATAACAGAGCTTTAATGGCATTGAGAGCCAAACGCTGGTCCAGACTCAACTTTCCCACCCTCCACAACAATTTTTTAAGGATTTCATTATTTTTATACTATTTACAGATTCAATGATTTTTTATTCTTTCTTTATTTTCTTTTTTTGTAAGGCTGCCCCTGCCCTGTTTAAGCAAACATGGTAGGCAGGGATGGCAAGGCTGTATGTGAAATACTTATGAGGAATTATATCTCCTGACTTATAGCCAGGACAGCCTTTTTCTGCTGCCACAGACTTGTATACCGATAGAATGACTTCACTAAATCTCTGCATTAGTAACAAAGACATTCCACTCAAACCAAATGGAATTCCAGATCTAAAGAGAAATAAAGAGGAAGTAAACTCTACCCCTCCAATACTGCTTTTTAAACAAGCCAGTAGGTAAAGGTACTCTAATACATTCTGCATTATATTTCAGCTCCAATCACATATTCCTTACTTTATAACAGCTGTTTTAAAGTTTGGTATTCCTGTGATAAGACAGGGCCATCTTCACTACTGTCTTCAGAGTCCTTAATGCAATTTACTTCCACCCTTTCAGCTGAAATCTCATGCATGGACATGGCGTGTATTAGTAGAAAATGAATGAGACTGTAGTCTTGCGATATCTCGGCGCAGTGCCTCAGGGAACTGATATGACAGACACGGTGTTCTAATGACACACTTCTTAATGGAGAAAGTGTGCCGTGAATCGGGGGGGGGGATGCGCATGCGCCGCTGATGACACTACAAAGAACAATACAGATTACAAGCCAATGGAGCAAGTACGGTGACATCTACATACAGTGACTATCAATGCTTTTAATGATGATTTATATGTGCAAAAGTTATGGGGGAGGGTTTACAACCACTTTAATGTGGATGCTAAATCAATGGGACTGATAAAAAATATTCTTGGGTGTACAGATCTGATGCACACAGACAGGGCAGTAAATGTACCCCAGCATTGCAATACAAATAACTGAAGCACAGTTTGTTAAAGGTAAACCCAACCCCCAAAATGTCATATAAGCTTTAACAGCTGATGATACTGATTTAACGGTCCTTGTTTGGGCACTTTATGTTATGGGGTGAAGATGCTTATTCCCTCTCTAACATAATCTCTTACCTGCAAATTACCCTATCACATGCAATTTCAAATCAAACAAAAAAGTGACTGTGCTGAAGCACATTTCCCAGGAATATTAGCCTGCTTCATAAAACCTTTCATAATGGGTCCAACTTTTATAAAACAGTGTGATTCCTTCTGGAATGCCTACTATTATTCCTGACCTGAGTTTGAGGATCACCTTCATTTCTACCATGTCATATACATGTTTGGTTAACGATCCAGACAGTATGGAAGGCATGTGAACGGAGTGTGGCGTTTAACAGCAGTTGTTCAATATAATCTTTGAGTTTGTTTGCCAAACACGAGAGTGAATGGCAACATCATCTGGTGAGCATGTTTCTTAAAGGGAGGTGATCTCCCATTCATCACTGGTGGAGGAATTGGTGTTATTATCATCATTGTTTTTGCACTCTTCAAAAAGGACTGCCTTTTTGTGTGGATGCACAAGACTTCACATTTATATTATATATATATATATATATAGAACATTACTTCATCGTATATCTATATTTGTAGTCAGAATCTTCATTGAGAGTGACAACCCCTAACTTATCAAGAATAGAGGTGTGCCATGGCCTAGCTGGTCAGTACACCTGAAAAGAGGGCATACCCTGAATGTATGAAAATTCATGAAGAATGAAAATTAAAATTGTTTGGGGGAACTGGGTGGGAACCAGGAAGCCGAGCGGATACTGGACCCGACAGGGGAGGAGGGCTATATAGCCCCAGACTCCTTCTACAAATCCGGCCAGCCTTCTAACTTGTAGTCAGAGTCTTCATTGAGAGTGATAACCCCTAACTTACCAATACCTGAGGTGTACCCTGGCCTGGCTGGTCAGTACACCTGAAAAGAGGGCAAAAGAAACACACAAAGTAGGTACGAAATTAAAAGCTTTAATAAAGGTTGGGTAACAATGATCAGTCTAGTAAAGAAGCGAATGCCCGGATGACTTCAGTATGGGGTTTTGGTATGTATCTGCTGTAACAGGAGGAACTCCAGCGCCCCATATACTTAGTGATGAAAGAAGGGACCCCCTTCTTGTAAGCTGCGGATGCTGCCCCGATCCTGAACGAATGTCCGGAAAACTGTTTTGGATTTAAATTAAATTTTGCGATTAAAATCCTGATATGAGAAACAAACTGTTTTGAGGTGAGAGGATACATGGGAAAAGGCAGCAAAGTGCTGTCCAGCAGAGCTGCTGTGAAGAGATTGGAGAGAGACTTAAGCACCTCAACCAGACACTAGTTGCTATTGGTACTGTAATACTTTACCACAAAGCCCTGGCCCATCTGTCTATTCTTATTATTAAATTGTAAAGCATAGTGATCGGTGAACCTAGTAAGACTGCCTTTAGCCATAAAAGGAGCATGGCGGCTAGCCTGAGATACTTCCCCGGGTCTGAGAAAGCCAAAAAAATTCAAGTATATAGCTGCCATGAGCACCAAACTGGGACCTACGCCAAAAGGGGAAGATGGTAAAATCTCTGAAATGCCACGGAAAATCTGGCCGGTAACTGGTAGTCGTGACAAATGTGACCGCCCCTGCGTCCCCTGAATACCCTTCAACATGGCCTTTAGAGGTTGAGCAGAAAAAATGGAGGGACTGTCAGGATTCTGCAGGGACATGAAATGCTGAACGCCTGACAGATACAGCTTGATGGTATTAGTGGATAACGCCAACTCGCTGTGGCAATATTCCATGAAAGCCATCACTGAATCATAGTCCTGATACAGGGGTAGCAGGGACAGCAATCTAGAAACAAAAGATCTACCCTGTGGCATGATTCAGCATCCCCAAGGGCGACTGTAAGTCTCTTGGTTGTGAACAAGCAAGCTGTCATGACTTTGCAGTAATACTTTCATGACCTGTCTGTCTCTTACCTGGTCTGTGTATCAGCCTTAGGGCTTGCTCTCTCACACCTGCATGGTTAAGTAATCTTCCCTCAGTGTGGCTCCACCCTAGCCTCAACAGGAACCACTATTTAACACTGTGTTCTCCAAGCCTGCCTTGCTGTGCAATATTGTGTGTTTGGTTTCCTTTTTCTTGCTTGCTGTGTGCTCTACGTTTGTCTCTGTTACCGATCTTGGCATGTTCCCGACCATCCCCGCCTGCTTGTGACCCTGACCTTTGGCTTGTTCTCCGTTTATCCTTGTCTGCTAGTCGCCCCGACCTGTAGCTTCCTCCTATAGCCTACCGTGAGCGTGAGCTGGGAGACCCTGGGGGTCGCGACCTGGAGTCAGCTGCAGCGCAGTCCATTCTCACCACTAGAGGCTCTGGTGAGCACCTGCTGGATCTTAGACTCCGCGCCCTGGGGAATCTTAGGTTCTAGCTCCCTGTGGGATCCGTGTTGGTGCCCCAGTGGACTTGCCCTCCTGTACCACCCAGGGTTCCATCCGCAGCAGTCAGCCGTAGGGTCCACTATCATAGCGGTGCACTACTGACCCCACCGGTGTGCATCTGTCACCTGGCCTCAGGTGACCTGACACAGGCTATCGCTTGTGAAACGTGTCTACCATTGCCTGCATCTGTCTTACCCTTTTGATAATAAAGATGACATCAAGATAATTTGGAGTTCCAGTGTGCGACCAATTTCTTGTTTTATTCGTCTTCCACATTGGTGAGCTGAGGTCCGCACCTGTGATCTACCTAGCACCTAATTCTGCCTGGAGTGGTGTGCTTCTCATTGTTCTTGATTGTAAGTCTCTATTGGAACATAAGGAAAAAAGGAAGCCCAAAGGGCTAACGTTGCGCTAGTGATAATGAATGACAGTGGTAGTGAAATAAACTAAAAGCAGCTGGCATAAATAGTCCTATACAATAAAGACTAAAAAAACAGAAAAAAATATAAGTAAAAAATGCAGCGCTAGAAAGTGAACATGGGACTAAGGAATTGACTCCAGTCCAAATGTGGCTTAGACAGGATGCTCTAGCCACCACAGTCTAAATCCACAGTGTAAATAAATATAGAAAAATACAATAAAGAAAAAAAAAACAACCACACCAAAATATACTAATGAATAAAATTGGTGAATGTAAAATGACACTAATTAGAAATTGAACAGCATATATAGTACAGAAGTGCACCAGCAAAGAACAAATTAATAAAAAATATATATATGTGAATATACTGATGAATGAAAGTCCAGAGCCAAATGTAGTGATAAAGAAAAAAAGCTTCTTCCAGATGAGAACTGTGCCTAATTGCAAAAATTGACACCCAAGTGACTGGTGGTCCTGCTTACCAGATGGCAGTGACTTTAACCACAGTCTCACCCAGCTCAGGGAATAGGGCCTCCCCACAGCCTAGCAGTATCCTGATTAGTGCCTCATCAGCCGATGTAAACTCAGAATGAAAAAAGAGAAAGAACCTCCATGGTGTAGTATATCAAATGAGATTTAATAAAAAGTAAGGATTGCACTTACAAAATCCAATAGATCAATCAGCGGTAAACAGCTTATAGACATAAGCGGCAATGCAGCGGTAAAACAAACGGTGTCTATTCAAATCTTCCCGGGTTTCTGTGTTCCGTGAGTCTTCCTCGTTTGTGTATGGAAGCGTAATGACGTCACCGGCTCCCTACGCGTTTCGTCACCAATGGACTTCAACTGGGGATTGGCCGAGGCGAACGTCATCACGCTAGAGATATAAATACCCGCCGGCGCCATTTTGGAAGATGGCAAGCATACGGCAAGTAATAGAGAAAGTAAGGGCAACCCGGAAATGCATTGAGTTTGGGTTAGCCACACACAGGAAGACGGAAGAAACCTTAACATAAAAAGCACAAGAGCCATCTTGTGGTATAAGGAGGAAAATACCCACCAGAGCACATAGCCAGGGAAGACTGAAAGCACCGCAAAAGATGTTATATATACATAAAAGTTAAAATATACATATAACGCTGGGCAGCCAAAACAATAATATAAGACATGTATGCTTAAAAATAAAAAAAATAAAAATAAAATTGGGATCAATAATAAAGATATCAAAAACAATAAATAAAAAAATCAAGAATTGTTAATAAAGCTGTTAATGTCCCAATCTACATTTAAACCAAAAGGTTTAAAAGATTTTAAAAGAAAAATCCATCTGGTTTCAGATCTGGAGATAGCTCTGACCATATTGGTACCTCTCCAGTGGGGACGGATGGAATCTATGGCCAAAAAGGTAGTACCCTTCAGCTGACGGTTATGGTATTTATCATAGTGCTTGGATAAATTATGCTTGGGGAAGCCTCTCAGAATATTCCCTACATGTTCATTTAGCCGTACATGAAGTTCACCAATATATTGTTTTGAGCACGGACATTGAATCATGTATACCACATATTTGGTGGAACAAATGAGTCAATGTCATATGTTTTATTAGTCACAGAAGATGTAAATTTAACACATTTACGGCCTATAGGGGAATTAACCTTGCAGATATTGCATTTACGGCAAGGGAAAAACCCTTTCATATCTTGAAAAAATGAGGACTTCTTAGGGGGGTCTATCACATTAGGAGCGATACTCAATCTAAGCGATGGTGCACCCCTATAAATCAATACTGGTTGTTCAGGGATGATGGATCCTAGGATCTTATCATTCTTCAATACATCCCAATGTTTCTTAAAAAAAATTTTGATAGAGAAGTGTTGATTGGAATATCTGGTGATCATTGACCACCCAAATTTTTCCAATGAGGACTCATCCTTAGTTTTAGGGACCAGTAGGGTGCTTCTATCCATAGCAGCTACATTTCTGATCGTATGATTAATCACAGAACATTGATACCTCTTATTCAGAAATCTTTGTTTTAAAATATCTGCCTGTACAAAAAATTCTGAGATGTTAGTACAATTACGCCTAATTCTCTGGAATTGTCCTTTAGGGACCGCTGTAAGCCATAATTTGTGGTGACAGCTGGTGGTAGGTATAAAGGAATTGCGGTCTGTCTCTTTAAAAAAAGTACTGGCGCTAATACGACCATCTTGAATGACAATATTTAAATCCAAAAAATTCACTTGCCTATCACTAGCTGTATATTGAAGAGATATACCCCTATCATTATTATTCAATTGGGAAAATAAATTTTCAAGAGACAGGATATCCCCCTCCCAAATAAGGATCACATCATCGATGTATCTTTTCCAGAGTAACAACTCCCTGGGGGGATTACTATCGATGACATCTGATTCCCAATGAGCCATAAAAAGGTTCGCCAGGCTGGGGGCAAATTTAGCCCCCATAGCAACACCTCTTTTTTGTAAATAAAAATCTCCACCAAACCAGAAATAATTATGGCTCGTTGCAAACCGTAATAGTTCCATAATAAAGTCTCTTTGTAAACATGAAAGAGAAGAGTCTTTTTGCAAGTAGAAATCCACTGCCTCAAAACCTTGTTGGTGAGGAATGATGGTATAAAGGGAGGCGACATTGGCCGTCGCTAAAACACACCCTTCTTTCCACTGGAAATCATTAAGTAAATTGAGCACCTGTGTGTTATCTCTTAAGTAGACTGGAGTGTTGACCACTAATGGTTGAAGAAAATGGTCAACATATTTACTGATTCTAGATGTAACCGAATCAATACCGCTGATGATGGGGCGGCCCGGGGGTTGTATAGAGTTCTTGTGTAATTTGGGCAAATAATATATAACAGGTACTCTGGGGATAATTGGGATGAGATGGGTCTTCTCTTTTTTATTAAGAATATCTCTCTCAAACCCATATTCTATCAAACTGGACAGTTCTTTTCTAAACTTAATGGTAGGGTTGGAGGCAAGGTGAGCGTATGTTGAGTCATCCGATAATAACCTAGTCATTTCTTCAACATATTGAGACTTATCTAACACTACTATGCCTCCACCCTTATCAGCCGGTCGTATTATGATGTCATTCCGTTCGCATATTTGTTGAATATGTTCTCGGTAGTCATCTTTAGTTTTCTTTTTTGGGATTTTCAATTCTAATAGGTCATGAAGAACTAGTTCCTTAAAAACTTGTATTGATGGAGCTACAAAACCTGGTGGGTTGAAGAGTGAAGCATTTCTTAACTCAGTATGGCGAATAAGAATGTCCCCAGGTTCATGAGATCCAGTAGGGGTCATACGATCTGCAAGTGAATGAATAGGTACCCTATGTACAACCTGACTGCGGTTGCCAATAGGGTTCAAGATAAATGTCTCTTGATATTCATCTTCCTAATAAACTTGTGGACATCAATGAATGTCTCAAATGTATTTAGGTTATGTGGAGGTGCAAATTTTAACCCCTGACTCAAAACTTTTTGTTCTCCTTCAGATAGTAAGGCTGTGCTCAGATTAAATATACCGCTTATTTCTAATTTTTCCTTTTTTTTGGCCCTGACTCGCCTCCCCCCTCTGGTGCCTCTCTGTCTTCGTGTCCCCGTTTGCCCCTGTTGTTGACCTTGGGAAAAAAACAATGGGAACTGTCCCCAAATTCCTGAGGGGATTCAGGATAATAATCCCTTTGGGGGACGGGAAAGTCGTTATGCTGATTAGGATGTTGTGTGATAACATAATTCTCTTCATATCTATCATCCCGGTAGTCCAAGAGAGGCGCAAACCGATTTTCTAAGGGTATGCTGGTCTGGGGAGTTTGATAGATAGGTCTAGAGTTATGATGCCGTATCACATCTCTAGGATCTCTCCTTTGATCATCAGGCCTGTGGTGTTTGGGTTTATGAGACCATGTATCCCTAGGGTCGTGCTCATATTGACTATATCCCTGAGAATGGGAATTGGGATGTCTGTAGTTCTTAGAATTATCCCTAGATTCCCACTGGCTGTAAGGATAACTATTTTCGAAATAGGGCCCTCTAGGGGGTAAATAACTATTTTGAGTATTATTAACATAGTTAGAACCCCTGGGATGTGTCTGTTGTGGCATACCCTTAGGTCGCGGATAGGTAGCAGAATTTTTTGGGGGCGAGGATAGCCCTGTTGAGGGTGAGGGTGGGAGGAGGGTTGGTGATGACCACCCTGATATCCGCCCTGGTTCGAAATGGGCAATAATTTCTTATTCCCTTTCTTAATAGAACCCTTATTCTGTATCTGGGGGGGTATATTTCTCCCAGGGGGGATAGGGAGTGGACCTACTGGTTGTTGAGTAGCAGGGTCCATATCCACTAAGTTTTCAGCTACACTCTCTAGTTTGGTCTGCCACTTAAAAACAACATTATTAGAGTAATCGGAAAAATCACGATTAAACTTTTTCTTTTTCTTGTTTTTCTGTTCAGACTCCTCCTTTTCCAAAAACTGTTTCAAAAGGTCGGATTTTTGTTTATAAATTTCCTGACCCTTGAAAGGTGTTAATTTTTCTTTAACCAAAGAGATCTCTTCGTTCAAAGTACGTAGCTTCATCTGTTTTTTACCCAAAAGAAACTGTAAAAACGTAACACCTATGTCGTTGAAATAAACGAACCAGCCTTCCAAATCGGTTTCCCCTTTTTGGGGGCTGACCTCCCATCTAAGGCTACGAGGTACCATATTTTTTGAAACATAATGTTCCAAATAGGCTATGTCCCAACTGGTGTGTAATTCTGAGACTAGAATGTTCTTCAATCTGAGGAAGAGGCCACCTAGTTCGTCAGTCTCCTCCCCAGTCCCATCAAACACACCCTCAATATTGATATTATGCTGGGATCTAAAATCAAAAATATCCATAATGATGCAATCAGCAGCAACGTTCATGTATATAAGAAGAAATAAGGAAAAAAGGAAGCCCAAAGGGCTAACGTTGCGCTAGTGATAATGAATGACAGTGGTAGTGAAATAAACTAAAAGCAGCTGGCATAAATAGTCCTATACAATAAAGACTAAAAAAACTGAAAAAAATATAAGTAAAAAATGCAGCGCTAGAAAGTGAACATGGGACTAAGGAATTGACTCCAGTCCAAATGTGGCTTTGACAGGATGCTCTAGCCACCACAGTCTAAATCCACAGTGTAAATAAATATAGAAAAATACAATAAAGAAAAAAAAAAAAACACACCAAAATATACTAATGAATAAAATTGGTGAATGTAAAATGACACTAATTAGAAATTGAATAGCATATATAGTACAGAAGTGCACCAACAAAGAACAAATTAATAAAAAATATATATATGTGAATATACTGATGAATGAAAGTCCAGAGCCAAAGGTGGTGATAAAGAAAAAAAGCTTCTTCCAGATGAGAACTGTGCCTAATTGCAAAAAGTGACACCCAAGTGACTGGTGGTCCTGCTTACCAGATGGCAGTGACTGTAACCACAGTCTCACCCAGCTCAGGGAATAGGGCCTCCCCACAGCCTAGCAGTATCCTGATTAGTGCCTCATCAGCCGATGTAAACTCAGAATGAAAAAAGAGAAAGAACCTCCATGGTGTAGTATATCAAATGAGATTTAATAAAAAGTAAGGATTGCACTTACAAAATCCAATAGATCAATCAGCGGTAAACAGCTTATAGACATAAGCGGCAATGCAGCGGTAAAACAAACGGCGTCTATTCAAATCTTCCCGGGTTCCTGTGTTCCGTGAGTCTTCCTCGTTTGTGTATGGAAGCGTAATGACGTCACCGGCCCCCTACGCGTTTCGTCACCAATGGACTTCAACTGGGGATTGGCCGAGGCAAACGTCATCACGCTAGAGATATAAATACCCGCCGGCGCCATTTTGGAAGATGCCAACTTTGGAACACTCAAAATGAAGTGGTTAACCACAGTCCCTTTAGTCATATCCAATATTTAGTGCAACCTTTTTGGCGTAGCACACGCTGCATCTTTTCTTCATTTTGAGTGTCCATTTTTCTCAAGTTCCAAAGTTGGCAGGAATTAAACTGATCTCCCCCATACTGGGAGGAACTGGGGAGCAGTGAAAGGCCGGATACCCCTGAGGAGCAGCATAACCACACAGAGGATCGCACAGAGGACACCACCAGACGTGCCTTATACCCCTGCAGGGGTGCTTCAATCTGGTGAGTGGGGTCCTAAACGAGAGGGGAGCAACAAAGTCACAGTATATACTCGCCTGGGGACAAACTGGCATCACAGAAGTCACAGAGTCACGTGAACTGTCACATCAGACTGTGCGATTGGAAGCATAGTCCCTTCATAGATATCAGTGTTAGGGACACACTGTTATCTATGGCACAATGAACATTTTCTTTAATTTTTGTTTTGATTGTCACGTTCATATCACTTCCATGATTGGGGTTTCATCACTCTAAGGATTGCTATTAACTGTCAACAAGTTCAATTTGTTTGCAAGTTGGATTGGTCACGTGGCAGCTCCCACCTGGAGTAGCGACACACTACTCTTACTGGTGGTTTAAGCAGTTTGAGACCGTATCAATCACTATACATAAGGATAACACTAATGATTTTGTGCACAGTGTATAATTAAGGATTTAAGGATATCAGGGTAATAAGAGAAGGATTTAGACTGTGGGAAATCACACACTTTTTCTCCATTATTTTCTCTCACTCTTGATTGAAGTACTTATTAATTTTCACCCACTAAGAAACTAGTTGCTACCAACCAAGGCACCTCTGCCCATACTACTAATTCCTAATCTTAGTCAGTTGGGTTAGGGAGAAATACCCCCACTGAAGGGCCACATCACTGTGAAGAGGCATCCAGGCCTATAAATATACAACAGCGGAGTAGCAGCGCCAATTACCCCTACATCCAACACTACAATGGTACGTTTAACTCAGCAAAAAGCTCTGTAAGAGACTGCAGATCCTTGGGCGGACAACCAGGGTCCTCTAAGAGCAGAAAATCATCTAGATAATGCACTAACATTTGCAGTTACCCAAGATCCAATGGAGTGCTTGGGCAAAGATGTCAAACAAGCAAGGACTGCTCTTTGACCCGAAGGTTAACTTGGTGACGAAATAGTAACATTCTCACTATCTGATGCCATGCCATTGCCACAGGGCAGGTCTGATAGGAAGTAGCTTGAATGCATCGGCAATATCCACTTTGGATAACCAAGTTCCCCTGCCTAATTGTAAAATATGCTGGATAGCCAAATCCACAGATGAATACTTCAGAGAAAACTCCTCCAAGGGAATCAGGGAATTGAGACTAACGATGTGAGATGAATGAGGCGCAGACAAGTCGTAAATTAACCAATATTTATTGGAAAACTTGCCACAAACCACTCCTATAGGGGCTGACCCTCCACATGAAGAATGGTGGTGAAACAAACGGACCAATCACAAACCCCTTGGACACTTCTGCCTCCAATAATTCATCAACAATAGGAGTGTGACTGTCTGCAGATGCCCAAACAGCCTCATGAGTGATGATAGATGAGCAACCATGCTGTGGAACTGCAAGTCCCAGCCCAGCTTGTTTTGCTTCTTTCAACACCTGATAGAACAGAGCCGACTGCTCTGAGTTGCAGTGATCCCCAACACCCCCATTGCTGCAACCACCCCTGAAGCTGCTGCAACCCCTGACAGGTGGCTGGTAACAGCGCAGAGTGCACAGCATCAGAACTGGGGCCCAGAACCAACAGCTGTATACTGCCTCCCCGCCTGGCGGCCTGCAACAAGCCCAGCTCACCTGCCTGAGACACCCCATGCAGCATCATGATCTAACATCTGCAATCTCCACCGCTCCCCACCCCTTCTTCCCACAACCCGAGTGTCCCCACACCTACCTCCCACCGAACACCCGCCAAGGGAGTGTGGAACAGCTACCCTACCTGTCACGAGATACACCGAAGTCCCCTGATGTATGAAAATAAGAAGTCGTGCGAGAAACTGGAAGTGATGAATCGCCGACTGCTCCACACAACCAGGAAGCCGAGCCAACGCTGGACCCGACAGGGGAGGAGGGCTTTATAGACCCAGACTCCTCCTACAAATCAAGGTTGACCTCCGGCCAGCCTTCTAACATATATTTTTCACTATTAAGGAATTTTTTTGTCTTTTTTTAACACATTTAAGAGCGCTACTGTGGATTATATTATATATATATATACACACACGGTTATATACAGTATCTCACAAAAGTGAGTACACCCCTCACATTTTTGCAAATATATTATTATATCTTTTCATGTGACAACACTGAAGAAATTTAATTTTGCTACAATGTAAAGCAGTGAGTGTACAGCTTGTATAACAGTGTAAATTAGCTGTCCCTTCAAAATAACTCAACACACAGACATTAATGTCTAAACCACTGGCAAGAAAAATAAGTACATCCCTAAGTGAAAATGTCCATATTGGGTCAAATTAGCCATCCCCCCCCCCGATGTCATGTGACTCATTAGTGCTACAAGGTCTCAGGTGTGAAAGGGAAGCAGGTATGTTAAATTTGTTGTTATCGCTCTCACTCTCTCATTCTGGTCCCTGGAAGTTCAACATGGCACCTCATGGCAAAAAACTCTGAGAATCTGAAAAAATTTTTTTTTTGCTCTACATAAAGATGGCCTAGTCTAAAAACAGAAAATTGAATGTCAAATACTTACCGCAATTTTCCTTTCCTGACTGGCTCCATATCAGCACACACATGGGTAAGGGCCCCGCCCACCCCCCCCCCCAATGATAGGACGTTCAACTCATAAATTTTAGCACCTGAGCCAGCACCGCGTTCTGTAACTAGCACTCCGAACGGGCGGGCAGGTGTGCTGACATGGAGCAGTCAGGAAAGGAAAATTGCGGTAAGTATTTAATATCCAATTTTCTGTTTTCCTGACAGCTCCATGTAAGCACACATATGGGAAATAACTAGAGAAAATACAGGGTGGGTAATCATTAACAGAACAATTTTATTCAACATGACACAGAGCTACTGGTTCAATACAATTGTGAGTAAGGAAGGTCTTGGCGACCAAGCCTTGCAGGTAGTTTCCATGGACACACCCTTCGCTACTGCCCAGAATGTAGAAATACTAAAAGTAGCATGCTCCCTGATGTCATCAGGCAATGCCAAACCCTTCACTTATAGGCCAAGGTTATAGCTTTAACTATCCAGGAAGTGGTTAACCTGCTGAATGCTTTGAGCCCTCGCTTGATCCTGTTGGAAACAGAAGGAGGGGAACTGAAGACCCCAGGGAGGATGTGACCTCTATAGGGGTTTCAGGTTCTCTGGATGTGAAGGGGATCGAGTTGGCTATTTCGGACCGAGTAGAATGTCGGCAGAACTATTTCTTGGATAGATGGAATACAGTAGGCACCTTAGGCATGCATCCTAGCAGTGGAACTAGGACCACTCAGTCCGCATAAAAAGTTTGTGAATGGTATCTTGCAGGCCAGGGCTGCCAACTCTGACATACCTCCCAACTTTTTAAGATGGGAACAAGGGACACCTACTAGCAAAAGAATGTAGGCATAGGACACACCCCATGCCAAGCCCCCTTCACAGAGAATTAATCCCGCCAAAAAAAGGATAATTAAAACCCACAAGTGCTTTTTTTTTTCACTACTATTCCTTTGGCTTTTGAAATTTACAGATGCAGCAATTTATAAATTGAATGAAAGGTTTAGCACTGGTAGACACTTTTTGAAAGATAAATAGTGCACTTTATATACAACTATACAGATCAGACCAAAATGAAGGACAAACGAGGAGGAAAGAGGGACAGATGGACACTGCTCCAAATCAGGGACAGTCCCCTGAAATCAGGGACAGTTGGGAGCCATGATCCCTGAGACTCTCCTTTGCAAAGAAGATTGTGACAAAAAAGGCTGCTTATAAGGTTAGACGCCAAAGGGACATATTTGCGAGAACGTACCCGAAGCCAGAAAGCCCAGGACCACAGGTAGGTGCCATTTAGGAAAGCAAAGTTTCCTAGGAGGCTTTAACCTTAGGACCGCTTGAAAAATTTAACAACAAGGCTATTGGCGGCCCACTGAATCCCAGTGAAGGCATACAGGGCAGAAACATGACCCTTAAGAGTACTAAAACTTAGGTTCATATCTAGGCCTTTTTGGAGAAGGACCAAAATATTACTCATTTGGGGAGAGGAAGGAGAGAAGCCTTGGGTGAAAGCAAAGTCCTGGAACTTGATCCGCACTTATTGAAAGTTGCATTAGAGCTCAGTTTTCTACACATAGCAGGTTACAAATTACAACATTTGAACAGTTAGCCTCAATCAGCCTCTGCCTTCCAAAATCCAAGCCTGCACCCGCCGCCTCTGAGGAGATGGATAAACCACTGGACCCTGAGATGGCAGACCCAGGGATACTGGAATTGACTTTGGTGGCTTCAGAGTCAGTAGACACAGAAGAATCACAGATGTTTGGGCCAGTGGGGTATTACTGCCAGAACTGTGACTTCCCCCTTTATCAGACTCTGACAAAGTTGAAAATTAGTGGTATCGGTGGAAAGGTATATACAGTCTGAAAAGAACACGCTACTGTCAAAGCTACTGTCGCTGCTACCTGTGGGCAAGGTAGACTGGTGTAAAAACATTGGCGGTTTGGCATTCGCTGGTGATGCAAATAGGTCCACCCCAGGCTGAAAAGCCCAACGTATCAACATTGACAGGTTTGTGGATTCATGAACCACTTCTTCATTGTCTAACTGATGTTTTGACAAATAGTCCACCTCGAGAATGGAGGGACCTGGAATGTAGGCTGCCCGCAGATGGAGAAGAATTCACTGAGCATCCCTTAATTGTAACTTGAAAGGCGAAAAAGGATTTGAAAGGCAGCTCCCATCTCCAGGATGTTGGACACTATATTCTTCACTTGGCAGGACCACTTGCCTTGGGCTACTCTCCCCTGGCACGAAGCTCCCCAGCCTCAAGTACTGGCATTGGTTGTGATTACTATCCAGGCAATCGGCAAAGAGGAGTGACCGTACAAAAAGATTCTAGGTGTCTAGCCACCAGCTCAGAATCTTCTTCACCTGCGATGAGGTTTAAATCAATTGGCTCTTGTTCTCTGACTTCCACTGGGACAGGAAACTGAATCGGCAAGCTCATGCCTTCCACTGAGCCCATCTGACCATGGCTATTGCAGCTACCATCGTCCCTACTACCTATTGGCACCATTTTGGCAGCGAGAAAGTTAGCTATCAGTGCAGAACAAAATCTCTGATGAATTGCTGAAAACTTCTACTCTGGAAGGGTCACCGTGCTTTGATAAGTACCTATACCCACTCCCACATATATAAGGCATTGACTAGGTGTGAGATTGCTTTTATTTATTTAATTTTTTAAGTTGAACAGCCAACCGAAGACCTGAAGAACCGACAGCACTAGCGTCTGGTGTCAAGGAAGAGTTTCCAGATTCTGGGCCGGCGAAAGCAGATCGCCTAGGTAATGGTAAAATCAAGCTCCTCTCTGCCGAAAAAGGACCACCAGGGAGAGAAGAACCTGGAGCCCACCCTTGGAGAGGTTGGAAGGCTGAGGGGCAAATTAACAAACTGAAGGTGTAGAGGCCCCAAGGTGAAGCGGAGATATTTTGACAGTTTTGATGTATCGGAATATGAAAACAAGAATCTCTTAGATACACGGATAGCTGCCAATCTCCTGGTTAAACAACTTTCAGTATGGTTTGACATGATTCTATCTTGAAGTGTTCTTTCCTTATAGATCTGTTCCACCACATTAGGTCTATAACAGGCCTCCATCCTCCCGATTTTTTTTTTTACAGGGACCAAAAATATTGGAGAACACACGCCCGAGAAGTGTTCCTGATGAGGCACTGGGATGATTGCTTTCTGGAACAGCAATGTGTTTATATAGGAGGGAAGAGTCCCCCTCTTCACGGAACAAAATTGTCATCTTTATCGGAATGAACTTCGAGCGCGACATCTAGCAAAACAGACAAGCGCGACCCTCGGATATGGTGCGCAAGACCCACTTCTCTCTTACATTGGTCCATACTCTTTAAAAACAGAGCAGACTGGCTCCTACTGGAAGGGACCGGGTGAACGAACCGTCAAAACGACTTAGAAGCTTCCCGCAGTTGGGCCCAAGCATTTCACCCACACTTCCATGGCTTGCATGGCTTGACACTGACACCAAATGCCATTGCAGGCTTGCATGCCTCACCGGCTAATACGTAAATCTTTTGAGGTCAAGGTCAGCTCCTTGTCTACGTCTTCTAATGGCAGGGTCACATGCCTTGCCAACCTCAACAGGGCAGCATCCACAACAGGCGACCCGACCGGTTACTTGAGGTCTTCTTTCCTGAAAGGATAACGTTTGCATAAACAGTTGGGAAAAGAGAATGTGTTATTTATTTGGGGTCCATTTTCCTGTTGATGTATCTCTGAATTCTTTAAAATATAAAAAACCCAGCTGTTTTCCCGATGTTTAAATATTTCTTCTTTTTTGGGGCGAGCCTCCAGCTCGTCTTCCCATACCAAGGCGCGTCTGACCGCCCTCACAAAATCATTCACCTTAGTGAAATAAAACCTGCCCCTGATCTACATTTTCATCTGAGTTTTCTCCCGGATCAGAGCCAGAGGTGTAAGCTTCAGGGAGTATTGGTAGCTGCAACACCAGTTGCATTCTGGCATCCTTTGCACTGCAATGTGTCTCCAATTAGTATATGCTTCCAAGGTGAAGCATATAAACATTTGTTTCTTAATTACACTATTTTGATTTGTCTGCCTCCCTCTCCCTCGTAGCCTCCAAGAAGAAAGTCTAGCAAGTCATTTGCCAGGAAGGGCCACATTTGGACAGGCCCAGCATCCCCTTGGTTGTGGTTGTGACTCATCACACTCCTGAGGTGGTTGAAGTTTAATGAAGGAGAAGTGGAGAGACAGGATACATTGTGACTGGAATGATGCATTTCCTTGATCTGCATCCACATCTTGAAAAGGAGGCAGTCACCGGCAGAATGGTGAGATCTGGAAGGACTACAATAAATCTGCCATTAGCTAGACAGCTCACGAGGGAGGAGGGGAATGAGAGAAAAAAGTAAAATATATATATATATATATATATATATATATATATATTGAGCAACCGCCATACCTTCTTTGCATATGCTGGTCTTTTGGAGGGGTTGGCTCTTGATTTGGCATTCTGCAAAAAAAGTCAGGTTAACATCATGCTAAATGCTAAGGCAAAAACTCCTTCCAGGCATTCAGAAGTAATTACATACATAAGAAAATACATGTGCAGTACCAGGCTTGGGCAGCAGGTGGCAGTGAAGAACACCACAACGTCTATGCAGAGAGCTTGAGAGAGAAAGCAAACAGCTGACCTGACATCTTGTCAATTTCTGTCTTAGGTGAACCTGTAGTCACGTGATTCAGCCTAGTCCAAGGCAAGCCACACAGATCTGAAAGAAGCTTGAAGTGAAGCTGTCTGGCTGGAACCCAGGGCGTGCGTTCCAGCAACTCTGAAGCCAGGATCCTTGTTCCTTCCATGATGGAAAAGCCGTGCCAACCCTTCACACAGCCAGGATTTACCAAGCCACATAAAAAATACCTTGAATACCAGCAACGGGGTTCCCTCACTCTGCTCCATTTAGAAGCACTCAGTGGGGACTGCATCCAGGCAGACAGCCAAGTATTTACCCCAGCAAGGTAGGCACTGATTGCTCGTGCTATCACTGTGAGGAGGAAAAAAGGGGAATGCGGTGCTTGCTCAGGTGCTAAAATGTATGAGTTAAATGTCCTATCATTGTGGGGGTGGGTGGAGCCCTTACCCATGTGTGTGCTGACATGGAGCTGTCAGGAAAGAAGATTGCCAAGACGCTGAAACTGAGCTTCAGTACGGTGGCCAAGACCATACAACGGTTTAACAGGACAGGTTCAACTCAGAACAGGCCTCGCCATGGTCAACCAAAGAAGTTGAGTGCACATGCTCAGCATCATATTCAGAGGTTGTCTTTGGGAAATAGACATATGACTGCTGCCAGCATTGCTGCATAGGTTGAAGGGGTGGGGGGTCAGCCTTGCAGTGCTCAGACCATACGCCACACACTGCATCAAATTGGTCTGCATGGCTGTCTTCCCAGTAAGAAGCCTCTTCTAAAGATGATGCACAAGAAAGCTTGCAAACAATTTGCTGAAGACAAGCAGACTAAGGATATGGATTACTGGAACCATGTCCTGTAGTCTGATGAGACCAAGATAAACGTATTTGGTTCAGATGGTGTCAAGCGTGTGTGGCGGCAACCAGGTGAACAGTACAAAGACAAGTGCGTCTTGCCTACAGTCAAGCATGGTGGTGGGAGTGTCATGGTCTGGGGCTGCAAGAGTGCTGCCGGCACTAGGGAGCTACAGTTCATTGAGGGAACCATGAATGTCAACATGTACTTTGACATACTGAAGCAGAGCATGATCTCCTCCTTTCAGAGACTGGGTCGCGGGGCAGTATTCCAATGTGATAATGACCCCCAAACACACCTCCAAGACAACCACTGCCTTGCTAAAGAAGCTGAAGGTAAAGGTGATGGACTGGCCAAGCATGTCTCCAGACCTAAACCCTATTCAGAATCTGTGGGGCATCCTCAAATGGAAGGTGGAGGAGCGCAAGGTCTCTAACATCCACCAGATCAGTGATGTTGTCATGGAGGAGTGGAAGAGGACTCCAGTGGCAACCTGTGAAGCTCTGGTGAACTCCATGCCCAAGAGGGTTAAGGCAGTGCTGGAAAATAATGGTGGCCACACAAAATATTGACACTTTGGGTCCAATTTGGACATTTTGACTTAGGGGTGTACTTACTTTTGTTGCCAGTGGTTTAGACATTAATGGCTGTGTGTTGAGTTATTTTGAGGGGACAACAAATTTACACTGTTATACAAGCTGTACACTCACTATTTTACATTGTAGCAAAGTGTAATTTCTTCAGTGTTGTCACATGAAAAGATAGAATAAAATATTTACAAAGATGTGAGGGGTGTACTCACTTTTGTGAGATACTGTATTTATGTTTTTCACCTTTTGTTATAATTAGGAAATAAGCCCTGTAAAAAGAAAAATGTACCGCTTAGCACTGAAATGCATGCAGACTCAAGGACCGGCAGTGAAAAGAAAATTCCAAAAATATCAATTGTGACTTTCAAAGCACACATTTAGCATGTTATGACTGTAAGCAGTGCATGTGGAGAGGCTGCAGGACACACATCAGCAGCATTTGCATATAAAAATCTTCCCTCCCCACTCCCAAAACAGCCAAGATATGAAACATGTCCCCCCTAATTGACATCAAATTAGTGTTTACAACTATTTTAAGTGACCAGTGTCAACAGGATCTACACTAATCTGTCCTTATGCATTGAGTCCCTATGCTTTCCCTCTTCCAACTAAGCACATTGTCGATATAGCATTCTAAGACACCCTACCTAAGATCAGCGGCCACGGAGTGCATTATTGGTAGTTGCCATGAAAACAAAAGGATGCATTTGTTCACAGGTCACCTTGACCTAAATCTGAAGCTCACCCCTAGGCAGCAGCATTTCAGTTATTGCAGGCATCGTTTGGTGCAGTGGAATACAGGGCAAAACAGATGCTTCTCTAAGCTTTGGTGCATACTTAGCTCTTTTGGCTCAAAATATATTTCTGAAGACTGCAGTGTGGGTAAAAAATGTCAAATTGTACACCCCTTTTAGTTCTTGTGTACTCGTGGCATCTTAGTAAAAGGCAGTTAGGCATCCACCAACCTGAATGCATCTTTCATTTATTCCCAAAGTTCCCCAAAGCCCCCCAAAACCTGGTAAACCCACACACCTCTCTGTTGGGCCTCAAGGGCCAAAAGGTTGGGGTGAGCCAGAGTGCAACTATGCGTCCTCTCTGGTCACCACTGACATAATGCTGTTTCCAAGGTTGTAGGGCTTCCACTCTTGGCCTGGAAAATGCTGTGGGCACTTGATACTGTATATTGTTTGGCAGATATTAAAGTTGTCTGCGGTTTGTCTGAGCACATGTTCATGTTCAACTTTAATTATTATTATGATGTATACAAATCGGATGACATTTTAGGAAGCATTCACACAGAAATCTAGAAAATAGCTAAAGGGTATACTAATGCCGCGTACACATGATCGGACATTCCGACAACAAAACCGTGGATTTTTTTCTGACGGATGTTGGTTCAAACTTGTCGTCTTGCATACACACGGTCACACAAATGTTGTCGGAAATTGCGAACGTCAAGAACGCAGTGACGTACAACACTACGACGGCACTATAAAAGGGAAGTTCAATACCAAGTGCGCCACCCTTTGGGCTCCTTCTGCTAATCTTGTGTTAGTAGAAGTTTGGTGAGAGACGATTCACGCTTTTCAGCCTCGTGCTTTTCAGTCCGTTACTGCTCTTTGCAGCGTGACGAATTTGATTTCTCTTTTACGAATGCTAGTTTTACCAGACCGAGCGCTTCCATTTCGTACTTGATTCAGAGCATGCGTGGAATTTTGTGTGTCGTAATTGTCTACACACGCTCGTAATTTACCGGATTTTGTTGTCGAAAAATTTGAGAACCAGCTCTCAAATTTTTGATGTCAGAAATTCCGACAGAAAATGTCCGATAGAGCCTACACACGGTCGGAATTTCCGACAACAAGCTCACATCGAACATTTGTTGTCGAAAATTGCGAGCGTGTGTACGCGGCATTACAGTTTCCCACAACCTTACACTGCTTAAAAATATTTTATGCAGCAATGACTAAAGTCATCATTACAGAACATTTTACGATACCCATTACTGCCGCAGTAGATGTTACTAGGGAAACCATATTGTAAGGAAAATAATGCAGTGAGACAAGTTGTAAGGAAGTATACAGCAAAACAGTCTATCTGTTACTATGATCAGTACTCCAGATGACGCACCAGAACAATTGACATATAATTAGAAGATCAAACAATTTTGCTTCTACACTGCCTTCTAATATCTTCAAGTGGGTTTTTTCTGCATCTTCAAGGGTCAAAGAAAATTAACGAGCAAAAGCACTTTGTTAAAATCAAAACAACTTAAACATACTCATTCATTATACTCTCAAGAGTCTTTGAAATGAAAAGTTGATATTAAAATAAAGCGCCTTTCCAAAAACTATGAAATAAAAACACATTTGAAAAGAAAATGACTTGTACAATGTGTAGAACAAAATGACACAAATGCTTTTCCATTATTATATTGCACAAAAAAATCATGGGTGTACCCTAAAGTCTACATAATAGGTTATGCTGCCAGCATTCCTTCTCCTTTATACAGTAGAATAATTTTTTTTATCATTATAAACGTTACAAAGCAAAAGTAACTTTTCAGGGCCATGCAGGGTCCCTTCATCAAGACAAAAGTGACAATACACAAATCATCCATAATCAACCATTGCCTATAGCTGCCTATAACATCATAAGGATGTAGCTTTATCCCAAAGGCATGTGAAACAATGGATAAAGCAACCACCATCTGCAATTAATGAATACAAGTGACAATATAAAACAAGATCTATTGGGGGAAGATTTACTGAAACTGGTGCACTGGTGAATTTTGTGCAGCTGTCTATAGACTATACGCGCTGCCTTCTGGGAACTGTGTGTATCCCAGAGAGCAGCCGCCCATTCATACAGCGCTGTGAGACTCGCGAATGCACAGTAGGAAACGGGCAGTGAAGCCGCAAGGCTCCACTGCCTGTTTCCCTTAGTGAGGATGGCGGCGCCGGGACCTGCCAGGATCGAGGGGTCGGCCTCGGGGGGCCTAGGACAGGTAAATGTCCTTATTAAAAGTCAGCAGCTACAGTGCTGCGGGTGGAATCCTGCTTTAAGGTGAAAAAACACCTGGCAAACACGGGCACCCCCGCACCCTCATTTTACTTACCTGAGCCCGTTCACCTGCTGTGCGCGTCCCCGGCGTCCTCTTCTCCATGGAGTCTCTGCATTGATTGGATAGATTGATATGGCCCCCGCTGCTGTCAATCAAATCCAATGACGCAGCAGCCGAGGGGGTGGGGCCGAGTCATACACTCGGCAGCTATGTATGCTGAGTGTATGACACGGGAGCACGCCCGCAAGGTAACCCCCTTGGGAGAGAGCTTCCCAGGGGGGGGTTAGCTACTGCGGGGAGAAGCTGCGAGAGCCACCGTGGGATCCCAAAACAGGAGGCATGGGGCCACTCTGTGCAAAACGAACTGCACAGTGGAGGTAAGTATGACATGTTTGTTTTAGTTTTTTTGTTTTGTGTTTATGAACCTTTACAACCCCTTTAACCCCATTGTTAAAATATCAAGTTGCACTCAGAAGCAGCAGAATGCACTGGTCACACTATACATTCGTGCCTTGTTCCTTATTTTCCTTGTTCCATAAGAAGTAGAGAGTAGACGTTGCTGGATCTGGCAGCAAAGGAGGACTTTCCAGTATCTAGCCTTGTCTGGAGTGAGCTGGAGAGGAGGATCTGAACAGGCCGGGTGAGCAGCCATTAGGAGGACCAGGAGCATGGTGTGGAGTCAACCTGTTATGCTGTCTGCCCCTGCAGGGGCACCGGGATCTGGTGAGTGGGGACACATGTGGGGGTCCACAATAGTCACCTGATTGTAGTCCTGCCACTACGGAGCACCCAGCACTGGTTTTATGAATATCTACTGTACAGCCGGCCAACTTCACATGTTATGAAGAAAAGTGTTCCGGTTCTTTCCGATTTTCTCTGGACTTGTTCCTGGACTTTATTATATTTTAGTAGATGTGCATTATGAGTTATTAGTATGTTGCTTGCAGCACCTCTTATATAACCTGACTTGCACACCTACCACTCTGGTTATGCTTTGGACTGTCATTTGGCTTATTACTTCATATATATATATATATGGTGGTTCACCTTTGTTTATGTATGTAGTTGTCCTATCCTCCTGACACCAACCAGACCTGTTCATCCACTGATGTGGCTTACTATTACATTTATTACTGAGATTATCATTTTTAATTATTTATTATTATTATTTTCACCCACAGTTCATCTAGGCACCTTTGAGTGTCTACACATGTGATATAGGTGTATTCACACTGTGTGTTCACTTGGTTTCTTCACTCTTTGTGACTTATAATTAGGGTAGGGTCTCCTAACCCCCTGTTTCTTTTTAATTCATTTATTATTTGTTGCTACTTCTAGGTAGCGCCACCACCCCACTCTTTATTTATCATTATTATTTTCCTTGTTGTTGTTATTTTTTCAGGTTTTTTTTTTCTGAACTAATTGAATTAGTAATATTTGTCCTTTGCTCTCTTACTTTAGCAAATGTAAAGTGTCGCTACACCAATCTAGTGCTGGGGGCACTTTAATCTTTTCCCTGTCTGCCAGCAATGTTTTGCCATAAATCTGGTATTTGCATATAGTGCAAGCCAGGTACTTTTTAATAACTTTTAGTTATATGCATTGTATTGCAACCTCTTTCATTACTATATGCTTATTTAAGCAAGAAAAAATATTAAATACACTGCAGTTTGTTAAGGATATAGATAGATAGATTCTCAGTTGCTAGAGGCTGATAAATGAATGACTCTCAACAGGGGTTTAATGAATGCTTGGCCTTTACAAGGGCTCTTAACAGGAATATTGGTTTGCTTCAAAAGCAGCTCCCTGGTTGCCTCACTAACAGCTAACAGTAAATATGTCATAGCTATCTGTTGGAGTACTAACTCATGAGATAAAGTTTTCCATAAAGTTTAGTATAGCGGTCAGGGCATGAGACACACAAACTCAGAAAAAAACTAAGGCAGCAGATAGCAGGATCTATTCCATAACTAAAGCCCCGTAGACACGAGCCAAATGTCAGGAGACATTGGATGGTTAAAAAAGAAAACGGAAAACATTTGGCTTGTGTGTATGCCACCCTGTCCGACTTCTGTCGGGTAAGCATGCTGGAAAACCATCAGCCAATTGACTCCCAATCAGTGCTCTCAGCCAATGGCAAAGAGCACTGGTCATAGTGTGTTCTGGCGGGGGGGCTTCCCCCAGTCAGAACACAATAGCTCAGCAGGGGAGATTGCTATACTAACCTCGCATAGTTAGTACAGTGGCTTCGACTGGAGCCGACAGTTACGCACTGGGTTAAACAAAAAAAAACATCTTTCATATTATACAAAAAAAGTTAGCTAACTTTACGATTTCGCTTTTTCTTAATTCATTAAAGTGTATTTTTTCCCCAAAAATTGCATTTGAAAGACCGCTGCGCAAATACAGTGTCACGTATCAGATAAGACCAGAACTATGTGGACTGCAACAGATGAAACCCAAAACGTGTGTAAGTGAAATATAATGATTTATTAAAGATGAGTGAAATAATATAGATACAACCACCTCCAATACCACACAGTGCACAACAACCAATACCGAACAGAACCCACAAATAATAACAGTAACAGACAAATATGTACAAGTAATGGGGAAGACCAGAATCATAAACAGGGCCAGGCCAGGGTCGTCAATGGGAGATCATCAGCTGGGGAAAGGGAAAACAAACAGGACAAGGAGAGGATGGATGGATCACAGGAGGGACGGGTGCAGGTACAAGGCTCAGGGTTCAGGTAACAGACAGGAACAGGATCAGGTACAAATACAGAGCTTCTCAGGTTCAGGATCAGGGCACAAGGAGAGATACCAAGGCAAAGTAAGAGTGTGTCTGCCAGGTATTTATACACATCTCCTGCAATCAGACTCAAGTGATGCCTAATTGCAGGAGATGATGTTGGCCCCACACTGCCAGGAACCACCCGCTGGTGGACACCAGTACTGTGGCCCAAAGATCACATAATACCATTACCAGGGGAAAGCTCCCCTGGCAGTTCCAGACTGCCAGGAGACACCTGCTAGTGGACCACAGTACTGCACGCCAAATGTCACCAGCGGATGGAACCTTCCCTGACATACAGTGTGACATAAAATATTGCAACAACCATCATTTTATTCTCTAGGGTCTCTGTTCAAAAAAAATATATACTGTATCTCACAAAAGTGAGTACACCCCTCATTTTAGTAAATATTTTATTCTATCTTTTCATGTGACAACACTGAAGAAATTACACTTTGCTACAATGTAAAGTAGTGAGTGTACAGCTTGTATAACAGTGTAAATTTGCTGTCCCCTCAAAATAACTCAACACACAGCCAGTAATATCTAAACCGCTGGCAACAAAAGTGAGTACACCCCTAAGTGAAAATGTCCAAATTGGGCCCGAAGTGTCAATATTTTGTGGGGCCACCATTATTTTCCAGCACTGCCTTAACATTCTTGGGCATGGAGTTCACCAGAGCTTCACAGGTTGCCACTGGAGTCCTCTTCCACTCCTCCATGACGACATCACGGAGCTGGTGGATGTTAGAGACCTTGCGCTCCTCCACCTTCTGTTTGAGGATGCTCTACAGATGCTCAATAGGGTTTAGGTCTGGAGACATGCTTGGCCAGTCCACCACCATTACCCTCAGCTTCTTTAGCAAGGCAGTGGTCATTAGGGATGAGCTTAGAGTTGAACATTGCCTGTTCGCCCATTCGCCAAACAGCGAACAATTTGGGGTGTTCGCGCAAATTCGAAAAGCCGCGGAACACCCTGTAAAAGTCTATGGGAGAAATCTAAAGTGCTAATTTTAAAGGCTTATATGCAAGTTATTGTCATAAAAGTGTTTGGGGACCTGGGTCCTGCCCCAGGGGACATGTATCAATGCAAAAAATAGTTTTAAAAACTGCAGTTTTTTCGGGAGCAGTGATTTTAATAATGCCTAAAGTGAAGCAATAAAAGTGAAATATTCCTTTAAATTTCGTACCTGGGGGGTGTGTATATTATGCCAGTAAAGTAGCACTTGTTTCCCATGCTTAGAACTGTCCCTGCACAAAATTTCATTTCTGAAGGAAAAAAAGTCATTTAAAAGTACTCGTGGTTGTAATGAATTGTCGGCTGCCGGCAATACAGAGAAAAGTCATTGAAAGTCATTGATAAAAAAAAATGTGTGGGGGTCCCCCCAAATTCAATTACCAGGCCCTTCAGGTCTGGTATGGATATTAAGGGGAGCCCTGCGCCAAATAAGAAAAAATGGCGTGGAGGTCCCCCAAAAATCCATACCAGACCCTTATCCGAGCACGCAACCTGGCAGGCCACAGGAAAAGAGGGGGGACGAGAGAGTGCCCCCCCTGAACCGTACCAGGCCACATGCCCTCAACATGGGGAGGATGCTTTGGGGTCTGGACCCCAAAGCACCATGTCCCCATGTTGATGGGGACAAGGGCCTCATCCCCACAACCCTTGCCCGGGGGTTGTGGGGGTCTGCGGGCGGGGGGCTTATCGAAATCTGGAAGACCCCTTTAACAAAGGGGACCCCCAGATCCCGGCCCCCACCCTATGTGAATTGGTAAGGGGTACATTGTACCCCTACCATTTCACAAAGAAAGTGTAAAAAAAAAAAAAAAAAACACAAAGACACAGTTGGGATAAGATTCCAGCGGTGGCAATCCACTCTCGATCTCCACTCCAGTGATGTTGGTATCCAGCGACGGATGATCTGCAGGCTCCAGCGATGATGTCCAGCGATGAACAGCACACGGTCCTGTCTCCACCGGAGACACCCCAGGAATGTTTTAGCGGCAGCCTGACAGGTGTTATGTAGCTGAGGACGGGGCCACCCGTCACGTGACCCCGCCCTCTCTGATGCAATGGGAAACCTGCGTTACATCAGAGGGGGACGGGGTCACCCGTCAAGTCACTGGGAAAGCCCGGGTTTCCCCGTGCATCAGAGGGCCACGGGGTCACGTGACGGGTGGCCCCGTCCTTAGCTACAGAAGACCTGTCAGGCTGCCGCGACGTCATTCCCGGGGTGTCTCCAGTGGAGACAGGACCGTGTGCTGTTCCTCGCTGGAGATCATCACTGGAGCCTGCAGATCATCCATCACTGGATACCGAGAGTGGATTACCACCGCTGGAATCTTTATTTATTTTCATTTTTTTAATAAAAGGACTTATTCCAACTGTGTCTGTGTGTTTTTTTTTTTTTTTTTACACTTTCTTTGTAAAAATGGTAGGGGTACAATGTACCCCTTACCAATTCACATGGGGACATGGTGCTTTGGGGTCCAGACCCCAAAGCATCCTCCCCATGTTGAGGGCATGTGGCCTGGTACGGTTCAGGAGGGGGGGCTCTCTTGTCCCCCCCTCCTTTCCTGTGGCCTGCCAGGTTGCGTGCTCGGATGAGGGTCTGGTATGGATTTTTAGGGGTAACTCCACGCCAAATTGTTTTTAAATTTGGCACGGAGTTCCCCTTAAAAGTGAAATATTCCTTTAAATTTCGTACCTGGGGGGTGTGTATAGTATGCCAGTAAAGTAGCACTTGTTTCCCGTGCTTAGAACTGTCCTCCCGTTCTCGTGCCGCCCGTGTGCTTTGTGATCGCCGAGTCCTTCAGACTCGGCTAATCATAGAGCAGGGTAAAGGGCCAATCAAAGCGGGCCCTTTATTACGTGATCAGCTGTCAGACAATGACAGCTGATCACGGAAGTAAACAGAAGACGGTTACCAGCTTTTTGTTTTATTCACGCTGTCAGTATGAAGAAAATAATAAAGTTGTACACAGATTCTGTTAGAGGGACATTGGTCCCCTAAATGCCGACCAGTGCTGCTGATCAGTGCCCTCCAGTGCTGCAAATCCATGCCACTAGTGTCATCTATTAGTGCCCATCAGTACTGCTAATCAGTTCCCACCAGTACCACCTATCAGTGCCCATTAGTGCCTCATCATCAGTGCATCCTAATCAGTGCCACCTATCAGTGCCTATCAGTGCCACCCATAAGTGCAGCCTCATCAGTGCCTCCTCATCTGTGCCCACCAGTGCTGCCTCATCAGTGCCCATCAGTGTCACCTATCTGTGCCCATCAGCATCACCTATCAGTGTCGCATCATAAGTACCCATCGGTGCAGCCTATCAGTGCCCATTAGTGCCACCTCATCAGTGCCCACCAGTGAAGGAGAAAAATTACCTTTTTGCAAAATGTTCTAACAAAATATGAAAAACTTTTTGTTTTTGTTTTTTTTCAAAATGTTTTCTTTTTTGTTTGTTTGTTTGTTTAGCAAAAAATAAACAACGCAGTGGTGATTAAATACCACCAAAATAATGTTTTACAAAATGAACAAAATGATAAAAAAATTATTTGGGTACAGTGTAACATAACTGCATAATTGTCATTCAAATTGTGACATTGCCGAAAGCTGGAAATTGGCCTAATCAGGAAGGGGCTATAAGTGCCCAGTAAGCAAGTGGTTAAATCACACGCATAAGGTCTTGCCCAGTCTTTGCTGGACACGCATATTTTTTTGTTACAGTATACTTTACACGCTGCAGTCCATCCTTTTAATCACTAATTTAATATTATTATTATCACTATTATTATTACCAATAAGCATGCAGCATCATGTGCACAGAATGTATGTTCTCTCCATATTAGAGTAGAATAATAGGTAACCAGCAGTGCCTGTCTATCATAAACAAGGGCAGATTAAGGTTTTGTCTCAAGCTTGGCCATCAAAGATCTTGCAAAGCAACCTCAGCGTGTTGCCACCATCCGTGATCCGTGAAATAACACGAAAAGCTGACAAAAGCAAATGAAAATTGGTGCACAGCTGCTGAGAGCTGATATGTATCTGTCAATACAGCTACTTCAGGGCTCATATAAAACGTATAGCCTAATAAAATGTTATGCTTACTAATGCTTGTTTCCTGACTATAGTTTGCCTTTCAAATCTCTACAAATATGTTTGGATCTCCAAAAAAAAAGGCTAATTTAAATAAAAATGAAATTATGTGGATGTACCAGTATGAGTTTCCATTGTTTGCTCGGCTGGGAGTGGACCGATTATTGCAATAATAAAACCAGTCGTCTGACAGCCATTGGCTAATGATACATTTATATCTGTTAGCACTTAATAAAATATGCCTAGTTATACAGTACTTGGTTGAATGCAGCTAAGTATTAACAAACACAAGACTATAAACTTATCTTAAACTCTTATTTAAGCATATCAGTACTGGGCACTTTCACCCTCTTCCAGCCCAAGCCATTGTTTAGCTCTTTAGCGCTGTCACACTTTGAATGGCAATTGTGCGCTCATGCAACAATGTATCCAAATTACATTTTTAGCATTTTTTTCACACAAAGAGAGCTTTCTTTTGATGATATTTATTCACCATTGAGTTTTTCTTATTTTTTGCTGGAAAAAAAAGGTGAACAGTTTGAAAAAAAGAAAATTGTTATAAATGTCGCAAATAAATAATCTTTCTCCATAAAGGGTGGCCCAGATGTATACTGCTACATTTCTTTGGTGAAAATTACATTACATTTTTGTATATTAGTTGGTTTGTGTGAAAGTTATAGAGTCCACAAACTATGGAATATACTGTATATTTGAAAAATCGATCAATCCTGATGTACTGACAGTCTATTTCTTGAGGCCTAAAAATGCAAGGATAGTACTAATACCCCCCATTGACCCTTTTTTTGGGGGGGGAGAAAGTAGACAGTCCAAGGAATTTAGTAAGAGGCATGGCAAGTTTTTTTAAGTTGTAATTTTTGTCACAATTTTTTGAAAAATTAGGAAATATTATTATTATTATTTTTTTTTTACTTTTGTTTTTTTTAACATACTGTAATCAGTGCAGTCCAGCATCATCATATAACTGGTGTGGCAGTGATCAGGGACACAAACACAGTGATCAGGGACACTAACAAAATGAAAAACTGTACTAGTCTGGGGAGGTGATCAGGATTTTTTTTGAATATCATTGTTATAAACAATCTTTTTTTCTGAATGAAATCTATTCATTAATTCATTGTGTACTATTGTGATTAGTTGTGATTGGCCACATATAATCACATGGGCTGTGATTGGCCCTGTCTGTACCATGTGATCACTGTGGCCAATCACAGAAATCATCACAATAAAACACAATGAATGAAAGCTCTCTATTGTGTACAATTGTCTGCAATGATTGGTCACAGCAATCACATGGTACCAGCAGCGGCCTGTGGACACAGTGGAGGACAGATTGCAGCACACTCTGGCCCGTAGGGCGAGCACAAGGCATGATCCTGACAGGACGTCATATGACGTCCACCCAGAATGGCAAAGCTCCCACCCATCCATCATAATACTATATGTTGGGTGGGAAGCAGTTAACTATGCATGGGGTAACCATGTATTTGCTGAGCAAGTCTGAGCCATGAAATAAACAAGACTGACATAATGCCTATTTTGTAGTAAGGCTAGGTTCACTTCTGTGCTTTTACCTGTGGCCGCGTTTGCACTGGTTTGATATGAATGGGCTGCTGAAATGCAGGAAAGAGATCTCTGCATCTTTTAAAACATGTAGGGAAATTGCATGGTGCAGTGTTTTCCAGTGCATGGGGGTACCACTAAGGGTAAATGGTGCCCCCATGCATCAGCTAAAAAGCAGCACATTTTTGATGTTGGTTGCCCGTGGGTGTGGGCGCACGTGTGATTTACACGCCTTACCGTACCTGCAATAGTGTGAAACTAGCCTAAGATAACTGTCAGTCAGCAAGATGTAAAGAGAGGCTCTTTTATGTACCGGTAATTTCAAGAACTCATCTTAAAACTATATTCTGTTTAACCACTTGGGGACCGGAAAGATTTACCCCCTTAAGCCTCGTACACACGACCGATTTTCTCGGCAAGAACCTTGCTGGCAGAGCTTTCTTGCCGAGTAAATCGGTCGTGTGTACGCGGCTTTCAGGTTTCTCATCAAGAAAACAGGCAAGAATCTCGACGAGAAAAATAGAGAACCTGCTCTCTATTTTCTCGTCGGGATTCTCGATTTTCTCGTCGGGTTTCTCGTTGGCCTGTTTCTCGACGAGAAACCCGAGTGTGTGTACACTTACCTGTTGCCGTGGAAACCCGCGCATGCTCGAAATGATTTCAACGCATGCGCAGTAGCTTCCTAGGCATAGGTAGGATGTAGCAAGATGGCGGCGATGACATGGTTCTTTTGAAAGGTACGTGTATACACTCGGCCAGGACAAGTTTCTTGTCCAAGAATCTCGTCAGGAAAAACAACAAGTTTTTTCCTGACGAGAATCTCGGCCGTGTGTACGAGGCCTTAATGTCCAGTCCATTTTTTGCGATACAGCACTGCGCCGCTTTAACTGACAATTGCGTGATCATGCGACAATGTACCCAAACAAAATGTATGTCCTTTTTTCCCACAAATAGAGCTTTATTTTGGTGGTATTTGATCACCTCTGCGTTTTTTTGCACTATAAACAAAGAAAGAGTGACAATTTTGAAAAAAAATGCAATATTTTTTACTTTTTGCTATAATAAATATCCCAAAATATATATATATTTTTAAAATGTCTTCCTCAGTTTAGGGCGATATAAATTGTTCTACATATTATTGGTAAAAAAAAAAAAAAAAAATCGCAATAAGCGTATAAGATAGGGAATAGATTTATGGCATTTATTTTTTTACTAGTAATGGTGGTGATCTGGGATTTTTAGCAGGACTGCAACATTGTGGCGGACAGATCGGACACCTAACTGACATTTTTGACACTTTTTTTGGGAACCAGTGACATTATTACAGTAATTAGTGCTAAAAATGCACTGTTATTGTACTGACACTGGCAGGGAAGCGGTTAACATCAGGGGCGATCAAGGGGTTAAATGTGTTCCCTGCAGGTGTATTCTAACTGTATGGGGGATGGCCTGCCTGGGACAACACACAGATCCATCTTACCGCACAGCAGAAGGACAGGATCTGTGTGATCTCCACTGTCAGAACAGAGATCTGCCTCGTTTACACAGGCAGATCCCCGTTCTGTCACTGTGGGGAATGATCGCGTGTGTCCAGCGGACATCAAGTCCGCCCCACCCGCTGATTGGCTCCCCCGCTGTTCCCGAGCCGACGTACAATGACGGTGATTCGCGGGAACGAGCCGACCGCCCGCAGTACAATTACCGCGGCCGGTTGAAAAATGGTTAATTGAGAAAAAAAAATGCCTTGCTATCTGTATTTTCTGTTTAATTTTCTGTTTAGGCCTCATGCCCACGGACGTTTTAAAAAATGGGCTGTAAAGCTAGTACAGACGCCAGGAAAAAAGCGGCGTTAAAAACGCAATTTTTTTCTGTGTTTTGCATTGAATTTAATGCACGATAAGCCGCGCTAGCTTTCAGCCACGTTTCTCGGTCTCTATTCAAAATCAATGGTTCCCTATGGGAGCCCATTGATTTGAATAGAGGTCGCACCAGAAGTCGGATCAAGAGGATCCGACTTGCGGTGCGACTTGTGTGCTGAGAATCTTGAGAGGGGAACCCCGCGCAAATTAAAATTTGCGTGAGGTTCCCCCCCAAAACGATACCAGACCCTTCGGTCTGGTATGGATCTTAAGGGAAATCCACAAGATCCATACCAGACCCTTATCCGAGCACGCAGCCCGGCAGGTCAGGAAAGGGGGTGAGCGAGCGCCCCCCTCCTGTACCATACCGAGCCACGTGCCCTCAACATTGGGGGTTAGTGCTTTGGGGCAAGGGGGCACTGCGCCCCCTCACCCCAAAGCACCCTGTCCCCATGTTGATGAGGACAAGGGCCTCTTCCCGACAACCCTGGCCATTGCTTGTCGGAGTCTGTGGGCGTGGGCTTATCAGAATCTGGGAGCCCCCTTTAATAAGGGGGCCCCAAGATCCCGGGCCCCCACCCTATGTGAATGAGTATGGGGTACATCGTACGCATCAGACTTCTGGTGCGACCTCTATTAAAATCAATGGGCTCCCAATTGCGTGTAACACCTTTTGCCGGCGTCTGACGTTTTTACAGCTCTAGCGCTGGAGCCTCGGAAAGCACTGGTCCTGTTTTTGTTTTTTTTGCAGCTTAAAAACAACTATGCCATTTACAGCTCAAAAACACCATGGTAGGCATGAGGCCATAGGCTAACACGGGAGAGGCGTTTTTAAGATGCAAAAAATGCTCATAAAAGCAGCTGTAAAAATGTCCGAGGGCATGAGGCCTTAAAGTTGAACTCCAGGAATTATATTTTTTTGCCACAGTACAATTGCCGCGGCCGGTTGACAATTGAGAAAAAAAAATGCCTTGCTCTCTGTATTTTCTATTTAATTTTCTGTTTAAAGTTGAACTCCAGGAATTATATTTTTTGCATACATTGGATCAGCGTGGCTTGATGTAAGCAATCATATCTGATATCCAGAAGGCCACTGGGGAATCTGACAATTACTGTAGTAGTCCATGCTACATACTTTGAGAGTTTTGATCTTCCGTGTTCTGTGTGATCAGCTTCCTCTCTGCACATTGAACACAGGGGATTGCGTTCTCAGCACAATTTTTTACAAGGGGTTCTCTGATTGGATGAGGTGGAGAGGAGGGCTGGTGAGGTCATGATTGCTACCTCATATGCAAAAAATCCCCCCCACCCTAAACATGTGTAGGAATCTACTGTCTGTATTTGTATTTGTAAATGCCTGGACTGCTGATATACTGTATCATGTATGCATTATGTATATTATGTGTACACTTTCTGTCTCTTGGTTGTTGGGTTGAAAACCCCAGAAGGAGAAGGTGGAAATGGGAAAAAATCTGAGACCATGTGTCTTTTTCATCAGAAAGAATATACTGTATATACAGTATGTGACAGTGGGGTCACTTTGGACACAGGGTGAATAAAAGAAACCCCCGATATGGTCTGTGATAGCCATATTCAAGGCTGTATATACATTGTATATAGATTGGATGTATACTGTATGTGGGGGTTATGTAGTCATTGCTGTGAGGAATTAAGGTGTTTTGCATTCTATTGTTCATTATGACTGGGGAAGGTCTGGTGTGAATAGAGATTAAGTCTGTCCTTGTGTGTATTGTAAAGTGCCAGACAGACTGTCTGCTAAACACTTTGTGAGAAGATGTATATTGGGGATCGTTATATTCAATTGTGTGGGGTCTTTTGAAGCCTAGCAGACGTCAGGATGAGGTGTTGAGTCTTGTGATGTGTGGGTGGAGCTGGGCCCTTGTTCATGTTAAATCATGTGTATTGAATTGTGTATAAAGTTACAATGTTTCTCAATAATAAAGGCATTCCTATTACAGAAGAAGACAGAGTGTGTCTCGTTTTCTTCCAGAGGGATTGGTTCCTATGGGAAAGGGTCGTTTAGCTGTGGATATTGGTAGCGAGTGGATGTGTGTCTAGGAGAGGGAACATCGTAAACGGCATTTTACTCCTTTATATTGGGGTGCCGTTACATTGGTTGGCAGCAGCGGGATTTTCCCTCCAGTTCCTAGGACACTCCAAGCCACCACAGTGAATGACCAGCTATGCAGCCTGCAGGAAAGTCACGCTGAAAGACTTACTAGAGAGCCGAGATGGACCAGAGAGATGGTGATGCAGGACCCCGGTCAGTTGAAGATTTGTTTCAGCAACGAGTGCGACAGCGGTTGGCATTATATGGTGCTAACCCATCAGAGACTGCCATTCAGGAAGCCATTAGAGGCATCCAGCTGCAGGATGCGCGACAAAAGAGAGAACTAGAGCGGCAACATGAGTGGAGAATGGCGGAAATACGACAATCGGAGATCGCCTACAGACAGCTGCTAGAATCTGCTCAGCAGCAGGGTGGGGCTCCCTTTGCCTGGGACTATCAGGAAATACCAGTTGACAACTATGAAATCCTGGCTGAAGAATCAGCAGTGGAAAATCTGAAGATGGCCATCCCTAAAGCCGAAGTGGATGATATGGAGTTCCAGGGAGCCAGGGCAGTTGGCTCATCTCCCCAGCCACAGATTACAGAAGGTATGGACTTAAGGGACTGTTCAGAGGATGTTAGGGATTATGCATCGCCTGCCCAAGTACTGGCAGCAGGACAGAGTACTACAGACCCCTGCTCTACACCCATGGCAGTTTTGGAGGCCAGAGTTGAGAAGGTGATGGTTCCTCTTTCTGAGTGGATTTCAGAGATGCAGGGAGGAGAAGCAGCCATTTTCCCTCCCCAACAGGTAGCCAGAGCAGATGGTGTGGAGTCCCCAGCAGAAGTGCTGGCAACAGGGCAGAGTGATAGCAACCTCTGCCCAGCACCGGAAACAACTGTGGAGTTTCAGGGAGCCGGGGCAGTTGGCCCCTCTCTCCAGCAACAAGCTGGGGTGGTAAAGCTTTTACCCCCAGCTGAATCACTGGCAGCAGGGCAGAATGCTACTGGCCGCTGCACACAACTGCCACTTGAGCGGATATCGGTGGATGGGACTGCGGTCTCCACTCACAGTAACCCAGCAGAAGAGCTGGCAACAGAGCCGAGTGCCACGGGCCTCTGCTCTCAACTAACAGAAGAGGGAGTTCCTGTGGTAGTAGATGGGACTTCAGTCCTCACTGACACAACCCCAGAAAATGGTGTGACACTGAGACAGGAGGATGTCAGCCTTGCTTTGCAAGCACTGGGGGATTTCCACCTACCACAAGTGGATGGGACTTCAGTCTCCACTTGTATACCCCAGGGATGCCGGGCAGTCGACCCAGATCCCCAACAGCATGACGGACTGAGCCCAGTCACCCTGTCTTCTCCCCAGCGGCGGGTATGTTCTCTGAGAGAGGCAGAGGTTGGCTGGGTAAGTAATGCTCTGTTTGGAGCAATTCATTTGTGGTACTGGGTGGATACCAGCATTGGAAGAATGGACCCATGGACTAACTGCGGAGTCAACCCGTCTGGGGTCCCCTCCTCTGTTAGTCCCCTGCCGAAAGGGGAGATGTGTGACAGTGGGGTCACTTTGGACACAGGGTGAATAAAAGAAACCCCCGATATGGTCTGTGATAGCCATATTCAAGGCTGTATATACATTGTATATAGATTGGATGTATACTGTATGTGGGGGTTATGTAATCATTGCTGTGAGGAATTAAGGTGTTTTGCATTCTATTGTTCATTATGACTGGGGAAGGTCTGGTGTGAATAGAGATTAAGTCTGTCCTTGTGTGTATTGTAAAGTGTCAGACAGACTGTCTGCCAAACACTTTGTGAGAAGATGTATATTGGGGATCGTTATATTCTATTGTGTGGGGTCTTTTGAAGCCTAGCAGACGTCAGGATGAGGTGTTGAGTCTTGTGATGTGTGGGTGGAGCTGGGCCCTTGTTCATGTTAAATCATGTGTATTGAATTGTGTATGAAGTTACAATGTTTCTCAATAATAAAGTCTTTCCTATTACAGAAGAAGAAAGAGTGCGTCTCGTTTTCTTCCAGAGGGATTGGTTCCTATGGGAAAGGGTCGTTTAGCTGTGGATATTGGTAGCGAGTGGATGTGTGTCTAGGAGAGGGAACATCGTAAACGGCGTTTAATACTCCTTTATATTGGGGTGCCGTTACACAGTATACTGTGCATATATATATATATATATATATATATATATATATATACACACACAGTGCAGTTTACTATTGCTGCACATAGCTTCTGGGTGCATATATATACAGACTGGTGAAACAAGTATATCAGTCACCTTGTTGTTATTTTACATGCACTATACTAGATAATTAGGTCTGTGATACAGTAAGCATGTGTAGTGATCGCTTTGCTGTATGTTAGTAGGTAAACCTGTTTATTGTAATATAGTTTATATATAGCTCTTGTTATTTTAGTTAACCCTGTCCCTTCTGGTCTGGGATTCATAGCTAGTTTTAGATTGGGAGCATTAGTTATGGTTAGAATGGACATTTAATGTGTGAGGATAATTTGGTGCAAAAGGCCCCAATTGAATCTAGTTATGCATTCATCAAAAATGTGTACATGTATCTTTAAACAGTATTGCAGTCTAGGTCTCCACTAGGTTAGTTTCAGCATTTGTACTGAGGGGAGGATGTTGACCGAAGGAGACAGCGCAAAGCTGACTTTTTAGAGTGCTGCTGGTTCTTTACTATCCATGGAGCCTTTGTCTTCTTCTGGAACTCCCTACCCAAATCTGACCAGCTATCCCTTACTCTGTCCACCTTTAGGAGATTCTTGAAAACTCATCTCTTTAGGAAAGCCTAACCTTCCTCCATCTAAAAGTTTTAATTTTTCTCCATCAGCTCATCCTTTACAGTTATTAATGTTTTGAATTACTTGCTTCTACGTTTTAGATTGTAAGCTCTCACAAGCAGTGCCCTTCTAACTCTCCTGTATTGAATTGCATTGTAGCCATCTTTACTTTGTAAAACACTGCATAAACTGTTGATGCTACCTAATTCTTGAATAGTAATACTAATAATAATAATAATAATCATAATAATAATAATAATAATAATCATAGTTGGTGGAAAGCTGTATTGCTTTAACTGACGGAAAAGTAAAAAGAACCCATCTATGGTGATTGGCTGGGATGTTTTCATTAGAAAACTTATAAAAAAAATATATTATATTTTTTGGCAGATAACACCATCCACACATGTATTTTAACTGTGATTTTAGCGGTTTGCCTACATTTACTCTAATTCTACCACTCCATGGTCACCACCCAGATAGCTGCCCAGATACTTGTCCCTAAACACTCCAAATAACTTACCTGCATAATGGCAAATTGCAAAGGAATCATTAAAGATGTAGTTTGACTGAAGGTGTCTACATCACCAGGCTTATAAGCATTGTAAACCTTCCTACCTGCACCATGTTTTTCCCTGCATAAGATGTGCATTAACCGTGTAGTTACATGGTGTCATTTGTTGCCCTGTATGCACAACCTATAGTAGAGTAAATCTACTCATTCCTGTGTCAGTGATTTCTATTTGTGTTCAAATATGAGACATGCTGCATGGCACTGCATAATCTTTGTCTGTCTTTAGCCTCGTACACACAACCATTTTTCTCGGCAAGAAAACTGCTGAGAGAGCTCTTTGCCGAGAAAAACGTTCGTGTGTATGGTTTCTCGACAGGAAAACTGCCGGGAATCTCAACGAGAAAAAATAGAGAACCTGCTCTCTATTTTTCTTGTCAGGATTCTCAGCAGAGTTTTCCTGCCTAGAAAAACATTCGTGAGTATGCTTACCTGTCCCAGGTAAGCCCGCGCATACTCGATGAGACTTTGACACATGCGCGGTAGCATACAAGGGTAGTCCAGGGTGTAGCAAGATGGCGACGACGGCATCAAATGTGATGAGCGCCGGCTCGTCGTAGTCGATGATGTCACCGCGTTCTTGCCATTCAAAAGAACGGCGGTTCTTTTGAATGGTTGTGTGTGTGTACACAGGGCTTAACAAGATAAGCTTGTCAGGAATCCCGTCGAGAAAACCGCTTTTTTTTTTTTCAGACGGGATTCCCTCCCGTGTGTACAGGGCTTTTGTCTAAAAACTGATACTTCCTGTAAAGAAACTACATATCGCACAATCCTTCTCTTAAGCTGGCCACACATTATACAATTTTCCTATTCAATTTCCTTTCGATTTACCTTCAACTATGTAGTATAAGTGCCTGCCTGATTGCAAATAAATTGAAAGTGTTTAGGTTTGATCTCATATTATATGATTTTGGCAACTCTAAAGGAAAATTGCATAATGTATGGCATGACTTAGTCTAGCCATACATGTTCAAGTATCTTGTACAATTTTCCTTTAGATTTACCAAAAACCATATAATATGAGGTCAATACTAAGCAACACTTTCAATTGTATCCAATTAGGCAGGCCCTTGCACTACATAGAGCAAGAAAAAACCTTGGATGGCCGCACACCGATGTAACACCTTTATTGTGAGGTATAAAATCCAAAACAGTCAGTCCATGCTACGCAGAGGTAGAGGCAATAGCTTACGAATTTCACGCCGTGAGTCAGTGCTTAATCATAGCTTGCACTACACAGTTGAAGGTAAATCTAATTGTAAGAAAATTCTATAATGTATGGCCAGCCAAAGGGTCCTGTCACACAGGCGGTCCGCCCGGGGGACTCCGCTTTGGTCAGCGGGGGATCGATCTCGGGGTGACAGGTCCGTCTCTGCTCCCTATGCAGGGATGGACCTGTCAGTGCCCCATTCTCCTCTATTGGAAGATCGGATGAAAACGGACCACCTGTCCATTTTCATCCCGTCCCATTCTCCAGACGGATGGAAAATAGGGTCACCATCCGTCTGGATTTCACGGACAGCATCGGGTGTCAGCGGACATCTGTCGCTCCATAGGAGTAAATGGAGTGTCCGATCAGGTCCGTGGACCTGATCGGAAAGCCCGTAAAAGGGGAATTAGGCCAGGTTCACACTGGTACAATACGACTGTTGTACGACTGTCATCCTACTTTGCCCTGTGACATTGGTCCTACTTTGGTCCTACTTCCATCCCACTTGAATGAACAGGATAAGATTTTGCTCCGACTTTGAGATAGTCTGACTTGTCCTTTGACCAATCAAAACAATCCCAGTGTGACATAAATTACTTTTACGGTTGCTGTAATCACCATGTTGGATGTCACGAGTGGGATGGTTAGGACAAGGACCCGACTTTAATACAACCATTTAAAGATATTGAATGGGTTGAAGTAGGACCAAAGTCAAACCAAAGTAGTGCAGGAACCTTTTTCAAAGATGGACCAACTTGTGTCAGGCCAGTTAAGACGGCTCTCATAGGGAATTATTGATTTATACACATCATGTGACATGTGCTCCCAAAGTCGGAGCATATGTTGTACCAATGTGAACCCAGCCTAATGCCGGGTACACACGATCAGATTATCAGACAAATTTTCATCAGTTTTTTTGTTGCATGCTAGTCTCCTATCGAAAGTGTAGAGGTTACTCAACATACAAAAATTCTCGTCTGACCAAATTCAACTTGAGAAGTGATGTATTGTGTTAAATTGTTTTGTATGTGTTCTTTTGTTTCTGAGCATGCGTAGTCTTGCTCTTACGATTTTTTTCGGATGAAAACTGTACTAATTAAATGAAAATCAGACTTTTATAGCCCGCACATCCAATTTTTGTCGTCCGAAAATTCGGAATGGGCTGTCGAAAAGCACCGTACTTACAATCTTGAAAATTGGCAGATCGTTTATCGGACAAAATTTTACTTCCGATTTTCTGATTGTGTGTGCCTTTAGTCTAGCCCTGGTGAAGGTGCAGTAATTAGATCTGCCACAGCTACAAACAGGCAGAGCTCCCTGACACAGCGTAAATTATTTTTTTTATTACATTAGCACACCTACATTTTGATGCAACACAGAGCAGAAGGCAACACACTAACTGGACACTGCATGAGTCGGCAGGAAGTTGGTGAATAGGTAAATAGGGACAAGCGAGGTTTATTAATGCATTGACTTAGGGGAACTGATCAGCCTTGACACCAAAAACTGCAGCCTCAACATGTGAGTGGCTCATTACAATGTAAGGCAAAGAAACAGCACACAGAATATAAACAAACACTTCTTCGGTACGCTAAGCCAGAAACCAAAAGTGCCTCCAGGTGCTGTTGAGAGAACACTCCCTAGTGTTTACAACTCCAAAAAATTCTAAATAAATCAGCGATCTAAGCGAACAAATCACCTTACAATCCTTTTGATTTTATCCACAAAAGTGTGTTTCCTAAACAATAACATAAAAATAAAATACCACTATAGTATGTGAAAAATACAACATTTTAAACCATCAAATCAATAATATTGCAACTTGTGTCCAAAAATGCCTCTATAGAAACTTGCATATATTCAAACTTATATGTGTTCAATAAAGGTCTTCTATAATTAAATTAACCACTTCCTGACCAGATTTTACCTCCTTCCTGACCAGAGCACTTTTTACAATTTGGCACTGCGTCTCTTTAACTGACCATTCCGCGGTCATGTGATGCTGTACCCAAACAAAATGTTTTTTTCTCACAAATAGAGCTTTCTTTTGGTGGTATTTGATCACTTCTGTGGTTTTTATTTTTTGCGCTACAAACAAAAAAGAGTGACAATTTTGAAAAAAAATAAATTGGTTTCCAACCCGCCATCCCCGAGCATCAGTGTGACAGGAGCCAGTGCTGGAGGAAGCATGCGGCTGTAGTAGAGAGCATAGCCGATGCTTCCTGTATCTCTCCTGTCACAGGCGGAGTACATTTGGTATCACTCCGATTGTGTCAAGAGTCTGCGCTATACAGGAAGCATCAGCTCTGAATTTTGATCACAGTGTGGGCAGGCTGGTTGTACAAAACTTCTGTACAACCAGTCTGCCGTGTTTTTCACAAATGATCAGTGCCACTGAACTGATCATTGTGTGCTGACAACATGGAAGGCTCCCCACAGTCAGAACACAAAAGCACAGCGTGAGTGATTCTCCCATTCACACACCCGATGTCTCAGGTAGTTTTTTTGTTCAACCTGCTGATTGAATGAAAAACAATGATTAATGTATGATCAGCTTAAGAGGGTTTGGAAAACTCATCCTTTGCCTGCCATAATGGAGAAACTAAGAATTTGTCATCTGATGACATCCAAAAAGGAAAAGGTAATGTTTACTACTGATGTAGGGATCTGCTGCCCTCTACTGTTAGTTGCTAATATCACAATGCTATGTATTAAGGTAGCATGTCCGGTCTCTGGGAGGCTTACTTTGAAACCCTAGAGGGAGGAAGTGGAGAGAGAGAAAGAAAGTCTGAGACATGTCCTGTTCATGGAAAAGCTGCTGCTAAACCTAGACCAGAAGGGATTATTAGGCAACTGGCTCTATGTTTTAATAGTTTACCTGCAGCTCCCCAGATATCTTTATTACTACCTATATATATCTGGGTATATGTGCACAATTCTACCAGGACTTTTGTTGGGCCCTTTGCTGATAATACCTGTTTTTACATTTGATGTATGTACTATTATTATTCTTTCTTATATAAAGCTTGTATTATTTTCATACTGGTGTGCATCTATATACTTATGGTTAATGTTATATGCTGGTTGCAGTAGTTCCTCTGCTTCCAATTACTTTGATAAATGACTGGGTAATTTCCCAGGAAGGGAATCTCCACTGTTCACAGATGCCCAGGGTGGAGGTACTGCCAACTTAATTATCAAACCTAATCATCCACTCAGCAAAGATTCTGGTTCTCTTATTTACCTACAAGTTTAGTGCAATATCCTGTTTAGGTAGGGTCATCACTCATTACTTCAACCTCCCCCCCCCTTACACACACACACACACCATTTCCGCAATAGAGGGCTATATATGGAGGCACTGCTGAGATCGAAGTGGGATTATCAGTAGTATAGAGGAGCAGCTTAATCTAGAGCAGCATCCACAACCTGTTCCTGAAGGATGTAACCCATTCCTAGATGCAATAGTAGATTTTCTGCATTTTTAAGTGTACATTGATTATAGTGACAAATGAGCAGAGGGTAATGTTTTTGAAAAAAATGCTTATAAAAACAAATACCCACAAACTCTCCTAAACTCTTGTGCAATCCAAGCTACTATGAGCATTTTTTCTGCCTTTTTTTGCCAGATGTTCTGGAATTTTTTTCTACTCCTAGTGTGCATGGACCCTCTACGATTACTCTTATCATGTTTAGCGTATCACACTTCAATACTATGTTGGGGCTACACTAGGAGAGCATGAAAAACGACTCATGCGAGTATTACATCACTTAAAAGAAGAGGAATTGAAATTGTCAGCAGAAGTGCAAGTTCTGCAGGTTATCAGTCACCTATGTAGGTCATTTCTGTTGATGGAGTGGCCACTGATCCAGCTAAAGGGAGGCTTCAGCCTCAGAATATTATAGCGTAACATTCTTTCTTTGGATTTTGTGTTATGGATGACATGTTTCTTTAAATGCAACTCTATGGTGCATCTCTGTTGTACTTCTTCCTGTGTTGTGTTTCCTGTTTCCTGCTGGTTCTTTCAGTAAACATGGCTTATGTACAGTAATGGTTTGTGCTGTCTCTCTACATATATCACGACAAACATGGTGTCAGAAGATTTGGATCCATGCTCTTTCTACACATTTGATGCTGAGAGCCTGCCAGCCTTCATGTGAGTGTTCTTGGAACTGATTGTGCCTCCTGACAATTGCAGTCCTGTCCTGGATGCTGAGTGTTTGCAGCAAGGAAAACAGCATCATGGCAGCTAACAGCATTCCACTGCCTGAGGTAATGAGGGTGAGTGGAGATGTTGGCAGTAACTGGGACAATTTCAGGGCTGAGTTTCAGGACTATTCCCTAGCCACAGGGTTAAATGAGAAGTCTGCAGCAGTGCAAGCAGCCACGCTGAGAAGGATAATGGGCAGTGAATGCCTCCATGTTTACAAGCATAATCTGAACCTCACAGAGGAGCAAAAAAGTGACACCAAAACCATTCTGGATGCATTAGAAGCTTTCTTCAGACCTTCCAAAAATGTCATCTATGAAAGATATATATTTGGCTGCTGTAAGCAAGAAGACTGTGAATCAATAGACAGGTTTGTCACACGGCTAAGAGCAAAAGCTGCAAGCTGTGAGTATGGCTCTCTGAGAGATGAACTTATTTGTGATAAAATAGTTTTGGGTATCACCAGTGAAAGCACACGCCGCCACCTATTGAGGAAACATGATTTAGATCTACAAACAGCAATTGAGATATGTCGCACTGCTGAACTTACTGACAAACATATGAAAGCTATGGAGCAGGATAAACTGATTGACGATATCAATGCAGCCTCTAAACAACAGCAAAACTTCAAAAACCACCAGCATAAGTTTCAGCACAAGGGTCACCTACACAACTCACCTGGGAGGAAGCCTGCATCATGCAAGTATTGCGGCAATGTGCATGTACGAGAGAAAGAAAAGTGTCCTGCATATGGGAAAATCTGTACTGCATGTGGTAAACCAAATCACTTTGCAAGAGTGTGTCTCTCCAGTAAAATGGAAGCAAGGAAGCTGCACACAATTGAGCAAATGTCAGATCCGGAGAATGCACACCTGCTTAGCACTGATATGGTTTACTCCTCAGAATGCATTGGTGCTGTAAACACAAAGGGCAAAAAATGGTTTGTAAACCTCAGATTAAACAATATAATCCAACCCTGCCAGCTCGACTCGGGTGCAACGTGTGATGTCATGAGTATAAAGGACAAAATGAAACTGGCACCCAGAGCACCCCTTCAGCCTAGTAGCACCAAACTAAAGTTGTATTCAGGGGAACTAATGGAATCATTGGGGCTATTCCAAACAGAATGCAGCATACGTGATTGTATACACAAACTGAACTTTGAGATTGTTGATGCCGATCAGAAACCGCTATTATCAGGTTCAACATGTGAGCGCCTTGGACTGATGCTGTTCACCATTCCTGCTGAGCTACATAATGTTGATAATCAGCCTGCAAAATCTCTGACTAGGCCACTGACAAAACAGCAAATTCTTCACACCTACAGTGATGTGTTTGAGGGCCCGATAGTCTCTGTTCCAGGAGAGGTTCGTTTTGAACTTGATCCTACCATTCAACCTGTACAATGTGCCCCACGCAATGTGCCTATCGCCATTAAGCCACTGGTTAAAGCTCAACTAGATAAATATGAAGCTGAAGGACATCTAACTTCAGTAACAGAGCCTACAGATTGGATCAGTAACATGGTTGTTATCAGAAAGCCTGAGAAGATCAGAATATGCATTGATCCCAAGTTTCTGAATATGGCCCTGAAACGATCACACTACTTAATGCCAACACTCGATGATATTTTGCACAAACTACCTAAAGCACGTGTCTTCACACTTGTGGATGCTAGAGATGCCTTTTTACAGTGCAAACTGGATGAAAAGAGTAGCTACATGACCACGTTCTGGACTCCTTGGGGCAGAAAGAGATGGCTCAAACTACCATTTGGAGTCTCTGTAGCACCAGAGGTATACCAGCGAAAGCAGCATGAACTATTAGGTGGTCTTGACGGAATTGAGCCAATAGCTGATGACATTCTTATAGTTGGCTGCGGCAATACAGATGAGGAGGCTGAGCAAGACCATGATGAAAAGTTAATAGCGCTACTGGATCATTGTAGGCAGGTGATGCTGAGGCTTAGTGTGAAGAAATTTCAGTTCAAGGTGGAAGAAGTCCGTTTCCATGGACATATCCTGTCTTCACAAGGCTTAAAAGCTGACCCGGATAAGATTAAAGCCATTGTGGACATGCCACAACCTGCTGATGCCAAAGCGGTACAGAGATTTATTGGCTTTGTTACATACCTAGCAAAATTCCTGCCACACTTATCTGAGGTGTGTGAGCCACTAAGACGACTTCTGGACAAAGATGCAGTTTGGCACTGGCTTCCCAAGCATGACCGGGCAGTAGAGGATATAAAACACTTGGTCACCTCTGCCCCAGTGTTGAAATACTATGATGTCACAAAGCCTGTTACCATACAAAGTGACTCCAGTAAAAATGGTCTAGGCTGTTGCCTCTTGCAGAAAGGTCAGCCAGTTGCATATGCGTCCAGAGCTCTTTCATCAGCTGAGCAAAATTATGCTCAAATTGAGAAGGAATGTTTAAGCATTGTATTTGCTTGCCAGCGTTTCCATCATTATCTTTATGGACGGGATTCAATTACAGCTGAAACTGATCACAAACCTTTGATAGCCATATTCAAAAAGCCCCTTTTGTGTGCTCCCAAGCGTTTGCAGAGCATGATGCTTACATTGCAGCATTACAACCTCAATGTTGTCTACAAGCCAGGATGTGAAATGTATATCAGCGATACCCTGAGCAGAGCTACGTCAGATAATGTGGCACCTGGAGGTGAGCATGAGCATCGTACAATTTGTCTGCTGGAACAGGAACAAAATTTCTTTGCCGATATCAATCAAGCAGACTATCTTAATGTCACAGATCAACGACTACATCAACTCATACAGCACACTGACAGTGATGCAACTTTACAAGCTTTGAAGTCTATTGTTTTGAGTGGGTGGCCAGATGAAAAAGATGCAGTACCTGGAATTGTAAGGGAATACTGGTCCTTTAGAGATGAGATCAGCATACAAAATGGTATCTTGTACAAAGGTCCAAGGGTCATCGTGCCGAAGTCACTGAGAGCAGAGATGTTATTACGCATACACTCCAGCCATATTGGTGGTGAAGCATGCTACAGGCAAGCTCGTGATACTCTTTACTGGCCCAACATGCATGGTGAAATCAAAGACTTTGTCAGTAATTGTCCCACCTGCAATGAATATGCCCATTTGCAACAGAAAGAAACCATGATAGGTTTTATCTTTGAGGTATTTATGAGGAATTAGCTTGCTCTCTTGCAGTAACTTGTCTTTTTGAGGAGATTGGGGAGCCTTGGGGATATAGGGAATCAGGGGTTCTGTGTTCATAGTTAGTTTTGTACTGCTTTTAAGCTATTCAATAAATTTGTGGTTAACTCTTAAGGGTGTGTATATGTCTTTTCCCTTTTTTGTTTTTTCTATGTTGGTTGTTAAGGAGCAGACGAGGAAGCCGCCCACTGCATCCCTAACAACAGGTGAGTCATCAGCTGTCAACGGGCTTCCCCGCTGACAGCTGAATGAAAAAAAAACATTGCCGGCAATAGAAAAAAGTTAAAGAAAAGTTAAAGAAAATGATGTGGGGACCCCCCCAATCCATACCAGGCCCTTATCCAAGCATGCAGCCAAGCAGGGCAGTAAGGGGGAGGGGAGAGCGAGCGCCCCCCCACCCTCCTAAACTATACCAGGCCAGATGCCCCCAACATGGGGGGGGTGCTTTGGGGACAACGGCCTTATCATGACAACCTTGGAAGGTTGTTGTGGGGGTCTTCGGACAGGGGGCTTACAACCATCGCGCAGGGTTGTCGGGAAGAGGCTCTTGTCCCCATGTTGAGGGCATGTGTCATGGTATGGTTCAGGAGGGGAAAGCAGTTGCTCCCCCCCCCTTTCCTGACCTGCCAGACTAGGGGGACCCCCAGGCACTATACTTAAAGGATTTTTTTCATGTTTATTGTTATTACTTTAACCACTTCAGCCCAGAAGATTTGGCTGCTCAATGACCAGGCAATTTTTTGTGATACAGCACTGTGTCGCTTTAACTGACTGTGCGGTCATGTGACACTGTACCCAAACAAAATTGACGTCCTTTTTTCCCCACAAATAGAGCTTTCTTTTTGTGGTATTTTATCACCTCTGCAGTTTTTATTTTTTGCGCTATAAATAAAAGAAGAGCGACAATTTTGAAAAAAGCACAATATCTTACTTTTTGCTATAATAAATATCCCACATTTTTTTCCCCCCAAATTTTTTTTTCCTCAGTTAAGGCCGATATGTATTCTTCTACATATTTTTGGAAAAAAAAATTTAAAATCGCAATAAGCGCATATTGATTGGTTTGGGAAAAAGTTATAGTGTCTACAAAATAGGGGATAGATTTATGGCATTTTTATTATTATAATTTTTTTAACTAGTAATGGCTGCAATCTTTTTAGCAGGACTGCAATATTGCAGCAGACAAATTGGACACTTTTGACCCATTAGAGCAATCAGTGCTATGAAAATGCACTGTTTACTGTAAAAATGTCACTGGCAGGGAAGGGGGTTAACACTAGGGGGCGATCAAGGGGTTAAATGTGTTCCCTAGTGTGTGTTCTAACTGTAGGGGGGATGGGACTGTCTAGGAGGAGAGATAGATCGGTGTTCATACTTAGTATGAAGACACGATCTGTCTCTACTCCCCTGAAAGAACCTGGATCTGCGTATTTACACACACAGATACCGGTTCTCGCTCTGTCACAAGTGATAGTGGGTGCCCAGTGGTCATCGCACCCGCCGTGCACTTGCATCTGCTCCGGGCACACGCGCCACCCCTAGTGGCCAAAAGAAAAGACAACTTAAGGTAATGTCAATTTGCCCAGCCGAGCCAACCTGCCGCAGTAAAACTGTGGCGGCTGGTCGGCAAGTGGATAAGCATCATTAAAATCACTGCTCCTGTAAAAATGTTCTTTTTAGATTATTTTTTTTTACCATTGATACATGTCCCCCAGGGCAGTACCTGGGCCCCCATACCCTTTTTATGGCAATAACGTGCATGTAAGCCTTTAATTGGGCATGTTTGGGAGTTCTGGTGCAAACCGAACAGAGGTGCCCAACTCTAGCAGTGACATGCGGTGTCTACCCATGCACTGTGGTGAAATGCTACATGTCTGCATTTTACCGCAGCTCACTGCATTTCACCTGCAGGCTATGTTGAAGTGTGAATGGGGTAGAAAGAAAACAGCTGTAGCACTGACTGGTGTTTATTCAGCGCACAAAAATGCCAATCACCGCAATTTGTGTGAACGAAGAATTAAAAATAGGGAGCAGCTAATTTTCTAGTACCCAGTTTTGTTTTGTTTTTCCCCATCAGAATGTGTTAAATAACAGTCCTCCTTCGAACTAAAATATCAAAAGTGTTTTTTCTTAGTTAAAAAATATGTAAAAGTAAATCATAGGGGAACACGATTTTATCTCACTGCTTAAGTAGTCTTTTCTTCTGTGCAACACAAAGAACATACAAAGCAATGCTAAACCGGATGACATAAAATATATCCCTTCCAAATATAACAACGTACAAAGCATTTCACATTACTGTAATTCTCAGAGCAAAGAAAGCCAAGGCAGATAACAATAATATGGCCACCTGAACTTGACAGCAAAGCTTTCTACTCAATGTGTCATAAACACACCCCTCTATCAGATAGCATTACCCAAGTCACTTACCAGCTACTCTTTCATTTAAAGGATAGTTTTCAACACAGCTTCAAAAATGCTGCAATACTGTGTCAGTTATTCTAGATTCGCAGGAACACGTCTGCTTTCTTTTTTTTTTTTTTTTTTCTGCTCTTATTGATTCCTCACACTGTTTATGGTCGTTCGCTCAGTGCAGGAAAATGTTGGAAATGTGAGACTTAAACAACATGCAGTTAATCTGTGACTGCTTCCTGCCTTCTGTTATTGATACCACAGCTGTGATTGGTGCAGGGAAACAGAAAAAAAAAAAAAAAAATAGGTCACAGTTAAACATTCTTAAATCTTCATTCTTGGAATCATTTTTATCTAGAACTATTTGATTTTGAATGCAGGCACTGTTTGAAAATTATACAGTGCAATGACACCCCTGTTTGCTCCTTAAGAAATGAACAAAATCTAACTTTGATATTTTAAAATAGAACTTTACCCATTTTTTCAAATCCTTTTTCCTGCCTAATATTTTTATTTTTTTTGCAATGTTTTTATTGTATATTTTTTACAATAAAGTTTATTGTATAGGTAAAAAATGAAATACACGATGAGTTATATAAAAATACCAAATATGCCAACAAACAAACAAGATGTAAAATATACTTCAAATATTCATGACTTGTAAAGAACAAATGAAGTATGGCAAAACAAATGATAATTAATTGCTATGCCAATATAGATATCATATTATGGTCAAATTTCCATGAGTAATTTCAAGGTGACTATTATGATGAGACAGTCTCATTGATTCGTTTCAGGGGGACTGGAGTCCAACTCAATCCACTCCCCCGTTGGAAACTGAGAAACTGCTGAGAGACATCAACATGTCTCCCAATACAATACTGACTGTTTTTACAGCCAATGGATAAGCGCTGGACTACAATCATCAATATTTAGCTCTAGTTTATATATATTAGATATCACCTATCCACCAATTGCTCAATACTGATTATAAACGCATGTAATTTTCTGTTCACACTGTGGTGTTATGCAATTTGCGCTTGCATGCACCAAGTGCCAACTTAATTTAATTTTCCACCATGGGCCTTTCCATCGGTGCCTTTCGGGGCTGTTTTTGCTGCCTCCTTGACCTGCGTCATCCTTATTGTGGGCGGCGCATGCGTGTGCGTCCTCCCGACAAGGGGGGACGGGGAGCATTGTGCTCCCACTATGCTCATTGGGCGGCGGACCTTTGTTCCGCCTGCCCATTATGGGCGTTCCTTCCTTGTCGGCGCCGTCCCTGATCCCCTCTGGACGTCCTTGCCATCCGCGCGTGCGTGGGAAACTATGCACACGTGTGATGCCAGGACGTCACGCTTTTGCGGCGGAGGAGACGGCAGCTGTCGGAGACCTCGAGTCCTTCCGGAACGCAGAGGGAGCCACTCAGGGAGGACCGCACACTGTGGTGGGGATATCCCTGGAGGATGATGCATGGACGAAGGCAGGGTGCCTGCTGAACACATCAGGGCCTCCCTAATTAAGGGCAGTACTAATACAACTTGAGAGCTGTGTGGCTCACACTTTGATCCCCAGCTCTCCTATGTGGACGACTAGTCTCAGCCTGGTAAATGTAAGTACACCAGCCCTACATAGGCTGGCTGCCAAATTCCTTCCAGACCCATTCAAGCACCATGCACTAGGTCTGATTAACATTACTTTTGACTAATTTATAATCATTTACAGCTTCATCCGTGGTGTTGGTCGGTCTCCTTGGCTCATAAAATGAGCCTGGGACCCTCCAAGATGAATGGAACCCACAAATTTCTTCACACAACACTGTTGCTTGCACATGTTGTGCAACAGTACATATCTAGTACATTTGATCTGAATGATCTTCATCACACCTTGGTTGAATCTCATCACCACTTTCACCATTGTTATCTCACTAACACACATATTCATTCCACACACAATCATTCCAATCCATTTTCACTTTTCACACGCATCACACTACATCACTTTTTTACACACATCATACACCACATCACCATCATCAATTTTCACACTGCTGACATTTCATTTCACCTTTTTTCCACTTTTATTTTTTTGCCATTAGTTTTTATCCTCCACCATCCTATTCATAGTGCACGTCACCTTTATTATTTTTCTCACAACCTTTATACTCCATTTATTTTGCTTAGAATATGGCAAACATAACTTATTAGTTAAATACCACCATAGAAACACATCGATCATATTCCATTCATTATGCTTAGAATATGGCAAATATACCTCATTAGCTAAATATTACTACAGAAGTACATTGACAAATATAAATATATATTTAAGGACATACCACTGCTGACCTCTAGTCTGTTCACTTAATACTCAGTAACCACATAGTGTATATGGATGCATGACAGATGTATCCTACATTGATGCCCTTGGTGTTTCATTACAGGTGCCGGCTGTCCGTCCATGTGCGCCCCCTCTCGGGTCTCTCCTCCTCCAATATGACTCCTTGCAGGTCGCACACGCCTTGGTGGCGCCCTACTTTTGGGTGTCAGATGTCCGGGAGGCTGCTGATTCCTCTTGAGATGCTAGTGATGGAACTCCGGTTAGAAACCATGGTTCTAACACACAGTTGACTGGTAATCATACACTCTATATTTTTTACCATTGGGCCTATACCCATGTAGAGAATTGAAATCTAATACATATATTTCCCACAGCAAGCCACCCATCCTCTGAAGAGATCCATTGGGATCGAAACGCGTCAGGTTATATATACAGATGCATGTGAAATGTAAAACTGTATGGCAATGTTGTGTCTTAAATCTGTGTGGTTATTATATACATGTTTTTACCAGAGTATATACGTGTTGGGACTGTACTTAATGTGTATATACAATAATTTTTTAACATGCATTATTGTAAATCATTTTCGGAATTTTGCTGCAAAAAACCCCTTGGGGAAACTTACTATTCTTCAAATGATAATTATTTGTTCTTTTCAAAGGAAATCAATATAGCTGTGAATAAACAAATGTTAAACAAGTATTCTGAGTTTTTAAGTCATCTGTTATCAGAAACACTTAAAATGCTTAAGATATGTGATGATAATAGCCTTCAGAAAGCTTATGAAGACTTGTATTCATTTTTAAAGATGGGAAATGTGTAATGAAAAACAAAGAAGTACTATTTTATGTAGTGCTGTGTGGGCATGAGTGGAGCTCTTAAAAGTAAATCCACAGGAAGTTTTAATTGGAAAGGATTCTTTTAAAGATCTCTGATAGAGTGAAAATGTACCAAGGTTTCCATTTATTGCGGAATTGAGTTGTAGTTTCTCTTTTGAAAACAATGGTTTCTTCCATTTCATAGATTAGTTTGACTTTCAGTAACCAATCTTGTTGGAGTATCTCTGGTTTAATTTTCCAGTTCACCGGAATCAACGCTTTGGCAGCATTAAGTAAGTGTTTTTGTATTGTTTGTAAGAAAGATCATTGACATGTAGTAAGCAACAAGCTGTGTTTAGTTCTATTTGAGTGTCAGTGATATGTACTATCCACTTTTTAATTTGTGTCCAATAGGTTTGAATTGGTGTGCAATTTCACCATAGATGCAGGAAGAAGCCCCTCCCCTCATTACAACTCGAGCAGAGATGCCTACGGAGTGTCATGGTTATGCAGTAATGTTTGTCTGTTAGCTTACCTCCCCTCTATGTGTTCTGCTTAGAGGCCAGCCACTCTCACCTGGCTGCTTAAGTAATCTCTCCTCTAAGCATGGCTCCACCCCAGGCCCTATCAGGGAACTCTATATTAACCTGTGCACTGCAAGCCAGCCGTGCTGATCAACATTGTTGTTAAGCTATTGTGTGTTCGGTTTCCTGCTTGCTGTGTGCTCTATGTCTGTCTCTGTTTACCGATCTTGACTTGTTCTCAACTATCCCTGTCTGCTTGTGACCTTGACCTTTGGCGTGTCCTTTGTTTATCCTTGTCTGCTAGTCGCCCCGAACTTTGGCTTATCCCCTTACTATCTCTTGTTATCCTGAGCTGCTGCTTCCCCTCTATCCTCTATTGTCTACTGTGAGCGTGAGCTGGTAGACTCTGGGGGCCGCGACCTAGATCCAGTTGCAGCCCAGTCCATCCTCAATACTAGAGACTCTGGGGAAAACCTGCTGGATCTTAGACTCTGCGCCCTGGGGAATCTTAGGCTCTAGCTCCCTGTGGGATCCCTGTTAGTGCTCCAGTGGACCTGCCTTCCTTAACCACCCAGTGTTCCATCCGCAGCAGTCAGCCATAGGGTCTACTACCTTAGCAGTGCACTCCTGACCCCAATGGTGTGCATCTGTCACCTGGCCTCAGGTGACCTAACAGGGAGCATTTATGTATGAAGACACAAGTTTTTCCCATTCTTAAGCCTCGTACACACGATCGGATTTTCCACAGACAAAGCCTCAGAATTTTGTCTGAAGGGCATTGTCCAGGAACTTGTCTTGCATACAAACGGCACACAATTGTCGGCCAACAAACACGAATGTAGTTACATACTACGTGGTTATTCAGCTCTTTAGTGCCATCCTTTGGGCACCTTCTGCTAATGTTGTGTTTGGTGAGCATTGCTTCCGAGCATGCGTGTCTGTACTTTGGACTTTTGTCCAACGGGCTTGTGTACACACGATTGGAAAATCAGACAACAGACCGTTGTCCACAGAAAATTTTAAAGCCTGCCATCCAACATTTGTCTGCGGAAAATCCGACAACAATTGTCCAAAGGAGTGTACAAATGGTCGGATTTTACACCAACAGGCTGTCAACACACAATTCCCGTCGGAAAAGCCGATCATGTGTACGAGGCTTAAATCTGAAAATTGCATATTGTGTTCTTCTTTCCATATTTTTTTTTATATTTATCCAGAGAGTCGGACGTTGGTTGTGAGATCCAGCTATACAAGAGTGAGTTGGCCTTTCTTATTGGAGTTTGATTAAAGCAGATACAGTATGTTCAAAGTTGGTGAGAAGTTTTTTTTTTTTGTTTAATATAAAGTTGTTGATTTGCAGATATAGCCAAAAGCAAGTATTTCTTCCTTACACATTATTTGAAAAGTACAAACTTTTTTTTTTTCTAAATCCTGGCCTATGCCATGATGACATCAACACACATTACACACGCATGCAAACATGCTGTGGGACTCTCTTTTTCAAAAGACCTTGCAGTGTGAACATGCGCAACATTTCACAAATCGCCTTCTGTGCCATAGCCACCCCACAATCAATTTTGGGAGATGTTGCACATGCACACACATGTCAGGAGGTCCCTGCCAAAGAACTGACAGAGAGAGGTCAGCGATCGGTAGAATGTGCTGGCCCTGGGTTTGTTTTGCAGCTTGAAAACGTCTATGCCACTTACAGCTCCTAAAAAGCCTGTGTGTGCATGAGGCCATAGAATAAACATGGAGAGGCATTTTCAAAAGTTACAAAATTACAGTTTTAGTTTCACATTTTAGTATTTAGGCTACAAACAAGTACAATATGCAATTAAAATTGTGATAGGTAGATATTAAGCCAAAAAATGTACTTCTTATTTTATTTTCAATATAGTAAGTAAGAAGCTCAGGGACTGGACTCAAGAGGGCAAGAAATTAGAATGGGAGGCACACGCACATGAAATTTACTTTTACAGTGACACTGACAGCAGCATAGAGCATGATGATACCTCACCGACACGACATGTCCGCTTGTCACAGTGACAGCCTCTCTCCACGCCAGTTGGTCCCTTCTCCTGCCGTTTAAAATCTATATTTAAGATTTAATATCTCAAAGATATGATATGGGTTAAATAAGAGTTCTTTTGACCAGAAGTGAAAGCTTTAACATAATGAACATTTATTATGTATTTGTTAAAATCTAATCTAATACACAGAAACTATCTATATAGTCTTTAACCACTTAAGCCCCGAACAATACACAGCTTAAAGACCAGAGGTGTTTTCACAATTTGGCACTGCGCTGCTTTAACTGGTAATTGCGCAAACATGCAATGTTGTACCCAAACGAAATTTGCGTCCTTTTCTTCTCACAAATAGAGCTTTCTTTTAATGGTATTTGAGTGCCTCTGCGATTTTTATTTTTTGTGATATAAATGGAAAAAGACCGAAAATTTTGAAAAAAAAAGATATTTTCTACTTTTTGTTATAAGAAAAATCAAATAAACTCAATTTTAGTCATACATTTAGGCCAAAATGTATTCAGCCACATGTCTTTAGTAAAAAAAATGTCAATAAGCGTATATTTATTGGTTTGCGCAAAAGTTATAGCGTTTACAAACTAGGGTACATTTTCTGGAATTTACACAGCTTTTAATTCATGACTGCCTATCTAATTTCTTGAGGTGCTAAAATGGCAGGGCAGTACAAAACCCCCCCAAATGACCCCATTTTGGAAAGCAAACACCCCAAGGAAATTTCTGAGAGGCATGTTGAGCCCATTGAATATATTTTTTTGTCCCAAGTGATTGAATAATTACAAAAAAAATAAAAATTTACAAAAAGTTTGGGACTTTTTGGGAGCCTAGCCGCGTACGGGACCCGAAAACCAATCACCGCCTTCAGGATTTCTAAGGGCGCAAATTTTTGATTTCACTCATCACTACCTATCACAGTTTCAAAGGCCATAAAATGCCAAGATGGCACAAAACCCCCTCAAATGACCCCATTTTGGAAAGTAGACACCCCAAGCTATTTGCTGAGAGGTATGGTGAGTATTTTACAGCTCTCATTTGTTTTTGAAAATGAAGAAAGAAAATCATTTTTTTTCAAAACTTTGTGTCAAAAAGCGAGATCTGCAAAATACTCACCATGCCTCTCAGCAAATTGCTTGGGGTGTCTACTTTCCAATTTTTTTTTTTTTTACCATTTTTATTGTTATCTCAGGGAATGTAAATATCCCCTATGATAGCAATAGGTAGTGACAGGTACTCTTTTTTTTATTTTTTTAATTGGGGGGTTAGACCCTAGATATTTCCTCTGCCCTCAAAGCATCTGACCACACCAAGATCAGTGTGATAAAATGTTTCCCAATTTCCCAATGGCGCTGTTTATATCCGGGGGGGGGGGGACATTCCCTCCCACTGCTTAGTCTAGAGGCTAACTATCTGCTAGGATTGCTTTTAAATGAAAGCTGACCGCTGGCTGAAAAGAATGATACCAAGAAGATACCTAAACCCGCAGGCATCATTCTGGTATAACCATTCAAAGTCCAACAACATACCAGTACGTTGCTGGTCCTTGTTGGACATGTATTGTAATCTTTTTTTTCATGCAGCCTGTTGGCTGAACGAAAAAAAAGAGATTGATCGGTGGGTATGCCCACCATTAGAATACCTCCCTTCATCCACCCACTTCTAATGATGGGCATACATGCACCATTTATATATGCCAAAGCATGGGGGCATCCTCCCGCAAAAAAGTTATGCCGCGTACACACGGTTGGACTTTTCCACGGGCAAGCCTCCGGCGGAATTTCGACCGTATGTACGTGGCATAAAAGGTTATGCCGTGTACACACGGTTGGACTTTTTCACGGGTAAGCCTCCGTCGGAATTTCGACCGTATGTACGCGGCATTAGGAGCAAAATCGCACCTCCGCCCCTGCTGCCCCCATGCTTCGGCATATATGCTCTTTTTTTTAACTGTGGTGGTGAAATCACCTCCTACAGTGTTGGAGTCACGGCTTTATGTATCGTGGGAGCAAACGCTGTTGCTGTCAAGATAAATAAATCCACGCTGCAACTGAATGGCGTACCTGCTAAGCAAATGACGGTTAACATTAAAACAAAGTAACATTATAGTATAACAGTAAGACCTTACCATACCATACCTACAAAGAAAATACCCCAAAAAAAACCTAGTAAAAAAGAAAAAATTTTTTTAACGCAACCTGTGCCTAAAATATATATATGACGAAGCATGGGGGGCATCCTCCCGCAAAAAAGTTATGCCACGTACACACGGTCGGATTTTTCCACGGGCAAGCCCCCGTCGGAATTTCGACCGTATGTACGCGGCATAAAAGGTTATGCCGCATACACGCGGTCAGACTTTTCCACGGGCAAGCCTCCGTCGGAATTTCGACCGTATGTACGCGGCATTAGGAGCAAAATTGCTCCTCCGCCCCTGCTGCCCCCATGCTTCGGCATATATGCTCTTTTTTTTAACTGTGGTGGTGAAATCATCTCCTACAGCACTGGAGTCACGGCTGTATGTATCGTGGGAGCAAACACTGTTGCTGTCAAGATAAATAATTCCGCGCTGCAGCTGAAAAGCAAGCATGATAAAACATTGCAAAATAGAATACAGTAAAAAAGAGCAGAACAATAGAGAGAAAATAAAGAGAGAGAGAGAGAGAACAATAAAACGACAACTATTTTTTTTTTTTTTTTATATTTTTTTTTTGTGTTTTTTTAAAAAAAAATTTTTTTTTCTTTTTTACACTTTTTTTTGTAACTTTAACAACTGTAACGGTTCGGGTCTCTCAAAATGCAATGACATCTTGGGAGACCCTGAGTAAGTGTGTCCTAGTCTGTGAAATGCTGTACCCTACGCTAAAACTTCACTTTTGTGTGGTAGCGTTCAAAACATTTACCAATGCAAAGACCAGGATTGTCAGGACAGAGTGGACAAAAATAACGGGTGTCACGCCTAAATCCGTGCTTGCTACAGACACAACATCTTTTTTGGGGGCTCGTTGGGTAGGGGTACTCTCGAGGACATACGGAAAATGCCTCTCATGCAGCCGGCTTACTACATTTGGTTGGGGATGGTGAGGTGCAGAACCGCCTGGATACAGGAGGGCTGTGACTATCTCGTCCTGGAATTTTAGGAAGGATAAAGTCCCGCCTGAAGCTCTGTATAGCACATGAGCATTCAGCAAAGCCAATTGAAATAAGGATAGAGACACTTTTTTGTACCAGCGTCTCGCCTTATGGACAATGTGATACGGCACCAACAACTGGTCGTTGAGGTCCACCCCTCCCATATTTTGGTTATATTTGTGGACACAGAGGGGTTTCTCCACAACACCAGTCGCCGTACGAATTTGGACTGTTGTGTCTGCGTGAAGGGAGGTAAGAAGGAAAACATTCTTATTATCCCTCCACTTCACAGCGAGCAAACTATTACACCTTAAGCAGGCTTTCTCCCCCAGCCTAAGACGGGAATCTACAAGCCCCTGGGGAAAGCCCCGGCGATTAGGTCGCACAGTGCCACATGCTCCAATCTGATGATCAAACAAGTGACTAAACAGTGGCACGCTCGTGTAATAATTGTTCACATACAAGTGGTACCCCTTTCCGAATAAGGGTGACACCAAGTTCCACACTATCTTGCCAGCGCTCCCTATGTAATCTGGGCAGTTCTCCGGCTCTACGTGACTGTCTTTTCCCTCATAAACCGTAAAGCTCCATACATAGCCTGTTGCCCTGTCACAGAACTTATAGAGCTTGACCCCGTATCTGGCACGCTTGCTGGGAAGGTACTGCTTGAAAGACAAGCGGCCAGAAAATTTAATTAGGGACTCATCAACGCAGACAACTTGATCGGGAATAAACAAGGCTGCAAAACGTTCATTGAAGTGGTTTATGAGGGGCCGAATTTTGTAGAGCCGATTATATTCAGGGTCTCCACGTGGACGACAAAGTTCATTGCCGTTGAAATGCATGAACCGCAAGATCTGCTCGTATCGTTTCCTGGGCATGGAGGCAGAGAACACGGGCATATGGTCAATTGGGCGCATGGACCAATAGGCACGCAATAACGAGAATTTATATGTGCCCATGTTGAGGGAAAGGCCCAGAAAGGTTTTAAATTTGGAAACCGTAATTGGTTTCCAATATCTGGCAATGGAAGGCAACTGGGGACTAGCAGCGATGAATTGACCAGCATATAAATTACTCTGGTCCACAATAGATCTATAGAGATCTTCTGTGAAAAACAGCGAATAAAAATCAAGTGGCGTAAAATCAGCTGTTTCCACCTGAATACCGGGTTGGCCAGTGAATGGGGGAAGTATGGGTTCTGCAGAAGTGTTGGGCACCCAATCAGGATAGGCAAATTCTGCAGGAAGGGCACTATGGGCACGACGGGCCTGCCTTTGTCTTCTTCTTGGTTGCAGCGGGACACTACTTGTGCTTGCCAGCTCGCCAGCTTGAACTGCACTTATGGGACTCGCCACGTCACCAAGTGTTACTGCAGTGCTGGATGTACACCCAGGCTGTACTAGGCCGCTGGTGCTTGCCAGTTCACTAGAAGGAATAGCGGCGCTAGTACTACTCTGCTCCATAATACGAAAGCCCTGCGGTTCTTGCTCCTCAACAACATCAGAAGATTGGGATCGGGTACAACTGACCTTAGCAGGGACCTCATCTTCGTCATCAGTGCTATCTGACATGGAGCTGTCTTCTACGGGAATGTATTCTGAGCCTGAATCTGACAGTTACGTGACCTCCTCTTCACTATCTGTCATGCTCAGAATCTCATAGGCCTCTTTACTAGTGTACCTTTGATTTGCCATTTTGGGCTCTAAATTTAGTGGCACACTAGTAAGATTCACAGGTAAAAAAGCACCTGACCGTCAGCAAATGTATCAAACACTACAAAAAAAACTGTTAGCGATCGCAGGGATCAGGCCTGTCTCTACAAACGCTGCAGTTATGTGTGTTGTGTTTGGTAAGTGACAGTGATCGATCGATACTGCACTTGGGTGGGCTGGGCTGGGCAGAGGGGCTAAACGCAGGTGCTAGCAGGTATCTGGGCTGATCCCGCTAACACTGCGTTTTTGGGAACCCTAAACAGCTGGGGACACTAGTATAGATCTGATCAGATACTATACCACTAAGGGAGGTGTATGCTTTGCGCGTGGGTGTTAGCGTTACTGGCACTAACCTGACGCTGCCTGGGGCGACGCAGACCCTCTCTGAGTCTAAAACCTAATTGATATCACCCGCCGGGCAATCAGGGGGTTAAACCTTTTTAAGGTTATATACGGCGGGTGCCCTGATGCTATAAAAAGCAAACTAACCAACCAGCGTCACCCATAACACTTATACAGTGATCACTGGTGAAAGGGTTAACTAGGGGCAATCAGGGGGTTAAAACCTTTATTAGGTAATATATGGGGGTACCTGACAATATATAAAAACCTGACTGGTAACCTAAATAACTAAATAACTAACTGGCTAACCAGTGACACTTATACAGTGATCACTGGTGAAAGGGTTAACTCTAGGGGCAATCAGGGGGTTAAAATAATAAATAGGGGTACCTGACGCTATAAAAACCTGCGGCGAACCTAAAAAAAATGACTGGCTACCTAGGGGCCCCACCGAAACGAATACAGAGATCGGAAAAACGATCGCTTAGTGACGCTGGCGATATGGGGTGAAAGGGTTACCTGGGGGGCGATCAAGGGGTTAAACCTTTATTAGGGGGGTACGTGATTCTGCCTGTCCGTGCCATTTTGCCGACGTATATGTACATGGGGCGGTCGTTAAGTGGTTAAACAAGCAGGAAATAGTAGGTTAAAATATACAAAGTATTTACATGTAGTAATATAGAGCATATTCCTCTGAACCATTAAAGTACAAGCATGGGTAGTTGCAGGTCAAACAGACCTTTACCATAGTTACCCTTTCAGAACCATCCTGCAGGCTGTCCTCCATAAAAGAGAGAGCTCCCTTCTCCTCCCCTCTGAGTATATCTCTCTATCCTGATGCCCTATAGGTTGGCCTAGCTTGGGTCATGATTGGAGGGCTTACTCCATAAGTCAGCCCCCTTTCATGCAAATCCTGGTGACACTATCTGGGCAGGAGATTTGATTGAATTTTCCAAGGACTATAGGTGAGGCACTCTCCATTGTAAATCCCAGCATGGGACTCATTGACGAGAGTGGGTTTAACACAATGGAATTGTCTCTCCAAGCTTGGGGCTCCGCACTGTCTAGCTGTTAACAAAAGGGCTTTCATAGGTGCTAAATGAAAATATATCTACAGCAAGCTAAATGAAATATATTCATATTTACAATATTTTACAGCTATTTAATGGAGATTATAAATATCCGATAAGGCAACACTTCATTACACTCCAGTCCAAACAGCACTGACAGTACCGTACTGGCTTGCCTTGCTTCCATCCTGCAGACCCACACATGAGGCTTTGCTCAGCTCCCTTGCACCATGACATCACAGGACATGCTCAGGCACCACCTCTGCCAAACCTGCCCCCCGCCAGCGCTACCCGAACACACTATAGCAGGCACTCGGATGGTCTCGGCATCTCCTTTTCCTGTCACTGGCATTTACTGGCAGAAGAAAACATTTTTTAATGTCTGCCAGTGAAAATACTGACGGTTGGCAACACTGCACTAAAGTGAGTTGGAAGGTAACAGACTTGCTGGCAGGATCAACAGATGAAAATAATGGGAAATAAAGCCTAACAAATGCAGCCACCACATCCGAGGACTGATATATTACATTTTCATGGCTAGAGTCTAGTGAGAGAGGACTGTCATTACAGGTCTTCATGTTTATGTTGATAGGCCGTGGGGGCGTCATTAATCATTATAACTGTTGATAGATCTACATCACTGGACAAAGCGATTGATGTAGGATAGAGGTCGACCGATATATCGGCCGATATTTGGCCATTTTTGATAAATCGGCATCGGCCGATTTATTATCAAGATTAGGCCGATATTTCAGACTGACCTCCGCTCATTCTTCCTTCTCCACACTTAGCGGCTCTAGCAGCATCAAGCGCCGCGCTGAGTGTGTGAGCAGAGAGGAGAGAGAGACAGAGAGGAGCTGTCAGCTTGATGTCGGGGATGGGCAGGACCCGGCAGCTAAATTACACCAGCCAATGATTGGGCTGCTTTAGAAAGGGGGCGGGCCACATACACGTAGCGACCCGCCCAGATACCATCCCATTAGCTGGTGTAATATAGCTGCTGGGTCCCGCCCACACCGACATCGAGCTGACAGCTCCTCTCTGTCTCTCTCTCCTCTCTGCTCACACACTCAGCGCAGCTCTTGATGCAGCCAGAGCCGCTGAGTGTGTGAGCAGAAAGGAGAGAGAGAGAGGAGCTGTCAGCTCGATGTCGGGGTGGGCGGGACCCAGCAGCTATATTACACCAGCTAATGGGATGGTATCTGGGCGGGTCGCTATGTGTATGTGGCCCCGCCCCCTTTCTAAAGCAGCCCAATCATTGGCTGATGTAATTTAGCTGCTGGGTCCGCAAAATCAGTGCAATCTGTCAGTGCCTCCAGCCAGTGCCACCCGCCACCGCCAGCCAGTGCCACCCGCCAGCACCACCCGCCACCGCCAGCCAGCGCCACCGCCAGCCAGTGCCACCCGCCACCACCAGCCAGTGCCACCCGCCACCGCCAGCCAGCGCCACCGCCAGCCAGCGCCACCCGCCACCGCCAGCCAGCGCCGCCCGCCACCGCCAGCCAGCGCCACCCTCCACCGCCAGCCAGCGCCAGCCAGCGCCACCCGCCACCGCCAGCCAGCACCACCGCCAGCCAGCGCCACTGCCAATCAGTGCCATCTGTCAGTTCTAAACCAGTGCCACCTGCTAGTGCCAATCAGTGCCATCAGTCAGTGCCAATAGTGCCATCTGTCAGTTCCAAACCAGTGCCACCTGCCAGTGCCAATGCCATCTGTCAGTTCCAAACCAGTGCCATCTGTCAGTTCCAAACCAGTGCCACCTGCTTGTGCCAATCAGCGCCACCTGCCAGTGCCAATAGTGCCATCTGTCAGTTCCAAACCAGTGCCACCTGCCAGTGCCAACTGTCAGTTCCAAACCAGCGCCATCTGCTAGTGCCAATCAGTGCCACCTGCGAGTGCTAATCAGTGCCTCCTGCCAGTTCCACACCAGTGCCACCTGCCAGTTCCAAACCAGTGCCACCTGCCAGTGCCAACTGTCAGTTCCAAACCAGCGCCATCTGCTAGTGCCAATCAGTGCCACCTGCCAGTTCCACACCAGTGCCACCTGCCAGTGCCACCTGCCAGTTCCAAACCAGCGCCATCTGCTAGTGCCAATCAGTGCCACCTGCCAGTGCTAATCAGTGCCTCCTGCCAGTTCCACACCAGTGCCACCTGCCAGTTCCAAACCAGTGCCACCTGCCAGTGCCAACTGTCAGTTCCAAACCAACGCCATCTGCTAGTGCCAATCAGTGCCACCTGCCAGTTCCACACCAGTGCCACCTGCCAGTGCCACCTGCCAGTTCCAAACCAATGCCACCTGCCAGTGCCATCTGTACTGAGGACATCAAGTGTGTGCTAGAGTGACGGGAGTAAGCAGGAAGGAGTGGAGTGGGTGAGGTTTTTTTTTTGTTTGTTTTTTTTAATCGGCCACAAAAATCGGCCACAAAAATCGGCATCATATATCGGCCATCGGCCGCCCAAATTTCTAAATATCGGCATCGGCATCGGCCAGCGAAAAACCCATATCGGTCGACCTCTAATGTAGGATATATATCATGGGACTTTTTTCTGTTTCGTTTTTTCATTAAATCCTTTTTAATGGTACAGTATGTGTGTTTTACATATTATTACATATGACTACCCCATACTCATTCACCTAGGGGGGCAAGGAGAGCCACAGACACCCACATCTACTGAGCCATGAATGTAAGCTTTTTGTCCTCTTCAACATGTTTTCTTGCCAGTCAGTTTGCATGCATGTGTAGCCGGGAGCTGGCCAATTATGCCTGCAATTAAGAGACATTTTTGCGCTGTGTTATTAATTTGGGGTTGTTTCCCTTTAGTGTTTGCTGGACTCTGTGTCATTTCATTTTCTTGTAACAAAACTCAGAGCATAGCATTGTGGGATGTGTAGTTCAGAATGCTGAAGTTTCAATGCTAACAGGACTGATCTGAATACAACTAACAGAATGCTGAGTGGACAGAACAGACTGCTGGGAAAGGATATAAAAGGGCTGGCGCAGCCTAGATCTTTCTCTTGGAATGCCGTTTGACTCTGCCAGCAGGAGGTCTGTGTGACAGTGAGCTGCTGTTGATTTGCGGCCTACACAGTGGGGAGCCGTTCAGCTATACCCAGAGGGACCTCTGCGGACAGCATTTTTTCTTCAATGCAGTGGACCGGAGGGTGTTCCAGGTTATCCAGAGATGCTTGCACTTCAGATACAAGTAGGCCGCAGCGTGATGCGGCGTGCGCCATTTTCCTGAGCCAGGATACAGAGAGAGTTCCTGATAGAGTCTTCTTCATCACTTACATCATTGCCAGCTGTATCTGAGTTCCAGTGTGGTGAGCGGGCATAGCCCACACTGCTTTCAGACATCATTTACACAGTTCAGCTTGGTGGTACTTGTAGTTCCACTGGAAGTCAGCTCTTATGCTATAACGAACACTGTGAGCAGACATCTATGTCTCATTCACATTATTGATTCTTGTAGCTACACTGAATAACACCATTAAGATCATATGAGAGGAAGTTACAATACAACAAGGATTCCTTAAGTTCTGTCAAATTTGTTATACCCTCTTATCAAGGATGACCTTAGTTACAATACAACAAGGCTAGCTGAAGACATCTGGATTTCAAGAAATAACCCTTTCGCCTTTTGTTATCCCTTTCCTCACCTGCTTTAATTTCATTGGACTTCATTTAATGGGAGACAGCCAATTTGAATATAATAGTCTGCATATTGTTACTTTATGTTATGCAAGTTTTAATGGCCTATGGGTTGAGGAGACAGAAGGGAGGAGCCTGACATAGGAGATACAGTGCCAGCTCTCTGCCCTCCTGCTGACCTGTTCACATAGGTTTCTGTGATTAGGTTAATATCTGTGTTCATTTACAGTTGAAGGAATGTCCAATCACTATATTGCCTTTTTCATAAATATAGATATAGTATTTGTAAGTGTGCCCTTTATTATCTTACGGTGTTGAGATATGCTTATTATTGTGTTCTCACTAATAGAGTAAACAAACTTTAACTGTTTCATTAATACTGTGTGAGTCTCTCATTATTAGTACAGTTTGTAAGATGACTCAACCCAGGGTGTCAGAGGTAATGGAGGGTCTGGTATGGATTTGGGGGGGGGGGAATCAATGATATTTTTTGTGTAGGTCCCCCTTTAAAATCTATACCAAACTACTATCTACAATACAGGGCTCTTTTTTTTTTTTTTTTTTTGCTTTTTTGCATTCCCACTTCAAAATTTATACCAGACCATCGGTCAGGAAAATAAAAGGGGCAGCGAGCATGCAACCTTTTCCCCTACCATGTAACCATACAAAGCCACATATGAATGACTCTTGGTTGCAGCAGCTGTAGGTTCAGGTGGGCTGGTAAACTGGCAAAATATGTACATTTACGTAGGGTCAGCAACTTGTGAATAGCTCATCCCTTTCAGGGGTGTAGATAAGGGGGGGTCAGGAGTGTTCAAATCCCCCCAGAGCATCCTGGAAAAATGCCCAGGTAGTGTCCCTGCTGCTGCGCTGCTCAGCAACAGCACAGGAGAAGCAATTAAGGGTTTCGGTGTGCAGCAACCAGTCCCCCTTCTATTGAGCCCAATCACCATCAGTTTAATAAGGGGTCCCCCAAAAGGCATGCAATTCCTGCGAGGTCCTGATGCTTGCAATACCTCCAAACAGGTCTCGGATACCTGTAACTTACAGTGCATGGTCAAGGGAACTCCTAGACTCCTCCTCGAGGTACATATGACACAGCAGAAGGGAGACTGGGCCTGCAGAAGTTTTCCTGCTTCTGTGCAGCACTGAATCTGAGGTCTGGCAGGTGGAGAGGCATAAACTTTCAGTTTGGGGGAAGGAGGGGGTGAGATTTTCTGCCTGGGGGAGTTACTTTTGGGGGGTTAAGGAAAGATAGGTGGGTTTGCTTTTGGAGAAGGGGGGATTTTTTTGTAGAGAAGTTTACAGGGATGGTTAATGGCAGGGGTTTGCTTCAGGGAGGGAGTTTGATTGAACAAAGGGAGATTTTCTTCATAATTATGAATCTTTGCTGGGGGGGGGGGGGGTGTTGTTGACTGAGGGAGCCAGTTTAGAGACAGGGGTTTAATTTTTGGGGGGAATATTTGAGGGAGGGAGATATTTTGCAGTGGGAATCTTTGCTTGAGGAGGGAACAGGGGGGGTTCTTAGGAGGGAGACCCCCCATGCTCACTGGAGTGCTGGGCCGTGGAAGGAGCAGCTGACTCAGGATCTTAGTGGCTCGCTGAGAGGCTGAGCCAACTGCCAGTCCAGGGATCTGGATGAATCGCAACAGATACTGTACATGTTAACATCAGAGAACAGCCTTGGCTCTTTTCAGCCGATCACAAATTAATGGTATATTTGCCATTTATAATATATGATAAGATAAGATCTAAAGCCTGGTACACACAGTACGTTTTTTTTTTTTTTTTTAGTTCAATCCAATGGGCTAAATAAATAAAAAACTGGGGAGCTCAGGAGAAGCTATCTGTACTAATGTGATGTTTTTACAGTGTTCTCCCCGCTGAGCTACTGTGTTCTGACAGGGGGACCCCCCACATATGTCAGTGCTTACAGCCATTAGCTGAGAGTACTGATCGGATGCTGGTTGGCTGTTGATTTTCAAGCATGCTCATCTGACAAGAGCTGGCTTCTCGGTTTCTGTTGGACAAGTACCTATACACATAGACTGAATGTCAGTCAATTTCTACTGTACCAAAAAATTTTGGGGGCTTAAGACTGGATAATATGCAATCTTACTGTGCACCCTGAGCAGGTCTTTGTGAAGTTGGCTCAGTTTCTTTTATTTAAAATAAAATATTTACCAGGTACATGCTGCATATTGTTACACAATGAAAATATGCAGTAAATACCAATTATCATTTTTTTTTTAAATACTATGTAAAGTGTTAAAGGAACAAAATCAGTATGGATGCAAGTTAAAAATTTAGCTCAGGAAGGACTTAGCTAGTGAATATTTAAAAAATCTTAGGATGTCAGCTACATAAACACTTAAGCCTAGTTTCCACTAGTTTTGCACTCTGAAGAGGATCCAGTTTAGATTGTTCTTCAAAGAGAATTTGGCAGACAGCGAGGAGGAGCAGTATTGCTTCCTCATCACATATTGTAATCCCTTAAACCCTGCACTACTGCACCACAACCACATTCAGTTGAATGAAGATAATTTTTGCTGTGTTGTATTGCAAATCCTTATGACCTAAATGATGAGTTTCAAAGACATGAACCCCCCCCCCCCCCCCATGTACATCAACTTTACATAGATTTGAATGGAGCTATACTGACACTAGGAGTAAGGACCATATCATAGCTTCCAACTGTCCCTGATTTCGAGTGACTGTCTCTGATTTGGAACAAAGTTCCTCTATCCCCCTTTCTTTCTTACTTGTCTGATCTATAGACTTGTATATAAAATTCACTTTTTATCTTTTAAAAAGTGTTTCCCAGTGCTAAATCTTTTATCCAATTTCTAATTTGCTGCATTTGTACAGTTCAAAAGCCAGTATAAAGGAATAGTAGTGGTAAAAAAAAAAACATTTCTGGGTTTAACTAATCACCTTTTTGGTATAATTCTCCTTTAATGGGGTGTGACAGGGTGTGTGTCCTATGCCTACATACTTTTACTAATAGGTGTCCCTCGTTCCCATTTCAAAAAGTTGGGAGGTATGCCCATATTTACAGTATCTCACAAAAGTGGGTACACCCCCCACATTTTTGTAAATATTTTATTATGTCTTTTCATGTAACAACACTGAAGAAATTACACTTTGCTACAGTGTAAAGTAGTGAGTGTACAGCTTGTATAACAGTGGAAATTTGCTGTCCCCTCAAAATAACTCAACACACAGCCATTAATGTCTAAACTGCTGGCAACAAAAGTGAGTACACCCCTAAGTGAAAATGTCCAAATTGGGCCCAAAGTGTCTATATTTTGTGTGGCCATAATTATTTTCCAGCACTGCCTTAACACTCTTGGGCATGGAGTTCACCAAAACTTCAAAGGTTGCCACCGGAATCCTCTTCCACTCCTCCATGATGACATCACAGAGCTGGTGGATGTTAGAGACCTTGCGCTCCTCCACCTTCTGTTTGAGGATGCCCCACAGATGCTCAATAGGGTTTAGGTCTGGTGACATGCTTGGCCAGTCCATCACCTTTACCCTCAGCTTCTTTAGCAAGGCAGTGGTCGTCTTGGAGGTGTATTTGGGGTCGTTATTATGTTGGAATACTTCCCTGCGGCCCAGTCTCTGAAGGGAGGGGATCATACTCTGCTTCAGTATGTCACAGTACATGTTGACATTCATGGTTCCCTCAATGAACTGTAGCTCCCCAGTTCCGGCAGCACTCATGCAGCTCCAGACCATGACACTTCCACCACCATGCTTGACTGCAGGCAAGACACACTTGTCTTTCTACTCCTCACCTGGTTGCCGCCACACACGACCCTTCAACCTCTGCAGTAATGCTGGCGGCACTCATATGTCTATTTCCCAAAGACAAACTCTGGAATTTTGTGCACTCAACTTCTTTGGTCGACCATGGCGAGGCCTGTTCTGAGTAGAACCTGTCGTGTTAAACCGCTGTATGGTCTTGGCCACTGTGCTGCAGCTCAGTTTCAGGGTCTTGGCAATTTTCTTATAGCTAAGGCCATCTTTATGTAGAGCAACAATTCTTTTTTTTTTCAAATCCTCAGAGAGTTCTTTGCCACAAGGTGCCATGTTCAACTTCCAGTGACCAGTATGAGAGAGTGAGAGTGCCATGTTCAACTTCCAGTGACTAGTATGAGAGAGTGACCTGCTCCCCATTCACAACTGAGACCTTGTAACACTAACCAGTCACATGACTCCGGGGAGGGAAAATGGCTAATTGGGCCCAATTTGGTAATTTTCACTTAGGGGTGTGCTCACTTTTGTTGCCAGCGGTTTAGACATTAATGGCTTTGTGTTGAGTTATTTTGAGGGGACAGCAAATCGACACTGTTATACAAGCTGTATACTCACTACTTTACATTGTAGCAAAGTGTAATTTCTTCAGTGTTGTCACATGAAAAGATAGAATAAAATATTTACAAAAATGAGAGGGGTGTACTCACTTTTGTATATATTTCTTAACTTGCATAGATTAGGCCTAACAAATATGTAACACTGCAATAATCAACTTGAAATGTATAGAAAACACTTAAACTCACTTGAGTTAAAAGCCCTTATTCATTACCATTTCCTCAAGTGATCAGCAAAAAGTCATAGAGCAACATTATAAATCATGAATTGACCTTATGGCAATTATTGCGGTGCACTGCTTGATTACAAATGCAGTGCTGGCATGTGCACTGTTATTTAAAATGCTTCAGTCTATTTGTGCATGTCTTGTTCATTTCTGTTTGTGGTCACTCTCAGCAATAATATGCTGGACATATCTTCTTTTATGAAAGTTAAGAAATTAAACCTTAAAGTTGAATGACAAGTAGACAAAAAACAACAACAAATCCGCTGATGGATTAATTTAAAAATGATAATAAATGTATTCTTAAGTAAAGCTGGCAAATGTATTTGCATATCTTTTATAAAACCTCCTATAATACAATAACAAGAAACATATCAAGTGATATTGCCAAGACAAAATTTAAAATATGTCTAAAATATGTGATATTGCCAAGACAAAAATTAAAATATGTCTAAACTCAAACATGTTCTCTTTACTTTTGGATAGGGTGGGAAAAGGTTAGAACCTATGACAGGGTAGAACCCATGTCAGATTGTTATTGCTGTCGGTATCCACAATAGAGAGATTCACTCTCTCTTTCTGTATTGGTGACCATTTCCAGGACAGACAGTGAGGGAAGATCCAACATTCTGAGTTGTCACTGGAACAGGAATAGGTGGGGCATCATCCAAAGGGATAATAGGAGGACATCTACATTGTTTTGGACAGGTTCCTTCTAAACAAAAAAAAAAAGAATATATCCAAATAAAATTCACTCAATTATCAACAGTATATGTAAATAAAGTGAAAAAATATATGTATATAAAAATAAAAGCAATAAAAGTGCTTCAGATGCTCACAATAAATGTGCTGTATAATAAAGTGTTCAATAAATGTGTCTCTATAAGTCTGTAAATATGTGCATGAAAATAAACAGCAAAAAAGGTGCCATCCACCATCAGATGCAAACTTTCTGATGTTTGATTGCTTACTGTCACCCAGTGAATTCCAAACTCACCAGAATCCTCAGCTACAGCAAGTGTAGCGGTAACCGCCTGTAAGTTTATTAACGTTTACCTTTCTTTAACAGGCCAAGCTGTCCAGAAATTTAGAGGGTTGAGGCAAACCATTTCACATTGACAGCTTTTAATTATTTAGTTATTCCAAAAGGAAAACAAACTGCTTAAAAAGCATTTAGCTGGAGTTTAACTTGAAATCCCAACTCCACATTTAATGTCCATTTAATTAGTTAATTTGGGCCAAGATGGTTCAAACAAACAATTTATTGCACTAACAGGTGTGCTTGCTGGGTACAGTCTATTAACTGTATGTAGTCTTGCCAACGTACAGTATACAGTGGGCCTAGAACTCCCTGTATCACTCCCAGGACAAAATAGACTCACACTGAGTGCTGCTCAGCCATTAACAGGAAGCTTTGTATTTTATGAATGCAAAGCTTCTTCTGATTTTCAGAAGTGGAGATACAGGAGGATGATGTCACAATCTCCATCTCAGACAGTCAGAGAAAGCTTTGTATTCATTCATAGAATACAGTTTCCTGTGAATGGCTGAGCAGCACTTAGCCCAACTCTATTTTTTTTCGGTAGTGGGGCAGAAAGTTCTTGTTTCACAGTGAACACAGCACTGTATACTGTATGTATAGTGTATGTAGTTGAGGCTACACAGGTAATACAGCCAGGGCCGGCCCAAGACATTGTGCTGCCTGGGACCAAGAATGAAATGCTGCCCCCCCCCACCAAAAAAAATAATCACGCCCACCAAAAGGCCCCCACATTCATTATTTTATATCATGATAACTAGGGGGGACCCGTTATGGCTCTATGCATGTATAGGAGTAAAAAGAGGACCTGTTGTGGCTCTATACATGTATAAAGAGGACCTGTCATGGCTCTATACATGTATAAAGGATAATAAAGAGGACCTGTCGTGGCTCTATACATGTATAAATGAGTATAAAGAGGACCTGTCATGGCTCTATACATGTATAAAGGAGTATAAAGAGGACCTGCCATGGCTCTATACAAGGATAATAAAGAGGACCTGTCGTGGCTCTATACATGTATAAATGAGTATAAAGAGGACCTGTCATGGCTCTATACATGTATAAAGGAGTATAAAGAGGACCTGTCATGGCTCTATACGTGCATATAGGTGTATAAAAGGACCTGTCAGGGCTCTATACATGTATATAGGAGTATAAAGGGACCTGTGCATGGCGGGCGGCCGCAATGTCTTTTGCGCAAACTAATCAATGTACGCTAATTATGTTTTTTTTGGTACCAAAAATATGTAGAAGAATACATATTGGCCTAAACTGATGAAGAAATTATTTTTTTATACATTTTTTGGATATTTATTATAGCAAAAAGTAAAAAATATTGTTTGTTTGTTTTTTTTAATTGTTGCTGGTTTGTTGTTTATAGTGCAATAAATAAAAACCGCAGAGGTGATCAAATATCACCAAAAGAAAGCTCTATTTGTGGGAAAAAAAGGACGCCAATTTTATTTGGGTACAGTGTCGCATTACCGCGCAATTGTCAGTTAAAGCGACACAGTGCCGTATCGCAAAAAATGGCCTGGTTATTAAAGGGTTTGTAAAGGTTCGTGATTTTTCACCTTAATGCATCAAGGTGAAAAAACACCTGGCAATGACTGCCCCCCAGCCCCCCTGTTTTACTTACCTGAGCCCGTTCACTTGCTGTGCGCGTCCCCCGGCGTCCTCTTCTCCACGGAGTCTGGCCGTTAATTGGCTAGATTGATAGCAGTGCAGCCATTGGCTCGCGCTGCTGTCAATCACATCCAATGACCCGGGCCCTGGGGGGGCGGGAACGAGTCATACACGTTGTGTCTATGGACGCAGCGTGCATAACAGGGAGCGCGCCCGCAAGCTAACCCCCTTGGGAGAGTGCTTCCCAGAAGGGGGTTAGCTGATGCAGGGAGGAGCCAAGACAGCCGCCGAGGGACCAGAGAATCGGGGCCACTCTTTTCCAAACGCACTGCACAGTGGAGGTAAGTATAACATGTTTGTTATTTAAAAAAACAAAAAAAACAAAGCCATACAACCGCTTTAAGTGGGCAAATCTTTCCGGTCCTTAAGTGGTTAATCAGGGCTGGGCAAGGTAAGTCCCTCTCAGAGGCTCTCATGTCTCATACAACTTGTGATGTGTGTTTGTACTTACAGTTTTGCTTCGGACTCCACCACCAGATGCGGGTTGTCACCTGCCACACGTTGCGGATTGTCGGCTGCCACATGTTGCGCATGGTCACTTATGTCACCTGCCACACGTTGCGGGTTGCCACTTGCCACACGTTGCGGATTGTCACTTGCCACGTCACCTGCCACACGTTGCGGATTGTCATCTGCCACACGTTGCGGGTTGTCTCTTGCCACGTCACATGCCACAACATCACCTGCCACACGTTGCGCATTGTCACTTGCCACAACGTCACCTGCCACACGTTGCGGATTGTCACTTGCCACAACGTCACCTGCCACACATTGCGGATAGTCCCGTGCCACACATTGCGGATTGTCACTTGCCACGGCGTCACCTGCCACACGTTGCATATTGTCACTTGCCACACCGTCACCTGCCACACATTGCGGATAGTCCCGTGTCACACATTGCGGATAGTCCCGTGCCACACATTGCAGATTGTCACTTGCCACGGCGTCACCTGCCACACGTTGCATATTGTCACTTGCCACAACGTCACCTGCCACACATTGCGGATAGTCCCGTGCCACACGTTGCGGATTGTCACTTGCCAAGCGTCACCTGCCACACCTTGCGTATTGTCACTTGCCACATGTTGCGGATTGTCACGACGTCACCTGTCACACGTTGCACATTGTCACTTGCCACAACGTCACCTGCCACACGTTGCATATTGTCACTTGCCACAACGTCACCTGCCACACATTGCGGATAGTCCCGTGCCACACGTTGCGGATTGTCACTTGCCAAGCGTCACCTGCCACACCTTGCGTATTGTCACTTGCCACATGTTGCGGATTGTCACGACGTCACCTGTCACACGTTGTACATTGTCACTTGCCACAACGTCACCTGCCACACGTTGCAGATTGTCACTTGCCACAACGTCACCTGCCACACATTGCGGATAGTCCCGTGCCACACGTTGCGGATTGTCACTTGCCAAGCGTCACCTGCCACACCTTGCGTATTGTCACGTGCCACAACGTCACCTGCCACACATTGCGGATAGTCCCGTGCCACACGTTGCGGATTGTCACTTGCCAAGCGTCACCTGCCACACCTTGCGTATTGTCACTTGCCACATGTTGCGGATTGTCACGACATCACCTGTCACACATTGCACATTGTCACTTGCCACAACGTCACCTGCCACACGTTGCATATTGTCACTTGCCACAACGTCACCTGCCACACATTGCGGATAGTCCCGTGCCACACGTTGCGGATTGTCACTTGCCAAGCGTCACCTGCCACACCTTGCGTATTGTCACTTGCCACATGTTGCGGATTGTCACGACGTCACCTGTCACACGTTGCACATTGTCACTTGCCACAACGTCACCTGCCACACGTTGCAGATTGTCACTTGCCACAACGTCACCTGCCACACGTTGCGGATTGTCACTTGCCACGGCGTCACCTGCCACACGTTGCGGATAGTCCCGTGCCACACGTTGCGGATTGTCACTTGCCAAGCGTCACCTGCCACACGTTGCGTATTGTCACTTGCCACACGTTGCGGATTGTCACTTGCCAGGCGTCACCTGCCACACGTTGCGTATTGTCACTTGCCACACGTTGCGGATTGTCACGACGTCACCTGTCACACGTTGCGGGTTGTCACTTGCTGTGTCCCAAAGTGAAGGCAGGCAGCAGAGAGATGATATAATCTCTCTGCTGCCCATGGCTGCACAGTGAGGGTGAAACTGTGGTGATGCAGGGCGGCGGGGAGAGATGACATCATCACTCTGCTCCGCTGCCCGCTCACTTGCTGACTGCTCCCAACCCCCCCCCCCCCCCGCTGCGAGTGCTCTGTCCGCCCCTGTCACCAACAGCAGCGGCGCCGGGCTCCTCACAGGGAGCGGTGCCTGCAGTGCTCACTCGCTGACTGCCCCCTCCCCTCGCCTGTGAGTGTCCTCACAGGCAGCGGCGCCGGTACACTGGGCTCCTCACAGGGAGCGGCGCCTGCCCATGCCTGCTCACTCGCTGACTGCCCCCTCCCCCCCCCCCCCCGTGAGTGTCCTCAGCGGCGCAGGGCTCCTCACAGTTAGCGGAGCTGGCTGGCGGGCGTCAGTTTGCCGCTCCCCTAACAGTGCCGCCTGGTACCATGGTACCACCCGGTCCCATCATAGGGCCGGCCCTGAATACAGCGTGCCTAGAAAATTCACCTGTTACTACAGTAAATAGTTGCCAGCGTGGCCCAAAACAAGCTATTTAAAGAGAGATTAAACATGAAGTTAGGCTTTAAAGCATTCTCTGAGTGGATGAATTGGAGAGACGGGGTGGTGACATCGCATCCAATGCAAAGAATTCTATGACTGGCACCCATGCTGAGTTGCCGACCTCCTTTATTCACAATGCATCAGGCAGCCGCTCAGCACAGGACCCAAAAGCAGGATATACAGTATTTACATGTGTAGCGGGTATCAATATTTCGGGGGAGTATTTGGGCGGTAGCATGGCCCAAATGCAGCAATTACAAGGGTTTTATGGTTGTTTTTGTTCGTGGAAGATATCAATGGTGTCCAGTTCCCTGCGGCCCCTGGGTGGCGCTGTCGCCTTGGGCTGGGGTTGAACCACCATTGTAGGGCCGTGCCCTTTTTGTCCTCTCGTGGCAGCGGTACGGCGGGGCGGGGAGGCCTGCTGTGCTTGCTGGGAGAGGGTATAAAGGGGCAGACATCTTGCACACGAGGTCCATTCCCAAGGCACCTTCAGCCTGGGGGCTGTGTTCTGTCGTTCGCGCCCAGGTGCCCTTGACCTGGGTGCAAGGGAGTTCGAGTTCCATCCCAGGCACCTTCGGCCTGGGGTGAGGTACTAGCTGAGGCCTGGGACCCAGTACCTTCGACTGGGTCCCGCATGGGAGAAGATACCTAGGGGCCCACTGAGTGCGGGGACCCGAGTCCTGGGCGAGGAGAACCAGGGAGGTGACCTTACCTGAAGATCCAGCGCAGCATTGGCTGGTGACAGCGAAGGACTCTGAGGACCGTCCGGGATGGACCATCTCCCTAACAGGGGCAGACAAACGAGAAGGTAGTCCATGTTCTTTGGTCTTTGCAGAGACCCAGCTACATCAGGTCAGTGGCAGGCCAATCCTAAGGCCTGTGGCAGAGGCCTCATCGTTCACCAGGTCTGTGGCAGGGACCAAATTCACGGTCGGTGGCAGCGACCGTGCGCCAAGCCTGTCTGCGCTGATTTGGGACAGGAGAGTATATGATTCTTTGATTGTGCCTGGACCTCCTCATACCCCACACCCTGTCTGTTCTCTAAGTTCAACCAGTCTACTCTTCAAGGACTATTTATTGCTCAAACAGAATAAATAAGTGTTTGACTTTATTTGGTGTGGGACTCAAGTTACTGGGAGCTAAGTGCCTTATTGTACGGTGGCAATCATTCTCCACAAGAGAAGCTGAGGCTCCGGACAGGAACACAGACCCAAAGGTAAAGGTTTAAGCTCACACCTCTGCATACAAACATCAGAGGGTACGAGCTGGTGGTGTAACCGCACTCTCTCCTCCCAAGTACCCCTAGGCAGCAGTTTTACGGCCACAAAGTGAAGCGAAAGAGGGGGAGAGTGAGGCCGCTACACATGCAAAGCATTCTCTGAATGGTACTCATGCCAAGAGGGTGGATGTCCTCTGTTCGGAATGCAGCAGACTAGCTGATTAGCACCAGACCCAGAAGTCAGTGGAGATCACTGGCATACTGGTGTCTATGAATTCCAGCTTGGGCATCAGCCAGCTTTGGTATATACATAGTTACATTGGTTCAAGGTGGAACTATGGGGGTTTTTTCCGAAAGGCAAATCCACTTTGCGCTACAAGTGCACTTGAAAGTGCACTGAAAGTGCACTTGGAAGTGCAGTCGCTGTAAATCTGAGGGGTAGATCTAAAATGAGGGAAGCTCTGCTGATTTTTATCATCCAATAATGTGCAAGCTAAAATGCTGTTTTTTATTTTCCTTGCATGTCGCCCTCGGATCTACAGCGAATGTACTTCCAAGTGCACTTGCAGTGCACTTGTAGTGAAAAGTGGATTTGCCTTTCATAAATAACCCCCTATGTAACTATGTAAACATACACCACACCTGGAATTATTCTTCCTTGTTCAAACATTTTATTAGAAAAAATTAAAAGGTACATGGCATAGAGTCAAAGGGGGAAAGCTCCCCCCAGGAACAAAATAGAGAGTGTAATACAAAACAAACCGTGGAGCCAGTAGGGACGCAACCCCAATTGTGTAAATTATGGCAACATCAATAAAACAATGCATTAAGAACCAGTATGTTATACATAATATAAATACAAAGGAAGACATTGGCGAGATACGAAAACATGCAGTGGGCAGCTCCCACAGGTGGAGACTAGTTACAAGTGATGTTGGGAATGAAGTTAAAATAGAGTCAGGCTAGACACGGGAAACTAGGGGTGCCTGACCGTGGACCAACAAATAGATATGTGGATCCTGGGAGGAGATCTCATTGAGGAGAATTAGTAGCTGGGGAACAACCATGAAGGAGAAGATATAAAGAGGAGAAGGCATCGGAAGAAAGAAAGAGAGCAGAAGATAGGGGGGGCAGTGCCTGCATGTAAACAAAATTAGGAAGGGAATGACTTAAGGATGGAGTAGAGAGTTGTCGAAATCGGAGGGGAGAAAGTGATCTACCCAAGGTTGCCAAAGTCTTTCATATTTAGTGACCTTACCAAGGAGTACAGCTTTGACCTTAGCGTGGATCATCGCTCTAGTAATTCTATTCTTGTTTTCCAAGGTGTTTAGGTGTAGGGGTTTTCCAGGCCTTTGCAATCGTTTGCTTTGCAGCTGTGGTGACCTGCATAAGCAATTTTAATTGGGGTTGAGTCGCGTCTGGAGGCTTTTTATTAAGTAGGGCAATGGAGGGGTCGAGGTCAAGGGTGCTGCCAACTAGGGTAGAAATAATGCGGAAGATTTCAGTCGAAAATGTTTGGGCTATTGGGTAGCTCCACCAAATGTGGAGGTGCGTGCCTCTTTCAGTGCAACCTCAAAAGCAATTAGGGGGGTAGGATGAAAGGTATTTCGATATCTGGGTAGGGACCAAGTACCAGTGCATTATTATTTTATAGTCAGTTTCAGAGGCTACTACATCCTGGGTAGCAGATTTGGCGGCTAGCCAAATGTCAGACCAGTCCTTTGCCTCTAGTTGGAGGTCCAGATCAGCTTCCCATTGCACCACCTGGAACTATTCTTTGAATCTACTAGTCCTTCTCCACAGGTTGCCAATGCGGCTGTCCTATGGTGGCTATTAGGCTTGTGCAATTCGTTTCGTAACGAATCGAAATTCGTCCGAATTTAGCAACTTTCGGACATTCGGAAGCATTCGAATTTCCGAACAAAGCAATTACGAATAAGACCGAATCCGAAATAAATTATACCGCAAATAGCGAATGCCCGAATGTCTTCGGCATAATTCGTTATGAAAAAGTTACAAATGTACGAATCCATACGAAGCACAATAACACTCACTCTGCTCTGCTCTCTGCTTCTCCCACACTGTGCTGAACACCCTCTCAAAATGGTGTACAGGGGCGGAGGCTATAGCCGCATGTAAAAAACGAAAGTAAAATACGAGATTTCGAATCCATTCGAAGCACAATAACACTCTGCTCTGCTCTCTGCTTCTCCCTCACCGTGCTGAACCCTCTCAAAATGGTGTACAGGGGCGGAGGCTATAGCCGCATGTAAAAAACGAAAGTAAAATACGAGATTTCGAATCGTTACAAATAACCGCTATGTATTTAGAAAAGTACAAATCCATTCGAAGCACATTAGGCATAATAGGCAGCGTCGTCGTGAGAGAGACACAGAAAATTACGAATCAACGAACCCAAAAAAAGTTACGAAAGTAGGAGTTGTGTCCAGTATCAACGAAAAACAATGTACTCTACCGAAAGTACGAATTATAAATCAACTAAAAATTCAACGAAAAATGTCGCTTGCGAAAATACGAATTAGTCCGAACACGAAAAATCCCGTCTAGCAAAATTACGAATGATTACGAATCAACAGGACCGAAAAGAAACGAACCGAAACTAACCAAATTTTTCCGTTGTGCACAAGCCTAGTGGCTATGTTGCTCCTCCATAAATACAGTGTAGGCGTGTAGCTAAACTAAGACAGGAAGTGTGTTACTAGACATGACATCTACAAAACTATGAATAAATATCTGATGCTGCAGATTTTTTCACTTGTGTTCACCTGTGTTGTGAACTATGTAAACTTATACCATACCTGGAATTATTCTTTAAAGCTACTAATCCTTCACCACAGGTTGCCAATGCTGCTGTCCTATGGTGGCTATGTTGCTCCTCCATAAATACAGTGCAGGAGTGAGTGTAGCCAACCTGTTGCTGGACAATCATCAGATAAAAAAAAAAAGTAAAAAGCCTAAAAGAAAGTGTAACACCCTCCGAGGTAGGTGCTAGAAAGAGTATAGTTTTTGGTCTTTCTGCTTACCAGGAAGAGTGCTCTCTGGTAGGGAGCAGGATCTATTGGTTAGGAATGCTTATTGTTCAGCTCAGCTTGTTCTGACTGTCCCCCACTGGACAATAGGGATGCATATTGGACAGTGGGAGGGGACCTGGCAAGTGAGTGCACAGGCTTTGTTGGCAGAAGGAAAATGCTACATTGCATTGTGGGATACTGTATATAAGGCCAGAGTACATGTGCTCAGAGTTAGTTGAGCCGGGGAACAGAGTCCAGGAGGGAGAGGGGCGGCTGCCCTCTCCTCTGTGGAAAACGCAGTGTGGCACTGGGTGGTTGACCGAGGGGACTAGAGAGTGAGAGAGAAGCTGAACCCAGAGGTCCTGCAGAGCTGACTGGAAGGGAGACACCAGGAAGGATCTGATTCTGCCTACTGTAAGTACAGATCTGTGTCTTTGGGGCCTGTCAAGTGAGGGCCACTGCCTTCAGCCAGGAAAGTCAGTGAATGGGTGTCAGCACAAAGGGGATACTAGAGAGTGACCTGAAGATAAGATGTGCATCAAGTCTGCTGCTAGTGAGAGCTTTCTCAAGTAATCCGGTGAGGTCAAGTGAGAGTTGTCCTTATCTATTGTGAATAGTTCCAGTTGGAGTATCCCAGTCATCTCTTCTCCTATCCAAGTTCCAAATAAAATACAAAAACACAAATACCCTGGATTGGTCTTTGAGTAACAAGCGGGAGTAAGGGTGTGACAAGAGGGAGCTCCTAACAAACAAGTACAAACCCCTAGCAACCAAGTGGGAACCCCTAGTAACACTGTGGGAAACCCTCAGCAACCAAGTGGGACCAAGTGGGAATCCTCAAATACTAGGAGGGAGCCCTCAGCAAACAAGTGGTAACCTCTAGCAAAAAAAAAGTGGGGCCCCTTAGCAAACAAGTGGGAACTGCTGGCAACCAGCTGCAGGTAACCAGAGAGAGGCCCTATGAAGTCAACACTCAGCAAGCCATACAGGGACAGTGCTATAAAAGAAAACTAACACAGCCACCACATTTAAGGACCAGCAAATTGCAATATATTACATTATTGTTTTTTTGGTTTAGATACACTTTAACCACTTCATTACCGGCCTGTAGTCAAATGACGTCTGCACGAGGGATCTCCCATCCTGGGCGGGCGTCATATGACGTCCTGGGCTTCCCGACCGTCTAGGAGGTGCGGCCGCGATGTCCGCTGGGCACCCGCGATTGCCTGTGAACACAGCAGGACCGTCAATCTGTGTGTGTAAACACACAGATTCACGTTCTGTCAGGTGATAGGAGACCGATGGTGTGTTCCCAGTACAGAGGAACACCGATCGGTCTCACCCCCTTGTGAGTCCCCACCCCCTGCAGTTAGAATCACTCTCTAGGAAACATAATTAACCCCTTGATCGCCACCTAGTGTTAACCCCTTCCCTGACAGTCACATTTACACAGTAACCAGTGCATTTTTATAGCACTGATCGCTGTAAAAATGTGAATGGTCCCAAAAATGTGTCAAAAGTGTCCGATCTTTCCTCCGCAATGTCACAGTCATGATAAAAATCGCAGATCGCTGCTGTTACTAGTAAAAAAAATGCCATAAATCTATCCCCTATTTTGAAGACACGATAAAGCCCTGTACACACGATCGGATGACCTATGGATTTTCGTCCGATGGATTTGACCATCGGAAATCCAATGAAACTGTTTTTCATCAGTCTTGGCCACACACCATCAGTTAAAAAACCGACGGCAAGAAAACGACGGCACATACAAAACGTACAACGCGCTATAAAAGGGGCGAACAAATCTAATGGCGCCACACCTTGGGCTGCTTTTGCTGATTTCGTGTTACCGCGTGTTAGTAAATGTTTGGTGAGAGCCGATTCGCGCATTTCAGTCTCCGTGCTTTGCAGATCGTTTCCTGGTGTTCAGTTTGTGCTTGTGGGTTTGTATTTGTGATTCAGTGCGTGCAGTCAGGTCGTTACTGCCTTGCAGTGCCTTCTTGGCCGTTCGTTTACTGTTTTTCAGGTCGTTCTTCTCAGGCCTTGCTGTTCCACGGTGCGTTCTGTTTGAGTGCGTTCTGACCAGCCGAGCTCGTGCTGGCTTTGGGCTTGGTGTTGCAGTTAACACTGTAACCCGAGTTCAGTCTTTGAACAGGGTGAGGAGGAGTTAATGGACTAAGAATTGGTTGCTCCAGCGGGACCAATTCTCTCATATGCCTCTGCTGCGGGAAATCCATGAGAATAATCCTGATGATTTCAGGAATTATCTCAGGATGACGGACCCCGTATTTCACCGTCTGTTGGATTTGCTGTCCCCCTATATAACGAGGCAGGACACTGTGATGCGCCAGGCCATCACTGCCGAGCAGAGGCTTATTGCCACGTTGAGATACCTGGCGACTGGGAGAAGCTTGCAGGACCTCAAGTTCTCAACAGGCATCTCCCCCCAGGCTCTCGGGATCATTATCCCTGAGACGTGTTCGGCCATCATTCAGGTCCTGCAGAAGGACTATATGAAGGTAATTTTGCTCCTTTAACCTCACATTATATGTTTTGATTGTTTTTGAATCTTCTTATTTTTTCCCTCCTAACCCAAATTTGCCTTTTTGTAATATCCTGGTAATGTCCCCATTTTCCCCATGCATGTTTTTACCTGTAAAGGCCTTTTTGGGCCCTACATGCCTATTTCCCTTCACTAACCTCTCCAGCATGCTATCGTGGGCGCAAACCCAGCTAGCCTTCTATTTTCCTTTTCATTTTTTTGGGGTCATTGCCCGCGTAGTTTGACAACCCTCCCCCCCCCCCCCCCAAAGATGTAAAAAAAATTAAGTTCTCAATCAAGCTCAGCAGAGTGGTTGAGCCTTTTTTGGATCCCCCACAATCACCTTAGGCCCCCCCCTTAGATTATTTTAGAATGTCCACTCAGCGGGGGTGAGGCATCTGCTAAGTGGGCCTTTGTTTATTGGTAGGAAATACTCCCCTAAATAATAATGTTAGAATGATGTTGGTCAACAATGTTTTTGTGTGTAATCTGCTTGCACTGTAAAAATAACCGTACTAATGTCTTCTTTTTGTTTGACTCCACAGTTCCCTAGCACACCAAGGAATGGCTGACTGTGGCCTCCCAATTTGCCCAGCGGTGGGATTTCCCCAACTGCGGAGGGGCAATTGATGGGAAGCACGTCCACATAGTGCCGCCACCCCCGTTCGGGGTCATACTATTTTAACTATAAAGGTTTCAATAGTATTGTGTTAATGGCGGTGGTGTCGGCACGGTACGAGTTCCTATATGTGGACGTGGGGAAGAACGGCCGGATGTCCGATGGTGGAGCATTCGCAGAGACGGAGTTCGCTCACCTTCTGCAGGCTGGGGGTCTTGCACTGCCTCCAGATGCAGAGAACGTGGAAGGGCTACCGTTCGTTTTCATTGCGGATGAAGCTTTTGGACTAGGACCACACCTCATGCGGCCGTTTCCCCAACGCACCCTCACCCCGGAGAGGAGGGTTTTTAATTACCGGCTGGCCAGAGCCCGGAGAGTTGTGGAGAATGCCTTCGGGATAATGGCCAGCCGGTTCCGCCTGTTCCAGACAGCTATAAATTTGGCGGATTATAAACTCAACAACATTGTCTACTGCTGCTGCTTGTTGCACAATTTTTTACGGAAATTCTCCACAAATTATGTGTCATCAGTTGGGCCTGAGGCCGGTCCCTCTGAACTGACAAATCTGACCGGCCTCAGCACTGCCCGTACTGGCTTGGCCCCCCAAAGTGCCCGTGAAGTACATCAGAAATACGTAGAGTACTTCACGGGTAGGGGGGCCATCGCAATGCCAGACCACATCTGACCTTTGATTGTCCCTTTTTAAAATAAACAAAAATATTTGATTTACTACAAACTTGTGTTGTCATTCTTGTATTTGTGGTTTACGTGTCTCCCAGGTTCTAGTAGTGCCAAGTGTATTTGTCCTTAGTAAATAGCCTCAAATCTCAGAGGTAAAAACACTCTTTTTGCATCTTCAGAACTGCTATTGAGCATAGAAAGAAAAAGGCACACCTTTTTTAGACTTCCCGAATGTTTTTATTGATTGCACCACAGTTTTGGTTGTTTTTCGAAATAATTTTTTTTTTGTGCGGCTTTTTTTGCAGAAACATGCATGGGTCAAAAGCCAAATTTTTGTTTCTGAAAAAGTAATAAAATAACACAGTGAAAAAGACAAACAGGAGATGGGGTGATGTTACCCCTGATCCATCCCAAATGTGAAGAACCACACTTTATTTTTGGGGCTCAAATGGGTATCTTCAACATGATCCCATGGCTAAGGTAAACATGTGCTATCTGCCATCATGGGGGATCAATGGACGTGCTTTGGGGGTGAAAACCCTTCCTCTCCCCTACTTGAGGAGGGAGGAAGAGGTTGCACCCCCAAAACAGGGACATAGATATCCTGTGACGGCAGATAGCACATGTTGAGTCTTCAGTGTGTGCATCTTCACATTTGGGCTTGTGGAAATCCCATAGAAAATTTCGGACGCATGACAAAACACACAAAGAGGGGGGGGGTTCACACTATTCTCCCCAAAATATCTATCATGTTTTTATATTTTTGCTCAATCACAATCATTCTCTTTCTCATAATGTCCATTTCGCTACTGCATTCCATGATTTCCTGAATGATTATTTTGGCGCTGGCACTCGAGAATGGAGGATTTGGACTTCCTGACACACCCCCACGTTCAGTCCCTAAAAATAAACAAATATTTTAAAACTATGCAGGCCTACATCTGTATTTACCTTGAAGTTGTGGTGACAGACACTGACCTGTTGTGCTGATAAGCTCCACCTCTCCTTCCTCCACCTCCCCTTCCTCCACCTCCGCTTCCTGAACCTGCTGAACTTGGTCTGCTTTGGGATCTTCGGGGAGTTTCTGTGGTGTGGGGTTCCTCGTCTCCTGAGCATGGTGTCCTCCCAGTCTCTTCTCCCCTATGGGAATTGCAAAAATAATGTATCCTTTAGCACACAGACTTTTTAGGCCTGAAATGGATTCTCAATGTTTTAAAGTGGGGTCCAATTGATATTTGGCCCTGAGTTTCAAGATGAACATATGAGATCTTGCAAACTCAACAAAGCAACATGTTATTTTTGAGGACACTCACAAATACACTTGGATAACCACCAAGGTATCCACTGGACCACCTGTGTGTGACACCGTTAAGAAATTTGGTCATGTGGCCCAGAGTATAGTATATTGATCAAGAACAAAAAAAAGTACACAACTGCTGGAGTGTCATCTCCTTTACCCAGAATACAGTTTATTCTTTCATTCACATTCTAAATTTCCTTACAACACATCATCTAGCCAACAATGTGTAGATAAACATTGTTGAAGTAAAATGAGGCATGCCCACATGTAGTTTACATGGATATGTGCCAAACATGTTTGGGGAAGAGCAGCATTTTTTTCCCCACACATTTAGCAAATAAGTGGACTCTCCACTTAACATAAAAGTTGAGATTTTAAAATGTGAAACCAGTCAAGCCAAGCACATGGTGCAAAACATGGAAGAATACATATTACAATGTGAAAGAACACAGTAAAATAAACTTACTTTTTTCAATGCTTCCTATACTGCTCCGGCTCCCTGAGCTTCAGGTCTGACCACCTTTTATGGAGTTGTTCCTTGGATCTCCTGACCCCATATTTTTTATAGAGAGTCTTCGCCACTTTGTCCATAATTTGTGACTTCCGGAGATTAGGGGTGTCGTATGGCCCATGCTTGCCGTCGTAATCCTTCCTCCGCAGAATGTCCACCATCTCCGCCATCTCAGAAAAAGACATATTAGTCGCCTTGTATCTTTTTTTACTGGATCGTGACGTTTCCGCCTCCGGGCTTTCCTCGTCGGTAATTTCTACTAAAGAAGCCACCTGTGTCTGCGACATGTCGCCGTCTCACACTGTGCGCCGTTCGTTAAGGGGCGGGGAAATGCTGAAAAAGTCAGTCATGGGCGGGCGACGAGGACGGAGTTACACGCATGCGCAGGGTATAAAAAGGGGAAAGATGTTATTAGGGATGCGCGGAATAAGGACGACCGGAAGTGAACCAACGAAGTGAACTAAGGTAAGAAGGGAACTCGGGCCTGCAGTGGCCTATAATGGTTCATGATTGTAAAGGGCAATATTGTGATAAGTTGAGGAGAATCAATTCTGATCCTTTTCTTTTTTTTACTTTTTTTTTTACTTGCTGATCCAAAAAGATGCATAAACTACGAGAGCCGGAGGTGATGCTGATTTTTATAGAAAAATATAAGGAACAGCACAACCTGTGGGAACTGAAACACATTGCGTACCATAAGAGTGATGTACGTCGGGCAACTATTACCAAATTAGCAGAGGATATGAAGCCATGGATCCCAGATGCAGACTACACTATGATCAATAATAAAATCAACAACCTGCGTAATTCCTATAAAAAAAAATACAAGGAAGTGCGCCAGTCAAAGAGATCAGGAGCAGCAGCCGACGATGTAGTAAAGCCCAAGCTGTGGTACTACAGACATCTTCAATTTCTGGATGACCAGATCGAGGCCAGGGAATCTATTTCCAGCCTTCCCTCAACCCTTCCTTCCACCCTTCCCTCCAGCGTTCCTTCCACCCTTCCCTCCACCCCTGCAGAGGCGGAGGAGGAGCCTCCCGAGCTAGAAGAGCCAGATCTTCACATCTTCAGCCAGGTATAGTATTTTTGATCATAATTATTGTCCACTAAGTAATATTGTGTTGAACTGTTTGGATTAGCCATAAATGATATCCCCCCCAAAAAAAAAAAAAAAAATGTAATGAGATCAAAATTGTGTGTGATAGATTCCCCAAATAATCCAATTTTTCATTTTATTTTAAAAACAGGATGAGGCAAGCCAGGAGGAAGAGGGTCAGGAGTGTGGCAGGCAGGAGGAGGCAGGGCCAAGTGGGACTCAGCAGGTCCCCAGGCCTAGTGGCAGCACCGTCCCCCAAGTGGCTCCCCTCCACGTCAGACCGCCAAAACAATGGCGGATGACACAAGTGGAGGAGGAGTCACTAAAGATGATTCAGGAGGCTGCTGCCATTATGAGGGCCCCCCTCAACCCTACGGAGGGCTTTAGCACCTATCTGGCGGATAAGTTGCTCAGAATGGAGGCGGGACAACGGGCCCTTTGTGAGCACCTCATATATATGGCCGTACACATGGGGGCGAGGGGGCTGCTGACTGAGGCCACCCATATCTCGCAGCAGGCCAATCCCTCTCCTCCTTCTCCTCCTCCTCCTGCCACATCACCACCCACAGTGGCCCAGCCTGCAAGGGTGCGTGGACGGGGCCGTGGAGAGAACGCTGCAGAGAGGCATGGAAGGAAGGCTACAGGGAAGAGCAGGAGGTGATTCCCTGGCCTCGAGCTGCTCATCCAGAAATTGAAGGTTGATGGAGTACCACAGCTTGGGATGATGTATGTCTTTGGCTGCTGCTCCTGATTTCATGCTGTTGTTGATTTTATTATTGATCATAGTCAGGCCTGCATTTGGGATCTAATGACTTGATATTCTCTGCTAATTTCTGAATAGTTGCCCTTCGGTTTTTGTTTGTTTTTTTTCCGAAATAAAGGGAAATTTGATTTCAGCCAACATACATGCCTGATGTGTTTTTTTTTTGAAGTAGCAATAAGATTTCATAAATACAATGTGTAATTAATAACAAGGGACACCAACCTCCATGAGTAAAAAAAAACAAAAATATGTTGTTCGGAGAAATTGACACACCAAAAAATGCACAACAAATTTAAAGACAAAAACAAAAAAAAAGGTGTAATTTGTGAGGTCGGCCTTGAAGAATTAAACCAATTATTCCTAAGATGACAAGAAAGAAGAAAGACATACGTTTGTCAGAACTCATGAGAAAGATCTGCTGCCAAAATGACATTTTAAAGACCGTTCTAAAGCAACAAAACATGCGCTGCATTAAACGAAGCAATAACTTGCAGAATGACAAATGTGCTCTCTCCATTAGGAACGCTAGTTTTACCAGAACGAGCGCTCCCGTCTCCTAATTCAGTCTGAGCATGCTTGGGTTTTTTAACTGATGGACTTGCCCATAGACGATCAGAAATTACCATCGGTTTTTTATCCATCGGAAAATTTTAAAACAAGTTCTATTTTTTCCAACCGATGGAAAAAAGACCGATGGGTACCATACACGATTGGTTGGTCTGATGAAAACCATCCATCGGACGGTTTTCATCAGTCAAACCGATCGTGTGTATGGGGCTTAACTTTTGCGGAAACCAATCAATATACGCTTATTGCAATTTTTTTACCAAAAATATGTAGAAGAATACATATAGGCCTAAACTGAGGAAAAAATGTGTTTGTTTTTTTTTAAAAATGGGATATTTATTATAGCAAAAACTAAAAAATATTGTGTTTTTAAAAAAATTGTCACTCTTCTTTTGTTTATAACGCAAAAAATAAAAACCACAGAGGTAATTAAATACCACCAAAAGAAAGCTCTATTTGTGGGGAAATTTTTTTTTAAAAATTTGGGTAAAGTGTTGCATGACCGCGCAATTGTCATTCAAAATGCGACAGCGCTGAAAAATAAAAATTAGTCTGGGCAGGAAGAGGGTGAAAATGCCCTGTATTGAAGCGGTTAAGCATCCATAATGGGGAAACAGTTAGAAATAACAATGGCAACATTTTATACTTTCCTCTTCACCTTTGCCTCTGATGAAGTCATGTGACATGACGACACGCGTTAGGACGTTGCACAGACACACTGCCAGCTGGATCGAGAGGAGACGAGCTCGCTGCTGGTAGGATATTGCACCCCGCTGTATACTTGCAAATGTGAGTTTTTTACCTATCTTTGAATATTACGCTTAATAGCGGTTACGGATCTACACCATATATTTTCTTCTTTTATTTAACTCTGTGACTGCCCCTGCTGTTATCTGAGGATCGCACCTACTGCACCATAGACGCCCACCCATTTCCTTATTGGTACGAGCGTGGTGTTCGTTTGGATTGGGGTCCACGCTCACTATACATCAAGTGAGTGTGTGAACATACATATTAGCGATCCATCCTGCTGCATTCACAGAGTTGCGCTATTGATGCTCTTCCCTTTTGTGTTTTTTACATGCATCCCAATGAGTGATATCGAGATTGTGTTATAAAGACTGTGTTATAAAGACGTTATACCACTCTCCACCACAGATATCTGCTTCATATTGCCCCCTCCGAGTGGGGAGGTAAGCCGTTTGTGATCACTGGGTGGGTGTCACATAGAAACTTCCAAGCACAACTGGAGATGGGACTTCCTCTGTACAAATGACTTCATTCATATAATATTTACTTTTTTTATATTTTTATGCCACAATAGGTTTTGCTTGGGATTTTTTTCATAATTTTTTTTTCAATTTTCCCTCTTTTTGTGTGCTAATTTGATTTATGGATATGTTTTGTTGATTATTGCATCACTCTTTAGTGATTTCACCTATTCATTATTAGGACACCACGCCTGTTTTTCACTGGACTGTTCAGGCACTGTTGCATATTTTCATACTTTAATTATTTTGTATATATTAGTTGTTCACATTTATGCCTTTTTGTGTCATTGTGCACATTGCACATTATTGTTACTTAGCTGATCCTCAGTTAGTGACCCCAAGACACCCCCCCTCTCCCTCCCCCTTCCCCCCCTCTCTCCATTATTTATTCAATTTAGATCCACCACAGCGCAGCCACCATCACCATATTATTATTCCTCTTCACCTACTGCCACGTCTGAAATGTTCAGAGGCGGGTGACGACATTGACTGTAATGTAATTGTAAATCAGTAAACAAAAAATGAGCACTGCATGCCAAAGATAGGGTGTGGGCTGTAGGTTTTTACACCTATGCAAGGATTAAAAAATGGGATTTGGGATTCAATAGATGCAGATATCTGAAGTCACTGTCCATCATTTTGTCCTCAGATAGCACTGCAGTAAACAAGGATAAATTAATCATAAAATCTACAAAAATAATAATAAATACCTGATGCTACAGCTTTTTTTACTTGTGTTACGTTAGCAGAAGGGATTCAAAAATCTTTTACAATCATGGCCTTCAAAGCAATAAAGAGTTATTGAACATGAATTGAACTATTCATTTCAAATAAAGAACTGATTCACCTACAATACAACAATGGTTTCAAAACTAGATTAAAAAGGAACAGGAAAAATTGGTTTAAAAATTCAACAGCATTGGGTCTCAAAGTTTTGATTGATAATACAAGACTTATGCGGCGTACACACGATCGTTTTTCATGCTGTTAAAAATGCCATTTTTTAAAATGGCCATTAAAACCGATCGTGTGTATGCTCCAGAGCATTTTTAACGGCGTGAAAAACGGCCATTAAAAATTTCGAACATGCTCTATTTTTTCACGTCGTTTTTCATGTCGTTTTTTTTTAAACGATAGTGTGTATGCTTTTACGAGGGGGAAAAAAACGCGCATGCTCAGAATCAAGTATGAGACGGGAGCGCTCGTTCTGGTAAAACTAGCGTTCGTAATGGAGATAGCACATTCGTCACGCTGTAACGGACTGAAAAGCACGAGGCTGAAAAGCGCGAATCGCCGCTCAACAAAGTTTACTAACATGAAGGGTGGCGCCATTCAAACGGAACTTCCCCTTTATAGTGCCGTCGTACGTGTTGTACGTCACTGCGCTTTGCTCGAGCGTTTTTTATTAATGATCGTGTGGATGCAAGACAGGCTTGAGAGGAAACATGTAAAAAAAACAACGAGAAAAACGTTGGTTAAAAAAATGGCATGAAAAATTATTGTGTGTACGCCGCATTAGCTTAATACAGATGAAAAAAAAAAATACATATAGGAAAGGTTTTGTATGGGTTCGTTATGATGAAAGGCAGGTCTGGTCTTCCATGGCACGGTGTAATACAGAACAATTTGTCCAGTAGCTCAGGTTGAATACTTTCCATGTTTTTTTAACTGACATGCTAAATAACCGGATTCCAATCTCCAGACTGGACTGCTCATTTACTCACCATGTCAGATGCAGGCCCCTTTAAGTCCTCTTATTACAACTTCCTTGGTTCCTGGACACACCCAGGGAAGGTATATTTTCTACTTTTCTCCCCCAGCAGCTCAGAAAGGCCACACTTGAGGACACAGAAGTAGCTGGGAAAATAATCTGCAGCAGATGAGAGGCCCTCCACTGACAGAATCTGCATGTGGGCAGCTTCTTCTAAAGAGCCACTCCATAATTTTCTACCAGAATACTGTAGTTGATCATTGGGCCCTTGATCCCTCTAGCTGTTCCCCTGTGTTACCAGAGCTACCCTGGATATTAGTGCAATGGAATTCCGTCTGAGGTTGATCGCAAGTGGCTATTTTTTGTACTGTTTTATTGAAATAGTGATTCTCACTGTTGCTATAGTCTTTTAGAGATCATGTCATACAGGCCCATATGTTACCCTGATTGAGCCACAAACACATTGTTGTGAAGAGTCCATGTTGGTGCAACTTCTGATCTGTGTGATCTACTAATCACTATACTTGAAGGGTTATTAAACCCTACAGTATTTTAAAAAAGTGCATATCACATTACTTGACTTATAATTTGTCTTGTCACCTATTTGTTTCCCACTCTCTTCCTTTTAGTGCAGGATTTATTTTTTCCCTGATTATTACATCTGTTTCTGAGGTGGCTCCTTTTAATGCCCGTCTCTTTCTGGAGCCACTGCAGCACCCACGCCCATGTAGTTACAGTGCAATTAAGATCCACCCACCTTTTTCCCACGTGTCTATGACTGATATTTTTGCCTCATTGAAGAACCACTGTACAAATAATTAAAAGTAAAAAACAAAAAAATAATTAATTACTAATTTTTCTGCTGGTCCTGCAATACAGCTAGTCGCCTAGGGAAGAGAGACCAGGAACTCAAATAAAAAAACAGGCAGATGGGCATTAGAAAAGTTAGGGATTCATGGGACATATAGTCCCTTGGGCAAAACATTGGGCTGTACCGTGTGTGCAATCCCCAATGAGAAGTTGGGAGCAGCAGAGCACAAACTGGAAACAGCAGTGAACACTAAATGAAGCATGATTTAGGCGTTATATTTTAAAAGTAATACTACCTTAATATACAAACAGAAAACGCAAGCATGTAAAAATAGTAAACAGTTAATAAATAATAATAATAAAATACGCATTCACTAAATGTACACTGCACTTTCCCTTTCAGGCTCATTCACACTTAAAAGTTTTGTAAAGGTAGAAGTTTTTTTTTTTATCTTAATGCATTCTATGCATTAACATAAAAAGCCTTCTGTGTGCAGCAGCCCCCCAACACTTACCTGAGGTTCAACTCTGTCTAGCGATGTCCACAAATGTTTCAGCCATCCAAATTTCTCCTTCCTGATTGGCTGAGACACAGCAGTGGCGCCATTGGTTCCTACTGCTGTCAATCAAAGTCAGCTAGCCAATCAGGGGAGAGAGGGGGCAGGCCGGGTTGGGGCTCTGTGTATGAATAGACACAGGGAGCTGTGACTCAGCTTGGGTGCCCCCATAGCAAGCTGCTTGCTGTGGGGCCACTGAACAGGGGGGAGGAGCCAGGAGCACAGAAGAGGGACCCGAGAAGAGGAGGATCCGGGCTGCTCTGTGCAAATCACTTTAAGTGTACCATTGCAGTGCATTCATGCACAAGTGTTAACACACGTTATAGCAAGTGTTAATGTTCATTGTGTTAAGGCAGCTCTTTCATTATAAATAAGCTGCTAATGATAAAAAAAATAACTTAACCTACTAACTGAATCTAACCTAACTAAGACTAACCTATTTTGATTGCAGGTTAAGACGAGCACATGCCTGAGGGATCTTCCTGTTAGTTTCCTCTCCCTTCTATACCACGCCTCTCCTCTTTTCCTCCCACCCCTTTCCTCTCCCACATTCCCTTCCTACTACCGTTCCTTTTTTTGTTTGGGGTGGGGGAGTACGTTGGCCATAGCTATTTTTACCCTTCTCCTATAAATTTTTAATATGCCCTCCCCTACCATTTGTTTTCTATTACTTTTTGCTTCAGGAGTGCAAAAATAAATGCCTTTCTCCTCATTGTTCTCATCCCCCCACCACCCCCACCAAACCTGTCCACATTACATACGTTTACCTATAATTAAGCCACTTGTGTTAATATGGTACCTTTGCCACATTGAGAAATTGCACTTTAAAATTTTATTTTTTTCTCCTCTGTACTTGTTATGTCAGCTTCCGACAGCCATGAAACAATGCTTCTTATAATATTAGGTCTTCTCTTTGTTCTGTCTTTATTCTGCAAAACAACACTGTAATACCTTGTGGTTCATTGTCTTTTATCTGTCCTTATTTGTACTGACATTAGTTTTCAATAACATTGTTTTGGAAAAAAATAAATGCAATGCAAGCACTGCATTGCACCACTGTATATGTATTGTGGTGCACTGAAGTTCATTGTGTGTTGGGATCCATTGTAAGAATGGCACCACAACACACTGGACTCAAGGAAGGTGCATCGTGACAACGCACTTAATGTGGGCGTTTTATGATTGAAAACAGTTTGCAAATCACTGATGCTATTCAGAGCAACCCTTGTACACCTCATTCTGTGCCTATCAAAAAGTCCACCTCAGGCCTGGATTTAATATAGCTAGAAAATTAGGCTACTTGTGGTCATAGGGTGCTAGGGGGGTTACTAAGTTTGCAACATGAAATCCAGGGGACACCTTACTGCATTTATCCATTTTGAACTACACCCACAAAACCATGCCCTCACTTTTGCCACACTCACAAAATCATGCCTTCATTTGTAATGGCCTAAAACAATAGTTTACAGACTTTTTGGAAGAAGAGGCAGACATTCAGGGTATTAAGACAAAATGTTTTGGGTGCACTGAGCAGAGAAGTTATGCAGGGAACGTAGTGCACCATTGCAAATTACATAGTTACATAATTGGTCATTTTGAATAAAGACACAAGTCCATCTTGTTGAATAAAGCAAAAAAAAAAAAAACCCTTGGAGGTGGGACTTTATAAGTGACTGAAAACACACCAAAGTATATCAAAAATATATAAATTTAATAAATGAGTACAAAATTACAAAGATAATCTGAATATAAAACACATAGAATATGTACAAATCCAGAAGGCTAATTGCATTGATGAGGATAGATTTTAGACATTTATGATCAAACCCGACAGCTGTTTCGGTAAACCCTTCTTCGGGGGAATTGTAGACATAAAGTTCAAAAATTGCCTATAAAGAGACAGATTCTGTTGAATACATAATAAAATATAAATTAATATCACATTATATACACATCCACAAATTGCAAAAAATTATTAATTAATACACAATCGTGATAAACTACAAAAAATTATTAGATAAATAAATATATGCTTACAAAAATTTGTCCAGGATTAATTCGACATTCTATGTATCAGTGGACCACATGCACGGCTGTAAATGTGGGGTGAACCAAAGGACACCCCACAAATGGGGTGGCTCCAAAGTTGACAGGGTCCAAAGGGCCTCAACGAGGGTCCCCAGGTAGCGACACACGGCAGAGCTAAGGAAAACTCAGTGGATCCAATGAGGTAGATTTCTAGAGGACAAAGAGATAAGGGAGGGGACAGGAGAGGGGAATCACATTAATGAGCCCCTAATATATAGTAAAGCCCCCCTAATACATCCTGGCCATGGTCTAAACCTGATATACAGAGTATAAGTCCATCCAATCTATATACGAAGGGAAACCTACCAGTATGGAGAAAAACTCCAGATCAGTAGAGTAATGGATGGGAACTTAGAAAAGCTTCAATAGTAGAGGAAGTCCTCAATTTAAGAAAATGCATCAAATATGCACTATTACATTAGTGAAGCGATTGTATACAAAGTTCCGATCTTCCGATTTCAAAAAAGTATCTAAAGGACGAAATAAGGATGGAGAAAAATGGGAGAAAGTAAATAGATGTAACATCCAGGATGTGATACGATGTCTCAAACAGCTCCATCTCACAAAGAACATACCTGTGTGGATCCCGAGTGTCCAAATAGCCGCCACGTAGAGTACCTCGTGTGGACTCTAACTGGTCCTTGAGGGCTTTAAATGGTGTCCAATGGACATCTGCGCATGCGTCAAAAAGCGCAGTGAAAGACGGGAACGTAATGACGTCAATGCGCTATCCGTCGCATACATATGACACTTCGGATAAACGCAAAGGGAAATAGAAGATCGTGGGCAAAAGTAAGTCTGTGCGGTAAGAATATCCTTATATAAGGAGGATATCCCGCAATAAGCCCAAAAGGACACAGGTGCGGTACAGGGATGGTGAACATGAGCCCGCTTGGTGCCAAAAAATTGTAAATACAGAAAAACATAACATGGGAAGAAAGGGAGGAGAAGGGAAAAAATTAGGATCTATTCAAAATTATATATCCCTATATTATATTAGAACGACATGCGTCCCTAGTTCGAATTAAGTAGACTATTTGTCCCAGATAGAAAAAATAAAAAATAAAAAATGAAATATAGAGTGGGGGAAGGAGTTTCATGATGACAGCCACTGATGGTTCAATGAAGCATAGAGCAGCACTACTCATTATGTGCATGGAAGGTAACCTGCACATATATATCACATTAGGGAAGTATATGTCAACTATCTAGTACATCTACAAAAATATAATAGTTGTAATATAAACAAGCCCTCCATCTAATGAAATTAATCTGGTTAATACAAAAAATAGGCACATAGACAGTAAGCAAATTCATATTATCAAAATCCAAAAGATTATGTCGCCACCAAAGGGGCCCCCCGTGCGTCATATGCCAAACACCATCCCAGGTGATGGCAGTTGGCAAATGACGCGCGCCGACGCATAGATGCAAACGAATGCATAGAAAAGGGGGAAATAAGAACCGACCGCGCCAGAAAAAAAAACATAACGGGGCAGCTCACCCCCTGTGTGCGCCGTGTGAAGAACAAAGGACCCACCAAGAGCCCAAAACAGCATATGCACATGGACCACTAACACACCGAATGTCCATCATGTTCAACTTGTGTGGGTGTGTGTATGTGTGTGTTTATGTCAATATAATTTCTCATACCCCTGTATAGTGTGTTCGCTAACATGCCCATCTAAAGCCCTGTACACACGATCGGATTTCCTATGGATTTTAAACCGATGTATTTTTCCAATCCGATGAAGCTGACTTCCATCAGTCTTGCCTACACACCATCAGTCAAAAAACCGATCGTCCCAAACGCTGTGACCTAAAACACTCAGACGAGCCAAGAAAAATTAAGTTCTATGCTTCTGAGCATGCGTCGACTTGATTCTGAGCATGCGTGGGTTTTTTTATCCGATGGAGTTCCCCACAGACGATAGTAATTTGCTATCGTTTTTTTTTCATCGGATAAATTTAAAACATGTTCTATTTTTTAACACCGATGGAAAAAAGCCCGATGGGGCCCATACACGATCGGTTTGTCCGATGAAAAAAGTCCATCGGACTGTTTTAATCGGTAAAACCGATCGTGTGTACAGGGCTTAAGAGTTTTTTTTTTAAACTATCGACACTCCCCGTTGACACCACTGATTGTGGAAGGGAATTCCACGTCCTTGCCGCTTTAACAGTAAAGAACCCCTGTGCATTTTAGGGCTGAACCACTTCTCCTCCAAATTTATGGAGGGGCTATGTGTCTTCCTAAGCTCCCTTAAAACTGAATAGTTTTCCTTATGCTAGAATCACCATTGAAGTATTTGTAATTCACTATCATATTTCCTCTCAAGCATCGCTTCTCCAGGAAGAATAAGTTGGGGTTTGTAGTCATTCCTCGTAACTGAGGTCCTCCGGTCCCCTTATTAGCTTTGGACTTTTCTGGACTCTCTCCAGTTTCAGCACATCCTCTCTGAGGATTGGTGAACAAAACTGGATGGCATACACAAGATGTGGCCGGACCAAAGTCTTGTAAAGTGGTAGAATTATACTTTTATCCATTGAGTAAATCCTCTTTTTAATGCATGCTAATATTCTGCTTGCTTTAATTGCTGCAGCTTGGCATTGCATAACATTACTAAGCCTGTTATCCTCTAGGACCCCTAGGTCTTTTTCCATCTTGGAATCCAGCAGTGGTTTTGCTCTTAGCAGGTAACTTGTATTAATTCATTCAGAATTAGTCCCAGGACAGAGCCTTGGGGTACCCCACTTACCACTCCAGACCATTCTGAGTACACACTATTTCTCACCACTAGAGTTGAGCGGACCCCTGGATGTTCGGGTTCGATGGGTTCGGCCGAACTTCGGAAAAAAGTTCGGGTTCGGGACCGAACTTTAACCCGAACCCGAACCCCACTGAAGTCAATGGGGACCCGGACTTCTAAGGACTAAAAGGCTCTAAAAAAGTAATGGAAAGGGCTAGAGGGCTGCAAATGGCAGCAAAATGTTGTTAAGAGCATGGCAAGTGCTCTGCAAACAAATGTGGATAGGGAAATTACTTAAAATAACATTAAAAAAATAAAAAAATAAAAAAATATGCTGGAGGCCCCCTTTTCAGCAGAAGAGGTATGGGAAGTCATTAAGAACCTCAGAAACTCAACGGCATGATGCCACACATATGGTGGGAATGCCCCAGAATACGCCCTTTCTGGAATAAATTATTCAATTTAATGGATAAGCTAGTGGGAAAATAAAATACTTTGAAATAAAAATGTAGCGGGGTGCTAACCTTAAGGGAAGTGTTTGAGTGGTAAATAGGCTCAAACACCCTAATTCTGTAGGATTCATGGACCATTTTGTCCTCGGGGGACAGTATTGGTGTGCAGTTCCCTGCGGCCTACAGTTGGCGCTGTCATGGTAGGCTAGGGTTGAACCACCGATACAGTGCTGTGCCTTTTGTGTCCCCTCTTGGCAGTAGTACAGCGGGGCGGGGAACCTGCTGTGCATGCCGGGAGAGCATATAAAAGGGGCAGACCTTTGGCCTGGGGGCTGATGTCCAGTGGGGTCCATGCCCAGGTGCCTTTGGCCTGGGTGCATGTGTTCCTGTTCCATCTCGGGTACCTTTAGCCCGGGGTGAGGTACTATCCTGGAGTTCCTGCTGCCCTGGGTATGGAGGCCTAGGTGCGGGAGTAAAGCCTGGAGTCCAGAGCCTTCGTCTGGAGTCCGCTAAGGGTCGAGGAGTCTTAGGGTGCCGCCTCGTGTAGGGGACCATGTTCCAGAGAAGGGAGGATCATTCTGATGGACCGATGCGGGAGTCACGGTGAAGGAAGGGTCTGTTGACTCCCTGGAGAGATGTCTTCCCCTTGATATGGGCTAGGTTCGTAGAAGGAGAAGCTCAAGGTCATCTTGACTGTATCAGAGGCCTTATTCACCCGGCCCGTGGCAGGGGCCTTATACACCCTGGTCTGTGGCAGAGACCAAAGTTCTCCAGGTCCATGGCAGGGGCCTTGTACACCCGGTCTGTGGCAGAGACCAACCTAAAGGTCTGTGGCAGAGACCGTGCACCTAAAACTGTTTGAGAAACCTAAGCAGTGAAGTGAATGTGCTACGTTTGTGCCTGGACCTCCTCCACACCTTAAGCTGTCCTGTTTCTCTAACATTTTCTATCCAAGTAGAGTTTATTTTGCCATGAGAGAATAAGAGTTGTAATTTCAGCTGGTGTGGACATTGACTTTACTGGGAATTAAAGGACTTGCCTCTACCTACAGTAGAGGTGAGAATCATCCTCTGGAGGAGTTTTGACTCCGGCTGTGGACACGGCCCGTCAAGTACACCGCTCAACCTCTTTATATAGGAGGGTACGGGCTGGTAGTGCGGTGTGCCTTTCTCCCTTCTGCGAGGAGCCAACAACATAAAGGCGGGTAAGGGGGAAAGGATCTGTGCGCTACAAAAAAATAAAATTCAAATTATAATCTTGACCTAGGAGGACGAGGTCCATATGGAGTAGGAGGTTGAGGTGGCGGTGGATGTGGCTGTGTAGGTGGAAGCGGTGGTGGAGGAGGACAAGGTAGCCAACACTGGTTCAAAAATACAACAATGGCTGGGTAAGGCCGGTGATGTGTCGAATTCTGTCCCCCATCAAATAGTGTCCACCCTGTACTGCGCTTGCTCAGTATGTAGGACAAGGGGATTTCGAAAATCTCCCAAGACGAACGGCGCCTGCGTGGTGAGTTCAGGTGAAGGCCACACCATCCGTGGTTCAAGCCGAGCCAAGTGAGGCCGTGCCCGAAGCGTGTCGATCGAACCGAGCCCGTGAGGGGCCCTGTTACTATGTGCTACCGTATGTCCACTTGGATGGTGGGGCTTGAACCTGCACTCACGGCGCAGGCGCCGTTCATCTTCGGAGATTTTGTGAATCTCCTTGTCCTCTGTACTGCGCAAGCGCTGCGCCTTCGCAGTATGGGCCGGACACAATCCGATGGCCGGACAGTTTTTGTCACAACACCGGTATACATGTCTATTCTGCAGAAGGTACGGACAAGTCCTGTGGGATCCATGCCTGGTTCATTTTAATGAACGTGAGCTTGTCCACAATGGCTCTGGACAGGCGGCTGCGCTTGTCTGTGATAACGCCCCCTGCCATGCTAAATACACGTTCAGATAATACACTGGCTGCAGGGCAGGCCAGCACCTCCAAGGCATAAACGGCAAGCTCAGGCCATGTGCCCAATTTGGAGACCCAGAAGTTAAAGGGGGCAGACCCGTCATCCAGTACGTGTAGGCCTGTGGACACATACTGCTCAACCATGTTGGTGAAATGCTGCTTCCTGCTAAGACGTTCCATCTCAGCTGGTGGTGCTGGTTGTTGTGGCGTGCTGACAAAGCTTTTCCACATTTCAGCCATGCTAACCCTGCCTTCTGAGGTGCTGCCGGTGCCCCGGCTGCGTTGGCGACCTCTTCCTCCTCCTCTGCCTTCGCCTTGTGCTTCCACCGTACGCCCGCTGTCAGGTGGGAATGCCACCAGCAGGGCGTCTACCAGCGTGCGCTTGTACTCGCGCATCTTACGATCCCGCTCCAGTGAGGGAATTAAGGACGGTACGTTGTCCTTGTAACGGGGATCCAGCAGGGTGGCCACCCAGTAATCAGCACCAGTTAAAATGTGGGCAACTCGGCGGTCATTGCGGAAACACTGCAGCATGTAATCGCTCATGTGTGCTAGGCTGCCCAGAGGCAAAGAAAAGCTGTCCTCTGTGGGAGGTGTATCGTCTGTGTCCTCTGTATCCCCCCAGCCATGCACCAGTGATGGCCACGAGCTGGTCTGGGTGCCACCCTGCTGTGAAAATGGCTCCTCCTCCTCCTCCTCCTCCATCTCCTCCTCCACCTCGTCATCCTCCAGAACTGTGCCCTTTCTGCCGGACAATTGTGTACCTGGCGTTTGTTGGTGCAGGAACCCACCCTCGTAGCCACTTGTGAAAGACTGCCCTGAAAGCCTTTGAAATTATCCCGCTTCCTCCTCCTCCTCCTCCTCATCCTCCTGTGCCACATCCTCTTCCATCATCGCCCGAAGCGTTTTTTCAAGGAGGCATAGAACTGGGATAGTAACGCTGAGAACGGCGTCATTGGCACTGGACATGTTGGTGGAGTACTCGAAACAGCGCAACAAGGCACACAGGTCTCGCATGGAGGCCCAGTTATTGGTGGTGAAGTGGTGCTGTTCCGCCGAGCGACTCACGCGTGATTGCTGCAGCTGAAACTCCACTATCGCCTGCTGCTGCTCGCACAGTTTGGCCAGCATGTGCAAGGTGGAGTTCCACCTTGTGGGTACGTCACATATGAGGCGGTGAGTGGGAAGGCCGAAGTTACGCTGCAGCGCTGACAGGCGAGCAGCAGCAGGGTGAGAACGCCGAAAGTGCGCACACACAGCCCGCACTTTCTGCAGCAGCTCTGGCATATTGGGGTAATTTTTAAGGAACCTCTGGACCACCAAGTTCAGCACATGCGCCAGGCAAGGGATGTGCATCAAACCGGCTAGGCCCAAAGCTGCTACGAGATTTCGCCCATTATCGCACACCACCAGGCCGGGCTTGAGGCTCACTGACAGCAACCACTCATTGGTCTGTTGTTCCATGTCCCTCCACAACTCCTGCGCGGTGTGGGGGTTTTCCCCCAAACAGGAAAGTTTTAAAACTGCCTGCTGTCATTTACCCCTGGCTGTGTTGAAGTTGGTGGTGAAGGTGTTACGCTGACCGGATGAGGAGGCGGTAGAGGATGAGGAAGCGGAGTAGGAGGAGTTAGCAACAGGAGGCAAACTGAAGCGCCCTGCAATCCTCGGTGGTGGAAGGACATGCGCCAAACTGCTATCTGCCTCAGGCCCAGCCACCACTGCATTTACCCAGTGTGCTGTTAGGGAGATATAACGTCCCTGACCGTGCTTACTGGTCCACGCATCCGTAGTTAGGTGGACCTTGCCACAGATGGCGTTGCGCAGTGCACACCTGATTTTGTCCCCCACTTGGTTGTGCAGGGAAGGGATGGCTCGCCTGGAAAAGTAGTGGCGGCTGGGCACGACGTACTGTGGGACAGCCAATGCCATCAGGCTTTTAAAACTCTGCGTCTCCACCAGACGGAATGACAGCATTTCAAAGGCCAGGAGTTTTGAAATGCTGGCATTCAGGGCCAGGGATCGCGGGTGGCTAGGGGGGTACTTCCTCTTCCGCTCCAATGTTTGGGAGAAAGAGAGCTGAACGCTTCCATGGGACATTGTGGAGATGGTCGGTGACCCAGGTGGTAGTGTTGCTGGCAGATCCTCTGTTTGCGGGGTGGCAGGTGCCACTGTCACTACAGAGGTGGATGAAGAGGCCGAGACTGCAGCAGAAGAGGAAGCAGGAGGAGCCAGAGACCTTTCTTGGTTTTTGAGGTGTCTACTCCACTGCAGCTCTGCTTTGCACTTATATGCCTGGTCATGCAGGTTGTGCTCAGGTTGAGAACGTTTATGCCTCGCTTCAGGCTCTGATTGCACAGCGTGCAAACCACTCGTGTCTTGTCATCAGCACATTGTGTGAAGAACTGCCACGCTAGGGAACTCCTTGGACCTGGCTTTGGTGTGCTCGGTCCCTTGCTGCGTTGGGCAGTAGCAGACATACTGTCTAGGGGACGGACGCTCCGCTTTTGCACCCTGCTCCCTCTTCTGCTGTGCTGGTGGCTCTGTGCGACCACCGCCTCTTCCTCCAAACTACACTGGTCACCTGCATAACGTTCATTCCATGTGGGGTCGAGGACCTCATCGTCCTCCACATCATCTTCCACCCAGTCTTCACCCTGCTCTCCTTGTCTGTCTGCACAATTGCAAAAGCAGCAGCAGTTGGCACCTGTGTTTCGTCATCATCCGAGACGTGCTGCGATGGTCCTCCCATGTACTCATCATGAAACATAAGTGGTTGGGCATCGGTGCACTCAATCTCTTCCACTTCTGGGGCAGGGCTAGGTGGATGGCCCTGGGAAACCCTGCTAACAGAGTCATCGAAAAGCAGAAGAGACTGCTGCATGATTTGGGGCTCAGACTGCTTGGCTGATTTGCAAGGGGGTGAGGTGAAAGACTGATGGACATGGGTTTCAGGTGCCAACTCTGATCTTTCATCAGAAGAGTGGGTGGGAGACAATGTGAAGGAACCCGAGGCACTGTCAGCAACCCAATCTACTATCGCCTGTACTTGTCCTGGCCTAAACATTCGTACAGCCTCATTAGGCGCGACAAAATACCGCCGCAGGCTCGGTCGCCTACTTGCACCTGAGGAAGGTGTTTCACTTGTGCGTGTATCTGGCACAGATCCACCACGTCCTCTCCCTGCAACAGGAGCTCCACCAGCAGCACCACGACCGGGGCCACCACGTCCCTTTGACCTTCTCCTCATATTTTCCAAATTTAGGATCTTGCCCTAAATGGGTGTTTTTGGAAGAGCACAGCTACAGAACTGCAGAAAATGCTATTCAAAAAAATTTTGTTTTTTTAATATAGCACAGTAGGAGAAAACTATATAGAAATTGTTTATTTCACACACCTCCACATATGTATAACACACTGCAAAATATTTTTTGTGGCCCTAAATGGCATTTTTTGGAAGACCACAACACACCCACAGTACGTAACCGCTGAATCGCACAGCTACAGAACTGCAGAAAGTGCTATTCAAAAAAAATGTTGTTTTTTTAGTATAGCACAGTAGGAGAAAACTATATAGAAATTGTTTATTTCACACACCTCCACATATGTATAACACACTGCAAAATATTTTTTGTGGCCCTAAATGGCGTTTTTTGGAAGACCACAACACACCCACAGTACGTAACCGCTGAATCGCACAGCTACAGAACTGCAGAAAGTGCTATTCAAAAAAAATGTTGTTTTTTTAGTATAGCACAGTAGGAGAAAACTATATAGAAATTGTTTATTTCACACACCTCCACATATGTATAACACACTGCAAAATATTTTTTTGTGGCCCTAAATGGCGTTTTTTGGAAGACCACAACACACCCACAGTACGTAACCGCTGAATCGCACAGCTACAGAACTGCAGAAAGTGCTATTCAAAAAAAATGTTGTTTTTTTAGTATAGCACAGTAGGAGAAAACTATATAGAAATTGTTTATTTCACACACCTCCACATATGTATAACACACTGCAAAATATTTTTTGTGGCCCTAAATGGCGTTTTTTGGAAGACCACAATACACCCACAGTACGTAACCGCTGAATCGCACAGCTACAGAACTGCAGAAAATGCTATTAAAAAAAAATGTTGTTTTTTTAGTATAGCACAGTAGAAGACAAATATATAGAAATGGTTTATTTCACACGCATCCACATATGTATAACACACTGCAAAATATTTTTTGTGGCCCTAAATGGGTCTTTTTGCAAACGCGTACATTAAAGTGCAAATTTTTTTACATTTTTTTTTTTGCCCTAAACGGGTGTTTTTTTGCACGAGCAAAATAAAATGCAAATTTTTTATTTTTTTTGCCCTTAATGGGTCTTTTGGAAAAGAGCACAATAAAGTGCCTTTTTTTCCCCCCCTAAATGGATCTTTTTCCAAGAGCAGAATACACCCACAGTATGGAAACGGTGTATCTCTCAACGTAATATATGATTATGGGCTCATGGCAGTGTAAAAAGACTGCACTGCAACACAAACAGGTAAACCTATGCAGATCGCTGAGTTATATCTCTGAATCTGGACTCCTATTCCTATATAATATATCTCTCTCCCTGAAAGCTCCAACAGGAACCTGGCCCTACACTACACTGTCTCTCTATCTTTTCCCTCAGATTCCAGAATCAGGACTAACTCATGTATTTTTCAATCTCTCCCTAAAAGCAGCAGCAGCAGACAAGATCCTCTCCCTATCTATTCTGAAGCAGAGTGACGTGTGTGCTGTGTGCCTCTAGCTTATATAGAAGCTGGGTCACATGTTGCACTGACCAATCACAGCCATGCCATTAGTAGGCATGGCTATGATGGCTTCTAAGGGCACACCAGCTAATCAAAAGGTGATTGGCTGGCCCCTGAAGCATTTCTAACTGCGCCATTAGATTGCCGAAGCCGAACCCGAACCCGGACTTTCGCGCAAAGTCCGGGTTCGGGTTCGGGAAAAAGCTAAAGTTCGGTACGGACCCGAACTTTACAGTTCGGGTTCGCTCAACCCTACTCACCACCCTTTGGACGTGCCCCTGTATTCAGTTTTCTATCTATGGTACATACCCTATGGCCTATGCCAACAGGAATAAATTTGTAAATTAAGCATTTATGGGTAACTATATTAAATTATTTTGCAAAATATAGCTATACCACATTCACAGGCCTTCCACTATCTAAATCACAGCTCACTTCCTGTTAGCAAATTAGTCTTGCAAGAACGATCTTTCCTAAATCCATTCTGATTACTACTAATGATACTGTTATCATGTGCAAATTATTGGATACAGTACCTTACCATTCCCTCCAATAGTTTACAAACTATTGATGTTAGACTGACTGGCCTGTAGATTCCAGGTATACGGTATATCCTTGCCCTTTTTTAAATTGTGGATGTGACCAAATTTTCGTAACAGTCATAGGGGCTTAACTCTTTTGCTGCCAGAGACATATAGGGGGTGTATAATAATAAGGGGGCGCTAGGGATAACTGTGTATTCAATAAAGTGCTAGTGGTCAATATTTCATGATCATAATAAGCAGTGTGAATAAATAGTACAAATGTACAAAAAGCATCATTTCATAATCATAAATAAACAATCAAAGCAAAAAAAAACAAAAGTGCAATGTGCATCAATAAACAGCCAGCAGATATTTCAAAAAAAGTCCATGAAATGTGTGAAGTTTTCTGATCTGTTACACCATCAACACTGCCAAAAGCAATTTTAAATACAACGACACCCAGTGAATGAAGGTAAGTATCCTACTTACCAGACCACCATGACCTCTTTAATTAAAAAGATAGGTCAGGTGAGGCTTTGTATGATAATGATCTGTGATCTGTACTGGTACCAAATGGATAAGCCAGGGGAAGCTCTGCCACAATGATGTTCAGAGAAAAATGAAAAAAGGCAATACCATAGTGTATTTCCATTTATTTAAAAGAAAAATTATAAAAACAACAGGTCAAATGGCCGCTTACTATAAAAGTGCCTTTCCTCTGCACTGAAGGTACAGGCTTAGCACTACCAGGTGAGTTGTGAAGCAGCTGCCTTGCTTGCTCGCGCTGTTGTGGATCAGAGTGCTTTCCACCGCCAGGAAAGCTGAAACCGGTAGTGAACGGAAATGATAATGTGACCGGGATGCGCCTCGACGTACATTTCGTCATGATGACGTTGTCAGTTTCGTTGTGATGAATGATTGCTTTGATTGTTTATTTATGATTATGAAATGATGCCTTTTGTACATTTGTACTAATTATTCACACTGCTTATTATGGTCATGAAATATTGAGCACTAGCACTTTATTGAATACACAGTTATCACTAGCGCCCCATTATTATTATACACCCCCTATAGCTCAAAGCTTGCTTGCTAAGCACTTTGAGGGGAGCAGCTTTAATTTAATTTCACTTTTCACTCATAGCGCAGAGATTTTTTATTGCCAGAGACATATGTCATACATCAGCAGCAGCGATGTTTTGTACACACAATGGGGCTGATTTACTAATAACAGTGCGCTGCGCTGGTTCTAACCTTAATTGCTGCACCGGATAACTCCTTCACTGGGCGCAGGAAGCAGCGGCGCACTGTTAGAGCCCATTCACACAGGGGCGTCTTTGGATCCGACTCCAAATCGCCCCAGGTCGCCCCTAGTCGCCTCAGGTCGCGCTGGCTGAAGAAATCAATGTAAGTTAATGGAGCCGTCCTTATGCACACTACTGCAGTCGCTCCGACTTCAAAAAAGGTCCCTGTACTACTTCAATCCGACTCCTAGGCGACCTGTAACCATTCATTTCAATGGGAGTCGCCTCTCACTGTTTTAATAGGAGCAACTCTCCAGGAAGAAAACATACATTTATTAGGCAAACCTCTCCCTCCCCACTCCCTCCCACAGAGCTGATTCTTGTTTGATTGGCCACTGGAATGTCTCCTGTCCTGCAGGCAACTTGTAAGTAGCTCCAGGTCATGCTGTGATTCATTCTCAAGTCGTGTCTGAGTTGCCTCATAAAATCGCACTGGAAGTCGTGTTGCCCCTGTGTGAATGGGCTCTTATAGTAAATAGAAATGTCAGCGGCGCTCTATTGAAAATGAATGGTTCCCTATGGGAGCCCATTGATTTGACTAGAGGTCGCCCGGGAAGTCGGATCCGACTTGCGGGCGACTCGTGTGCCGGCTGACACAGGGTCAGCGCGACTTTGCGAGGCGATCTGGACGCGACCTGAGCGTGCAGCAGCCGCTCAAGTCATGTCCTAGAGGCGACTAGCCGGCCGAGAATGTGTCCAGCGCGATGTCATCGCGCTGGTCCTCGGCAGCCTCGCTGTCCCATGTTTGGTATGAATCATGAAGGGGAACTCCAGGCCAAATTTTAATGAAAAAACCGGCATGGGTTCCCCTTCAGGAGCATACCAGGCCCTTAGGTCTGGTCTGGATTCTAAGGTGAACCCCCTAAGCCGAAAAACGGTGTGGGGGTCCCCCCAAAATCCAAACCAGACCCTTATCCGAGCACGCAACCTGGCAGGCCGCAGGGGAAAAGGGGGGGACGAGAGCGCCCCCCCTCCCTCCTGAACCGTACCAGGCCGCATGCCCTCAACATGGGGGGTTTGGTGCTTCGGGGCAGGGGGGCGACCTGCGGCCCCCCCACCCCAAAGCACCCTGCCCCCATGTTGATGGGGACAAGGGCCTCTTCCCGACAACCCTGGCCGTTGGTTGTCGGGGTATGCGGGCGGGGGGCTTTTCGGAATCAGGGCGCCCCCTTTAAAAAGGGGGCCCACAGATGCCGGCCCCCCACCCTATGTGAATGAGTATGGGCTACATCGTACCCCTACCCATTCACCTGGTGGCAAAATAAGTCAATAAAAAAAGACAACACAGGTTTGAAAAGTAATTTATTGGGCAGCTCCGGGGGTCTTTCTGCCGGGCCCCCGCTATCTTCTGCTAGCTCTTTTGCTAGCGGGGGTCCCGGGCTTCCTCGCCGGTCTTCTTCCGACTTCGGGGGTCTCTTGTTCTGTTCTCCGGTTCTTCTCCCACTCTCCGACGCCTTCTCCTCGATCTCCGGTTCTTTCTGCCGGACGCCCCGCTATCTTGTGCCAGCTCTTTTGCTAGCGGGGGCCGGTCTTCTATGTCGCCTTCTTCCTTCTTCTCTTCGCCCGATGTTGACTCGTCGCTCTCCACCGCCGCAATGATCTGTCCAAGCAGCGGTGTCACTTTTATTGGCATGGGGCATGGTCACCGGATGATGCCACCGCTGACCCCGCCCCCGCTTCACGTCACAGTCCCATCATTCCCCGGGACTGTGACATCATACGGGGGCGGGGTCAGCGGTGACCACGCCCATGCCAATAAAAGTGGCACCGCTGCTCGGCCAGATCATTGCGGCGGTGGAGAGCGACGAGTCAACATCGGGCGAAGAGAAGAAGGAAGAAGGCGACGTAGAAGACTGGCCCCCGCTAGCAAAAGAGCTGGCACAAGATAGCGGGGCATCCGGCAGAAAGAACTGGAGATCGAGGAGAAGGCGTCGGAGAGCGGGAGAAGAACCGGAGAACAGAACAAGAGACCCCCGAAGTCGGAAGAAGACGGCGAGGAAGCCCGGGACCGCCACTAGCAAAAGAGCTAGCAGAAGATAGCGGGGGCCCGGCAGAAAGACCCCCGAAGTCGGAAGAAGACGGCGAGGAAGCCGGCAGAAAGACCCCCGGAGCTGCCCAATAAATTACTTTTCAAACCTGTGTTGTCTTTTTTTATTGACTTATTTTGCCATCAGGTGAATGGGTAGGGGTACGATGTACCCCATGCTCATTCACATAGGGTGGGGGCAGGTATCTGGGGTCCCCCTTATTAAATGGGGCTCCCGGATTCCGATAAGCCCCCCGCCCGCAGACCCCGACAACCAACGGCCAGGGCCATGGGGGCAGGGTGCTTTGGGGTGGGGAGGGCCGCAGAGATCGCCCCCCTTCCCCGAAGCACCAAACCCCCCATGTTGAGGGCACGCGGCCTGGTACGGTTCAGGAGGGAGGGGGGAGCGCTCTCTCGTCCCCCCCTTTTCCCCTGCGGCCTGCCAGGTTGAGTGCTCGGATAAAGGGTCTGGTGTGTATTCTAAGGGGACCCCACGCAATTTTTTTTTTGTTTTTGGTGCAGGGTTCCCCTTAAAATACATGCCAGACCTGAAGGGCCTGGTATGGATTCTGGGGGGACCCCCACGCCATTTTTTTTCATTTTTTTGGGGGGAGGGGTCCCCTTTGAATCCATACTAGACCCAAGGGCCTGGTATGGACCTGGGGGGACCCCCACGCCATTTTTTTTTCATTTTTTTGGGGGGTCCCCTTTGAATCCATACTAGACCCAAGGGCCTGGTATGGACCTGGGGGGGGACCCCACGCTTTTTTTTTTGGTTTTGTTTTTTGAACCGTTTTTTTTTTACATTTCCTTTAACAACCAGCTATAAACAGGTCCAAAAAAATTTGCCGCAAAATTGCAGTACTTGCGTTTTGGATGCGGGTCCATTGAATTCTATTACATCCAAAACACTGTTTTTGTCCTGGCAAAAAAAATCTGCAGTTGCGTTTAAAATCGTTTTTCACAAACCCTCAAAATGCCTTCAGACGCCAAAGATTTCCACGTTTCAGACGCGGTACCAGCGTTTAGCCGCATTTTAGTTTAGAAGCGTTTTTAAAGGTGACCTTTTTTTTACATTGATAAACTCCAAATTTATGGCAAATGAGGAAAAACCATAATATATATATATATATATATATATATATATATGTATATATATATATATATATATATATATATATATATATATATATATATATATGAAATTGCTTCCATTGCATTGTGGACAATCCACAACTTGGGGCAGCTGACGTGGCAAGTGGACAATCCACAACTTGTGGCAAGTGATGTGGCAAGTGACACGCTAAATACAACTACACTGCTGCTCTCAGCTGCTCATATCACTCTGGTCTCACTAAATAGCTAAAATCGTAAATAATACTGTTTTTGGAGCTTAGGGCGGCTCCTTATCATATACATGCAAATGCAAACGCCACAAAGGGCGGCTTTCTAAACGCCACTTTCAACCTTAGTTCAGAACACTTTGCACCAGCGTCCCGTCTACATGGGGCTTAAAAACGCCTATGCCATTTACAGCTCCAAAACGCCATGGTGGCCATGAGGCCATAGGCTAACATGGAGAGATGTTTTTAAGCTGCAAAAAACGCTCAAACAAGCGGTTGGAAAAACGTCCGTGTGCATGTAGCCTTATATTAACCACTTGCGCACTGCCCAGACCAAGTTTCACATTTCAGCGCTGATGCACTTTTAATGACAATTGCGCGCTCATACAACACTGTAACCCAATGAAAATGTTTTATTTGTTGGCACACAAATAGAGCTTGCTTTTGGTGCTATTTGATCACCTTTGTGTTTTATTTTTATTTTTTTTTCTATAAATACAAAAGACCGAGTTTAAAAAATAAATAAATGGATATTTTACCCACTTCAGCACTGGGCCTATTCTGGCACTTCTCTCCTTCATGTAAAAATCATAAATTTATGGCTATAAAATTACTTCAAAACACCAAACATTATATATTTTTTTGGAGCAGACACCCTAGGGAATAAGATGGCGGTCATTGCAAATTTTTATCTCGCTCGGTATTTGCGCAATAAATTTTCAAACGCCTTTTGTTTGCTAAAAATATTACAAAACAGTAAAGTTACGGCCAATTTTTTGGTATAATGTGAAAGATGTTGTTATGCTGAGTAAATAGATGCCTAACACTAGTGATGAGCCGAACACCCCCGGGTTCGGTTCGCACCAGAACCCGCGAGCGGACCGAAAGTTTGCACGAACATTAGAACCCTATTAAATACAATGGATGCGAACGTTTGGATTCTAAAGTGCTAATTATAACGACTATTATCCATGTTATTGTCCTAAACAGAGTTTGGGAACCCGGGTTCTGCACCAGGGGACATGTATCAATGCAAAAAGAAGTTTTAAAAACTGACGTTTTCCGGGAGCAGTCATTTTAATGATGCATAAAGTGAAAAAAAAAAAGTCAAATATTCCTTTAAATATTGTACCTGGGGGGTGTCTAAAGTATGCCTGTGAAGTGCCACGTGTTTCCCGTGTTTAGAACTGTCCCTGCACAAAATAACATATCTAAAGGAAAAAAAAGCCATTTAAAACTGCTTGCGGCTTTAATGTAATGTCTGGTCCCGGTAATATGGATGAAAATCTTTAAGAAAAATGGCATAGCTACCCCATCAACCCCCCCCCCCTACCCCAGCCCATTACCAGCCCCTTTGGGTCTTGTATGGATATTAAGGGGAACCCCGCACACAAAATAAAAAAAGGCCCTATATACTCTGAACAGCCGTATACAGGCGGTGCATACAAGACAGGGACTGTAGGTTTGTTCTTATGTAGAATCTGTTTGTAATTTTGAACAGCTACATTGTTTAAGTGTAGCTCCAGGCCAAATACCTATTTTTAAGCTTTTTGGAAAACATAGGGAAGGGTTATCACCCCTTTAACATTTTTTTTGCTGTCTGTGCCCCTGTTCAGAACATTTCACCTCACTTTGTGTCCCAATGACAACTGTTTTTGAAATGTGGTGTTTTTATTGAAACAAGGATTGGTGATAAAGCATCAGTAGAGAGGAGACACCTTTCTCCCATATTAATTCTTACAGGAGAGAATTTTCCTTCCATGGGGTAGATTTCCTCTCACTTCCTGTTGTCTTCTTCCGTTTGCAAGTAGTAGTCGTTTGTAAGTTGGATGTTTGAAAGTAGGGACCTGCCGTATATACTCTGCAGAAATTGGCCCCTTAGGTGTTGGTGTTGGCACAACACTGTAAGCACTCACAGTTACTCTTGGTGGTTGCTGGAACGCCCTGCTGTCAACTATTATATCAGGAATTGTAATAACATATAATTGTTGAACAGTGGTAGTAAAAATTGGGCCTTTGATGGTGGTGCTGGTGCCACAACACTGTAAGGCCTGACAGTTACTCTTGGTGGGCGCAGCAATGGGCCCTGCTGTGAATTATTAGATCAATAATTATAATTGCATGCCCCTGTTGAACAGGGGCTGAAAAATTGGGCCTTTGGTGGTGGTGGTGGTGGTGATGGTGGTGCTGGTGCCACAACACTGTAAGGCCTGACAGTTACTCTTGGTGGGCGCAGCAATGGGCCCTGCTGTGAATTATTAGATCAATAATTATAATTGCATGCCCCTGTTGAACAGGGGCTGAAAAATTGGGCCTTAGGCACTGGTGGCACAACACTGCAACCCCTCACAGATACTGTACTTGGAGCACAGCAATGAGGCCTGTTGCAAAGTATTGCATCAAAAATTGTAATTACACGCCCCTGTTAAACAGGGGCTGAAAAATTGGGCCTTAGCCACTGGTGGCGTCACCCATAAACCAAAATGATCTTCCAAGCTATAATCATTAATCGTATCATTGAGGAGGAGGAGGAGGATAGCCAGTCAACATAACAGCACAGGCACTCAGCATCAGCATCAGTCTTGAAGGGATGTGACATTTTAAAATCAATTAGTCTGTTATATCAGCATCAGGTGTGTGGTAGCTGGTGGTGATCCAAGACTGGTTCATCTTGATGAAAGTCAGTCGATCAACCGAGTCGGTGGACAGGCGCACCCTGAGATCCGTGACAAATCCTCCAGCAGCACTGAATGTGCGTTCTGAAAGAACGCTGGATGCAGGACAGGCCAGTAGCTCAATTGCATACTGTGCAAGCTCTGGCCAGTGATCCATCCTCAAGATCCAGTAAGCCAGAGGATTTTCGGTGGGGAATGTGTCCAAGTCTGACCTTGCCCCTAGGTATTCCTGCACCATGTATATCAGACGCTGGCGATGGTTGCTGGAACCGATCATACTTTGGGGCTGCGGACTAAAGAATTGTCTGAACGCATCGGTCAGACGGCCACCTTCCCCACCGCTCCTTCTTTGACTACCCGAAGCCTCAGCAACTCGTTGTCCAGGACCAGGAGATTGTAACCTCCCAGTCTCTGGGAACGCGTTGCACAGACCTTTCTGCAAGGCCTCCCGGAGTTGTCTCATCCTCTGCTCCCTCTGCGATGGTAACATAAGGTCCGCAACCTTACCCTTGTACCGTGGATCAAGGAGAGTGGCCAGCCAGTAATGGTCCCTCTCCTTGATCCGAAGAATACGAGGATCCTTCCGCAGACTTTGCAGGATCAGGGAGGCCATGCAGCGTAGGTTAGCTGAGGCATTCAGTCCGGAGTCCTCTGGGTCACTAAGGATGACATGATCTGCAGCCACCTCCTCCCAGCCACGTACAAGTCCACTGGTTTCTTGGGACTGTAAATCATCCCTAAAAGACTGCTGCTGATGATGCTGAGTGCCAGCCTCCACCTCCATGCTGACACAATCCTCCTCCTCCTCCTCCTCTTCCTGTGCGATGGGTGGGACAGAAGGAATACTGTCTGGGTAAAGGGGGCCTTGAGAGGCAAGGAAGTCCTCCTCTTCCTGCCTCTGTTCTGCCTCAAGTGCCCTGTCCATTATTCCACGCAGCGTGTGCTCCAACAGGTGGACAAGAGGTACAGTGTCACTGATGCATGCACTGTCACTGCTCACCATCCTCGTGGCCTCCTCAAATGGTGCCAGGACAGTGCATGCATCCCTGATCATGCCCCACTGGCGTGGTGAAAAAAACCCGAGCTCCCCTGACCCTGTCCTGGTGCCGTAGTCGCACAGGTACTCATTGATGGCCCTCTGCTGCGTGTGCAGCCGCTGCAGCATGGCCAACGTTGAGTTCCACCTGGTGGGCATGTCACATATAAGGCGGTTCTTGGGCAGGTTCAACTCCTTTTGCAGCTCAGCCAGGCGAGCACTGGCATTATAAGATCTGCGGAAATGCACACAGACTTTCCTGGCCTGCCTCAGGACATCCTGTAAGCCCGGGTACCTGCCCAAGAACCGCTGCACCACCAGGTTAAGGACGTGAGCCATACAGGGCACATGGGTCAGTTGTCCCTGTCGGAGGGCGGAGAGGAGGTTGGTGCCATTGTCGCAAACCACCATTCCTGGCTTAAGCTGGCGTGGCGTCAACCACCTCTCGGCCTGCCCCTGCAGAGCAGACAGGACCTCTGCCCCAGTGTGGCTCCTGTCCCCCAAACACACCAGCGCAAGCACGGCATGGCATCTTTTTGCCTGCGTACTTGCGTAGCCCCTTGAACGCCTACGGAGCACCGCTGGTTCCGAGGACAAACCACAGGAAGAGGCCATGGAGGAAGAAGAAGAGGAGGGGGTGGAGGAGAGAGGTGTGTCACAACCAGTAGTAGCATTTTGGAGGCGTGGCGGTGGAACAACCTCCAACACTACTGCACCTTGTCCTGCATCCTTCCCAGCTGCCAAAAGAGTGACCCAATGGGCCGTGAAAGAAAGGTAACATCCCTGTCCATGCCTGCTGGACCATGAGTCAGCGGTAATATGCACCTTACCGCTGACCGCCCTGTCCAGCGAGGCCAAGACATTGCCTTCCACATGCCTGTAGAGAGCCGGAATCGCCTTCCGTGAGAAAAAGTGGCGTTTGGGAACCTGCCACTGAGGAACCGCACATTGCACAAACTCACGGAAGGGGCCGAGTCTACCAACCAGTGGCGGATCCAGGGGGGGGGCAACAGGGCAATTGCCCCCCCCGAGACCATCTGTCACACTCACTTGCTTGCTCTGTTTTTTTTTTTTTTGCGCCTGATCTCCCGAACTTTGGGGACCCGGTACCGGCCGGCCGTAAGACCCCTGGACCCCAAACTTGGCACACATGTAGCCCAATGTCTCTTCTACAAGTGTGCAAAGTTTGGTGTCTGGGGGACTTACAGCCGTGGAGCACTGATTTTTTAACACCGGGCACCCCTTCCATAGACTCCAATGTTAAACGGTAATTTCTCCAGTGATTTTGCGGACCCGGTACCGGCCGGTCGTAGGTACCCTGGACCCCAAACTTGGCACACGTGTAGCCCCATGTCTTCTCTACAAGTGTGCAAAGTTTGGTGTCTGGGGGACTTACGGCCGTGGAGCACTGATTTTTTAACACCGGGCACCCCTTCCATAGACTCCAATGTTAAACGGTCATTTCTCCAGTGATTTTGCGGACCCGGTACCGGCCGGTCGTAGGTCCTCTGGACCCCAAACTTGGCACACATGTAGCCCCATGTCTCCTCTATAAGTTTGAAAAGTTTGGTGTCTGGGAGAACCGATTTTTCAAAGCCGAGCACTCCGTCCATAGACTTCCATGTTAAACATCAGTCTAGTCATGGGCACAGTGAGGCATGGGCACAGTGAGGCAAAGTGAGGCAAGTATAAGCCTAGGACACCCTAGGCTTATACTTGAGTCAATAAGTTTTCCCAGTTTTTGGGGTAAAATTAGGTGCCTCGGCTTATATTCGGGTCGGCTTATACTTGAGTATATACAGTACTTGTTCTGCGGCTGCCGCTGCCTCTCTGAGTCTCTCTCTCAGTTTCTCACATCAGCCGATAAGCGGCGCTGAGAGAGAGACTCGTCTAATGTAGTTACGTGGCGCACTGACACGATACCAGGAGCGGAGGAGGAGGTGGGTGGAGCCTCTTCCCTGCACTCGCTGCTAACGCCTGGGCCGCTTGGCGTCTAGCAACGAGTGACGTCAGTGAGTCACATCAGGCCGCTCTATGGGCAGGTGCAATAGCGTGCGGCTCCACAGACGGGTAAGAAAGCGGGCCGCTCCGCTTGCGGCGCGGTTTGTTGTCGGGGGGCGGCGCGGTTCGTGGGCAGACCGTGCTGCTCAGTGTGTTGGCAGCGCAGGTGAGAGTGAGAGAGCAGGCTCAGTGTGGCGGCTGGCCAATCAGCTAGCCGGGAGCGGGGAAGCAGAGAGATGAGATCATCTCTCACCGCCCGTGCCTGCCCTGCATTCCTGCAGTGACTTCCGCCCTCACTGTGCAGACAGCAGAGAGATTACATTATCTCTCTGCTGCCTGACTCTGGGAGTCTGGGACACAGCAAGAGACAACCAAAACTGCACCTTAGCAGGCAAGTTAGTGACAATCCGCAAGGTGTGGCAGGTGACGTGGCAAGTGACAATCTGCAAATTGTGTCAGGTGACGTGGCAAATGACAATCTGCATCTGGTGGCAGGCAAGTGACAATCAGCAAGGTGTGGCAGGTGACGTGGCAAGTGACAATCCACAAGGTGTGGCAAGTGACAATCCACAAGATGTGGCAGGTGACGTGGCAAGTGACAATCCACAACGTGTGGCAAGTGACACGCTCAGGGCTCCCACTAATTGCAGGCGACGGTGGCAAGTGACACACTCGGGGCTCCCACTGATTCTGCATTGAACTATTTAATTTCATATTACAATGTAATAATAGAAATAATGCGCTTCAATCATCCTGACACCATAACAACCATGGTGCCGGGATGATTGAAGCGCCGACACCATTTCCCCGATAAATTTCCCACAAAAAAATCATTTTTTGGCAGTGCCCCTCCCGAGAAAAGACTCTGGATCCGCCCCTGCTACCAACTGAAAAGGCAGCAGTTGAAGCGCTAGCAATTTAGCCAAGCTAGCATTCAACCGCTGGGCATGTGGATGGCTGGGAGTGAACTTCTTTCGACGGTCCAGCAGCTGGGGCAGGGAAATTTGCCTGCTAGAATCGGATGTCGGTGTACTGCTAGCAGAGTGGCTGCAAGTACTTGGCTGTGACACACCTAATTCTACACCTTCATTCCTCTCAGTGCAGGTTTCAGAGAGGACTGATGGTATAGTGGGGTTGGAGATCCCAGCTGATGCGGTGCAAGGAGAGGTCCGCTTTGTTCTTTGGTGTGGGTCTTTAAGGTAGGCTTGCCAACGAGCTGCATGGCAGGTTAACATATGTCTGATCAAGCATGTGGTGCCCAAGCGGCTGATGTTTTGGCCACGCGATATACGCTTGAGACATATGTTGCAAACAGCAGCTGTGCGTCTGATGCACTCGCCTCAAAAAAGGCCCACACCAAAGAACTTTTTGAATGACGGGCAGAGGCAGCGCCCTGCACAGGCGGAGCTTTGCGGTGTGATTCCGTCGGTGTGCTGCCCATACGCTGGCCACCCAAGGGCATCTTGCCTCGTTGGAGATGTGCCTCCTCCTCATCCTCCTCCTCCTCCTCTCTCCTATTAGGCACCCACGTGGAGTCAGTGACCTCATCATCCCCTCCCTCCTCATCACTGGAGCCAATCTGGCAGTATGCTGCAGCTGCTGGAGCATGACTGCCAGATTGGTGTCCTTCTTGAGCATCCCCTCTCTCTGCTCTCACGCTACTGCCTTCCTCTAGCTGGGTATCATCATCAGATCCTTCGAAACGATGGGCATCCTCCTGGAGCATGTACCCAACACTGTGCTCAAACAGTTCGGGGGACTCCACAGGAGGAGGACATGGTGGGTCTAGGGAAGGAGTGACTAATGATGACATTGATACCAGAGAAGAGGACGCTTTGGCAGCTGCTTTTCCAGTACCCTGAGCCTGGGTGAGAGAGGATGAGGAGGATGAGGTGGGCTTGGTCATCCACTCTACCAAGTCTTCGGCATGATGTGGCTCAACATGTCCAGCTGCCGAAAAGAAGGACAAGCGTGTCCCATGGCCACGTGCTGATGACAATGCACCGCGTCCACGACCAGCACTGTTGCCCCCAGACACAGAGCCTGCTTGCCCTCTTTTTTTGCCTCCTGACTGTCTGCCTCTCCTTGTTTGCCTTCCAGACATTTTAATGGATGGCCTGCAGGGAGATGGGAAAAACAGCAATAAGGGCTACCTTCAGGTGTATACTGTGCAGGAGGCTTAGCAACAAAGACACTGACACTGTCCCCTGCCTATCCTTCTCTGTCCCTAAACACAAGGATGTGCAATATGCTTCAGCAAGATTGGTTTAGCACAGAATAGCACACTGATAGTTTCCCTCACTGTCCTTCTCTGTCCCTACAAACAAGATTTAGCACAGAATAGCACACTGATAGTTTCCCCGAGTGTCCTTCTCTGTCCCTAAACTCAAGGATTTCAAATTTGGTTCAGCAAGATTGGTTTAGCACAGAATAGCACACTGATAGTTTCCCTGAGTGTCCTTCCCTGTCCCTAAACTCAAGGATTTCAAATATGGTTCAGCAAGATTGGTTTAGCACAGAATAGCACACTGATAGTTTACCTCACTGTCCTTCTCTGTCCCTACAAACAAGATTTAGCACAGAATAGCACACTGATAGTTTCCCCGAGTGTCCTTCTCTGTCCCTAAACTCAAGGATTTCAAATATGGTTCAGCAAGATTGGTTTAGAACAGAATAGCACACTGACAGTTTCCCCGAGTCTCCTTCTCTGTCCCTAAACTCAAGGATTTCAAATATGGTTCAGCAAGATTGGTTTAGAACAGAATAGCACACTGACAGTTTCCCCGAGTGTCCTTCTCTGTCCCTAAACTCAAGGATTTCAAATATGGTTCAGCAAGATTGGTTTAGCACAGAATAGCACACTGATAGTTTCCCTCACTGTCCTTCTCTGTCCCTACAAACAAGATTTAGCACAGAATAGCACACTGACAGTTTCCCCGAGTGTCCTTCTCTGTCCCTAAACTCAAGGATTTCAAATATGGTTCAGCAAGATTGGTTTAGGACAGAATAGCACACTGACACTTTCCCTCACTGTCATTCTCTGTCCCTACAAACAAGATTTAGCACAGAATAGCACACTGATAGTTTCCCCGAGTGTCCTTCTCTGTCCCTAAACTCAAGGATTTCAAATATGGTTCAGCAAGATTGGTTTAGCACAGAATAGCACACTGATAGTTTCCCTCACTGTCCTTCTCTGTCCCTACAAACAAGATTTAGCACAGAATAACACACTGATAGTTTCCACGAGTGTCCTTCTCTGTCCCTAAACTCAAGGATTTCAAATATGGTTCAGCAAGATTGGTTTAGAACAGAATAGCACACTGACAGTTTCCCTCACTGTCCTTCTCTGTCCCTACAAACAAGATTTAGCACAGAATAGCACACTGATAGTTTCCACGAGTGTCCTTCTCTGTCCCTAAACTCAAGGATTTCAAATACGGTTCAGCAAGATTGGTTTAGAACAGAATAGCACACTGACAGTTTCCCTCACTGTCCTTCTCTGTCCCTACAAACAAGGATTAGCACACTGACACTTTCCCTCACTGTCCTTCTCTGTCCCTACAAACAAGGTTTAGCACAGAATGACACACTGACACTCTCCCTACCTATCCTTCTCTGTCCCTAAACACAAGGAATCCAGGATTAGTAAAGGAAAAAAATGACACTGTCCCTGCCTATGCTTCTCTTTCCCTGCTCCGGAACACACTACACAAGGCCGCCGCGCTGGCGGCCTTTTATAGTGTGGGGCGTGTACTAAACCCCCTCAGCAATAATTGGCCACAGGCATCCTGCCTGTGGCCAATCATTGCTCTCCTCGCTGCCGGCGCTGTGATTGGCCAAGCATGCGGGGTCACAGTGCATGCTTGGCCAATCACAGCGCCTGGATGACACTGCGATGGCGTAGTGCATTGTGGGCCGTTCGCGTCACTCAAATTTGGCGCGAATGGCCCAAATCGTTCGATCTTCGTCGAACGATCGAACAGCCGATGTTCGAGTCGAACGTATGTTCGACTTGAACACGAAGCTCATCCCTACCTAACACGTCACGCTTTAAAATTGCGCACACACATGGCATAACACCTAACTTCAGTAATTAAAAATCTCCCTAGGCGATGCTTAAATATTTTTTACACGTTACCATTTTGGCATTACAGAGGAGGTCTAGCACTAGAATTGCTGCACTCATTCTAACGCACGCAGCAATAACTCACATGTGTGGTTTGAACGGCGTTTACATATGTGGGCAGGACTTACGTGTGTGTTCGCTTCTGAGCGCGAGCTACCGGGGACATGGGCGTTTTTTCTTATTTTTGTTTTTTTTTTGGTTTTTGTTTTTTGACTTTTTTGTATTTCTTACTCTTTTTTTTATTTTTTTTATTTTTTGGGATCTCTTTTATTCCTATTACAAGGAATGTAAACATCCCTTGTAATAGGAATGTGTGTGACAGGTCCTCTTTATGGAGAGATGCAGGGTCAATAAGACCCCGCATCTCTCCTCCAGGCTGGAAAGCATGATATTGTTCCAAAAAAATCACCAATCTCATGCTGACAGCCAAGATCACGGCTTGGTTAACATACGGGAACACGGCATGATGTCATAACGTCGTGCCCGCGCCTCCGACGGTCATAGAGATGACTGATGATCATCTGGTCAGCAGTCATCTCCAAATCGTTCTCCGAGCCCCAGATGGCACGGGAGAGCCCGGAGAAGCACCGGATGGCGGCAAGAGGGGGGGGGTACGTCCCCTCCCCCCGCCTATAAGAACGATCAAGCGGCGGAACTGCCACTATGATCGTTTTTATTGTGCACAGAATCGCCGGCTGAAAAGAACGATATATGAATGATGCCTGGAACACACTTGTCCTTATCTATGGTTAATAAAAAAGAGGGGTGAAAAAAAAGCACTGGACTGCATCAAAAACTTACCAAAAATGCACTGGAACGCATGAAAAATGTGCATGCAGAAAAGCACCTGGAACGCATCCGGATTGCGTTTCTATGGTGTGAACTGGCCCTAGTTCACACCATAGAAACGCAGTCTGGGTGCGTTCCAGGTGCTTTTCTGCATGCGCATTTTTGACACATTCCAGTGCATTTTTGAGGCGTTTTTGATGCAGTCCAGTGTTTTTTCCCCCTCTTTTCACTTAGGACAAGTGTGTTGCAGTGCGTCTTTGGTGCATTTAGGTGTGTTGTGGTGCATTCCAGTGCATTTTTGGTACGTTCCGTTGCGTTATTGATGTGTTTTACTGGGGTCCAGTACAGTTTTGTACCTAAAAAATGCAGCATGACCAATTATTTTTTGGCTTTCTGAAATGCACTGGAACGGACTGCAGTGGTGTGAACTATGACATTGGCATTAATGTGATCAACTTTCTTTGCGTTTTTCAGGCATCAAAAAAACGCACTGCACTGCATCCGGTGTGAACCCTAAATATCATACGGGGGGTGTCTATAGTATGCCTGTAAAGTAGCACATGCTTTCCATGTTTATAACAGTTGGAGAGCAAAATGACATTTCTAAAGTAAAATAATAGTCATTTAAAAGTCCTTGCGGCTGTAATGAATTGCTGGTTCCTGTCAATACAGATAAAAGTCATTGAAAGTCTTTGCTAACCAAAAAAAATGCGTGGGGGTTCCCCCAAATTCCATAACCAGGCCCTTCAGGTCTGGAATGGATATTAAGGGGAACCCCGCTGCAAATTTTAAAAAAAAATGACGTGGGGTTCTCCCCAAATATCCAAACCAGGCCCTTCAGATCTGGCATGGATTTTAAGGGGAACTCCACCCCAATTTTTTTTTAAAAATGGCGTGGAGTCCCCCTAAAAATCCACACCAGACCCTTATCCGAGAACATAACCTGGCCAGCCGCAGGGGAAGAGGGGGGGGGACGAGAGAGCGGCCGAACCGAAGAAAAGAAAAGACATTAATAAAGGAATTGTCAAAAACCGGCTCTTGTCATTTTTTACATTTTGACACTTTCCTTGTGAAATGGTAGGGGTACATTTGTACCCCATTACCATTTCACACAGGGGGGGGCTGGGATCTGGGGGTCCCCTTTGTTAAAGGGGTCTTCCAGATTCCGATAAGCCCCCCGCCCGCAGACCCCCACAACCACCGGGCAAGGGTTGTGGGGATGAGGCCCTTGTCCCCATCAACATGGGGACATCCTCCCCATGTTGAGGGCATGTGGCCTGGTATGGTTCAGGAGGGAGGGGGGGCCGATCTCGTCCCCCCCTCTTCCCCTGCGGCCGGCCAGGTTATGTGCTCGGATAAGGGTCTGGTGTGGATTTTTGGGGGAACTCCACGCCATTTTCTTATAAAATTTGGGGTGGAGTTCCCCTTAAAATCCATGCCAGATCTGAAGGGCCTGGTTTGGATATTTGGGGGAAACCCGCACGTCATTTTTTTTTTTATTTGCAGCGGGGTTCCCCTTAATATCCATTCCAGACCTGAAGGGCCTGGTTATTTATTTTTTTGGTTAGCAAAGACTTTCAAAGACTTTTCTCTATATTGCCGGGAGCCGACAATTCATTATAGCCGCGGCTGCTTTTAAATGTTTTTTTTTTCCTTTAGAAATGACATTTTGCAGGCGCACTGGCAATTTCAGAGCTGCGCCTGTTCAACTTATGCAAATTGACTTCGGTGACTTGACATTTACTAAGATTTTGCCGGCGCAGTGTCTTGGCGCATTTAAACCATTGAAATTCCCACGCTGAGCTCAAAAAAACCTCCCGCAGCTCGAATTGGAATTGCCGGCGCAGCGGGCTGGTTTTGAAAAAGTTACTTTCCCACTCTATTTTGGGCATATTAGTTATTTGGGCAGGTGTCCCTACACTTCCTCACATCACCCCACATCACCCCCAATATTTTCTCACTTCCAGCTTCTTTATATTTAGATTTTAACATGCCCTGCGCCAGGTCCATAGTAGCGCACTGAGCGCCTCCTCCCGGGCGCAGAGAACACTATAGTAAATGGGAAATAGGGCTGCGATACCGGCGCTAATGTTTTGTAAATACCAAAACAGCCATTGCGCACGCAGATGCGCCAATACTCATGGCGCAAACGTTTGGTAAATCAGCCCCAATATGTGTAAATCTGACGAGCCAACAGTGAGCTATTAGAGCTTCCAGACACCCCAGGGACAAGTACAGTGTTACCAGACCAATGTAAGCCATTAACAGTGTTCCTAATCACCACCACACCAGGCCCATTGTCACCAGACCAATGCAACCAGCAACAGTGTCCCTGATTGCTAAGCACACAAGTCACGGTGACACCAGACCAGTGTAAATCAGCAGCAGTGGTTCTGATTGCTGCAACACCAGTCCCAGTGTCACCAGATTGGTGTAAGCCAGTAACAAAGCTCCTAAATGCTGTTACACACAGGGATCACTAGGGATGAGCCGAACACCCTCCAGTTTGGTTCACAGCAGAACATGCAAACATGCAAAAAATGTGTTCGAACACACAAACACCGTTAAAGTCTAAGGGACACGAATGTGAAAAATCAAAAGTGCTAATTTTAAAGGCTTATATGCAAGTTATTGTCATAAAAAGTGTTTGGGGACCCGGGTCCTGCCCCAGGGGACATGTATCAATGCAAAAAACGTTTTAAAAACTGACGTTTTTTCGGGAGCAGTGATTTTAATAATGCTTAAACTGAAACAATAAAAAATTAATATTCCTTTAAATATTGTGCCTGGGGGGGTGTCCTTAGTATGCCTGTAAATTAGCGCATCTTTCCCATGTTTATAACAGTGCCACAGCAAAATGCCATTTGTAAAGGAAAAAATTTCATTTAAAAATGCTTGCGGCTGTAATATCGGATCCCGGCAATATAGATTAAAAAAAAATAAAAAAAAATATTATATCAAAGATTGTAACTACTTGGCCCTGTTAAACAGGGGCATAAAAATTGGGCCATGGGTGGTGGTGGTGCCACAACACTGTAACCCCTCACAGATACTCTTGTTGGGCGCAGGAACGGGCCCTGCATTGAAATATTATATCAAACATTGTAATTACATGCCCCTGTTAAACAATGGCAGAATAATTGGTCCTTGGGCAGTGGTGGTGGTGCCACAAATCTGTAAGCCCTCACAGATAGTCTTGTTGGATGCAGGAATGGGCCCTGCTGTGAAAAATTATATAAAAAATTGTAATTACATACCCTTGTTAAACAGGGGTAGAAAAATTGGGCCTTGGGTGGTGGTGATGGTACCACAACACTGTAACCCCTCACAGATACTCTTGTTGGGCACAGGAATGGGCCCTGCTGTGAAATATTGAGTCAAAATTTGTAATTACATGCCCCTGTTGAACAGGGGCAGACAAAATTGGGTCTTGGGCAGTGGTGGTGCCCTAAACCAAAAATATTGTTGGAAGCTAGCATCATCAAGATTGAGGAGGAATAGGATAGTCAGCATAGGCAGTCTTCAAGAGATCCCACATCCATAGCAAATTCAATCAGTTACATCAGCATCAGGTGCTTGATAGCTGCTGATCCAAGACTGATTCATTTTTATGAATGTAAGCCCATCAACGGAGTCTGTGGACAGGCACACTCTATGATCCATTACAAACCCTCCAGCAGCACTTAATGTGTGTTCAGAAAGCACGCTGGATGCAGGACAGGCCAGTAGCTCAATTGCATATTGAGCAAGTTCTGGCCAGTGGTCTATCCTTAAGACCCTGTAACCCAGTGGATGCTCTGTTGGAAAGGTCTTCAAGTCTGCTCTTGCCCCTAGATATTCCTGCACCATGTAATGCAGACGCTGGTGATGGTTGCTTGAACCGATCAGACTTAGGCACTGAGGACTGAAAAATTGTTTAAATGCATCAGTCAGCCGGCCATCTTCTCGATCGCTCTTCCTCTGACTGAACGAAGCCTCAGCAACATGATGTCCAGCACCAGGAAATTGTAAACTCCCAGGGTCTGAAAATGCATTGCACAAGCCTTTCTTCAAGGCCTCCTGAAGATGTTTCATCCTCTGCTCCCTCTGCAAAGGCAGGATGAGTTCTGCAACATTACCCTTGTAACGTGGACCAAGAAGGGTTGCCAGCCAGTAATGATCCCTCTCCTTGATACCACGAATCCTAGGGTCCTTTTGCAGGCTTTGCAGAATCAGGGAGGCCATGCATCGTAGGTTTGCAGAGGAATTTGATTCTGAGTCCTCTGGGTCACTAAGGATCACATGATCCGTAACTACCTCCTCCCAGCCACGTACAACTCCTTGGGTTTCTGGGGACTGAAAACCATCCATTGAAGACTGCTGCTGAGTGTTATTCTCTACATCCATGCTGACACAATCCTCCTCCTCTTCTTTCTGTGTGTTTGGCGGGCCCGCAGGAATGCTATCTGGATAAAGGAAGCCTTAAGAGGTAAGGAAGTACTCCTCTTCCTCCCACTGTTCTGCCTCAAGTGCCCTGTCCATGACTCCACGAAGCGTGTGCTCCAGCAGGTATACTAGAGGGACAGTGTCACTGATGCATGCAATGTCACTGGTCACCATCCTTGCGGCCTCCTCAATTGGTGACAGGACAGTGCATGCATCCTTGATCAGTAGCCACTGGCTTGGCAAAAAGAAGCCAAGCTCCTTTGACCCTGTCCTGGTGCCATACTCACACAGGTACTCATTGATGGCCCTCTGCTGTGTGTGCAGCTGCTGCAGAAATTGCCAACAGTGAGTTCCACCTGGTGGGCATGTCACAAATGAGGCGGTTGGTGGGCAGGTTGCATTCCATTTGAATGTCAGCCAGCCGAACACTGGCATTGTATGACTGGCGGAAATGACCACAGACTTTTCTGGCCTGCCTCAGGAGATCCTGTAAGCCTTGGTACCTGCCCAAGAACCGCTGCACCACCAAATTCAGGACGTGTGTCAAACATGGAACATGGGTCAAGTGTCCCTGTCAGAGGGTGGAGAGAAGGTTGGTGCCATTGTCGCATACAACCATTCCTGGCTCAAGCTGCCATGGCATCAACTACCTCTGAACATGCCCCTGCAGAGCTGACAAAATCTCTGCCCCTGTGTGGCTCCTGTCCCCTAGGCAGACCAACTGAAGCACTGCATGGCATATTTTAGCCTGACTGCTTGCGTAGCCCCTTGAACGCTTACAGGGCATCGCTGGTTCAGAGGAAAAATCTGCAGAAGAGGCCATAGAGGAAGAAGAGGAGGGGGTGGAGGAGCCTGGGTGACAGAGGATGAGGAGGTTGAGGATGGCTTTGTTATCCACTCCACCAACTCTTCTGCATGTTGTGGCTCAATAACACGGCCAGCAGCAGAACAAAAAGCATGCCCCACGGCCACCTGCTGAGGATGCACCATGTCCATGACCACCACTGTTGACTGTAGACACAGAGGCTGCTTGCCCTCTTTTAGTGGCCTGTGAGCGCCTGCCTCTCCTTGGTTGCTGGTTGTTTTGCAACACCACACTACACTGTATTAGATACTGTGTACACCACCTGAAGTGTATTAGAAACTGTTCACACTGTATTAGATATTGTGTACACCACCTTCACCTTATTTGAAACTGTACTACAGCTGCACTGTATTGTGAACTGTGAACACCAGAAGTGTAGTAGAAACTGTACACACTGTATTAGATACTGTGTACACCGCCTGCACTGTATTAGAAACTTTCAAACGGCTGCACTGTATTTTATACTGTGTACACCACCAGAGGTGTAGTAGAAACACTACACACTGTATTAGATACTGTGTACACCACCTGCACCTTATTTGAAACTGTACTACAGCTGTAATAAAAATAGAAAAGCTGCGCTCAAAAATATGTATGTATGATAAAACACAAATTAAATGAAAAACTGGTAATCAACAAAAGCGTGATCCTTACACCATGTGAATGATATACAGTCAGGTCCATAAATATTGGGACATCGACACAATTCTAATCTTTTTGGCTCTTTACACCACCACAATGGATTTGAAATGAAACAAACAAGATGTGCTTTAACTGCAGACTTTCAGCTTTAATTTGAGGGTATTTACATCCAAATCAGGTGAACGGTGTAGGAAATACAACAGTTTGTATATGTGCCTCCCACAAACCGATCGTGTATGGGCCCCATAGGTCTTTTTTCCAAAAAAAACGATAGCAAATTACTATCGTCTGTGGGGAACTCCATCGGATAAAAAACCCACGCATGCTCAAAATCAAGTCGACACATGCTCAGAAGCATAGAACTTAATTTTTCTTGGCTCATCGGAGTGTTTTACGTCACGGCGTTTGGGACGATCGGTTTTTTGACTGATGGTGTGTAGGCAAGACTGATGGAAGTCAGCTTCATCGGATTTCCGATGGAACAATCCATTGGTTTAAAATCCATAGGAAATCCGATCGTGTGTACAGGGCTTAACACAGTATTGCACGATATTTATTAAAACAAGGATGTGCACTTACAGTTAGCACGAATAAAAACAGCATCCATAGTAAAAAGGGGCGTCCGTAGATAGAATAGAAGAGCCGGACGGCATGCAGGCGCCCGTCCACTTGTGATGTACTACAGCTGCACTGTATTGTGTACTGTGTACACCACCAGAAGTGTAGTAGAAACTGTACACACTGTATTAGATACTGTGTACACCACCAGAAAAATTGTAGAAACTGTAGTACGGCTGCACTGTATTGTGTACTGTGTACACCACCAGGAGTGTAGTAGAAACTGTAAACACTGTAGTAGATACTGTGTACACATAGGCGTGCGCGCAGGGTGTGCCAGTTGTGCCCAGGCACACCCTAATCACACTGTGCAGCACAGATTCCCCCTACTGCCCTGGCACCCCCCCTCCTTCCCCTCGCAGCGCTTCCAGCTTCCCTACTCTCCTCTCCCACCGGCAGTGTTGCCAACCGTACGTAGATTTACGTACGGCACGTCAATTTAACCCCTTTTTCGGGGTGTACGTTAATGTCCGCTATGGGCACCGGCGCCCATAAAAAAGATGGCCACGAGCCGGCCATACAACTGCGCCGGGCGGCGCACACGCAGTAACGTGATGGCGCCGCTGGCGCCATTTTTGAATACACCGTGGCGACGGTGGCATGACCACAGCGGCTGGCGCGAGACACTCATCATCATAGGTGGAGGAGCGAGCGGCGGACCACTGACAGGGGTGGGAGGAGAGGACAGACAGACACGAGGTGAGTGAAACTGGGGGGGTCAGTGAGTGAGCCTGGACATACTGGGAGCGTGAAGCCGTGCCATGCAGGGGACACAGAGACTGATGTGCTCTGTCCACCATATTACTTATCGAAATCATCAGTGTGCTGTGTCCTCCTCTGGCTCCTGTGCACCTTTCACCTCTCCACAGGTCAGGGCAGCACTGTGCTGCCCTGACCTGTGGAGAGGTGAAAGGGGCACAGGAGGAGGACACAGCACACTGATGATGTGGAGAAGTAATATGGTGGTGGACAGAGGAGGAGGCTACTGTGAGGGGGTGAGGAGGGCACCATCATGTCCGCAGAGTGTCTCCACCGGCACCTCCTGTAGTTTGTCCGCAGTCTCTGTCCACCTCCTGTAGTATGTCCGCAGCCTCTGTCCACCTCCTGTAGTATGTCCGCAGCCTCTGTCCACCTCCTGTAGTATGTCCGCAGCCTCTGTCCACCTCCTGTATTATGTCCGCAGCCTCTGTCCACCTCCTGTATTATGTCCGCAGCCTCTGTCCACCTCCTGTATTATGTCCGCAGCCTCTGTCCACCTCCTGTAGTATGTCCGCAGCCTCTGTCCACCTCCTGTAGTATGTCTGCAGCCTCTGTCCACCTCCTGTAGTATGTCTGCAGCCTCTGCCCACCTCCTGTAGTATGTCCGCAGCCTCTGTCCACCTCCTGTAGTATGTCCGCAGTCTCTGTCCACCTCCTGTAGTATGTCCGCGGTCTCTGTCCAGTGTCAACCTCCTGTAGTATTTCCGCAGTCTCTGTCCACCTCCTGTAGTGTGTCTGCAGTCTCTGTCCACTTCCTGTATCGTGTCCGCAGCCTCTGACCATCTCTTGTCATATCTACAGTCTCTGAGGGGATCCTAGAAAGGAGTGAAGAGTGGGAGTGCCGCCGGGATGGGGGTTACGGCCCAGGAAGAAACAGACGTGTGGACTGGGGAGAGGAGATCAGAGCCACCAAGCTGGAGCCATCTGACTGAGCCCCACACTGTGCACCTGGGAGGAGGTAAGTGACAGTGCCGCCAGGCCATTCTGAGGGGGGGGTGGTCACTGATGTAAGGAGGTGAATGAATACAATAATGTAAGGGGGCACTGATATGAAGGTTTCCCCCTTATATTAGTACCCCCCCCCTTACCTTAGTGTATTTACTCTGTGGAAGGTGGTCTCTATTCACCAGAGCCCCCCTCCACATCAGAGTTCCCCTTTACATCATGATCTGCAGCGTTCCCCTTTACATAAGAGTTCCCTTGCACTGTAAGGGGGCATCCTGCAGACTCTGATGTAAGTGGGAACTCTGTGCTGGCTGGGTTATAGTAACCTAACTTTCATGTAAATTGAGAAATATGTTTTTTTACTTTTGTTTAACTTAAACACATTGATATTAGCATTAGCTGTGTGTTTATAGTTGAAATATTGATATTTGCACTGTTTAGCACTAAAAACAGTAATTTTAGGTACTTTTTTGCAGTGTCAGTAAAAAATGCGGCTCTGCCAATAATCTTCATCATTTTTTCCAGTAAGAAATTGGTGCCGTTCAGAAATTTTGGCATCCTTGCCAGTAAATTTCACTTCAGAGGGTTGGCAACACTGCCCACCGACTTTTACTGCTGGGGATGTTTTAGGATGAGTGGGGGAAGGGGCAGGTAAATATGTAACTTACCGGCCCCTTCCCTTTCATCGTGAGTGATCGGTAGTATGTGTTGAGCTTTGGGGTGCACACCCTAATGCAATAGGCTGCACATGCCTATGTGTGTACACCACCTGCACTGTATTAGAAACTGTACTAAGGCTGCACTGTATTGTGTACTGTGTACACCACCAGAAGTGTATTAGAAACTGTACACACTGTATTAAATACTGTGTATGCCACCTGCACTGTATTAAAAACTATACAATGGCTGCACTGCATTTTATACGGTCTACACCATCAGGAGTGTAGTAGAAACTGTACACACTGTATTAGATACTGTGTACACTGCCTGGAGTGTATTAGAAACAGTACACCATAGAATGCACTATAGATATAGGCTACACTGGATGCAGAGTATGTATATATTATATATATATATATATATATGAATAGAGGTGTGTTTCAAAATACGTCTGACAGAACACACACTTAGCGCTAATTCAATCCCACAAAGTACCAAGCAGCATAAACACCATAAATTCTAAGTATTTTTCACAAAACACCTTAAATGATCAGCAGCTGTTTAAAATTAATAAAATCTAAGAAAAGTGGTAAAACAATAAAACAGTTCAAAATACTGGATCATAGGTTTTGCACAAAACAGCGCTAAAATATGAAATCATAAAAAGACCTGTGGACAATGCCACTGTAAAAAAGTCCAGAACGTAATAAAAAGATAACCAGTTCAGAGTAATGAGGTGAGTATCAGCAAATGTCCAAGTGAGCACCTTCCACCACCAAAGACATAAATTTGTGCAACCGTGATGAAAAAATCCCCTCAGGGGTTCACACTCACCAGAGGCAAGATATAAATGAGCCTTAAGCAAGAAGTAACATCAGATACTCTGTGTGGAAAATCTTCTCCAATCAAGGTCCACCAGTGTAAATGGGCTCCAAAGCAGATCATAAAATAATGAGAAAATAGCAACACAATAGAATAATCCTGTTTATTTTAAATCTGAGGGTGTCCTCTGTTGAAGTCAGTTGACGAAACGCGTCAGTGCGTAACCACGACAACCCACGACCCGGAAGTGACGTCTGCGTTCCAAGTCTGCGCTCCACCGCCCATAGCTACCACCCAGAAGTGTCTGCAGGATCCGTGAGGACACACACACTCTCCATGGGACGCTGGAAATGGTGATAGCGCCCTCTTGGGCCATTCATTGCTCATTTTCTGTTATTTTATGTACGTAGTTAGGTTAAAGGGGTCTCCTACTGTTTGGGTAACAGATTTAAAATAAACAGGATTACACTATTGTGTTGCTATTTTCTCGTTATTTTATGATCTGCTTTAGAGCCCAATCTTGCCTCTGGTGAGTGTGAACCCCTGAGGGGATTTTTTCATCACGTGGTGGATTGAAAATTTATGTCTTTGGTGGTGGAAGGTGCTCACTTGGACATTTGCTGATACTCACCTCATTACTCTGAACTGGTTATCTTTTTATTACGTTCTGGACTTTTTTACAGTGGCATTGTCCACAGGTCTTTTTATGATTTCATATTTTAGCGCTGTGTTGTGTAAAACCTATGATCCAGTATTTTGAACTGTTTTATTGTTTTACCACTTTTATTATTTATATATATATATATATATATATATATATATATATATATTCTCTATCTAACTCAAATACACTGACACTAACTGAATAACCTGCCTGCTTAATCTAACTCAAGCTATCTCTCTGTCCACGACAACAATACTACACATGGCCACCGTGTAAGTAGCCTTATAAAGTGTGGGGTATGGACTTAGTCCCCGTGAGCCATGATTGGCCAAAGGCACCCTGCCTTTGGCCAATTATGGCTCTTTTAGCAGAGCACGCTGTGATTGGCCAAAGCATGCAGGTCAGGTGCATGCTTTGACCAATCATCATACAGCAATGCACTGCGAACATCCCTACTAATCAGCTCCACATGGGTCCCAGTGTCACGAGACGAGTGTAAACTAGATACAGTGTTCCTGCCACATCAGTGTAGGCAAACCGTGTTTCTGATCACCGCTACACTCGTTTTACCAGACCAGTGCTGCCAGAAACAGTGTTCCTGATTGCTGGTCATCACAATGTCACAAGACCAACAGTGTTCCTGGTCACCGCCACTCCAGTGCTACTGTCACCATACCAGTGTAAACCAGTAATAGTGCTTGAACTTCTGACACCACCTGAAGTAATCCCATGAAGATCTGTCTATGGGATCTGTCCGTCTATGCCAGGATATACCCAGAAGTGCTTGGAAATAGACTCATACACATATAGGTATGTATGGGCGTATTCGGAACCCGTTTATTTTAGGGTGCGGTTATATAGTCCCCAATAAAGGGCAAACATGTACATTGTCCAATCAAAGGAGTACATTATCGGAATATATATATTTATACTTATTATTCATGAGCCTAATTAAAGGTTTGTTTTAGAAAACCGCATATGTTAAAAATATTCAATTACAAAGCAAGTTTTGCTTTTTCTACTGAAGCCCCTGGGCATAGTGGCAGGGAACATTTCTTAATTAGTTGCTACATAATTCTATTGCAATAAGCCAGTGTAAAGAACAAGTTAGTTATAAACCAATACTAAAGGGGAACCCTAACAGTGCTCCCAAATACCGCTACAACAGTCCCAGTTTCATCAGAGCAGTGCAGCCAGCTACAGTGTTCCTTATCTTTACAACATGGGTCTCAGTGTCACTAGAGCCATGTAAGACATAAATAGTGCTCCTGATCACTGCCATACCAGTAGTAAGGGTCTCAGTTGTTGGTGCTTATCCCCATAAGTTCCAAAGGCATCAGTGGCTACCAGATTATTGGATTGTCCGGGCAGCTGCGCAGTGAAACATATGGGTTGGTGTCTGTGCAGTGCAAATATCCTTCTGTAATACACTGTCAGGGACAACATTGGGGAAGATTGTTTGCTGGGAATAGATCCCTCAAAGCAGGGACTGTCTCCCAGGAAATGGGACAATTGGTGAACATATCACAGGGCCATATGAAAGAGGAAAGTTAGTAGCACAGTATGAAAGCTTGCATATGTAGCACACAGACCCTTTTCTCCGCTTGGCTCCACTTGCAGAGTAAGGCACACCATGCCACAAGCCCATATCCTCTGGATCGGAGGTCAGGCGGTGTTCACAATTTTGGGTCCTGCAGCGAGTTACCTCCTTCCATTGATTCTCATCCCCAGTGTATAGGTATATTTCTCCCCAAAAAGGCCACTGTCCACACCACTTCAACTCCAACAAAGAGTTTATTTTATCTTTTGCTTAGGGGACAGGAAAGAGTTGATGAGAGTAAAAGATAGCAAAGTTAGGAGGTAGGTTCAGGCACAAGACTTCCAACTTATCATCGCCACTCGATCCCGAGTGGGTTTAGCTCACCCGGATAGTCCCTATGAGAGCGGCCATAGCAGCCAGTGTGGAGCCCGAACATCTACTTGAGTTTCCTTAGGATACGATCAGAAACAGTTCCAAGTCCCGAACTTCCCAGCGCTTGTAACACTAGAACCAAGGTGCAAATTAAAGCATGTTACAAGGCCTGTGGCGGATTTTTGAATCCCTCCAGTAGGTAACCAGGCCTCTTCCGAGGTGGCGACTCCTCTCACCGAAATTCCTGGTTCCCTCTCGTCTAGAACGGGTCACCCACTCCTGGGCACTCCCGGGCACCCTACCTTTCGGGGGTAGGCCCTAGCTAAAGGTGCTGGGCCTACTTGCAGAGCTGCAGCCCCAGGCTAAAAGTGCCTGAGACTGATACACCTGTGTGCACTCCCCTGGCCAGGAGGGCCATGATGAGCGCACTGCTCCGGTGAGCAGAGCGGAATGGACAGACGGAAGGACCCCGAAAGATCGCGTCTGCCCCTTATGTACCCTCTCCCAGCATGCACAGTGGGCTGACCACGCCCACCGCACAACCGCCGAGAGAGGACACCCTAAGGCGTAGCAATGTTACCCATGGTTCAACCCTGACCTGATATGGCAGCGCCACCTACAGGCCACAGGAAACTACACACCAGGCAACACCACATAGGCAGAAGCAAAGAAACCTAACAATCAAAGCGGTCTGACATATAACAAAAATGTCACTGCCCTCATCTATGACTGGCCTTCACAGCAAGGAGCACTGGATGGGCGGACGCATGTCAATAAAAAACACACAGACTATCCAAGCTCAACTTACCAACCAATCCGCAACAAAACGAATTCACCTGTCTAACAGTGCGTTTAAAAACAGGGGTTTAGTTGCACGCATTTGCAAATACATGTGTAAGCTGCAGGCCGCGTCAAGGCTCCCTGTATGCTGCAGTCCTAACTCTAAAATTTAAGGTCTCCTCAGTGGAAGCACATGTATGCTGATGGATAGATATAGGGCAGGTGACTGGGGGGAGCCCACCCTCCATTAAAGGGGCAGGAGCACACTAAACACCCAGCACATGGAAGCAAAGGTGCTAGTGCGTTGCCTGACCACAATGACAACAATACATATAACAAAAATGTCACTGCCCTCATCTATGACTGGCCTTCACAGCAAGGAGCACTGGATGGGCGGACGCATGTCAATAAAAAACACACAGAATATCCAAGCTCAACTTACCAACCAATCAGCAACAAAACGAATTCACCTGTCTAACAGTGCATTTAAAAACAGGGGTTTAGTTGCACGCATTTGCAAATACATGTGTAAGCTGCAGGCCGCGTCAAGGCTCCCTGTATGCTGCAGTCCTAACAAGGAGCACTGGATGGGCGGTCTGAGCCTGACTACTAACTCAGACCAACCCCTAAATTTAGGCACATAGCACCCCTATAAGTAAAGGGACGCTACACATATATATGAACCATCAACATAACACAACATAAACCTATCAATATGTAACTGAATTAGAGTTCTTTCGAATAGGAGTACATACACCTTTAGATAACTCTCCCAGTGTCCTGGGTGCCCCAAATCCTGGGCCGATGTAATATGCAATCATTCATATCTCTGCGTAGTGTTGCAAACTGGCCTGCCCTTTACTGCCTCCTATAAATTCCTATTGGACCTTTGCTTTGTTGACCAATAGGAACACGAGTTGGAAAAAACTGGGAAGGGGCAAAAGAAGACATGTACAGTAAGTGTAAGGACAGAAACTTCATTCTGCAGCCTGTTCTGTAGATTTAAGATATTGACAGGTTTACCATAATGTAATCATATAATAATATATAAATTATATTTAATAAATCCCTGACTTCACTAAACTTGTCAGAGTACCAAATCATGCAATTTGTAAAGTTAAAGTTGCTAGCATATTGCTGTATAAAATTAAGTACATACTTTAAGTCTTGATAATGAAAGCAATTTATTTGTGTTTGAATCCCAATATAAAAAAAAATAATTATGTGTTCTAATTCCATAATTACAAAACCCAAGGGCTCTAATATTATTTTATATTTATGTGTTTTGTAGACAGAAAGCATAAGGTGAGAATTGCACTTTGCTAAATCTGACATGCAAGCTTGATACATGTTCTAATTATGACATATGTGCAGCAGCAAGGACTCAGAAGTATAGCTGAAAAATAAATTCAGAGCGTTCCTGCTGTTATTTTACTTGCCAGATATGAATTTTATGTTTAGAGTAAATGAAAGCCACTGCCGGAAAACAGTATTTCCAAGATATGAGCCAACATGAATAATAAATAACAGTAAGAACAGAGAAGTTGATCAATGACTTAAAGAACTCCACTAAATCCTTTTTAGAAAATTCCAAAGGATACAAACCTGTTTGTGAAAAATAAAAAAAATTGAGTAACCATGCCATTAAAGTGGTTCTAAAGGCTCAAGGATTTATACCTTCATGCATTCTATGCACAAAGGTAAAACATCTTTTGGCTGTGTAGCATCCCCCCAGCCCCCCGAATACTTACCTGAGCCCCATTGCGATCCAGCGATGTGCACTGTAGTCTTAGTTTTCCAGGGACTTCCCTCCTTATTGGCTGAGACAGCTATTGGCTCCCGCTGCTGTCAATCACAGCCAGTGTGCCAATAAGAAGAGAGAGGGAGCAGGGCCACACCACGGCTTTGTGTCTGAATGGACACGCAGAGCAGCGGCTCGGGAGCAAGCCTGATCGGGTTCCCCCACAGCAAGCTGTTTGCTCTGGGGGCATTTGGCAGGAGGGTGGAGCCAGGAGTCCTGACAAGGGACCCAAGAAGAGGAGGATCGGGGCTGTTCTGTGCAAAACCACTGCACAGAGCAGGTAAGTATAACATGTTTGTTATTTAGAAAAAAACGCTAACATCACTTTCGAAGACGTGAGCTGCCATCTTGTGTAGCACTACCCCCGTAGGAGCTGCTGGTTTTGTTTGGACCTGCCCTCTGATTCTCAACCCCTTAACTGGCTCGAACCCTCCCTTGGCACAACTGGTAGTGAAAAGAATTGTAAAACCCACTGGCTATAGGGGAACACAATTCTGCATATATATACATATATATATATTATATATATATATATATATATAACATTAAGTACACATGTATATATATTACCTTTTTCTGTTGGGGTCCTTCAGGCTAATAAAAAGTACTTCACACAGGTATATACTGTGACAGCAGGAAGGTAAAGTCACCTGGTTGCATCCAGGGGGGTAGATATATTTCGCCCAGATTCAGGCTTTACGCCGACTTATACAACTAGGTGGAGAGTTGTATAAGCCCAGCTAAGGCTAGTGGGCTCATGGATGACTCATACCTCTAGGGAGAGTGCTGGGCGTCGTGCAGACAGGGAGTTGATGAGACCAGCTGAAGCTTGTCAGCTCATTTAGGCCTCTATAAGAACTCCCAGCTTCATTAGATGTTAGCTCATGCCTGGAACCAGACCTGTGTGGACTGTCTAGGGAGAGTGAACCCCTGTGCGGTGAGACAAAGCCTGTGTGGCTATTTGCTTGGACATTTAAAACCAGGGACTTAGGGACTAGGACAGCACTAGGCTGATCCCAGTTGTTAGTTAGGAAACCTGTATGTTTAGTCAGAGGTCAAGTTGACCAGGATTTATTTTGTTTATGTTTCTTTTGCTTTGCTGTGTTTTGTCACTGTAAATAGAAAATAAACCGCACCTTTTTGATTTTGAAAACCACAACCACCGTTTGCTGGGCCTGTTTTTGTGTGGGGAGCCCATCTCGGGGGTCACACACACCCGCTGCCGAGCTAACCCCCTCACAGTTGGTGGAGAACCAGTGGCAGTTTTTTTTTAAGCCAGCATGGAGGAGATACTGAAGCAGCTGGCTCTAGCAAATGCCAATCAACAGCAGACAAATGCAGGTTTGCAAAAGAGCCTTGCAGCTCAACAACAGAACTTCGCAGCCCAGCAGCAAGCTCATCAACAGAGCCTTGCAGCCCAGCAGCAAGCTCATCAACAGAGCCTTGCAGCCCAGCAGCAGACAAACGCAACTTTGCAACAGAGTCTGGAGGCTCAGCAACAAGCCCAGCAGCAATCTGAGGCCCGCTTCATAGACCTGTTACAGAAGCAAGAGCAGAGACTACAACAACAGATGGAAGCAGCAATGCAGCAACGTCCGCAGACCAGTGAGGAAAGCCGTCCCACTAATACCGCGTCCTTTGGGGTGAGTCGTTTATTGACAAAAATGACTGGAGAGGATGATCCAGAGGTATTTTTGACCACATTTGAAAGGACCGCTGAAAGAGAAAAGTGGCCTGAGGAGCAGTGGGCTGGACTGGTGGCTCCTCTGTTAACTGGTGAATCGCAGAAAGCTTACTATGACCTAGAGCCTAACCAAGCAAAAGACTATGCGATGCTAAAAGCTGAAATATTGGCAAGGCTGGGTGTCACCCAGGCTGTCCGGGCTCAGCGTGTGCATAACTGGACTTTCCAGCTTGGAAAACCCCCCAGGTCTCAAATGTATGATCTCATTCACCTGAGCAGAAAGTGGCTACAGCCAGAGACTTTGTCCGCACCAAAGATTGTGGAACGTGTTGTAATGGATCGGTTTTTGAGAGCTCTTCCTACTGCCATCCAAAAGTGGGTAAGCCATGGAGACCCAGAGACGGCCGATGGTCTTGTGGATCGTGTGGAGAAATACTTGGCTACAGAGAACCTGACGGCCTCTTCCAGAGACACTCGGACTTTCCACCCTAAGACCAGACCATCCCCAGGGGCGGATAAGAGGATTCCAAGGGGTGAGGGTGGAGAGAGTGAGAGGGTGGGAGCTCTACCCCAAGTTTGGCGAGAACAGCCTGGGAAATCAGCGGCTCAAGAGGCCGCAAGAAGGATCGTTTGCTACCGCTGCCGGCAAGCGGGACATATTGCAGCCAATTGCCCGGTTGTGGAGGAACCCATGCAGTGTGACTTTCTGACGGGCAGACGTCAGTCGCTGTGTGCGACAGTCGCATGCACTGCCATTTGAGGAACTGAGAAACATTTATGCAAAATGTGTGTTAATGGTAGAAATGTTGTGGTATTGCTGGATTCAGGTAGCCTTGTGACCCTGATAAAGGCTGAGTTAGTTAAAACAGAGGTCTCTGGGAATAGCAAGGTAGCTGTTATTTGTGTGCATGGGGACACCCGAGAGTATCCAGTGACTACAGTGTGTTTCGAGACCCCCAAAGGTACCCTCTCTCATCCAGTGGGCTTAGTATCTCAGTTACCGCATGACGCCATTGTGGGAAGGGATTTTCCGAAGTTCTGGGAACTGTGGGATGATCCTGAGCCCCCCACTGGTGCCCCTATGTACCAGGAATGTGATAGCCAGAACTCCCCTGAGAGTGGTGAGGACTCTCCAGAATTTCCCTTATCAGTATTGGCAGGGGAGACTCAAGAAACTGGAGAGGAGCCCACCTCCTCAGACGAAAACCTACCGTCTGTGGAGTTTTCTGATCTTGAGGTTCACAGGGAAAACTTTGCCACAGAACAGTTGAAAGACCCCGCCCTAATAAAGGCACGGGAAAACGTAGTGAAAATAGATGGCGAGTTAGTGAACCCAGATAATACCTGCACTTACCCATACTTCAGCGTAGAGAAGGACCTACTGTATCGGGTGGCAAAAAGGGCAGAAGAAACCGTTGAGCAGCTTGTGGTGCCCAAACCTTACAGGAAGTTGGTGTTGGAGTTGGCCCATGGGCACATTCTTGGAGGTCATCTGGGGACAGAGAAAACCCGAGAGAGGGTATTACAGAGATTCTATTGGCCGGGGGTGATGAAGGACATAGAAAATTATTGTTCCTCCTGCCCTGTGTGTCAGAGGTCGGCCCCGATGCCACATTTCCGTAGCCCGCTGGTCCCTCTACCCATCATTGAGGTCCCGTTTGAGAGGATCGCCATGGATTTGGTAGGTCCTATAATCAAGTCCGCTAGGGGGCACCAGTACATATTAGTTATAATGGACTATGCCACCCGTTATCCAGAAGCGATCCCTCTCCGAAATACCTCGGCCAAAACCATAGCCAAAGAGCTATCTCTTGTGTTTAGCCGGGTGGGTATTTGTAAAGAACTGCTTACGGACCAAGGTACACCCTTTATGTCCCGGGTTATGAAGGAGCTGTGTAAATTGTTCAAAGTGACGCAATTACGTACATCTGTGTATCACCCCCAAACCGATGGGCTGGTTGAAAGGTTCAACAAAACCCTAAAACAAATGTTGAAGAAAGTGGTGGATAGAGATGGAAAGGATTGGGACTGTCTACTTCCTTATCTGATGTTTGCTATTAGGGAGGTGCCCCAATCCTCTACGGGATTCTCCCCCTTTGAGTTACTGTATGGGAGACACCCAAGAGGGCTGTTGGATATTGCCAAGGAAACTTGGGAAAGTGAGAGTTCTCCCCACAGGAGTGTGATTGAGCATGTCGCCCTGATGCAAGACCGAATTGCACAGGTAATGCCCATCGTGAAGGAACATTTGGCCCAAGCGCAGTTAGCACAGCAGAGAGTGTAAAACCGTGGAGCCAGGACCCGTACCTTTTCCCCGGGGGATAGGATACTGGTACTTGTCCCTACGGTTGTAAGTAAATTCCTTGCCAAATGGCAAGGCCCCTACGAGATAATGGAAAAAGTGAGCGAAGTGAATTACAAGGTCAGACAACCAGGAAGGCGAAAGCCCGAACAGATCTATCACGTTAATCTGTTGAAAGCCTGGAGGGATAGAGAGTCCCTAGTCGCAGACACTTGGTCACCAGCTCAAACTGGTTGCGTGATTCCGGAGGTTGGAATAGCAGCCACCTTGTCACAACCCCAACAACAGGAGGTTAAGGAGTTTGTGCTTCGCAACAAGGAGGTGTTCTCTGAGCTGCCGGGACAAACATCTGGGGTAGAGCATGACATCATTACCCCGCCCGGTGAAAGGGTGAAGTTAAAACCCTATCGGATCCCAGAGGCCCGACGGGAGGCAATACGGGAGGAAGTACAGAAAATGCTGAACTTAGGGGTGATAGAGGAGTCCCAAAGTGATTGGTCTAGTCCCATTGTGTTGGTGCCTAAACCGGATGGGAGCTGGCGATTTTGTAACGATTTTCGACAGTTGAACAAAGTTACAAAATTTGACACCTACCCCATGCCACGTATAGATGAGTTGATCGACCGGCTGGGAACAGCCCGATACATGACGACTCTTGACCTCACAAAAGGGTATTGGCAAATCCCCCTGGCCAAGTCGGCCAAAGAGAAAACCGCATTTGTAACCCCAGACGGGGCGTTCCAATATAAAAGAATGCCGTTCGGGTTACAGAATGCGCCGGCCACATTCCAGCGGAAAATGGACCAGATGCTGAGGCCCCATCGGAAGTATGCTGCGGCTTACCTGGATGACGTAATTGTCCATAGCACAGATTGGGCCTCACATCTGCCAAAAGTGCAAGCAGTCCTGGACTCTGTTCGGGAAGCGGGGTTTACGGCTAACCCCAAGAAGTGTACCATTGGGCAGGAGGAGGCCAAATATCTTGGGTACACCATTGGGAGGGGAGTAATAAAACCCCAACTCAACAAAGTCGAGGCCATCCAGAGTTGGCCACGTCCCCACAGCAAGAAGCAGGTACGAGCCTTTCTGGGAATCGCTGGGTATTATCGGCGATTCATTCCCCACTTTGCTTCTAAGGCTGTGCCCCTAACCAACCTGACGAAGGGGAAAGGGTCGGTCATGATTAAATGGACCCCCGAGGCTGAGGCAGCATTCCAATTCTTGAAACAAGCCTTATGTAGCCAGCCAGTGTTGTACTCACCCGACTTCTCTAAAGACTTTGTCGTACAAAGTGATGCGTCAGATGTGGGGTTAGGAGCAGTATTGTCCCAGGTCTGGAACGGGGAAGAGCACCCAGTCATTTACCTCAGCAGGAAGTTGAAGTCCCATGAGGTAAATTACGCCACCGTTGAAAAGGAGTGTTTAGCGGTGAAGTGGGCTCTAGATTCCCTTCGGTACTACCTGCTAGGTAGGCACTTTGACATGGTTACGGATCACGCTCCGTTAAAGTGGATGTCTCAAAACAAAGAAACAAATAGAAGAGTGAATAGGTGGTTCCTGGCCCTCCAGGAATTCAACTTCACAGTAAAGCATCGCCCTGGCGTTCAAATGGGGAATGTGGATGCTTTGTCTCGAGTACATGAATGCCTGATTGCTGGTGTTCCAACCCCGAGGTTAAAACAAGAGGGGGGGGGGTATGTGACAGCAGGAAGGTAAAGTCACCTGGTTGCATCCAGGGGGGTAGATATATTTCGCCCAGATTCAGGCTTTACGCCGACTTATACAACTAGGTGGAGAGTTGTATAAGCCCAGCTAAGGCTAGTGGGCTCATGGATGACTCATACCTCTAGGGAGAGTGCTGGGCGTCGTGCAGACAGGGAGTTGATGAGACCAGCTGAAGCTTGTCAGCTCATTTAGGCCTCTATAAGAACTCCCAGCTTCATTAGATGTTAGCTCATGCCTGGAACCAGACCTGTGTGGACTGTCTAGGGAGAGTGAACCCCTGTGCGGTGAGACAAAGCCTGTGTGGCTATTTGCTTGGACATTTAAAACCAGGGACTTAGGGACTAGGACAGCACTAGGCTGATCCCAGTTGTTAGTTAGGAAACCTGTATGTTTAGTCAGAGGTCAAGTTGACCAGGATTTATTTTGTTTATGTTTCTTTTGCTTTGCTGTGTTTTGTCACTGTAAATAGAAAATAAACCGCACCTTTTTGATTTTGAAAACCACAACCACCGTTTGCTGGGCCTGTTTTTGTGTGGGGAGCCCATCTCGGGGGTCACACACACCCGCTGCCGAGCTAACCCCCTCACAATACTTAAAGGAGTAGTAAAGTTACATGTTTTTTCACCTTAATGCATCCTATGCATTAAGGTGAAAAAACATTCGACAATACCGCCCCCCCCCCCCCCGAGCCCTCGTTTTTGTTACCTGGCCCCTCGAAAGTCCCACGCTCGTCCCCGTCATCCTCTTCGTTTTTCAGCCTGGCCGCCGATTGGCTACACTGGATGGATTGAAAGCAGCGCAGCCATTGGCTGGCGCTGCTGTCAATCACATCCAATGACGCGGCGCGCGGGGGGAGGGGCCGAGTGATACAGTCGGCGGCTATGGCCGCCGCTGTATCACGGGAGCGCGCCCGCAATCACTCCACACCATGCGAGCTCACTCGCATTATGGTGTGGAGTCCTTGCGGGGAGGAGCCAAGAGAGCCGCCGAGGGACCCCAGAAGACCAGGATCGGGGCCACTGTGTGCAAAACGAGCTGCACAGTGGAGGTAAGTATAACATGTTTGTTATTTTTAGGCAAAAAAAAGGGAAGCTTTAGTGCTCCTTTAAACAAAGATAAAGTTTACTTTATCAAAAGATAGTAACAGGTTTATAGAGTATATATCTTTTTATAGCTTTAAGTGACTCTGCAGGGCCCTGCAAGAGTCAATAATGTATATAATATGAAGGTTCTATAATATGCTAATGTCTACTTCCTATGGATAAACAACCTCAAGCTCGCAAGCTCCCCCTAGTGGGCAATATCACCCTGTGTCCCGTCAATGTTAGTTACAGTCAGGCCTGACTAAGATTTCTGTAAGAATTCCTCAATGGTGGGAGTCTTCGCTAACAAAACGTTGGTGCACTTTATAATTGTAATCCAAAGGAGATTAAAGATGGAAGCTAAACTCCTGCAATGCTTTTGGAAGTTAAACTCTCAGTCAGTATAATGCAAACTTTAACTACGTAGCTACCACGCGCTGCGCTATGTCCTAGTGTAGATGCGGCTCACTATTCGGATGATGGTAGGGCCTTAAAAAGTCATAGGCCTAACAACCAGTTGTAGATTCTGGGCAGGTGCCCGCTCACCCAAACAGGCCTAGTCCACCTGACACGATCCGTTGTTGGTACCCCAATCCGCGACCTCTCCGCAACGTACAGTCTCCGGTCCCTCTCACAGCCGCCGTAGATGTCGGTTGGTGGATGGCCCCGGTATCTGAGAAGCGCGAGCTGGTCACACGGAAAGAGATCCCTCTCTGGCTTGATGATCCTCCGCAAAACTACAGGCCCAGGCTTTGGGCCTAGTCGCTCCGGCAGCAGGCCTCACACAGACTTCCTGCTTGGTTGAGGGTGAAGTCCAGAGCAACGGAGTCTCTCTCTCCCTGTACCATAAGTTCCACACGCATTACTGAACATAAGTAAACAATAGTCTGTAAAGTTGTAACTGAAACATAGGAGGAAGTTTGGGGTGTACACACATAACAATAGTCCATAACAGTAGAACCCCGCTACACACTCCCCCCACTTTAAGTCTTTGGTCCCCAAAGATATCAAGGATCCTTGCTGTCTTTTGCAGTTTTGCCTCTATGCGACTACACAATACCGACGGAGGAATCTCCCACCAAACTTTGGAGGAGAGGTTGTCCTGTTAACAGTCCACCTCAGTTGGTACGTCCTCACCAGCTGTGCCAGGGGGTGAGCTAAGGTTGCCTTCCACCAAATTCACAGTGGAAGGACCAGGCGTCTCAACTGTTCTCCTGGAAGTAAGAACTGCTTCTTCAGAGCATGCACCCATTTGATCATATGTCAGTCTTTTAGGGGGGTGAATGACTCTCCTTCTCTGTTCTTTGGGTGTCCCAATCTCAGGAGCACTAGGAGCTGCTGTCTCTGTGGACTCTTCAGGGTCTTTCTCCTCTGATCCATGCATGCTGAGCTCTGTAATTTTAGGAGAATCTGGCTCTCCTTCGGATAGAGACGGAGCCTCTTTAGGGTCTCCTGTTAGCAAAGAGTCCAGGTCATCCTCTGTTTCCTCGGTGAGTATGTCAGAGGGCACAAATTCAGGAGCCTCTGGGCGAAGAATCCCACTATCTGCTACCTCAGGAAGTGACAGCGAAGTGGTCATGGGTTCTGGCGCTTGAGAGGGCCGTAACCAGTCAGATTCCATCTCCTCTTCCTCAGAGACTTCTTCTCTAGAGTCTTCGTCCTCTACATTTGTAAGAGTTGACTGAGACCTAGTAACTGGCCTGGATACTCGGAAGGTTGAAGAGGATTCTTGTGGATCTGATACAGGGGGTAGGCGAACTGCTTCAGAAAGGGGCAACAGGTGGTTCCTATGCCAAGTCTTCAGTGGGCCCACACTCCCCTCTGGATTTATCTGATATACCGGGAGATCAGGTAACTGTTTGCAGATGACATATGGTTGGGATTTCCACCGGTCAGCTAACTTGTGCTTCCCGGGAATACCCAAGTTCCTTAGTAGTACCCTATCCCCTGGCTGTAAGTCTTGCATCCTAACCTTGAGGTCAAAGTTCCTTTTATTCCTCAATCCCCTCTGGTCAGATGAGGCTTGAGCCTGTTCATATGCCATCTTCAGACTCTTCCTTAAGCGATCCACATACCCCTTGTGGGAAGTTGCCGAGGTATGATCCAGGGATGTACCGAAGGCTAAGTCCACTGGTAACTGAGCTTCTCTTCCAAACATCAGCCAATATGGGGAGTATCCAGTAGCATCACTGGTAGCACTGTTGTAAGCATGTACTATGGCAGCCACATGCTTGCTCCAGTGCTGTTTCTTCTCTGAGTTCAATGTCCCGAACATATCCAAAAGAGTCTGGTTAGATCGTTCAGGCTGAGCATCCCCTTGTGGGTGGCATGGGGTTGTTCTAGTCTTTTGGATGCCCAACAGATCTAACAGCTTCTTTATCACTCTGCTTTCGAAGTCTCTTCCTTGATCTGAATGCAGACGTTGGGGTAGACCATAGTGCACAAAGAACCTTTCCACTAGTACTTTGGCTACTGTTGAGGCCTTCTGGTCCTTGGTAGGGAATGCTTGAGCGTATCTGGTGAAGTGGTCTGTCACTACCAGGACATTCCCTTTTCCATTCAGATCAGGCTCTAGACAAAGGAAGTCAATGCACACCAGTTCCATGGGTCCTTGACTCTGCAGATGGCCCATTGGGGATGCCTGACGTGGCAAAGTCTTCCTTTGTATGCACCGGACGCAAGAATGGCAGTATCCCTCTACTTCAGCCCGCATACAGGGCCAATAGAACCTGTCTCTTACAAGGTCCCAGGTGACCATAATGGTCGTGGAAAACAGTTAGGACCGCCTCCCTGTGCTTGGTGGGTAGGAATAACTGCCACTTCTCTTCCAGATCATCAGAGGGGCCCCTTCGGTAGACCACCCCTTGACGTATCTGTAGCCGGTCCCATTCCCTGTGCAATAAGCGGGCCTCTCTGGAAGAGTTGGTTAGGAGCAATTCAGGACATTGGTTCTCCAAGGCCTTCAGTATTAGCTTCCCTAACGGGTCTTGCAATTGGTCCCTCCTTAAGTCCTTCTTGGATAACTTGGGCAAGCCCTCTTCTCCGATTTGGGTCACATTACAGTAACATCTGGGTACTCCAGCAGCTGAGGCCCGAATTTCTTTGGCCCTTGATCCTCCTTTGGCTTGAAGTTCCGTCCCCCTATATAGAGCTTGCACTCCCTCCGGGGTCAACTGGGCCCACTCTTCGGTGAGATCAGTGGGAGTATGGGATCTCCTGGATAGGGCATCCGCATCCCTATTTCCAACTCCTGGTCGGTACTTAAGGCTGAATGTGAAATTTGAGAGGGCAGCCAGCCACCTATGTCCTGTGGCATAGAGTTTGGCGGTGGTCAGAAGGTAAGTAAGTGGATTATTATCCGTCTTGACCACAAATTCAGCCCTGTATAAGTAGTCTTTCAATTTGTCTACCACAGCCCACTTCAAGGCCAGGAATTCAAGCTTGTGGGTGGGGTAATTCTTCTCAGCGAGTGTCAGGCTTCTGCTCACATAGGAAACGGGCCGTAGGTGTCCATCATGCTCCTGGTATAGCACCCAACCAAGCCCATCTCGGCTGGCGTCCACATGCAGCTCGTAAGGTTTGGTGGTATCTGCATAGGCCAATACAGGGGCGGTGGTCAGACTCTCTTTCAGCTGGTCGAAGGCCTCTTCACACTTGGGGGTAAACTGATCCTGGATGGACTCTTTAGATTTCCTGGGCCCCATGGTAGACTTCACTGGCTGGTCTGAATTCTCTCCATCATCCTCTCCTTCATTTCTTAGTTATTCATTTAGGGGCCTGGCTATTTTGGCAAACCCCTCCACGAACCTCCTGTAATAGGAGCAGAATCCCAGGAATGACCGGAGCTCGGTCACATTTGTAGACCTCGGCCAGGAAGTGACAGTATCCAGCTTCTCCGGGTCTGTGGCTACCCCTTCTGCAGATACAATGTGGCCCAAGTAATGAGCTGAGGACTGGTAGAAACTGACATTTCTCCAGGGAAAGTTTCAGGCCTTCTTCATGGTGCCTCTTCAAGACTTTCTCCAGCCTCTCTTCATGTTCCTCTAGGGTTTTCCCGAACACGATGATGTTGTCTAGATACACCAGCACCTCTATCAGATTCATGTCCCCCACCGTTCTTTCCATCAGCCTTTGAAAAGTAGCAGGGGCTCCTGACAACCCTTGAGGCATCCGGTTGAAATCGAAGAACCCCACCGGGGTGATGAAGGCTGTCTTCTCCTGATATTAAGGGTGCATGGGGATCTGGTAGTAGCCACTCTTCAGATCCATCACACTGAACCACTTGGCTCCAGACAGACTTTGTAGCGCATCCTCCATCCGGGGAGTGGTGTACTGATCCGGTATAGTTCTTCCGTTCAGTGTCTGGTAGTCTATACACATCCTCAGAGAACCATTCTTCTTTCGGACCACCACTATCGGAGAGGCATAGGGGCTTCAAGACACCTGGATTATGCCTGTCCTCTTTAATTCGGACAGTTTCTCGCGCAGATCTTCCAGATCTCCTAGAGGAACCCGTCGGATTCTCTCCCTGAACGGCTTATCCTCCTGCAAGCGAATATTGTGGGTGACACTCTTTCCACACCCCACATCAAATTCATCCCTTGAGAAGATCTTCTGTCATCGAGCAAGTTGGGCCCTGGCTCTCTTCTTCCAAGCTGGTGGGAGGTTTTCGTCCTCAGGACAGAGCCTCCCTATTATGTCTTCTTCTCCCTGTGGCTTCTTCAAGTCAGATGGGCCCACTGGGGTGGCTTGGTTCACCTGACCCAACAGCATTCTGGCTGATACCCTCAAAGGGGTGGCAGAGGTGTTTCTGACACTCACTGAAACCTTCCCATGACTCCTCTCTAGGGCTTTCATTGGGATCACTTCGGGAATTACCTCTATTCCCCTTTCCTTCTCTCGAGGGCCAGATCCAAGGATGATGAAAGGGCTGTGTTGCTTCCATGTGATGTTTACAGACGCTCTTAAACAGGTCACCTCTCCTGGCTGCAGTACCTTTTCTGTTTTATCCAGCTTCCATACTTTCCCAACCCCCTCTCCTGGGGCCTTTTTATCCATCATTAAGCGCTGGTAAACTTGCTGCAACAAAGGGTGGACCCTTGTGGGCAGGGTATCCTGTTCTTCAATCAGGGGGGTCAACAGCCTCCTAACCAAGTCAGTGTTGGTTCAAATGATCAGAGAGCTCTTGTTGGCCCCAGGTGACCTAGGACAGACCACAGCCAGAGTGTCAAACGCCTCCGTTCCTCCCGCCACTGAGGGATCAAAGGTGAGTCTGATTGGGATGTACCCATCATAGGGGAAACTCTGCGTTCCAATGCCCCATATCTCCAGGTCTTCCAGCTTCTGTAATGGTAAATGCCTGAGGTGCCTATTGTAGAAGTTACGATATAGGAGAGTCACCTGGGCTCTGGTATCGAGAAGGGCCTTTGTGTTACTTCCTTCTACCTGGATTGAGATCATTGGAGAGGGCCCTATAAGTTTATCTGGAAGTTTCCATGGTCTTCTTGGCAGGTTCTGTCATTTGTATCTTTACTTCCTTCTTTTTCTGGCTTTTCGACCCTTGTGGAGCCTGGTGTGCATTGATCTCCCGCCTCTGAGTAATTTGATATTTGGAGCGGGAAGTACCAAGCTGTTCAGAGGTGGCAGCAGGGGTGTTTAGTTAAGGTTTAGGCCCCCTTTGCTGTCTCTTTTTCTTGTTGTTTTTGGAGTTGGCTGTCACTGATGGGCACCTGGTTGACTCCTTCACCGGGGCCCTCTGAAGTTTTCCGCCGGCTTGCTAGAGGGTGTGGCAGCTTTCCTCGGGCTGGGACACATCTGTCGATAATGTCCAGTTCCTCCACAATTGAAGCAGACATCTTCATCCCTTGTGCTCCTAGGTGAGGGAGTAGGTACACTTTGAGTCACCTTGGTTGCCGTGTCTTCTCCCTTCCCAGTCTCTGAGACCTTGGCCATAAGTGAAGTTAACATCTTCATAACTTGTGCCATTTGGGACTTTAGAGTAGCTACCTCAGAGTCCTGTTCATGAGTCATTGCTGACCTAACTCCAGCAAAGGGGATAGATTTCAATGGAGTAGTTGACTGTTGATCATTCAGCAGTGCTTCCTTATCTCTTACTACCCGGATTAGGTCAGGGTAGCTCAGTGACATGACACCCCCTGAGGTCTTCAAATGGAGCCAAACTGGATCAGAGCGCAGGGCTCCTCTTAGAATTTGCTGCATCCTGGCTTGATCTATAGCAGAGAGTTCCATTCATTTTTTAAGTACAATCTGACATAACATCTTGTTCAACCTCTGGATGTATTCAGAAACTCATTCCTCTGGCTGTTGGAGGGTGTGTTCAAATTGATATATCAGCTCAGCCGCCTTCTTCAGTCACCCGAACTCCTCTTGTAGCATAACTAAGTAATCATAGGCAGTACAGGTGGCGTTACTGAACCTCAGATTCTTGACAGCTTCTGCAGCGGCTCCTCTTAGACTCTTACTTATGCGTTGTTTCTTTTGGGCCTCTGGCAGTTCCCATCCTTCTAGAGCTTGCATGACTTGCTCTATCCAGACATCAAACTCTTCCTCACAGACTGGCACAGGCTGTTTCCCTGAGAAGATCCTCAGATTCCTGTATCCAGCTTCCACACACTGTGGTGCTTTTGTGACACTTTGACACAAAATCTTCTAGAGCACTAAGAAGGTCTGGCCCAATCATGTTCAAGGGTGGAGGGAAGGATATTGGTCCCCGGTCCTGCTCCTCCTTTGAAGGTGTGGATTGGTCTCCTCCTGGAACTTTCGGGGGCACTATCTGGAGTTTTGACTTGCCTTCTAAAGGGAAACTCTTCCTCTTGAAGCTCTCCGGTACTCCCTCTTTCCACTCTAAGAGGGCATGAGTGGTATAAGCTCCTCGATCCGGCCTGAGAGCGACTACCCGTGCTCTCCTCTGTGGGGACAATACCTTTATGATGTCAGCCACCTTCTTCTTATCCCAATGTCCTCCAGGTAGCTCAATGGCTACACTCGAGCTTGAGCGGGCGCCCTCTTTTTCACACCACTGGACTACAACAAAAGGGGTCCATCTTGATAAGGACAAAGGTCCTGCCTGGGGAAAGTTGATTTCAGAATAACAGGATCCCGAACGGGCCCCCACGTGTAGCACTACCTCTGTAGGAACTGCTGGTTTTGTTTGGGCCTGCCCTCTGATTCTCAACCCCTTAACTGTCTCGAACCCTCCCTTGGCACAACTGGTAGTGAAAAGAATTGTAAAACCCACTGGCTATAGGGGAACACAATTCTGCATAATTTATATATATATATATATATATAAATTAAGTAAACATGTGTATATAATATATATTACCTTTCTCCGTTGGGGTCCTTCAGGCTAATAAAAGTACTTCACACAGGTATACAGGTCCTTCTCAAAAAATTAGCATATTGTGATAAAGTTCATTATTTTCTGTAATGTACTGATAAACATTAGACTTTCATATATTTTAGATTCATTACACACAACTGAAGTAGTTCAAGCCTTTTCTTGTTTTAATATTGATGATTTTGGCATACAGCTCATTAAAACCCAAAAATCCTATCTCAAAAAATTAGCATATTTCATCCGACCAATAAAAGAAAAGTGTTTTTAATACAAAAAAAGTCAACCTTCAAATAATTATGTTCAGTTATGCACTCAATACTTGGTCGGGAATCCTTTTGCAGAAATGACTGCTTCAATGCGGCGTGGCATGGAGGCAACCAGCCTGTGGCACTGCTGAGGTGTTATGGAGGCCCAGGATGCTTCGATAGCGGCCTTAAGCTCATCCAGAGTGTTGGGTCTTGCGTCTCTCAACTTTCTCTTCCCAATATCCCACAGATTCTCTATGGGGTTCAGGTCAGGAGAGTTGGCAGGCCAATTGAGCACAGTAATACCATGGTCAGTAAACCATTTACCAGTGGTTTTGGCACTGTGAGCAGGTGCCAGGTCGTGCTGAAAAATGAAATCTTCATCTCCATAAAGCTTTTCAGCAGATGGAAGCATGAAGTGCTCCAAAATCTCCTGATAGCTAGCTGCATTGACCCTGCCCTTGATAAAACACAGTGGACCAACACCAGCAGCTGACATGGCACCCCAGACCATCACTGACTGTGGGTACTTGACACTGGACTTCAGGCATTTTGGCATTTCCCTCTCCCCAGTCTTCCTCCAGACTCTGGCACCTTGATTTCCGAATGTACTTTGGACCACTGAGCAACAGTCCAGTGCTGCTTCTCTGTAGCCCAGGTCAGGCGCTTCTGCCGCTGTTTCTGTATCAAAAGTGGCTTGACCTGGGGAATGCGGCACCTGTAGCCCATTTCCTGCACACGCCTGTTCACGGTGGCTCTGGATGTTTCTACTCCAGACTCAGTCCACTGCTTCCGCAGGTCCTCCAAGGTCTGGAATCGGTCCTTCTCCACAATCTTCTTCAGGGTCCGGTCACCTCTTCTCGTTGTGCAGCGTTTTCTGCCACACTTTTTCCTTCCCACAGACTTCCCACTGAGGTGCCTTGATACAGCACTCTGGGAACAGCCTATTCGTTCAGAAATTTCTTTCTGTGTCTTACCCTCTTGCTTGAGGGTGTCAATGATGGCCTTCTGGACAGCAGTCAGGTCGGCAGTCTTACCCATGATTGCGGTTTTGAGTAATGAACCAGGCTGGGAGTTTTTAAAAGCCTCAGGAATCTTTTGCAGGTGTTTAGAGTTAATTAGTTGATTCAGATGATTAGGTTAATAGCTCGTTTAGAGAACCTTTTCATGATATGCTAATTTTTTGAGATAGGAATTTTGGGTTTTCATGAGCTGTATGCCAAAATCATCAATATTAAAACAAGAAAAGGCTTGAACTACTTCAGTTGTGTGTAATGAATCTAAAATATATGAAAGTCTAATGTTTATCAGTACATTACAGAAAATAATGAACTTTATCACAATATGCTAATTTTTTGAGAAGGACCTGTATACCTAAACAAAGATAAAGTTTACTTTATCAAAAGATAATAACAGGTTTATAGAGTATATATATCTCTTTTTATAGCTTTAAGTGACTCTGCAGGGCCCTGCAAGAGTCAATAATGTATTGTAACCTGGGGGACAGGTAGTAGGTACAAAAGCTCCCTGGGATGAGCAGGCACAGATACCAAGTCCATTGGATCAGTGAAAACACAGTGTGGTTTATTGGTGCTATATACAAAGTCAATGACAGGTGCTGTACAGTGTGCTGAAAACAAACAGAAGAAAAAATATCTAAACAAAAGCCTAGCCGTGTCTCGGCTCTAACTACACAGTATTTACAGGCCCTCACTACCAGGCTGGACAAGCCTACCGCTTGTCAGCTTCCACATCCAACAGAGAAACAAGTTTTTACGCACCTTCTTGCTCTCACAGACCAATGCTGTCTGTGTTTCCCAGGCTGAGCAAAGGCTGTCTGCTCAGGTGAGCTTTTAATTAACCTGGGGGAGAGAACCAACACCTGAAGTGGATCCTGGCTCAGAGATCCCTGAATGTATATGAGAGGAGCCTGGGAGATGTATAAACCCCGAATAGGACTTTCCCAGGCTCTCTCTGGGATGCTCTGTCACACATCCTCCCCCCTTGTTTCAACCACAGGGTTGGAACACCTGTAGCCCAACAGGAGTGAACACGGGAGAGGGCATCTACATTCCCCATCTCAACACCTGGCCTGTGTTTTACCGTAAAGGCGTAATCTTGTAGGGCCAAAAACCACCGGTTCACTCGCCTATTAGTCTCCTTCTTTTGGGCCATCCATTTCAGGGGAGCATGGTCAGTTATTAACTCAAACTGGCGCCCCAACAAGTAGTACCTGAGCGCGTCCACGGCCCACTTTATGGCCAGACATTCCTTTTCAACGACTGCATATTTTTTTTCATGGTTATTGAGCTTTCTGCTTAAGTACACCACAGGGTGTTCTTCCCCATTGTGTACCTGTGATAGTACTGCCCCGATACCAACATCAGACGCATCCGTCTGGACCAAAACGTTTTTGGAGAAATCGGGGGAGTATAGGATTGGCTGTGCACAAAGAGCCTTCTTCAGGACTTGAAAAGACTCTTCTGCTACTGGAGACCATTTCACCATTACGGAGTCTTTCCCTTTCGTAAGGTCTGTCAGTGGGGCAGCTATAGTTGCGAAATTTGGGATAAATCTTCTATAGTACCCTGCAATGCCAAGAAAGGCCCTGACCTGCTTCTTGTTGGCAGGACGCGGCCACTCCTGGATGGCTTCTATTTTATTCACCTGGGGCTTTATGACACCCCGGCCAATAGTGTAGCCCAAATACTTGGCTTCCTCTAGCCCAATGGCACATTTTTTTGGATTTGCCGTAAACCCCTCCTTGAAGAGGGAATCCAGGACAGCCTGGACACGGGGCAAGTGAGACTCCCAGTCAGTGCTATGCACCACTATGTCGTCCAGATAGGCTGCAGCATACTGTCAGTGAGGTCTTAGGGTCCTGTCCATAGCCCTCTGAAATGTTGCAGGGGCATTTTGCAACCCAAAAGGCATTTTCTTATATTGAAATGACCCCTCCGGGGTCACAAATGCAGTCTTTTCTTTGGCACTACCAGTCAGGGGTATTTGCCAATATCCTTTGGTCAAGTCCAAAGTGGTCAGATAACGGGCCTTGCCAAGTCGGTCTATAAGCTCGTCTACCCTGGGCATTGGGTATGTGTCAAACTTTGTTACCGCATTAAGCTTTCTGAAGTCATTACAAAACCTCCAAGTGCCATCCGGTTTTGGGACTAATACAATGGGGCTAGACCAGTCACTATTGGATTCCTCAATAACATCTAGCTCCAACATCCTTTTAACTTCCTCACCGATGTCCTTTCTTCTAGCTTCGGGAATTCGGTATGGTTTGAGCTTGACACGGACTCCAGGTTCAGTAACAATATCATGCTGAACTGCTGAAGTCGTGCCCGGCAACTCTGAAAAATTCTCTTTATTCCTCATCAGGAACTCTCTAGCTTCCTGTTTCTGGGAACATGACAGGGTGTCTGGAATCGTGACCTCAGGGATCAGAGGGGATTCAGTACCTTTAAGGGTTACCGGGAGGGACCTCGCAGTTAATGCCAGTCTATCCTTCTAGGGCTTTAACAGGTTTATGTGGTAAATCTGTTCGGGCTTCCTTTTACCTGGTTGATACACCTTGTAATTGACCTCCCCAACCCTTTCAATTACTTCAAAGGGTCCCTGCCACTTAGCCAGGAATTTGCTCTCAACAGTGAGAACCAACACGAGGACCCTGTCACCAGGTGACAAAACACGAAGTTGGGCCCCCCTGTTGTATATCCTTTGTTGGGCTGCTTGGGCCTGCAGTAAATGTTCTTTTACCACCGGCATGATTGCTGCAGTCCTGTCCTGCATTTGAGCGATATGCTCAATGACACTTTTGTGAGGTGTCTGCTCCCCCTCCCAAGTTTCCTTGGCTATGTCTAAGAGTCCACGAGGGTGTCTCCCATAAAGCAGCTCAAATGGAGAGTACCCCATAGAGGACTGGGGAACTTCCCTGATGGCGAACATCAAGTAGGGTATCAGGAAGTCCCAATTTTTACCATCCTTGTCAACAACCTTTTTTAACATACTCTTTAATGTCTTATTGAAGCGTTCCACCAAGCCATCCGTTTGAGGATGGTACACCGAGGTTCACAACTGCGCCACCTTAAATAACTTGCACAGCTCCCTAGTTATTCGTGACATGAATGGGGTACCCTGGTCTGTAAGGACTTCTTTCGGGACGCCAACCCGACTGAACACCATAAACAGCTCTTTGGCAATGTTTTTAGCAGACGCCGTGCGTAAGGGAACGGCCTCGGGGTAACGGGTAGCGTAATCCATGATCACGAGGATATGTTGATGACCACGGGCAGATTTGGGGAGTGGACCCACAAGGTCCATGGCAATCCTCTCAAAAGGCACTTCAATAATGGGCAAGGGCACTAACGGACTTCGGAAGTGGGGTTGGGGGGCTGACATCTGGCACACAGGACAGGATTGACAATAATTTTCTATATTTTTCCGTATCCCAGGCCAGTAAAACCTGCGCAACACCCTTTCAGTGGCTTTCTCAACCCCTAAATGGCCTCCTAGCAAGTGCCCATGGGCAAGTTCCAACACCACCCGTCTGTATAACTTAGGGACTACCAACTGTTCAACCACTTCATCATTAGATTTACATACACGATACAGTAAATCCTCATTGCTGCAGAAATATGGAAAACAGAGCCTGTCCCCTGGTTCGACAGGTACCTCATTAATCACCATTACATTTTCCCAGGCCCTGGCAAGGGTAGGGTCTTTTCTCTGCTCCATACCAAAATTTTCCTTGTGCACATTAAGATTGGCAAACTCTAACGTAGGCTCAGATTCAGCAGACGGCTGTCCAGCTCTACTGGTTGTGGGGACTTCTTCCGGCTCCCCCAGCTCTCCTGCCATAACTGAGAAAGGATCACCCGGAGAGCCCTGAGAGGAGTCCCCTGAACTCACAAGGTCAGTAATGGCCATGAGTTCTGGCTCTGCGACTGAGTCAGGTACTGCGACTGGGTCGGGACAATCCCACAGCTCCCAAAACTTAGGGAAGTCCCTACCAATGATAGCCTCGTGCACCAAGTGGGGCACCAGTCCGACCGAATGGGTCACCGTACCTAAGCCAGTTTTAAACTGAACAGTGGCTATTGGATACTCGCGGGTATGCCCATGTACACAGATCACAGCAACTTTTTTTGCATGAAAATTCACAGTTTCAACCATCTCAGCTGTAACCAAAGTAACCAGACTTCCAGAGTCCAGCAAGGCCATAATAGGCTTATTATTAATAGTCACTTGACACATGTGTTTTCCCACATTTGGCATTGCAGTGCATGAAACAGCAGCAAACATAGACTGCCTTCTAAAAGATAGATCACACTGCATTGGTTCATCTGTCAATGGACAGTTTGCTGCAACATGTCCCAGTTCTTGGCAACGAAAACACTTGATGTTTCCCCAGTTTGGTTTGCTGACAGGCAGTGGCTTCCCTTGTTTGGGCCGCCAAACTTCAGTCCTGGCACCAAAAATCCTCCCCCCTATTTCCTTGCCATGCTTACCACCCACTTCCCCTGGAACAGTCTTACCGGTTGCCTGGGGAGACCGTGGCTTTGGGTGGAAAGTCCGTGCGGCTGTAGGGGTGGTGACCAGGTTCTCTGCAGCAAAGTACCTCTCAACGAGCTCCACCAGGTTGTCTGCCGACTTGGGGTCTCCTTGACTCACCCACTTCTGCAGGGGAATTGGTAGTGACCTCAGGAATTGGTCCATGACCACACGCTCCACTATTTGTGGCGCAGACAGGGACTCCGGCTGTAGCCATTTCCGCACCAGGTGGATCAGATCAAACATCTGCGATCTTGGGGGCCTCTTTTCTTGGAAGAACCAGCTGTGGACCCGCTGAGCTCAAACAGCCAAGGTAACGCCAAATCGTGCCAGGATTTCCCGCTTGACCTTTTCATAATCTCCCGCTTCTGCTGACTCCAGATCATAGTAGGCCTTCTGCGATTCTCCAGAAAGTAAGGGGGCGATCAGTCCTGCCCACTGGGTTTGGGGCCAACCTTCCCTCTCAGCGGTCCGTTCAAATGTTAGTAGGAAGGCCTCTGGATCATCATCTGCCGTCATCTTTGAAAAAAAGCGACCCACATGGATGGCTGAGGGCTTGTCTCCAATATCCTTCATTATCGCAGGTGACCCCTGTGCTAGCGTCTCCACAACCTCAGTAAGGGTTTTCCTATCCGCTTTTGCAGCAGTGGCAAGCTGTTCAAACAGCCTCTGCGATTGCTCCTGTACAGCACCAATCTGTTGGAACAGCACCTTGGTTTGCTCCTGTGCGATAGCGTTGGCCTGCTGTTGTGCAGCGTTAGTTTGCTGTTGTGCAGCGTTTGCTTGCTGCAACGCAGCATTTGCCAACACCATTTGTTTGAGGAGGTCCTCCATGTTGTCACTTTAGGTACTGGCCTTTTAAGTAGTAACTTACTACAGCTGGTCGCAGCCTCCACCATATGTAACCTGGGGGACAGGTAGTAGGTACAAAAGCTCCCTGGGATGAGCAGGCACAGATACCAAGTCCATTGGATCAGTGAAAACACAGTGTGGTTTATTGGTGCTATATACAAAGTCAATGACAGGTGCTGTACAGTGTGCTGAAAACAAACAGAAGAAAAAATATCGAAACAAAAGCCTAGCCGTGTCTCGGCTCTAACTACACAGTATTTACAGGCCCTCACTACCAGGCTGGACAAGCCTACCGCTTGTCAGCTTCCACATCCAACAGAGAAACAAGTTTTTACGCACCTTCTTGCTCTCACAGACCAATGCTGTCTGTGTTTCCCAGGCTGAGCAAAGGCTGTCTGCTCAGGTGAGCTTTTAATTAACCTGGGGGAGAGAACCAACACCTGAAGTGGATCCTGGCTTAGAGATCCCTGAATGTATATGAGAGGAGCCTGGAAGATGTATAAACCCCGAATAGGACTTTCCCAGGCTCTCTCTGGGATGCTCTGTCACAGTATATAATATGAAGGTTCTATAATATGCTAATGTGTACTTCCTATGGATAAACAACCTCAAGCTCGCAAGCTCCCCCTAGTGGGTGTGACAGCAGGAAGGTAAAGTCACCTGGTTGCATCCAGGGGGGTAGATATATTTCGCCCAGATTCAGGCTTTACGCCGACTTATACAACTAGGTGGAGAGTTGTATAAGGCTAGTGGGCTCATGGATGACTCATACCTCTAGGGAGAGTGTGGGGCGTCGTACAGACAGGGAGTTGATGAGGCCAGCTGAAGCTTGTCAGCTCATTTAGGCCTCTATAAGAACTCCCAGATTCATTAGGTGGTAGCTCATGCCTGGAACCAGACCTGTGTGGACTGTCTAGGGAGAGTGAACCCCTGTGCGGTGAGACAAAGCCTGTGTGGCTATTTGCTTGGACATTTAAAACCAGGGACTTAGGGACTAGGACAGCACTAGGCTGATCCCAGTTGTTAGTTAGGAAACCTGTATGTTTAGTCAGAGGTCAAGTTGACCAGGATTTATTTTATTTATGTTTCTTTTGCTTTGCTGTGTTTTGTCACTGTAAATAGAAAATAAACCGCACCTTTTTGATTTTGAAAACCACAACCTCCGTTTGCTGGGCCTGTTTTTGTCTGGGGAGCCCATCCCGGGGGTCACACACACCCGCTGCCGAGCTAACCCCCTCACAGTTGGTGGAGAATGCGGGCAGTTTTCTTTTAAGCCAGCATGGAGGAGATACTGAAACAGCTGGCTCTAGCAAATGCCAATCAACAGCAGACAAATGCAGGTTTGCAAAGGAGCCTTGCAGCCCAGCAGCAAGCTCATCAACAGAGCCTTGCAGCCCAGCAGCAAGCTCACCAACAGAGTCTGGAAGCTCAGCAACAAGCCCAGCAGCAATCTGAGGCCCGCTTCATAGACCTGTTACAGAAGCAAGAGCAGAGACTACAACAAATGGAAGCAGTAATGCAGCAACGTCCGCAGACCAGTGAGGAAAGCCGTCCCACTAATACCGCGTCCTTTGGGGTGAGTCGTTTATTGACAAAAATGACTGGAGAGGATGATCCAGAGGTATTTTTGACCACATTTGAAAGGACCGCTGAAAGAGAAAAGTGGCCTGAGGAGCAGTGGGCTGGACTGGTGGCTCCTCTGTTAACTGGTGAATCGCAGAAAGCTTACTATGACCTAGAGCCTAACCAAGCAAAAGACTATGTGATGCTAAAAGCTGAAATTTTGGCAAGGCTGGGTGTCACCCAGGCTGTCCGGGCTCAGCGTGTGCATAACTGGACTTTCCAGCTTGGAAAACCCCCCAGGTCTCAAATGTATGATCTCATTCACCTGAGCAGAAAGTGGCTACAGCCAGAGACTTTGTCCGCACCAAAGATTGTGGAACGTGTTGTAATGGATCGGTTTTTGAGAGCTCTTCCTACTGCCATCCAAAAGTGGGTAAGCCATGGAGACCCAGAGACGGCCGATGGTCTTGTGGATCGTGTGGAGAAATACTTGGCTACAGAGAACCTGACGGCCTCTTCCAGAGACACTCGGACTTTCCACCCTAAGACCAGACCATCCCCAGGGGCGGATAAGAGGATTCCAAGGGGTGAGGGTGGAGAGAGTGAGAGGGTGGGAGCTCTACCCCAAGTTTGGCGAGAACAGCCTGGGAAATCAGCGGCTCAAGAGGCCGCAAGAAGGATCGTTTGCTACCGCTGCCGGCAAGCGGGACATATTGCAGCCAATTGCCCGGTTGTGGAGGAACCCATGCAGTGTGACTTTCTGACGGGCAGACGTCAGTCGCTGTGTGCGACAGTCGCATGCACTGCCATTCGAGGAACTGAGAAACATTTATGCAAAATGTGTGTTAATGGTAGAAATGTTGTGGTATTGCTGGATTCAGGTAGCCTTGTGACCCTGATAAAGGCTGAGTTAGTTAAAACAGAGGTCTTTGGGAATAGCAAGGTAGCTGTTATTTGTGTGCATGGGGACACCCGAGAGTATCCAGTGACTACAGTGTGTTTCGAGACCCCCAAAGGTACCCTCTCTCATCCAGTGGGCTTAGTATCTCAGTTACCGCATGACGCCATTGTGGGAAGGGATTTTCCGAAGTTCTGGGAACTGTGGGATGATCCTGAGCCCCCCACTGGTGCCCCTATGTACCAGGAATGTGATAGCCAGAACTCCCCTGAGAGTGGTGAGGACTCTCCGGAATTTCCCTTATCAGTATTGGCAGGGGAGACTCAAGAAACTGGAGAGGAGCCCACCTCCTCAGACGAAAACCTACCGTCTGTGGAGTTTTCTGATCTTGAGGTTCACAGGGAAAACTTTGCCACAGAACAGTTGAAAGACCCCGCCCTAATAAAGGCACGGGAAAACGTAGTGAAAATAGATGGCGAGTTAGTGAACCCAGATAATACCTGCACTTACCCATACTTCAGCGTAGAGAAGGACCTACTGTATCGGGTGGCAAAAAGGGCAGAAGAAACCGTTGAGCAGCTTGTGGTGCCCAAACCTTACAGGAAGTTGGTGTTGGAGTTGGCCCATGGGCACATTCTTGGAGGTCATCTGGGGACAGAGAAAACCCGAGAGAGGGTATTACAGAGATTCTATTGGCCGGGGGTGATGAAGGACATAGAAAATTATTGTTCCTCCTGCCCTGTGTGTCAGAGGTCGGCCCCGATGCCACATTTCCGTAGCCCGCTGGTCCCTCTACCCATCATTGAGGTCCCGTTTGAGAGGATCGCCATGGATTTGGTAGGGCCTATAATCAAGTCCGCTAGGGGGCACCAGTACATATTAGTTATAATGGACTATGCCACCCGTTATCCAGAAGCGATCCCTCTCCGAAATACCTCGGCCAAAACCATAGCCAAAGAGCTATCTCTTGTGTTTAGCCGGGTGGGTATTTGTAAAGAACTGCTTACGGACCAAGGTACACCCTTTATGTCCCGGGTTATGAAGGAGCTGTGTAAATTGTTCAAAGTGACGCAATTACGTACATCTGTGTATCACCCCCAAACCGATGGGCTGGTTGAAAGATTCAACAAAACCCTAAAACAAATGTTGAAGAAAGTGGTGGATAGAGATGGAAAGGATTGGGACTGTCTACTTCCTTATCTGATGTTTGCTATTAGGGAGGTGCCCCAATCCTCTACGGGATTCTCCCCCTTTGAGTTACTGTATGGGAGACACCCAAGAGGGCTGTTGGATATTGCCAAGGAAACTTGGGAAAGTGAGAGTTCTCCCCACAGGAGTGTGATTGAGCATGTCGCCCTGATGCAAGACCGAATTTCACAGGTAATGCCCATCGTGAAGGAACATTTGGCCCAAGCGCAGTTAGCACAGCAGAGAGTGTACAACCGTGGAGCCAAGACCCGTACCTTTTCCCCGGGGGATAGGATACTGGTACTTGTCCCTACGGTTGAAAGTAAATTCCTTGCCAAATGGCAAGGCCCCTATGAGATAATGGAAAAAGTGAGCGAAGTGAATTACAAGGTCAGACAACCAGGAAGGCGAAAGCCCGAACAGATCTATCACGTTAATCTGTTGAAAGCCTGGAGGGATAGAGAGTCCCTAGTCGCAGACACTTGGTCACCAGCTCAAACTGGTTGCGTGATTCCTGAGGTTGGAATAGCAGCCACCTTGTCACAACCCCAACAACAGGAGGTTAAGGAGTTTGTGCTTCGCAACAAGGAGGTATTCTCTGAGCTGCCGGGACAAACATCTGGGGTAGAGCATGACATCATTACCCCGCCCGGTGAAAGGGTGAAGTTAAAACCCTATCGGATCCCAGAGGCCCGACGGGAGGCAATACGGGAGGAAGTACAGAAAATGCTGAACTTAGGGGTGATAGAGGAGTCCCAAAGTGATTGGTCGAGTCCCATTGTGTTGGTGCCTAAACCGGATGGGAGCTGGCGATTTTGTAACGATTTTCGTCAGTTGAACAAAGTTACAAAATTTGACACCTACCCCATGCCACGTATAGATGAGTTGATCGACCGGCTGGGAACAGCCCGATACATGACGACTCTTGACCTCACAAAAGGGTATTGGCAAATCCCCCTGGCCAAGTCGGCCAAAGAGAAAACCGCATTTGTAACCCCAGACGGGGCGTTCCAATATAAAAGAATGCCGTTCGGGTTACAGAATGCGCCGGCCACATTCCAGCGGAAAATGGACCAGATGCTGAGGCCCCATCGGAAGTATGCTGCGGCTTACCTGGATGACGTAATTGTCCATAGCACAGATTGGGCCTCACATCTGCCAAAAGTGCAAACAGTCCTGGACTCTGTTCGGGAAGCAGGGTTTACGGCTAACCCCAAGAAGTGTACCATTGGGCAGGAGGAGGCCAAATATCTTGGGTACACCATTGGGAGGGGAGTAATAAAACCCCAACTCAACAAAGTCGAGGCCATCCAGAGTTGGCCACGTCCCAACAGCAAGAAGCAGGTACGAGCCTTTCTGGGAATCGCTGGGTATTATCGGCGATTCATTCCCCACTTTGCTTCTAAGGCTGTGCCCCTAACCAACCTGACGAAGGGGAAAGGGTCGGTCATGATTAAATGGACCCCCGAGGCTGAGGCAGCATTCCAATTCTTGAAACAAGCCTTATGTAGCCAGCCAGTGTTGTACTCACCCGACTTCTCTAAAGACTTTGTCGTACAAAGTGATGCGTCAGATGTGGGGTTAGGAGCAGTATTGTCCCAGGTCTGGAACGGGGAAGAGCACCCAGTCATTTACCTCAGCAGGAAGTTGAAGTCCCATGAGGTAAATTACGCCACCGTTGAAAAGGAGTGTTTAGCGGTGAAGTGGGCTCTAGATTCCCTTCGGTACTACCTGCTAGGTAGGCACTTTGACATGGTTACGGATCACGCTCCGTTAAAGTGGATGGCTCAAAACAAGGAAACAAATAGAAGAGTGAATAGGTGGTTCCTGGCCCTCCAGGAATTCAACTTCACAGTAAAGCATCGCCCTGGCGTTCAAATGGGGAATGTGGATGCTTTGTCTCGAGTACATGAATGCCTGATTGCTGGTGTTCCAACCCCGAGGTTAAAACAAGAGGGGGGGGTATGTGACAGCAGGAAGGTAAAGTCACCTGGTTGCATCCAGGGGGGTAGATATATTTCGCCCAGATTCAGGCTTTACGCCGACTTATACAACTAGGTGGAGAGTTGTATAAGGCTAGTGGGCTCATGGATGACTCATACCTCTAGGGAGAGTGTGGGGCGTCGTACAGACAGGGAGTTGATGAGGCCAGCTGAAGCTTGTCAGCTCATTTAGGCCTCTATAAGAACTCCCAGATTCATTAGGTGGTAGCTCATGCCTGGAACCAGACCTGTGTGGACTGTCTAGGGAGAGTGAACCCCTGTGCGGTGAGACAAAGCCTGTGTGGCTATTTGCTTGGACATTTAAAACCAGGGACTTAGGGACTAGGACAGCACTAGGCTGATCCCAGTTGTTAGTTAGGAAACCTGTATGTTTAGTCAGAGGTCAAGTTGACCAGGATTTATTTTATTTATGTTTCTTTTGCTTTGCTGTGTTTTGTCACTGTAAATAGAAAATAAACCGCACCTTTTTGATTTTGAAAACCACAACCTCCGTTTGCTGGGCCTGTTTTTGTCTGGGGAGCCCATCCCGGGGGTCACACACACCCGCTGCCGAGCTAACCCCCTCACATGGGCAATATCACCCTGTGTCCTGTCAATATTAGTTCCAGTCAGGCCTGACTAAGATTTCTGTAAGAGTTCCTCAATGGTGGGAGTCTTCATTAGCAAAACATTGGTGCACTTTATAATTGTAATCCAAAGGAGATTCAAGATGGAAGCTCAACTCCCGCAATGCTTTTGGGAGTTAAACTAACCGTCAATGTTAGTTCCAGTCAGGCCTGACCAAGATTTCTGTAAAGCCCTGTACACACGATCGGTTTTACCGATGAAAACAGTCCGATGGACTTTTTTCATCGGACAAACCGATCGTGTATGGGACCCATCCGTCTTTTTTCCATCGGTTTTAAATAATAGAATATGCTTTAAATTTTTCCGATGGATCAAAAACCGATAGCAAATTCCGATCGTCTATGGGCAAGTCCATCGGATAAAAAACCCACGCATGCTCAGAATCAAGTCGACGCATGCTCAGAAGCATTGAACTTCATTTTTCTCGGCTCATCTGAGTTTTTTACGTCACCGCGTTTGGAACGGTCGGTTTTTTGCCTGGTGGTGTGTAGGCAAGACTGATGGAAGTCAGCTTCATTGGATTTCCGATGGACAAAACCATCGGATTAGAATCCATAGGATATCCGATCGTGTGTACAGGGCTTAAGAGTTCCTCAATGGTGGGAGTCTTCGCTAGCAAAACATTGGTGCACTTTATAATTGTAATCCAAAGGAGATTCAAGATGGAAGCTAAACTCCCGCAATGCTTTTGGGAGTTAATCTCTCAGTCAGTATAATGCAAACTTTAACCACTTGCTTACTGGGCACATAACCCTCTTCCTGCCCAGGCGAAATTTCAGCTTTCGGCACTGTCACGCTTTGAATGACAATTGCGCGGTCGTGCGACGTGGCTCCCAAATAAAATTTATGTCCTTTTTTTCCCACAAATAGAGCTTTCTTTTGGTGGTATTTGATCATTTCTGCGGTTTTTATTTTTTGCGCTATAGATAAAAAAAGAGCGACAATTTTGAAAAAAAAACACAATCTTTTTTACTTTTTGCTATAATAAATATCTCCATTTTTTTTCTCAGTTTAGGCCGATACGTATTCTTCTACGTATTTTAGGTAAAAAAAATCGCAATAAGCGTATAGTGATTGGTTTGCGCAAAAGTTATAGCGCCTACAAAATAGGGGATAGAATTATGAAATTTTTTTTATTTTTTTTTTACTAGTAATGGCGGCGATCTGCGATTTTTATTGTGACTGCGACATTATGGCGGACACATCGGACACTTTTGACACATTTTTGGGACCATTCACATTTATACAGCGATTAGTGCTATAAATATGCACTGATTACTGTATAAATGTGACTGGCAGGGAAGGGGTTAACACTAGGGGGCGGGAAGGGATTAAATGTGTACCCTGCTAGGTGATTGTTACTGTGGGGGGAGGGGACCGACTGGGGGAGGAGACCGATCTGTGTCCCTATGTACAAGGGACACAGCATCGGTCTCCTCTCTCCCTGACAGGACATGGATCTCTGTGTTTACACACAGAGATCCACGTCCCTGCTCTGTGACAGCCGATCGCGTGTACCTGGCGGACATCATCCGCCAGGCACGCGCATCGGCACCCGCATGATACAGCGGGCACAGCTTTTCCCCGATGCGCGCCCGCGGCTGCGCGCATCGCGGAAGTAAACATCCATGAACGTCCTCCCGGCAATTGAGCGCCGCAATGCGGCCGTCTTTTGACCACGGCCCGGGCGCGAAGTGGTTAACTACGCAGCTACCACGCGCTGCGCTATGTCCTAGTGTAGTTGCGGCTCACTATTCGGATGATGGTGGGCCTTAAAAAGTCATAGGCCTAACAACCATTTGTAGATTCTGGGCAGGTGCCTGCTCACCCAAACAGGCCTAGTCCGCCTGACACGATCCGTTGTTGGTACCCCGATCCGCGACCTCTCCGCAACGTACAGTCTCCGGTCCCTCTCACAGCCGCCATAGATGTCGGTTGGTGGATGACCCCGGTATCTGAGAAGCATGAGCTGGTCACACGGAAAGAGATCCCTCTCTGGCTTGATGATCCTCCGCGAAACTACAGGCCCAGGCTTTGGGCCTAGTCGCTCCGGCAGCAGGCCTCACACAGACTTCCTGCTTGTTTGAGGGTGAAGTCCCAAGAGACCGAGCGGGGCCCCTCCCTTACTTTATGTAACCTCCCCCAGCAGGCTGTGCGGTGGTTGTAATGCATTCTGGGAGTACAGCTGCACTGTGGGTACCATAGTCTATCAGGTATCCATGGCAACGGAGTCTCTCTCTCCCTGTACCATAAGTTCCACATGCATTACTGAACATAAGTAAACAATAATCTATAAAGTTGTAACTGGAACATAGGAGGAAGTTTGGGGTGTACACACATAACAATAGTCCATAACAGTAGAACCCTGCTACACTTGTTTATGATATAACTTGGACACTGGGACCTAAGGATGACCATGTATTTTAGTGGTTTCAAATTAGAGAAATTATAAAAAAAAAAAAATGTAATCAGAGAGACTCTAACAAATGTTATTATTTGACTATGGGGGGAGATTTACAATGACTGGAGCACTCAAAATCTGGTGACGCTGCGCACAGTAGCCAATCAGCTTCTAACTTCAGCTTGTTCAATTAAGCATTGACAATAAAACCTGGAAGCTGATTGGTTTATATGTAGAGCTGCACCCAATTTTGCACTCTCCAGTTTTAGTTAATCCGCCCTTATGTCTCTAAGAATTATGTCCTGTACTGTCAAAGGTCTCAACTCTATTAGGAAAAGATAGGAAAAGGGATGGCCGGCACTCAAGAAGACATCCAAATTAGTATTTCTTTATTAAATAGATGTACAAAGCTGTAAAACAGCCTACGCATTTCGGACGTTAGTCCTTAGTCATGGTTATTAGGAAGAGATGGTTGGCATTGAAGACATTTAAAGTGGATGTAAACCCTTACATATACCCAGTGAAGTGAACAGCCTCAGATGATACCCAGAGATTAAACAAATCTCCCTACATAAGTTTTACATGTATATCTGCTGTCTTCATCTTTATATACTGTTTAGAAAGTGCACATCATGTTAGGAGATTTTCTCTTCCTGTCCAGCACTGCAGTGAAGCCTGGGCATACAGCCAAGACAGCTGATTGGAGGAAAGGCACATACCCTCTCTACTCATAGGTAGAGACTTTCAGCTTTGTTTGTTAAATCGTTCAGCTCTGTGCTAATCTATTTATAGCAACCTCCCCAACACAAACCTCGGTCTGATTTTTTTATATGTGATGGAGAACTTGCCAGTAGGGATGAGCCGAACACCCCCTGGTTCGGTTCACACTAGAACCTGCGAACGGACCTAAAGTTTGCGCAAACTATCGAACCCTGTTAAAGTCTATGGGACTCAAATGTTCGAAATTAAAAGTGCTAATTTTAAAGGCTAATATGCAAGTTATTGTCCTAAAAAGGGTTTGGGGGCCCAGGTCCTGCCCTAGGGGACATGTATCAATGCAAAAAAAAAGTTTTAAAAACTTCAGTTTTTTCGGGAGCAGTGATTTTAATGATGATTAAAGTGAAAAAAAAAAGTGAAATATTCCTTTAAATATCATACCTGGGGGGTGTCTATAGAATGCCTGTGAAGTGGCATATTTTTCCAGTGTTTAGAACTATCCCTTCACAAAATGACATTTCTAAAGGAAAAAAAGTCATTTAAAACTGCTTGTGGCTTTAATTTAATGTGTGGTCCCGGCAATGTGGATGAAAATCATTGAGAAAATCGGCATGGGTACCCCCCCCCCAGCCCATTTGGGTCTTGTATGGATATTAAGGGGAACCCTGCACCCAAATAAAAAAAGGAAATACGTGGGGCCCTCAGGCCCTATATACTCTGTACAGCAGTATACAGGCGGTGCAAAGAAGACAGGGACTGTAGGTTTGTTCTTAAGTAGAATCTGTTTGTAATTTGGAACAGGTACATTTTTAAAGTGTAGCTCCAGACCAAAAATCTAGTTTTAAGCATAGGGAAGGGTTATCACCCCTGTAACAAATTGCTGTCTGTGCACCTCTTCAGAAGATTTCACCTCACTTTCTGTCCCAATGACAATTACATTAGCATCAGGTGCTTGGTAGCTGATGATCCAAGACTAATTCATTTTTATGAAGGTGAGCCGATCGACCGATTCGGTGGACAGGAGCACCCTATGATCAGTTACAAAGCCTCCTGCAGCACTGAATGTGCATTCCAAAAGAACGCTGGATGCAGGACAGGCCAGTAGCTAAATTGCATACCCAGTAACCCAGAGGGTTTTCGGTAGGAAAGGTGTCCAAGTCTGATCTTGCCCCTAGGTATTCCTGCACCATGTAAAACAGACGCTGGCGATGGTTGCTGGAACAGATCATACCTTGGGGCTGCGGACTAAAAAATTGTCTGAACGCATCGGTCAGACAGCCACCTTCTCCACAGCTCCTTCTTTGACCAAAACCTCAGCAACACGTTGTCCAGGACCAGGATTTTGTAACCTCCCAGTCTCTGGGAACGCGTTGCACACGAAGATGTTTCATCCTCTGCTCCCTCTGCGACGGCAAGATAAGGTCCGCAACCTTATCCTTGTAATGTGGATCAAGGAGGGTTGCCAGTCAGTAATGATCCCTCTCCTTGATCACACGAATACGAGGATCCTTCCGCAGGCTTTGCAGGATCAGGGACGCCATGCAGCGTAGGTTTGCTGAGGCATTCAGTCCGGAGTCCTCTGGGTCACTCAGGATGACATGATCCGCAGCCACCTCCTCCCAGCCACGTACAAGTCCATGGGTTTCTTGGGACTGTAATTGATCCCTTGAAGACTGCTGCTGATGCTGAGTGCTAGTCTCCACCTCCATGCTGACAGAATCCTCCTCCTCCTCCTCGTCCTCTTCCTGTGTGATAGGCGGGCCAGCAGGAACACTGTCTGGATAAAGGGGGCCTTGAGAGGTAAGGAAGTCCTCCTCTTCCTCCCTCTGTTCTGCCTCAAGTGCCCTGTCCATTATTCCATGCAGCGTGTGCTCCAACAGGTGGACAAGAGGGACAGTGTCACTGATGCATGCACTGTCACTGTTCACCATCCTCGTGGCCTCCTCAAATGGTGACAGAACAGTGCATGCATCCCTGATCATGACCCACTGGCGTGGCAAAAAAATCAAGCTCCCCTGACCCTGTCCTGGTGCCATATTGGCACAGATACTCATTGATGGCCCTCTGCTGCGTGTGCAGCCGCTGCAGCATGGCCAACATTGAGTTGCACCTGGTGGGCATGTCACAGATTAGGCGGTTCTTGGGCAGGTTGTATTCCTTTTGGAGGTCAGCCAGCCTAGCACTGGCATTATATGACCGGCGGAAATGCACACAGAGTTTCCTGGCCTTCCTCAGGACCTCCTGTAAGCCCTGGTACCTGCCCAAGAACCGCTGCACCACCAAGTTAAGGACGTGAGCCAAACAGGGCACATGGGTCAGTTGTCCCTGTCGGAGGGCGGAGAGGAGGCTGGTGCCATTGTCGCAAACCACCATTCCTGGCTTAAGCTGGCGTGGCGTCAACCACCTCTGAGCCTGCCCCTGCAGAGCTGACAGAATCTCTGCCCCAGTGTGGCTCCTGTCCCCCAAGCACACCAGCATGGCATATTTTTGCCTGCGTACTTGCGTAGCCCTTTGAATGCCTACGGAGCACCGCTGGTTCAGAGGACAAAGCACAGGAAGAGGCCATGGAGAAAAAAGAAGAGGAGGGGGTATAGGAGAGAGGTGTGTCAGAATCACCAGTAGTAGCATTTTGGAGGCGTGGTGGCGAAACAACCTCCAACACTACTGCACCTTGTCCTGCATCCTTCCTAGCTGCCAGCAAAGTCACCCAATGCCCCATGAAAGATAGGTAATGTCCCTATCCATGCCTGCTGGACCATGAGTCAGCGGTAATATGCACCTTACCGCTGACCGCCCTGTCCAGCGAGGCCAAGACATTGCCTTCCACATGCCGGTAGAGAGCCGAAATCGCCTTCCGTGAGAAAAAGTGGCGTTTGGGAACCTGCCACTGAGGAACCGCACATTCCACAAACTCACGGAAGGGGTCAGAGTCTACCAACTGAAAAGGCAGCATTTGAAGTGCTAGCAATTTAGCCAAGCTAGCATTCAACCGCTGGGCATGTAGATGGCTGGGAGCGAACTTCTTTTGGCGGTGCAGCAGCTGGGGCAGGGAAATTTGCCTGGTACAATCTGACGTTGGTGTACCGATAGCAGATTACCCGCAAGTACTTGGCTGTGACACACTTAATTCTACACCTTCATTCCTCTCAGTGCAGGTTTCAGAGAGGACTGAAGGTATAGTGGGGTTGAAGATCCCAGCTGATGAAGAGCAAGGAGAGGTCCACTTTGTTCTTTGGTGTGGGTCTTTTTTGTATGCTTGCCAACGGACTGCATGGCAGGTCGACATATGTCTGGTCAAGCATGTGGTGCCCAAGCGGCTGATGTTTTGGCCACGCAAGATACGCTTCAGACATTTGTTGCAAATAGAAACAGTGCGATCTGCTTCACACGTCTCATAAAAGGCCCACACCAAAGAACTTTTGGAATAACGCGCAGAGACAGCAGCGCCCTGAACATGCGGAACACTGTGGTGTGATGCAATCGGTTGGCTGCCCTTAAGCTGGCCCCTGGAGGGCATCCTGCCTCGTTGGAGATGTGCCTTCTCCTCCTCCTCCTCTCTCCTATCAGGCACCCACGTGGAGTCAGTGACCACATCATCCCCTCCCTCCTCATCACTGGAGCAAATCTGGCAGTATGCTGCAGCTGGGGGAACATGACTGCCAGATTGCTGTCCTTGTTGGGCACCCCCTCTCTCTGAGCTAACGTTACTGCCTTCCTCTAGCTGGGTACCATCATCGGAGCCTTCAAAACGCTGGGCATCCTCCTGGAGCATGTACCCAACACTGTGGTCAAACAATTCGGGGAACTCCTCAGGAGGACATGCTGGGGCTAGGGAAGGAGTAACTGATGCCATTGAGCCGAAGGAAGAGGCCGCTTTGGCAGCTGCTTTGCTAGACAAAGTACCCTGAGCCTGGGTGAGAGAGGATGAGGAGGATGAGGACGGCTTGGTTATCCACTCTACCAAGTCCTCGGCATGTTGCGGCTCAACATGGCCAGCTGCCTAAAAGGACAAGCGTGTCCCACGGCCACGTGTTGATGAGGATTCACTGTGTCCACGACCAGCACTGTTGCCTCTAGACACAGAGCCTGCTTGCCCTCTTTTATTGGCTCGTGACTGTCTGCCTCTCCTTGTTGGCCTTCCAGATATACTAATGGCCTGCAGTGAGAAGTAGCTGCACAAAGCTGGGATGTATATATACTGAATATACTGCAGCTAGCAGAATCAACTGCCTGCCTGTGGTATTAATATGATCAGAACACCAGCAATTGACTTCAGGTATTTTTAGGTGCACACTGTGCAAAGGACACAGTACACTAACAGTCATTACTGAAGCTGCCTGCCTGTGGTATTAATATGATCAGAACACCAGCAATTGTCTTCAGGTATTTTTAGGTGCACACTGTACAAAGGACACAGTACACTAAAGCCTCGTACACACGATCGGATATCCTATGGATTCTAATCCGATGGTTTTGTCCATCGGAAATCCGATGAAGCTGACTATCATCAGTCTTGCCTACACACCATCAGTCAAAAAAACGACCGTTCCAAACGCGGTGACGTAAAACACTCCGATGAGCTGAGAAAAATGAAGTTCAATGCTTCTGACCATGCGTCGACTTGATTCTGAGCATGCGTGGGTTTTTTATCTGATGGACTTGCCCATAGATGATCTGCGTTTTCGATCGGTTTTTTATCCATCGGAAAAATTTAAAACATGTTCTATTTTTTAAAACCGATGGAAAAAAGACCGATGGGTCCCATACACGATCAGTTTGTCTGATGAAAACCATCCATCGGATGGTTTTCATCGGTTAAACCGATCGTGTGTACAGGGCTTTACTGTAAATACTGAAGCTGCCTGCCTGTGGTATTAATATGATCAGAACACGAGAAATTGACTTCAGGTAGCTTTAGGTGCAAACTGTGCAAAGGACACAGTACACTAACTGTAAATACTGAAGCTGCCTGCCTGTGGTATTAATATGATCAGAACACCAGCAATTGTCTTCAGGTATTTTTAGGTGCACACTGTGCAAAGGACACAGTACACTTAACTGTAAATACTGAAACTGCCTGCCTGTGGTATTAATATGATCAGAACACCAGCAATTGTCTTCAGGTAATTTTAGGTGCACACTGTGCAAAGGACACAGTACACTAACAGTAAATACTGAAGCTGCCTGCCTGTGGTATTAATATGATCAGAACACCAGCAATTGACTTCAGGTATTTTTAGGTGCACACTGTGCAAAGGACACAGTACACTAACAGTAAATACTGAAGCTGCCTGCCTGTGGTATTAATATGATCAGAACACCAGCAATTGTCTTCAGGTATTTTTAGGTGCACACTGTGCAAAGGACACAGTACACTAACTGTATATACTGAAGCTGCCTGCCTGTGGTATTAATATGATCAGAACACCAGCAATTGACTTCAGGTATTTTTAGGTGCACACTGTGCAAAGGACACAGTACATTAACAGTAAATACTAAAGCTGCCTGTGGTATTAATATGATCAGAACACCAGCAATTATCTTCAGGTATTTTTAGGTGCACACTGTGCAAAGGACACAATACACTAAGTGAAACACTGCAGCTAGCACAATCACCTGCCTGCCTGTCAGTATAGAGAGTAACAGGAACGGATCTAGCTAAACTGAATACAGTGTATAAATATATATACAACACCTAGGATGCATATGTAGCGGCCTCACCCTCTCTCTTCTTTAGTGGATACTTTGGCTTCGGTCTAGGGGTACCTTGAAGGGGAGAGCGAGGTGCGTCACGGCCCATGTCCTCTAGATTGCAGCATGTAAAGGTGAAGGCCAGCATATAATTACACTCGGGCTGTGTATACGCTCAGAGCCAAGTCTGTTCTGCTGATAACCCCCTTTGCTCCCAGTAATTGGAGTATCACACACTGAAAAGGTCCAACACTTATTTATTCCATAACGGCAAACAAATAGTCCTTTGCGAGCAGACAGTTTGAGACCCATAGAACAGTTCAGTATTGGTGGGGAGTAGGTCAAGGCACAATCCTCAAAGAAACTAAACCGTTGAGGTTTCACCAACGGTTGCTAAGCACAGTGGCTGTTAAATGGACTTTTCGGCTTCAGAGTCTCTTCCAGCGACTCTAGTGAACAGGAACTGGAGTTACCTTCGCTACGTTGCAGCCCCTGTCAGGGGGAAGACATCCCTCCAAGAGAGTTACCGGAGGCCCCGCCGTCACCGGATTAATGCTGTACCGGGCTATTCGGAAGGGTTACACTCCCCGGCCTCCTCGCCTCAGATACGGGTCCCAACACCTTAGGGCCCCTCGGACTCCTCCACCCTCGTGGAACCCAGTCAAAGTTGCTGGGCCCCAGGCCTTGGTCATAGTACCTCACCCCAGGCTTAAGGTGCCTGGGATGGACTCCATCCCTCGCTCCGAACGGGTCAAGGACACCTGGGCCTGGAACTCCGGTACGCCAGCACCCAGGCCGAAGGTGCCTGGGTGCGGCCGCGTCCTTCAACTCTGAACCCCAAGGTCAGGGCGTCCGCCCCTTTTATCTCCTCTCCCTTTGCGTCACAGCGGGTTCCCCGCCCCACTGTACCGGTGCCAGGAAAGGACAAAAAAGGAACAGTCTTGCGGTGAAGGTTCAACTCCGACCCAGGGCGACAACGCCACTTGCAGGCCACAGGGAACCTTGCACCACCAGAGTCCTCCAAGAACCACAAAAGGGACTCTCAGATTCCCTAACAATTAGTACATCTGGGTTAAATGACCCTGATGCTCCCCCCCCAAATTTAAATACCCGCTACACATATATATATCCTCTACCCACTGTAACTGCAGCTAACTGACTCGCCTGCCTGCTCTAATTAACTCAATATAAATTACACTGTCTCTCTCTCTCTGTAAGCTCTCTCTTTAACCACTGCAACACACTACACAAGGCCACCACGGAGGCGGCCTTATATAGTGTGGGGCATGTACTAAACCCCGAGACATAATTGGCCAAAGCCACCCTGGCCCTCCGTTTTTGCTCGCTGTGATTGGCCAAAGCATGCAGGTCATAGTGCATGCTTGGCCAATCATCAGCCAGCAATGCACTGCAATGCCGCAGTAAATTATGGGCCATGACGCACCACTCGAATTTGGCGCGAACGGCCCATAATTTTCGCAATTCGGAGAACAACCGAACAGGCGATGTTCGAGTCGAATATAGGTTTGACTCGAACTCGAAGCTCATCCCTAATTATTAGAAAGAGAACACCAGAAATTGTATTCAGGTAGTTTTAGGTGCACACTGTGCAAAGGACACAGTACACTAAATTAAAATACTGCAGCTCCCTGCCTGTATTAGTATGAGAACACCAGAAATTGTATTCAGGTAGCTTTAGGTGCACACTGTGCAAAGGACACAGTAAACTAAATTAAAATACTGCAGCTCCCTGCCTGTATTTGTATGAGAACACCAGCAATTGTATTCAGGTAGCTTTAGGTGAACACTGTGCAAAGGACACAGTACACTAAATGAAAATACTGCAGCTCCCTGCCTGTATTTGTATGATAACACCAGCAATTGTATTCATGTAGCTTTAGGTTCACACTGTGCAAAGGACACAGTACACTAAATGAAAATACTGCAGCTCCCTGCCTGTATTAGTATGAGAACACCAGCAATTGTATTCAGGTAGCTTTAGGTGCACACTGTGTAAAGGACACGGTACACTAAATGAAAATACTTCTGCTCCCTGCCTGTATTAGTATGAGAACACCAGCAATTGTATTCAGGCAGCTTTAGGTGCACACTGTGCAAAGGACACAGTACACTAAATGAATATACTGCAGCTAGCACAATCACCTGCCTGCCTGTCAGTATATTATGAAGAGAATAACAGGAACGGATCTAGCTAAACTGAATGCAGTGTGTATATATATATATATATATATACACACAACACCTAGGATGCATATATATCCTCTACACACTGTAACTGCAGCTAACTGACTCACTGCATGTACTAAACCCCCTGACCAATTATGGCTCTCTGTTCTTACCGCGCTGTGATTGGCCAAAGCATGCGGGTCATAGTGCATGCTTGGCCAATCATCAGCCAGCAATGCACTGTGATGCCGCAGTGAATTTTGGGCCGTGACGCGCCACTCGAATTTGGCGCGAACGGCCCATAATGTTCGAAATTCGACGAACGGTCGAACAGCCGATGTTCGAGTCGAACATGAGTTTGACTCAAACGCGAAGCTCATCCCTACTTGCCAGGAGTTATCAGGCTGATAACAGAAGAGCGGAGCAGGAGACAACTACGGGACATAGTTCTTTGAAGAGAGATAACAAAACACCACACTACGGATTATGTGCCGAGTTCAAATTTCATGAATCGCCTTTACATCCACTTTAAATTTATTATGATACAAGAAATGCACTTTCATAAGGGTGGCGCATTTAAATTTGCATCAATATCTTGTTAGTAAATATGCAGTAACTTTGAGGATTGGTCTGATATGTGGGATATTCCTTTTAAACCACTGGTTTCCATCAGAGATTGACTGATGCAATTCAAGATTACGCACAGAGCCTATTACACCCCCCATAGAGTTCACAAAGTCAATACATCTCTCTCTCTCTCCAGCCTGCTGGGGGTGTGACCGTACAATGGGGGATTTCTTTCATATTTTCTGGACTTGACCAGTTATTGCAACTCATTGGAAGTCAGTGGTTGACATTATTGGCTCTGTAGCTCACGTCTCACTTACCCCTCTCCTCGCATTGTTTGGGCTGCTACATGGTCTCTTACCTACAACTAGAGCTGGGTGAACGGTTCAACCCAAGCATCAGTTCGGGCCGAACACTGGCTGTTCGCCCCGTTCAGGGAACACACAAATTTGCAGGGTGTTCAGCAGGTGTTCACTCCACAAACGCCCTGTAATGGACTGCACAGTGCATTTTGCGCCCTGATTGGGCAAAGCTTAACTATAAACTGGTTGTTAAGGAGCGGGGCCGGGAAGCCTTGCATGGACTGGGGGGGACCCCATGCTGTTCTTTTTCTTTATTTTTTCAAAAGCCGGATGCCAGCAATTGCAACCGCGAGTCATTTTAAATGTGATTTTACTTATTTTTTTCTTTAGAAATGTAATTTTTGCTGCAGCATGTTCTATATATGCTACAGTTGTGGATATACTGTATGCCCAGGCATTATATTTAACCACTTGGCAACCGGCCCATAGCCGAATGACGGCTACAGGGCGGTTCGTTAATTCTGGGAGGGCGTACATTGACGTCCTCCCAGAATCGCGCTCCCGCGATCACTTGTAAACAAACCGGCGTCATGTCATGACGCCGGTTCCTCTCTCCCCTCTGTGTACCGATCAGCACAGTGTGAGAGGAGAGGGGGAGAGAGCGGATGGCAGCAGCGTTGTTGGTTGGATCTGTAGTGCCCACAGCGCTGCTCTGTGACAACTGAAGTCACAGATCCACCCATCCATGCTCTGCCATCCCTACAATACTCTGCAATACTCTGCCATCCCTGCAATACTGTGCAATACTCTGCAATACTCTGCCATCCCTACAATACTCTGCCATCCCTGCAATACTCTGCCATACTCTTCCATCCCTGCCATACCCTCCCATACCCCGCCATACTCTGCAATACCCCGCTATACTCTGCAATACCCCACCATACTCGGTGATACCCAGCCAAACTCTGCAATACCCAGCCATACTCTGCAATACCCAGCCGTACCCAGCAAAACTCGGCCATGCTTGGCCATGCTCAGCCATACTTGGCTGTACTCGGCCTCTGTATGTGGCCAGGCTGTGGAAGTCTCACACATGTGGTATCGCCGTACTCAGGAGGAGTAGGAAAATGTATTTTGGGGTGTAATTTTTGGTATGCACATGCTGTGTGTTATAAATATTGCATAAATGGACAACTTTGTGTTAAAAAAAAATGCGTTTTAACCACTTCCCGCCCACCAGCCGTCATATGACGTCCTTGACTTTAAGTGGGGATATCTGAATGCTTGCAGCTACAGGCATCATTTAGATATCAGCTTTTTCAGCCGGAAATTCCCTACACCATAAAAATGATCATAGTGGCTGTTCTGCCGCTTGATCGTTCTTACGGGCGGTGAGAGGGGACGTCCCCACCTCCCGTCGCCCTCCGGTGATTCTACCGACTCACCGCTACGATCGAAGCCAGGATCGTTTTATTTTTATTTTTTATTTCAGGCTTCCCAGCCTAAAGGTGAGATGTGGGGTCTTATTGACCCAATATCTCACTGTAAAGAGGACCTGTCCTGCCATATTCCTATTACAAGGGATGTTTACATTCCTTGTAATAGGAATAAAAGTGATCAAAATAATTATTTGTGGGAAAAAAGTGTCAAACTAAAATAAATAAAGTAAAATTAACAATAAAAAACAAACAAATTTAAGGCGCCCCTGTCCCCGTGTGCTCGCATGCAGAAGCGAACGCATACGTAAGTCCCGCCCACATATGAAAACGGTGTTCAAACCACACATGTGAGGTATCACTGTGAACGTTAGAGCGAGAGCAATAATTTTGGCTCTAGACCTCCTCTGTAACTCAAAACATGTAACCAGTAAAAAAAATTAAAGCGTCGCCTATGGAGATTTTTAAGTAGCAAAGTTTGGCACCATTTTACAAGCGTGTGCAATATTGAAGGGTGACATGTTAGGTATCTACTTACTCGGCATAACTTTATCTTTCACATTATGCAAAAAAATTGGGCTAACTTTACTGTTTTTTTTTTTTTTTTTTAAAGCACAAAACTGTTTTTTTCCCCAAAAAAGCGCGTTCAAAAAATTGCTACGCAAATACCGTGGGAGATAAAAAGTTGCAACGACCGCCATTGTATTCTCTAGGATCTTTGCTAAAAAAAAAATATAATGTTTTGGGGTTCTATGTAATTTTCTAGCAAATAAATGATGATTTTTACATGTAGGAGAGAAATGTCAGAATTGGCCTGGGTGCTCCAGAACGCCTGATAGTGCTCCCTGCATGTTGGGCCTCTGTATGTGACCACGCTGTGTAAAAGTCTCACACATGTGGTATCACCATACTCAGGAGTAATAGCAGAATGTGTTTTGGGGTGTAATTTGTGGTATGCATATGCTGTGTGTGAGAAATAACCTGCTAATATGACAATTTTGTGAAAAAAAAAGAAAAGAAAAAAAAATCTTGATTTTGCAAAGAATTGTGGGAAAAAATTACAAGTTCAAAAAACTAACCATGCCTCTTTCTAAATACCTTGGAATGTCTTCTTTCCAAAAAGGGGTCATTTGGGGGGTATTTGTACTTTTCTGGCCTGTTAGGGTCTCAAGAATTGAGATAGGCCGTCAGTACTTCAGGTGTGATCAATTTTCAGATATTGGCACCATAGATTGTGGACTCTATAACTTTCACAAAGACCAAATAATATACACCAATTTGTACTTATTTTTACCAAAGTTATGTAGCAGTATAAATTTTGGCTGAAAAATTAAAAATTTTGTAAAATTTTATAACAGAAACGAAGAAAAATGCATTTGTTTACAAAATTTTCGTTTTTTTTTCCATTTATAGCGCAAAAAAATAACAAACCCAGAGGTGATCAAATACCACCAAAAGAAAAGAAAACTCTATTTGTGTGAAAAAAAGGACAACAAATGTCATATGGGTACAGTGTTGCATGACTGAGTAATTGTCATTCAAAGTGTTCAGCCCATCTCTACCTACAACGGCTGGGAAAACTTTAATTGGACTGCTCCTGTTCTGTGCTAGGAAAGCGCTTACGGTTTATTCACGGAAAAACCCTCAGCCCCTACTATTGCCTATTGGAAACAATTAGTTAATAAATGCTTTACCACTTTACAAAGACACCTACAGTATGCACACAGAGGCTGTGCTCGTAAATTTGACAAAGTATGTGCTAAATGGCTAAATAATGTAGCCACAGTGTACATTGTTCTTTGCTGCTTGGTTTGACTTGGGTGGTGAAATAGATTTGAAGCATATGCATTTTCTATTACCGTGCTCTATAGGGGGATCTTTATTGTGTAATCATTCTTTCAAGATACTGTATTTTAGCATGAGCCAACACACTTCTATTCATATATACATGTAGCGGAGTATTCCCCTTTAATAAAGAGAGACTACATCTCCCAGTACATCTTGCAGCACCCAGGGTGCATTGCTCCGGAACAGAGACTGCTGGGGCAGACTTTATAAAGGGGAGGTGGAGTTTGTTCTGCCTCTTTTGGACACCCCCTCTCCTAGCAAGAGGATCTCTGTGCTGAACTGCTGTATGCACAAGGCCTGAAGCCTGGGCCTTGTGCTCTTTACCAAAGAGCCCTCTGCCAGCCTAGCAGAGCATTAGAGACATCTTCTCCTCCTTGCTGCAATACACCAGAAGGATTGAAGACTTGGATGTCGGTGGATTCCTGTTCCCAGACGAATCGGCGGAGGAAACGGACTTGGACTTGTCCGGGTGGTGAGAGCTGTTTAAAGACAGATCCTTTATCTTTACTATTCGTTGGGATTACAAAGTTGTTCTTCAAGTGCACCACCGAAAGATTGCTAGCGAATATTGTTTCACTGAACTTCCATTTAGATCAGTCAGGCCTGACTGCATAGGTAGACATTGCTGGGTGTTAGTCTACCCATGAGGGGAGGTAGCTGTAAAAGGGCAGCGCTAGAGTTGCATAGCAATACTTTATTATTCTGATTACTCTGTTTATCTTACTGTTTATTGCAGGGATCTGCAACTTGTTATACTGTTGTTTATTACTTGCCCATTAGCCTCAGTAAAATATCTGGGTCAAGTACATTGGTGTCAGTTTCACTTACTTTAATAGAAGTTTTAAAGTATATCACTGTGTGTGTTTGCCATAGGACTGCGTCACCTAGAGTTGCGGTCACGCGGTCCTATCTCCCCTTACTAGCTGTGCCACGGGAGGTTAGAGCCGATTGCCAGGGGTTGACAGCGGTGCACTACAGAGCCCAAAACAAAACCAGCGGCTCTCTTAACTGGGGGTAGCGCTGCACGTGGGGGCTCGAGTCCGGGATCCTTGTACGTTGCACGCTGCAATCAAGCCGGTCATAAGTACCAGCATGGACCCGCTAGCAATGTCACAGTGGTGCGCAGCGATTGGCGCCGATCCAACCGCGGCGGTAGTCATTGTACTCCCGGGGGAAAGATGGAAGGAAGAGGAGATAAAACAGCTCGTATTCTTACTGTCTCCGAGCCACAAAGCATGGGTGATGGATTTTAGGCCAGATCCAGTGATCTCATTTACATACGCACTGGTAGAATGGAAAAACGAAATCCCAGAGCATTTTAAAAGTCAGAGTATACAAGCCATAGATAATCAGATCTATCACTTGATACATACGCTGCCAGTGAAGGAAGAAAGGTTTCAGACACCAAAGCCATCACCCCCGCGATTATCTCCACCACTATCCCCTAAAGCAGAAAAGCCTAAGGAACTATTAAGCCCGGGATCACCGCTGGCCGCTATAGGGCCTGAATTGTTGAATGCTCTAGGAGACCTTGTAATTAAGTGCCAGAAAAGCAGTACGGTGCATGTGGAGGCCGGTTACCGGAAGCTTAGCACCTTCTCAGGGAAGCAACCAGTGCCTGCCGGAGAAGAAGAATTTGACACCTGGATTGAACAGGCCATGCAAGCGGTAGAAGGATGGGAGTTACCAGAGGCGCAGAAGAAGCAGCGCATCAGCGAAAGTCTAAAGGGCGCTGCTGCTGAAGCTGTAAAGAACCTCATGCTTAGCAATGCTACCTGTACCGCAAACGATTATCTGGCTATGCTGGAGGAGGAATTTGGCCAGCTGGAGAAGGCGACTGAACTGATATACCAGTTCGAACATACCCTCCAACAGCCGGGAGAGAAGTTATCCGAATATGTGCGGAGGCTAAACCGGAAGCTGTGCCAAATTGTCCTAAAGAAGGGAATACTACCGCAGGTCATAGACGCAACCCGAATGAAGCAGATCCTGAGGGGAGCCCTGCGTTCAGATCCAGTTTGGCTCTACTTGAAGACCTCTGAAGGAGTGATGACTTTGAGTTACCCAGATCTTGTACGAATCATAAGAGATGAAGAAGCCCTCTTAAATGAACAGCAAGGGGCTGAGAAGACCACTACCCTCCCCGCGGTGGGAGTCAGATCAGTTACGGCTGCGGAACGGGACTCAGAAGTGGAGATCCTGAAGACTCAGATGTCCAAAATAGTGGAGATGGTGACCGGGTCACTGGATGTCAGGTCTGAGATAGACACACTGAAGGTGCAAGTGTCCCAGCTGGCGGAGATGATGAACAAATTGATGGCAGAAAGTACTGGATTGTTCGCCCAAAAGCCCACGAAGCAAGACATCTGTCGAAACTGTGGAGGTGTAGGTCACTACCAGCAAGTGTGTCCAAGTCCACGAATGGAGACAGAAGGCTGGGGGAGGCCTCAGAGAAGTGACCCAAGAATGGAGAGAAGATCCGGGCCTTCAAAAATAACTTTCCCTGAATCTGCGAGGGAGCGGTGGAGGACACCTGCAGTTTATGCCGTCTCAGTGAACAACGCTTATCAGCCTTCCAAACAACGCCAGAAACGGCATTCCCAGCGCCGGAAGCTGAAGAGAGCACAAGTCCAAGTATGCCAGCCTGCTGTTACAGGTGTTTCCAAAAGGACTGCTACCCAATTGGTAGGTCCTCTGCCTGTAGTGCCTGTTCTGATCGAAGGGATCTACACCAGAGCCATCCTTGATACAGGTTCTCAGGTTACCCTAATGACCAGAGACTTTTACAAGAAGTACCTGTCATACCTGCCCCTGGAAGAGTTGGGAGACACCAAGATTCAGGGAATTCAAGCAGAAGAGTACTCTTGTGATGGATGTCTGCGGATCAAGTTGTCGTGTGATCCATTGAGGGCTGGGGAGCCCCAGAACTTTGAGACACTGGCCATTGTCTGTCCCTGGCTGCCAGGGCCCTCAAGAGGCTCTCTCATCGTTGGGACCAATACCGATTTGGTGAAACGGCTTTTAGCCCCTGCTGTCCCCAGATGTGATCCCATACCCTCACTACCGGAAGAGGTTCCTGCTTCAGTACCAGAGGAAGAACCAAGAGTAGCTGAGACTGTGACTCCCAGGGAGAAGAGAAGGAAGAGAGTCATTCATCCTCCCCGGAAACTAACTCATGATCAGATGGGAGAAAGTTCCGAAGACACGGTCCTAACCTCAAGAAGGACCATGCCCACATCTGGTCCCTCCACTGTACATTTGGTGGAGGGCAACCCCAACTCACTTCCTGGCACAGTTAGACAGGTCGCCCCCACTGAAGCGACCTGTGGACAGGACAGCTCCCTATCATATGATGATTGGTGGGAGGCTCCTCTGTCAATCTTATGCAACCGCATTGAAGCTAAAATGTTTTGCAGATCTAAAAATGTTAGATGTCTTTCGGGACCAAAGATTCAAAGTGGGGGGAGGGTGTAGCGGAGTATTCCCCTTTAATAAAGAGAGACTACATCTCCCAGTACATCTTGCAGCACCCAGGGTGCATTGCTCCGGAACAGAGACTGCTGGGGCAGACTTTATAAAGGGGAGGTGGAGTTTGTTCTGCCTCTTTTGGACACCCCCTCTCCTAGCAAGAGGATCTCTGTGCTGAACTGCTGTATGCACAAGGCCTGAAGCCTGGGCCTTGTGCTCTTTACCAAAGAGCCCTCTGCCAGCCTAGCAGAGCATTAGAGACATCTTCTCCTCCTTGCTGCAATACACCAGAAGGATTGAAGACTTGGATGTCGGTGGATTCCTGTTCCCAGATGAATCGGCGGAGGAAACGGACTTGGACTTGTCCGGGTGGTGAGAGCTGTTTAAAGACAGATCCTTTATCTTTACTATTCGTTGGGATTACAAAGTTGTTCTTCAAGTGCACCACCGAAAGATTGCTAGCGAATATTGTTTCACTGAACTTCCATTTAGATCAGTCAGGCCTGACTGCATAGGTAGACATTGCTGGGTGTTAGTCTACCCATGAGGGGAAGTAGCTGTAAAAGGGCAGCGCTAGAGTTGCATAGCAATACTTTATTATTCTGATTACTCTGTTTATCTTACTGTTTATTGCAGGGATCTGCAACTTGTTATACTGTTGTTTATTACTTGCCCATTAGCTTCAGTAAAATATCTGGGTCAAGTACATTGGTGTCAGTTTCACTTACTTTAATAGAAGTTTTAAAGTATATCACTGTGTGTGTTTGCCATAGGACTGCGTCACCTAGAGTTGCGGTCACGCGGTCCTATCTCCCCTTACTAGCTGTGCCACGGGAGGTTAGAGCCGATTGCCAGGGGTTGACAGCGGTGCACTACAGGGCCCAAAACAAAACCAGCGGCTCTCTTAACTGGGGGTAGCGCTACATACAGTTTATTGTTTTTTGATGTTTTGGTTTTTGTACCTTGGCCTCTTTTTGGGTTAGCCTGCTCCTGCGTGTAATGGGCTGCACACCCTGTTTTCTTTTGTCCTTATTTGTGTCAAAGTCCTAATAAAAAGTAAAAAAAAAAAATGCAGAAACTTTAATTAGTTTATTGAATATCTATGCCTCCCACTTTTGATAAATTGCATCCTATCTCCCATCTGTTCATAGTTGTAGGAGGGGCCATCAGCATGGTTATGTTCACAGGACATACCTTTCAAACAGGTGCATAGGCTATTATCCTCCTCTTTCCATAGGTTAATCAGGGAGCATGTACTCTAGATTGGACCCAATTACATGATCTGCCCATGTCTTAATCCTCTTAGATCTGGTGATCTCCAGTTTTTACACAAAAACATGTCACACTGGCGCTTAAATGAGCACCTACTACAAGTGAACACTATCTGAGAGCAACTTTCCCAGGCCCTGATATAATTCTTTCAGATTAACAGAGATTCTGTGCAACAATCCCCTACTCTGTGGCAGCTCACAAAGTATATTTTAGAGATGAATGCATTTCTGCGGGTACTAAATTGAAATGGGATGCAAATTAGACTAAAACTTTATTACGCTAATTACACAGGAGAGAACAGCAGCTTCTCTGTGCTCTTATGATGTCCCATCTGTGGGCCGTTACCCTGATTATGGATCAAGTAAAGGCATTGGATATGCAAAAGGTAGACAAATCCCTTCTGTTGGCTAAGCAAGAAATTTATGAATATTCTAATAAGCCAATTTTTTGAGTTTTGTGTGACATTATTTCCAATTTGCTTTTTTTCCTCCCTTTTTTTGTTTTGTTCCAATACACACAAAGGGAATAAACATGTGTATAGCAAAACATGTGTTACTGCAATACTTTTCTGTGAGAAATACTTGATTTTCTGGAAAAATTTCTGGGGTGCCAAGAATTTCGGCTATGACTGTATGAAGTTGAAATGAGGTTGCAGTGATTAAAAATAAGTGTCTATACTGTTTAAAATTCAGTAATACACTGTCTTACCCTGGTCTGCACATGCTCAGTTTCTCTCTATATTTTGGGCACTGTGGCAAAAATGTAGAGGCTGATCTGCTGTCAAACTAATGCCGCGTACACACGATCGATTTTCTCGACAGTGAAAACACTTGGTTCCCTACACACGGCCGTTTTTCCCGACATTTTTTTTCTTGGTCGAGAAAAACGACCGTGTGTGGGCTCCGTGGCAGTGTTTCCCTATGAGAAAACTGCCGCGGAAAAAAATGACGGGAATCACGACGAGAAAAATTAGAGCATGTTCTAATTTTTCTCGTCGTGGTTAATGCCGTTTTTCCCGTCGGGAAAAATGTAAAAAAGCCCACACACGGGTGTTTTTCTTGTTAAAAAAAATATATATAATTTTTCCCGATGGGAAAAATGATCGTGTGTACGCGGCATAAATGTTTTCTGCTCAGGGGCTTTGGGTTTCAGCAAAATGGACGTTTCCAGCAAGAATAGACAGGAACAATGCTGGAGGCAATTTACAGCACACACTAATTTTGGTAGCATTATTAATAATGTGGAAAGTATGTTCCTTGCTAAATAACATTTACATTTGATCAAGTCCTTGTGGGTAAAGTTCTGCTTTCATTGAACAATTTAGAAGATGATTGGCTACAATGCACAGCTGCACCAGATTCTGAGTGCTCCAGTTTTAGTAAATCCCCCTCTATGAATCTGCAGACTTCCTGGATACTGGACAGATTCCTTTGGCAGACAACTTTAACCACTTCTCTACCGGGCACGAAAACCCCCTTCCTGCCCAAGCCATTTTTCAGCTTTCAGCGCTGTCACACTTTGAATGACAATTGCGCGGTCGTGAGACGTGGCTCCCTAACAAAATTTGCGTCCTTTTTTTCCCACAAATAGAGCTTTCTTTTGGTGGTATTTGATCACCTCTGCGTTTTTGTTTTTTTTTGCGCTATAAACAAAAGAAGAGCGTCCAGTTTGAAAAAAAAACACAATATTTTTACATTTTTGCTATAATAAATATCCATTTTTTTTTTATTAAAATTTTCCTCAGTTTAGGCCGATACGTATTCTTCTACATATTTTTGGTAAAAAAAAATCGCAATAAGTGTATATTGATTGGTTTGCGCAAAAGTTATAGCGTCTACAAAATAGGGGATATTTTATAGCATTTTTTTTTTTTTTTTTTACTAGGAATTTTATTTATTTTTTTGTGACTGCGATATTGCGGCGGACAGATCGGACACTTTTGACACATGTTTGGGACCATTCACATTTATACAGCGATCCCTGCTATAAAAATGCATTGATTACTGTATAAATGTGACTGGCAGGGAAGGGGTTAATACTAGGGGGCGAGGAAGGGGTTAAATGTGTTTCCTAGATGTGTTCTAACTGTGGGGGGAGGGGACTGACTGGGGGTGGTGACCGATGGTTGTCCCTATGTACAAGGGACACACCATCGGTCCCCTCTCCCTGACAGCACGTGGATCTGTGTGTTTACACACACAGATCCACTTTCCTGCTCAGTTACTGGGCAATCGCGGGTGCCCGGCGGCCATCGCCCCCTAGCTCCTATTAAAGGCAGGACGTCATATTACGTCCTGTCACAACGAGAGAGTCTTCCGCCCGCCGTCATTTGACGGCGGGCGGTAGACAACAGGTTAAACATCATTGAAAGTTTGAAGTTTGAATTTAAAGTTTAGCCTCTAAGTAAACAGTACCATCATCCAGAATTAGAGTTGAATAGAAATTGGACTTTTGGTCCCCAGACCAAAAAAAACAAAACAAGGGATACGGTACAAGTAAATAGATAGAATCAAATGTAGAAGTACATATATAGAAGAAATATACGTTTTTATTAATACAAAATTAATAAAACACAAACAATAATGCATAGTGACAGACCATACATATCACCAGAATAATGGTGATCCTATCACAGCAGGTACATTAATTTCGTTCTCCTCCCCCCTCTTCTTCTTTATCTCTTCCCTCCACCCTCCTCCCCCCCTTTCTTCCCCTTCCCTCTTCCTCTCCCCCTTCTCTCCACATTCCTTCTTTCCTTCCCTCTCCCTTTCCATCCCTCTTCCCTCCACCTCCCCTTCCCCCTTTCCTTTCCCCCCTTTCCCCCTTCCTTTCCGGTGGTTGAGATGTTCCCTGTGACCCTCAATCACCATTATTCTGGTGATATGTATGGTCTGTCACTATGCTTTTAAACTGTACATTATTGTTTGTGTTTTATTGATTTTGTATTCATAAAAACTTATATTTCTTCTATATATGTACTTCTACATTTGATTCTATCTATTTGCTTGTACCGCAATAGTCCAACTCCCCCGCATCCCTTGTTTTGGATCATTGAAAGTTTATTAGAAGTGGGAACCAGTCCCTTCAAGGTCGGTAAAGGGATGAATATTTTATTTCCATTTGTCTGATGACACGAGGTCAACATATTCCCAACTTTGAAGGACAATTGCATATTTTAGATTAAATGGTCAGGTCTGGTAACATGTCACATAGTTCTCAGCTAGCCAAAGCAGAAAATGCCATTTTAGACAAAGAAAACACTAATGTACAAACTACAATAATTTACAGTAAACAGTGCTCTTAATTTGGACTTTAGAACACCACCTCCTTCCACTTCTACATAACATTGGATATGTTCTGTAATACCCAGAGATTAACTGGGCATGGCTGATAACACTGATTGAGATTGCAGTGCAGCAAAGGCAGGGTTATTAGCTCCCTGCAACAGGGCCATCTTTGAATTGGGGCAAAAGGGGAAGCTGCCCCAGGCCCAGTCATTGTTGTGGGGCCCAAAGCAGCTGCACTTTGGGCCTGTGCTCTCCAGAGTTTTCTAGCACCAGCCAACAGAAGAAGCAGTTGGCCGCATTTACCTCCTCTTGTACTGGCTCCATCCCTGTCATGGCAGAGTAATCTTCCTCTCTTCCTCTCCCCACACAGCTTCAATTCCACTGGGGGCACTGCCTCTCTTGTGCCAGCATGTGCTGGGAGTCTGGGGCCGCCTGCTTTCGAGGCCCCCCTCCGAGGCCCCACTGTGACAGTGTCCGATCGCTATACCAAGCAGAAAGCGCCCCATACCTCCCTGTGCCCACACTGACTGGCACTTGCCCACTGTGGAGGAGGAGGGGAGAGCCAGACCAGGAGTCAACTTAGGTAAGACCAGATACAGGAGACACATTGGGAAGGCACCTTAACCCGCACACTGCGAGGGAGGGAGCACAGTGTTCCAGCACTGCTGTCACTGCACTCTGCATGGATTTACTATTCCAGGGGCTTTCCATTCTAATGTTATCCTACAATAGGAGGGGCCCCTGGACTAAAGGTAGCTGCCTCTCTATGGAGGGGTCCCTGAAGTGGAGGTGGCAGTCTCCCTATGGAGGGTCCCCTGGACTGGAGGTAGCAGTCTCTCTATGAAAGTCCTCCATAGAGAAACTGCTACCTCCAGTTCAGGGGCCCCTCCATAAACATTCAGTCCAAGGGCCCCTCCATAGAGAGATTGCCATAATTATGTAGCAACCTATCAGTGAGCGGTAATGATGTGTGGTAACCTTTAGCAACAAATCAGTGAGTGGTAAAAATGGGCGGTAACTTCTAGCAACCAATCAGTGAGTGGTAAGGATGTGCAATAACCTCTAGCAGCCAATTAGCAAGCAGAAATGATGTGCTATAACCTCTAGCAACCAGTCAGTGAGCGGCAAAGATATGTTGTATTCTCTGGTAACCAATCCCAATCACTGCCTTATCTGCTGCAGTAAACTGATTTTGAGTCTAGCTGCTATTATTGTTCAGGGGTTAGACAAAAATATGGAAATGCTACATGATTTGCAGGTGTGAAAGTGGTGACATGTTTCTCGTTGAAAGCGGAAGTGATGTAAGATTCTTTTGCCCCTGCTGTGCGATAAGACACCTAGCTAACAGGACCGCTGTTGGTGTGCAGGTAATTTTTCTCACTTGGTCTACATGTTCACGGTTACGAGCCGGAGCCAGCACCCAGCTCTTCCTTTTTGGTGGATTATTATACTCAGCTGGAGCAGTGATCTGTCTAATTTCTCCAGCCTCACTTTCGTCATTCACTGCATGGGCTGCTAGTAATACGGAGTCATGTCAGACCTAACTTAGCTTCAAAGGGCAAACTGTTGGTGCCTGCTTAGCTGTTGCCTCTGTGGCTGAAGTTGCCAATTTGCAGTGTCAAGAGGTACAGTATCAAAGGTTATGACGGTATATACCGTGTCTAATAAGCATAAGCACAGTCCACATGGTCAACTGTATGTCTCAGAGCAGGTGGAGAGCAAAATTGCTGGAGGAAGTGTGTGTGTGTGTTATGCAAGAAAATGTTTGCCCAGGGTGCTATTAAATATGGCCCTGCCCTGCAGAAAGTTAGATTAGACTAGACTAGATTTCTGGAAAAATTAACAAGTATTTTTTGCACTTATTGAACAGATATATCAAAATACATTCAATTGTATATCTAATTGATCAACTTTATTTTTTTGCTTGTTTTTTTTTTTTTTTTTTTTTCTGAATTATAAGTTTTTATTAGTTTTAAACAGTTACAAGGCCATAAAAATTAAAATCAAATCATATACATACCAAGTCATAATAAAAAAATATAGATATTGCCATTTTTATACACAAACTTGTTTTAGAAGACATCTGATTTAGTAAATCTAATTGATCAACTTTTAGACCCCTTTCACACTGAGGGCATTTTGCAAGCGCTATAGCGTTAAAAATAGCGCCTGAAATCTGCCCTAAAACAGCTGCTCTATTCATTCCAGTGTGAAAGCTTGAGGGATTTCACACTGGAGCGGTGCGCTGGCAGGGCGTCAGAAAAAAGTCCTGCCAGAAGCTTCTTTGCAGTGCATTAGGAGCGGTGAACTCACCGCCCCTAATGCGCTCCTGCCCTTTGAAATCAATGGGCAGCGCCGCCGTACTGCCGGCAATACGACGCTGCAGCGGCGCATTGCGGGTGGTTTTAACCCTTTCTCGGCCGCTAGCGGGGGTTAAAAGCGCCCCACTAGCTGCCTAAATGCGCTGCAAATCCGACGGTAAAAATGGCGGCATTTTACTGCTATTTTACCGCCGAGGCTATGGTGTGAAAGGGGTCTTAGGAATTTTAAAATGATCCCTTGCAGTGGAGTTGCTCCTGCACTGCAAGGGTCAACTGCTCATTTAGTCTGGGGGATGTGATATTGGGATATTTAGCTCAGTGGAAGAAGCATTTTTAGTCGAGTCCAAGCCAGTCCAAACTGTGGTTCAGGGCTTGCCAGCCGACTGTTATAAAAAAATAAAATAAAGTAAAGCCTTTTACATCAAAATTTCCCACACATGGGTTTCAGTTTCACACAGCAAAACATGTAACAGAAATGCCAAGCCACCTGGCTCCCTTTTCAGCATCTATAATGCTTAGGCTCTAAAACTTGTCCTGCAACTTTTAATTGGTCTCTAGCATCATCTCACCCAGCTCTCCTCAGGGCTGGATTTCACATTAGGCACTGTAGGTATGTGCCTACGGGCGCCCTTCATAGAGAGGTGCCCACCAGCCGCTATGGGGGTGCGAGGGACTTGCCAGAGGGGAGACACCGTAAAAACAAAAGCAAATAAATTCCTGGTTGGTTCGGTTGGTTAGCAGGCTGGTTGGTAAGTTGAGCCGCCATAAAGCAGGGCCGCCGACAGGGGGTTAGCACTAGTCCTTCTGTAGAGGGCCCGGCACACAGGGGGAACCAGTTGTGAGAAGGACAGGGAGGGGGATCGGTGTGGGCAAAGCAATCACAGGAATGGTGCCCTGTGTCTTTCCCTGCTGCAGCTGAAAGCTGGTGGGAGAGAAACCAGCTTTCAGCTGCGGCAGGGAGAGGCACAGATACAGGGCATCATTCTTGGGATTGCTCCCCCCACGGGACCTAGAGTTGCCACAATATCAACCTGGACTGAGGAGCTATGGGGGTCTCCATGGTAGAGGCGTCACAGGTGTCCCACTACCCCGCACTGACCGGTGCTGCTCTCCCTGGTGCCCATCCTGGTCTCCCCGGTGACCTGTACTCCCCCTCTCCCTGGGCAGCAGCTGGCTGGGAGCTCTGATGGCTGTGCCTTGTTCCCAAGGACATGTTTCTTCTCTGCACACGGACATCACTCTGCTGTTAAGAGCCAGAATGAAGGTGTACCTGCTGGATACAGATGTGCTGAAGAAGACCCGGCCCCGGGGGGACCTTCAGTACCAGAGCCAGGGATGTGTTGAGTGGATGCTGGGGGCTGGCTTTGAGCTGTAAATTGGACCTGTCTTCTGCCAGCTGTTGTGGAACCAAAACTCCCAGCATGCCCTGAAAGCTTCTGCCGAAATTCTACTTTCCCAGGAGCTGGAGAGACCTGTCTAGGATTCATGGACAAACCAGGTTTTGGATTGTGTCCAGGTCTCAATCCATTTGAAACCTGAAAACATTATTCAGACCAGACCAGAGGTGTAGTTTCAGGGGACTGGTGCGGCTTCCCTGTCACACTTGGACATGAGTGGTGTTGGGGGTGGCGGCATTGACTATAACCATTCACCTGTATTTTCCTTCTGCAAGGGCTGAAGGTAGTTTTCTCTTCCTCTGGCTCCCACTGGCATTCAGCTGCTGCTGAAGGAAAATGCAGGTGAATGGTTCTAGAAAATGCAACCCCCTCCATCCAGTTCCTCATCCTTCTGCTGCCCCAGGCCCCAGGGTGCTCCCCTGCCCCCTCCCCCCTTCCACAGCACTGCCAACTACCCTCCTCCTCTCTCCCGCCTGCTGCTGTGGGGGATGTTTCAGGGTGGAGCGTGGGGGAAGAGGCCAGTAAATATGGCATTTACCAGCCCCTTCCTTTTCAGAATTGACACAGTGAGTGATCGGTTCCAATCCACCACTGTGTTCATTCATAACTGAAGTATAGTAAGTTATATTATGTTTGTGTCTGCTACTAAATGCTCTTGGAAGAGAAACTGTCCAGTGCATTCTGCAGTGCTACTGTCACAGTTCCCAGTATAGAAGAAAGCAAAATAAACCTGTGCAGAAAAACATACAAAGAAGAACGTCGGAAATAAACCTACGCATCTGTGGATCCTTACTGTATAACAGTCAGCTGCAGATATTTATAGATAATTAGTTGATTAGGCACCTTCTTCCCATCTCGCTCAACTTTATTTGCATAACTAGCAAACTGAGATGGGAAACAATTTTCCAAAAATATTCATATGAAGGGTTTTGCATTAAAGTGTTCCTGTCCATACAGGCTTTGATTTAATTCTCATTACAGACAGTGCTAGCTGAAATTTGTTTGTTTTTTCCCTCAATCTCTGAAGCAATGATTCTCATCCACTGTCAAACCTCTAGCCATTTGCAGATCCCCTAACCTCTCACAAAGCCTCTCAGCTCCTATGGGGCCTCTCAGGCCGGGTTCACACTGGGGCGACAAACGCTCCGACATTGGGAGCTCATGTCGCATGACGTGTGAAAATCAATGTTTCCCTATGGGAGCCGTCTTAACTGGTCCGACACATGTCGGTCCGACTTTGAAAATGCTCCCTGTACTACTTCGGTCCGACTTTGATCCGACTCCAGCCCATTGACTATCATTGAAGTCGGATCAAAGTCGGACCGCAGTCTTGCATGCTCCGACTTTGGCATGCGACTTGTGCTCCACTGCTCTTGAGGGGGAACTCCACGCCAAATTTTAAATAAAAAACTGGCATGGGTTCCCCTCTAAGAGCATACCAGGCCCTTGGGTCTGGTCTGGATTTGAAGGGGAACCCCTACGCCAAAAAAAACGGCGTGGGGGTCCCCCCAAGATCCAAACCAGACCCTTATCCGAGCACGCAACCTGGCAGGCCACAGGGGAAGAGGGGGGGAGGAGAGAGCGGCCCCCCTCCCTCCTGAACCGTACCAGGCCGCATGCCCTCAACATGGGGGGGTTTGGCGCTCTGGGGCAGGGGGCCGACCTGTGTCCCCCCCACCCCAAAGCACCCTGCCCCCATGTTGATGAGGACAGGGCCTCTTCCCGACAACCCTGGCCGTTGGTTGTCGGGGTCTGCGGGCGGGGGGCTTATCGGAATCCGGGAGCCCCCCCTTGATAAGGGGGCCCCCAGATCCCGGCCCCCCACCCTATGTGAATGAGTATGGGGTACATCGTACCCCTACCCATTCACCTAATGGAAAAAAATTCAAGAAAAAACACAACACAGCTTTTTAAATTAATTTATTGCACAGCTCCGGGGTCTTCTTCCGACTTCGGGGGTCTTCGTGCTCTCCGGTTCTTTCTTCTGCCGGGCCTCCACTATCTTCTTCCAGCTCTTTTGCTAGCAGGGCCCGGTCTTCTCAGTATCCTTCTTCTTCTCCCGCTCTCCGGTTCTTCTCCCGCTCTCCGGTTCTTCTCTCGCTCTCCGGTTCTTTCTTCCGCCGGGCCTCCGCTATCTTCTTCCAGCTCTTTTGCTAGCGGAGAGGCCCGGTCTTCCCGTCGTCTCGTCCGGCTCTCCGTTGTCCTTCTGCCGGCCCCTCCACTATCTTCTTCCAGCTCTTTTGCTAGTGGAGGGGCCGGTCTTCCCGTCGCTGTCGCCGTCTTCTTCTCTCTTCTCCACCTCGATGTTGACGCGTCGCTTCCTTCCGCTGTAATACTGGCTTTTTGCTCCACTCCGAATTAATATAGGCTTCTCATGACGTCACAGTCACATGCTCCGGGGCCACCCGGAGCATGTGACTGTGACGTCATGAGAAGCCTATATTAATTCGGAGCTGAGTGAAGAGCCAGTATTACAGCGGAAGGAAGCGACGCGTCAACATCGAGGAGGAGAAGAGAGAAGAAGACGGCGACAGCGACGGGAAGACCGGCCCCTCCACTAGCAAAAGAGCTGTAAGAAGATAGTGGAGGGGCCGGCAGAAGGACAACGGAGAGCCGGACAAGACGACAGGAAGACCGGGCCTCTGCTAGCAAAAGAGCTGGAAGAAGATAGCGGAGGCCCGGCAGAAGAAAGAACCGGAGAGCGCGGAGACCCCCGAAGTCGGAAGAAGACCCCGGAGCTGTGCAATAAATTAATTTAAAAAGCTGTGTTGTGTTTTTCTTGCCATTTTTTTTCCACCAGGTGAATGGGTAGGGGTACGATGTACCCCATACTCATTCACATAGGGTGGGGGGCCGGGATCTGGGGGCCCCCTTATCAAGGGGGGGGCTCCCAAATTCCGATAAGCCCCCCGCCCACAGACCCCGACAACCAACGGCCAGGATTGTCGGGAAGAGGCCCTGTCCTCATCAACACGGGGGCAGGGTGCTTTGGGGTGGGGGGGCCGCAGGTCGCCCCCCTGCCCCAGAGCACCAAACCCCCCCATGTTGAGGGCATGCGGCCTGGTACGGTTCAGGAGGGAGGGGGGCCGCTCTCTCGCCCCCCTCTTCCCCTGCGGCCTGCCAGGTTGTGTGCTCGGATAAGGGTCTGGTTTGGATCTTGGGGGGGGACCCCCACGCCGTTTTTTCGGCGTAGGGGTTCCCCTTCAAATCCAGACCAGACCCAAGGGCCTGGTATGCTCCTGAGGGGGGAACCCATGCCGGTTTTTTATTTAAAATTTGGCCTGGAGTTCCCCCTCAAGATTCATACCAAACACAGTGCCTGCTATTGGCGGGGATCCAAGTCGGATCCCCGTTCATTGAAAGTCGGACATATGTCAGCTTCATGTCGCGGGGCAAAGTCGGATCCAAAGTAGGATGGCTGACGTGTCGCACTAGTGTGAACCCAGCCTCAACCTCCAACAGTGGCATCTTTACTGGACGGAGGTCTTGGATACGATTAATACTGTTTTCCAGGTGCAGCTTATTGCACACCCTAAATTATGTTTGCTGGGGATTATAGACAACATACCGGAGGAGGATCCCATCAGGGTGGGCATAGCGAGAGCTCTCTTCCAGGCAAGGAAGCTTATTTTGCGACACTGGAAGTCAGAAGAACCCCCCACGGTGAGGGAATGGCGGAATCTCATGGGGGACACTATTAGGCTGGAAAAGTATATATTTCAGCATAGAGGGAGTGTGAGGAAATTTGACAAGATTTGGGCTCGATGGTTGGAGATTCCAGGTCTGGCCCCGGTTTATCTGGTTATGGAACGAAGGCTAGCGTAAGGGACGGAGGATCTGAGTGGGAGGGTACATGGCACTAGGGGTGGCACTCCCCGCGTGGTGGTCTATTGCTCGGTTATGAGTCTGTCTATCTTACCCCGGTCTGGATACAACAACTATATAGTCCTATTTTCTTACATGGATGTCTGTGATATCTTTTGTACTGTGTTACAGAAACTACACTATTGTATTGAGAAGGATGTGGTACAGGGTTGGGTGTTTTTGACTTAAAAGGTGTATTTTTCTTGTTATGTTGTGCCCCTATCTGTAGGGTATTGTCCCTTCCTTCTCCTGTGGACACACAGAAGTATGTGCTGTACTGTGTGAAGTATTTCTTTTGTATACCTATTGCTCTCTGAATAAACTCCTATTTGATTTTAAAAACCTCCAACAGTGCCCCCATACCCCCTGAGAGTCCACGGGGCCTACAGTGCCTCCCACCATGCCACCCAACACCCTGCAGAACCATTTAGCTAGCTGAAAGATCTCTAGTCCTCTCATGGTGCCAACAACTTCCAACAGTATCCCTCAGCCCCAGCAAGTCCCTACAGTCTCCCACGGTGCCCCTGCAAATCCACAGCCTACTGGAGAGATCCTATTAAAGAAAAAAGTCTAGTTCTATTTTAAAGTGTATGTACTATACATGCAATCACTAAAATCTCATATAAGCTTTAAATATAACTAAAGGCAAAAAAATTTTCTTTAGATTTTTCGATAGAGTGGTGAGGGTCTAGAATACCTATTAGGACTTTATTGCTGTGTGTGCCCCCATTAGGGAGATTCGCCTTTTCTATGTTTCCTGTTTACCATTATCATTGAAAGTGCAAGTAAAAGAAAATCCCAAATTGGGTTGCCCCTAAAAAAGTGATAGAGGGGAAATCTTTCAATAGGGGCACTAGTTCTGGTGACCCGGGGGAGGGGGGGGCAAGAGGTTCATTTGATTTGCAGGGATTTCTTCTCATTTCCTGTTTTGGCGTAAAGAAGCAGCTTCAGGTACTCCTGAAGCTCACGACATTCCAGACAGGCCTTCTAATTCTGGGAGGAGACTTCACCCACTTATTGATACTTCCACGGGTACCTCCTCATTTCCATTTTCTGGTTTACTTCAAGTGAAGCTTTACTTGGCCTCTCTTAAGCTCCATGACATCTGACGCACTTTGCATCCACGAGAGAAAGATTACACATTTTTCTTGTCTCCACATAGTCGCTGCTCGAGGCTTGTTACCTATTCATTCATCAAGTAGACTTATCCTACCTCTATGAAGCGACTATAGAGAACATGGTACTTTCTGACCATCACCCGATCACACTGACTTAACGCTTACCTCAGAGGGAGACGTCTACCAGGATATGGAGAATGGATGCCTCCCTTCTTACTGATCCTGGGGATTTAGCTGATATCCAACGGACCATTAGGGATTACTTTTGACAAAATGATACACCAGATGTATCCCCCATGACTCAATGGGAGGCACATATGTGTGTTGTACGTTGGCACCTGCTGGCCATTGCAGGCAGGAAAAAGAAGGAACATCAAACCTTGATTCGAGACTTGTCTGACAAAATAACCTTACTGGAAGCGCAACATAAAGGTTCCCTGGCAATTAAGGTAGCGAAAGATTTAGCCAACAGATGGGCACTCTTACTAGAGAGTGTGAGAGTGTGTAAATGTAGAGCTAAAAGTGAAAAACAGTGACACTGTGTCACTGTGAAAAAATTCAAATAAATGAAAAACTGAATCCTATCTCTATACAGATAAGAGAACTGAACAAGTCCAAAGGGTAAATCAATCCTTAAGGATAACAAAAGTCCGCCACAGCCAAGTGGTTGTTCTCATGTGGAAACAGATGATTCAAATGGTTGTGTGGAACATCCAGGGAAATATGCCATCCAATATATGATAAGAATATTTACTCTTACCGGAAAAGTTGGACCCGAATGTCAGCGACAACAGGTCATTAAGGCATAGATATCCAGATCAGCAAGTCGACCAAAGGGTCCAAGGAAGCTCCAGAAGCCACTCGATAGGATCTCGATGGTGACCACAGCAACTGGAAGGCTGGTGACTGGATTGGATAGCCAAAAAAGCTCACATCCAGGGAGGTATGTAAAGAAAAAAAAGTGGCTTCCAATGGTGTAGGTCAAAAAAGTAGGTTTTAATTGATAAAAACTGACATACATAGATTAAAATGTGATCACAAGTAAAAGCAATATGGGGAGCAGTGAAGCCATTCTGACGCGTTTCGTCCTACTAGGACTTCTACCTACTTCTAACTATTTAAAAGGGCACGGAAGAGGCAGATGCTATCACAGAAACTGTTCTGAGCAAGGAAACAAACCAGGGAGGCTACTAGCCAGGTTCACGCAGAAACATACCCTTGCATCTAATGTCCATCATGTAGTAGACGCAGGTGGGGTAACTCACTCCACAAATTAGGATATTGCTTATCAGTTTCACTCCTTCTATAGCAAACTGTATGATCTTAAATCGCACAAACACAGGCCTGTAACAGAGAACACGCAATTGGATATCATACGGGATTTTCTTGGCAAATACCGCCCTTGCGCGCTTTCTGCTGCAGACTGGCAAGCCTGAGAAGCCCCATTGTCATCAGACGAGTGGGAAGAGGTCTTGAAGGTTGTAAAGCCGGGTAAGAGTCCAGGATAAGAGTTCAGGCTAATGCCCCATACACACGATCGTTTTTCATGCCGTTAAAAATGCCATTAAAAAAAATGGCCATTAAAAATGATCGTGTGTAGGCTCCAGAGCATTTTTAACGACGTGAAAAACGGCAATTAAAAATTTCGAACATGCTCTCTTTTTTCACGTCGTTTTTCATGTCGTTTTTTTTAACGACGTGAAAAACGATAGTGTGTATGCTTTAACGACGTGAAAAAAAACGCGCATGCTCAGAATCAAGTATGAGACAGGAGCGCTCGTTCTGGTAAAACTAGCGTTCGTAATGGAGATAGCACATTCGTCACGCAGTCACGGACTGAAAAGCACGAGACTGAAAAGAGCGAATCGTCGCTCAACAAACTTTACTAACATGAAGGGTGGCGCCATTCGAACGGAACTTCCCCTTTATAGTGCCGTCGTACGTGTTGTACGTCACTGCGCTTTGCTTGATCGTTTTTTTAAATGATCGTGTGTACGCAAGACAGGCTTGAGAGGAAACATGAAAAAAACGACGTGAAAAACGGCAAGGAAAAAAAATGTCAAGAAAAACGATCGTGTGTATGGGTCATAAGAGTCCAGAGCTCTTAGCGCCAGATTTCCTCAAGGTCTTCAACACCCTCTCTCACTCCCCTTGCTCTTTAGGGAGCCTATTAGAGGCATAAACAGTATTTCTGTAATCCCTAAAGAGGATAAAGACTACACGGATGTAGCCAATTACCGACCAATTTCTTTCCTAAATATGGACGTCAAATTGTTTTCCAAGATCTTGGTAACCCGATTGGCCTTTGATGTGCCTGCTTGGGTGGGCCTGGACCAGGTTGGCTTTGTCCCTGGCAGAGAAGCCAGGGACAACACCATCAAGACCCTCAACCTACATCACTGGCTCACCTCTACCCAACGTAAGGGTTTCTTTTTGATGATAGATGTGGAGAAGGCGTTCAACCGAGTGGCCTGGGACTATATGAACGCAGTTTTGGAGACCCTGGGCAGCTGTATGCGGGCCTTTATTGGAGATTTATATGCCAACCACAGAGGTAGGGTTTAGGTTAATGGCCACTTGTCAGACGCCTTCCCCATCCATAATGGAACCAGATAGGGTTGTCCCCTTTCTCCCTTACTTTATAGCCTTACTCTGGAACCTCTTTTGCATTGCATAAGGGGCAAATCCGAATATAAAAGGAATTGAGATACACCAATGGGAATATAAGATTGCCGCCATTGTGGATGCTATTCTGCTCTTCCTCTCATCTCTGTTGACATCCTTACCCAATTTAATGCCAGTTCTAGAACAGTTCAAAATTCTTTCAAACTTGAAAATGTATTTCTCAAAATCTTTTGCACTAAACGTCTCTTTATCCCCTGCCAGACGAACTTCCTGTTCCGCTGGAAAGCAGATGCCATTACTTATCTAGGAATCCAACTCCCTTGTAAACTTAAAGATCTCTACGAAAAAAACGTCTTGTCCAAATTGAAAAGTATACAGCAAGATCACCGCAGGTGGGAGGTCCCAACTATCTCCTGGTTTAGGTGGGCCTCAATTCTAAAGATGATGTATAAACAGCAGATTATCCCGATTGGCTTGCCACCCTCCTTCTTTGCAGCGTACAAAAGAATGTGTATAGCTTTCCTTTGGGGAAACAAAGTAGTACGAATTGGGTGAGCAAAGCTGGTGTTACCAAAATCTAGAATTGGAATTGGCCATCTAGACCTACAGCAGTATTATTGAGCGGTACATGTGACTCGGGTAGTGGAAGGGGGATATCACACACATTGCAAGGGCTGGGTGCTATTGGAGCAATTGATCTCGGGAGCTGAGCTTCGCTAAATTCCCTGGTTCTCGAAGAAACACATATCACCAACCGTCCACTCACATCCTCTTTACGGAGGCGACCGTTTAGCTTTTGAAAGGGCTTGCAAATTACACTCACTCTCAGCTAAAAACTTCTCGATCACACCCATTAAAGGTAACCCAGACTTTCTTCCAGGTATGGCTAAAGCCCCGTACACACGGTCTGACTTTTGCCCAACAAACTTCGTTTTGAGCAAGTTGGACCAACAATCCGACCGTGTGTACGCTCCATCGGACAAACTTTTTTCGTTTGGTTTTGGATTTCATCGGACAAAAGCTGGGTCTGCAAACGGACAAACTTTTGCCCAACAAAAGTCCAATGGAGCAAAGTCCGACCGTGTGTACAGAAAACCATCGGACTTTAGTCCGATGGACAAAACAACTAATGTTAAAACCAACCAACAATAGCAGAAGTTGACCAAAGGGTGGCAGTAAAGATTAGAAAAGAGCAGAAAAAACACGTGATGTTGTAAGAAGTTTTAAGAAAGTTTGCAGAAAAGTCAGAGCGTGTGTATGCTATGGGTGTTCCCAACCAACTCCGTCCGGACAAAAAAACACGGAAAAGTCAGATGGAAGTCCGACCGTGTGTACGAGGCTTTAGGCTTATTTATCAGCAAAGTGGCCATATGCAGAAATGCAAGCTAAGCACTTCTTCTCGAGGGGGAGGTTCCTTCGGCAGGGTGAGCTTGCAGCACTATCCAACACTAATGCCGTGTACACACGATCGGTTGTACCGATGAAAACAGTCCGATGGACTTTTCTCATCAGACAAACTGATCGTGTATGGGACCCATCGGTCTTTTTTCCATCGGTTTTAAAAAATAGAACATGTTTTACATTTTTCCGATGGATAAAAAACCGATCGAAAACTCTGATCGTCTATGGGCAAGTCCATCGGATAAAAAACCCACGCATGCTCAGAATCAAGTCGACGCATGCTCAGAATCAAGTCGACGCATGCTCAGAATCAAGTCGACGCATGCTCAGAAGCATTGAACTTAATTTTTCTCGGCTCATTGGAGTGTTTTACGTCACCGCGTTTGGAACAGTCGGTTTTTTGACTGATGGTGTGTAGGCAAGACTGATGGAAGTCAGCTTCATCGGATTTCCGATGGACAAAACCATCGGATTAGAATCCATAGGATATCCGATCATGTTTACGAGGCTTTAGTCTTTCCCTTTTTGGGCCTACCTACAACGATCCAGTGAGCAGAGAAAACTTCACAAAAGCCCCTACTATTTTGGAATCACTGTGTTCAAGCTCGTCTCCCCAGAATCATCTGATCTTGGTGCTCTATGCTTCAATGTTCGGGGAACCTTACGCATTCTGGGAGACTGAGCTGGACATGGTTATAGAAGACACTAGTTGGGACTGCATGTGAACACTCAGGAAAATGGGTATAAAATTAAAACAAGGTGGTATAAGACACCGGAATTACTCCACAAATTTATCCCAACAGTCTCAGATCGTTGCTGGAGGCGCAGACAGGACTTGGGCACTCTCCTCCATGTGTGGTGCACGTGTCCACTGATAGTGTGGTGCATGAAACGACGACTGAGATCTCTTCACTCCCCCTGGAGTTTTCACCAGCACAGTACCTGCATCATCTCTCCAAATTTCCTCCTAAAAGATACCATAAGATATCATAAGTCGTGGCTATGCATATGATTAATGCTGCTAGGTTATGCTTACCGGTCCATTGGAAGTCCAAGTTGCCCCCTTCAATGAAGGAATGGACATCACAAGTTAATCTTATAGCAGCGATGGAGGAGCTGATATACACCACCCAGGATAGAATTTCAAGTTTTTCAGCTACATGGGCAGCCTGGTTTGAATTTTGAAACTCTCAACGATATCAAGAACTGGTATATGGTTCTTCACTCTTTTAGTGGTGGCAATCTGAGGGAACGGTGGTCTCTATATATCATGACTCACAATCAGAGGTGAGTGGAGAGGGTAGCAAGTGGTCATCCCACAACCCTCTCCATGCACCCCCCCCCCCAGTGTTCACCTCCCCCCTCACCCTCTTCCCCTCTTCTCTAATCTTTCTTCTCTTTCTTTGTCCCCCTTATCACTAAAGCCTTACAGAAGAAGGGTCTGTGGCTGCGAGCTGACCTGAGTGGTCGGACTCAATTCCCATTCCTTCCATGTCCTGCAATGCAATCAGAAACCGAATTAAGTAAATTTTTGAAAGCCCTTGAGCCATAGTAATTGACTGGTTGTTAATACACTGGATTACTATTTTTCTAAACAATTGTACAATGATAACTTCTAGAAGAGTCCATGTTGTTTCATGTCAGGTTTAGCCTCTGCAAACTGTATAGGGCAGCAACTGTTGGTTCCTTCATTTACCACTATGTATGTTCTGTTCTGTTTCCTCATTGGCATCTCATTCCTTTTATATTGATAAGGCTTATTTTGGCACTTTTTGTATTGTCTGTAAACTTCTTCAATACAATTTTTTTGTGTAAAAAAAAAAAAGAAGCAGCTTCAGGGACCCACATTGGGAGAGGAAAGATCAGCACTCCAAGACAATTTGGGTTTTTTCACATTGGCATACTTAATTGTACGCCCATGTGAGGGCTGTGTTTGCCCATGCAGGCAGTCCCATTCATATCAACTAGGATGCAGCAGCTGCACAGACACAGCCACTACATCCAATTTGACATCTGTGCGGGTGCGTGGCCCCAAATGCACACTGTCTGAATTCCGGGTCATGCACCCGCCCACTGCTAGAAATCACGGGGTCACATACAGCCTACCTGACAGGGCTTCCTCCTGAAAATATCAAAATTATATTTTTACAAAAAATACATTAAAACCATTATTAGTGAACACAAATACAACATAACAACACAATTTCTGCTAAATCTAAAAGTAAAAACTGTAATGGGTTAATAAATAAAGCTCTTGGATTGCATGAGGGCAGTTTACAATGCTTCAGTGATGAATGGACACAGGAGCAATCAGTACCAATCGCTCACTGTGTTCATTCAGGAAAGGCAGGGCCCAGTAAGTATGACCTATCTACTTGCCCCCCAACTCTGCATCTTAAAATGATCCCTCTGTGTTCCCTCAACAGCTACCGATGGGAGGGAGAGGAAGGAAGCCAGCAGCACTTCAGAGGGAAGATGGGTGTGATGGGCACACAGCACAGTTAGAGGGAGGGAGAGGAGGAGAAGCCTGGAGAGCTGCAGGGGGAGCCACAAGAGGATTGGTGTCAGCAATAAGGCAGTACAGCCAGTCCTCCTGTTCGGTCCAGTACAGAAGAGTCGGTTGTACTGCCTTATCAATGGCCCTGCACACCTCTGCACACAACACCTGTGCATCCCCATGCAGACAAACATGGTCTTCACACGTGTGTATGCTTAACCACTCGCCGCCCGTCATATAGCAGAATGACGGCGGAAAAGTGGTTTAGTTATCCTGATTGGACGTCATATGATGTGATCAGGATAACGTGGGGCGCGCAGCACGGCGATCAGAGGTACTGTGTATCAGTCTGACACACCGCAACTCCGATTGTGGTATGAAGCCTCTGACCACGTGATCAGCTGTGACCAATCACAGCTGATCATCGCGTGAACCAGGAAGTGCCGGTTTCCTCAGTTCACGCTGACAGGGAGAGCCGATTGGCAGCTCTTCACGTCGTTAAAGCCCACACATGGCCATTTTTCATGACGAGAAAAATGACGGTGTAAAAAAAGACGTGAAAAATTAGAGCATGTTCCAATTTTTCTCGTCGTGATTCTCTGCATTTTTCTCGTCTGGAAAAATGCTGGAAAGCCCACAGACGATCATTTTTAATGACCATTTAAAAAAATTTAATTTTTCTTGTCATTAAAAACGATCGTGTGTACGCGGCATTAGGTTCTATTGCTTTGCACAGAATGATTTGTGGATGTTCCCATAAAAGGGAAAAGCAGCGGAATGACTTTTTCAGTGTACATCTGGTCACTCATTGTCCATTCACAGGTTGGATCAGGTCCCAAACCATACTATACTGCCTAAATACAGTGCAGTCTGCAGAGCGGTAAGGGATCTATCTGCACTATCTGGAAAGGGAGCTAATACTACCAGATAAGATGAAAAGAATTAAAAATCCTTAGGCATACAAAACATTCCATATAATAAAATAGTGTGTTTAGTCGTTTGGTTACATATTTTGATAGATTTCCATTCATGTGATCTTGATGTTATCTTTAAAAAATAAAAAAAAGGATTGAATAATGCTTCTCCTTTGTTCTTTAGAAAAAAGGAATCTTGCCTTCAATTTAATGTATTGCAGTGTAGTCACAGCTGTTGAATCATTTTGAACAATGAACTGTTGGTAGTTTTAACTAGCGCCCCAGATAGCCTTTGAATAACATTTCAAATGATACAGAACTGACCATCCATTCTCTTCTGTAAAGAACTAGCTAGTACTGTTTAATCTCATTTATAACATTACAGCAAACATGAGAAACCTCCAAGGTCTTCTTTCATGGTGTCTGTACAAAGAACTTTACGCTACAAGTTTACTTTTGAGGGAAGTAAATATCGTTGATGAAACATTGATCTTGTACATTTTCTATTAACTCACTTCAGGGCACACTGCGTTTCAAAAATTCCGTCTCTTCCCAACAAGTCTGTAACAATACAACACCTATTAGAGTTTCAGACCAAAGCTTTTTGCAGTACACAATGAGCTTTGTTTGTGATGCTTACTGAAGTCTCAATCCACTTTTATGCTTTGGATTATTACTGCCAAGTTATATTGTTCATTCTGAATTGGATTTTCTGTATAGAACTCTTCTTGATTATGATTAAGCAAGAACACTGCACACTTATTAAATAAGTTGTACTTACATATATTTACCCATATACAAGCCAATGTATGTGATATATAGTTTTAACAAAGGATGCTGTTTTCTTTATTTGTCCTTGTGTCTGAGTTTATGTTGGTTCTTCAATACAGACGTAACTGTACATCATAACTGTAACGGTACCCCCGTAGGGGCTGCTAAGTGATGTGGCCCACCTGTCACCCTGCCCAGTCACTCCTCAGTCACTCTCAGGCAGAAAACAGTCCATATGCTTGTTTTTGTTGTTTTTATTGAGGTTATAGAACTTGGATGGGTAAAGGAATATATGGGATGCCCATTGGAATTTTGGAACAAACAATTGGTAGATTGTATAGCAATCAATTGGGACAACTATGTACACTCTCTGTACACAACACTTCTCCAGACTCCTCCTGCACAACTCTTGCTTGCAGACTATTGCTCTTTCTCTCTTCCTCCTGCACAACTCTTAACTCCCAGGAACAGCTAGCACGTGGTCAGGCCCGACACTGACTCAGCCAGGCCCAAGTAACTTGCCCTTTGCAGGCAGGGACCACGGGCCCCTATAGTGTAGCAGAAAGTAGAAAGTCTTTTGTGCTAGCTGTCCTATAGGTGGACTACTGCTCCCAGACAGTACTCTTTAGGCCCTGACAGTCCTCCTGGCTGCAGCTGCCCAACTCCACTGCCCTTAACATCACAGTCCTTACTACTGGCTCTGCACCCATCCCAGACTGCACACTCCCAGTCCTCTCAGACGTGCCTCCTCAGTCCTCCTGACTGTGCATGTCACTCACCAGCCCTTTTGGCTGCAACCGGTGGTTCCCTCCTGAAGACTTGCCAGGCAGTACTAACTCCCACTGTCCTCTCTTGCTCCTCCTGCACCTCCTGTTCAGAGCCTCCATGATTTCCTGGAGGGCTCCATCCTGCACCCGATCACAGGCCCAAGGCCACCCCCCTAGACTGGGGAGCTCCCTCAAAGGCCCCGACAACCTAGTACTCCCTCCTCAGTTCTTCCACCTGACAACTCCTCCCCAGCTGGGTTGACTCTGGGTATTTAAGAAGGCCTGCCCCCTGCCAATCCAGGTTGGGGTTTGTTCAGGGCTCCTTAATACACCCCAGGCAGCTCCACCTACCCTCTCCTTATCTGTTTCTAGTACCTTACAGAAGGCTCTAGAAAGAAGAGGGAGGTCTTAGTGAGGCTGCCTGTGAGTCACCAGCTGCTAACTCTGAGCCACTCCCAGCCCACACAAATCAACATGTTCCTACACTCACAAAAATCCTAAACTAGCACCTACTTATGTAGAGGTTGCTACATAACATCATACAATACAGAAGTACTCTGTGAGCTGACAATGTTTATACAAGATAAGTCACTTAAAGAAGAACTCCAGCTTTTCCCCCCCAAAACAACAGATGCATTGTGCATGTAAATGAATCACAATCCTGCTGTCAGTTTGTGTGTAATGTACCTCCTTTAGCTGTAAAAAAGCAGGCTTTTGTGTTTGTGACGTCACTCCTTCTCCTGGCTGAATTTCAAAGTTCTTTGACTTCCTGTTTCCTGCCTTTTCCAGTCCTCATACTACATGTCCCATGATCCTTTGAGCTATGGGAGTCACTTGTACTAGTTCTGGGAGTAGATGTGGGTGTTTCCTAGAGTTACTGTGGGTGTTTCTGGACCATGTGGGTGGTGAAAGGTGTAAATGGGTCATACTTCTTCCTGTGTCATTTCTTTCTTGCAGCATGCCAAAGAATAATGGCTTACTGCAAGACTACAGCGAAAGGGCTATGGGAGGTTATTATGAAGGTGTTTCCTTCATATATAAATGAATCACTGCACAGAGGGAGGGTGGGATATGAGGGCTGGGACTCTCCTTGTTCACACTGGTCACATTTTTAACTGGGCAGGAATGAATTCTAATTGTGATCCATTCAATCCCACCCCGCAGCACAGCTAGCTTTCAGAACTAGGCTGTGTATGAAGATGTTTCCTTCTTGAATAATGCTATGATCTGTGAGGCGAGATTTGGGAGGTTTGGACTCTTCCTGTAGGTGTGACTGAGCAGGATTAAATGCTAATTCGGATGTATTCCATCCTGCCCACCAATAGAGCTGTAAAGGAAGTTACATCATTTGCAGAGTCTGAAAGACTAAAAAGGGGATTGTTACAGACTCTTGCTGTTACAGGAAGTGGCTGTGGAAGGGACAGCGTCTATCAGCATTATATAAAAAGTTTCACATGACTCAAAGCCACAACTAATCCCAGAATTTCAGGGAATCTGATGACAACTGAGCAACACAGTACAGAGGTATAATCTTGTCTCTATAGCTACAGTAAACAAGTAAGACATTACTTGTTTGAGATTTCTTTCAGCTCTCAAACTGAAAGAATGACTGTTAGATTACTGACAGGTTTGGTTTGAGTAGACAATGGGTAAATAGCATTGTTGTATTCAACAGTCCATTGTTTCTACAGCTACAGTAAACAGGTATGTTTTCTGTTTGGTAACTATGGTAAACAGCCTGACACATAAAAGGGGGATTCAGGCATAAGCTAGGACACACACATCATGTTGCTGTAAGATCAGAAGAAGCCACTCATGATAGAAGAACAGAACCTGATCTCCAAGAAGAGTCATTGCCAATGGAGATCACGAACATACCGTAACAGAAGATAAGTAACTTAAATGTATTTGTAGTTATAGACCATAGGCTGTTCTATTTTGCTTGTTATATGTAGCGGGTATTTGAATTTGTAAGGACTCTGGTGGTGTGAAGTTCCTTGGGGTCCCTGGGTGGCGCTGTTGCCTTGGGCCCGAGCTGAACATACACAGCGAACCGTGCCTTTTTGTCCTCCCCTGGAGCTGGTACAGCGGGGCGGGGAACCCGCTGGGATGCAAAGGGAGAGGTCATAAAAGGGGCGGAGGCCCATATTTTGGGGAGAGAGACGGAGGACGTGGCCGCCCCCAGGCACCTTCAGCTTGGGTGCCGGCGTTCGGGTGTTCCAGGCCTAGGCACCCTTGGCCTAGCTGGAGCAGAGATGGAGTCCATCCCAGGCACCTTTAGCCTGGGGTGAGATACTATGGCGGATGCCTGGGGCTCAGTACCTTTGACTGAGTTCCGCGAGGGTGGAGGAATCCGAGGGGGCCCTAACGCCTTGGGTGCTCGTGTCTGAGTTCGTGAGGACTGGTGCGCAGTAACTTCTCCGGAGAATCCGGCGCAGCATCGCTGGTGACGGAGAGGCCTCCATTTCTCCCTTGGACGGATTTCTTCCTCTGACAGGGGCAAAGTGAGCGAAGGTAAATTCACGTTCTATATTACCTAGTCAGTGGCAGTGACTATTCACCACTGGTGACAGCACAGTGGGCAGCAGCAAGAAGGGAAAGGATTGTGCCTCGATCTGTTCCCCCCCTCCCATTATTCAAAAGGAGAAAGACTGTTTTATTGCTTGGCAAGAAGAATAAAACTGAGTTGTACCTATTCACTGTGTGGAACTTGGGTTACTAAGCAAAGGAGTCAGGGACGAAGGACTGGACTTGGCTCTAGGACACCTACACAAAAGCCCAATCTCTGGCCTTCACCTCCTAGTTACGGGAGGACATGGGCCGTGGTGTGTATCATCTCTCTCTCCCAGGTACCCCTAGACAACAGCCATATAACCGATAAAGCAAGGGAGAGGGGTGAGGCCGCTACATATAGATATCTGTCAGTCTTGTATTGTATTCCTAAGATTGTAATAGTTTTGTATGTACAGCATCTTTGTATAGTAAAAGCACATTTACACACTGCAGAAGTCTCAGCTATCTTGTTATACCACAGAGTAACCTTGCTAGATAGTCTTCTGGACTGCAGCACTCAAAAATAAAAGCCTTTATTTTAAAATAAGGAATCCAAAATACACACTGTACAACGGTACACAGGTCAAAAAAATTTGGCTGACATGTTTCGCACTGTGCTAGTGCTTATTCATAGCTGCCTAATGCACAAAAATTAAACTAATATATACCCTTTTTTTTTCTTTATTATTTCATTATTTTATTTTTCTACTCACATCACACAGGTTTTGGCTTGGGTTACGAACATATTCCCATACCTAATCAGTGAGTCCACATTTTACATCACTTAATACACGACCTACACTTAGAATAATCCACTGATAAGTGACAGCCACCGGCATGAGTCTAACCATTTCCCGTACACACGTGCACATTAATTGTACACGTTGCATGTGCTCAACACCGGCTTGATACGCTGTAAATAGGACACACAATTTTATATATAGTAAAAACCACAACACAGTATAAGTTTAACTAAATTAATTCAAATGGTAGTCTTTCATCCACAGTTAACACACATACAATAATAATTATGATATAGTTAATATATAGCTTATTACCTCAAACAAATAGCTTATTATTTTAAATAAATAACACAAAAAATAGGAATGTGTTAAGGCAGTCAAGATCAAGAATAACATACTGATATTTTGAATGCACTGACACGTTTACCTAAAAATCAAGTAATAAACAAAATATGCATAATATAAATATATATACCATACACAATGGCATAATAATGCTACAGTTTATTTATATATTTTTTATCTATCATGCGCAGTATCGTATGGTTTGGAATGTGTCTCACTAAACCAACTCTTGATCTTGGCCAGATACACACTAGACTAGTTTTTGCTTCATTTCTTCACTTTCACTAATTTTCATTCCTATTTCAGTGTTCATCACATGATTCATTATCATTATTTATATCATATATATATATATATATTTTCACATATATATATATCTCCCACACATTTTCTTTTTCATTGATTGTACTTCTTTGAGAATGATTTTTCCTTCTCTCATCACAGTGATCAGCAGATCACATTTTTTTTTACTATTTCATTTGAATCATTCATTCACAAACCAATCATCGAATTATTGTTTTCACTTGGTGTTGGATCACATGATCTTTTCTCTTAGGGTATATATTAGTTTGATTTTTGTGCATTAGGCAGCTATGAATAAGCACTAGCACAGTGCGAAACATGTCAGCCAAATTTTTTTGACCTGTGTACCGTTGTACAGTGTGTATTTTGGATTCCTTATTTTAAAATAAAGGCTTTTATTTTTGAGTGCTGCAGTCCAGAAGACTTTTTCGTTCCTGTTTGCTGTCAATAGCATTGCTTGCACCTTTGTCTGCTGGGAGGAGGTGATTTGAAGGATTCCCACACCTGAGCGGCTCCCTTTCTCTAACCTTGCTAGATAGACGCAAGCGAAACAGTTGGGGCTCGGCTGCGATCTGTGCTATAATTCAATTGAAGCAGACTTGTTTTTCTGTAGTGTGTTGTGTAGCTTGTGCTAGGTAAAATGCTGCGTAAGCTGTTTAGGAAAAGCAAGGCTGCAGAAGGCTCTGGTGACCAGAAGAAAGTGTGCAGCTTACCTATCTGGGCCAGAAACAATGAGTGGGAAACTCTTGCTAAAGAATTTGTGAAGTATGCTTCTCCCTTGAAGCTGACTTGGGGTGATAAAGTCTCAGATCATTTTGTAGATTTTAGACTTAAGGGGTTGGATTTAAGTAAGAAAGAGAAGAGGACATTGTCCACAGTGGGGTGGTACTTCCTCCATGCTCTCTATACTGAATCACATAGAAGAGAGAAGGCAGAGGCAGAAGTTAAGGTATTAAAAGACCAGCTAGTAGTTGCTTCAGAGTGTGTACGTTCAACTGCTAGTCGGGCTGATGATTTGCAAGAGCGGTGTGCAGCCCTCATGACCAAATCAATTAGTGCCTTAAGGAAAAGGAAGGGGCGTAAACCTGTTAGTAAAGCCAGGGTACGTGCCATTGTCACATCCCAAAATTGGGATTGTGAGGATGTGCTCTCCTCAAATGATAGTGAGGATGAGGAGATAGAGTTTGATATTTCAGATGATGATCTGCTAGTGGGAAAGAAAAAGTATGCCAGCATGTCAACATGTTTTCTGTTTGGTAACTATGGTAAACAGCCTGACACATAAAAGGGGGGATTCAGGCATAAGCTAGGACACACACACCATGTTGCTATAAGATCAGAAGAAGCCACTCATGATAGAAGAACAGAACCTGGTCTCCAAGAAGAGTCATTGCCATTGGAGATCACGAACATACCGTAACAGAAGATAAGTAACTTAACCACTTAACGACCGCCCACTGTATATATACGTCAGCAAAATGGCACGTACAGGCACAATCACGTACCTGTACGTGACTGCCTTCGTATAGGTGGGGGGTCCGATTGGACCCCCCTCCGGTACAGTGAGTGGTCGGTATCGCTCCGGGAGCGATCGGTGATGAGGGGGTGGCCATTGGTTTCTGGCCACCCCCTCGCGATCGCTCCCGGCGAATGGGATGCTTCCTCTACCTGTGTACTGTAAACACAGGCAGAGGAAGTGATGTCATCTCTCCCTGTGGCGCTCACACATACCGGAGCGCCGTGGAGAGAAAATGTCAGGTTAGTGCACCAACACTACACTGACACCAACACACATAGGAACACGATCGCCCCCCCCCAGTCACCCCCAGATCACCCCCAGATCACCCCCCAGCCCCCAGTCACAGTGTCATTTATTTACTGATCACTGCAAATAGGGATGAGCTTCGAGTTTGAGTCGAACTCATGTTCGACTCGAACATTGCCTGTTCGCCCGTTCGCCGAACAACGAACAATTTGGGGTGTTCGCAGCAAATTCGAAAAGTCTATGGGAGAAATCTAAAGTGCTAATTATAAAGGCTTATATGCAAGTTATTGTCTTAAAAAGTGTTTGGGGACCTGGGTCCTGCCCCAGGGGACATGTATCAATGCAAAAAAAAGTTTTAAAAACGGCCGTTTTTTTAGGAGCAGTGATTTTAATAATGCTTAAAATGAAAAAATAAAAGTGAAATATTCCTTAAAATTTCGTACCTGGGGGGTGTGTATGATATGCATGTAAAGTCGCGCATGTTTCCCGTGCTTAGAACTGTCCCTGCACAAAGTGTCATTTTTGAAGGAAAAAAAGTCATTTAAAACTCACTCGCGGCTATTAATGTATTGTCGGCTTTTATCAATACATAGAAAAGTCATTGATAAAAAAAAAAAGCGTGGGGGTTCCCCCAAATTCAATTACCAGGCCCTTTAGGTCTGGAATGGATATTAAGGGGAACCCCGCCGCAAATTTAAAAGAAAAATGGCGTGGGGTTCCCCCTAAATATCCATACCAGGCCCTTGAGATCTGGCATGGATTTTAAGGGGAACTCCACCCCAAATAAAAAAAAAATGGCGTGGAGTCCCCCCAAAAATCCATACCAGACCCTTATCCGAGCACGCAACCTGGCCGGCCGCAGGGGAAGAGGGGGGGACGAGAGAGCGGCCCCCCTCCCTCCTGAACCGTACCAGGCCACATGCCCTCAACATGGGGAGGATGTCCCCATGTTGATGGGGACAAGGGCCTCATCCCCACAACCCTTGCCCGGTGGTTGTGGGGGTCTGCGGGCGGGGGGCTTATCGGAATCTGGAAGACCCCTTTAACAAAGGGGACCCCCAGATCCCGCCCCCCCCCCTAAGTGAATTGGTAAGGGGTATATTGTACCCCTACCATTTCACGAAGAAAGTGTCAAAAAATGTAAATAAAAACACACACACCTTGGAAAAGTCCTTTTATTAATAAAAAAACAAAAACATTCCAGCGATGAAATCCAGTGTCCCGCGGCGATCCCAATGTCCAGCACTGTCCGTCATTGGTTGTGCCTGTGCGGACCTGATGGGGAACTTCCTCCGCTGTGTTTTAAATGTATAGACCCGCCCCTTCTAAAGTTCCCCATCAGGTCCGCTCAGCGGACCAGATGCGGAACATGAGAAGAGGCGGGTCTATACATGTATTACACAGCGAATGAAGTTCCCCATCAGGTCCGCCCCCTCAGTATGTCCGACCCGCCTACGCCATTGGCCTGATCCCCACAACCCTTGCCCGGTGGTTGTGGGGGTCTGCGGGCGGGGGGCTTATCGGAATCTGGAAGACCCCTTTAACAAAGGGGACCCCCAGATCCCGGCCCTCCCCCTATGTGAATTGGTAAGGGGTACATTGTACCCCTACCATTTCACGAAGAAAGTGTCAAAAAATGTAAATAAAAACACACCAACACCTTGGAAAAGTCCTTTATTAAAAAAAATAAAGATAATAAAAAAAAAAAACATTCCAGCGATGAAATCCAGTGTCCCGCGGCGATCCCGATGTCCAGCTCTGTCCGTCATTGGTTGTGCCTGTGCGGACCTGATGGGGAACTTCCTCGCTGTGTTTTAAATGTATAGACCCGCCCCTTCTAAATTCCCCAGCTATGAGTAAGCACTTCAATAGTGTGAAACGCGTTAGCCAGATGTGATCAGTTTGCTGTGTTGTGCAGTGTGTTTTTGGTTTCCTGAACCTTTTTTTGGAATAAAGGCTTTTTAACCGGAGTGCTGCGTCCAGAAGACTTTTCTTTCTTTCTTCTGGTGCCGCTAGGTAGTCTGTTATTTTTTTAGGTTCGCCGCCAGGTTTTTATAGCGTCAGATACCCCCATATATTACCTAATAAAGGTTTAACCCCTTGATCGCCCCCCAGGTAACCCTTTCACCCCCTTTTGCCAGTGTCACTAAGCGATCGTTTTTCTGATCGCTGTATTAGGTATGCTGGTGCCGCTAGGTAGTCTGTTATTTTTTTAGGTTCCCCGCCAGGTTTTTATAGCGTCAGGTACCCCCATTTATTATCTAATAAAGGTTTTAACCCCCTGATTGCCCCTAAAGTTAACCCTTTCACCAGTGATCACCGTATAAATGTCACTGGTTAGCCAGTTAGTTATTTTGTTATTTAGGTTCCCCGTCAGGTTTTTATATAGCGTCAGGTACCCCCATATATTACCTAATAAAGGTTTTAACCCCCTGATTGCCCCTAGTTAACCCTTTCACCAGTGATCACTGTATAAATGTTACGGGTGACGCTGGTTAGTTAGTTTGCTTTTTATAGTGTCAGGGCACCCGCCGTATATAACCCAATAAAGGTTTAACCCCCTGATCACCCAGCGGGTGATATTAATGAGGTTTTAGCGTCAGAGAGGGTCTGCGTCACACCCCAGGCAGCGTCAGGTTAGTGGCAGTAGCGCTAACACCCACGCGCAAAGCATACACCTCCCTTAGTGGTACAGTATCTGAACAGATCAATATCTGATCTGATCAGATCTATATTAGCGTCCCCAGCAGTTTAGGGTTCCCAAAAACGCAGTGTTAGCGGGATCAGCCCAGATACCTGCTAGAACCTGCGTTTTACCCCTCCGTCCAGCCCAGGCCACCCAAGTGCAGTATCGATCGATCACTGTCACTTACAAAACACAACACACATAACTGCAGCGTTCGTAGAGACAGGCCTGATCCCTGCGACTCCAGTTCTGTAGGAGGTGATTTCACCACCACAGTTAAAAAAAAGAGCATATATGCCGAAGCATGGGGGCAGCAGGGGCAGAGGAGCGATTTTGCTCCTAATGCCTCGTACATATGGTCGAAATTCCGACGGAGGCTTGCCCGTGGAAAAGTCTGACCGTGTGTACGCGGCATAACTTTTGCGGGAGGATGCTCCCATGCTTCGGCATATATAAATGGTGCATGTATGCCCATCATTAGAAGTGGGAGGATGAAGGGAGGTATTCTAATGGTGGGCATACCCACCGATCAATCTCTTTTTTTCGTTCAGCCAACAGGCTGCATGAAAAAAAAGATTACAATACATGTCCAACAAGGACCAGCAACGTACTGGTATGTTGCTGGACTTTGAATGGTTATACCAGAATGATGCCTGCGGGTTTAGGTATCATCTTGGTATCATTCTTTTCAGCCAGCGGCCGGCTTTCATGTAAAAGAAATCCTAGCGGCTAATTAGCCTCTGGACTGCTTTTACAAGCAGTGGGAGGGAATGTCCCCCCCCCCGGATATAAAAAAGCGCCATTGGGAAAGCATTTTATCACACCGATCTTGGTGTGGACAGATGCTTTGAGGGCAGAGGAAAGATCTAGGGTCTAATAGACCCCTTTTTTTTTTTAAAGAGTACCTGTTACTACCTATTGCTATCATCGGGGATATTTACATTCCCTGAGATAACAATAAAAATGATTAAAAAAAAATAAATATGGAAGGAAAAGTTTAAAAATAAAATAAAAAAGCAAAATTAATAATTAAAAAAATAAAATAAAAAAAGCACCCCTGTCCCACCCTGCTCTTGCGCTAAGGCAAACGCAAGCGTTGGTCTGGCGTCATATGTAAACAGCAATTGCATCATGCATGTGAGGTATCACCGCGAAGGTCAGATCAAGGGCAGTAATTTTAGCAGTAGACCTCCTCTGTAAATCTAATGTGGTAACCTGTAAAGGCTTTTAAAGGCTTTTAAAAATGTATGTAGTTTGTCGCCACTGCGCGTTTCTGCGAAATTTTAAAGCATGTCGTGTTTGGTATCCATGTACTCGGCCTAAGATCATCTTATTTATTTCATCAAACATTTGGGCAATATAGTGTGTGTTGGTGCATTAAAATTAAAAAAAGTGTATTTTTCCCCCCAAAAATGTGTTTGAAAAATTGCTGCGCAAGTACTGTGTGGAAAAAAAAAATGCAACACCCACTATTTTAATCTGTAGGGCCTTTGCTTTAAAAAAATATATAATGTTTGGGGGTTCAACGTAATTTTCTTGCAAAAAAAAAAATGTTTTCATGTAAACAAAAAGTGTCAGAAAGGGCTTTGTCTTCAAGTGGTTAGAAGAGTGGATGATGTGTGACATAAGCTTCCTAATGTTGTGTATAAAATGCAAGGACAGTTCAAAACCCCCCCAAATGAACCCATTTTGGAAAGTAGACACCCCAAGCTATTTGCTGAGAGGCATGTCGAGTCCATGGAACATTTTATATGTTAACACAAGTTGCGGAAAAAATACATTTTTATTTTAATTTTTTTTGCACAAAGTTGTCACTAAATGATATATTGCTCAACCATGCCATGGGCATATGTGGAATTACACCCCAAAATACATTCTGTTGCTTCTCTTGAGTATGGGGATACCACATGTGTGAGACTTTTTGGGAGCCTAGCCGCGTACAGGACCCCAAAAACCAAGCACCGCCTTCAGGCTTTCTAAGGGTGTAAATTTTTGATTTCACTCCTCACTGCCTATCACAGTTTCGGAGGTCATGGAATGCCCATATGGCACAAAACCCCCCCCCCAAATGACCCCATTTTGGAAAGTAGACACCCCAAGCTATTTGCTGAGAGGTATGGTGAGTATTTTGCAGATCTCGCTTTTTGTCACAAAGTTTTGAAAATTGAAAAAATAAAAAATAAATAAATTATTTTCTTTCTTCATTTTCAAAAACAAATGAGAGCTGTAAAATACTCACCATGCCTCTGAGCAAATAGCTTGGGGTGTCTACTAGAGTTGAGCGGACACCTGGATGTTCGGGTTCGACGGGTTCGGCCAAACTTCGGAAAAAAGTTTGGGTTCGGGACCGAACTTTACCCTGAACCTGAACCCGAACCCCATTGAAGTCAATGGGGACCAGAACTTCTGAGGACTATTAGCGCTGTTTCCCGTGCTTAGAACTGTCCCTGCACAGTGTCATTTCTGAAGGAAAAAAAGTCATTTAAAATTCACTCGCGGCTATTAATGAATTGTCGGCTCCCAGCAATACATAGAAAAGTCATTTAAAAAAAAAAAGCGTGGGGGTTCCCCCAAATTCAATTACCAGGCCCTTCAGGTCTGGAATGGATATTAAAGGAACTCTGCCGCAAATTTTAAAAAAAATGCGTGCGGTTCCCCCAAATATCCATACCAGGCCCTTCAGATCTGGTATGGATTTTAAGGGGAACTCCACCCCAAATTTAAAAAAAAAATGGCGTGGAGTAACCCCAAAAATCCAGACCAGACCCTTTATCCGAGCACGCAACCTGGCAGGCCGCAGGAAAAGAGGGGGGACGAGAGAGAGGCCCCCCTCCCTCCTGAACCATACCAGGCCACATGCCCTCAACATGGGGACGATGTCCCCATGTTGATGGGGACAAGGGCCTCATCCCCACAACCCTTGCCGGTGGTTATGGGGGTCTGCGGGTGGGGGGCTTATCAGAATCAGATCCCACCCCCCTATGTGAAATGGTAATGGGGTACAAATGTACCCCTACCATTTCACAAAGAAAGTGTCAAAAATGTAAAAAATTACAATAGCCGGTTTTTGACAATTCCTTTATTAATGTCTTCTCCTTTCTTCCATCCTCTTCCTTCTTCTTCTTCCATCTTCTTCTTTTCTCCATTCGGGTTTCTTCCTCCATCTTGTTCTTCATCTTCCTCTTCATCTTCATCTTCCTTCTTCCTTCGGTGTTCTCGTCCACATCTTGCTCCGGCTTCTTGTTCCCCTTCTTTCTTCGGCCGCTCCGTTTGAGTTGGAGATTCCCGCTGTGTGACGCTTCAGTTCTTCAGTTCTCCTCTGGGTCCGCTGGCACCCGGTGGCCCCGCCCCCCTCTGACACCACGGGGAAAGTCCCCGTGAAATCCATGTGCGTCAGAGGGGGGCGGGGTCATCGGGTGGCAGCGGACCAAGAGGAGAACTGAAGAACTGAAGAACTGAAGTGTAACACAGCGGGAACCTCCAATTCAAACGGAGTGGCCGGAGAAAGAAGAAGGGGAAGAAGAAGCCGGAGCAAGATGCGGACGAGAACACCGAAGGAAGAAGGAAGAAGGAAGATGAAGAGGAAGAGGAAGAAACCCGAATGGAGAAAAGAAGAAGATGGAAGAAGAAGCTGGAAGACGAAAGGAGAAGACATTAATAAGGGAATTTTCAAAAACCGGCTATTGTCATTTTTAACATTTTTGACACTTTCTTTGTGCAATGGTAGGGGTACACTGTACCCCATTACCATTTCACATAGGGGGGGCCGGAATCTGGGGGTCCCCTTTGTTAAAGGGGTCTTCCAGATTCCGATAAGCCCCCTGCCCGCAGACCCCCACAACCACCGGACAAGGGTTGTGGGGATGAGGCCCTTGTCCCCATCAACATGGGGACATCCTCCCCATGTTGAGGGCATGTGGCCTGGTACGGTTCAGGAAGGAGGGGGGCCTCTCTCTCGTCCCCCCTCTTTTCCTGCGGCCTGCCATGTTGCGTTCTCGGATAAAGGGTCTGGTCTGGATTTTTGGGGGGACTCCATGCCATTTTTTTTTAAATTTGGGGTGGAGTTCCCCTTAAAATCCATACAAGATCTGAAGGGCCTGGTATGGATATTTGGGGGAACCGCATGCATTTTTTTTAATTTGCAGCAGGGTTCCCCTTAATATCCATTCCAGACCTGAAGGGCCTGGTAATTGATTTTGGGGGGACCCCCACGCTTTTTTTTTTTTTATCAATGACTTTTCTATGTATTGCCGGGAGCCGGGATTGGCGGGACTGTGCGGTGGTAGTGATGGCGGTACTGATAGCGGTACCGGTGGCCTGTGTGACAGATGGGCTGTGACAGATGGGCTGTGACAGAGGGGCTGTGACAGATGGGCTGTCAGATCCAGATGGTACCAATGGTGGTACTGATGGCGGTACCGTTGGTGGCCTGTGTGACAGATGGGCTGTCAGATCCAGATGGTACCGATGGCGGTACTGATGGCAGTGTTGATGGCGGTACTGATGGCAGTGTTGATGGCGGTACTGATGGCAGTGTTGATGGTGGTACTGATGGTGGGCTGTGACAGATCCAGATGGGCTGTGACAGATCCAGATGGGCTGTGACAGATCCAGATGGGCTGTGACAGGTTCTCTTTATTTTGGGGGGGGGGGCGTGTTGTGCAGACAGTAATATAGTAAAAAGTTGTTTCACTCACAGATCTCGGATCTCTCCTTCTCTCTCCTCACACAATCGGTGTGTGAGAGAGAGAAGGAGAGATCCCTGGAAACCGCTACAATGTTTATACTTGTGACCGGCTGTGATTGGACACAGGCGATCACGGGGGTAAACAACCAATTTCATTGGCTGTTTACCCTGATCGAGGATGGGCTATGTCCGAGGGACATGCGCCATCCCCGATCGGCGGAGCGCATTAGGCGCGGCTCTGATTTGTTTTGACATGTGACCGGCTGTGATTGAACACAGCCGATCACGTGGTAAACGGCCAATGAAATTGGCTGTTTACCCTGATCGAGTATGTGCTGTGTCCGGGGGACAAGCGACATTACCGATCGGTGCAATGTGCACCCCCGGGGGCGCGCAATAACGGCAAATCCTGGCCGACGTCATATGACGTTCGGTCAGGATATTGAAACCACTTTGCCGCCGTCATTTTGTAATAGGGCAGGCGGCAAGTGGTTAAACACGCCTTTTCTTTGTTCCTTAGGTGCTTCAGTCATCTGTCAGAAAAAAAATTGAATATCAAGAACTTCCATGTATAGAGGAGCTGTTTGACTCTCTTAACTTCCACCAAAAATACAGTGATAAGTGTCCAAACAGCTAGCAGCTAGTGTTGTGATGTGGGTGCAGGGAAGTTCTTAAAGCGGTGTTCTGCCAAAAAAATAAATTAATTAAAAACCAACAGCTACACATATTGCAGTTACTGGCTTTTAATAATAGGACACTTGTCTGTCCTGGAGTCAAGCGATGTCGGCACCCGCAGCTGGTGTTTTCATCAGCTGTCGGGTGCTGCCACCACCATTGCTGGTAAGGGTACCCGGCAGTGTAGCCTTTCAGCTTCACGCCGGGAACCCTACTTTGCATGCGCGAGGCCCGCTCCTTTCTCCTATTGGCCCGGTGGCCGGGGAGGAGGAGGAGGGAGCCCCAGCCGTGACGTCAATATCCGCGGCTGAGGCTCCCGGAAGTGTGAATGGATACCCAACCCTGAAAGGTGCCAATTATGGGACCGGAGGGGGGGAGGAATCAGGTGAGCGGAAGTTCCACTTTTGGGTGCTCCAGATTTTGCACTCTCCAGTTTTAGTAAGTCAACCCAACGGATAGCAAGATACCTGACAGTGGTTTGAACAACTCACCACTCTATCCAAAACACCCACAAAAGTGTTGGCTTTATTTACACTTTAAGATATACATAACTATAGAGACCCAACTGATTGCAATATTTCTGCATCTGACTGATCAAAAGCTGAATTCCAGTTTGCCTAGCTAAAGCATATACAGTATATTCTTCCCAGGGTTTAATTAACATATATTTTGACCTCAATCTACTTTTAGATATCAAAGAAGTTTTGGTCATGTGACTTGTCCCTTAGGCCCCTTTCACACGGACGGCTGTTCTGCCACAGTTTAGCATGTTTATTTTTGTCTGTGAAATTCAAGACTCCAGGCACAGCGATCATCTGCATTTTTACCGTGCGATTACCTGCGTTTACGTGCGTTCATTTGCGGTTGCGTTTAGCTGCATTTAGTCATTCCCATAGCAACCCTTTTATTTGTTATTTTTTTTATTTGTTTGGTCCCTTGGATCTACCCATTATGCATTTCGGTCCTCTGCAATTCAAACCATCTATTTCCTGTTTCTTTGTTCACTTGCTGAGTGTGTGTTGGAGTTTAGCAGTGAGAGGAGTGATCAGTGTGATGTGCCTGAGATTTTCGAAAATGAATGCAAATATGATTAGTTTGCTGGCAATGGTCATATTGCTGATGATGAGGATGAAGAGGAGAAGAGAGATCCAGTGTAGGCCACGTCCCCGTCGTTACTGGGTCCATCCCCTAACCTCCCAGCGTCTGTCGATTGGCTACTTTGCCCTCATGTTCGGTGAGCTGAGGACTCACAGAGACAAGTTCTACAATTACACGAGGATGTCAGTGGCAAGCTTCGATGAACTGTTGGAACTTTGTAGAGGACGCCTGAGCAGAACCAGGACCAACATGAGAAGAAGCATTAGTGCAGAAGAACGGCTAGTACTTACTTTAAGGTAGGTTTTCCATATCTTGAACAGATGCTTAAAATTCATGTACATGCAGGTGTACCAGTATTATTGACAATAGTGTGTATGTATGTATATATATATATATATATATATATATGTGTGTGTGTGTGTGTGTATGTATGTTCTCACATAATATATATATATATATATATATATATATATATATATATATATATATATATATATCTTTGTGTGTATATAAATATATATAAATCTATGGCCTATAAATCTATATCACAGCAGCGAAGTTTCTCGCATTACTGCCCTTACCATTATTTTTCATCCTTGAAATTGATTTGTCGTGCCTTGCAGAATCTTTTTTTTCTGATCCTTACCATACATTTATCGGTTTCCTTATGTAATAAGGCCAAATCTGTGTGGAGGTGCATAAGTTTCCGTCTCAACAAAGAAAATGTTCACTATTTTACTTATGGTGAAAATCGTGAATGTCCTTTTTTATGAAAATATGAAACATCATGGTATTTCAGTAGTTTATAATTATGTAGGTGAGCTCTAAACACAAAGGCAGAAATTTGCATTATCATGTAAGGTACCTCCAACTGATTTTTATTAGCCCCACCCACCACAAGGCTTCCTGTTTCCAAGGAAGCCCGCACCTGCACCCTGAGCCAAGGGACATGTCGTCTTTGGGCTGCGATGAGTAAAAGTCAGCAGCTACACAAGTGCTGATTTTTATTAGAACTCTGCTTTTACTCCTTATGTATATTGATTTTATTTTGATTATTTTATTTAATATACAATTTTTTATATATTCTGAATTGTTATCAATTTTGTATTGCAGATACCTTGCCACTGGTACCAGTTTCACCTCCCGCCATCATCAGTTCCTAATGGGAATTTCCACTGTATCGACAATAGTCCATGATACTTGTCTTGTCATATGGGAAGAGCTGAAAAACACAGTCATGCCGGAACCAACATCCAGTCTGTGGGAGGAAATAGCAGAAGAATTTTGTGAGAAGACAAACTTCCCAAATTGCATTGGGGCATTAGATGGGAAACATATCCGGCTCATCAAGCCACCAAAATCGGGTTCCTGCTATTACAACTACAAAAAGTACTTCTCCATTGTCCTCCTGGGGCTCAGTGATGCTAACATGAGATTCATTGCTGTGGATGTTGGAGCTTACGGGAGTTCAGGAGATTCCAGAATTTTCCGTAATTCCATGATGGGCCAGCGTTTTGAATATGGTGAATTTGATGTGCCACAGTCAAGGCCTCTTCCTGGTACTGCTGTGCCGGATCTTTCCTTTGTAGTGCTTGGAGATGAGGCATTTGCCTTATCCACACACCTTCTCAGGCCCTATACGAGGCATGGTCTCACTGCCAGGAGGCGCATTTTTTTTTTTTTTTATCATTCAAGTTTTTATTGAGGTTTATCAACAGTACAGAAAAGGATGAAAAGATTGAATAAACTTAGAAAAAAAGTATATAGTACAAGATTATGAAAATAAGAAAGCTAAGTATTAACAATAAGCACTCAGGTTTGTGCACATCAAGTTTGGTTGACTAGATCGTATTGAGTAGTAATTCAAATGAAGTACGACATATCAGTAGTATACATTTATGACTTTTTGTGTTTAGCAGTCCATATATCCCAGAATTTGTCAAACTTCTCACAGTTCAGAGAATTGATTGCCAGCGTGCGTTCAAAGGTGTAATTTTGTTGGACTATCCTTGCCACGTCTGTGATGTTTACGGTCAAGGTAGTTTTCCAATTTCGTAGCACCAGGGATCGGGCCGTTAGGAGTATGTGGGACACCACATGTCTCATGTCGTATGGGAATTTGTGTATATCTATATGGAGAATTGCTAGCGCCGGATTGGGGGGGTGTGATTATACCCGTAGTGGAGGATATCAGCTGGAATACTTGGTTCCAGAAACTGGTCAGGCTTGGACATTCCCAGAACATGTGCAGAAGGTGACCTTGGTGGCCGCAATTCCTCCAGCACATCAGTGAGGCGTGCCTGAAGAATTTTGTCAGTCTGCAGGGGGTGAATTGCCACCTGTTAGTCACTCTGACTGTCATTTCCCAGTGGTTTACACAGTGTGATGTGTTTTGGATTGTGTGGAATGCTTTCTGCCATTGGTCATCCGTAAATGTGGAACCCATGTCTAATTCCCATTTATCCATCGCTTTGGTTTTCTGAAAGGATCTCTTGTCCTGTAGGAGGTTATAGAATATGGAAATGCCTTTGCATTTAGGTTGTTTTTGTGTGAGGTATTGCCAGGCGATAGGTGGCAATCTAATCATTGGAAGTGGGTTGGCATTTAGGAAATGTACAACCCGGATGCATGTGAATAACATGTGGTTTGGCAGATTATAAGTGTCCATTATTTGATCACTCGACAGAGGTTTGTTATTGGTGAGTAGGTCTTGTACTATGTGTATCCCATATGGGGGGAATTGCTGTAAAGATAACATTGGAATTTTAGCTTCTATTAGGTTCAAGGGAAATTGATAGTCAATAGAAATAGAATTTTTGAGATGCTGGTTCAGGAAGTATCTCCATGCTAATAGGGAGGTTTGTATAGTGGGAGGAATATTGCGTTTATCCCATGCCAGACATATATCCCCCATGAGTAAAGCCGTGAGGTCAGAAACAGGTGCTATGCTCTTTTCAATTTCCACCCATAGTGGGGTACCGTTATCCACAAACCAATGTTTAAGTTGGTCCAGTCTGGTCGCCCACATGTAGTCATAGATGTCAACTAGTCCTGCGCCTCCTATATGTTTATGTGGGATTAAGCTTTTAGGTGAGCAGCGTGCTTTCTTTGCCCCCCATAGGAATCTCCACATTAGAGTGGACAAGGATTTAAGAAAATGGTTTGGGATGGGGATCGGTAGTGCTCTAAATACATATAGGATTTGTGGGAGGATTGTCATCTTATATGTAGCTAGTCTACCCATCCAGGACATTTCTTTTTTTTGCTAACTCTTTAGTTTGTGCTTCTATTTTGGCCAGTAGGGGTTTTAAGTTGGAGTTGGCTAGCGATTTTGTGGTGCTAGTTAGGATTATACCCAAGTATGGTATGCCTCTATCGTCCCAACTATACGGGAGAGAATTTAGCAATGCTTCTCTGTCAGTTTGTGACGTTCCCAAGTCAAGGATCAGGGATTTGGTGAAATTGACCTTATAGTATGAGATCTCTCCAATTTTTTTTAAATTTCATGATCTGCGTGGGTTGGATAGCAGTAGAATAACATCGTCTGCAAAGAGGTTGAGAACGTGTAATTGTGATCCAAACTGGAAGCCAGAAATACTAGTTTGTGTTCTAATGGCCTCCGCCAGGGGCTCTATCATGAGGTTAAAGATTGTAGGGGATAGTGGGCATCCCTGGCGGGTACCATTAGTGATGCAAAAGGGAGTAGACAACATTCCAATTGTGTATACCTGAGCTGATGGACACGAGTACAGAGCCAGAATAGCGTTCAGAATATGTTCGCAGAAACCAAATTTAGACAACACTTCCTTCATGTATGACCAATGCACTCTATCAAACGCCTTCTCTGCGTCTATAGAAAGCAGCAGAGAAGGCGTTTTGGTGTGTTCAGCATGGTGAATAATATTTATGATTCGCCTGGTGGCGTCCGAGGTTTGTCTCCCCTTCACGAAGCCCATCTGGTCGCGTAGAATTAGAGAGGGTATGAAATCTGCTAATCTTTTGGCGATTAATTTAGCATACACTTTAATGTCTGTATTTAACAGAGAAATGGGCCTAAAATTACCAGGTGTTGTAGGGTCTTTCCCAGGTTTGGGTAATGTGACAATGTATGCCTTAAGCATCTCTGGGGGAAATGTTGCCTCTCTTGCAGCTTTAGTGAAGACCATTTGCAAGTGTGGAGTAAGAGTGTGTTGGAATATTTTGAAATATTCATTAGCAAATCCGTCTGGGCCAGGGGATTTGCCATTGGGTAGTGTGGTGATGATTTTCTCTATTTCCAGTGTTGTGAATGGGGTGTTCAGGATTTGTATTTGATTTTCCGAGAGGGACGGTAGGTTTAGGTCAAGTAAGAATTGTTGAATATTTGATGATGTTGGTTGGGTGGTAGATGTGTCCTTATGTAGATTGTACAAATCGCTGTAGTAAGTAGCAAATTCATTTGCAATGTCTTGTGGGTTTATGATTTTGTGTTTGAGGGTGAGGTGTATCAAATGTGCAATTCTAGTTTTAGTGTGGGTTGCTTTAATTCTACTGGCCAAGTATTTGCCCGCTCTATTGGCATTGGCATAAGAGTTTAGACGTAAGCGTCTGAGGTGTATATCATACTGTTGGGAAAGGAGCTCTCGTAGTTTGTCCCTTAGCTGTGAGAGTTTATGTGCAAGTTGTGTAGTTGGTGAGGCTTTGTTTAGTGCTTCTAATTTGCGGATCTCAGAAAGGGTAGAGTCTAGGTCTGATGTATAGCGTTTTTTTTCTCTAGCCCCCAATTTAATTAGTATGCCCCTCATGTATGCCTTATGGGCATTCCAGAGTGTGAATGGGTTTTCTACAGAGTTTTCGTTGTCTAGGAAAAATGATTTCAGGTGGTGGGATACCTCTTTGGAAATTTTTGGTTCTTGTAGGAGTTTAACATTACTGCGCCAGATGGGTGGGGAAGAGGAGACACCCTTCTCTTCAATTGACATTGAAATGGCAGCGTGGTCTGACCATGTAATATCATGGATCTGTGTAGATCGTATGCATTGTAAGGTTTGTTTATCCGTCAAAAACTTGTCAATACGGGAGTACGAACAATGCCTGTGTGAAAAATAGGTGTAGTCCCTTTCATTTGCATGGAAGCATCTCCACGCATCGAACAGTTCAGCGTTATGCAGCACCTTGTTCAGGTAAGTGTTGTTGTTATTCTTGTGGGCGGAAGTGTACGGTTTCGAGTTTATGTCTCCTTTTACAATAATGTAGCGGCCGTTATCGGCTGTTATGGTTTCCTTGTGCTGGAAGGCTAGGGTGTTCCTTAGCGCTAGAAGCACACCGCATTTCTTGTGTCCAGGCGTGGGCGCCAAAAATACATGGGGGAAGTCTCTGTGTGAGCATTTTGGATGTTTGTCTGTTTGGAAATGGGTTTCCTGTACGCACAGAATATCCGCCTTATGTTTCCGGGCCTCAGACCACATGGAGAGTCTTTTTGCGGGGTGATTAAGTCCCCTGGCATTAATGGATAAGCATGTTATGGTCATTTTGTCGGTTTAGGGTATGCTGATTAACATTGTACTCACTGTGTCCATATCGATTTTTCAGGGGTGGTGATCTTTTGCCCTTTCCCATCCTGGTGGGTGGGACGTCTGTAGGGTGAGGTTGTATCAAAGTCATGTCTTCAATGCATGTCGTAAACATGGTGCTTATAGAACAAAAGTAGAAAAATAAAGTTAATAGTAGAACTGTATAGAAAATATTAAGAATAGGATCTTTGAACCGATCCATGTGCAGGCGTAACCGCTTAGCAACTAGGAGGGTAAGAACAGGGATTGAATTTGGTATCCCCGTGTCCAGAGAGAAATGTATGATGGATTTAACATTTCGTTCATGTTGGTCCACCGGCGTTTTTTTTGGCAGAGCGTTTGTGGGAGACTACTTGCCAATCCTCCTGAGGGGATCTGGGTTGTGGGTTTTGGTGTACCTGGAGCTCTTGAGGAGGCAGTATGCCCCATTGGCGCAGGGCTGCAATACCCTCCTCCAGGTTAGAAATCAGGGTAGTGGTCCCATTGTGGGTGACCGACAGCTTCGCAGGGTACTTCCACTTGTGAAGAATTCCATGATTTCTTAGGGCTATCGTTATGGTCGCCAGATTGCGGCGTTGTTGGAGGGTGTGTCTGGATAGATCAGGAAGTAGTTGTATTTCTGCATACTGAGGGTGTTTGTTTTCATTCCTGCGGGATGCTATCAGGATTTGTTCCTTAACATGGTAGTAATGCACTCTCATCAGTACATCCCTGGGGGTGGTATCCGGAAGGAACCATGGTTTATGGATCCTATGGATCCTATCCACTATGAGGTCCTGAGCCATTAAATTGGGAACAAGTGTGGAGAATAAAGCTTGTGTGTATTGGAGTAATTGGGTGGCCGGAATGGTTTCAGGGATCCCTCTGATCTTTAAATTGTTCCTTCTGGACATGTCTTCTAAATCAGACACCTTGTTTTTCAGCTATGTCAGCTCCTCATCATGGGATGCATGAGCCTCCACTAGTGTGTTAAAGGAGTTAGTGTATTCTCCCAGTTTTTGCTCCACATGATCCACCCTGCCACCCAGGGCCTGGACCTCCCTCTGACAGTTGTTAATCCCAGCAGTAGGGATGAGCTCGGTGTTCGAGACGAACATACGTTCGACTCGAACATCGGCTGTTCGATCGTTCGGCGAACATCGAACGATTTGGGCCGTTCGCGCCAAATTCAAGTGACGCGAACGCCCCACAATACACTGCGCCATCGCAGTGCAATCCCGGCGCTGTGATTGGCCAAGCATGCACTGTGACCCCGCATGCTTGGCCAATCACAGCGCCGGCAGCTAGGAGAGCCATAATTGGCCACAGGGTTTAGCACACGCCCCACACTATAAAAGGCCGCCAGCGCCGCGGCCTTGTGTATTGTGTTCCGCGTACAGTGTGATATTCTTTGTGCTATTCTTGTGTGCAGGGAGAGAGAAGGATAGGCAGGGAGAGTGTCAGTGTCATATTCTTTGCTAAACCTTGTGTGCAGGGAGAGAGAAGGATAGGCAGGGGACAGTGTCAGTGTCATATTCTTTGCTAAACCTTGTGTGCAGGGAGAGAGAAGGATAGGCAGGGAGAGTGTCAGTGTCATATTCTTTGATAAACCTTGTGTGCAGAGAGAGAAGGATAGGCAGGGGACAGTGTCAGTGTCATATTCTTTGATAAACCTTGAGTGCAGGGAGAGAGAAGGACAGGCAGGGGACAGTGTCAGTGTCATTGTTGCTAAGCCTCCTGCACAGTATACACCTGAAGCTAGCCCTTATTGCTGTGTTTTCCTGGTGTGTTACACTAACAGGCATTTGCAGCACTTACAGTGGGCGGAGTGTGCCTCCTGCACATTATACACCTGAAGCTAGCCCGTATTGCTGTGTTTTCCTGGTGTGTTACACCAACAGGCATTTGCAGCACTTATAGCAGGCGTAGTGTGATTCCTGCAAAATATACTCCTAAAGCTAGCCCGTATTGCTGTGTTTTCCTAGTGTGTTACACCAACAGGCATTTGCAGCACTTACAGCAGGTGTAGTGTGATTCCTGCAAAATATACTCCTGAAGCTACGCCTTATTGCTCTGTTTTCCTAGTGTGTTACACCAACAGGCATTTGCAGCACTTACAGCAGGCGTAGTGTGATTCCTGCAAAATATACTCCTGAAGCTAGCCCGTATTGCTGTGTTTTCCTAGTGTGTTACACCAACAGGCATTTGCAGCACTTACAGCAGGCGTAGTGTGATTCCTGCAAAATATACTCCTGAAGCTAGCCCGTATTGCTGTGTTTTCCTAGTGTGTTACACCAACAGGCATTTGCAGCACTTACAGCAGGCGTAGTGTGATTCCTGCAAAATATACTCCTGAAGCTATGCCTTATTGCTCTGTTTTCCTAGTGTGTTACACCAACAGGCATTTGCAGCACTCACAGCAGGCATAGTGTGATTCCTGCAAAATATACTCCTGAAGCTAGCCCGTATTGCTGTGTTTTCCTAGTGTGTTACACCAACAGGCATTCGCAGCACTTACAGCAGGCGTAGTGTGATTCCTGCAAAATATACTCCTGAAGCTAGCCCGTATTGCTGTGTTTTCCTGGTGTGTTACACCAACAGGCATTTGCAGCACTTACAGCAGGCATAGTGTGATTCCTGCAAAATATACTCATGAAGCTAGCCCGTATTGCTGTGTTTTCCTGGTGTGTTACACCAACAGGCATTTGCAGCACTTACAGCAGGCGTAGTGTGATTCCTGCAAAATATACTCCTGAAGCTAGCCCGTATTGCTGTGTTTTCCTGGTGTGTTACACCAACAGGCATTTGCAGCACTTACAGCAGGCGTAGTGTGATTCCTGAAAAATATACACCTGAAGCTAGCCCGTATTGCTGTGTTTTCCTGGTGTGTTACACCAACAGGCATTTGCAGCACTTACAGCGGGCGTAGTGTGCTTCCTGCAAAATATACTCCTGAAGCTAGGCCTTATTGCTGGTTTTCCCATCTCCCTGCAGGCCATTAGAATGTCTGGAAGGCAAACAAGGAGAGGCAGACAGTCAGGAGCCAATAAAAGAGGGCAAGCAGGCTCTGTGTCTAGAGACAACAGTGCTGGTCGTTGACGCGGTGCATCGCCATCAGCGCGTGGCCATGGGACACGCCTGTCCTTCTTTTCGGCAGCTGGACGTGTTGAGCCGCATCATGCCGAAGACTTGGTAGAGTGGATGACCAAGCCCTCCTCATCCTCCTCATCCTCTCTCACCCAGGCTCAGGGTACTGGCAAAGCAGCTGCCAAAGCGTCCTCTTCCCTGGTATCAATGTCATCATCAGTCACTCCTTCCCTAGACCCACCATGTCCTCCTGAGGAGTCCCACGAACTGTTTGAGCACAGTGTTGGGTACATGCTCCAGGAGGATGCCCAGCGTTTTGAAGGGTCTGATGATGATACCCAGCTAGAGGAAGGCAGTAGCGTGAGAGCAGAGAGAGGGGATGCTCAAGAAGGACACCAATCTGGCAGTCATGTTCCAGCAGCTGCAGCATACTGCCAGATTGGCTCCAGTGATGAGAAGGGAGGGGATGATGAGGTCACTGACTCCACATGGGTGCCTAATAGGAGAGAGGAGGAGGAGGAGGATGAGGAGGAGGCACATCTCCAACGAGGCAGGATGCCCTCGGGGGGCCAGCGTAAGGGCAGCACACCGACGGAATCACACCGCAGAGCTCCGCCTGTGCAGGGCGCTGCCTCTGCCCGTTATTCAAAAAGTTCTTTGGTGTGGGCCTTTTTTGAGTCGAGTGCATCAGATCGCACAGCTGCTGTTTGCAACATATGTCTCAAGAGTATATCGCGTGGCCAAAACATCAGCCGCTTAGGCACCACATGCTTGACCAGACATATGTTGACCTGCCATGCAGCTCATTGGCAAGCCTACCTTAAAGACCCACACCAAAGAACAAAGCGGACCTCTCCTTGCACCTCATCAGCTAGGATCTCCAACCCCACTATACCTTCAGTCCTCTCTGAAACCTGTACTGAGAGGAATGAAGGTGTAGAATTAGGTGTGTCACAGCCAAGTACTTGCGGGCACTCTGCTAGCAGTACACCGATGTCCGATTCTAGCAGGCAAATTTCCCTGCCCCAGCTGCTGGACCGTCAAAAGAAGTTCACTCTCAGCCATCCACATGCCCAGCGGTTGAATGCTAGCTTGGCTAAATTGCTAGCGCTTCAACTGCTGCCTTTTCAGTTGGTAGACTCGGCCCCCTTCCGTGAGTTTGTGCAATGTGCGGTTCCTCAGTGGCAGGTTCCCAAACGCCACTTTTTCTCACGGAAGGCGATTCCTGCTCTCTACCGGCATGTGGAAGGCAATGTCTTGGCCTCGCTGGACAGGGCGGTCAGCGGTAAGGTGCATATTACCGCTGACTCATGGTCCAACAGGCATGGACAGGGACGTTACCTTTCTTTCACGGCCCATTGAATCACTCTTTTGGCAGCTGGGAAGGATGCAGGACAAGGTGCAGTAGTGTTGGAGGTTGTTCCGCCGCCACGCCTCCAAAATGCTACTACTGGTTGTGACACACCTCTCTCCTCCACCCCCTCCTCTTCTTCTTCCTCCATGGCCTCTTCCTGCACTTTGTCCTCGGAACCAATGGTGCTCCGTAGGCGTTCATGGGGCTACGCAAGTACGCAGGCAAAAAGATGCCATGCCGTAGTTGCGCTGGTGTGTTTGGGGGACAGGAGCCACACTGGGGCAGAGGTTCTGTCTGCTCTGCAGGGGCAGGCCGAGAGGTGGTTGACGCCACGCCAGCTTAAGCCAGGAATGGTGGTTTGCGACAATGGCACCAACCTCCTCTCCGCCCTCCGACATGGACAACTGACCCATGTGCCCTGTGTGGCTCACGTCCTTAACCTGGTGGTGCAGCGGTTCTTGGGCAGGTACCCGGGCTTACAGGATGTCCTGAGGCAGGCCAGGAAAGTCTGTGTGCATTTCCGCAGATCTTATAATGCCAGTGCTCGCCTGGCTGAGCTGCAAAAGGAGTTAAACCTGCCCAAGAACCGCCTTATATGTGACATGCCCACCAGGTGGAACTCAACGTTGGCCACGCTGCAGCGGCTGCACACGCAGCAGAGGGCCATCAATGAGTACCTGTGCGACTACGACACCAGGACAGGGTCAGGGGAGCTCAGGTTTTTTTCACCACGCCAGTGGGGCATGATCAGGGATGCATGCACTGTCCTGGCACCATTTGAGGAGGCCACGAGGATGGTGAGCAGTGACAGTGCACGCATCAGTGACACTGTACCTCTTGTCCACCAGTTGGAACATACGCTGCGTGGAATAATGGACAGGGCACTTGAGGCAGAACAGAGGCAGGAAGAGGAGGACTTCCTTGCCTCTCAAGGTTCCCTTTACCCAGACAGTGTTCCTTCTGTCCCACCCATCGCACAGGAAGAGGAGGAGGAGGAGGATTGTGTAAGCATGGAGGTGGAGTCTGGCACTCAGCATCATCAGCAGCAGTCTTTTAGGGATGATTTACAGTCCCAAGAAACCCGTGGACTTGTACGTGGCTGGGAGGAGGTGGCTGCGGATTATGTCGTCCTTAGTGACCCAGAGGACCCAGGACCGAATGCCTCAGCTAACCTATGCTGCATATCCTCCCTGATCCTGCAAAGTCTGCGGAAGGATCCTCGTATTCTTCGGATCAAGGAGAGGGACCATTACTGGCTGGCCACTCTCCTTGATCCACGGTACAAGTGTAAGGTTGCGGACCTTATCTTACCGTCGCAGAGGGAGCAGAGGATGAGACAACTCCGGGAGGCCTTGCAGAAAGGTCTGTGCAACGCGTTCCCAGAGACTGGGAGGTTACAAACTCCTGGTCCTGGACAACGAGTTGCTGAGGCTTCGGTCAGTCAAAGAAGGAGCGGTGGGGAAGGTGGCCGTCTGACCGATGCGTTCAGACAATTCTTTAGTCCGCAGCCCCAAGGTATGATCGCTTCCAGCAACCATCGCCAGCGTCTGATATACATGGTGCAGGAATACCTAGGGGCAAGGTCAGACTTGGACACCTTCCCCACCGAAAATCCTCTGGCTTACTGGGTCTTGAGGATGGATCACTGGCCAGAGCTTGCACAGTATGCAATTGAGCTACTGGCCTGTCCTGCATCCAGCGTTCTTTCAGAACGCACATTGAGTGCTGCTGGAGGATTTGTCACGGATCACAGGGTGCGCCTGTCCACCGACTCGGTTGATCGACTGACTTTCATAAAGATGAACCAGTCTTGGATCACCACCAGCTACCAAACAGCTGAAGCTGATATAACAGACTAATTTATTTTCAAATGTCACATCCCTTCAAGACTGATGCTGATGCTGAGTAGGGATGAGCTTCGAGTTCGAGTCGAACTCATGTTCGACTCGAACATTGCCTGTTCGCCCGTTCGCCAAACAGCGAACAAATTGGGGTGTTCGCGGCAAATTCGAAAAATCTATGGGAGAAATCTAAAGTGCTAATTATAAAGGCTTATATGCAAGTTATTGTCCTAAAAAGTGCTTGGGGACCTGGGTCCTGCCCCAGGGGACATGTATCAATGCAAAAAAAAGTTTTAAAAACGGACGTTTTTTCGGGAGCAGTGATTTTAATAATGCTTAAAATGAAAAAATAAAAGTGAAATATTCCTTTAAATTTCGTACCTGGGGGGTGTGTATGATATGCATGTAAAGTGGCGCATGTTTCCTGTGCTTAGAACTGTCCCTGCAAAAAATGGCATTTTTGAAAGAAAAAAATGCATTTAAAACTGACTCGCGGCTATTAATGAATTGTCGGCTCCCGGCAATACATACAAAAGTCATTGATAAAAAAAAAAAAAAAGCGTGGGGGTTCCCCAGAATTCAATTACCAGGCCCTTCAGGTCTGGAATGGATATTAAGGGGAACCCCGCCGCAAATTTAAAAAAAAATTGACGTGGGGTTCCCCCAAATATCCATTCCAGGCCCTTCAGATCTGGCATGGATTTTAAGGGGAACTCCACCCCAAATTTAAAAAAAAAATGGCGTGGAGTCCCCCTAAAAATCCATACCAGACCCCTTATCCGAGCACGCAACCTGGCCGGCCGCAGGGGAAAAGGGGGGGACGAGAGAGCGGCCCCCCTCCCTCCTGAACTGTACCAAGCCACATGCCCTCAACATGGGGAGGATGTCCCCATGTTGATGGGGACAAGGGCCTCATCCCCACAACCCTTGCCCGGTGGTTGTGGGGGTCTGCGGGCGGGGGGCTTATCGGAATCTGGAAGACCCCTTTAACAAAGGGGACCCCCAGATCCCAGCCCCCCCCTATGTGAATTGGTAAGGGGTACATTGTACCCCTACCATTTCACGAAGAAAGCGTAAAAAAATGTTTAAAAAAACACACAAACACCTTGAAAAAGTCCTTTATTTAAAACAAAAAAACATTCCAGCGGTGAAATCCAGTGTCCCGCGGCGATCCCGATGTCCAGCGCTGTCCTTCAGTGGTTGTGCCTGAGCGGACCTAATGGGGAACTCCCTCTCAGTATTTTAAATGTATAGACCCGCCCCTTCTAAAGTTCCCTATCAGGTCCGCTCAGCGGACGAGATGCGGAACATGAGAAGGGGCGGGTCTATACATGTATTACCAAAGTGAGAGCAGTCCCCCATCAGGTCCGCCCCCTCGGTATGTCGGACCCGCCTACGTCATTGGCTTGAGCGGGGAACTTCCTTCACTGTGTAATTTAAATTTACAGGGGGTCTGGTATGGATTTTTAGGGGGACTCCACGCCATTTTTTTTTTAATTTGCGGCGGGGTTCCCCTTAATATCCATTCCAGACCTGAAGGGGCTGGTAATTGAATTCTGGGGAACCCCCACGCTTTTTTTTTTTTTTTTTATCAATGACTTTTGTATGTATTGCCGGGAGCCGACAATTCATTAATAGCCGCGAGTCAGTTTTAAATGCATTTTTTTCTTTCAAAAATGACATTTTTTGCAGGGACAGTTCTAAGCACAGGAAACATGCGCCACTTTACATGCATATCATACACACCCCCCAGGTACGAAATTTAAAGGAATATTTCACTTTTATTTTTTCATTTTAAGCATTATTAAAATCACTGCTCCCGAAAAAACGGCCGTTTTTAAAACTTCTTTTTGCATTGATACATGTCCCCTGGGGCAGGACCCGGGTCCCCAAACACTTTTTAGGACAATAACTTGCATATTAGCCTTTATAATTAACACTTTAGATTTCGAACGTTCGAGTCCATTGTATTTAATAGGGTTCTAAAGTTTACACGAACATTTTGTCTGTCCGCAGGTTCTGGTGCGAACCGAACAGGGGGGTGTTCGGCTCATCCCTGATGCTGAGTGACTGTCCTGTTATGTTGACTGACTATCCTCCTCCTCCTCAATGATCCGATTGATGATGATAGCTTGGAAGAACATTTTTGTTTCTGGGTGCCGCCACCAGTGCCTAAGGCCCAATTTTTCAGCCCCTGTTTAACAGGGGCATGTAATTGCAATTTTTTATGCAATGCTTTGCAGCAGGGTTCATTCCTGCACTCCAACTAGAATATCTGGGAGAGGTTGCAGTGTCGTGGCACCAGCACCAGTGCCTAAGGCCCAATTTTTCAGCCCCTGTTTAACAGGGGCATGTAAAAAAAAAATGTTTATGCAATGCTTTGCAGCAGGGCTCATTCCTGCACTCCAACTAGAGTATCTGGGAGAGGTTGCAGTGTCGTGGGACCAGCACCAGTGCCTAAGGCCCAATTTTTCAGCCCCTGTTTAACAGGGGCGTGTAATTACAATTTTTGATGCAATACTTTGCAACAGGGCTCATTGCTGTGCTCCAAGTACAGTATCTGTGAGGGGTTGCAGTGTTGTGGCACCAGTGCCTAAGGCCCAATTTTTCTGCCCCTGTTTAACAGGGGCATGTAATTTCAATTCTTGATCTAATAATTCACAGCAGGGCCCATTCCTGCGCCCACCAAGAGTAACTGTGAGGCCTTACAGTGTTGTGTCAACACCACCACCACCAAAGGCCCAATTTCTTGTTCATACATCACGGGACACAGAGCGGCATAGTCATTACTATGTGGGTTATATAGAATTACCTTCAGGTGCTGGCACTGGCAACTTCCAAAACAGGAAGTACCCTCCCCTATATAAGCCCCTCCCATCCGGGAGCACCTCAGTTTTTTGCCAGTGTCTAAGGTGTTGGCCAAGGTTAACATGTATTCATCTGGGCTTGTGTACAGGTTCTCTGGGCCTTAGCAAGCTATTCCGGATCCGACCAAAAAAGCTTCATAGCTAAACGGTCGGTACCCGGGCCTTACAGAGAAGAGCAGGGTTTTGCCTGTAATGCCTCTCTTAGGAGGGCTGGACCCTGGGATCCAGAGCTCTGGTCATACCCAAAACCAAGAGGCTATCTGTGCAGGGTGCTATACAGGTCCAGGGGAGTGGAATCCTTGGGAACCCGGTCCCTGAAGGTCTAGTACAATGCCTGCCGTGAGAGGTGAAGTTTGGGCTTCTGTGGACCAAACAAAGTCCTGCGGCGGGGAAAAGGTAAGTGGGGGCCCCTCAGGAACTTGGTTCTATTGAGGGGACCCCCAAGCCTAATATGTCTTTCTGCCTGTTACCTAAAGGTATTCCCGCTAATAGCTGTATATGCCTAAGAAATCCTAGAAATGTCTTTTCATAAAGGAAGTTTTAAAAACTGTAAACCTAGAAATGTTTTTCATAAAGGAGGTTTAAAAAAAAAAAAAAAAAAGACAAAAGTGCGGTACCTGTGTTTGTCCACTAGAGGCCGCTGTGGAACGTCTTTTTTTCTTGGGACTATTCCTTCCATGGTGAAAGTCCAGGCAGATGAGTGAGCTCTCTATCAGGGAAGCTGCATTCCTCTGTCATGCTGCCAAGTAGTTTCCTTCCATCCCCGAGTCCTGGTGAAACAGGGACCCTGGCTCCTCTCCCTACATGGCGCCAAGAGCGCACACGTGCATGCGCGCGCGCGCACACGCTTTCTTTTTATAGATTTAGCTTCAAAAAAGGGGGCGGAGCCTGGCGGATGACGCGCTCTGTGCGCCCAGCGCTTCGGCGCATGTGCGGGTGTCCCAGCAAGATAAAAGGACTCAGTCCACGCTGCTTGCTATGGACACAGAGCATGAAAAGGAGCTGGTAGCATGGTATAGGGGCTTACAGCGGGCGGTTGATACAGGCATCCCCAGAAAGACGCATTAGTAGACACCCACTGATGTACATAGCAGCAAATTGCATTAGACTATTTCAGTAAAGGGGTGTATTGCGGCTGGAATACCTCAGCTTTGAACTAAGGAATATGCCGCCTAAAAAACTCCGAGATATACCTCTCAGGAAGTGTAGGGGGTCTCCATCGGGCTCTGAGGATCTGGAGCAGTCATCTGCACCTTCCTCCCCTGAGAAATCAGAGGTTAATACCCATAAGGAACCCCCGGGAGTGCCAGGTACTGCGGCTGTCCTCAGTCCACCTGCTCCTGCATATATAACAGAGGAGGTTTTTGCCTCAACTCTGGAGGGATTGGAGCAGAGATTGGCAGCATTGATCGCTTCTTCTCTACAGGAAAGAAAGCGCGCCAGATCTCCATCCCCTCCATTAGAGTGCCTGTTGGCAGAGCAACAGTCCCAGGAAGGGACTGACCTACCTGAAGGGGATCAGGAGGAGGTTAACTCTGTTTTTGAGGAATTGACAGTAGATGAACCATTTTCAGCATCACAGACTGAAAGATTGTGGGTCCAGACCCTAACTGACATGGTTCGATCTGCATTTAAAATGCCTCTTGTTGAACCATCAACTACTGCTGTCTCCTCATTGGGGTCGCTAAAAGCTCCCCAGATTAATTGCTCCTTTCCAATTCATCTATTATTGGAAGGACTTATATACCAGGACTGGGAACATCCTGATAAACTATTTGTTCTGCCTAAGAAATTTCCGGTGATCTATCCCATGGAGGAAAGATTCACCCAGAGATGGAATGTTCCTACGGTGGACGCAGCCATTTCTTCTGTGAACAAATCACTGACATGTCCAGTAGATAATGTTCAAATGTTCAAAGATCCAGTAGATAAAAAATTGGAGTCTTTATTAAAATCTGCTTTTTCCACAGCAGGGGCTGTTACACAGCCAGCAGTGGCAGCTATTGGGGTCTGCCAAGCTTTAAAGGATCAAATGAAAATGGTCCTGAGGGATTTGCCAGACCAGCAGGCCCAGGCTCTGGCTGATCTGCCTAGAGCATTATGCTTTGCGGTTGACGCCATCAAGGATTCTATCCTCAGGCCTCCCGCCTCACGCTGTCTTTGGTACATATGCGTAGGCTTCTGTAGCTCAAGAACTGGTCTGCTGAGGCTCCCTGTAAGAAGCTCTTAGTTAGCTTCCCATTTCATGGAGAACGCCTTTTTGGCGAAGACCTGGATAAATATATCCAGAAGATTTCCAGTGGTAAAGTACTCTCTTACCAATTAAAAAGAGGTCTAGGGGTCCATCTTTTAAGAGGACTACCTCTCCTATCCCTGGGACGTCTGCTACTAAGCAGTTCCGACGGCCTCCTCGGTCAAACTCAGGAGGTAAAAATCAGGGACAGTCACAGGGTAATAAAAAACCCTGGATCCGAAGAGGTACTAAACCAGCCTCCAAGTTAAGCCTATGAAGGGCTGCCCCCACTCAAACGGGTGGGGGGAAGACTTCAGTTGTTCACAGAGACCTGGCGGGAGACGATCAAAGACAGATGGGTGCTCTCCGCAGTAACTCGGGGATACAAGTTGGAGTTAAAAGAGTCTCCTCCTTCCCATTTTATGTGGTCAGGCATGCCAAAAGACCCTCTGAAAAGAAGGTGTCTCCTAGTGGCGTTAGAACAACTATTGCTCCAAGGAGTAATTATGGAGGTTCCTATGGAAGAGTGGGGGTTGAGTTTCTACTCAAACCTTTTCACAGTCTCGAAACCAAACGGGGACATAAGACCCATATTGGACCTAAAGAGTCTAAACAAATTTCTAAACGTCCGGTCCTTCCGGATGGAGTCGATCCGATCGGTCACCGCTGCCCTACAGGGGGAGGAATGGTTAGCCTCGATCGACATCAAAGATGCTTACTTGCATGTTCCCATCTTTCCAGGTCATCAAAAATTTCTACGCTTTGCAGTAGAAGGGCGCCATTTTCAGTTCAGAGCCTTACCATTCGGTCTGGCCACAGCACCACGAGTGTTCACAAAAATTCTGGCCCCACTGTTGGCCGATCTAAGAACACGAGGTGTAACGATAATGGCATACCTAGACGACCTGTTGTTGATGGACCACTCAGTTGCCAAGCTAGAAGTGCTAATTGTCGATACAATCAAGTATCTAGAATCTCACAGTTGGGTCATCAACCTGGACAAGTCAGCCCTACAGCCAGTGAAAAACCTGGTATATCTAGGGCTACGGCTGGATTCAGACCAGAGGAGGATTTTCCTACCTCAAGACAAAGTATCCTCTTTGAGGGACTTGGTCCGCCTACTTTGTGCAAAAAGACAGCCGTCCATATGCCTGTGCATGAGGCTGCTAGGAAAGATGGTAGCATCATTCGAAGCTGTGCCATACGCCCAATTCCACTCAAGGAATTTACAGAGGGCCATATTGTCAGCCTGGAACGGAAAAATTCAGGCTCTAGACTTCCCGATGGCTTTGTCCCCTTCCGTTCGGAAGAGTCTCTGCTGGTGGTTGATCCCCCAGAATCTCCAGAAGGGAAAACCCTTCAGTCCGATATCCTGGAAGGTGGTCACTACAGATGCCAGCCTTATAGGCTGGGGGGCAGAACTGGAGCAATGGTCTCTCCAGGGCAGATGGTCAAATGTAGTAAAAACCCTGCCCATCAATCTCTTACAGATACGAGCAGCCCGGTATGCCCTAGTAGCCTGGGCATCCAGACTCCAAGGGTCCCCTGTCAGAATTCAATCAGACAATGCCACAGCAGTGGCATATATCAATCATCAGGGAGGCACCAGGAGTTGTGCAGCCCAGAGGGAAGTAAGTCACATCCTGGAATGGGCAGAAAAGCATGTCCCATGTATGTCAGCTGTCTTCATTCCAGGGGTGGAGAATTGGAAGGCGGACTTTCTAAGTCGCCAACAGTTATGCCCAGGGGAATGGTCCCTTCATCCCGAGGTCTTCCGAGCAATATGTCAGCGGTGGGGAACACCGGATGTAGATCTGCTAGCATCCAGATTCAACGCAAAGGTGGACAGATTTGTCTCCCGGACAAGGGATCCCCTCGCTTGCGGCTCGGATGCTCTGGTGTTCCCTTGGAATCAGTTCAGACTGATATATGCATTCCCTCCGCTACAATTGTTGCCTCGACTCCTTCGCAGAGTCAGGTTGGAAAAGAAGCCGGTGATCTTGGTGGCTCTAGCGTGGCCCCGAAGGGCCTGGTACACGGAGATCATCAAAATGTCTGTGGGGAGTCCTTGGACCCTTCCACGTCGTCCGGACCTGCTTTCGCAAGGGCCGATATACCACCCTTCCTTACTAACTCTAAGTTTAACGGCCTGGCTATTGAATCCCACATCCTAAAGAAGAGAGGTCTCTCTAACTCTGTGGTATCAACTATAATCAATGCCAGGAAGCCTGTATCCAGGCAGATCTACTATAGAGTTTGGAAGGCGTACATCACTTGGTGCGAGGCCAGAAAGTGGCATCCACGTAAGTACGTTATAGGCAGAATTCTGGACTTCCTACAGTGGGCTGTAGACAGGAAGTTTGCCTTAAGTACTATCAGGGGTCAGGTTTCGGCCTTATCAATACTATTTCAAAGGCCCCTGGCTATGCATTCACTTGTCAAATCCTTTATGCAAGGGGTGACTCGTATTATTCCACTGATTAAATCTCCCATATGTCCATGGGATCTAAATTTGGTTCTGTCGGTTCTGCAGAAGCAGCCATTTGAACCTTTGCGGCACATTTCCTTGGTTCTACTCACCAGAAAATTGATATTTTTAGTAGCCATATGCTCGGCTAGAAGAGTGTCGGAATTAGCCGCCATGTCCTGTAAAGAGCCATGTCTGGTTATTCATGAGGACAGAGTAGTATTACGTCCTCACCCAGCCTTTCTTCCTAAGGTGGTATCGAGGTTTCACTTGAACCAGGATGTGGTTCTTCCTTCTTTTTTCCCCAAACCAAGCTCGGTAGAGGAAAAGTTATTGCATTCTTTGGATGTAGAAAGAGCAGTTAAAGCTTATCTAAAAGCCACTGCTCAGATTCGTAGAACGGATTCTTTGTTTGTTCTGCCGGAAGGCCCCAGAAAGGGTCAGGCAGCATCAAAATCTACTTTAGCCAAGTGGATTCGACAGGTCATAATACAAGCCTATGGCTTGAGAAGTAGACCGCCTCCGTTCAAAGTTAGGGCGCACTCCACGAGAGCAGTTGGAACTTCATGGGCAGTGCATCACCAGGCCTCCCTGGCTCAAATTTGTAAGGCCGCAACATGGTCTTCAGTACACACGTTTACTAGGTTCTACCAGGTGGACGTTAGAAGTCAGGAGGATGTCGCCTTTGGGCGCAGTGTGTTGCAGGCCGCAAAAGATCCTCATGCCTGATGGCGCCCAGCTTATGTATGGTGTATCCCCCCCTCATTTGGCATTGCTTTGGGACGTCCCACATAGTAATGACTATGCCGCTCTGTGTCCCGTGATGTATGAACAAGAAAGTAGGATTTTTAAAACAGCTTACCTGTAAAATCCTTTTCTTGGAGTACATCACGGGACACAGAGCTCCCACCCCTCTTTTGGGGACACGTATTGCTTTGCTACAAAACTGAGGTGCTCCCGGATGGGAGGGGCTTATATAGGGGAGGGTACTTCCTGTTTTGGAAGTTGCCAGTGCCAGCACCTGAAGGTAATTCTATATAACCCACATAGTAATGACTATGCCGCTCTGTGTCCCGTGATGTACTCCAAGAAAAGGATTTTACAGGTAAGCTGTTTTAAAAATCCTACTTTTTCAGCCCCTGTTCAACAGGGGCATGCAATTACAATTCTTGATCTAATAATTCACAGCAGGGCCCATTCATGCGCCCACCAAGAGTAACTGTGAGGGCTTACAGTGTTGTGTCAACACCACCACCACCACCACCAAAGGCCCAATTTTTCAGCCCCTGTTCAACAGGGGCATGCAATTACAATTCTTGATCTAATAATTCACAGCAGGGCCCATTCATGCGCCCACCAAGAGTAACTGTGAGGGCTTACAGTGTTGTGGCAACACCAAAATGTAAGGGGCAAATTTCAGCAGAGTATATAAGGCAGGCCCCTACTTTCTACTTTCAAAGTATTTTATTTTCAAATAGGAAAATACAGAGTAACATATACGATAGCAATATAGAAGATAACAGTTTTTAACTGGTAGCATGGGGGGGCTGGAAAAGAACACCACGAAAGAGCTTAAATTAAGGAGGGTCCGTACTCGTAAAAAACTCTATCATGTGGTTAATCATATCACCTGACCTACAGATTTCAATCAAAGGCAAACTTCCTCCCAACCTCACCCCATCAACAGAGCTCGGGGAGCTAAATGCTCTCCCCCAGTCCCCAACATCCTGGATAGGGAAGGTGTCACGGAGCCACCTCCCCCCGGCACCCCAAAAGGGCACCTACTGTGCCAGAGGGAGGTAACCCCCCTCCCCCCAGGGGGGAAACCCCCGATGGGGCTAACTCACTCCTAAGAGGACCTCTAAAGTTGTACCAATAATAGTAATTCGATACCCTGTTAGAAGAAAGGATAGATAGTCAGAAAGAAGAAAGGTAGGGAAGAAGGGGGATAGGGTAGGGTGGGGGAGGGGAGGGAGGCGAGGTTCACTAAGTGCTTAATTTAAGCTAGGTTTTAAATCTGCGCTAATCCAGGAACTAGAGAAATACCCAAGAACTGAGCCCATGGTTCCCAAACCTTCTCAAATTTACTTGTTGAATCGTTGATGATACTGGCAAGCTTTTCCTGGGCCATGATCCAAGATACTTTCCTGATAACTGCTTTAGTGGAGACATTTGGGTGCTTCCACGCCTTGGCTAGTGTAATTTTGGCTCCTAGCAATATATAGTGGATTAGTAAACGATCGTGTTTGGATATCTTGGGAATATGAGCGTTTAGTAAAATGGTTTCCGGAGACCTGGGAATCTCGCATCCCGTGACTCTTTTAATGAGATTTAATGTCTTTCTCCAGAAGGACCTGATTCTAGGGCATTCCCACCACACGTGGGCGATTGTGCCCCTCAGATGACACCCCCGGAAGCATAACGGATCAGCCGTTGGAAAAATCTTGGCCAATCGTGTTGGTGTCATATACCATCTAGTCATAATTTTTAAATTTGCCTCCATGAGAGATGTATTGATGATTCCTTTATATGCTGTGGTTAGAGCAGACTGCCAGGTCTCCAAGTTCCACTGAAACTTGAAATCTCCCTCCCAGGCTACCATGTAAGGGGATTTTTCAGTCGGGTGGGAAAGTGACGCATAGATGACTGAAATGCCTCCCCTCTGCTCCATGGGTTGACTGCACCAAAGTTCATAATTTGAAAATTTGGGAGGATCAGGCTTTTCGGGCCATATTTTATGCAAGAAATGGCTAATTTGCTGAAACCGAAATCTCTCAGACTGAGGAAGGTCGAGGTTGCTTACACAATAGGCCAGAGAAATTGGGCCTCTGGACGTGAAGAAATGGCCTATACGGTACAGCCCTTTGTCCAGCCACCATTGAAAGGCCTTTATGTTTAACCCCGGGGGGAAACTCGGGTTACGGAATAGGTGTGAGAGGGGTTGCATGGCTGAGGTAAGGTTAGGGTTCAATTTCACTTTATCCCACATAGCAAAAGAGTGTGAGAGAGTGGGGGCCAAGATAGGTGGTCTATTCTTAGGTGAACACCACAATAGGTAATCCAGGGTATGATGTGGAACCGCCTGGCGTTCGATTTGTATCCAATCTGGTTTTCTCCCTTTAGCATATACAGTGGAGAACTGGGACAGTCTTGATGCTAAGAAATATCTATACAAGTTTGGCACACCCAGTCCTCCTCGTTTTCTGGAGTGATAAAGAGTCTGTTGGTTGATCCTGTATCCCGATCCCCCCCAAATAAATTGTATAATTTTGCTCTGGAGTGACTTGAGATGGTCCCTCCTCAGTGGAATGGGGAGAGCTCGGAAGACAGGCCCCTACTTTCAAGCATCCAACTTACAAACGACTCCTACTTGCAAACGGAAGGAGACAACAGGAAGTGAGAGGAAATCTACCCCTAGGAAGGGAAATTCTCTCCTGTAAGAGTTAATATGGGAAAAGGGTGTCTCCTCTCTACTGATGCTTTATCACCAATCCTTGTTTCAATAAAAACCCCACTTTTCAAAAACATTTGTCATTGGGACGGAAAGTGAGGTGAAATGTTCTTAACAGGGGCACAGACAGCAAAACAAATGTTACAGGGGTGATAACCCTTCCCTATGTTTTCCAAAAAGCTTAAAAATTGATTTTTGGGCTGGAGCTACACTTAAACAATGTACCTGTTCAAAATTACAAACAGATTCTACATAAGAACAAACCTACAGTCCCTGTCTTGTATTCACCGCCTGTATACGGCTGTTCAGAGTATATAGGGCCTTTTTTATTTTGTGTGCAGGGTTCCCCTTAATATCCATACAAGACCCAAAGGGGCTGGTAATGGGCTGGGGTAGGGGGGGGGGGGTGATGGGGTAGCTATGCCATTTTTCTTAAAGATTTTCATCCATATTACCGGGACCAGACATTACATTAAAGCCGCAAGCAGTTTTAATGGCTTTTTTTCCTTTAGAAATGTCATTTTGTGCAGGGACAGTTCTAAACACGGGAAACACATGCCACTTCACAGGCATACTTTAGACACCCCCCAGGTACGATATTTAAAGGAATATTTGACTTTTTTTTTTTCACTTTATGCATCATTAAAATGACTGCTCCCGAAAAATGGCCGTTTTTAAAATTTCTTTTTGCATTGATACATGTCCCCTGGTGCAGAACCCGGGTTCCCAAACCCTTTTTAGGACAATAACATGCATAATAGTCGTTATAATTAGCACTTTCGATTTCGAACGTTCGCATCCATTGTATTTAATAGGGTTCTAACGTTCGTGCGAACTTTCGGTCCGTTCGCGGGTTCTGGTGCGAACCGAACCCGGGGGTGTTCGGCTCATCCCTACCCAGCAGTCATGTCTCAGTGAAGTGAAGCTTTTAGGGACATCAGCATGTCCTTAAGGACAGTTTCAGACACAGGTCTGTCAGACGTGGGGTATGCCGCAATAGGGTCATTGGCCGACTGTTGTGTGGTGCTGCCTGCATTGTTAGGCCCGCTTACCTCCATTGTCAGGTCCTCCAGCGGCCTCTGTGGCAATGTAATCCTCTGCTTTTGTTTGGCCGGGCTTCTAGTTAACGGGCTGGACGTCCCAGGGGATGACCTGCTGCTCGTTAGGGCTCGATTACGCTGCGGTAAGGCTCCCTTACTGCCGTTATCGGAGGCTGCCTTGTTGTTCTGCCGTTTTATGCTTGCGTCGCCGCCATTTTGTTGGAGCTCGCGCGCTTTGAAAAAGTCTGGTAGTTTTCGCGGCAATTGCGGGCGTTTTCTGTTTCTTGGCATACCGGAACGTGCAGCAGGGCTCAGCGGTCAGATAAAGGCTAGTGTGTCCTTGGAAGGTGCCGATGGACACGGATGATGTCAGATTCTCTCCGGCGGCCGAGCGGAGCTCTCAGCTCACACGTCCATCTTGGAGCTCGGTCGCCACGCCCCCCAGGATGCGCATTTTTAATTATCGCCTCAGCAGAGCTCGGACAATGGTGGAGTGTGTATTTGGTATTTGCACTGCCAAATGGCGTGTATTGATGACAGCCATGCACCTAGAAGTGGATCATGCGGTCAACGTTGTTTTGGCATGTTGTATTCTCCACAACATTTTGAGGGGTAAGGAGATGGTGCCCACCGAATCCCTGTTACCTTTACCTGTTTCTGAAGAACACAGAGGTCGTGTTACTGGCACTCGACCCACTAATCAAGCTCTACAAGTGCGTGAGGATTTCACAGATTATTTTTTGACTGAAGATGGACAAGTCCCATGGCAATATGACTATGTGTAAAGTTATCTTTGTTACCCATGTTGCATCAACCTTATATCACAGTTTAATTTTTTTCGTGAAATAAAGTAGTTGACAATTTTTTACAATTAAATTGTTTTTATTTTCATCTTTGCTATGTAAAGTAACAAAAAGGTAGAAAAAATAGACAAACCTTACATAACATTGAATGCTTGCATGTATAGAAAACAATGTTTTCAATTCCTTTGGAATATAGAAAATGTTCTTTTAGTTTCAAGTATAAAATTGACTCAGTACAACAGATAACATGAGTCCCAAAAACTCCCCCCCCCCCTAAAAAATAGAGTATTTCTAAAGTGCTGTTAACCATATTTTAGACTATATGTGGACACTGTGAGTGCAGTAAACAGCTTTGAAGCATTTTTTTCACAACTTTACCAACTGTTGTGTAGCGGCTGTTTGATAACAATGTCCAAATGTAAGGAAACAATTTAAATTGTTTTTTTTAAAGCTGGCCATACACCTATAGATTATCTGCATAATGTCTATGGTTAGATGGAATAAGTGCAACAGATTTCTCCATGTACGCTGCACTGTGTAGATGGGGGGAGATCTCCCACTGGGCCAGGCTTCAGTATCTTTCTAGTTGGCCCCGCTGGTTCTCAAGCTAAACAATGCTTATTGGTATTGTAAGAGCCAGCGGGACCGAGTAGCAAGATATGGAAGCTTGGGACAGTGGGAAATTCTTCCATCCGCACAGTTCAGCGTAGATGGAGGAATCTGTTGTTGTAAACATTAGTTTGTGTAGGTATCAATAACACAAAACATGAAAAATTAAACAGTCATAACAAATTAGAAGGTCAAAACTACAAGTTTTCATACACTGGATAAGGGTGATGCAGGGAAGAATGGCTTGGTTCACTGCCAACATCTATGGGTGATCCTGATTGGGAAGATGAGGGTGAGGGTGAAGTAACTGGGTGTGGCTGCACATGCATCCTTTGATAACCAGGATTAGATGGGTAAGGTGTATACATCGGTGAGGGTCCTGAATAAGGGTTAATGGCAGGTGTGGTGTCATGGCACTGCTGACTGGCCATTGGTCGACTCAAAGAGCCACTGGGTGAATTAAAATCCATAGCCCATGGCTGAAATTATGGATATGGGCGTTGCTCTTTGCAAGTGGACACGATATACATTAAATAGGCATGTATATCACCCCTGACCTCAGTGCGCCTATCAGGAGGAATCTCCCTGACTACACAAAAGCAACATTCTCAAAAACATAACATCTGGGTCTGAGATGTTGAGGAATTCATCATCTTTGGCCTGGTTTTTTGATTGGTTTCGCATTTCTGCAATAATACGGTTGAAATATTCCTCAAAAGGTGTCTCTTGTTGAGTAAGGCGTGTTCGACGGGTGGTAGACGGGACTCTCCTATCTAGATTTGCCTGCAAATAGATCGAATATATAGATTATTCTTCTGATGTGGAGGTCTGATGTGAACAGCATACTTGCACAAATATAAAGTCGTGTCAGAGCTTGCAGCACCTGTTTACAATAGATCAGACACAGGCACTTCTTTTCGCCCCAAAAACCTGATGTCACTGTATTAACAGCCAGACCTCCAAAACCAGAAGTACTGAAGTGGTACTTTGCCCAAAAAGTAAGCCGTTGTTGTTTCTCCTTAAGAACATTTATGTACCAACACCAGCTGCCATTACAATATGCCAGTAATACGTATTTTGTGGACGGAGATTGTGACGTTTTGAAAATACATACCGCAGGTTCTTGAGTGGATGGTTGATATTCTTGGGATGAAACTGTCTCTGAATTGGTTTCTTGACTGATGTCTGCGTCTTCTGGTGACAAACTTTCACGCCTTGCGCTTGCTCTCGCAGGAACACTTGACACAGTTCTAGGTAAAAATAACAAAATTACAAGTTTAAAAATACCATGAATACTGTCATGTGTACACTACAGAATAGCCCTCTATATGGAGCTGGGGGAACATTAAAAAAGGGGTTTAGACACCTTTCACACCGGAGCGGTGACGCGAACAAAAATCCTGATAGCAGCATCTTTGGAGTGTTGAAGGTCCGGTGTGTATACCGCTCCCTCACCTCTCCAGCCCATTCAAATCAATAGCACAGTGCGGCTATACTGCCCACAAATTTGTTAAAAGTAAAATAAATAATATATATACTTACAAGCGCATCTCGGCGTTGCGCATCAAAAATGACAAAGCCTCTGCATGGGGGTTAGGCCTGCGACAAATTGAGGGTGCTCCGCTTCTCTCTGCAGACCTCTCTTCATTGACTTCTTTTTTGTACCGGTCACGTAGGGACCTCCAACGTGTATAAACCTCCTTTCCTGCAATATATATATCAAACATAACGCATGATAGGGACAAAAGTCAAGAGAGATCTGCTCTTAACCCCCCCCACCCAAGAAAAAACTTAAGGGAAGACACCAACCATTTGATTTCCCATTTTCAAATTAGTTTTTTTTGCAGCATTGCACAACTGTCAGTGACGCAGTGCTGTATCGCAAAAAATGGCCTGGTCATTTAGGGGGTAAATCTTCTGTCATGCATGTGTACCCTGCTTCATAGACACAACAAACATTGCACTTACCTCGGTTTTCCTGTTCAGTTGCAGACATATTGTCCCAGTTCGGTGTGACAAATCTGTAAACTTCCTCCCACTTTGATCTCTTCAACACTCGATCGGCATATCCTGGGCATTCTGAGTCCCATAACTCTGGTCGGGAATGCACCAGGGATATAATGGCCTCATGTGAGATATCTTGCGCCGCCATGCTGCCTTCTCCTCTTTCCTCTATCCCTCTGAACTTCCTGTGTCATTTCCCAGGTACACCTACTGGTTATGATGTGCTTCCGGGTGATTTTTTTTTTCTCACGCTGCTATCCGCAGTTGACACAAAAGACTGCGATTACCTGCGGTTGTTTGCATATAGCTGCGCTACATCGCACCTGGACGCATTCAATTCTATTTTTTCTATTCGCACCGAACCGCATGTAACAAAATCGCAGCTAAACGCTGTGTGTGAATGGGGCCATAGGAAAGCATTGTGTGCTTTTAGCTGCGGTAGAAAACTAGAAAATCCACAGCTAAAAGCACCATTCGGGGGGCGTGGCCTGGCTATGGAGGAGTGAGGACGCGTGTCTCTCTAGCTCCTTACCCACCGCCGCACAATCAGCGATACTAAGGGGAGATATCACTCCCGGAACGCCGGGAAACATGTCTCAGGGACGGCGGGCGCTCTCCCAGCAACCGAGAGCGGACGGGTCCCGACAGGAGCAGCTGGATGCCTTCTTCAGCGGGTCCCGCGGTACGGGACAGGAGGCCTCCAAGATGGCGCCGACGCCAAAATCATCCAAGGCAGCTAAGGCTGCTCAGAAAGCATTGACACGGCAGCAGCAGCTGCTTGAGGACTCCCAGATACCCTCTTCGCAGATGGTGAGTGACAATGCCCCTCCACTCTCCCCGGGACCCTCAGCCCCCCCTGACCAGAGCCCTGATATGAATGATTTCATGGGAGACAGGGACAGGGACATAAGACGCCATATCTGGTCCCTCCCTACTCGAGAGGACCTGGAAAAGTTTACAACCAGGGTGGAGAGGGCCTTCAGGGAGGACATTGCCCAGCTCAAGGCTGACACTAACCACTTGGGGGCTAGGATGGAAACAATGGAGCAGAAACTTGATGAGGCCCTGCCTGTCATCTCTATGCTTCAAGCCAGGTGCTGCGCCCAGGATCAAAAAATTGAGACTTTGCTGTGTCAGTTGGATGATTTTGAGAACCGCAGCAGGCGTGCGAACATCCGCATAAGAGGTCTGCCTGAAGCAACAGCACCTAAGGATATTGTCCCTACTCTGGAGGATGTATTTAGAGAGATTTTAGGCCTGCCTGCTACTGCACCCATAGAGATTGACCGTGCTCACAGAGCCCTCAGACCGCCCTCTCAAGATGTGGACAACCCTAGAGATGTCATATGCAAGCTCCACAAGTATACACTGAAAGATAAGATCATGCAAAAAATGCGTGGGAAGCCATACTTTGACTTCGATGGGGCCCACCTTTACTTCTACCAGGACATTTCCAGGAGAACCCTCATGCAACGTAGGGCTCTCCGCCCCCTGCTGGAAGCAGTCCAAAAGGCAGGTCTGCCTTATCGCTGGGGATTTCCCTTCTACTTGCAAGCATCCAAAGAGGGCAGACATGCCACGCTGCGCACCAAGGACGACCTCCCACACTTTCTGAGCACCCTGGGTCTGGAGCCAGTCGACTTTCCGGACTGGAGGGCCCCGCAAGATCACCCTGACGTGCAGCTCCCTCAGCCCTGGCTGCCACCTACCCGCAAGAGTCGCAGGAGAAATCGCAGGCGCCCTACATCTGCCTCTCCTTCAGGTCCTGTGTCGCAGCGACACTGAGTGGCAGCTCCCCTCCCCTGACCTGTTTTTTTTGTTTTTGTTTTTTGACTTTCTGAAGGGTCTGTTTCCTTCAGATACTGGTATCCTAACTGCTCTCTGAGGGAGGCCCGGGCCCTCTAATTACGCTGGTACCTGGAACTGAGACCTGGCCATTCAGTGTGTTAATGTTTGTTCGCCCTCCAACTGGACCTATTGCCTTTATAGCGGTGACTGATCATAGGCCCCTGTCGTTGTCCTTATTGGAGAGACTTGAAGCTTTGGCCCCGGTCCTGTCCCGACGCGCTCACTTCCCGGATACCTTGGACTCGTTCACTATTTTTTTTTACTTACTTACCTTTCAAATTTGCACTTTGCTCCTCAGGGTTTTTCAGGTTTTTTTTGGTTTTTTTTTTTTTTTTTTTTTTTTTTTTTTTTTTTTTGTAGAACCTTATCCCCCCTTGCATGCTGCCTACTTGTTAGTACATGGCGGTGGATGGGGACTGACCCCCACACCCTTCCCTCCAGTGTTGGTCCACGTTCCCCACGTAGACCGTACCTTTTTAGGTATACTTCCTTGTTTGGAAATGAGGATGGGCCTCGGGCGCTCCCCTCCTGTAGGGCTGAGCCCGACGCCTGCCCCCCAGGTATTTTATGTCATGGTATTGTTACCATTGCCGTTTTTTGTGCCTTATGTGTGTTACCCTGTCTCTCACTGTTTTTTCTTCCCTCCCTTCTGTTTTTTTTTTTTTTTTTCCTTTTCCTCTTTTCTCTTCTTCTCCTCCATGCCTCTTTATAGGATCTGCCTCCGGCTCCGTCTTCCGCCCTGCGCCTGCAGTCATGCTACGCGACTCGACTACATCACAGACTTCCCATGGCATCGTTAAAGGTAATTTCTTATAACGTACGTGGTCTCTGCTCCCCCTGCAAACGTAGTAAACTTTGGTGGGAACTGAAGCGGTCAGGAGCACATGTGGTTCTTTTGCAAGAAACGCATTTTACCCCCCAGTCAACTCCTAAATTGCCCACCCATCTTTATAATCAGTGGTTCTTGAGCAACTCACCGGTCTCGAAATCTAGAGGCACGGCTATCGCAATTCATAAGTCCTGCCCCCTTCAGGTCATTGAGAGTAAGGTTGATCCCCAGGGAAGATATGTTTTCCTGAAAGGGGTCGTAGCGGGCCAAAAGCTTACAGTAGCTACGATATATGCCCCTAATTCCAATCAGCTTACGTTTCTAGACAGTGCTCTGGACAGCCTGACAGACTTTAGAGAAGGTCCTCTGATCTTAGGTGGAGACTTTAATGTGAGCCCTAACCCCCAACTTGACACCTCGCACCAACGCCCCTCACACTCTCACGCCTTCCTTAAACATTTCCGCAAATCCCTACAGTCCCATCGCCTTCTGGATAGCTGGCGACTGCTTCACCCCTCTGATAGAGATTACAGCTATTACTCAAAGGTCCACGATGTCTATACCCGCATTGACCTGATATGTGTGGACCACTTGGCTCTGGAGCTGCTGCAGGCCTCGTCCATCGGGAATATAACTATTTCGGACCATGCCCCGGTGACGGCCACTTTGGCCCTGCCTCAGGGCACCCGTAGGGCCTGGTCATGGCGCCTGAATGAATCCCTGCTGGATGACGCGGCCGCGGTCTCCGGAGTCACGGACGTCCTGTCCCACTATTTCAAGGAAAATACCACGGAAGGTATGAATGAAGGGGTTATCTGGGAGGGTCATAAAGCGGTGATACGGGGTGAGCTGATCTCTCAGGGCGCTAGACTTAAGAAGGCCCGACAAGCGGACTTTACTAGGGTTCTTCAGGCGCTACAGCAGGCGGAACTTGCACATAAACAAGGAGGGGACCCGGAGGCTCTTGGAAAACTGACAGAGTTGAGAATATTGTTCTTGCGCTTATTAGACCGGCAGGCACGTAAACAACTACGATACCTGTCGCATAAATATTATGAACACGGCAACAAATGTGGCCGCATGTTGGCCAGAGCCCTCCGGAAGAAACGCGCGCTCACGTATGTACAGAAGCTGCGCCTCCCCTCGGGTGAACTCGCGGTCAGATCTTCCCAGATTGCCTCTGGGTTCCGAGACTATTATGCCACCCTCTATAACCTAGATTCAACGCAGACCCCTAGGACCCAGACCGAGAGACTGTCTGACATCAGAACTTACCTGACCGCAGCTGGCCTTCCCCCGCTGACTGACGACCAGTGTTCCATGCTGGAATCCCCTATTACGCCTGTTGAGCTCGGAGCTACGGTGAAGTCCTTGCCTAATGGGAAGAGCCCTGGACCTGACGGGTTCACCAAGGCTTACTACAAAAAGTTTCTACCCCTGCTATCGGAGTCGATGTGCAGTTATTTTAATTCTATAGCAAAAGGGAGTGCGATCCCTGGTGAGGCCCTGCTGGCCCACATCACTGTCATTCCCAAGGAGGGGAAGGACCCCACCATGCCCCAGAGCTACAGGCCCATATCCCTTCTCAACGTAGATATAAAAATTCTTGCTAAAATTCTTGCGTCTAGGCTAAAACACCTAATCCCACTCATTGTCCACCCGGACCAGACGGGGTTTGTCACGGGCCGAGAGGCTAGGGACAACTCCATCAGGGCCATACACCTTATTCATTGGGCTCGTGCTGCTCCTGATCCCCCCCACTACCTGATCCTGTCCACCGATGCGGAGAAAGCTTTCGATCGGGTGGACTGGACTTACTTGCGCGCTGTACTGGAGGCCCTGGGCTTGCGCAAGCATATGTTGGCATGGATCATGGCCTTGTACTCGGACCCGAGTGCACAGGTCAAGGTCAATGGCTTTCTCTCCCCTAGATTCTTGATCAGAAATGGCACGAGGCAGGGGTGTCCTCTTTCACCTCTTTTGTTCGCCCTGGTGCTGGAACCGTTTCTACGCACTATACGGGCGAACACTGATATCAAAGGACTGACGGTGGGTCATACAGAGCACAAACTTTCGGCGTACGCCGATGATGTGCTCTTCCACCTGACGGACCCCCTGATCTCTTTGCCTAATCTGATGCGGGAACTTCAACACTTTGGGTCACTCTCAAATTTCAAGATCAATTATGCCAAGTCAGAATTACTGCCCATCCAGTTGCCGCCATCCCTGGCGGGCAGACTTCAAACTGCTTTCCCCTTCACTTGGGCTAAATCGTCCTTAAAATATTTGGGTATACGGCTGACGGATAGGTTTGACACTCTGTACGCGACTAACTTCCCTTCCTTGATTGCAACTGTGAAGAATGACCTGGCCCTATGGACCAAGACAGCCTTCACCTGGATGGGGCGACTTAGTATCATAAAAATGAATATTCTCCCACGCATACTGTTCTACTTGCAAATGATACCCATGTCCTTGCCTAGGTGTTTTTTCACACAGATGTCCAGCTTGATCTCGACCTTTGTGTGGAATAATAAGAGGCCAAGAATTGCGCTCCGACTGTTGGGCCGACCGAGGGACGCGGGGGGTCTGGGCCTTCCGGATATACAGCGGTATTATAGGGCTATCGTCCTCCAGAGGATTCTTGACTGGCGCTTTCACACTAAATCCAAACTCTGGGTCTCCCTTGAAAAATATATGGCGGGCAGGAACCTATCCTATGCCCCGTGGTTGGCCCGGGAGCACAGGGGACTGTCTGATTTTGTTTCTCCGTTGACGGTTCAGGCCCTCCGGTCCTGGGATCGCCTCAACGCCACTCTTCCGATGGCGCCCCCTGTCTCCCCATTGGCCCCCCTGGGAGGCTACCTATGGTTCCCACCTGGGGAACAGACGGCCTTTTTTGGCCCTTGGGTAGATGAGGGTAGTGCCAGTTGTGGAAAACTTCTACAGGATGGTAAGCTACTCTCTTTGGCTGCCCTTAGAGACCGTAGGGGGAGATTCCCTATGGACTTTTGGCGCCATAGACAACTCCACCACTTTTTTAAGGCTCAGGGGAATTCCATAAGAGATATCTCCAACCTTACGCCCTTTGAACGTCTCTTTGTAGCGGAAGAACCGGTCCCGCATATGATTTCTGAGCTCTACCGCCTGCTCGGTTCCACGGCCTCAGTAATGAAACCTGCGTACATCAGGGCCTGGGAAAGGGATCTGGGGCTGGTCTTTTCGGCTAACCAACTGTCTTCTCTTTACCAACTGGCTCGGTCTAGCTCTATTGACTCCAAGACGCAGGAAACAAATTACAAACTACTGCTACGCTGGTACCGTGTACCGGCGGATCTTGCCAGGATTTACCCATCTATGTCAGATCGATGCTGGAGGGGTTGCGGTCATAGGGGCACCCTTCTGCACATATGGTGGGACTGCCCGGTGATTAAACCCTTCTGGGAGGACGTTAAGGCCCAAATCAAAGAGATAACGGGTATTGACGTCCCTTTCTCCCCGGTTCACTTCCTGCTTCACGTTCCTCCCATGCCGGTAAGCCGGTACAGCAAGGGGGTACTGCCTCATTTCCTGAATGCGGCTAAGCGGTTGCTTCCCATATACTGGAGGCGTCCGCAAATTCCAGGCAGGGAGGATTGGCGTCGTAGGGTGGGTGACATCAGGGAGGCGGAGGACTGGATTGCCACCTGCAGGGGTACTCGGGACCGCTTCTCTGCTACCTGGTCCACCTGGGATGCATATGTCCTGGACCCCGGCCACGTGTCCTCCAGCTTGGATGTGGCCCTGTTGGAGCTCGCGGATCCGTCCCTTAAAGGGCGGGCTCGAGGTTCTCAGGTGGGAGCAATGGGCTGAAACGTTTTGGGAATACCACAGTGGTCCAGCTGATGGTGGGAGTTGGGTCGGGTGGTTCTCCTCTTCTTTTTCCTCTAGATACAAAATATATGTTGAGAGGCTGGCGGGGCCCGGGGCGGAGGCGGAGCTGGACGCGGGACTCCAGGTATGTTCTATTCTACCTTGTTCTTTCTCTTTTCTCAGTCTGTATCCCCCCCTTTTTGTTTTTCCCTTCCCCCCCCCCCCTTTTTTTTTTTTTTTTCCTCTCTCGGTACATTTTGGTTTCAGTCTGTACGGGCCGTCTGTTGGTGGGCGGTCCACTTGATATGCATTAGGTGACGGGTGCGGAGCTGGGGAACCGGCTGGCTTGGCGGACCAAGAAACTTTATTATCACGAGACCCCTTCCGCGGGATCCCCTGGACAGTTTGGGGGACTGACACTTTTGTGTCACCGTAGTGGGGGGGTCTCGAATAGGGGGGGCCCGGGGGGGGGGTATGTCGTGGGGGGAGGTTAGTTGGAGGTGCTCTGTCGCCCCCCTCCCCCTGCGCGCGCCCGCCTGATCCACCCTTCTATATTTGCTATGCTCTGAGCTATTGGTCCGGTCCGAGAGGCTTGCCGGCCTGGCCGCATGATTATTAACGTCTCTTTGGAGGTTGAAATTTTGTCTCATATTTCGCACCCTGGCGATTGGGGACTCGGCTGGCTCGCTGGGTGGCTGGGGTCCCCGCCGCTAACTAGTCACTTGAATTTATTTTTGTTGCATCCCTTATGCTTATGACTGATTTAACCGTCTCTCTCTTGTAAGACTTTGTCATACATGCCCTTAGTGTTTCTGTACCTTTGTTGTGGTATAACTCTAAAAACGAAAAAAGGGAATGACTGGTGCATTACTTGATGTTTTTGCCTTTAGATTTTGAAACCTGTGCTGTAATGTTCTGTCTTCCATAAATAAAGATTATACAAAAAAAAAAAAAAGCACCATTCTATCCGTCCGTGTGAAAGGGGCCTTATAGTCTTTCTTGCAGCTCCAAAATGTGGAATACATGCTACAGTTGTGACCTGCAACTTGATGTGATGGGCACAATTTACATAATTTTGCATAGTGTGCACCATTTGGCCATAATTTGTACAATAATAGTGGACATAATATGTATAACCTATGCACTCCCTATGCCTCTGCTTGCCCTGTGTCAGTTTTCTTTCTTATTATACTGGGTACATTTAAACTTTTTTTTATGTGCAGTGTCATGCTCCATGTTGTCCTCAAGTTATTTAAAATGTGTATTAACCAGAAGATAGTGTAACTGAAGAAGATCACAGGTGGTTCAATTTCTGTAGAAAAAAATAAATAAATGATAGTATTTAAGGTGGAATAATCCTATGCAAATTGCTAGTTAACTAGAGAAATTTTTTTTCTGCTAATAATGTATGGACTAAATGATACCAGCATTTTGAGAAAGCTATGCAATAAATCATTTTTAATTATACAGCCGTTCTGTGCGAACCTAATGCCAGGAAAATCTCATACTGCACGCCAACACAAATTCATTTTCATTTATAGTAAGTACTTTACGCTTATATGTCTAATATTCATTCTAGAAGCATTTTTAATGGATGATGAGCATTTTAATAAATGATGAGTTTGGGTACAGTGCACCACTAGGATATGGATGAATTTGTGACTGATTAACAAATGGCTAGCACATTTCTAGCTATCAAAAGGGGACACGTGTTATGTGTGAAATTTCAGGGCAAAGAAAAGGGAATTTACATGGTAATCATTAGAATAGCGATGCTGTTGCTTCCCTAAAAAGATATAAACTGTTGACAAGTTGGTTTTATGGTTGATGATTATAGCAATTGATAATAGGGCTGTTATGCATTTTCAGGCTGCCAAAGTAATTCCATGTTGCTGAGGGCATTAGATCATTCCTGCTTCTCGCGATTAAAATGTGGAAAATTAAAATGCTGTTAGTCTTTGAAGTGATAAGGATAGTACTTGAAAGCACCAGTTCCAAAAACTGTAATAATAGTCATTGGCGTGTTATATTTACTGTAACTATTTGCTCTTTTTTTTGTTTTTTGTTTTTTGTATGTACAATACACTTCAATCACTTCAGTCACAAGCATTTGTACTATTTATATACAATACCTACATGTTGTTTATTTGTTTGATTCCAAGTTTTCCCATATTTAAGATGTCGCTGCTCCGCACCTTATACAGATGTATCATTTAAAGTATATGAATTATATATATATATATATATATATATATATATATATATATATATATATATATTGTGAGAGCCCCTGTCTCTGTGAAAATTTGTTTAAAATGGACACAGGACTCTCAAAGAATCAGTTTGAGAAGCTCCAGCAGAAGCTTTGAGAGCAGAGAAAATTATGTTTTACATTTTCTCTGGACTTTGTAAGTCTGGATCGGGGCTGGAGACTTGAAGACTCCAAAGAGCATTGGGTGGGATGGAGTCTTTAGTCTTGTGTCCAGGTTTTCCAAAAATTCTGCAGGTTGTGTGTGTGTCCAGGTGCACACATTCGTTATAAGGCAAATCGGAGCATAGCTCAGAGAGGTGGGATAGGAGTTGGTGTTGGAGCAGTTGCTGCAGCCAGGAGGGAGGTGCGCTCCTGTTTAGGAACCCAGGCAATATCCAGGTCAGTGGACTGAGAGAGTTGGGCCAGCTGAGAGAGTCTGGGGGACCATAGCTGAGAAAACTGGAATGGAGAGTCCTGGGGACCAGTGTGGACCGTGAATCTCAGAGGAGAGTGAAAGCCTGGAGTGTCAGAAGAACCCCTTCCTAAAGGCCAGAAATGGGCCTGCGCAGCATGGTACTGTGATCACGGCTGAGTGAGCCTCGAGAGCCAAGTGGCTTGGCATTTTCATTTTGTTGTATTTTTTCTGGAGAAGAACCCCTATGTGGACAACCCATGCATGTATGAACTTAAATTTGTGTTACTTGTAATAAAAGTGGGCTACCACACCCTAAAACCTGAAGTTCCTGTTTGCTGTAAACTTACTGAAAAATGCATCTACCACTGAGCTAGGCATCCCCCATATTACAATATATATCTTCAATTTGTTAGAAAATGTAGACACAAAACGTTTTTTTCTTTGTACCTATTAAGCAAAAATGCATTTCCTCTTAATTTTTACTAGTGCATCTTTACATAAATTCCTGCAAACCAGAAATTTACCCCATAAAAATTATCAGAAAAGTCTTCCAACCTATAGAATATCACATAATTGTGATTTGTATGTAACATATGTAGCACCCTCTAGTGTGCTACTAGTGTGTGAGTAGGGAAATCTACATCCTGATACTGGGTCAGGGTTTATTAGAGTTCAGGGCAGCATGACTCATACAGACAGCTTTCTGGTGTCTCCCCCTGGTTCTGGAAAGTTGGAGAACATTCTGGAAACTAGAGGGCAGAGGCTAGGAGAGTTGGTTTGCCTATTTACTGAAGCTTGGCCAATCCCCAGGAGGTGGGCCTGGCATGGGACTAAGTCAGGCCTTTAAATAGGAATGAGTCATCCTGGGAGGGGAGTCGGGTGGAAGGTGGGGATGGAGTGCTGATGAGACTGTTGGTGGCCCTTGAGGAGAACCCCATAGTCTGGGGGGGGGGGTGCTTTGCCTCAGGCCAGGGCTCAGGTGCTGGCCTGAGAGGATCCTGACAACAGAAAAACCTTGAAAGGAGTTTTCCCTGAGAGGCAGCAGGAGCAATGAGGACAGTGTGAGTACTACAGCATGGTGCAGGGACTTACAAAGGGAGGAACAGCCACATGTAGCAAGTCTCCCTGGAAGATAGTGGTGTGCTTAAATCTTCCCTACCTTGCCCTGGAGATTCAGTCGGGTGGACTGGTGAAGAGAGTCAGTCGGGTAGACTGGTGAAAATGCAGCCAGGTGGGCTGGTGGAGAAGCGGACAGGTGGGCTAGCATTTCCTGCAGTGGTAGAGCTGGGACCAGTGTCTACAGGAGAGTTGGAGGTGCTCCAGGATGCAGTTCACAACACATTGTGCTACTTTCTATAGGGACTGAGAGTTCCTAGCCTATAAGAGGCTGTTGCTGATCTAACAGAGACTGTTAGCTACTAAAGACGGATCAATCAAAGCTGTACAGAACAAGGAGGAGGAACTAATTGAAGTTGTACAGAGGATCAATTGGAGCTGTATATAGGGAGGAAGTTGTCCCTGGTTTTGTCACTATCAAGTTGGGCATCCCATATTTCTTATCCCCATGCAAGTTACTACCATAAAACAGCGAGTGATCGTTTTAAGCAAAAATGTTACTCAGAGCATCCAAAATATATGCGGCAAAAGGGGGATATTTTAAATAACCGTGCTTGCTTATAATTACAGTGCCTTGAAAAAGTATTCATACCCCTTGAAATTTTCCACATTTGGTCATGTTACAACCAAAAACGTAAATGTATTTTATTGGGATTTTAAGTAATAGACCAACACAAAGCGGCACATAATTGTGAAGTGGAAGAAAAATGATAAATGGTTTTCCAAATTTTTTACAAATAAATATCTGAAAAGTGTGGCATGCATTTGTATTCAGCCCCCTTTACTCTGATACCTCTAACTAAAATCTAGTAAATCAAATTGCCTTCAGAAGTCACCTAATTAGTAAATAGAGTCTATCTGTGTATAATTTAATCTCAGTATTAATACAGCTGTTCTGTGAAGCCCTCAGAGGTTTGTTAGAGAACCTTTGTGAACAAACAGCATCATGAAGGCCAAAGGGATACACCAGACATGTCAGGGTTAAAGTTGTGGAGAAATTTAAAGCAGGGTTAGGTTAATAAAAAAAATATCCCAAGCTTTAAACATCTCACTGAGCACTGTTCAATCCATCATCCGAAAATGGAAAGAGTATGGCACTGCAAACCTACCAAGACATGGCTGTCCACCTAAACTGACAGGCCGGGCAAGAAGACCATTAATCAGAGAAGCAGCCAAGAGGTCCATGGTAACTCTGGAGGACCTGCAGGGATCCACAGCTCAGGTGGGAGAATCTGTCCACAGGACAACTATTAGTCGTGCACTCCACAAATCCAGCTTTTATGGAAGAGTGGCAAGAAAAAAGCCATTGTTGAAAGAAAGACATAAGAAGTCCCATTTGCAGTTTGTGAGAAGCCATGTGAGGGACACAGCAAACGTGTGGAAGAAGGTGCTCTGGTCAGATGAGACCAAAGTTGAACTTTTTGGCCTAAAAGCAAAACCCTATGTGTGGCAGAAAACTAACACTGCATATCACCCTAAACATACCATCCCCACCGTGAAACATGGTGGCGGCAGCATCATATTGTGGGGATGCTTTTCTTCAGCAGGGACAGGGAATCTGGTCAGAGTTGATGGGAAGATGTATGGAGTCAAATACAGGGCAATCTTAGAAGAAAGTTAGAGTTTGCAAAAGACTTGAGACTGGGGAGGTGGTTCACCTTGCAGCAGGGCAAGACCCTAAACGTACAGCCAGAGCTACAATGGAATGGTTTAGATCAAAGCATATTCATGTGTTACAATAGTCCAGTTAAAGTCAAGACCTAAATCCAATTGAGAATATGTGGCAAGACTCGCAAATTGCTGTTCACAGACTCTCTCCATTTAATCTGACAGAGCTTGAGCTATTTTGCAAAGATGTAACTCTCTAGATGTGCAAAGCTGGTAGACACATACTGTACCAAAAAAAACCTGCAGCTGTACTCAAATATCACTGTAATTGCATAGAAAGGTGGTTCTACAAAGTATTGAGGGGGACGGAATACAAATGCACGCCACACTTTTCACATATTTATTTGTAAAAAAAAAATTGAAAACCATTTATCATTTTCCTTCCACTTCACAATTATGTGCCACTTTGTGTTGGTCTATCACATAAAATCCCAATAAAATACATTTACATTCTTGGTTGTAACATGACAAAATGTGGAAAATGTCAAGGGGTATGACTACAATTTCAAGGCACTGTATTTAATTATAAGAAATAATAATTATATTGTTTTAAATAATATTTTTTTTGGTTTACACTTTTTTTCTTCATCTGGGATCTGGATAAACACCTTCAGAAACTTCTGCAGCAAAAGATCACTTATAATAGTGATATTTGAGTACTGTTATCAGCATACAATAGATTTTTATTGCAGTGATCTGTTGCAGTTAAAGTGTTTTTTTTTATTTTTCAGACCTGCAAGGAAAAGGCTTAATGTGCTAGTATGTGTCGCATACTAGCACATTGTGTGAAACTTACCTGAAAACAAAGCATTCCAGCGATGCAATTTCATCGCTGGAGGCTGCTTCCATCTTCACCCATCTTCTTTCCGGGTCCGCAAACTCCCACTGTGTAACTGTCTGGAGCCACAATGACGTCACTCCCACGCATTCACGGGGGAGCCATCATTTACAGCACAGGATTCTGGAGGAACAGCCCCAATGACGTAATCGGCTGCATATATTGTAAATATCTCCTAAACTGTGCATGGTTAGGAGATGCTTATAATACATATACAGTACCTCTAATTAAAGATGTCTGATGGAACCATTGCCTTTAAAACTTTAAAAGATATTGTTTTAGTTTTGGGCAAAGCAGGTAATGGATAAAATCAAAGTTCACCTTTTATAAAAAAAGAAATAAAAAAAAATCCACATGTTTTCCAAGGTAAAAAAAATGTGCATTTATAATTTTTTCACACTGGAGCCTGCATCACTGGATTGCGAGTGCAATGTGAGGCTCCTGCACATCGCCATATGGGCAGACAGCTACTGAAGAGCAGGAAGAGTAGATGAACTACAAGAGCACTCGTCAGTACTTTGGTAGTTCATTGAGAACTACAAGCTGTCTGCGCCAGTGGGATTTGTAGTTCATTCATTCTCAGATCTTTGTGAATGAATGAAGCAGCAGTGTGGGCGGAGTGGGTGTGGGGAGACGACCCGCCGCCCGCTGTCACAGGTGGGGATGGGTGGTGGGGTGCGGGCAACTGCTCCAAAGTAACATGTTACACCCTAAGTATGGATTAAACATGTAACATGTTACAAAAGGTAAACTTAAACTGCCATGTTTTTTTGCTGACTTTTCCAGTTGAAAAAGTTACCCTTAACTCCCTCTTAGACATTTTCTTTGAATCAGGTTTGTCCAATGGAAGATTTCCCTTCTATTCCTGATCTGGTGAAAACGTAAACTTTAAAAAAAAAAAATCAAATAGATTTTATTGAAAGATGCATCATACAGAGTATAACATCGATAGTAATTGTAATATTTGCACAAAAAGGCATTTATGACAAAGTGTAACAGAACACATAACAATAACAAGGAGTCTTGTAGCCTAGGGGTGGCGTAGTAATAGGGCCCCACATGGGGGGGGGGGTAACAACACATGCATGTAATAGCAGTGCTAGGGTATTAGGACACAGTACACTAAGTGAAAATACTGCAGCTAGCACAATCGCCTGCCTGCCTGCCTGCCTGCCAGTATATTAGGAAGAGAATAACAGGAACGGATCTAGCTAAACTGAATACAGTGTATAAATATATATACAACACCTAGGATGCATATATATCCTCTACACACTGTAACTGCAGCTAACTGAGTTGCCTGCCTGCTCTATCTAACTCAAATGAAATGACACTGTCTCTCTCTCTCTGTCTGTCTTTAACCACCGCCACAACACACTACACAAGGCTGCCACGCAGGTGGCCTTATAAAGTGTGGGGCGTGTACTAAACCCCCTGAGACATAATTGGCCAAAGCCACCCTGGCTTTGGCCAATTATGGCTCTCCATTTTTTCTGCGCTGTGATTGGCAAAAGCATGCGGGTCATAGTGCATGCTTGGCTAATCATCAGCCAGCAATGCACTCGAATTTGGCGCGAACGGCCCATAATGTTCGAAATTCGCCAAAAAGATGATGTTCGAGTCGAACATGGGTTGGTGTGCGAGAGGTGGTCTTGCACGATGATTCATGACGTGACAAGAGTAGGATTCCTTATGTTGCGGTTCTGTCAGTCAGGGGAGAGCAGCTCTGTCCATGGTGTAGGCTGGGAGGCCCATGATATGAAAAAGAGAAATTCTCGAAATTCGCCATATCCATAGGGGTGAGTGTTGAGACCATAAAAGCTTGCCATTTGTGGTAGAAACGTGTTTTTGGTCTTTTTATGTGTTAAATCCGTGTTGAGCTTGTTCTTGTAGAGTAGTTGTAAGAGATCTCTTTTGACTTGTGAGGTGTTTGGGCGAACGTTGGAGATCCAGTTTTTCAGGATGGATCTTCTGGCGCGTAGGAGGCATATCAGGGTCCAGTCTTTGCAAGAGGGGGTAGAGTTTAGCGACCATTGTAGTAGCTGGGGGTCCCAACGGCCAAAGATGAGAAGTAGGGTGTCTTTGGGCAGTTTCAGCAGGATCACCTCAAAGATGTATGATAGGACTTGATCCCAGAAGGTGGAGATGTAGGTACATGACCAGAAGCGATATGTCAGAGAAGGCCTGGGGTGTTGACAAAGAGGGCACACGGGGTGGAATGGACCTGTTTGTTTGAGAGGAAAGGGATATGAACAATCTTCAGTTGGGTTTCCCTCCAATAATTGTTGGGCACCAGTTTGTGAATGGTATTGAGACCTTGTAGGAGTCTGTCCACAAGCTCGGTGTCTGGGAAGTCTTTTGCCCAGTTGGCTGCTGATGAGGATGTCAGAGAAGGAGTGGTTTTCAGGAGAAGAGGTTGGTAGATGTTAGATATTGAATTTATTACTATTTTAAGTGATAAAAGTTTCTAAACTCTTTATTGAAACATGTTAATTTTGAAGGTTGCTGAGGACAAGAAAGAGGTCATTTGACATCTATTCTAAGGAACTATGTCAGGATAATGGGTGGAGTTATGTTACTTAATATACACAAGTGGGTGTTACTTCTGTGGACAGTAGTGCTACCTTCTTTGGAGCAATGCTAAATGTAAATAATGCTGACATAACATAATTAAACAGTATATGTACCCAAGGGTTTTCAACATGAGTTAAGAATGTTGGGCGAAGGGCCCTGCAGGAAGATGGTGGGGAAGTGACCCTTCGCTATGGAAGGTCAGGGGACCCTGCTCGAAGATATACCATCATACCATGTGACACCTCATTCCTCCTTCTGAAGCCAACCACCTTACCATGTGTTACCAGCTGTCATTATGTAAGCATTGTCTTTTGCTTGTCTTTCTTAAGAATAAACAACCTTTTTTGAAGATCTCCTGGCTCTATTGAAAATGGAACTAAACGCCTGGGTAGGGGACACTAATTGTTTTTACAAGTGTCTCCTACTCTTACAGTGGCGAGCCCCAGAATTTGTTTTTCCCTAACTACTTGACAACAGGAGGGACTCAGATGAAGAGATGAGACGAAAACATTGTCAAGTCTTGGGAAAAGAAAACAACCAAAGAACTTAGAAAGAAAAAGGCGTTTGTGTTCCATCACACGTGGACACAAGGTCCGAGAAACTGAGCCAGCTAAAGGCGAGAAGAATTGCAGCCGTGAAACTAAGCCAATTATTGATCTTGACTCCAAAGCACAAGGGTGAGTTTTTCTCTGTCTGTTTTCTCACCTACAGATCGCTTGTAAACTTGCAAGCAGAAGAAAAAAAACAAAAAACAAAGACTCAGCTTACGAGGTTGATTGACAAGGCCTTTTGGACAGTGTTTCAAGATATTGAAGGAAATCCAGAGAGGACTTTTAGGTTGTGATGAAAAGCGTAAACGTTTACGTACGTGAAGATTTCTGCCAAGGGAGTTCAGTTCCTACAAAAGGTGAGGAAAAGTCTCACAGAAGGAGTGTTGAAATGGGAACTAAGACTTCACGTTATAAAGGCCACCATTGTAGATACAACAGGCAGATGTACTCTTTGGGTGAGCTAATATGAAAAGTCGGATTTTGATGTTTTGGACGGTCCAAGGATAAAGGCAAACACTTACACATCTCATTCCTTCAGAAAACACAGAAGGAGAAAGACATTTTTTCAATACACACGCATCTTTACATTTTGTTTACTGTCATGGATATGCAGTAGTGTTTGTCTGTCAGCTTACCTTCCTTCCCATGTGTTCATCTTAGAGGCCAGAACCCTTTCACCTGGCTTCCTTTATAATCTCCTCCCAGCCTGACTCCACCCCAGGCCCTATTACAGAACACTATATTAACCTGTGCACTGCAAGCCTGCTTTGCTGATCAACGTGTTTGTTAGGCATTGTGTGTTTGGGTTCCTGCCTGCCGTGTGCTACGTCTGTCTCTCTGTTACGTTATTGGCTTGTCCCCGACTATCCCTGTCTGCTTGTGACCCTTGACCTTCGGCTTGTCTTTCGTTATCCTTGTCTGCTTGTGGCCCTTGACTTTCAGCTTGTTATTCGTTACTCTTATATCTCGTGCTGCTGCTTCCCCTCTTGTCCCCTTATCCTACGGGGCGTGAGCTAGGAGACTCTAGGGGCCACGACCTGGACCCAGCCTGCAGCATAACATCCTCACCACTAGAGGCTCTGGAGAAGACCTGCTGGGTCTTATGCCCCATACACACAATCGTTTTTCTTGCCATTTTTTTTCTTGCCGTTTTTCACGTAGTTTTTTTTCATGTTTCCTCTCAAGCCTGTCTTGCGTACACACGATCATTTAAAAAAACGATCAAGCAAAGCGCAGTGACGTACAACACGTACAACGGCACTATAAAGGGGAAGTTCCGTTCGAATGGCGCCACCCTTCATGTTCGTAAAGTTTGTTGAGCGACGATTCGCTCTTTTCAGTCTCGTGCTTTTCAGTCCGTGACTGCGTGACGAATGTGCTATCTCCATTACGAACGCTAGTTTTACCAGAACGAGCGCTCCTGTCTCATACTTGATTCTGAGCATGCGCGTTTTTTTTCACGTCGTTAAAGCATACACACTATCGTTTTTCACGTCGTTAAAAAAAACGACATGAAAAACGACGTGAAAGAAGAGAGCATGTTCGAAATTTTTAATGCCCGTTTTTCACGTCATTAAAAATGCTCTGGAGCCTACACACGATCATTTTTAATGGCCATTTTTTTTAATGGCATTTTTAACTGCATGAAAAACGATCGTGTGTATGGGGCATTAGACTCCGCGCCCTGGGGAATCTTGGCTCTAGCTTCCCATAGGATCCCGGTTGTGCTCCTCTGGTCCCGCTTTCCACAACCACCCAGTTTCCTATCCGCAGTAGTCAGCCATAGGGTTCACTACCTTGCGGTGCACTCCTGACCTCCTACGGTGTGCATCTGTCACCTGGCCACAGGTGACCTGACAGTTTGATCAGCCATGAACCCGGCTGACATCCCGCTCCCCGCGGATGATCCATTGCAGGGCATAGTTTGCAGACTTGAAACCCAGGAATCGAATCAGACTCAGGTGATGCGATTCCTCCAGGATCTGGCTTCTCGCTTCGAGCAGCTTCAGGCCTCCTTGGGAACCCTGAATCCGCAACCTCAAATACAACCAGCGGCTGCACCTATTGCACCAGTCGCAGCCACACACTCACTACAACTGCCAGCTCCGTCCCGTTTCTCTGGGGACTCCAAGGCTTGCAGGGGGTTCCTTAGCCAATGCACGATTCATTTTGAGCTCCAGCCCCAAAACTTCCTGTCTGATCGGGCTAAGGTAGCCTATATCATTTCCCTCCTCTCTGGTGAAGCTTTAGCCTGGGAAGCCCCTCTGTGGGAACTGAATGATCCAGTGGTTTCTAGCCTGTCTGGCTTCTTGAAACTTTTTCGGAATATCTTCGAAGAACCGGCTCGTGTCTCTTCAGCGGCCAGCGCCCTTTTACGTCTCCGCCAAGAGTCTGCTTCTGTGGGACAGTATGCTCTTCATTTCCGCATACTGTCAGCTGAGTTGAGCTGGAACAATGAGGCCTTAGTCGCAACCATTTTGCATGGCCTGTCTGATAGAGTGAAGGATGAATTAGCAGGAAGAACCATCCCCACTGATCTGGCCGGCGTTATCTCCTTGTGTAACCAGATCGATATTCGCTTTCAGGAGAGGACCTTAGAAAAGCAACGCCAGCACTCCTTGGTTCTTAGTCAGCCTGAGCCACCCTCTCTTCGACCCGTAGAGCATCTCCTACCAGCTGAGGAACCCATGCAGCTGGGTCAGACCAGGCTATCCCCCGAGGAACGTGCTAGGCGCAGAACTCTTGGTCTGTGTCTTTACTGTGGGGGCAAAGGTCATTTTCGTGACACTTGCTCTCTTTGTCCAGAAAAACGTTCGGGTCCACTTCATCTGGAAAGTGGAGTATTGGACCCAGAAATATCACCTTCCCCTTCTCGTCTTCTGCTTTCTGTGTTCCTTCATGTTGGTGCTTCTTCTCATTCGGTCTCAGCATATCTGGATTCCGGAGCCGCTGGTAATTTCATGGACTGGGAAATCGCATCGTCCATGAGACTTACTCTTTTGCCCCTCACCACGCCATTGGTGGTCTTGGCGATTGATGGTACTGTTCTCCCAGGGGGACCTATCCGCTTCCAGACCCTCCCTGTTAAGATGTCGGTAGGGACACTCCACCAGGAGTGGATATCCTTCCTTATCTTACCCAAGGCCTCAACACCTATAATTTTGGGTCTCCCATGGTTACAGCTCCATTCTCCTCATGTGGACTGGACTACTGGACAGATCCTGGCTTGGGGTCCCTCCTGTTCCTCGTCCTGCCTACCCAAGGTTGCCCCCTGTGAACCTGAGCCGGTCATTCATTCCAGGTTGCATAACCATTTACATTTCTCTGTCCCTAACCACCCTTGGACGCACAGCCAGGCTAGCTTGTCTACAAGTCCTGCAGTCGCTACGTCTTGCGATGCGATTCAGGTAGTCGCTACTAGTGATGAGCCGAACACCCCCGGGTTCGGTTCGCACCAGAACCCGCGAACGGACCGAAAGTTCGTACGAACATTAGAACCCTATTAAATACAATGGATGCGAACGTTCGAATTCTAAAGTGGTAATTATAACAACTATTATGCATGTTATTGTCCTAAAAAGGGTTTGGGAACCCGGGTTCTGCACCAGGGGACATGTATCAATGCAAAAAGAAGTTTTAATAACGGTCGTTTTTCGGGAGCAGTCATTTTAATGATGCATAAAGTGAAAAAAAAAAGTCAAATATTCCTTTAAATATCGTACCTGGGGGGTGTCTAAAGTATGCCTGTGAAGTGCCACGTGTTTCCCGTGTTTAGAACTGTCCCTGCACAAAATGACACTTCTAAAGGAAAAAAAAGCCATTTAAAACTGCTTGCGGCTTTAATGTAATGTCTGGTCCCGGTAATATGGATGAAAATCTTTAAGAAAAATGGCATAGCTACCCCATGACCCCCCCCCCCCCCTACCCCAGCCCATTACCAGCCCCTTTGGGTCTTGTATGGATATTAAGGGGAACCCCGCACATAAAATAAAAAAGGCCCTATATACTCTGAACAGCCGTATACAGGCGGTGCATACAAGACAGGGACTGTAGGTTTGTTCTTATGTAGAATCTGTTTGTAATTTTGAACAGGTACATTGTTGAAGTGTAGCTCCAGCCCAAAAATCTATTTTTAAACTTTTTGGAAAACATAGGTAAGGGTTATCACCCCTGTAACATTTGTTTTGCTGTCTGTGCCCCTGTTCAGAACATTTCACCTCACTTTCCATCCCAATAACAACTGTTTTTGAAATGTGGCGTTTTTCTTGAAACAAGGATTGCTGATAAAGCATCAGTACAGAGGAGACACCTTTCTCCCATATTTATTCTTACAGGAGAGAATTTTCCTTCCTAGTGGTAGATTTCCTCTCACTTCCTGTTGTCTTCTTGCGTTTGCAAGTAGGAGTCGTTTGTAAGTTGGATGTTTGAAAGTAGGGACCTGCCGTATATACTCTGCAGAAATAGGCCCCTTAGTTGTTGGTGTTGGCACAACACTGTAAGCACTCACAGTTACTCTTGGTTGGTGCTGGAACGCCCTGCTGTCAACTATTATATCAGGAATTTTAATTACATATAATTGTTGAACAGTGGTAGTAAAAATTGGGCCTTTGATGGTGGTGCTGGTGCCACAACACTGTAAGCCCTGACAGTTACTCTTGGTGGGTGCAGCAATGGGCCCTGCTGTGAATTATTAGATCAAGAATTGTAATTGCATGCCCCTGTTGAACAGGGGCTGAAAAATTGGGCCTTTCGTGGTGGTGGTGGTGGTGGTGGTGTTGCCACAACACTGTAAGCCCTCAGAGTTACTCTTGGTGGGTGCAGGAATGGGCCCTGCTGTGAATTATTAGATCAAGAATTGTAATTACATGCCCCTTTTGAACAGGGGCTGAAAAATTGGGCCTTTCGTGGTGGTGGTGGTGGTGGTGGCGTTGCCACAACACTGTAAGCCCTCAGAGTTACTCTTGGTGGGTGCAGCAATGGGCCCTGCTGTGAATTATTAGATCAAGAATTGTAATTGTATGCCCCTGTTGAACAGGGGCTGAAAAATTGGGCCTTAGGAACTGGTGGCACAACACTACAACCCCTCACAGATACGTTACTTGGAGCACAGCAATGAGCCCTGTTGCAAAGTATTGCTTCAAAAATTGTAATGACACGCCCCTGTTAAACAGGGGCTGAAAAATTGGGCCTTAGGCACTGGTGCCACAACACTCCAACCCCTCACAGATACTGTACTTGGAGCACAGCAATGAGCCCTATGGCAAATTATTGCTAAAAAAATTGTAATTACACGCCCCTGTAAAACAGGGGCTGAAAAATTGGGCCTTAGCCACTGGTGGCGGCACCCATAAACAAAAATGATCTTCCAAGCTATCATCATCAATCGTATCATTGAGGACTCGGAGGAGGAGGATAGCCAGTCAACATAACAGCACAGGCACTCAGCATCAGCATCAGTCTTGAAGGGATGTGACATGTTAAAATCAATTAGTCTGTTATATCAGCATCAGGTGTGTGGTAGCTGGTGGTGATCCAAGACTGGTTCATCTTGATGAAAGTCAGTCGATCAACCGAGTCGGTGGACAGGCGCACCCTGTGATCCGTGACAAATCCTCCAGCAGCACTGAATGTGCGTTCCGAAAGAACGCTGGATGCAGGACAGGCCAGTAGCTCAATTGCATACTGTGCAAGCTCTGGCCAGTGATCCATCCTCAAGACCCAGTAAGCCAGAGGATTTTCGGTGGGGAAGGTGTCCAAGTCTGACCTTGCCCCTAGATATTCCTGCACCATGTTTATCAGACGCTGGCGATGGTTGCTGGAACCGATCATACTTTGGGGCTGCGGACTAAAGAATTGTCTGAACGCATCGGTCAGACGGCCACCTTCCCCACCGCTCCTTCTTTGACTGGCCGAAGCCTCAGCAACTCGTTGTCCAGGACCAGGAGTTTGTAACCTCCCAGTCTCTGGGAACGCGTTGCACAGACCTTTCTGCAAGGCCTCCCGGAGTTGTCTCATCCTCTGCTCCCTCTGCGAAGGTAACATAAGGTCCGCAACCTTACCCTTGTACCGTGGATCAAGGAGAGTGGCCAGCCAGTAATGGTCCCTCTCCTTGATCCGAAGAATACGAGGATCCTTCCGCAGACTTTGCAGGATCAGGGAGGCCATGCAGCGTAGGTTTGCTGAGGCATTCGCTCCGGAGTCCTCTGGGTCACTAAGGACGACATGATCCGCAGCCACCTCCTCCCAGCCACGTACAAGTCCACTGGTTTCTTGGGATTGTAAATCATCCCTAAAAGACTGCTGCTGATGATGCTGAGTGCCAGCCTCCACCTCCATGCTGACACAATCCTCCTCCTCCTCCTCCTCCTCCTCCTCCTCCTCCTCTTCCTCTTCCTGTGCGATGGGTGGGACAGAAGGAACACTGTCTGGGTAAAGGGGGCCTTGAGAGGCAAGGAAGTCCTCCTCTTCCTGCCTCTGTTCTGCCTCAAGTGCCCTGTCCATTATTCCACGCAGCGTGTGCTCCAACAGGTGGACAAGAGGTACAGTGTCACTGATGCATGCACTGTCACTGCTCACCATCCTCGTGGCCTCCTCAAATGGTGCCAGGACAGTGCATGCATCCCTGATCATGCCCCACTGGCGTGGAGAAAAAAAAACAAGCTCCCCTGACCCTGTCCTGGTGCCGTAGTCGCACAGGTACTCATTGATGGCCCTCTGCTGCGTGTGCAGCCGCTGCAGCATGGCCAACGTTGAGTTCCACCTGGTGGGCATGTCACATATAAGGCGGTTCTTGGGAAGGTTCAACTCCTTTTGCAGCTCAGCCAGGCGAGCACTGGCATTATAAGATCTGCGGAAATGCACACAGACTTTCCTGGCCTGCCTCAGGACATCCTGTAAGCCCGGGTACCTGCCCAAGAACCGCTGCACCACCAGGTTAAGGACGTGAGCCACACAGGGCACATGGGTCAGTTGTCCCTGTCGGAGGGCGGAGAGGAGGTTGGTGCCATTGTCGCAAACCACCATTCCTGGCTTAAGCTGGCGTGGCGTCAACCACCTCTCGGCCTGGCCCTGCAGAGCAGACAGGACCTCTGCCCCAGTGTGGCTTCTGTCCCCCAAACACACCAGCGCAAGCACGGCATGGCATCTTTTTGCCTGCGTACTTGCGTAGCCCCGTGAACGGCTACGGAGCACCGCTGGTTCATAGGACAAACCACAGGAAGAGGCCATGGAGGAAGAAGAAGAGGAGGGGGTGGAGGAGAGAGGTGTGTCACAACCAGTAGTAGCATTTTGGAGGCGTGGCGGTGGAACAACCTCCAACACTACTGCACCTTGTCCTGCATCCTTCCCAGCTGCCAAAAGAGTGACCCAATGGGCCGTGAAAGAAAGGTAACGTCCCTGTCCATGCCTGCTGGACCATGAGTCAGCGGTAATATGCACCTTACCGCTGACCGCCCTGTCCAGCGAGGCCAAGACATTGCCTTCCACATGCCGGTAGAGAGCCGGAATAGCCTTCCGTGAGAAAAAGTGGCGTTTGGGAACCTGCCACTGAGGAACCGCACATTGCACAAACTCACGGAAGGGGGCCGAGTCTACCAACTGAAAAGGCAGCAGTTGAAGCGCTAGCAATTTAGCCAAGCTAGCATTCAACCGCTGGGCATGTGGATGGCTGGGAGTGAACTTCTTTCGACGGTCCAGCAGCTGGGGCAGGGAAATTTGCCTGCTAGAATCGGACGTCGGTGTACTGCTAGCAGAGTGGCCGCAAGTACTTGGCTGTGACACACCTAATTCTACACCTTCATTCCTCTCAGTGCATGTTTCAGAGAGGACTGAAGTTATAGTGGGGTTGGAGATCCCAGCTGATGCGGTGCAAGGAGAGGTCCGCTTTGTTCTTTGGTGTGGGTCTTTGAGGTAGGCTTGCCAACGAGCTGCATGGCAGGTCAACATATGTCTGGTCAGGCATGTGGTACCCAAGCGGCTGATGTTTTGGCCACGCGATATACGCTTGAGACATATGTTGCAAACAGCAGCTGTGCGATCTGATGCACTAGCCTCAAAAAAGGCCCACACCAAGGAACTTTTTGAATGACGGGCAGAGGCAGCGCCCTGCACAGGCGGAGCTCTGCGGTGTGATTCCGTCGGTGTACTGCCCTTACGCTGGCCACCAAAGGGCATCCTGCCTCGTTGGAGATGTGCCTCCTCCTCATCCTCTCTCCTATTAGGCACCCACGTGGAGTCAGTGACCTCATCATCCCCTCCCTCCTCATCACTGGAGCCAATCTGGCAGTATGCTGCAGCTGCTGGAACATGACTGCCAGATTGGTGTCCTTCTTGAGCATCCCCTCTGTCTGCTCTCACGCTACTGCCTTCCTGTAGCTGGGTTTCATCATCAGACCCTTCGAACCGCTGGGCATTCCTCCTGGAGCATGTACCCAACACTGTGCTCAAACAGTTCGGGGGACTCCTCAGGAGGAGGACATGGTGGGTCTAGGGAAGGAGTGACTGATGATGAGTCTGACATTGATACCAGGGAAGAGGACGCTTTGGCAGCTGCTTTGCCAGTACCCTGAGCCTGGGTGAGAGAGGATGAGGAGGAGGAGGAGGGCTTGGTCATCCACTCTACCAAGTCTTCGGCATGATGTGGCTCAACATGTCCAGCTGCCGAAAAGAAGGACAAGCGTGTCCCATGGCCATGTGCTGATGACAATGCACCACGTCCACGACCAGCACTGTTGCCCCCAGACACAGAGCCTGCTTGCCCTCTTTTATTGCCTCCTGACTGTCTGCCTCTCCTTGTTTGCCTTCCAGACATTCTAATAGATGGCCTGCAGGGAGATGGGAAAAAAGCAATAAGGGCTACCTTCAGGTGTCCTTCTCTGTCCCTTTACTTAAGGATTTCTAAATATGGTTGAGGATTATTGCTTTTGCACAGAATAGCACAACGACAATTTCCCTGACTGTCCAAAAAACAAGGATTTCAAAGATGGTTGATGAGGAATGCTTTGGCACACTATAGCACAAGGAGAATTCCCCTCACTTTCCTTCTTTGTCCCTAGAAACAAGGACTGGCACAGTGAAAGAAACTGACACTCTCCCTACCTACAGTTTTCTGTCCCTAGAAAAAATGTTTTTTTAAAGCACACTATAGCACAAGGAGAATTCCCCTCACTTTCCTTCTTTGTCCCTAGAAACAAGGACTGGCACAGTGAAAGAAACTGACACTCTCCCTACCTACAGTTTTCTGTCCCTAGAAAAAATGTTTTTTTAAAGCACACTATAGCACAAGGAGAAATCCCCTCACTTTCCTTCTTTGTCCCTAGAAACAAGGACTGGCACAGTGAAAGAAACTGACACTCTCCCTACCTACAGTTTTCTGTCCCTAGAAAAAATGTTTTTTTAAAGCACACTATAGCACAAGGAGAATTCCCCTCACTTTCCTTCTTTGTCCCTAGAAACAAGGACTGGCACAGTGAAAGAAACTGACACTCTCCCTACCTACAGTTTTCTGTCCCTAGAAAAAATGTTTTTTTAAAGCACACTATAGCACAAGGAGAATTCCCCTCACTTTCCTTCTTTGTCCCTAGAAACAAGGACTGGCACAGTGAAAGAAACTGACACTCTCCCTACCTAGAGTTTTCTGTCCCTAGAAAAAATGTTTTTTTAAAGCACACTATAGCACAAGGAGAATTCCCCTCACTTTCCTTCTTTGTCCCTAGAAACAAGGACTGGCACAGTGAAAGAAACTGACACTCTCCCTACCTACAGTTTTCTGTCCCTAGAAAAAATGTTTTTTTAAAGCACACTATAGCACAAGGAGAATTCCCCTCACTTTCCTTCTTTGTCCCTAGAAACAAGGACTGGCACAGTGAAAGAAACTGACACTCTCCCTACCTACAGTTTTCTGTCCCTAGAAAAAATGTTTTTTTAAAGCACACTATAGCACAAGGAGAATTCCCCTCACTTTCCTTCTTTGTCCCTAGAAACAAGGACTGGCACAGTGAAAGAAACTGACACTCTCCCTACCTACAGTTTTCTGTCCCTAGAAAAAATGTTTTTTTAAAGCACACTATAGCACAAGGAGAATTCCCCTCACTTTCCTTCTTTGTCCCTAGAAACAAGGACTGGCACAGTGAAAGAAACTGACACTCTCCCTACCTACAGTTTTCTGTCCCTAGAAAAAATGTTTTTTTAAAGCACACTATAGCACAAGGAGAATTCCCCTCACTTTCCTTCTTTGTCCCTAGAAACAAGGACTGGCACAGTGAAAGAAACTGACACTCTCCCTACCTACAGTTTTCTGTCCCTAGATAAAATGTTTTTTTAAAGCACACTATAGCACAAGGAGAATTCCCCTCACTTTCCTTCTTTGTCCCTAGAAACAAGGACTGGCACAGTGAAAGAAACTGACACTCTCCCTACCTACAGTTTTCTGTCCCTAGAAAAAATGTTTTTTTAAAGCACTCTATAGCACAAGGAGAAATCCCCTCACTTTCCTTCTTTGTCCCTAGAAACAAGGACTCGCACAGTAAAACACACTGACACTCTCCCTACCTATCCATCTCTTTCCCTAAACTAAAGGAATCCAGGTTAAGCAAGAAAGAAATAAATGTCACTGTCCCTGCCTATGCTTGTCTTTCCCTGCTCCGGAACACACTACACTAGGCCGCCGTGCTGGCGGCCTTTTATAGTGTGGGGCGTGTACTAAACACCCTCAGCAATAATTGGCCACAGGCATCCTGCCTGTGGCCAATCATTGCTCTCCTCGCTGCCGGCGCTGTGATTGGCCAAGCATGCGGGGTCACAGTGCATGCTTGGCCAATCACAGCGCCTGGATGACACTGCGATGGCGTAGTGCATTGTGGGCCGTTCGCGTCACTCGAATTTGGCGCGAACGGCCCAAATCGTTCGATCTTCCTCGAACGATCGAACAGCCGATGTTCGAGTCGAACGTATGTTCGACTCGAACACGAAGCTCATCCCTAGTCGCTACACCTGACTCAGCTATTCACTCTGCCTCTGTACTAGTTATGCTAGTCCAGCCCATGCCCAGTGAGCCTCCTACTTTTTCTTGTTCAGGACATTCTGCTTGTCCTTCAGCTATTCAGCTTGACTCCGGCGACATGTCACCTTCTAACCAACCTGACTTCAGGGTTCCACTGACATCTGCCCAGTCTGATGGTCCTGTGCAAGATGACCAGTTCCCCTTTAAGGGTCTAGGGGACCCTCCACAGATTCCTGTTGATCCTCTCATGCCCTTGCTTATTCCTAGAGAGCCTTTGGTCCTCAATAGATCTTCTTGTCATCTCCCTACCTCGTTTTCGGTCTCTAAGGATAATCTTAAGTACGAGGTTAGACAAGTTCTGGATTCTCGGCTCTGCAGAGGCATTCTTCAGTACCTTGTGCATTGGAGAGGTTTTGGTCCTGAGGAGACATCTTGGATCGCTGCATCTGATGTCGCTGCACCTCATCTGTTGAGGAGGTTTCATCAGAGATTTCCCTTTAAGCCTGGGCCCAGGCGGGGGAGGGCCCATAAGAGGGAGGGTACTGTCATGGATATGCAGTAGTGTTTGTCTGTCAGCTTACCTTCCTTCCCATGTGTTCATCTTAGAGGCCAGAACCCTTTCACCTGGCTTCCTTTATAATCTCCTCCCAGCCTGACTCCACCCCAGGCCCTATCACAGAACACTATATTAACCTGTGCACTGCAAGCCTGCTTTGCTGATCAACGTGTTTGTTAGGCATTGTGTGTTTGGGTTCCTGCCTGCCGTGTGCTACGTCTGTCTCTCTGTTACGTTATTGGCTTGTCCCCGACTATCCCTGTCTGCTCGTGACCCTTGACCTTCGGCTTGTCTTTCGTTATCCTTGTCTGCTTGTGGCCCTTGACTTTCAGCTTGTTATTTGTTACTCTTATATCTCGTGCTGCTGCTTCCCCTCTTGTCCCCTTATCCTACGGGGCGTGAGCTAGGAGACTCTAGGGGCCGCGACCTGGACCCAGCCTGCAGCATAACATCCTCACCACTAGAGGCTCTGGAGAAGACCTGCTGGGTCTTAGACTCCGCGCCCTGGGGAATCTTGGCTCTAGCTTCCCATAGGATCCCGGTTGTGCTCCTCTGGTCCCGCTTTCCACAACCACCCAGTTTCCTATCCGCAGCAGTCAGCCATAGGGTTCACTACCTTGCGGTGCACTCCTGTCCCCCTACGGTGTGCATCTGTCACCTGGCCACAGGTGACCTGACATTTACTTAGGCCTATTTACAGCCTACAGAAACATTACATTTACACGAGTCAATGAACAAGGCAAAAGCTACAAGAAAACTATTCTTCAAAGAAAAAGATGAGGACAATATTCTTCCAAGAAAGAGCAACGAATAAAAGCAACGAACAACGACAAAACAAATGAAAAGAAACGAACAACAGACAAAGCTAAAGAACATTATTCATCTCTTGTTTTTTTAAGTGTACAGAGGACAATCATACTAAACAAGGGGTAAATATGTTTGTTTATTTAAGTGAGTGGATAACATGGGATGGTTAACATCTCAAAGCTAAGAAGTATATCCCTGTACTATTGGGAATTGATATATTCCATATATATGGAATACAGGCATGTAGCAGTAGTAGAGTAATTAATTAATTAATGCCAGAGTGTAAAGAAGTTCTTTAACCACTTAACGACCGCCCACTGTAAATATACGTCGGCAGAATGGCACCGACAGGCAGAATCACGTTTAACCCCCTTGATCGCCCCCCAGGTAACCCTTTCACCCCCTATCACCACTGTCACTAAGCGATAATTTTTCTGATCGATGTCTTAGCGTCGGCGATGCTGATCGGTAGCCAGTAATTTTTTTTAGGTTCGCCGCAGGTTTTTATAGCGTCGGGTACCCCCATATATTACCTAATAAAGGTTTAACCCCCTTGATCGCCCCCCAGGTAACCCTTTCACCCCCTATCACCACTGTCACTAAGCGATAATTTTTCTGATCGATGTCTTAGCATCGGTGATGCAGATCGGTAGCCAGTAATTTTTTTTAGGTTCGCCGCAGGTTTTTATAGCGTCAGGTACCCCCATATATTATCTAATAAAGGTTTAACCCCCTGATCGCCCCCCAGGTAACCCTTTCACCCCCTATCACCACTGTCGCTAAGCGATCGTTTTTATGATCACTGTCTTAGTGTCGGTGATGCCAATAGGTAGCCAGTAATTTTTTTTTAGGTTCGCCGTCAGGTTGTTATATAGCGTCAGGTACCCCCATATATTACCTAATAAAGGTTTTAACCCCCTAATTGCCCCTAGTTAACCCTTTCACCAGTGATCATCATATAAGTGTTACGGGTGACGCTGGTTAGTTAGTTTGCTTTTTATAGTGTCAGGGCACCCGCCGTATATAACCCAATAAAGGTTTAACCCCCTGATCGCCCAGCGGGTGATATCAATTAGGTTTTAGCGTCAGAGAGGGTCTGCGTCACACCCCAGGCAGCGTCAGGTTAGTGCCAGTAGCGCTAACACCCACGCGTGAAGCATACACCCCCTTAGTGGTATAGTATCTGATCAGATCAATATCTGATCTGATCAGATCTATACTAGCGTCCCCAGCAGTTTAGGGTTCCCAAAAATGCAGTGTTAGCGGGATCAGCCCAGATACCTGCTAGCACCTGCGTTTTGCCCCTCCGTCCAGCCCAGGCCACCCAAGTGCAGTATCGATCGATCACTGTCACTTGCAAAACACAACACACATAACTGCAGCGTTCGCAGAGACAGGCCTGATCCCTGCGACTCCAGTGCTGTAGGAGGTGATTTCACCACCACAGTTAAAAAAAAAAGAAGCATATATGCCGAAGCATTGGGACAGCAGGGGCAGAGGAGCGATTTTGCTCCTAATGCCGCGTACATACGGTCAAAATTCCGACGGAGGCTTGCCCGTGGAAAAGTCTGACCATGTGTACGCGGCATAACTTTTGCGGAAAGATGCCCCCATGCTTCGGCAAATATAAATGGTGCATGTATGCCCATCATTAGAAGTGGGTGGATGAAGGGCGGTATTCTAATGGTGGGCATACCCACCGATCAATCTTTTTTTTTCGTTCAGCCAACAGGCTGCATGAAAAAAAAGATTACAATACATGTCCAACAAGGACCAGCAACGTACTGGTATGTTGCTGGATTTTGAATGTTTATACCAGAATGATGCCTGTGGGTTTAGGTATCATCTTGGTATCATTCTTTTCAGCCAGCGGCCGGCTTTCATGTAAAAGCAATCCTAGTGGCTAATTAGCCTCTGGACTGCTTTTAAAAGCAGTGGGAGGGAATGTCCCCCCCGGATATAAAAAGCACCATTGGGAAATTGGGAAAGCATTTTATCACACCGATCTTGGTGTGGTCAGATGCTTTGAGGGCAGAGGAAAGATCTAGGGTCCAATAGACCCCAGTTTTTTCAAAAAAGAGTACCTGTCATTACCTATTGCTATCATAGGGGATATTTACATTCCCTGAGATAACAATAAAAATGATAAAAAATAAATAAATATGGAAGCAACAGTTTAAAAAAAAATAAAAAAGCAAAATTAATAATAAAAATAAAAATAATTAAATAAATTAAAAAAAACCTGTCCTGCCCTGCTCTTGCCCAATGGGGAACGCAAGCGTCGGTCTGACGTCATATGTAAACAGCAATTGCACCATGCATGTGAGGTATCACCGCGAAGGTCAGATCGAGGGCAGTCATTTTAGCAGTAGACCTCCTCTGTAAATCTAACGGGGTAACCTGTAAAGGCTTTTAAAAATGTATGTAGTTTGTCGCCAATGCGCGTTTGTGCGAAATTTTAAAGCATGTCGTGTTTGGTATCTATGTACTCGGCCTAAGATCATCTTTTTTATTTCATCAAACATTTGGGCAATATAGTGTGTTTTAGTGCATTAAAATTAAAAAAAGTGTATTTTTTCCCCAAAAAATGCGTTTGAAAAATCGCTGCGCAAATACTGTGTAGAAAAAAAAAATGCAACACCCACCATTTTATTCTGTAGGGCCTTTGCTTTAAAAATATATATAATGTTTGGGGGTTCAACATAATTTTCTTGCAAAAAAAATATGTTTTCATGTAAACAAAAAGTGTCAAAAAGGGCTTTGTCTTCAAGTGGTTAGAAGAGTGGATGTAAGCTTCCTAATGTTGTGTATAAAATGCCAGAACAGTTCAAAACCCCCCCAAATTACCCCATTTTGGAAAGTAGACACCCCAAGCTATATACTGAGAGGCATGTCGAGTCCATGGAATATTTTATATGTTGACACAAGTTGCGGAAAAAAGACAATTTTTTTTTTTTTTTGCACAAAGTTGTCACTAAATGATATATTGCTCAAACATGCCATGGGCATATGTGGAATTACACCCCAAAATACATTCTGTCGCTTCTCCTGAGTACGGGGATACCACATGTGTGAGACTTTTTGGGAGCCTAGCCACGTACGGGACCCCAAAAACCAATCACCGCCTTCAGGCTTTCTAAGGGTGTAAATTTTTGATTTCACTTCTCACTGCCTATCACAGTTTCGGAGGCCATGGAATGCCCAGATGGCACAAAACCCCCCCAAATGACCCCATTTTGGAAAGTAGACACCCCAAGCTATTTGCTGAGAGGTATTGTGAGTATTTTGCAGATCTCGCTTTTTGTCACAAAGTTTTGAAAATTGAAAAAAAAAAAAGAAAAAAAAATATGTTCTTTCTTCATTTTCAAAAACAAATGAGAGCTGTAAAATACTCACCATGCCTCTCAGCAAACAGCTTGGGGTGTCTACTTTCTAAAATGGGGTCATTTGGGGGGGTTTTGTGCTATTTTGGCATTTTATGGCCTTCGAAACTGTGATAGGTAGTGAGGAGTCAAATCAAAAATTTGCGCCCTTAGAAATCCTGAAGGCGGTGCTTGGTTTCCGGGGTCCCGTACGTGGCTAGGCTCCTAAAAAGTCCCACACATGTGGTATCCCCGTACTCAGGAGAAGCAGCAGAATGTATTTTGGGGTGCAATTCCACATATAACCATGGCATGTGTGAGCAATATATCATTTAGTGACAACTTTTTGTAATTTTTTTTTTTTTGTCATTATTCAATCACTTGGGACAAAAAAAAAATATTCAATGGGCTCAACATGCCTCTCAGCAATTTCCTTGGGGTGTCTACTTTCTAAAATGGGGTCATTTGGGGGGGTTTTGTACTGCCCTGCCATTTTAGCACCTCAAGAAATGAGATAGGCAGTCATAAATTTAAAGCTGTGTAAATTCCATTTCGTTTGGGTACAACATTGCATGTCCGCACAATTTACAGTTAAAGCAGCGCAGCGCAAAATTCTGAATTCACCTCTGGTCCTTTAGCTACCAAATGGTCCGGGGCTTAAGTGGTTAATAAGGAAACTAAGTCTAATGCTGCATGTAAATGTTTATGAATATTTAAGCCCTAAACAACAGAAAATGTGTTATTACATGTGGTCATTCAAAGCACAAACAAGGGGCAGAACAAAGTTTTAAGAAAAAAATATTGATTAAGATAATGGAAAACAACATGGTATTTAGTGTTTAACAAAAATCCTACAGATTTGGTTGCAGGAAATAATGAGTTAAGGATTGAGCAATTTTTACAAAATATTCCAAACTAGGATTTGGTTATTAAAAGAAAAGTAGTAGATTGTTCTAATTTACTTAAGGCTACCCAGGAAAATATTAAAATATGAAAGTTTTTGTTCAGTCTAAAAATTATCAAAAATTGTAAAAAAACAATTGTTAAAAGTTTTTGTAATTGAGTATATCTGATAAAAGTAGAGACTTTAGTTGAGGGAGGAATTTTTCTCGGGGAAATAGCCAATCACAGTTCATGGGCAGGAACCAATCTGTGAGTTTCACGAGATTTGTCCTCTAAACAATTTTTTGCCATTACTATAATCAGTAACGTCATATTATAACATAGTGTACATGATTTTTGGCAGATGTACAAACCAAATATGTTTAAAAAATTGTAAAAAAGGTTAAAAATTATAAAAAAGATAACTGAAATTGTACAATGAAGGGGAGATGTAACAGATCTTTCTCTGAAGAGTGTGACATGTAAAGGAATGTACTGTGACAGTGTCAACAGAGAAATGCAGTTCGAGTTACACAGCCTAGTCAGACATGCCATCGTCATGACAGTTTTTCACTTCTATGATCAATACACATATTTGTGTTAAAACTTCCAGAAACCTGGAAGAGGGTTCATGGATGAAAAAAATATGTTATTACTTACCAAAGTAATTGTTTTTAAAAAACATATGGGTTTTGCACCATTTGTTTAAGGTGTTATTTCAAGACAAACAGGAGGTGTTAATACAGACAGCTCTGATTAACCGTTGTTTATGGACAACTGGATGATAAAAATAAGGTCAGTTTGAAGTGGGATATAAATACATCGAGACTTAAAATAATGCAGTGTGTTAGAGCCACAGTTGTACAAGTTAATCATGCAAAAGTTACTTTATCAACTTTTAGTGGACATTTATTGGGAAAGAGTTTCTTTGTGCTTTTGTAAATGGATCCATATATTGGCACAATGGAATAATAAACGTTCTGTATATATGTCTGCACTGAAAGATGAACTTAAGACTGCCATTGTGTTTGTTTAGCAGTCAGAGCAACGGAGCACGTGTGGTTCATTCAATCATACTGTATGATTGGTTCTGAAAAATAGTACTTCAACATGATCAAGTTTCTTTCAGAAATATAATATTTAGAAAGCCCAACCTAAAATAATGTTTTTTGCAAAATTAAAGCAGTTATAAGTAAAGTTTTAGTAAAAGAAAAAATACAATAATCTGGTAAGATTATTACTTTTACAAAATTAAATTTAGTCACAGGATAAAGAGGGGGACGATGAAATTTTGTCTTGGTTAGAATCAGTACAGACTGATGGAGATAAAATATATTGTAAAAATAATTGATTCCAACAATAATGGATAGAGTTATTTTTAAATGAAAATATTTATTTTTGCATATCCAGGTACCTGACTGACTGACTAATTGATTTATTGATTTTTGTTTAAGCTAATGAAAGACATTTTGAACTACTCAATTTAGAGCACTTTGTCATCAAACTTCTGAATATTGTTTTATTTGTTTATAGAACAATTCAAAAGGAAAGAGTAACCTGATACTACAAAGTATTGAGAGATTTGGCAATCTATGTAGATTGATTATATTATTTTTTCACCGTCTAAAGGAGGAGACAAGGATGTTTTTTCCTTTAGTTAATATTTCTTTTGATAAATTAATTGAGGTAATTCTAGGTGTAGAACGGATGAATAGTATTACAAAGTCTAAATAGGGTAAGATGATTCAAGAAAAGGTAAAGATTAGGTGACTTATTTACCTGTTATATTTTTAGTTTAAAAACTTTAGTATTTTCTAAACATAGGGATGACAGGATGAAGAATGTCTGTTCTTCTATGTCTTTTGAAATTAGCATACTAAGTTATTTACAATCTGTTGTATAGGAAAAAGTACAGGTATAGGAATTTCAGAAGTTTGTTCACAAAACATGGCTAGGCCTTTGCTAAATTTAAATAGAAATTATATTTTTAATAAGATTTCTACTTCTTATGAGTATGTTTCATAATTTATTCCAGTAGCTAAAGTTATGGTTAAGAATTATAGATCTGAACTGAGATATCAATTGGGAAGTTTATTTTATTATTTTTAAGGTAATAGGGATTATAATTATTTCTGTTTCAAAATAATTGGTAAAAATAAAAATAATGGGTAAAAATAAGAATAAAATGGGTAAACACAGAAAGGATTATGAGTCTAAAATAGTTTATATTGATTAATGAAATTATTCTATTCTATGGATTTTTATTTATTTTTTGGATTTTTCCATGACCATGACACAAGCACAACTAAATTTCTGTTTGTTACTACTTCTTGTTTTTTTTTAATTATGTTTTTAATATGTTCTCAAGGACTATCATTTTTGGATGAACTTCAATGATTCATTTATATGGTCTTGCATCAAAAAGCGACATATTGATCAGTCGATCATTATGTGAGGGGGAGTTAAGATGTAATTTTAATATAGGAATGTTTTGAAATACAGAAAAAAATAGTTGACTCAATGTTTGTTTACATTGAAATTTGATACTTTCTCCTACACAATCTTTGTTAGTTTAGTAGATCATTGAAAGATTGATATCACAGTAATAACTAATAGTATGATACTACCTTAGTTTACATAATAGTTGATATTTTTTAGTTTTTCTAAATCTTTTATAGGAACACATATTAATACACATAGAATTATTATTTCACATACAATTATTATTTTTTATTCATTTTTATAGAACACATAACTGGGAAAAGTTGGATGGATGGTTTGTTATTACAAGAATGTACAATAAAGTGTACATTTGAAGTATTAATATAGTTAGAGTACATACAGGCTTGTGTGGAAGAAAGAGTTACTGTTGAATTAAATAATATGGAGCATTGGGAAAAAAAAGAAAGATAGAAAGAGTTGCTTGCTGGTCATGGATAGATAGATAAATAGATGGATAAATAGATAGATAGTTAAATATAAAAATAAATAGGAAAATAGAATATATAAAATATAACAATCAAATAATGGGAAAGTTATGTTTTCATGTATCCACAGACGAGTAGATTACGTATTATGTTTATAATTGTTCAGTGTCAAGGATAATGTATAAAAACTTATATTGTAGAAATTATTTGGTTATTGAAATTTCAAAGAATGGAAGAAATTTTATTTATTAATTAATAATTTATATTACAAAGCAATATAATTTAATATATCAAAGATATTTATTTCTTCTTTATGTTAAAATAGCTATATGATATGGTTAAAGTTATAAGAAATTTAATTTATGAAGGCGAAGGAAGTCATTTTTAATATTACATAATTTAGATGGAGAACAAATTAAAATGAATAAATAATATAATAATTTATAGTTTCTTGATGGAATGAAATGGTTAAATATTTCACAGGAATATCTCAGAGTTTTGGAAAAAGCTTATGTACAATATCTGAAACACTAAATTGTATGAATGTTTAATTTATTGTATGTATTGGAAAAAAAAGAGGATCAGAAACATTTATTATTTAAGATGAATGCACTTATTTTGTTTGTTAATAATAGTGCATTGAGGGGGAATTGTTAGACATTGAATTTATTACTATTTTAAGTGATAAAAGTTTCTGAACTCTTTATTGAAACATGTTAATTTTGAAGGTTGCTGAGGACAAGAAAGAGGTCATTTGACATCTATTCTAAGGAACTATGTCAGGATAATGGGTGGAGTTATGTTACTTAATATACACAAGTGGGTGTTACTTCTGTGGACAGTAGTGCTACCTTCTTTGGAGCAATGCTAAATGTAAATAATGCTGACATAACATAATTAAACAGTATATGTACCCAAGGGTTTTCAACATGAGTTAGGAATGTCGGGCAAAGGGTCCTGCAGGAAGATGGTGGGGAAGTGACCCTTCGCTATGGAAGGTCAGGGGACCCTGCTCGAAGATAAACTATCATACCATGTGACACCTCATTCCTCCTTCTGAAGCCAACCACCTTACCATGTGTTACCAGCTGTCATTATGTAAGCATTGTCTTTTGCTTGTCTTTCTGAAGAATAAACAACCTTGAAGATCTCCTGGCTCTATTGAAAATGGAACTAAACGCCTGGGTAGGGGACACTAATTGTTTTTACAAGTGTCTCCCACTCTTACAGTAGAGGTCCGAAATTTTGTATGAACCCTCTGAGAGAAGGGTATCCGTGAGAGATGATTGGAACCGTTTGCGATCTTCACTGCAAGCCTTTTTTAGAAAGCTGAAGCATTGTCTATATTGGAAGATATGTGATTGCGGAAGTGAGAACTTATCAGCTAAGGTTTGGAATGTGATGGGGCGACCAGTCTCCAAGTCACATAGGGAGGAAAATTTTGTGAGGCCGAAAAACGTAAACATTTTAATTTACCCTCATGTTCAGTCCTAGTGAAAAAATTTCACCAGGACAAATAGTAACACAACAGCACTAAAAGCATATTGGTTCTAACCCATTCCTGTTCTATCCAAAACTGAAAAATTGCATTGTGCTCCAAGAAGTGCTCTGTAGGAAAATTAGAAGCCCAGGAGCTATCTGGAGCCACTGAGCCATCTTGATACAGCAAGAATAGCTTACAATTATTTCATGATTATAAACTAAAGTTAATAAATAATAACGTTGAATAGCTAAAGGAATACATTATTAGTGTGGTATTTATGTGAATTGTCTATTAAATTTAAAAAAATTTAAATCTAAAAAAAAAAAAAAAAACAAGTTAGGTGGATACATGAAAAACATACTTTTTTACGAAATCAATGTCAAATTCTAAGGGGGAGTAGGGTGATGGTGGGGTCATCATGTCCTCCGTGTTTCCCTCCTCATTGAGCAGCAAGCAAGGATAACATGAGAGGCCTACCCCAGGGTGGGTTATTTTGGGCTATGCTGGGCACCTGTAACAGGATCACTTGACTACACTTGGGGTACCTTTACTTCTGTGCCGTTTCCATCAATGCCCTGGGACAAGCCTAAGGCTGCCATGGGGGAATACTCGACCTTAAGGTGTGCCTCTGCTTTTAGAGATGAACATTCACTGTGTACACTTACACCATAACTGTTCTCCAGTTAACTCTCAGGTCCCCGTGTAAATGTACACTTTATCTGTATTTTGCATTTAGGAAGGACACACTAAACATTGTCCACATGGGTATAGGGTCCCACCACGCACCTAGTGCAGGCTCCAAGTATGGGCTTCACTTCACTCTTCTGGACTGTACAGGCTGGGGACCTCTGCAGTCAGAATCTGCTCCCATTGCTATGTGAGATGGACCTGCTCATGAAGAGAGTGCCGACAACAACCGCCACCTGCAAGAGGCTGTCCCACCTGCCACATGTACACACTTAACGACAGGCTGCTTGGTGAGCTTAGGTAGCCACTTGCTTGCTTTTGGCGAACACCCCCCACTCTCTCTCTTGCGCTCCGGACCACTGTTTCTCTTTTATAACACAGGACCTAAAAAAAAAAAACACCAATACCAAAGAACCAGGAAAGGCACTAATCCTAACCCTTACCCTCCTGTCCAGGGCAGCACCTAACTAGCATGAATAGACAGGATGACCCTCTAAATGGCTGAAGGAATGTAAGTGGTTTAACTCTGCATGTGTGCAGACCTAATTATGTTTAACCAATAGAAACTATAGTTTAGAGTCAAGTCCTTGTGTAGGAACATTTTTTCCAGTAAAAAATTGGATATAAGATACAGCAAATGTTATTTGACATTTTAAGACTGCCCAGAATTAGAGTTCTTCTATGGTTTCTTTTGGTTGCTGTAGAGCAGGGATATGCAATTAGGGGACCTCCAGCTGTTGCAAAACTACAAGTCCAATCATGCCTCTGCCTCTGGGTGTCATGCTTGTGGCTGTCAGAGTCTTGCTATGCCTCATGGGACTTGTAGTTCTGCAACAGCTGGAGGTCCGCTAATTGCATATCCCTGCTGTAGAGGAACACAGAAGATTGAGGCATCATACAATGCTTTTTACGTCAGTATGTTATAATCACACACACACAATAGTAATCATAAAGGCATGGATTTACTGGCAGAACAACTAAAGCCCTGTCCACACGATCGGATTTCCTATGGATTCTAATCCGATGGATTTTTCCATCGGAAATCCAATGAAGCTGACTTCCATCAGTCTTGCCTACACACCATCAGTCAAAAATCCGACCGTCCCAAATGCCATGACATAAAACACTCCGGCAAGCCGAGAAAAATTAAGTTCAATGCTTCTGAGCATGCGTTGACTTGATTCTGAGCATGCGTGGGTTTTTTGTCCAATGGAGTTCCACACAGACGATCAGAATTTGCTATGTTTTTTTTTCCCACCGGATAAATTTAAAACATGTTCTATTTTTTCTCACTGATGGAAAAAAGACCGATGGGGCCCAAACACGATCGGTTTGTCCAATGAGAGAAGTCCATCGGACTGTTTTCATCGGTAAAACCGATCGTATGTACACGGCATAAGAGTTCTGCTCATGTCAGGTAAAACAAAAATGTTTTAGGGATTGATATTTCACGTGGCTATTCTAGTTATTGTGATTTTTGCAAGATAATGTTGACTGTTATGCCTATTTAAAGCGACAATCGGGGTTACTTATTAAAACTGCACAGTGCAATATCTGGTGCAGTTATGCATAGAAACCAATCAGCTTCCAGATTTTATAGTCCAAACTTAACTGAACAAGCTGTATATAGAAGCCGATTGGCTACCGTGCACAGCTGCTCCAGATTCTGAGTGCACCAGTTTTAGTAAATATCCACCTATGTTCATAAATGAACCACTTTGAACAGAGTTAATTAATACTTAACAGAGCAGGAAACTGTAAACTAATATTTGTGGAAATAAAAGTAGCAGTTTGTATTTTATTGAAGGTTCCAATGTGTCACAGCTCTGTGATACTTTGAAAACTGAAACGTTAAAGTGACTATGTCAATAAGACAAAAAAGTCCCAAAAAAGGTGCCCCTGCAAAAAAAGGGCTGTCTGCACTTCTGTGTGCTGATTTGAGCTGAAGATAAAAAGTCCCTTGACTCCTTTAAATCTGATAATTCCGGGTGTGTCAATTTCCTAGTCTGTAGGCTCTGGCTCCCCTTCACACTTCCCTACATCAATACAGGACATAGTAGTGATGTAAGGGCTGGCTGATCAAATGACTGAGCACATCAGGGGACCAGAATGACACACTAGAACCTGCAACAAAATCCACATTGGCACTTTTATGCCCACAAATGTTAGTAGGGGGTTTCCTGCTTTATTGGTAGTTAACAGAGCTATAATGGCAGCACACTAACAGTATTGTAATCAGTGGCGACCGCTCTATTAAGAGCGCAGAAGCACCGCCCCACCAATCCCTGCACCCGGCCTCTAATCTACATGCAATAGAAACATGAATGTCGCCCTTGGGACTTTAAATGAGGTGTAGAAATATAAGTGGGGGTGATGGCGCTACCTACCCATAAATGACCATGGGGGTCTAATAAAGGTAAAGTGACAGGCTCAGCCTAGGCCTAATCCATAATAAATCAAGGATAGTGTACTCAGAGAATAGGGAAATGCTACCTTCAGAATAACAGTGAATCCTCATTAGAGGTGGGCTAAAAACTGATAAGATAAGTAGGTGTTGGTCAATGCCAGATAAGAACGTGACTGCTATGATAGTTGCAAAACCTATAGTGCAGGTAATATAAATAAAATCAACTGGCACAAAGTGACCTAAATAATCATAGGCTGATTAGCAATATGTGAACAGTAGGTGCAGAGCCTAAACGTATTCCTAAAAGTATGGGTAAAAGTCCACTAAGTTAGTGAGCCAATGAGCTCAGCCCAAGTGTGAAAAAAAAGAGAGGAGAGAACCTCCTAAGTGATTAAAAAAAAAAAAAAATAATGTGTAAAAAATAAAATGGCTCCCTCAAAAATAGGATTATGTGATCAAATGTGAGACACAGTGATATTGCAATGTTGCAAAGATGCTAAACAGATAACCATATACTAGTAAACCATAAAAATTGTATATGACAAACTTGAATAAACAGCTGACAAGTGACTAAGTCCATAATGAATAATAGAGAGTAATGTCCAAAACTCCATATGACCCCAGGGGGTAAATCCAGTGCAAAAATGGCTAAAACTCCATATGACTCCCAGAGATATCCGCAAACAGGCAGTACATAGGTTAAGTGGTCAGGGAAAAGTTATTTAAACAGTTCATTAAGTGACTGGTGCTCCGTACTGGCAGGGGTAAATAAGTGACTTTGGTGCTCCCCCACATGTGTCCCCACTCACCAGCTACCGCAGCCCCTGCAGGGGCAGACAGCGTGTAGGATCAAATCCACAACGGGCTCAGGACCTCCTTGCCACCGTTTACTGGGACTGCAGGCTCCTACTCTCCGGGTCCAAGGGTGAAAGGCAAAAAAACTGGGCACTTCAATTTTCCTCAAAGAAGAAAATAATTGGTTCCCATGGTGTAGTAATAAAAAATATTGTTTATTTATAAAAACTATAAAAATACACCAAGTATCCAAGCCGCTGCTGTTGTACAGCATAGGACAGAATGGCACGTAGGAGAGCAAACACAGGGGATCGCGGCGTGCGCTCCAATTGCGTTCCACCAGCTTCTCTGAAGGCGGAAGTGAAGTATTGTGCGTGGCTAAAGCTGTCCTTTAGCCATGCACAATACATCATTCCGCCTAGCTCACTTACTTAGTGGACTTTTACCCATACTTTTAGGAATACTTTTAGGCTCTGCACCTACTGTTCACATATTGCTAGCAGTCACGTTCTTATCTGGCATTAACCAACACCTGCTTATCTTATCAGGTTTTAGCCCACCTCTAATGAGGATTCTGAAGGTAGCATTTCCCTATTCTCTGAGTACACTATCCTTGATTTATTATGGATTAGGCCGAGGCTTAGCCTGTCACTTTACCTTTATTAGATCCCCATGGTAATTTATGGGTAGGTAGCGCCATCACCCCCACTTATATTTTTACTATTTTACTTCTCCCTAGGGAGATTTTTAGGGGCGACTGCAACCTCTATTTTAACACGCCTAAGCGTGGAACTCTTAAGCCGTGTACACACGATAGGTTTTACCGATGAAAACAGTCCGGTGGACTGTTTTCATCGGACAAACCGATCGTGTATGGGCCCCATCGGTCTTTTTTCCATCGGTGTTTAAAAATAGAACATGTTTTAAATTTATCCGATGGTTAAAAAACCGATAGCAAATTACTATCGTCTGTGGGGAACTCCATCGGATAAAAAACCCACGCATGCTCAGAATCAAGTCGATGCATGCTCAGAAGCATTGAACTTCATTTTTCTCGGCTCATCTGAGTGTTTTACGTCACCGCGTTTGAAACGGTCGGTTTTTTGACTGATGGTGTGTGGGCAAGACTGATGGAAGACAGTTATATCGGATTTCCGATGGAAAAAACCATCGGATTAGAATCCATAGGATATCCGATCGTGTGTACAGGGCTTTATTATTATATTTTTAAATGAGGTGTGCACAATTGGCTGATAAAATTGGCAAATGTAAATGCAGTAACATATTTATTACAGAAATAGTCACACATGAGAAAGTAACATAAACAAAAGGCAAAGCCGATATAATATTGCACATGGTTAGAGATTGCATTGCATTTAAATTACAATAGTATACGTGACATCTTTAGTACCCAACGCATTTCGTGAGATGTGGCTCACTCTTCAGGGGTGGATGCATGTGTGATATATCAAACGGCAAAGCCTAGGTGCCCTTTGGCTATGTTCACCAAGGATGGCAGCAATATATGCTTGGGAAGGGAGCTGAGGAAGCGATGCCAACTGAAAAACACCAGGACAAGGAAGTTAGGATCTCGAAGGTCACTCATTTCTATCCATGCCATGTCGGCCTTCCCATTGTTCCTTGGCACAAAGGCACTGATGGCCAATTGTTGAAGATAGAGTAACTCATTCATTCTTATGCTTGTTATTTAGACAGTACTGACTCCAGAAAGGCTGGATCAACAAAATTGGTATATATACCAATTGGTATATATAGTTCAATATAGTGCCATATATAGTGCAAGAACAACATTAAAAACTGTTACAGGCCATTGCACTGTCAAAGCCAAGCGCATTCTTGCATGGAGGGCAACATGTTATATATATATCCAGATAATGCCAACAAAGCCAAAGTTTTGCATCCAAAAATATAGACACATTATGGTTTACTATTTATTCATTGCAAGAAGGTGTTTTATGGATTTAAAGGTCAAACATAAGATAAAAGAGAGCAGTCATAAATGTTGAATAATCATTTTGGTTTAGAACAAATAATATTCTAGGAGATAAAACACTCTTTTTTTAAAACAATTACAGTACTTATCTCATGGAATGCTAGTGTAGCAGACTAATCACTTCTTACTAATTCAAAAGGAAAATTATTCTGCAGTTTACAAATGTAACCATCATTAAGCTTTACAGTACTTTCACAAAAAACAAAACAAAAAAAAAAAAACAATGTATGTGTTGCACTTTATTAAGTTTGCTTGTTTTAATCAGAGACATAGAATTAATTGTTTCAATCTGAATACCTTTTGTGGAAATAAAAGCAGACATTATGCCAGTCCCTACAATCGAAATAAGTACTGAGTTCTTATTTTATATTCACACCACACCTATAACAGACATATATCAAAAGCTCCAATGTGCAAGTATGACATTAATTAATGTAACCTCTAGTACTCTTTGAAATAAAAACAGCTTTTCCATTCCTTATCCTGGAGTAATTAGCTGCAACCAATTTTGACACGTTAAGCCATTTTGTCTCCCGTAGGGAAAAAGCTTCTGCAGTTGGTATAATGAATACCTGTTAAACCAGTGCCTATATTCCTAATCTGAATGAAGGTTATAATCATATCTATCCCATACACTAAGCTTCAGGGTAGTGGAGGCATTGCCACCCTCATTAAATTTACAGCACAGTGCCAGATGGGTGTGTTGCAGGGTATTGGACTTCAGGGACGTTCAATCAGGGTAGGCAGGTGAGGCAAAGCATTAAAAAAAAAAACAAGCTTTGAGGGTCGTAGCTCTGCGACCTGAGGTCACAGAGGCCCCAAATTTTGGGGGTAGGTAGCCTAAGTCCTACCCCACCACCTATGGTTCCGGAGATACAGGGCTCCTTGCGCAAGCCTGTCAGAAGCTACATACAGAGCGGCCAGTTTAAATACAAGCTGACTGAGAGGTTGAACTCACAGTGCCTCTCCTAACTTATTGTTAGAAGCACTGAGCTAAATGGACAGCTTGGAGTCTTGGACCAATGGTAAAACACCATTAGCCCCAGCTGTCCAATAAAAATGTTCCAATGGAGGCACGCCTCTCACCCCAGTGTTATAGACGGGGCATGTGTCTAAAAGACAAATGCTCCCTTCAAGCCCAGCCCTCTTAACTACAAGGAAAAAACATGGGTTTATGGGTATAAGATTTACCCACAATCCAATGTTTTTCTCACACAGTTAAGAGGGAGAATGAGAATCTGCTGCTGTTGAAAAGGTGCTGTTATAATCAAGCTAAATCATATATTATTATGCTATATGTTATAACATAATAATTTATTATTTATCTGTTTACTGTGAAATTACTGGTTTAAAGTTATAACCTTGCATGAAATGTTATTCCTCATAAGCCTTATTATAGGCTTACCTATGGGTACAAATATTCAATGGAAGTTTACCTCCACTTTAAGGTATAAATGGTTGGGGCTTGCAAAAGACCATATGGTACTCCAATGTAACAGTTAGGATTGCTGTGGTGGAGGGTTACAGGGGGTCTGCCATATTGATAGTGTAGCCCTCTTTTGAGAAATTACCCTCCCCAAACAGAATATTGTGTTAAACTTGTAGGTAAATAAGAGAACCAGAACCTTTGCTAAGTGCAAGAGTGGGTTTGATAATAAAGTTGGCAGTGCCTACACCAAGGACAGACCCTCTGTGAACAAAGAGGATTCCCTTCCTGGAAAATTAACCAGTAATCCAATCAAACTAATTGGGAAAAAAGGAACTACTGCAGCCAGCATATGACATTAACCAGAAGTATATAGATACAAACCAGTATGGAAATAATAAAAGTTTTATATAAGAAAAGATTAATAATTGTACATACATCCAATGTACAAACGGGTATTATCAACAAAGGGCCCAACAAGAGTCCTGGTAGAATTGTGAACACATACCCTGGTATATATAGTTATTAATAAAGATACCTCCAGATGAAGGCAGCAACAAAGTTCAGTTGCAGAGGCCGCTGAAGATGAACATGATGCTGCATCCATTCTGGTGTCAGAGACCTGAAGACAAGATCAGTTGTCCGACCAGCCTGAAATGCAGATTCTCGCCAGCAGAAACTGTATTGTGGCACTGGAACTCAGTCTACTCTGAGTCTACTTTGCCTCTCAGCCCCAATTAGTTTCTAATCTGTCTTGTAACTGGAACTATAGATACCAGAGTGGCTATTGGATGTCCAACCTGGCTCTAGCTTATGCTGGTTACTGAGCTCTGAGCTAAAATTAGTTATAGACTCCTAGGTCAGGCCAGAATAGACAGGGTTAACTAAAATAACAGGAGCTGCATATCAACTCTATTGCAGGTGTTCTGTCAAAACAGTCAATTCATCGAGATCTCCAATTATGTCACTTCTGGTTACTGTAAACCATCAGTAATAGGAGATTTTGACGAGTTGCTCTTTTGACACAACACCGGCAAGCGTGTACAAATGGTTTTTCTGTTTTGACAGAACAGCGGGTAAGAAGGAAAAAGTTGTTGCTGCCTGAGAAGCAGCCATTTTGTTGGTTGGTATCAAGTGGACTAACATTGTCCTCTCATAATATCGTGTACCCGAGTGTACACAATATTATGCTGGGTGTTGTGTCAAAACAGCAACTCGTCAAAATCTCCTGGGGGTTTACAGTAACTGGAAGTGACGTGATTGGAGATCTCGATGACTATTTTGACAGAACAAAGGTTTACCTAGTAATGTGCTAGAAGGTGACCATTGCACGCATACAGTAACACAGACCTAGCCGTCTAGTAATGTGAGATAATAACAATAGAATAGAGACACGTTTGCCACAAGTATTCAGATACACACTTAACCACTTAAGGACCGCCGCGCGACGATATACGTAGACAGAATGGCACGGCTGGGCACAAGGGCGTACAGGTACCTCCCCTTTAAGATCCCAGCCGTGGGTCACGCACGCGCAGCCGGTGGCACGCTCGTGACCCGGTCCGAAGCTCCATGACCGTGCCCGCAGGACCCATGGACCCGATCGCCGCCGGTGTCCCGCGATTGGGTCACAGAGCTGAAGAACGGGGATTGGTAAGTGTAAACAAACCTTTCCCCATTCTTCCTAGTGGCATGTCAGTGATCGTCTGTTCCCTGTCATAGGGAACAGCGATCAGTGACATGTCACGCCAAGCCACGCCCCCTACAGTAAGAATCACTCACTAGGGCACACTTAACCCCTACAGCGCCACCTAGAGGTTAACCCCTTGTAATGTTTGGGGAACCAGCTAGATCGCAGGACACAGGCTTTTCAAACAAAAGGAGGTTTATTTAAACTTAAATGGCTTCACAGCAGCAAAACAAAAGAAATGACAGTCTCACCAACTTGTAGAGTTTATAACTGCTGTTGCAGTTAAACAGTCCTTACTTGGTGTTGCAGGTAAGTTTCCCAGCTAGCAGGCTTCCATGCAGGCCACTGCCATGTACATTCACAGCTTCCCAGAGCTTTTTACAGCCTCCACAGCTTTTGCAGTGTCCACCATTCACCATGCACAGGCAGACTTCACTACACTCCTTCACACTCACCTACAACTTCCTGTCTCTCTTAAACCACTTCCTTGGACAGGTGTGTTAACCATTGCTGTTCCCTTAAAGGAACCACAGCCCAAACAGAGGGGAAATATAGCGTCCTTCCAGGACCCAGCCACGGCGTCCTGTACATATCCCCCCCCCTGTGCCCCAACGCCAAGGAGGTGGAGGCAACAGTGGAGCTAAAACAATGGACTCGGGAGAGGGCATCTGCATTTTGATGCAGTCTTCCGGGCCTATGCTCCACTACAAATTTAAATTCCTGGAGCGCCAGGAACCAACGTGTAATTCTGGCATTAGTCCCTTTACCTTACCTCATCCATGTTAAAGGGGCATGGTCAGAAATCAACCTAAACTTCCTTCCCAAGAGGTAATATCTGAGGGATTCCAGAGCCCACTTAATGGCCAGACATTCTCGTTCAACTATAGCGTAGTTTTTCTCCGCTGGTGTCAACTTCCTACTGAGGAAGACTACTGGGTGCTCCTCACCATGAACAACCTGCGACAACACAGCTCCCAATCCTACATCAGAAGCATCAGTCTGGACAATGAACTCGTTTGAAAAATTGGGTGCTATCAGGACAGGGTGTTGGCACAGTGCTGACTTGAGCTCCAAAAAAGCCTTTTCAGCTTCTGCATTCCATTCCACCATGACCGATTTCTGTCCCTTAGTCAGATCGGTCAATGGAGCCGCCAATGTGGCAAAGTTGGGTACGAATCTCCTGTAGTATCCCACCATGCCCAGGAATGCACGTACCTGCTTTTTTGTGAGGGGGCGGGGGCCAATTCTGTATAGCCTCTACCTTGCTAACCTGAGGTTTCACCACCCCTCTACCCACAATATAGCCCAGGTATTTCACCTCCTCCATTCCCAAAGCACATTTTTCAGGGTTTATTGTAAACCCCTCCTTCCAAAGAGAGTCCAGTACTGCCTGGACTTTGGGCAAGTGCGATTCCCAGTCTCTGCTAAAAATGACTATGTCGTCCAAGTACACTGAGGCATACTCCCGGTGAGGTCGTAAAATCCTATCCATTGCTCGCTGGAAAGTGGCTGGAGCAGTTTGTAGTCCAAAAGGCATTCTTTTGTACTGAAAACTCCCCTCTGGGGTAGAAAAAGCAGTTTTCTCTCTAGCAGCCTTAGTCAACGGGATTTGCCAATACCCCTTGGTAAGGGCTAATGTTGTGATATACCTGGCTGGACCTAGTCTCTCAATAAGCTCATCTACCCGGGGCATGGGGTAGGCATCAAACCGTGAAACCTCATTACGTTTCCGGAAATCATTGCAGAATCGCAGAGTCCCGTTGGGCTTTGGTACCAACACAATCGGGCTCGACCACTCACTCTGCGACTCTTCAATGATCTCCAGGTCCAGCATCTTTTTCACTTCCTATGAAACGGCCTTCCTTTGAGCCTCTGGGATGCGGTAGGGCCGGACAAAAACTTTGATGCCAGGTTCCGTGATAATATCATGTTCTATGACACTAGTTAGCCCTGACAAGTCTGAAAACTTTTCTTTATTTCTCTGCAAGAACTCCTTTGCCTGCTGACTTTGGATTTTAGACAGGGTACTTGCTACTTGGACACTCTCCACCCCAACCTGAGGCTCAAGTCTGGCACTAGCCAGGGAGGTCACCAGTTCCCTGTCTGTCCAGGGCTTTAACAAGTTGACATGATATATCTGATACGGTTTCCTCTTGCCTGGCTGGTGGACTCTATAATTTACCTCTCCCACTTTTTCCACAACTTCAAAGGGACCTTGCCATCTGGCCAAGAATTTACTTTCTACAGTGGGAATTAGCACCGCTACTCGATCCCCCACTTGGAAGTGCCTTATTTTAGCAGCCCTGTTATAGACCCGTCGTTGAGCCTCCTGGGCTTTTTGCAAATGCTCTTTGACTAGTGGCATCACAGTTTGGATCCTTTCCTGCATTTGGGAGACATATTCAAGAACACTCTTATGCTGAACAGGTTCACTTTCCCATTCCTCTTTAATAAAGTCAAGTAGTCCGCGAGGTCTCCGCCCATATACTAACTCAAAGGGCAAAAACCCTGTGGAGGCCTGGGGCACTTCCCTGATAGCAAACAGGAGAGCTGGTAACAGGCAGTCCCAGTCTTTCCCATCCCTTTGTACCACTGTCTTTAGCATAGACTTAAGGGTCTTGTTAAAGCGTTCCACTAACCCGTCCGTTTGGGGATGGTAGACCGATGTGCGCAGCTGTTTAATCCGGAACAGCTTGCACACATCGGCCATAACTCTCGACATAAACGGGGTGCCCTGGTCTGTGAGTATTTCCTTGGGAAATCCAGTCCGTGTAAACAACTGGAATAACTCCCGGGCAATAGCCTTAGAGGAGGTATTCCGCAGGGGAAGCGCCTCAGGATATCGGGTGGCATAGTCAAGAATCACCAATATGTAGGAGTAACCTTGAGCCGACTTTACCAAGGGACCCACTATATCCATGGCTATCCTCTCGAACGGGACCTCAATTATGGGCAGAGGGATCAAAGGGCTCCGGAAGTGGGTCACCGGAGCGGTCAACTGACAGGTGGGACAAGAGGTACAGTATTTCTTTACCTCTGCTTTCAGACCTGGCCAGTAAAACCGGTCGGTGATCCGTGCCTCCGTCTTCTCAACTCCCAGGTGTCCCCCTAACACATCGTCATGGGCCAGGTCCAGAACCTTTCGTCTATATTGTTGGGGTACCAACAATTGTTCTACCACATTTTCTCTCACCTTGGTAACCCGATACAATAACTCATTATATATTGCGAAGTGTGGCCACCGCTCATTCGCACCTGGCTCTTGGGGAACCCCATTTACTACTACAATTTGTTCCCGTGCACGGGCCAAAGTGAGATCCTGCATCTGAGCAGTACCAAACGCCCCCTGGGGAACACCCAAATCTGGCAGGGCAGGGGTAGAGGCCACTTCCTCGTCCTCTTCCCCCAGCATTACCTGAAGTGGGGAATGTCCTCCCCCCTCAGTGTTTTGGTAGGTCTGTGGACCACATATCTTGACATTCTCAACAGTATCAGCTCTACTTTCATCACCATTAACCCAACCATTAGCAATTTCATCATTTGGATCCACATTAAGAAAATTTGGCAGTTCAGGGTTATTCCTCTCAGCAGCAGGAACAGGGAGGCTATTTTTCTCCCCAATCTCTGAACTGTTCTCCTTGTTCCCACAGTTTTGTAAACAACGGACAGTCTCGTCCTATTATAACATCATGTACCAAGTTCTTTACCACCCCCACCTCTTGAGTACCAGTGCCACATGCTGAGGAGATGGTCACCGAGATGAGAGGGTACTCTCTAGTGTCCCCGTGAATGCACACCACCCGTAAGGTTTTTCTTACCGGACCGATCTTCCCAATTACTCTAGGATGAACCAGGGTTACCATGCTTCAGGAGTCCAACAAAGCCCGGGCAGGGAGATGGTTCACTTGGACTTCACACTCAAATTTTTCCTCACCCAGCTCGAGCTGTGTGGTGCATACTTTATGGGCATAAAAAGACCCCCTCCGAAGAACCCTGCATTCCATGGGCTCCTCTTGCAGTGGGCAGTGTGCCCGGGTATGACCCCAGGAATGACATCGCCAACATTGTACATCCCCTCCTCTCCGAACAGGAACAGAATGCTGAGGAGGTACCGGGAGTGACTCTTGACCTTCCGGGGTGTTTGCTCCAGGACTCCTTGGAACATCCTTTCGAAGGGCAGCAGTTGGTCGAACAGGCCGTGGTAGACTGGGGCCTATGCACTTGGTAGGTCCGAGCAGGTCCTCTACCACTGTATATCGTTCCACCATCTCGACAAGGTTTGCTGTTTTGGGGTCTCCATGGCTGACCCACCGTTGAAGGTCGTCTGGCAGCGATCTCAGGTATCGGTCCAGCACAACCCGTTCCACGATTTGGGGGCCCGACAACACCTCAGGCTGCAGCCATTTTTTTACCAGTTGCACCAGGTCATGCATTTGAGACCGAGGTGGCCGATCTGGACGATACTTCCATTGGTGTACTCGTTGGGCCCGAACGTCCGTAGTCACCCCCAGACGAGCCAGAATTTCTGCCTTTAACTTTTGATAGTCTTTAGTATCATCGGGTGGCAGGTCAAAGTAGGCTTTTTGAGGATCTCCGGTGAGAAAAGGGGCAATGAGGCCAGCCCACTGGTCCTGAGGCCACCCTTCTCTCTCTGCCGTCCTCTCAAATGTAGCAAGAAATGCCTCTACATCATCGCTTAGGGACAATTTCTGCAAAAAATGGCTTGCCCTCACAGTCACCTGGTTGCCTGAGATAGCTGCTGCACTGCTTCCTTTAAGACAGCCACCTGAGCCTGCATAACCTCTTGCTGGGCTGCTTGCTGGGCTGCCAACTGGGTCACCAACAGGCGAGTATTTTCTTGCTGCAGCTGATTTGCTTCCTCATGGCGAGTTTGTGCTTGCATATTAGCCAGGGACAGCTGTTTAATTAGCTCCTCCATTGCCTCAGCTTTCAACGTTTGTGCAGTTTTAACCCAGGACATAAATCCAATGTATTGTCCCTTTAACTGTCAGTTCAATGTCAAGTTCAATCCAAAAAAAAAAAATGTTTTGTTTTTTTCTTCTTATGCCTGTTATTCTGTCCTGCCCGCATTCGAGCACCAGTGTAATGTTCGGGGAACCAGCTAGATCGCAGGACACAGGCTTTTCAAACAAAAGGACGTTTATTTAAACTTAAATGGCTTCACAGCAGCAAAACAAAAGAAATGACAGTCTCACCGACTTGTAGAGTTTATAACTGCTGTTGCAGTTAAACAGTCCTTACTTGGTGTTGCAGGTAAGTTTCCCAGCTAGCAGGCTTCCATGCAGGCCACTGCCATGTACATTCACAGCTTCCCAGAGCTTTTTACAGCCTCCACAGCTTTTGCAGTGTCCACCATTCACCATGCACAGGCAGACTACACTCCTTCACACTCACCTACAACTTCCTGTCTCTCTTAAACCACTTCCTTGGACAGGTGTGTTAACCATTGCTGTTCCCTTAAAGGAACCACAGCCCAAACAGAGGGGAAATATAGCGTCCTTCCAGGACCCAGCCACGGCGTCCTGTACACCCTTCACTGCCAGTGTAATTTTCACAGTAATCAGTGCATTTTTATAGCACTGATCACTGTAAAAATGACAATGGTCCCAAAAATGTGTCAAAAGTGTCCGATGTGTCCGCCATAATGTCGCAGTAACAATAAAAATCGCTGATCGCCGCCATTACTAGTAAAAAAAAAAAAATATTTATAAAAATACCATAAAACGACCCCCTATTTTGTAGATACTATAACTTTTGCGCAAACCAATCAAACACTTATTGTGATTTTTTTTACCAAAAATATGTAGAAGAATACGTATCGGCCTAAACTGAGGAAAAAAAATGTTTTTTATATATATTTTTTGGTGATATTTACAGTGCCTTGCGAAAGTATTCGGCCCCCTTGAACTTTTCATCATTTTGCCACATTTCAGGCTTCAAACATAAAGATATAAAATTTTAATTTTTTGTGAAGAATCACCAACAAGTGGGACACAATTGTGAAGTGGAACGAAATCTATTGGATATTTTAAACTTTTTTAGCAAATAAAAAACTGAAAAGTGGTGCGTGCAAAATTATTCGGCCCCTTTACTTTCAGTGCAGCAAACTCACTCCAGAAGTTCAGCGAGGATCTCTTAATGATCCAATGTTGTCCTAAATGACTGATGGTGATAAATAGAATCCACCTGTGTGTAATCAAGTCTCTGTATAAATGCGCCTGCTCTGTGATAGTCTCAGGGTTCTGTTGAAAGCGCAGAGAGCATCATGAAGACCAAGGAACACACCAGGCAGGTCCGTAATACTGTTGTGGAGAAGTTTAAAGCCGGATTTGGATACAAAAAGATTTCCCAAGCTTTAAACATCCCAAGGAGCACTGTGCAAGCGATCATTTTGAAATGGAAGGAGTATCAGACCACTGCAAATCTACCAAGACCTGGCTGTCCCTCTAAACTTTCAGCTCAGACAAGGAGAAGACTGATCAGAGATGCAGCCAAGAGGCCCATGATCACTCTGGATGAACTGCAGAGAACTACAGCTGAGGTGCGAGAGTCTGTCCACAGGACAACAATCAGTCGTACACTGCACAAATCTGGCCTTTATGGAAGAGTGGCAAGAAGAAAGCCATTTCTCAAAGATATCCATAAAAAGTCTCGTCTAAAGTTTGCCACAAGCCACCTGGGAGACACACCAAACATGTGGAAGAAGGTGCTCTGGTCCGATGAAACCAAAATCGAACTTTTTGGCCACAATGCAAAACGATATGTTTGGCGTAAAAGCAACACAGCTCATCACCCTCAACACACCATCCCCACTGTCAAACACGGTGGTGGCAGCATCATGGTTTGGGCCTGCTTTTCTTCAGCAGGGACAGGGAAGATGGTTAAAATTGAGGGGAAGATGGATGCAGCCAAATACAGGACCATTCTGGATGAAAACCTGTTGGAGTCTGCAAAAGACCTGAGACTGGGACGGAGATTTATGTTCCAACAAGACAATGATCCCAAACATACAGCAAAATTTACAAAGGAATGGTTCACAAATAAACGTATCCAGGTGTTAGAATGGCCAAGTCAAAGTCCAGACCTGAATCCAATCGAGAATCTGTGGAAAGAGCTGAAAACTGCTGTTCACAAATGCTCTCCATCCAACCTCACTGAGCTCGAGCTGTTTTGCAGGGAAGAATGGGCAAGAATTTCAGTCTCTCGATGTGCAAAACTGATAGAGACATACCCCAAGCGACTTGCAGCTGTAATCGCAGCAAAAGGTGGCTCTACAAAGTATTAACGCAATGGGGCCGAATAATTTTGCACGCCCCACTTTTTATTTTTTTCTTAGTTAAAAAAGTTTCAAAAAAACAATAGATTTCGTTCCACTTCACAATTGTGTCCCACTTGTTGGTGATTCTTCACAAAAAATTAAAATTTTATATCTTTATGTTTGAAGCCTGAAATGTGGCAAAAGGATGAAAAGTTCAAGGGGGCCGAATACTTTCGCAAGGCACTGTATTATAGCAAAAAGTAAAAAATATGTCATCTTTTTCAATATTGTCGCTCTATTTTTGTTTATAGCGCAAAAAATAAAAACCACAGAGGTGATTATATACCACCAAAAGAGAGCTCTATTTGTGGGAAAAAAAGGACGTAAATTTTGTTTGGGAGCCACGTCGCACGACCGCGCAATTCTCAGTTAAAGCGACGCAGTGCCGAATCGCAAAAAGGGGCCTGGTCCTTTAGCAACAAAATGGTCCGGGGCTTAAGTGGTTAAGAAGCTATGGGCAGCTGGAGTTAAACTATTAGAACATAGGAATACTTGCATAATAGTCTCTGCCTCTGTTGGAATTGGAATCCTGTTGGAATTTATTTTAGAACTAATTGTATTAAGTACCCCCAGTTAAGATAAAATCTAAATAAACTAAAGCAAATATTTAAGCAAAATGTTCATACAACTTACCTGGTCATTTAAAATAGTTTAGGAGAACACTGGTGTTCATTTCTCAACACCCCTCGCTTGCCACACCAGTTGCTACCATGTTTTTCTGAACTTGAGAACTTAAAGCAATGCCCAGAATGCACAATTGTTCAGGATGTACATTACAAATAAAAATCATCCCAGAAGCCTTACACGTATCCTTTGTATGCATTCAGCTACACATGCATCTTTTTCTGTGTTCTGGTTAGCTCCACTCTGCATGCCGCTATAACATGATTAACAATCAAACAATGTTCAGAGAGGCAGCGTATGAGCAGCAGTCACATCAGCAGCAGATGAGAACAGTTACAGTGTCACCAGGGAGCACAAATATTGACTTTAATTGAAAAATTCCATAGAGACAGTCAAGTATGTATGCACTTAAATCTTGATAGAAGCCTCACTTTTTATATCTGTAAATACTGGGACTGATTTATTAAAGTGATTGTAAAGGCAGAAGTTTTTTTTTTTATCTTATTGCAATCTATGCATTCAGATAAAAAGCCTTCTGTGTTAAGCAGCCTCCCTCAGCCTCTCTAATACTCACCTGAGGTCCCTCTAGATCCAGCGATGTTGCACAAGACACTTGGCTGGCCGGGACTCCCCTCCTCATTGGCTCCTGCTGCTGTTAATCAAAGTCAGTCAGCCAATGAGAAGAGAAAGGGGGTGGGGCAAGGCCGTGGCTCCGTGTCTGAATGGACACAGGGAGCTGCAGCTTGGCTCGGGTGCCCCCATAGCAAGCTGCTTGCTGTGGGGGCACTCAACAGGAGGGAGGGGCCAGGAGCACCGAAGAGAGAACCGGGAAGCAGAGGATCTAGGCTGCTCTGTTCAAAACCACTGCAAAACTTTTTTTCTCTCATTCTATATATCCTACTGATATTGCCCCCCCCCCTCCCTCCCACCCCACCACTATTCCTCACAAAACCTCTAAAAACGCTTTCTCCACTCATTACGGTTCTTCCCCACCCGTCGCACTCAGGCTACCCAACCTACAGCTCCGACCACCGCTACTGCGCCATCTTCCCAGATCCTCACACACGGTCGAGCAAAACGGACGTTGTAACAGGACCCCTAACCTCATCGCCTCACAGAGCAATCCACACACATGGTCTAGCGTAACGGACGTGTGTGACAGGAGCTCTGACCTCACCGCTGCACAGAGCAATCCACACACATGGTCCAGGGGAACGGACGTGTGGCAGGAGCTCTGACCTCACCGCTGCACAGAGCAATCCACACGCACGGTCAAGGGTAACGGACGTGTGTGGCAGGAGCTCTGGCCATCCAGGACCCTCCCTAGACTCCTCCATTTTCGCTCCCCTAACAAACGTAAACCTGATGACCTGGGGCTTTCCCTGGACCACACTCTCCCCCAGCTCAGATCACCCAGCTCACCATCACGTTGTCCGCAGCCGCTGACTGCCCCCTGCCGCCATCTGGGCACCCGCCTCTAGACTACTAGACCTGCAGGACAGACAGCGACTGCGGCTTAACTCCGACCATCCCATCACCCTCTCCCCGTTTCGCTCTCCAGCGGGCCCGTGTGTGGTGACCTGGTAAGCACACTGGGGCACCTCCTACCTCTAGGAAGTTGATCCAGGGTTTACCCGATCGCCTCTCGAGGGGTCAGGAAGGAATTTTCCCCTGCTGTAGCAATTGGCCTGACTCGGCTGGGGTTTTTCGCCTTCCTCTGGACCAACAGGGGGGAGGTTAGGTCATTGGGCCCTATTCACCATCCCACCACCTTTTTTTTCTTCCCATCATGTGCAACTTTAAATACTCAGCGGACACCCTCCAGAGGCTAAGGAATACTGCCTCAACATTACCAACCTCCACCCAAAAAATACTACGAAAAGAACAACTGCTAAGGATCAATCGACAATCGACTATCAAAAACACGAAAACACCACTTCAACTACAACATATAGCTTGCGCCCTGATCAACACCAGATCGGCAGTCAAGCACAGACAGGAAATTCACGACTTCATCACGCAAAACGACATAGATTGCCTCTTTATCACGGAAAGCTGGCTAACACCTGACTGCAACACCATCCTAACAGAATTGGTGCCTGAGAACTACTCCATCCTAACAGAGCATAGAACAGGACAAAGAGGAGGAGGCCTAGCAGTGATCTTCAAATCTCACCTCTCTATCATCAAACCAACTCTACAGAACTCATTGCCGTTCATGGAGACACTCACTCTGCAACTCCAAACAACACCCCAGGACACCATTCACATACTGCTATGCTACAGACCGCCAGGACCAAAGACAAATCTCCTCACACCCTTTACCGAATTCATCTCGACATACACTTTAAAAACCAAAAACTTCCTATTACTCGGGGACTTCAATCTCTGGGCTAACTCCACTCAGGACCCCATCGCCACCTCCTGCATCAACCAATTGGAAGAATTAGGTCTGCAGCAACTGATAAATGCCCCCACGCATGGATCGGGGCACATTCTGGACCTCATCTTCAAACAAAATCTGGACATCAACACAGTGGACAACATGCCGTTACCATGGACGGATCACCACGCTATCAAATTTAAACTTACCACCAACACCATCTCCCAAAAATCAGAACACTCAATAACAACAAAATGGACAAGATCTCAGAAGAAACTACACTCGGAACTCTTCAAAACTACTCTATCAAATAAAATAGGAACGCAAAATCTCAACCACTCAACGGAACAAACACTCAACTCCTTAAACAAAGCATTACTACAAACAGCAGACACAGTCGCTCCGAGACGCAGGGCCCTCATTCGCAGAAACAACTCCGGCTGGTTTAATGACACTCTTACCCTACTGAAGCAAGAACGCAGAAGAGCCGAAGGAGCCTGGAGAAGAAACCCAACTAAGGAAAACCACATTAATTACAAAGCACTCACTAAGAAATATCACAAAGCAATTTTCAAAGCAAAAAAGGAACATTTCTCAAACACCATCAAAAAAGGCCTAAACCGACCTCGTGAACTCTTCAAACTAGTAACTCGAACTATGAACCCCACCTGCCTAGAACCTTCAGCAAACGAAACACAAGAGTTCTGTAATGAGCTATCTGACTTTTTTATCGACAAAATCGAAAACATTCGAGAATCAATTCAACAGAAAAAAACAACCAACCCTGCTCTGCCAAAGCAAATAGAGGAAATCAATATGAACACTATACAATTGACAAAATTTTCGCTGGTCCCGATCACCATTGACACCACCAAAAATATAATCAGAAGCCTCAGAGACAGCACATCTCCAAATGACATAATCTCTACAAAACTCCTGAAAGAATGTACCGACATTTTAGCACCCACCATAACACACCTCGTAAATCAATCATTCAAAGAAGGTATTGTTCCAATCTCTCTCAAGCAAGGCATAATCAAACCCCTCCTAAAGAAACCCAACCTGGACCCCAAAGACCCAAACTACCGCAGACCGGTAACAAGCCTCAACACCATCTCCAAGATCATGGAGAAAGCAGTAGTACAACAGCTACAACTCTATTTGGACACCCACAAACTCTTGGATCCACTACAATCAGGCTTCCGCCCAGGCCATGGCACAGAAACAGCACTTCTTAAAATATGGGATGACACCCTCAAAGCAGCAGATGACGGAGAATCATGTCTCCTGGTGCTGCTGGACCTCAGTGCAGCGTTCGACACAGTAGACCACAAAACTCTACTCATTCGCCTTAAAGAAGTAGCCGGAGTCGCAGACCCTGACCTACACTGGTTCGCATCCTTCCTAGACAATCGTTCCCAGACAGTGAAACTAGGAGCCTTCACCTCTGAAACTCGCACAATTTCTTGCGGAGTCCCCCAAGGATCACCCCTGTCACCCGTGCTCTTTAACATCTACCTCCGCCCACTCCTCAAAATCATCAGCAAACAGGGCCTGTGCTACCACTCATATGCTGACGACACCCAACTCTACTTTCGTATCACCGGGAAAAAAGACCAATATCACGGATTGGAAACCTGTCTCACATTGATCGATGAATGGATGACTGAGAATTCCCTCAAACTCAACGGATCCAAAACAGAACTCCTTCTCCTCCACGCAAACCGAAAGACAAAAACTAAGACTTCTTGGACACTCCCCACTATCCTTGGACAGACCGTTACCCCGAGCACCAAAGTCAAAAGTCTCGGAGTCATCTTTGACTCAGAGATGTCGATGGACGCACAAATTGGATCAGTAGTCAGCGGAGCTCACCATCTCCTCCGTCTACTACGTAGACTCATCCCCTTCATCCCAAAAGAGGATACAGCAGTAGTAGTTGGAACAATTATCAACTCCCGACTCGATTACGCAAACGACCCTCTACCTCGGACTACCCAAATACCAGATTTCGCGCCTACAAGTCATCCAGAACACGGCTGCCAGGCTGGTAACGGGAAAAAACCTTGGGAATCCATCACCCCATCACTAAGGACCCTTCATTGGCTAACCGTAAAGGATCGGATCACATTCAAGACCCTCTGTCTCACCCACAAGTGCACACAGGGAAACGCTCCACAATATCTATGCGAGAAGATAAAACACTACACCCCCAATCGCAATCTCCGATCAACCAACCAAAACCTCCTTCACATCCCCAAGTCCCGCTACAAATCAAAGGGAGAACGAAGATTTGCAGTCCAAGGACCACGGCTATGGAACGCTCTACCCACCAACATCCGCATGGAAGAAAACCACCGGGCCTTCAGGAAAAAACTTAAGACCCACCTATTCTGAAGGGTCAGGATGTCACTGGATGCAAAGCGCCTTGAGGCGATTTAGTTCGCATTTGTAGCGCTATACAAGTTATTCACTCACTCACTCACTCACTCACAGGGCAGCTAAGTATAACATGTTTGTTATTTTTAACTAAAAAAAACAAAACAAGACTTTACAATCACTTTAACCACTTAAGGACCCGCTCATGTACATATACGTCGGCACTTTAAAGATGGATATCTCGGTAACGGCAGCAGCTGCTGCCACAACCGAGATATCCATCTTTTCAGTGAGCAGTCCTGTAAACGATAATGGTGGTTTCTGCAGCGGATTCGCCGCAAGATCACCGATTTCGGCGGCGGGGGAGGCCCCCCTCCCGCCGCTCTCCCGCGCCCTCCGCCGCTTACCGGAGCCATCGGTGGCGGAGGAGGCGTTCGGGTCCTTCTCCCTCTGTGGTATGGATACGAGTGAGGGGAAGATGGCCCCCACCCATTTCCATACCATAGCAGGGAGGAAGCAACGTCAAAACGTCACTTCCGCCCATATGTCTTAAAGACACATTTTTTTGTTGTCATTTTTTCAAATGACAATTTATTTATTTATTTTTTTATTGCATTTTAGTCTAAATATGAGATCTGAGGTCTTATTGACCCCAGATCTCATATTTAAGAGGGCCTGTCGTGCTTTTTTCTATTACAGGGGATGTTTACATTCCTTGTAATAGGAATAATAGTGACCCATTTTTTTTTTTAAAACTGTGTAAAAGTAAATAAAATCAAGTAAAATAAATAATTTTTTTTTTTTTTAAAGTGCCCCGTCCTGACAAGCTTGCATGCAGAAGCGAATGCATACGTGAGTAGCGGCCGCATATGAAAACAGTGTTCAAACCACACAAGTGAGGTATCGTTGCAATCGTTAGAGCGAGAGCAATAATTCTAGCCCTAGACCTCCTCTGTAACTCAAAAGATGCAACCTATAGATTTTTTTAAACATGGCCTATGGAGATTTTTAAGGGTAAAAGTTTGACGCCATTCCACGAGCGGGCGAAATTTTGAAGCGTAACATGTTGGGTATCAATTTTCTCGGCGTAACCTTATCTTTCACAATATAAAAAAAAGTTTGGCTAACTTTACTGTTGTCTTATTTTTCAATTAAAAAAAGTGATTTTTTTTCCCCAAAAAGTGCGCTTGTAAGACCGCTGCACAAATACGGTGTGACAAAAAGTATTGCAATGACTGCCATTTTATTTTCTAGGGTGTTAGAAAAAAACAATATATAATGTTTGGGGGTTCTAAGTAATTTTCTAGCAAAAAAAACTGTTTTAAACTTGTAAACACCGAGTCTGAAAAACAGGCTTGGTCCTTAGATGTTAAAAACCTTACAATAAATAGTGTGAATATTAACTTCAATTATCTGATCATTCGAAAAGAAAACTCCTGTTTACATTTTCAATCTGCACAAGATTAGTTACCTGATTCAAAAGTAAACAGGAAAGTGCTTTTCACATTATTGATAACATAATAATTGAAGTGAACATTCACACAAGTGAGACTTGGTTGCATCTATGATGTGTTTTTTTATACTACTGTGTTTTGACTCATCCCTGCGGTCAGCCAGTAGGGATGAGTCATTGGTTGTTAAGGAGCTGGCACCCATTGAAATCCTAACAACCAGTGACTCATCTCTGCTGTCAGCTGGGGGATTCCTGGCCGACAGCAAAATATAAAGAAATTAACCTGTCAGACAAAAAAAAAAAAAGTGTGAAGGTGCGCCCATAATTCATACTAGGGCCTTTGGATCTGGTTTGGATTTTGAGGAGGAAAAACTGGTGTAATGTCCCCCCCAAAGTCCACGCCAGGCCGTTACCTGAGCATGCAGCCTGGCAGGCAAGGAAAGGGGGTGGGGGGGGGCGAGCATGCACCATAGCAAAGAACTTTGTCCCTATGTTGATGAGGCCCTGGGCCAGGGTTGTGGGGTGTGGGAGAATGGTTTATAGGAATCTGGAAGCCTCCTTTAACAAGAAGGGCACCAAATCCCAGCCCCCCATGTGAATAAGTAGGGCTACCCCTGCTCATTCACAAAAAAAAAAAAGGCAAAATGTAAATAAAATCAAAACACAGCTTTTGGCAAGTCCTTTTATAAAAAAAAATGGCCACCATGAATAACTTCATTCAGCAATGTAAGTCCATATCAATCATAATAAACAATGGCTGCGACCCTCAGGAAAAAACACTGCCTCCACCAGAGAGCAGAAGCAGGAGTGAATAAGATATAGACAGACCTGTGAGACTTAACCAAGTGTTTTTAACCTTTTTATGGTTACAGACTCCAAATATATATATATTTTTTTACTTAGTCCTTTGTCACATTAAAATGTGCAAATAAATCCCTATTAGTCAGCTAGATTTCCTGCTTAGGTAATGTGGGACTTTGGCTAGTGGGATTCTGGATGTGCTACCTAGGGATGAGCCGAACAACCCCCGGTTCGGTTTGCACCTGAACATGCGAACAGACCAAAAATGTGTGTGAACATACAAACACCATTAAAGTCTATAGGCCACAAACTTGAAAAATCGAAAGTGTTTATGTTAAATGCTTATATGCAAGTTATTGCCATAAAAAGTGTTTGGGGACCCGGGTACTGCCTCAGGGGACATGTATCAATGCAAAAAATGGGCAGTTTTTTCAGGAGCAGTGATTTTATTAATTTTTAAAGTGAAACAATAAAAACAAAATTTTCCTTTAAATGTCGTGCCTGGGGGGTCCCCTTACTCTGCCTGTAAAGTAGCGCATCGTTCCCATGTTTATAATAGTACCGCAGAAAAATTTAATTTCTAAAGGATTCTGGCAATAAAAAATCATTAAAAAAATTGCGTCAAAATAAAACAAAATGCCGTGGGGGTCCCCCCCCCCACATCCATACCTGGCCCTTCAGGTCTGATATGGATTTTAAGGGGATCCATACCAGACCCTTATCCGAGCATACAACCTGGCAGGCCGCAGCAAAAGGGGGGACGAAAGAGCGGTGACAGCTGTTATATAGGCAAGGGCAGGGCCACCCGGTGACGTAAATAGGTGACCCTGCCCCCTTCTCACGTCACATGACGTCAAATGACGTCAGAAGGGGTGGGATTACCTAGTTATGTCACCGGTTGGTCCCGCCCTTGCCTATATAACAGCTATCACAGCGAAAAGACAGCAGTCAGCGGGACACCTCCCATCAAGGCAGAGCTTTTTTTTTCAATTTTTTGGTTCCGGGTGCCGTGATTGAAGATGGATGGACATCGCGGGACACTTTTTTTTTTTAAATAAAGGAATTGTCAAAAACTATCTCCTGTCGTTTTTACTTTTTGACACGTTTTTTTGGTTAATGGGTACAATGTATCCGATACCCATTCATGTAGGGGGGCCGGGATCTGAAGGCCCCCCTGTTAAAGGGGGCTTCCATATTCCGATAAGCCCCCCGCCCGCAGACCCCCACAACCACCGGGCAAGGGTTGTGGGGATAAGGCACTTGTCCCCATCAATATGGGGACAAGGTGCTTTCGGAGGGGACCCCAAAGCACCCTCTCCATGTTGAGGGCATGTGGCCTGGTACGGTTCAGGAGGGGGGGCGCTCTCTTGCGCCCCCTCCTTTTCCTGCGGTCTGCCAGGTGGCATGCTCGGATAAGGGTCTGGTATGGATTTTGGGGGAACCCACACACCATTTTTTTCATTTTGGCACGGGGTTCCTCTTAAAACGCCATACCAGACCTGAAGGGCCTGGTATGGATTTTGTGTGGGGCCCCAAGCTGTTTTTTTTTATTTTGGCGTGGAGTTCCGCGTGTTGTTTTTTCCTAATTCTGTCATAGGGTTCCGCTTAACCACTTCAATACACTATATTATATACTGTACACTGCACTATATACACTGCACTGTATTATATATACACTACACTGACTGCACTATATATTCTGAACTGCAGTATATATACACTATACGGACTTCACTATGTACTCTGAATTGCAGTATATATACTATACGGACTGCACTATATCCTCTGCAGAAAAATTGGGCCTTTGGTTTTGATGGTGCCAGAACACTGTAACAGTTACTCTTATTGTGCGCAGGAACATGCCTTGCTGTTAAATATTATTTCAATAATTGTAATTACATGCCCCTGTTAAAAAGGGGCAGAAAAATTGGGACTTTGGTTTTGGTGATGCCAGAACACTGTAACCCCTCATAGTTATTCTTGTTGGGTGCAGGAACGGGCCCTGCTGTTAAATATTATTTTAAAAATTGTAATTATATGCCCCTGTTAAACAGGGACAGAAAATGTATCCTTTGGTTTTTGTGATGCCAGAACACTGTAACCCCTCATAGTTACTCTTGTTGAGCGCAGGAACAGGCCCTGCTGTTAAATATTATTTAAAAAATTGTAATTACATGCCCCTGGGCAGAAAAATTGGGCCTTTAATTTTGGTGGTGCCAGAACACTGTAACCCCTCACAGTTACTCTTGTTGGGCGCAGGAACGGGCCCTGGTGTTAAATATTACTTCAAAATTTGTAATTACATGCCCCTGTTAAACAGGGGCAGAAAAACCGGGCCTTTGGTTTTGGTGTCGCCAGAACACTGCAACCCCTCATAGTTACTCTTGTTGGGCACAGAAACGGGCCCTGCTGTTAAATATTATTTCACAAATTGTAATTACATGCTCCTGTTAACCACTTGACCACTGGGCACTTAAACCCCCCTTCCTAACCAGACCAATTTTCAGCTTTCAGTGCTCTCACATTTTGAATGACAATTACTCAGTCATGCAACACTGTACCCATATGACATGTTTGTCCTTTTTTTCCCCACAAATCATCATTTAATCACTTCTGGGTTTTTTATTTTTTGCGCTATAAAAGAAAAAAAATTCTGTAAAAAAAATGAATTCTTCGTTTCTGTTATAAAATTTTGCAAATTAGTAATTTTTCGTCATATATTTTGGACAAAATTTATACTGCTACATATCTTTGGTAAAAATAACCCAAAATTGCTGTATATTATTTGGTCTTTGTGAAAGTTATAAAGTCCAAAAGCTATGGTGCCAATCTCTGAAAATTGATCACACCTTAAGTACTGACGGCCTATCTCATTTCTTGAGACCCTAACATGCCAGGAAAGTACAAATACCCCCAAAATTACCCATTTTTGGAAAGTAGACATTCCAATGTATTTAGAAAGGGGCATGGTGAGTTTTTTGAAGTTGTAATTTTTCCCCCACAATTCTTTGCATAAATCAAGATTTTTTTTTATTTTTTTTTTACAAAATTGTCATATTAGCAGGTTTTCTTTCTCGTACATCACGGGACACAGAGCGACATAGTCATTACTAATGGGTTATATAGATACCGTCAGGTGCTGGCACTGGCAACTTCCAAAACCGGAAGTACCCTCCCCTATATAAGCCCCTCCCATCCGGGAGCACCTCAGTTTTTTTTGCCAGTGTCTAAGGTGTTGGCCAAGAAGAAACATGTGTTTTTCACTGAGCTTGCGTACAGGTTCTTTTGGGCCTCAGTAAGCTATTCCGGATCCGACCAAAAAAGCTTCATAGCTAAACGGTCGGTACCCGGGCCTTGCAGAGAAGAGCAAGGTTCTGCCTGTAATGCTTCTCTTAGGAGAGCTGGACCCTGGGATCCAGAGCTCTGGTCATACCCACGACCAAGATGTTTTCTGTGCAGGGTGCTATACAGGTCCAGGGGAGTGGAATCCTTGGGAACCCGGTCCCTGAAGGTTTGATTACAATGCCTGCCGTGATAGGTGAAGTTTGGGCTTTTGTGGACCAAACAAAGTCCTGCGGCGAGGAACAGGTAAGTGGGGGCCCCCAGGAACTTGGTTCTATTGGGGGACCCCCAAGCCTAATTTGTCTTTCTGTCTGTTACCTAATGGTATTCCCGCAAAATTCTGTGCATGCCTGTAACTACTAAAAAAATGTAATAATTTTTAATGGTGGTCAAGAAAAAAAAAAAAAAAAAAAAAATTTTTTTATATATATTTAATATATTAGACTGCGGTACCTGTGTTTGTCCACTAGAGGCCGCTGTGGAATGTTTTCTTGTCATGTGGACTAGCTTCTTCTCAGCAGAGCAAAGTCCAGGCAGATGGTGAGTTCTCTTATAGGAAACTGCTTCCTCTGCCATGTTGCAGTGCTCGTCCATCCCCCGGCCTGCGGCAAAGAGGGGCCCTGGCTCCTGTCCCTTGTTACCCTATTTGAAATTAGCGCCGAAGGCGCACGTGCCCGTGCGCGTGCGCGTGCACGCGCCTCTATATATAGAGGTGAGCCGGGAAAGGGGGCGGAGCCTGGGGGATGACGCTCTGTGCGCGCCGCAGCGCTTCTGCGCATGTGCGGGCGTCCCAGCAGTTTAAAAAAACCACAATATTGTAGTGAGCTGGCTATGAAGTACAGAGACAGAGCTGGCAACATTTAAAGGCATACAGCAAGCGGTTGATACAGGCATCCCCTAGAAAGGCACATTAGTAGACACCAACTGTGATATAGCAGCAATTGTGCTAGACTATTCTCAGTAAAAGTGGTGTATTACGGCTGGAATACCTCAGCTTTAGGCTTAGGAATATGCCGTCCAGAAGCTCCGGAACTGAATCTTCCAGGAAGCGAAGGGGGTCTCATCGGGCTCGGAGGATCTTGGGCATACTCCTGCTGCACCAGTCTCCCCTGAAGTTCAGAGGTAAGTGACCGTAGAGACCCCGCAGGGTACTTGGTACTGTGGCTGTCCTCAGTCACCTGCTCCTGTGTATGTAACAGAGGAGGTTTTTTCCTCAGCTCTGGGAGGATTAGAGAGAGATTGTCAACATTTATCGCTGCCTCCCTGTCAGGGAAAGCACGCCCGATCTCCGTCTCCTCCTTCAGAGTGCCTGTTAGCAGAGCAACAGTCCCATACAGGGATCGACCTGCCTGAAGGGGATCAGGATGAGGTTGATTCTGTTATAGAGGAATCAACAGTGGGGGAACCTTTTCTCAGCATCTCAAGCTGAAAGATTATGGGTTCAGTCTCTGACTAACATGGTCCGATCAGCATTTAAAAATGCACCTTGCGGAACCATCAACCACTACTGTATCCTCGTTGGGGTCGCTAGAAGCCCCCAGACTGTTTGTTCTTTTCCACTTCACCCTTTACTGAAAGGGCTCATTTACCAGGATTGGGAACGTCCTGAGAAAATATTTATTCCCCCAAGAGATTTCCGGTGGTCTATCCCAGTGTTTCTCAACTCCAGTCCTCAAGGCGCACCAACAGGTCATGTTTTCAGGATTTCCCTCAGATGAGATAGCTGTGGTAATTACTAAGGCAGTGAAACTGATTACATCACCTGTGCAAAATAATGGAAAGCCTGAAAACATGACCTGTTGGGGCGCCTTGAGGACTGGAGTTGAGAAACCCTGGTCTATCCCATGGAGGATAAGTTCATCAAAAAAAAAAAAATGGAAGGTCCCTACAGTGGACGCAGCCATCTCTTGTATGTATAAATCACTGACATGTCCAGTGGATAATGTCCAAATGTTCAAGAACCCAATAGATAAAAGATTGGAGTCCTTATGAAAATCTGCTTGGTGATACAACCAGCAGTAGCAGCTATTGGGGTCTGCTAAGCAGTGAAGGATCAGTTGAAACAGGTCTTGAGGGACTTGACAGATCAGCAGGCTTTGCCCTAGCTGATCTACCTAGAGCCTTAGGCTTTGCGGTTGACGCCATAGAGGATTCAGTCCATCAGGCCTCCCGCCTTACGCTGTCTATAGTACATATGCGTAGGCTCCTATGGCTCAAAAACTGGTCTGCTGAAGCTCCCTGTAAAGAATGGCTGGTTAGCGTCCCATTTCATGGTGAACGCTTATTCAGGGAAAACCTGGACAAATATATCCAGAAAATTTCCAGCGGTAAAAATACGCTCTTGCCGGTTAAAAGCAGAGTTAGAGGTCCCTCTTTAAGAGGCCTGCTTCTCCAGTCCCTGGGGCATCGGCTGTGTAACAGTTCCGACGGCCTCCTCGGTCAAATCCCGGGGGTAAAAAACAGGGACAGTAGCAGGGTAATGAGAAACCCTGGGTCAGGGGAGGTACAAAACCTCCCCCAAAGTTAAATTCATTGAAGCCCCCACTCAGTCGGGTGGGGGGAGGACTCCAGTTGTTCGCAAGAGACCTGGCGGGACACGATCAAGACAAATAGGTGCTCTCCGCAGTAGGTTTGGGATACAGTTTGGAGTTAAAAGACTCTCCTCCTTCCCATTTTTGAGGTCAAACGTGCCAAGGGATCCCCGGAAGAGAGAGTCCCTCCTGTTGGCACTAGAACAACTATTGCTCCAAGGAGTAATTATGGAGGTTCCCCTGGAAGAATGAGGGTTCGGGTTTTACTCAAACCTCTTTACAGTCCCGAAGCAAACGCGGACGGGAGGCCCATATTAATTCTAAAAGGGCTATACAAATTCCTGTATATCAGGACTTTCCGATGGAGTCGATCCGATCGGTGGCCACTGCCCTACAAGGGGAGGATTGGTTAGCCACGATCGACATCAAAGATGCTTATTTGCACATTCCCATCTTTCCAGTCCACCAAAAATTTCTACGCTTTGCAGTAGAAGGGCGCCATTTTCAGTTCAGAGCCTTACCCTTCGGTTTGGCCACAGCACCACGAGTGTTTACAAAAATTCTGGCCCTTTATTGGCCAATCTAAGAACACAAGGTGTAATGATAATGGCATATCTGGATGACTTGTTGCTGATAGACCACTCAGTGAAAAAACTAGACGTGGTCGTTCACAAGACGATCAAGTATCTGGAATCTCACGGTTGGATTATCAACCGAGACAAGTCAGCCCTAAAAACCAGTCAAAAGTCTGGAATACTTGGGGCTAAGGTTGGATTCAGGCCAGAGAAAAATATTCTTGCCTCGAGGAAAGGTGTTGTCTTTGAAAGATTTGATCCACTTAGTGGGTACAAAAAAGACAGCCGTCCATACGCCTGTATATGAGGCTGCTGGGAAAAATGGTGGCATCATTCGAAGCAGTACCCTACGGTCAATTCCATTCAAGGAATTTGCAAGGGGCCATACTGTCAGCCTGGAACAAAAAAGTTCAGGCCCTAGACTTACAATGTCCTTGTCCCCTTCCGTTCGCAAGAGCCTCCGTTGGTGGTTGGTTCCCCAGAATCTGGAAAAAAGGAAATCCTTCAGTCCGATTTCTTGGAAGGTGGTCACTACAGATGCCAGCCTTATAGGCTGGGGAGCAGTACTGGAGCAATAGTCTCTCCAGGGCAGATGGTCGGATGCAGAAAAGGCCCTGCCCATCAATCTCTTAGAGATACGAGCAGCCCGGTATGCCCTAGTAGCATGGACATCCAAACTCCAAGGGTCCCCTGTCAGAATTCAATCAGACAATGCCACAGCAGTGGCATATATCAATCATCAGGGGGGCACCAGGAGTCGTGCAGCCCAGAGGGAAGTAAATTACATCCTGAAATGGGCAGAAAAATATGTCCCAGCCATATCTGCGGTATTCATTCCAGGAGTGGAGAATTGGAAGGCGGACTTTCTAAGTCGCCAGCAATTAGGCCCAGAGGAAGGGTCCCTTCACCCCGAGGTTTTCTGGACAATATGTCAGCGGTGGGGAACATCGGATGTAGATCTTCTAGCATCCAGATTCAACGCAAAGGGGGACAGGTTTGTCTCTCGGACAAGGGATCCCCTAGCTTGCGGCTCGGATGCCCTAGTGTTCCCTTGGGATCAGTTCAAGCTGATATATGCATTCACACCGCCAATGGTTACCTCGATTACTCCGCAGAATCAGGGTAGAAAAGAAACCAGTGATTCCGGTGGCTCCAGCGTGGCCCCGAAGAGCGTGGTACGCGGAGATTGTAAAATTTCAGTGGGGAGTCCTTGGACTCTCCCACGTCGTCCGGCTTTCGCAAGGACCGATATACCACCCTTCCTTACCAGCCCTAGGTTTGACGGCCTGGCTATTGAAGCCCACATTCTAAAAAAGAGAGGGCTCTCTAATGCTGTGGTATCTACCATGATCAATGCCAGGAAGCCGGTATCCAGGCAGATCTACTATAGAATCTGGAAGGCGTACATCGCGTGGTGTGAGGCCAAGAAATGGCATCCACATAAGTACGTAATAGGTAGGATTCTGGACTTCCTACAGTGGGCTGTAGATAGGAAGCTTGCCTTGAGTACTATCAAGGGTCAGATTTCGGCCTTGTCAATATTTTTTCAAAGGCCCTTGGCTTCGCATTCACTAGTCAAAGCCTTTATACAAGGAGTGATGCGTATTAGTCCTCCGGTTAATATTTCCATATGTCCATGGGATCTAAACTTGGTTCTGTCGGTTCTACAGAAACAACCATTTGAACCATTACAGCATATTTCCTTGGTGCTTCTCACCAGGAAATTGATTTTTCTAGTAGCCATTTGTTCGGCTAAAAGAGTATCGGAATTAGCAGCTATGTCCTGTAAGGAGCCATATCTGGTTATCCATAAGGACAGAGTAGGGTTACGTCCTCATCCAGCCTTTCTTCCTAAGGTGGTATCGAGGTTTCATTTGAACCAAGATGTGGTTCTTCCTTCTTTTTTCCCCAAACCTACTTCGGTAGAGGAAAAGTTATTGCATTCTTTGGATGTAGTAAGAGCAGTTAAAGCTTATCTAAAAGCCACTGCTCAGATTCGCAGAACGGATACTTTGTTTATTCTGCCGGAAGGCCCCAGAAAGGGTCAGGCAGCGTCAAAGTCTACTTTAGCCAAGTGGATTCGACAGGTCATTATGCAAGCTTATGGCTTGAGAAGGAGACCACCTCCGTTCAAAGTTAGAGCGCACTCCACGAGAGCAGTTGGAACTTCATGGGCAGTGCATCACCAGGCCTCCCTGGCTCAAATCTGTAAGGCCGCAACATGGTCTTCGGTACACACGTTTACTAGGTCCTACCAGGTGGACGTTAGAAGTCAGGAGGATGTCGCCTTTGGGCGCAGTGTGTTGCAGGCCGCAAAAGATCCTCATGTCTGATAGTGCTCAGCTTATATATGGTGTATCCCCCCCCTCATTTGGCATTGCTTTAGGACATCCCATTAGTAATGACTATGTCGCTCTGTGTCCCGTGATGTACGAGAAAGAAAATAGGATTTTTATAACAGCTTACCTGTAAAATCCTTTTCTTGGAGTACATCACGGGACACAGAGCTCCCGCCCCTCTTTAGGGACACTTATTGCTTTGCTACAAAACTGAGGTGCTCCCGGATGGGAGGGGCTTATATAGGGGAGGGCACTTCCGGTTTTGGAAGTTGCCAGTGCCAGCACCTGACGGTATCTATATAACCCATTAGTAATGACTATGTCGCTCTGTGTCCCGTGATGTACTCCAAGAAAAGGATTTTACAGGTAAGCTGTTATAAAAATCCTATTATTTCTCACACACAGTATATGCATACCAAAAAATTACACCCCAAAACACATTCTACTATTCCTCCCGAGTATGGCGATACCATATGTGTGAGAATTTTACACAGCGTGGCCACATACAGAGGATGCTGGGAGCACCTTCAGGTGTTCTGGGGCATAAATTACTAATTTAATTTCCTGACTACCTCTTACACTTTTGAAGGCCCTGGAGCACCAGGACAATGGAAAGGCCCCAAAAATGACATCATTTTGGAAAGAAAACACCCCAATGTATAATGAGTCTTTTGAACATGTCATTTTTTTTCTACAAATTTTGGAAAAGTGTGGAAAGAAAATGAAAACTATTTTTCTTAACACAAAGTTGTCCATTTATACAATATTTCTAACACATAGCATATACATACCAAAAATGACACCCCAAAATAGATTCTCCTACTCCTCCAGAGTATGGCGATACCACATGTGGGAGACTTTTCCACAGCCTGGCCACATACAGAGGCCGAGTTCGGCTGGGTATGGCTGAGCACGGCTGGGCATGGCTGAGCATGGCTGGATATGGCTGAGTATGGCTGAGTATGGCTGGGTATGGCTGGGTGGCTGGGTATGGCTGGGTATGGCTGGGTATCGCTGAGTATGGCTGAGCATTCCTGGGTACGGCAGGGTATGGCTGGGTATGGCTGAGTATGGCTGGATACGTCTGAGTATGGCTGGGTACGGCTGAGTATGGCTGGGTACGGCTGAGTATGGCTGAGCATGGATGAGTATTGCTGAGTATGGATGGCTGAGCATGGATGGGTGGATAAGTATGACAGAGAGTTGACTGAGCATGGATGGATGAGTATGGATGGATGAGTATGAATGGTGGGATGGATGAATATGGATGGCGGGATGGATGAGTATGGATGGTGGGATGGCTGAGTGTGGATGGCGGGATGGCTGAGTGTGGATGGCGGGATGGATGAGTGTGGATGGCGGGATGGATGAGTGTGGATTGCGGGATGGCGGCTGAGTATGGATGGCAGGATGGCTGAGTGTGGATGGCGGGATGGCTGAGTGTGGATGGCGGGATGGCTGAGTGTGGATGGCGGGATGGCTGAGTGTGGATGGCGGGATGGCTGAGTGTGAATGGTGGGATGGATGAGTGTGGATGGTGGGATGGATGAGTGTGGATGGAGGGATGGCTGAGCGTGGATGGCGGGATGGCTTAGCGTGAATGGCGGGATGGCTGAGCGTGGATGGTGTGATTTCTGAGCGTGGATGACAGGATGGCTGAGTGTGGATGGCTAATGCAGAGGGATGGATGGCTGGCGTTGTCACTGAGCAGCGCTGTGGGCACTACACATCCAGCCCACAGCACTGCTGCATCCGATCTCTCCCCTCTCTGCTCACACTGTACGGAAAGGGGAGAGAGAAACCGGACATGACGCCGGTTTGTTTACCACGTGATCGCTCCGTCAAATGACGGAGCGATCACATGTAAATGGTTGCTATTAGCGGCCATTTACCTTGATCCGTGTTGCGCCGGCTCCTCTGGACCCGGTGGTCACTGATACTCCTGTGTGCGCCCCAGGGGGCGAGCGGGAGCGCGATTCTGGGAGGACGTCAATGTACGCCCTCCCAGAATTATCGAGCCGCATTGTAGCCGTCATTCGGCTATAGTGCGGTCGGCAAGTGGTTAAACAGGGGCAGAAAAATTGGGCCTTGGGTGTTGGTGGTGCCCTAAATCAAAAATATTGTTGGAAGCTAGCATCATCAAGATTCAGGAGGAATAGGATAGGCAGCATAGGCAGTCTTCAAGGGATCCCAGATCCATAGCAAATTCAATCAGTCAATCAGTTGCTTGATAGCTGCTGATCAAGGACTGATTCATTTTTATAAATGTGAGCCTATCAACAGGGTCTGTGGACAAGTGCAGTCTTTGATCCATTACAAACCCTCCAGCAGCACTGAATGTGCATTCAGAAAGCACGCTGGATGCAGAACAGGCCAGTAGCTCGATTGCATATTGAGCAAGCTAGGGCCAGTGGTCCAGCCTCAAGACCCAGTAACCCAGTGGATGCTCTGTTTGAAAGGTCTCCAAGTCTGCTCTTGCCCTTAGATATTCCTGCACCATACAATGCAGACGCTGGCGATGGTTGCTTCAGACCTTGTCGCTAAGGACTGAAAAATTGTTTAAAGGCATTGGTCAGCCGGCCATCTTCTCCACCGCTCTTCCTCTGACTGAACAAAGCCTCAGAAACACGTTGTCCAGCACCAGGAAAAGGTAACCTCCCAGGGTCTGGAAATGCGTTATACAAACTTTTCTTCAAGGCCTCTTGAAGATGCTTCATCCTCTGCTCCATCTGCAAAGGCAGGATGCGTTCTGCAACTTCACCCTTGTAACGTGGATAATGAAGGGTTGCCAACCAGTAATGATCCCTCTCCTTGATACCGCGAATCCTAGGGTCCTTTCGCAGGCTTTGAAGAATCAGGGAGGCCATGCAGCGCAAGTTTGCAGAGGCATTAGATCTTGAGTCCTTTGGATCACTAAGGATGACATTATCCGGAACTACCTCCTCCCAGCAACATACAACTTCTTGGGTTTCTGGGGACTGAAAACCATCCCTTAAAGACTGCTGCATGTTATCCTCTACATACATGCTGACACAATCCTCCTCCTCCTCTTCTTCCTGTGTGTTTGGCAGCCCCGCAGGAATGCTATCTGGATAAAGGGGGCCTTGCGATGAAAGGAATTCCTCCTCTTCCTCCCGCTGTTCTGTCTCAAGTGACTTATATAGGCGGTAATCAGCACATCCAACTCTAGCTGCTGGGCCTGGGTCAATAAGTGTAATGAAGGAGAAAAACTGCGCTAAGACTAAAAAATTTTTTATTAAACAACATAATAAGTGTAATGACCACTGGGGGTTCCCTTAACAAAGGGGGGGGCAAAATAAAAATGTTGGGGGTACAAGCTCGACATGTTTAGCAATATGACGCTTCTTCAGGAGCTTATCAGTATTTTTCACAGAAAGTAAGTATATGTATACAGAACGGCCATGAGGTTTAGTTCCTTTATGTAGGTAATACAGCACGAAAGGGGAGACAGCACTAAAGAGAGGGCTTATGGCCAGCTCACGTTGAATGTCATCCAGCCGAGCACTGGCTTTGTAGGACCAGCGGAAATGACCACAGACTTTTCTGGCATGCCTAAGGAGATCTTGTAAACCTGGTCAAGAAACGCTGCACCACTAAATTCAGGACGTGTGCCAAACATGGAACATGGGTCAAGTGTCCCTGTCAGAGGGCAGAGAGAAGATTGGTGCCATTGTGGCATACAACCATTCCTGGCTCAAGCTGCCATGGCATCAACCACCTCTGAGCCTGCCCCTGCAGAGCTGACAGAATCTCTGCCCCAGTGTGGCTCCTGACCCCTGGGCAGAACAACTGAAGCACCACTTGGCATCTTTTAGCCTGACTGCTTATGTAGACCCTTGGACGCTTACGGAGCACTGCTGGTTCAGAGGACAATTCTGCAGAAGAGGCCATAGAGGAAAAAGAAGAGGAGGGGTGGGGCAGAGAGCTGTGGCAGAATCACCACCAGTTTTTTTGAGGCGTGGTGTTGGAACAAGCTCCAACAACACTGAACCCTGTCCTGCATCCATCCCAGCTGCCAGCAGAGTTACCCAGTGCACCGTGAAGTAAAGTTAACATCCCTGCCCATGTGTGCTGGACCATGAGTCAGCTGTAATATGAACCTTACTGTGGACCATCCTGTCCAACAAGGCCAAAACATTGCCTTCCACATGACGGTATAGAGAGTCGGAATGGCCTTACGTGAAAAGAAATGCCATTTTTGGAACCTGCCACTGTGGTACAGCACATTCCACAAATTCATGAAAGGGGCAGAGTCTACCAGCTGAAGAGGCAGCAGTTGCAGTGCTAGCAATTTGGCCAAGCTAGCATAAGGACGCTGAGCATGTGGATGGCTGGGACAGAATTTATTTTTACGGTTCAGCAACTGGGGTAGCAAAATTTGCCTGCTGAAATCAACTGGTGGTGTACTGCTAGCAGATTGGCTGCAAGTGCTTGTGGCACCTATTTCTATACATTCATTCCTCTCAGTGCAGGTTTTTGAGAGGACTGGAGGTATAGTACAGTTTAAGATCCCAGATGAGGAACAAGGAGAAGTCTGCCTTTTTCTCTGATGTGGATTTTTCTGGTGCTGTTACCAATGAACTGCATGGCAGGTCGTTACATGTCTTGTCAAGCCTGTGGTGCCCAAGTGGCTGTTTTTTCTTGCCATGCTTGATTCGCTTCAGACATGGGTTGCAAACAGCAACGGTGCGATCTGCTGCATGCGTGTTGAAAAAAGCCCATACCAAGGAACTGGAGTCAGCAGCATCCTGCACCTTTGGCCAATTATGGCTCTCTCAGCAGAGCGTGCTGTGATTGGTCAGGTGCATGCTTTGGCCAATCATCATACAGCAATGCACTCCGATTCCGCAGTGCATTATGAGGCGTTCCCGCAACGCTCAAATTTCCCGCAAACACCCCATAATGTTTGGCGAACGGGCGAACACCCGATGTTAGAGTCGAACTTACGTTTGACTCGAACATTGAGCTCATCCCTAGTGCTACCTAGGTTTTTCACATATCCATGGTGAAGGGCTCCAGGGTTTATGACTGTATTGGAGAAAACAAACTTTTTGCTTTCTTCAAAACTTATTAAGTTCTGTTTTGGGTCCTGGAACCTGGAGACTTTGTAAAGCTTTGAATGGGATAAAGTATCCATTCCTAGGCCAAGATCTTAGCCAGACCTCATTATTAGTCTTAGCTGTTCACATGCCTTTAAAAATGCAAAGTGACTGATGCTTGGGGCTTTTTCTGTTTCTTTTGTTCTCTCTGCTATTAGAACTGGCTGCTGGGTGAAAGAGCTGTTAGAACATTAGAGTGTCACCTGTTTGTTTTGGAAAACCCATTAGGGATCCCTGTTAGTCAAGTACTGATAGTCATTTAGTTAGTGACTTGGAGGAGCACATGTTCTGTTTGTTTTGTGCGAAGGACTAGGAAAAGGCCTACACGTGACGGCTTTATGCTATCTGACTGCCAGAACACCAGTGTTTTAAAGAAGATTTACTCATTCACTTGGATTTATTTTTCACGTGGACTGGAACTGTTTACTTTCTCTTTTTTTCTATTTATCATTATTATTTTTTATGTAATTTTCCTATATGGAATATTCACTTTATTACACATGGACACTTTGAAAATTATTTGTCGCTGTTATTAGTGTTTGTTTACACTTTTTTGTGTTTGCATGATATTTGATATTTGTATCACTTATTATCATACATTTTGCTTTTAGTTGAGTTTATATTTAGTATAAACATAGCGCCAGTATTTAATTATATTTAAATATCACTAATATACAGTGTTTGGCGATTGCCTGCTCAGGAAACCTCTCTGGGCATCTTTTACTGCAATTTTTACTGTGGAAATATGCCTGGAAGAGTTTGCCGCAAGAGAGTGAGGAGTGACAGGAAGACATCCTTGTTATTTTAAATGCGCTGTTGACCATTTAATATGGTCCACACTATCTGGTAAGGAGCCAACCTTAGCTTATATCACGGGTGATATCACTGTGGTGATCAGCATTGGATATAACAACTACGGTATTTGTTTTTGGATTGCTTATATTTGTTGGATAAGAGTGATATTCACTTGCACTTGGATGAGGGACTATACACCTTCTATTTTTTTGGATGTTGCTCATGAATTGGGACTTATTATTATTTGTTTATAGGATTTGAATATTGTTTTTTCAACACACTAATTTTATTATGTTGGTGTGTTTTGTGTTTTTTATGAAATGTAAATTTGCATATATTTCAAATTTTTGCACTTTATGAATTGAGATTTTTGCCATCTCCTGCTCCCCTCCAAGTATTTTTGTGTTAGTTTTTTTACCTCAGCGAGATCATGTGTAGGTTTTGAGGGGGGATGGCCTAAGTGCAAGGGATCTATAGGAAAGGACTGGTGTGCATACTTATAACTGTCCGATAGAAAGGGGTTGTACCATTATGTAAAATCTTCCTGAACTTAACCAGAAGTGTTAATCAGTTGGGAAAATTCTGTGGTTGTTTGGAAGTGTGTCCAGCATGCCCATTTTGAACTAAATTTTGTAGGTGTATCCCAAACTATGTGTATTAGTTCCTCCATTTTTGCTGTTTTGCCGATTCTTTGGAGCCATTCTTTAATGGGGAGGGTGAAGGCAGCCCCGGTGTAGCGGTATACATTGTTTCACTGCATTGACTATGTGCATGGCTAATGATTTGTGTTAAGTTTTATGTGGAAGGGGTGAATGGTGAAGGAGGAGTGCTCTAGATCATAGAGATTTTGATCATTAATTTATATTAGAGTTTTATGCACATTAAGTATGGTATATTTTCTATCATGTTGTATTCATTTAGTGCCACACTATTTGATTTATTTATGCATTCATTTGGTATTACAGATTTTGGTGTAGGCTGCTTTTTTGTCTTAAAATCTTCCCCAGCACAGAATTATTTTTGTTTTTATTCTAATGCCGCGTACACACGACCGTTTTTAATGTCATTGAAAACACAACGTTTTTCTCGACGTGATTCTTCTCAAGCCTGCCTTGCCTACACACGATCGTGAAAAAAAATGCTTGAACAAAGCGTGGTGACGTACGAAACGTACAACGGCACTATAAAGGGGAAGTTCCATTCGGATGGCGCCACCCTTTGGGCTGCTTTTGCTGATCCTCGTGTTAGTAAAGTTTGGTGAGAGACGATTCACGCTTTTCAGCCTTGTGCTCTTCAGTCCGTTACAGCGTGACGAATGTGCTATCGCCATTATAAACGCTAGTTTTACCAGAACGAGCACTCCCGTCTCATAACTTGCTTCTGAGCATGCGCGTTTTTTTCACGTCATTAAAGCCTACACACGGCCGTTTTTCACAACGAGAAAAACGATGATGTGAAAAACGACGAGAAAAAATAGAGCATGTTCCAAATTCTTAATGGCCCTTTTTCACGTCACGAAAAATGCTCTGGAGACTACACACAACCGTTTTTAATGACCAAATAATTTTTTTTTTTTTTCTCGTCATGAAAAACGGTCGTGTGTACGCGGCACAAGGACTGGCTGTACACAGCCCTCCTGCATTGAAAACTGTGTTTACTGCCTTGCTGAATAAAAGTGCAGAACAACCCTGCTTTGAGTGTTCCTGGATGTTTCATGTATAGTTTACTGCAGCCAATACCAGTTGTGCATGTCCCTCTTATAGTTTTCTATAAGGACAGTTTTTTAAAAGAATGTCATTTTTATTCATTTTTGGTCAACAAAAGTAAGTATGTTTTTTTGTCATTGAGCACATCATCATAGTACAGCAATGTTGAACAAAAGTAACAAATCGGTGCTGTGAACAAGGCTTATCGCCGAAACTAGTCTGCTGCTGACTGTATTCACTGTGAAGGCTTCAAAAAATAAATACGCTTGATGTTATGGAGTTGCCGGATGCTTCTTTTACAGTTATCTCATACATTTTTCTAGATTAAAAGAGGCAAGTAAAAGGACAAATAAACATGTTTAAGTGATTTAATGGAGCAATTGCTGCTGGCCAATCGACGGAGGACTAGCCGAGCCCTGGGATATCCCTGGAGCGGACACCGACAGCAACTGGGATATCTGGCCGCCTACACGTGCCGCTGCCCGGCCCGCGGCCAGCTCCACAATCCGAGGACCAGCCTATGAGACCTCCGCAGCCGCCGGTTTCGATTGCTGGGTCCAGCGGAACGAACGCCATAGACGGGGAGGACAGCGGACCCCCCAGAGGTGTACCAGCGCTACACATCCCGGCCCGACACCATTCGGAGGCCCGACAGGACGCCCGCATCCCCGCCACTCAGGTACATTCTGCTCCCAGTATTTGCACCCCTGGTAGCGGCGGACAGTCTGGGTGCCAGGTGGGGGCTGCTTTAAAGGCTCAATACCTGAAAAAACAGGTTTTCTCGGGCCGGGGATTGTGTTAGGAAAGGCCGCGGCTTCGGCCTACATCTGGAGGTCGGCGGCCATCTTGCTACACCCAGACCCAAATCACCAGCCACCCAGCCAACCAGCCCCCCAGACACCTAGCTATCCCCCTATAAGCTCTAGGTGAAGGCCCAGTATATGTGCCCCTCTCCTGGAAACATCCTCGGCCTCTCTAGTTGAACTAGATGAACTATGACTTAGTGCCAGTTAACATCAATCTCTTACTCTCTAAGTGAATATGAGACATTGACAGACAACAAAGTAAGGAGATATACTGTGGAGAAAAATATCTGGTGGTGTTTTTGCTTGGCTGCTGATATATGAGGATGCTGGATAGCTTTATTATTGAACCGTGATATAATATCCAGTGGTTGTTATTTTAAAATTGCTAGAAAAAACATATCTAACAGAAATAAGACCAATAGGACTGTATGTTTGAAATGGTTTGGAATAACCATATGCCCTATGCCACGTGTTGCTTATGCTGCTGAGTAGATGAGACCGAGGGGGGCTCTACTCAGCATGCAGCCTTGAAGCTCTAAAGTCCTAAATATGCCAATAAAGACATCCAAAAAAAATCGCTCTAGCTCGACTAAAAAACATAATAAAGAAATAGCGATTAATCAAGCTGCTACTAGTTCTATGCAGCGTTTCCTGGTTACCAGCGGAATTAGCCCCAACGCTAGTTGCGGCCAAACGAGGTGCACGAGACGCACCACATCTCTCGCTTCATTAGCAACCTTTGAGAGAAAAAATTTGCCTACATCATCTTACTGCTCAGACCTCATGGAAGAACCTGAATCCCCTACAGCCTCAGACATGTCGTCCCTACTGAGCGGCATTAGAAAAGAACTAGCCGGGATGTTCTATGGTCTTGAAACATCAACAAAAAAGGAAATAGCAGGGGTAAGAACAGATATGGCACATATTCTTGACAGGGTGGAAGATACAGAAAAGAGACAAGATACTCATGAAAACGCTATAAGAGAATTACAACAGGCGGTCACACAGATAGCTCTTGCTCACCGCGTCTCACTATATAAGCTCGAGGATCTCGAGAAAAGAAATCACAGAAACAATCTGCGAATTCGAGGTTTACCTGAAGCTACTGGTGATAAGGACCTGGAGCCATTAATCACTGGTATATTTAATTCAGTGTTGGGAAAGGCACCCACTGATCTACTACGCTTTGACCGAGTACACCGAGCCTACAGGCCACGCAATATTGTTACTGAGCAACCTAGGGATGTAATATGCCGATTACATTATTTTTCAGACAAGAACGCCATAATGGACAAGATGAGAAGTATCCCCAACATTGATTTCGATGGAGCGACTCTCACTATTTTCTCAGATTTGTCCAAAGAAACTTTAGACCGCCGTAGAGGCCTAAAACCACTTTTGGAACATTTACGTTCTAATGGAATCATTTATAGATGTGGTGTCTCGGCGTGCCTTATTGCCACCAAAAATGGTCGCTCACACACTCTTCGGTTCCCAGAGGAATTACCACAATTTCTAAAGGTCCTTGATCTTCCATCAATGGACCTTCCGGGTTGGCATGACCTGATCCCTAAGGTCTCACATATCCAGGACTCTCATTGGCAAAAACCTATTACTAAAAAAGGACGTTCTTCTACACGAGACATTGAACAACAACATAGATGAGTAAAGAGTATTTGGATCCACGTGTTTGTTTCCTCCCTGATATAACACGCTTTCAAGCTACTGTTATGTTTAACAAAATGAAATAAGATTTAGCAGTTAGAGAATATTGATTCTAAGAAGGTCTATTGCTTATGGTTTATTGAGTTATGTTGGAGTAAAAAGTATTTTTTTTTTTGCCATATTGCCAGTCGCACAGCTGAATGCGGGTGGAGCATAATGCCCCCAAGTGTCCTTCATACGACATGTCCCCCTTCCCTTTTTTCCTTTTGGGGCTGGAGAGAGCAGGTAGCCTTCGAGTAATTCTAGGTTCCGTCCTCCCTAGGGAGCTCTGGACGGCTGCCTGCCCTCCCTCACCCCACAGGGACCACCGCAGATATCTGCGTGACAAATTAAAATTTCCCACATGCGCCCTGATGGGCGTTATTGCTGTTTATGCAAATTTGTTTGTTTTCTGTGTTTTTGTCTCTCAATATATACCTGTTTTATTTTTATTCTTTTCCCCCCCTCGAGGCCGGTATGCATGGAGAAATAGGCGCAGGAGTTACGCTCCACAGAGATGATGGCCACACTTAAAGTCACCTCCTATAATGTTAGGGGTCTAAACGTGGCGGCTAAACGCCATCAGGTTACCTGTGAATTACGGAAGTTGTCTTCTTCCATTGTGTATCTTCAAGAAACACATTTAACCCATACGACACAGGTCAAATTGAATTCTGTATATTTTCCTCAGTGGTATTACGGTCTTTCAGATACGAATAAGGCTAAGGGTGTGGCTATTGGTCTTAGTGCTAGCGTACCTTTTCGCTTTTTAGATATGCAAGCGGATGACCATGGCCGTTTTCTTTTTATAAAGGGCTTTCTGGGCACTACCCAATGTACCCTAGCAAACATATATTGTCCGAACCAAAATCAAACTATTTTCTTTTCTCAAACTCTCACTGATCTATCACATTTTGCTGAGGGATTAATTATACTGGCAGGGGATATAAACATGTCTCTAGACCCTGCTTTAGATACATCCCATGGTCGTTCTAATATCTCTTTTAAACGTCTGTCTACTGTTAAAAAAAAACTAACAGACTGGCAATTAATAGACGTATGGCGTATTTTACACCCAAAAGAAAAAGACTTCTCTCATTTTTCGAAGACTCGTCAGTCCTATTCCCGAATAGATAATATTTTTTTAGACCATCATCATCTTCCATTATTAAAATCGACGGATATAGGCACAGCGACAATATCAGACCATGCACCTGTGTCGATGACTATGACCATGCCCACTCTGCCTCAACGCTCCAGTAATTGGAAACTTAATGATACCCTTTTATCTAATGCAACAGAGGTTTCAACGTTTGCCTCACATATATCACAATACTTTAGAGACAACAAACCATCTGAAACACCTCCTGCTATTATATGGGAAGCACACAAGGCAACTATGAGAGGGCGATTTATAGAACTTGGGGCAAGGAAAAAGAGAGAGCATGGTCAACGTCTGGAGCAGGTTCTTCATCAAATAACTGAACTGGATAAACAACACAAACTTACTTTACATATATCCCATTTAGAAGCTCTTACGTTGAAGCGAGAAGAGTTGAAAAACCTGCTTAACTTAGACACAACTCGGAGATTTCAACGCTACTCGCAAAAACTTTATGAGTGGGGGGATAAACCCAGTAGACAATTAGCAAGATCCCTTAAAGAAAAACAGACTAGATCATTTATCCCTAAAATAAAATTATCTAATGGAAACATAGTCTATGCGACTCCCCATATTGCTAAAGCTTTTAGGGAGTATTATGCAGATCTGTATAAGGTGCAATGTGATTCTCCGTCTCTGACTATAAAGGAGAGACGTAGTCTCATGCTTGCATATTTAAAAGAAGCTAATTTGCCTAAACTTTCAAACTCAGCTCTCAGAGAGCTTGAATCAGAATTCTCGGTAGAAGAATTTCAGATAGCTCTGAAATCTTCACCGATAGGTAAAGCACCGGGACCGGACGGTTACACTACTCGATACTATAAAACATTTAGCGATGTTCTTTTGCCCCAGCTCACGACTTATGCCAACTCAATTTCACAGACTTCGGGATTACGCCCGGAATCTCTTACAGCTCATATCTCAGTTATTCTTAAAACAGATAAGGACCCCACTCAATGCAGTAGTTACAGGCCAATTTCCTTATTAAACGTTGATATTAAATTATACTCGAAGGTAATGGCTAACAGACTACTCCCTCTGGTACCTAGATGGATCTCTACAGACCAGACAGGTTTCATGCCATATAGAGAAGCCAAGGATAATTCTCTCCGGGCGATATCTCTTATACAACACGTTCAAAAGACGTCCCAGCCCACCCTATTTGTATCCACAGACGCAGAAAAAGCGTTTGATAGGGTGGACTGGGAATACTTAAAAATGACCCTGCAACATTTTGGGTTGGGACCCAAGATGCTCCACCGTATCACCTCCCTTTATACTAATCCTACGGCACAAATTCGCATCAACGGCACTTTGAGTGAGTCATTTCAACTATTTAATGGGACTAGACAGGTTTGTCCCCTGTCGCCCCTTTTATTTGCCCTTACACTTGAACCTTTTTTGGCAACTGTAAGGCATAATTTAAATATACATGGGATTCAAGTAGAAAATAAAATACACAAATATGCGGCATATGCGGACAACATATTATTCTTTATCCAGCAGCCCCGCATATCGCTTCCTAATTTAATGACAGCCTTCTCCACTTTTCAGACATTTTCTAACTTTAAAATTAACCTTACTAAGTCTGAAATTCTTAATATTAATCTACCAGGAAGAGAGGCGGAAAGGTTAAAACCCCTCTTCCCTTTCAGATGGATTCAATGCAGTATGAAATATCTGGGAGTGAATTTGACGCCTCATACCCAGTCCCTCTTTAAATATAATTACATTCCATTATTGAATAATATTAGAAAGGATCTACAAAAGTGGAGTACGCTGACACATTCATGGCTGGGTAAGGTAAGTATAGTCAAAATGAATATTCTACCCAGAGTTCTTTTTTTTTTCCAAATGATCCCATTGGGTGTGCCCATAGGTTTTTTTTCTTTAGTACAGACCATGGTCTCCAGCTTTATTTGGAAGAACAGCCACCCCAGAGTATCTAAGAAAGTGTTATTTCGCTCCAAGGAGGCTGGGGGGCTGGCCCTCCCAAATTTCAAGAGGTATTACCAGGCTGTTATCTTATCTAGAATTGTTGAATGGAAATATGCTGCTAAATCCAAACTATGGGTGAGTTTGGAATATGATCTGAGTAAAACAGATCTAGCAACTATACCCTGGTTACCACGCACACATAGGCACCTTGCCTCAAGTACCTCTATATTAACCACATCCACCCTTGATGTGTGGGATGCTTTACATAGGAAGATTTCGTGGTCGTATGCTTCTCCTCTGCTACCGCTTTTGGAACATGATTATTTCTTACCCGGTCTATTAGATCCGGGATATAAGACATGGTCGCCAGAAGGACCCCTTTTATTACACCAGGTCTTGCGAGCAAATGCTCCCAAGCCCCTTAAGGAAATCCTTGACCATAAGCCGATTACGTTTCTTGACAAATGGAGATACACCCAAATGCAGGCGTTTCTTAGAACTTTGCCTCAGCCGCTCAAAGGTATACAGGACCTAAACAGCATTGAGGAAGTTTTCAACTCAACGGAATTACCTGAACATAGTATTTCTGCATTTTATAAATCACTTAGTAAACTCCAAGAAGACACTTATCCTCCTTTCCTTGCTAAGTGGGAGAAAGATTTGGAATCCTGTATCCCAGATAGTCAAAAAGATAAAGTTCTGCAGTTGACTCATATTTCTTCAATTGCATCTAAGTCGGCTGAGGTTAATTATAAATTGCTAACTAGATGGCACTATACTCCATCAAGGCTCCACCAGATGTTCCCCGCCAATTCCCCACTGTGCTGGAGGAACTGTGGGAACAGAGCAACCCACACACATATATGGTGGTCGTGCCCACATATTCGCTCTTACTGGTTTAGCATTATTCGAATTATTCAACAAATAACCAATATTAATCTCCCTATGGATGCATGGACCATTCTTTTCCATGCTACTAAGGAACCTGTCAGAAAATATAAATGTTCTCTAGTACCATATCTGCGTAATACGGCCAAAGCACTAATACCTACCCTTTGGGGCCAACCTGAGACTCCATCCATGAAAAAGTGGTTCCAAAAAATATCAGAGGTCCATCTCATGGAAGATATTACCCATTATAACAAGGACACTTATCAACGACACATCTCAACTTGGACTCCGTGGATGGAGTTTAAGGACACCTCAACTTATAGGGAAATAATGGCACAACTCCACTAAGACTTAACCTATACATACTGAATAAGTTACTTAGAGTTTAAGATCGAGCTATTTGGGGTACTGATGGGCCTATTCCTTAAGAGACTATAAATTATATGGAGCTATATATATATCACTAGACACCATGCATGCCGGTCTATTTTTCCCTTTTTTCTCTTTCTTATTTTTCCTCTGTCCCTTTTCCCAATTATCCCCTCACATCCCCCCTCTTCCCCCCCCCCCCTCTTTTTTTTTTTTTTTTCTTTTTCTTATATTTTTATGCTCCGAGAGGGACCTCAAGTGAAGCTAAGATAAATTATTCAGGAGAGAATAGTTAAATAACAATGAGGAAGGAGATACATACTGTAAAATTAACGAACACAGAGAGGAGGGGGGGGGGGTTTTGTTTTTTTTTGTGTTGAGTGGACTCTAACACTAGATTTTTAGTTTGAGGTAGTTTTTGGAATCACTTCACCATAAAAGGCACTAATATTGGAGTTTCACCACATAAGATATTGGGGTGAGAATAAGGTGGACCCTACTCCTCTCTCCTTTTCACCCCCCTCCCCCCTTTTTTTTTTTGGTAGATTTTAACACTAGGTTTTTAGTTAGTAGAAGTGTTTGGAACTATCCCATTTTAAAGAGCACCCATATCAGAGTATCACTTATAAGACACCGGGGAGAAAATAATATTACTCCCCCTTCCCTTCCCTCCCCTTTCTCTTAATTTTTTTTATTTTTATTTTTTTCTCTCTCTCTTTCCCCCCCACATTCTGTTCACTTTATGACTATACACATATGTTCTGTCACTTTGTCATTTATTTGGCCTATATCAGGTTTTAATACTTGTCTTTTTGTTAGTATGAAGAAGTGTTTTCCCCTTTTTTTTTTTTTTTTTCTGTCCCCCTCCACATCCTGGTCACTTTTTGTCTCTACACATAGGTATTGACACTTTCTTATTTACATAGCCTATATCAGGTTCTAATACTTGTCTTTTTGTTAGTAGGTAGAAGGGGTTTTTTTTCCCCTCTTTATCTCTCTCCCTTCCTCGCTGCTCTGCTTCTATTTCTGATTACTCCTTGCCCTCTCTCCCGCCCAGCCTTGATTCCCCATGGCATTGGGAGATTTCATGGCCGGGCCTTTTATATATAGGAGTGTAGAGTATTGTCTTTTTTTTTTTTTTTGTGTTGTTGCTGTTTGGAAATATTGAGAGTGTGTATGTGTCCTATGTACTGTATTGTAAAATATGTGATGTGTTGTTAAAAAAACAATAAAAAGATATTAAAAAAAAAGTAACAAATCAAAACGAAATATAATCAAAACAAAAAAAATACAGACTTTGCTCAAAGATTATGTAAGCAGAAATTGTAACTGTTTGATGCAAAACATTAGGCAACACTCATGAGGCAGTACATTAACACTGAATATGTAAAGGCCTAGCATCTGATCCTATGTTCCACCTACCATTAGATGTGAGTAAAACCAGGTAGAAGTAACTGATAAGCCCTGTACACACGATCGGATATCCTATGGATTCTAATCCGATGGTTTTGTCCATCGGAAATCCGATGAAGCTGACTTCCATCAGTCTTGCCTACACACCATCAGTCAAAAAACCGACCGTTCCAAACGCGGTGACGTAAAACACTTCGATGAGCCGATAAAAATGAAGTTCAATGCTTCTGAGCATGCGTCAACTTGATTCTGAGCATGCGTGGGTTTTTTATACGATTGACTTGCCCATAGACGATCGGAATTTGCTATCGGTTTTTGATCCATCGGAAACATTTAAAACATGTTCTATTTTTTAAAACCGATGGAAAAAAGACCGATGGGTCCCATACACGATCGGTTTGTCCGATGAAAAAAGTCCATCGGACTGTTTTCATTGGTAAAAACGATTGTGTGTACAGGGCTATAAGCGTAGATGATGGGGTAACCTTGTCAAATACCGCTTTTGCCTCAGTAATAAAGATATCAGTGTGAACCTTATAAAGACTTATAACTAGCGAATATAATACAAAAGTTTCAGGAAAAGATTGAAGAATAATGACAAGCCCATTAGAGGATGGGCGCAGACAGCACTCTGCAAGGGTGAGGGGGTTCACTGCCCATATTGGGTTTGGAGTTAAGTAGCTTGAGTTTGCCCAAGGAATTGGTAAGGTTTGCCTTGGCATACTAGGTGGTGTATTGGAAGGTGGCTATGAGTTGTTGGATTTCTGTCAGTGAGAAAGAGTATACAGTAAAGACTTTCCAGCGGGTGAAGAAGCGCTTGGTCATCCCAAAGTTCTGTAGCATAGTATCCAGCTTTTCCAGATAAAGGAGTGTTTTCAGCTCTTTCTTAACCACTTCAATACAGGGCTTTTTGTACCTATTCAATACCGGGCCTATTCTAGCACTTCTCTCCTACATGTACAAATCATCATTCTTTTGCTAGAAAATTACTCAGAACCCCCAAACATTATATATGTTTTTTTAGCAGACACCCTAGGGAATAAAATGACGGTCATTGCAACATTTTTTCTTGCACGATATTTGCACAATAATTTTTCAAACGCCTTTTTTTAAAAAAAAAAATGGTTTCATGAATTAAAAAATAACAAAACAGTAAAGTTAGCCCAATTTTTTGGGAAAATATGAAAGATAATGTTACGCCAAGTAAATAGATACCTAACATGTCACGCTTTAAAATTGCGCACACTCATGGAATGGCGCCAAACTTCGGTACTTAAAAATCTCCATAGGCGACGCTTTAATTTTTTTTACAGGTTACCAGGTTAGAATTACAAAGGAGGTCTAGTGCTAGAATTGTTGCATGCGCTCTAACGCACGCGGCGATACCTCACATGCGTGGTTTGAACGGCGTTTACATATGTGGGTGACTTACGTGTGCATTCGCTTCTGATCGCAAGCTACCGGGGACAGGGGCGTTTTAATTATTTTTTTTTATTTTTTTTTATTTTTTTTACTTGTTTATTTTTTTACAATGATTTTACTTTTCTTTTTTTTTTTGATCACTTTTATTCCTATTACAAGGAATGTAAACATCCCTTGTAATAGGATATGTGTGACAGGTTCTCTTTATTGAGAGATGCAGGGTCAATAAGACCCCACATCTCTCCTCCAGGCTGGAAAGCATGAGATCAGTGAATTTTTTTTCACTGATCTCATACTTACAGCCGCAATGGCGGCTTTGTTTACATTTGAAGCCCGGGCGTGACGTCATCACATCGCGCCCGGGCCTCCGACGATCATAGAGATGACTGGTGACCATCTGGTCACCAGTCATCTCTATGCTCATCACGTGACCCCACCAACGACGCCGGAAGATTCGCTCCGGTCCCCAATCGCACGGGGAGCCCGGAGAAGCACCGGATGGCGGCGGGAGGGGGGATGTCCCCTCCCGCCACCTGTAAGAACGATCAAGCGGTGGAAACGCCGCTATGATCATTCTTATGGTGCGCAGAATCGCCGGCACTTCAAAAGGATATCTGAATGATGCCTCTAGCTGCAGGCATCATTCAGATATCCCCCTACAAAGCCGAGGACGTCATATGACGTCCACCCAGGATGGGAGATCCCATCTGTGGACGTCATTTGACTATGGCTGGTGTGAGGGGGTTAGCTCGGCAGCGGGTGTGTGTGACCCCCGGGATGGGCTCCCCACACAAAACAGGCCCAGCAAACGGAGGTTGTGGTTTTCAAAATCAAAAAGGTGCGGTTTATTTTCTATTTACAGTGACAAAACACAGCAAAGCAAAAGAAACATAACCAAAATAAATCCTGGTCAAGTTGACCTCTGACTAAACATACAGGTTTCCTAACTAACAACTGGGATCAGCCTAGTGCTGTCCTAGTCCCTAAGTCCCTGGTTTTAAATGTCCAAGCAAATAGCCACACAGGCTTTGTCTCACCGCACAGGGGTTCACTCTCCCTAGACAGTCCACACAGGTCTGGTTCCAGGCATGAGCTAACATCTAATGAAGCTGGGAGTTCTTATAGAGGCCTAAATGAGCTGACAAGCTTCAGCTGGTCTCATCAACTCCCTGTCTGCACGACGCCCAGCCCTCTCCCTAGAGGTATGAGTCATCCATGAGCCCACTAGCCTTATACAACTCTCCACCTAGTTGTATAAGTCGGCGTAAAGCCTGAATCTGGGCGAAATATATCTACCCCCCTGGATGCAACCAGGTGACTTTACCTTCCTGCTGTCACACTGGGTAGGGAAGTGGTTAAACGTGGAGAGTGATGGGCTGTGAATAAAGATCCAGGCCTGTAGGAGGATCCTCCTGGCTGTTAGAAGGCAGATATGCATTCATGGGGTCAGGAGTAGTGGTTTTCAAATGTTCAGCGAGTTAGAAGCGGTAGAAGTACAGCTAAACAGACAAATTAACGGATCTTTAGGCAGCCTTGTGGATGTGATGCCAAAGATGTATGGAACAATTTAGTTCCAATAGTCCTGAATTAGTGTATAGGTCCAGAAACAGTGTAGTAGTGTCGGCCTGCTAGCACCGCACCACGGACAAACTGCCAGAAGGGGATTGGAAGTGTCCATCAGAGCTGGTATAATTGCCTTATGCATAATTTTGAATTGGGTCTCCCTCCATTGTTCATTGACTGTGATCTTGAATATTGCCTTATATCCTTCCAGGATTGGTGTGGTGTCCTCTAATTCCGGAAGATCTTTAGACCAGGCTTTCAAGAGTGATTGACCTATAGATGACGTAGTATGTTGCAGGATTCAAGAGTATAGTATCGAGATGGAGTAAGCTTTGTTTCACCGCTCTGTCAACCACTGGGTGTGCCAGTTTAGTACGTGCCCGACCCAATTGATACTTAACAAAAGCCACCAGTTGGTAATAGTAGAAGAAGTGGTGCAGGGGTAGATGGTATTGCTTATAAACCTCCTGAAAGGTTTGGATGTTGCAGGTGCCTGGGTAGAGTAAGGAAGCTGTGTGGGTTAAGCCCAGGAAAGGCCAGGTGAGAAATGCTTCATGTTCCATTCCTGCAGGGAACAGAGGATTACCTTTTATAGGAAGGTGGTTAGAAATAGCATAGGGTACCCCCATGAGCTTGCATATCTCCCTCCAAGCTATGGGTCTGGCTATGTAGATCCTGCCGTAGCTGCTCCATGCCGTGCTGGACAGCCTTATCCACTGCCTCTGTGATCATGGGGGTAAGGACTTGATCTACAGCCAAAGCGATTTTGGCATATGCCGCCTCTGTGTCCTCTGGGGATTGAAGAACAGGAGAGGAGGGAGGCAGAGCAATGGTGTCCACAGTCGGGAGAGCGGCCGCCATCTTAGCAGTTATGCCCACCTCTGTTTCAAACTTTCTCTGGGGAGCCTGTGTGGGGTGAGGAGCGGTGCGCTCCATAAAATCGATCCATCCGAGCCTCCGGATCATGGCACTGTGAACCGCCTGTGAAAGCCAGTGCTGTGGCGTGGCTTTTAGAAGCAGATGCCATGACAGGTCACTCCATCCTCACACGGCGCCTGAACAGGAAGTCATGTAGCTGTATTTGGTGAATAGTATTTTTCAGTGCTCTAAAAAAGCTGATCTTTTATATAAAGACTTATTTGTCATTTATCCTTGACAGAATGAATATAAATAGAAAATGGTTTGAGAATGTATGTAAACAAGAAGCATGAGTTCTCTGAACAGTTCAGGGACCCTGATATCTGCATTGATAGAGTTCTCTTTGTGTGTGCTTTTATTATATTCTACAATAATATCCTTCCTAGCTAAGCATAAAGACTGCAAAGCTATACAGTAAAGCAATGTTTCCATTGTTTTATACTATAGACTTGATTTACGAAGCCCTCCTGCTTTGAAGACTGTTTGTTTGCTGCTTTGCTGAATAAAAGTGCAAGGTAATCCTGCTTGAAGTGCTCCTGTGTGTTCCTGTCTCATGCATATTTTAATGCTGCCAATATTAGGTGAGCATATCCCCCTTACAACTTGGTGCTTGGATACAGGAAGCACAGTAAAGAGACAAGCACCTTATAGGCAGGTGTGAAAAATGCTGTAAATTAAGAACGCTTTCAGAAATAAAGGTGTTAGTTTGTTAATTGATAAAAAAATAAAAAAAATAAACTAAAATAAGTAAATGAACAGAAGATAAATCTATAGCAAATCAATATTTGGTGTGGCCATCCTTTGCCTTGAAAAAAGCATTAATTCTTTCATTCTTCTAGGTACACCTGCACAGTTTTTGAAGGAACTCAGCAGATACGTTTTTCCAAATACCTTGGAGAACTAACCACAGATCTTATGTGGATATAGGTTGCCTCAAATCCTTCTGTCTCTTCATTTAATCTCAGACAAACTCGATGATGTTAAGATCAGGACTGGGGGCAAAATCATCAATTCAAGGACTCCTTGTTCTTTACACTGAAGATAGTTCTTAATGCCATAGGTTGTATGCTTGGGGGTCGTTGTCCTGCTGCAGAATAAATTTGGGTCTAAGCACACCTCTCCCTGATGGCATGGTGGATAAGTACCTGCCCATATTTTTTAGCATTGAGGACACCAATTGGAGACCAAATCTCCAACTCCATTTGTAGAAATTCAGCTCCAAACTTGCAACGAACCTCCCCTATGCTTCACTGTTGCCTGCAGACACTCATTGTACCACTCTCCAGCTCTTCACAAACAAACTGCCTCCTGTTACAGTCCAAAGCACCTGCCACCATTTTTCTGCACTCCAGTTCCTATGTTTTCGTACATAGTGGAGTCACATAGTCTTGTTTCCATGTTGGAGGTATGGCTTTTTAGCAGCAATTCTTCCATGAAGACCACTTCTGACCAGACTTATCTGGATAGTAGATGTATGTATCGGGACAAAGGGTGGGCAGGAGAGGCGGCTTTCCTGGGCACTCTGGTATCATTTGAGATGGGGGGGTTGGCACAAGGAGACTGGAGGCAAGGGATTTGTGTTGGATGGGGGAATTGGGGGGTCGCAGGGGGTAATAATTGTTCTAGAAAGGGAATTTTTTGGGGGTGCCAGAAAAGGTGATTTTGGGGGATTTGTGTTGGGAGGGGGATGAGAATATTTGTGCTAGGAGGGAGGATTTGGGGTGTTTGTGCCAGAGGAGGTGATATGGCAGAGGAGGGAGGGAATTTTTGCTAGATGGGGAATTTTTTTGGGGTGAATGTGGGGAATTGGGGGGGATTTGTGCTAGGAGGGGGGATTTGGAGTGGGAGGAGATGTGTACTCAGGGAGGGGGATTTGAGGAGTAGAGGATTTGTGCTGTGATTTTTTTTGGTGGGGGGGAAGTTTGCTGGGGGGATTTGGGGAGAGAGAGGATTTGAGCTGGGAGTGGGATGGGGGTGCAACGATTTGTGCTGGGAGGGGGGATTACAGCAGGGGGCGGATTTGTCCTGGGAGTAGGGGGAATTTATGCTTAGAGGGTAAGCATGCAGATTAATGCTCAATTTTTTGGAGGGGAGGTTTGTTCGAACACATAATGCTCATAAATACAGTATTTTTGGAGGGTGGGGCACAGTCTGGCATGATCACCCTGGGCTCTAGATGGCCTTGTCCCAGCACTGCCTGGGTCCCACTGGTTTCTGCCAGTTATGTGCTGATTGCACTGCTGGACATCTTCTGATGACAAAGGGAAGTAAGCATGATGTGCCTTTCATTTGCTGCATTAAGTTTCCTTGGCCAACCACTGCATCTGTGGTCCTAAGCATTTGTAAGGTAGCTGTGGTAAGTAGTGTCCGAAGTGGAGCTTGTGTGCTGAGGATTCAGGCGAAAACTTAGTCAGGCAGGTTAGGTCAGGGGCTTAGTGGGAAAGGAGGCATGGAAGTCTCAAATAAGAGCAGGAGCATGCAAATCTTTGGCTGGGACCCAGGAACGGTCTGTCACGGGATATCCCTTCTAATGAACCAGATACCGTAGGCCACGACCCTGTCTTCTAGAATCAAGAATCTTAGAGATGTCAAACTCATTTTGTCCATCAACAAGAACAGGAGGAGTTAGCTGTTGCGTTCTGGAGTAGCGATTGAAAATTGCCTTTTTGGAGGAGGGAAACGTAGTGTATCCGGAGAGAGGAGGGCAATTTCAACCGATAGGAGACTGGCCCGACTCAAGAAATAATTCTGTAAGGACCGATGAATCGAGGGCCCAATTTTGTAGAAGGTTGTTTCAGTCTCACGTATTTGGTTGATAGCCAAACTCTGTCCCCCACCACATATGGAGTTATACGGCATCTTCGTTTGTTGGAGAAAATCGCATACTTGCCTGCTGACTTCTGTAGTAATAAGCAAATCTTTTTCCAATGTAGCAGAATAGTCTGAGGGTCATAGCTGCGTAGAATGGTGTGGTATGAAGAGCACTGTGCCAACGGGAGTTAATGGCGAATTCAGCCAAAGGCAAATACTCAGACCAGTTGGAGTGTAAGGCATTGACATAATGTCAAAGATAGGTTTCCAGGGTCTGATTCATGCGTTTGGTTTGACCATCTGTTTGAGGGTGATGTGGAGGTAGAGAGTGAGAACGTTACTCCCAGTTTCTTGCATAACGCTCTCCAGAATCGGGAAACAAACTGAGATCCACGGTCTGAGACGACATTGGTAGGTATGCCATGATATCTCACAATATGGGAAAGGAAGAGGGTAGAGAGTGCTTTCTCTGTAGGTAAACCCAGGAGCGGCACAAAATTAGACATTTTGTAAAAGCGATCCACTATGACCCATATAGCAGTCATGCCCTTGAACTTGGGTAAGTCTGTAATGAAGTCCATAGTCAAATGGGTCCAAGGTTGGCGAGGTGCCGGAAGTGGTTGTAACAGTCCCGTAGGCAATGTGCAGGGTATTTTATTAGCAACACAGGTTGGACAGGCAGCCACATAGTCAGTCACATCCCTTTTCATATGAGGCCACCAGACATGACGTTGCAAGGTCTTAAAAGTGATGGTGACCCCAAGATGACCAGATAACACACCATCATGTGCCCAGAGGAGTAGAGGTTTTCTGAGGCTAGGGGCTATGAACAGGCGACCTGGTGGTATCTTCAAGCCTTGGGGAACACAAGTCTGTGTTTCTTGTAACTGTTGGGAAAGAGCCGTAGAGATCTGTGTGCCAATTTTGTTCGGTGGGATTATATACTGCTCGGTAGGTCGATCTTCTTTAGAGGTAGCGAACTGTCTGGAAAAAGCATCGGCTTTCTTGTTTTTATGCCCAGGGACATAAGAAAGAACAAAATTAAAACGGGAGAAAAACAGAGCCCATCGAGCCTGACGTGAGTTCAAACGTTTTGCAGTCTGAAGATATAGCAGGTTTTAATAGTCAGTGAGGATAGAAAAAGGCTTGGGAGCCCCTTCCAGAAAATGTCACCATTCAGACAATGCCAATTTGATGGCCAGTAGTTCTCGATTCCCAACATCATAATTCATCTCCGCTGGAGAAAACTTTCTAGAAAAAAATGCTACGGGATGGATTCTACCGGACTTAGGTTGTCTCTGGGACAGCACGGCACCTGCTCCTACCTCGGAGGTGTCAAGCTCAACTTTGTACTGGAGATCGGGATTTGGATGCTGAAGATTTGGAGCCTTGCTGAACATGTCTTTTAATTGTTGGAAAGCCGATTCCACTTCTGAGGGCCACACCTTGCAATTTGTACCTTTCTTAGTCATAGCAGTAAGGGGGGCCGCAATGGAGGCAAAACCTTTGATGAAGCGTCTGTAGTAATTTGCGAACCGTAGAAAACTTTGGAGCCCTCCTAAAGTGGTTGGTTGGGGCCATTGCAAGACAGCAGAACGTTTTTGAGGCTCCATTTGGAAACCGACAGCACTTATAATGTATCCAAGGAAAGGAATACGGCTTTGATGGAAATTGCATTTCTCAATCTTCGTGTAAAGATGGTTTTCTCTCAGTCATTTTAATAACTGCTTTACATGCGAGATGTGCTCTAGATGAGTCTTGGAAAAAGATTAAAATGTCTTCCAAGTAGATGATCGCAAAACTGTTGCTGAAATCATGAAAAATGTCATTCATGAAACGTTGGAAGAAAGCAGGGGCGTTACACAACCCAAATGGCATAACCAGATATTCAAAATGTCCATTACGAGTGTTGAATGCTGTCTTCCACTTGTCCCCGTCTCTAATTTGAATCAGATCATAAGCCCCTCATAGGTCCAGTTTAGAGAAGATAACTGCTCCCTTAAGAACATCAAACAGTTTTAGAATGAGAGGCAAAGGGTAGGAGTCTTTTACAGTGATTTGATTTAACCCTCGATAGTCTATGCATGGTCGAAGACCCCCCATCTTTTTTTTCAACAAAGAAAAAACCTGCCCCTACTGGAGAAGAAGAGGGTCGGATAAAACCTCTTTCCAAGTTGTTTTTTACATATTCCTCCTTGGATTTTTGTTCAGGCAAAGACAAGGGATCGGTCCTTCCTTTGGGAAGAGGTGCTCCTGGAATCAAATCAATTGCGCAGTCAAAAGAACGATGTGGAGGTAAAACCTCTGACTTTTGCTTGCAAAATAAATCTGCAAACTCATGGTATTCATGAGGGAAGGAAGGTGGGATGGCCACGGAAGCCAACAGACAACCAGAAAGTCAAACAGTTCAGATAACAGGACGACCCCCAAGAGGTTAGTTCTCCATTTTCCCAATCAAAAGAAGGGTTGTTTTGTTGTAACCATGGGTAACCAATGATAACGGGCGGAAGTGGAGAATAAATAAGAGACAAGACAATTTCTTCTTTGTGGCATACGCCTACCTGAAGGGTGATTGTTGTAGTCTCAAATTTTACAGTGCCATCTCCCAACGGTTGTCCATTCAGGGTGGTGATGTTCAGGGGTCTAGACTATGGAACAAATGGGATGTTATTTTCTTTAGCAAAAGTGTAGTCCAAGAATATGTCAGTGGCTCCAGAATCCACAATAGCCTCACAGGAGACAAGTTTAGAGGCTTAGGCCCCATGTACACCGGACACTGCTAAACGTACGTTCAGAGACAGTTGGACGCTTTTTTCCACTGCCCCTGAACTCATTCAATGTTATCCTATGTGACCATGTACACAGTCTTGTTTTTTGCCGTTTTTAGGCAATTGCGTTTAACAGTGTATCTTTGAAAGCAAAAAAATGGGTTCAGACGCCGAAGATTTCCACGTTTCAGACGCCAAACGCGACTAAACGCGGCTAAACGCAGTAACCCTTGTTTAGCAGCATTTCGTTTATAGGCGTTTTTTGTTTTTGCCCATTTAAAAAAATATATATATTTTGAAACGCTTCTAAACGCAAACGTGGCAAAACGCTGATAAACGCGGCATGTAAACGCGGCAAAACAGACGTTTTAAACGTGGGTTACTATCTGTCAAGTTAAATCGTTCAGGAGCAGTTGTAAAAACGTCCCGTGAAGCCTAAATGGATGATTGCGGGAGAGGTAATCTTGGTCTTGGAGGATATACCTGTAAGGTCTAACCCAGTACCTAGAACACTGGTTAGACCCTGCCTTTTACTGGACGGTAGGGATGAGCTCGGTGTTCGAGTCGAACATACGTTCGACTCGAACATCGGCTGTTCGATCGTTCGACGAAGACCGAACGATTTGGGCCGTTCGCGCCTAATTCGAGTGACGCGAACGGCCCACAATGCACTACGCCATCGCAGTGTCATCCAGGCGCTGTGATTGGCCAAGCATGCACTGTGACCCCGCATGCTTGGCCAATCACAGCGCCGGCAGCGAGGAGAGCAATGATTGGCCACAGGCAGGATGCCTGTGGCCAATTATTGCTGAGGGTGTTTAGTACACGCCCCACACTATAAAAGGCCGCCAGCACGGCGGCCTAGTGTAGTGTGTTCCGGAGCAGGGAAAGAGAAGCATAGGCAGGGACAGTGACATTTATTTTTTCTTGCTTAACCTGGATTCCTTTAGTTTAGGGAAAGAGAAGGATAGGTAGGGAGAGTGTCAGTGTGTTTTACTGTGTGAATCCTTGTTTCTAGGGACAGGGAAGGACAGTGAGGGAAATTCTCCTTGTGCTATAGTGTGCTAAAGCATTGATCATCAATCAGCTTTAAAAAAACATTTTTTCTAGGGACAGAAAACTATAGGTAGGAAGAGTGTCAGTTTCTTTCACTGTGATAATCCTTGTTTCTAGGGACAGGGAAGGACAGTGAGGGAAATTCTACTTGTGCTATAGTGTGCTAAAGCATTGATCATCAATCAGCTTTAAAAAAACATTTTTTCTAGGGACAGAAAACTATAGGTAGGAAGAGTGTCAGTTTCTTTCACTGTGATAATCCTTGTTTCTAGGGACAGGGAAGGACAGTGAGGGAAATTCTCCTTGTGCTATAGTGTGCTAAAGCATTGATCATCAATCAGCTTTAAAAAAACATTTTTTCTAGGGACAGAAAACTATAGGTAGGAAGAGTGTCAGTTTCTTTCACTGTGATAATCCTTGTTTCTAGGGACAGGGAAGGACAGTGAGGGAAATTCTCCTTGTGCTATAGTGTGCTAAAGCATTGATCATCAATCAGCTTTAAAAAAACATTTTTTCTAGGGACAGAAAACTATAGGTAGTGTGAGGGGGTTAACTCGGTAGCGGGTGTGTGTGACCCCCTGGTTGGGCTCCCCACACAAAAACAGGGCCAGCAGACGGAGGTTGTGGTTTTCAAAATCAAAAGGTGCGGTTTATTTCTCTATGTACAGTGACAAAAACACAGCAAAGCCAAAAAGAAACAAACAAAATAAATCCTGGTCAGTTTGACCTCTGACTAAACATGCAGGTTTCCTAAACTAACAACTGGGATCAGCCTGGTGCTGTCCTAGTCCCTAAGTCCCTGGTTTAGTAAAAGTCCAAACAAATAGCCACACAGGCTTTGCCTCACCGCACAGGGGTTCACTCTCCCTAGACAGTCCACACAGGTCTGGTTCCAGGCATGAGCTAACACCTAATGAATCTGGGAGTTCTTATAGAGGCCTAAATGAGCTGACAAGCTTCAGCTGGCCTCATCAACTCCCTGTCTGTACGACGCCCCACACTCTCCCTAGAGGTATGAGTCATCCATGAGCCTACTAGCCTCAGCTGGGCTTATACAACTCTCCACCCTAGTTGTATAAGTCAGCATAAAGCCTGAATCTGGGAGAAATATATCTACCCCCCTGGATGCAACCAGGTGACTTTACCTTCCTGCTGTCACAGTAGGAAGAGTGTCAGTTTCTTTCACTGTGATAATCCTTGTTTCTAGGGACAGGGAAGGACAGTGAGGGAAATTCTACTTGTGCTATAGTGTGCTAAAGCATTGATCATCAATCAGCTTTAAAAAAACATTTTTTCTAGGGACAGAAAACTATAGGTAGGAAGAGTGTCAGTTTCTTTCACTGTGATAATCCTTGTTTCTAGGGACAGGGAAGGACAGTGAGGGAAATTCTCCTTGTGCTATAGTGTGCTAAAGCATTGATCATCAATCAGCTTTAAAAAAACATTTTTTCTAGGGACAGAAAACTATAGGTAGGAAGAGTGTCAGTTTCTTTCACTGTGATAATCCTTGTTTCTAGGGACAGGGAAGGACAGTGAGGGAAATTCTACTTGTGCTATAGTGTGCTAAAGCATTGATCATCAATCAGTTTAAAAAAAAATTTTTTCTAGGGACAGAAAACTATAGGTAGGAAGAGTGTCAGTTTCTTTCACTGTGATAATCCTTGTTTCTAGGGACAGGGAAGGACAGTGAGGGAAATTCTCCTTGTGCTATAGTGTGCTAAAGCATTGATCATCAATCAGCTTTAAAAAAACATTTTTTCTAGGGACAGAAAACTATAGGTAGGAAGAGTGTCAGTTTCTTTCACTGTGATAATCCTTGTTTCTAGGGACAGGGAAGGACAGTGAGGGAAATTCTACTTGTGCTATAGTGTGCTAAAGCATTGATCATCAATCAGCTTTAAAAAAACATTTTTTCTAGGGACAGAAAACTATAGGTAGGAAGAGTGTCAGTTTCTTTCACTGTGATAATCCTTGTTTCTAGGGACAGGGAAGGACAGTGAGGGAAATTCTCCTTGTGCTATAGTGTGCTAAAGCATTCCTCATCAACCATCTTTGAAATCATTGTTTTTTGGACAGTCAGGGAAATTGTCGTTGTGCTATTCTGTGCAAAAGCAATCATCCTCAACCATATTTAGAAATCCTTAAGTAAAGGGACAGAGAAGGACACCTGAAGGTAGCCCTTATTGCTTTTTTCCCATCTCCCTGCAGGCCATCTATTAGAATGTCTGGAAGGCAAACAAGGAGAGGCAGACAGTCAGGAGGCAATAAAAGAGGGCAAGCAGGCTCTGTGTCTGGGGGCAACAGTGCTGGTCGTGGACGCGGTGCATTGTCATCAGCACATGGCCATGGGACACGCTTGTCCTTCTTTTCGGCAGCTGGACATGTTGAGCCACATCATGCCGAAGACTTGGTAGAGTGGATGACCAAGCCCTCCTCCTCCTCCTCATCCTCTCTCACCCAGGCTCAGGGTACTGGCAAAGCAGCTGCCAAAGCGTCCTCTTCCCTGGTATCAATGTCAGACTCATCATCAGTCACTCCTTCCCTAGACCCACCATGTCCTCCTCCTGAGGAGTCCCCCGAACTGTTTGAGCACAGTGTTGGGTACATGCTCCAGGAGGATGCCCAGCGTTTCGAAGGGTCTGATGATGAAACCCAGCTACAGGAAGGCAGTAGCGTGAGAGCAGACAGAGGGGATGCTCAAGAAGGACACCAATCTGGCAGTCATGTTCCAGCAGCTGCAGCATACTGCCAGATTGGCTCCAGTGATGAGGAGGGAGGGGATGATGAGGTCACTGACTCCACGTGGGTGCCTAATAGGAGAGAGGAGGAGGAGGAGGATGAGGAGGAGGCACATCTCCAACGAGGCAGGATGCCCTTTGGTGGCCAGCGTAAGGGCAGTACACCGACGGAATCACACCGCAGAGCTCCGCCTGTGCAGGGCGCTGCCTCTGCCCGTCATTCAAAAAGTTCTTTGGTGTGGGCCTTTTTTGAGGCTAGTGCATCAGATCGCACAGCTGCTGTTTGCAACATATGTCTCAAGCGTATATCGCGTGGCCAAAACATCAGCCGCTTGGGTACCACATGCCTGACCAGACATATGTTGACCTGCCATGCAGCTCGTTGGCAAGCCTACCTCAAAGACCCACACCAAAGAACAAAGCGGACCTCTCCTTGCACCGCATCAGCTGGGATCTCCAACCCCACTATACCTTCAGTCCTCTCTGAAACATGCACTGAGAGGAATGAAGGTGTAGAATTAGGTGTGTCACAGCCAAGTACTTGCGGCCACTCTGCTAGCAGTACACCGACGTCCGATTCTAGCAGGCAAATTTCCCTGCCCCAGCTGCTGGACCGTCGAAAGAAGTTCACTCCCAGCCATCCACATGCCCAGCGGTTGAATGCTAGCTTGGCTAAATTGCTAGCGCTTCAACTGCTGCCTTTTCAGTTGGTAGACTCGGCCCCCTTCCGTGAGTTTGTGCAATGTGCGGTTCCTCAGTGGCAGGTTCCCAAACGCCACTTTTTCTCACGGAAGGCTATTCCGGCTCTCTACCGGCATGTGGAAGGCAATGTCTTGGCCTCGCTGGACAGGGCGGTCAGCGGTAAGGTGCATATTACCGCTGACTCATGGTCCAGCAGGCATGGACAGGGACGTTACCTTTCTTTCACGGCCCATTGGGTCACTCTTTTGGCAGCTGGGAAGGATGCAGGACAAGGTGCAGTAGTGTTGGAGGTTGTTCCACCGCCACGCCTCCAAAATGCTACTACTGGTTGTGACACACCTCTCTCCTCCACCCCTCCTCTTCTTCTTCCTCCATGGCCTCTTCCTGTGGTTTGTCCTCTGAACCAGCGGTGCTCCGTAGCCGTTCAAGGGGCTACGCAAGTACGCAGGCAAAAAGATGCCATGCCGTGCTTGCGCTGGTGTGTTTGGGGGACAGAAGCCACACTGGGGCAGAGGTCCTGTCTGCTCTGCAGGGCCAGGCCGAGAGGTGGTTGACGCCACGCCAGCTTAAGCCAGGAATGGTGGTTTGCGACAATGGCACCAACCTCCTCTCCGCCCTCCGACAGGGACAACTGACCCATGTGCCCTGTGTGGCTCACGTCCTTAACCTGGTGGTGCAGCGGTTCTTGGGCAGGTACCCGGGCTTACAGGATGTCCTGAGGCAGGCCAGGAAAGTCTGTGTGCATTTCCGCAGATCTTATAATGCCAGTGCTCGCCTGGCTGAGCTGCAAAAGGAGTTGAACCTGCCCAAGAACCGCCTTATATGTGACATGCCCACCAGGTGGAACTCAACGTTGGCCATGCTGCAGCGGCTGCACACGCAGCAGAGGGCCATCAATGAGTACCTGTGCGACTACGGCACCAGGACAGGGTCAGGGGAGCTTGTTTTTTTTTTCTCCACGCCAGTGGGGCATGATCAGGGATGCATGCACTGTCCTGGCACCATTTGAGGAGGCCACGAGGATGGTGAGCAGTGACAGTGCATGCATCAGTGACACTGTACCTCTTGTCCACCTGTTGGAGCACACGCTGCGTGGAATAATGGACAGGGCACTTGAGGCAGAACAGAGGCAGGAAGAGGAGGACTTCCTTGCCTCTCAAGGCCCCCTTTACCCAGACAGTGTTCCTTCTGTCCCACCCATCGCACAGGAAGAGGAGGAGGAGGAGGAGGAGGAGGAGGATTGTGTCAGCATGGAGGTGGAGGCTGGCACTCAGCATCATCAGCAGCAGTCTTTTAGGGATGATTTACAGTCCCAAGAAACCAGTGGACTTGTACGTGGCTGGGAGGAGGTGGCTGCGGATCATGTCGTCCTTAGTGACCCAGAGGACTCCGGAGCGAATGCCTCAGCAAACCTACGCTGCATGGCCTCCCTGATCCTGCAAAGTCTGCGGAAGGATCCTCGTATTCTTCGGATCAAGGAGAGGGACCATTACTGGCTGGCCACTCTCCTTGATCCACGGTACAAGGGTAAGGTTGCGGACCTTATGTTACCGTCGCAGAGGGAGCAGAGGATGAGACAACTCCGGGAGGCCTTGCAGAAAGGTCTGTGCAACGCGTTCCCAGAGACTGGGAGGTTACAAACTCCTGGTCCTGGACAACGAGTTGCTGAGGCTTCGGCCAGTCAAAGAAGGAGCGGTGGGGAAGGTGGCCGTCTGACCGATGCGTTCAGACAATTCTTTAGTCCGCAGCCCCAAAGTATGATCGGTTCCAGCAACCATCGCCAGCGTCTGATAAACATGGTGCAGGAATATCTAGGGGCAAGGTCAGACTTGGACACCTTCCCCACCGAAAATCCTCTGGCTTACTGGGTCTTGAGGATGGATCACTGGCCAGAGCTTGCACAGTATGCAATTGAGCTACTGGCCTGTCCTGCATCCAGCGTTCTTTCGGAACGCACATTCAGTGCTGCTGGAGGATTTGTCACGGATCACAGGGTGCGCCTGTCCACCGACTCGGTTGATCGACTGACTTTCATCAAGATGAACCAGTCTTGGATCACCACCAGCTACCACACACCTGATGCTGATATAACAGACTAATTGATTTTAACATGTCACATCCCTTCAAGACTGATGCTGATGCTGAGTGCCTGTGCTGTTATGTTGACTGGCTATCCTCCTCCTCCGAGTCCTCAATGATACGATTGATGATGATAGCTTGGAAGATCATTTTTGTTTATGGGTGCCGCCACCAGTGGCTAAGGCCCAATTTTTCAGCCCCTGTTTTACAGGGGCGTGTAATTACAATTTTTTTAGCAATAATTTGCCATAGGGCTCATTGCTGTGCTCCAAGTACAGTATCTGTGAGGGGTTGTAGTGTTGTGCCACCAGTGCCTAAGGCCCAATTTTTCAGCCCCTGTTCAACAGGGGCATGTAATTACAATTCTTGATCTAATAATTCACAGCAGGGCCCATTGCTGCACCCACCAAGAGTAACTCTGAGGGCTTACAGTGTTGTGGCAACGCCACCACCACGAAAGGCCCAATTTTTCAGCCCCTGTTCAAAAGGGGCATGTAATTACAATTCTTGATCTAATAATTCACAGCAGGGCCCATTCCTGCACCCACCAAGAGTAACTCTGAGGGCTTACAGTGTTGTGGCAACACCACCACCACCACCACCACGAAAGGCCCAATTTTTCAGCCCCTGTTCAACAGGGGCATGCAATTACAATTCTTGATCTAATAATTCACAGCAGGGCCCATTCCTGCACCCACCAAGAGTAACTCTGAGGGCTTACAGTGTTGTGGCAACACCACCACCACCACCACCACCACCACGAAAGGCCCAATTTTTCAGCCCCTGTTCAACAAGAGTAACTGTCAGGGCTTACAGTGTTGTGGCACCAGCACCACCATCAAAGGCCCAATTTTACTACCACTGTTCAACAATTATATGTAATTAAAATTCCTGATATAATAGTTGACAGCAGGGCGTTCCAGCACCAACCAAGAGTAACTGTGAGTGCTTACAGTGTTGTGCCAACACCAACAACTAAGGGGCCTATTTCTGCAGAGTATATACGGCAGGTCCCTACTTTCAAACATCCAACTTACAAACGACTCCTACTTGCAAACGCAAGAAGACAACAGGAAGTGAGAGGAAATCTACCCCTTGGAAGGAAAATTCTCTCCTGTAAGAATTAATATGGGAGAAAGGTGTCTCCTCTGTACTGATGCTTTATCAGCAATCCTTGTTTCAAGAAAAACACCACATTTCAAAAACAGTTGTCATTGGGACGGAAAGTGAGGTGAAATGTTCTGAACAGGGGCACAGACAGCAAAACAAATGTTACAGGGGTGATAACCCTTACCTATGTTTTCCAAAAAGTTTAAAAATAGATTTTTGGGCTGGAGCTACACTTAAACAATGTACCTGTTCAAAATTACAAACAGATTCTACATAAGAACAAACCTACAGTCCCTGTCTTGTATGCACCGCCTGTATACGGCTGTTCAGAGTATATAGGGCCTTTTTTATTTTATGTGCGGGGTTCCCCTTAATATCCATACAAGACCCAAAGGGGCTGGTAATGGGCTGGGGTAGGGGGGGGGGGTCATGGGGTAGCTATGCCATTTTTCTTAAAGATTTTCATCCATATTACCGGGACCAGACATTACATTAAAGCCGCAAGCAGTTTTAAATGGCTTTTTTTTCCTTTAGAAGTGTCATTTTGTGCAGGGACAGTTCTAAACATGGGAAACACGTGGCACTTCACAGGCATACTTTAGACACCCCCCAGGTACGATATTTAAAGGAATATTTGACTTTTTTTTTTCACTTTATGCATCATTAAAATGACTGCTCCCGAAAAACGACCGTTTTTAAAACTTCTTTTTGCATTGATACATGTCCCCTGGTGCAGAACCCGGGTTCCCAAACCCTTTTTAGGACAATAACATGCATAATAGTTGTTATAATTAGCACTTTAGAATTCGAACGTTCGCATCCATTGTATTTAATAGGGTTCTAATGTTCGTACGAACTTTCGGTCCGTTCGCGGGTTCTGGTGCGAACCGAACCCGGGGGTGTTCGGCTCATCACTACTGGACGGGAAGGGCAGACAGATAACAAATGTCCTTTAAGTCCACAGTACAGGCATAGGCCCAATGCACGCCTCCTTTGTTTCTCCGTTAGGTGGAGACGGCTTACTTCCATGGGTTCCACAGGTGCCTAGGGTTTAACTGAGATTTCAGGTTCCGGCTGAGGTGGTGCTTGGAAGTTAGGGGCCAAATGGTAAACTGGCCGAGGAAACTTGCGAGTTCTAAGTCTCTCTTGACACCTTTCATGATACTGGACATCCAGACAAACACACAGCTCTATGAATTTCTCAAGGTATTCTAGGGAATCCTTATAGACTAATTCGTCCTTGATGCGATCTGTAATGCCGTGTACACACGATCGAGTTTCACGGCGGTGAAAACACCGCCGTGAAACCCGACGGGAAAAACGAGGACCGGCTTGGTCCCCTACACACGGCCGGTTTTCATGACAGGTTTTCTCTTGATCGAGAAAACCGGGCGTGTGTAGGCTCCCTAGCAGTGTTTCCCTATGGGAACACTGCCGCAAAAAAAAATGCCGCGATTCGCGACGAGAAAAATTAGAGCATGTTCTAATTTTTCTCGTCGTGATTCTTGTCGTTTTTCTCGTCGGGAAAAATGCTGGAAAGCCTACACACGGACGTTTTTCTTGTCCAAGAGAAAAAATTTCATTTTTCCCGACGAGAAAAGTGATCGTGTGTACACGGCATTAGACCTTTTCAGAAGGCTGCACGTAATGCCCTTGAGTCCCAATCAGTCTCAGCAGTCAGGGTACGGAACTCAATAGCATATTGTGCCACAGACCTGGTACCTTGCTGTATGTCCAAAAGTGAGCACTTGCTTGCAAAATACAGTCTGGAGAGAAGCCAGAAATTTGTCAGTGTCTTGCAGCACAGGATCATTGCGTTCCAGGTAAGGAGGGACCCAGGCCAGGGCCTTCCCCTTTACCAAGGAAATTACAGAAGTCACTTTGGCAGATGAAGTGTTAAAAGTCCCAGGGTTGTTGCGGAAATGCAAACGGCAAACATTTAAAAAGCCTCTGCAGTCCTCAGTATCACCACCAAATTTTTCAGCCAGGGGAAGTTTGGGTGGTACAGAAGAGGCAGGTTGGATTGGAGCAGGAGTCTGGACGGTTGCAGAAGGACCAGGCAAGCAAGATTTAAGTGTAGCGGAGCCTCACTCCCCCTCTCGCCTATTGTGAATGGCTTGTGTCTAGGGGTACCTGAGAGAGGAGAGTGCAGGAACACTACGCCAAGCTCTCCCCTCGTATGTGTATGAGGGTTGAGCAGAGTTACTTGAATTACCTCCGGGTCTGTTCACTGCATACGAAGCCTTAGTTGTTCTGTGGAGATGTGTCTGCCAATAACATAGAGCCCCACACCAATCGAAAGTCCAACACTCCTTTATTTATTTTCTTGCAGGGTGAACACAATCAGTTGAACTTTCAGTAATGAACAAACAGGGGTGTGGATACGAGTAGGCCCAGGCACAACTGAACTCTCCTATTCCTTTGCTAGCAAATAGGTCTGGCGCACGGTCTCTGCCACCAACCGTGAGTTTTGGTCGCTGCCACCGACCGGATGAACCATTGAGGCCCCTGCCACAGGCCTAATAGCAGGCCTCTGCCACTGACCTGAGTTGAATAGCTGGACCGCTGCCACCGGTCATAGAACATGAACCACCTTCCTCTCTGAACTTGGCCCCTGTTTGGGAAGATATCCCTCCGGGCGGTCTCCAGAGGTTCATCCGGCACTGGCAATCTGCTGCACCAGGTCTTCGGATGAGTCCCTCCTCCGGTCCCTTACGCCGCTGGATTCGGGTGCCCCACTCCTGGGGCCCCCTAGGACAATCCCTTCCTCGCGGGACCCAGCGGAAGGTACTGGGCCCCAGGCCTCTGGCTGAGTACCTCACCCCAGACTGAAGGTGTCTGGGATAGAACACGAACTCCAGGTGTCCAGGCCTAGGCCGCCTGGACCCCGACCGCGAACAGCAGCCCTCAGGCTGAAGGTGCCTGGGACTCGAACCTCATGGCGAAGATGTCCGCCCCCTTTATACCCTCTCCCAGGATGCACGGCCGTACAACCGCTGCGAGAGGCCACAAAGGGTACGGCACTGCAGCAATGGTTTAACCCTGGCCCAAAGTGACAGCGCCACCTGCTGGGCCGCAGGGAACTATACATCACTGGTGTCTTCACCAGAATTTAAAAGTATATACCCGCTACATAAGCATAGCACAAAGTTCATCTAACTTGGCGTCCAGGGAAGAAAGATGCTGTTCATGAGCTCCAATCAATTGTCCCTGACGCAAAATCGCCTTAACAATCTCAGCAGGGTCCACTGCCATTGTGGCCCGTGTGTAATGTAAGGTACCTGTGGTAGGTAGTGTCCGAAGTGGAGCTTGTGTGCTGAGGATTCAGGCGAAAACGTAGTCAGGCAGGTCAGGTCAGCAACAGATCAGGCAAAGCGGTACATGATCGAAATCCAGAGAGTGGTCAGGCAGGCAGAGGTCAAACACGAGCTGGCGGTGAAGTACAAAGTACAAAATCAGCAGGCTAGAGAGTAGTCATGAATTCAGGAAGAAATTCATACACTGTATTCAGAGTCACAAAGCTATCACAACACCCAGGGAGCTAGTGCACACAAACGGGCACTGAGAGACAGGAAGTGCTGCTATTTATGGGCTGCTTTGATTGTAGATTGTCCACAGCTGGCAGCAGGTGGGGCTAGGGAGTCCAAGGTAATGCATCAAACTAAGAGAACATAGCCATAAATCCAGAGCTCCTCCGTGGCACAACAAGTAAGACTGCAGCTGTGGGACCAGGAACATCCCGGTTCAAATACACCCAGGCACATGACAGCGTTGCCCGTTTCTTTGTGCTTCTTAAAAAGGGCTCAAACTGCAGTCCACTTTGGAATCTTCGCCTGGGAGGGACCTGGCTGATGCAGTATAACTACCTTGTGTATTCAGTCTTGCCATGGTGACATAAAACTGTATTTCTTTTTTTCTTTTTTTTTCAATTTAAATTATTTATTGAAAAAATTGCAGAATAACATCAATAAAATAAATAAATAAGGACAAGCTACAGAGTAGATAATACATTCTGTTGCATGGGAATCTGACCGACAGAGTGCAAACATATATCAGGTCAATATAGGCGAGCAGTTTAGGAGAGTCCCACCCCCTCACCTCCCGCACCCCATTCGGGATCATGCTGTGCAGGAAGCTACCAGGTCGGGGCCCCCGACTACTAAGAGTAAGCCATAGGTGTGTCTGCTACACTATAGACTAGATGAGGTCAGAGTATTAGCTAGTCGTGAGTCTCCGGATCAGTCCCTCGCTACAATGAGCGACAGAGGGAAAGGAACAAAGCAGAGTTATCAAAGCTCAACTTATGTAGCTTAGGCGGAGAAAAGATGTCTATTCCGCTCTGGGTCCTAAAAAACGATTCCGTATATCTAATGGGTGCAGTAAAACTGAAAACACTGAAGATTATCCAACCCCCATCAATAAGGAACTAAAACTAAAAGAAAAAACGTTTGTCTGGGGGGGTAACTACCTGCGACAGATGCAGGATCAGGTCAGGAGACAGAAAAGGAAGAAGGAAGAAAAGAGAGATAAAGACTAGTGGGGAAGGGTAAGAGAGAGGGGGAGGGGTAGGAAAAGTGGGGAAGGGGGGATGAGGTACACGGAAGGCCAATGGAAAGGAGAAGTGAAGTCCCTATCGTGGAGAGGAAGGTGAACTGATTCCACTCCATTGAGATCAGATAGCAACCCCAACATGCAAGGCCCATGGTTCCCAGATGAGTTTGAATTTGTCTACCGTGTCCAAAATAGTGTTGGAGATCCTCTCCTGGGACATCATCCAAGATATTTATTGTTTAGTTATTTGATAGGAAACAGTTGAGGATTTCCAGACCCGGGCAATAGATATCTTGGCACCTAATAGAATGAAACGAATCAGGGATTGAGATGGCTTGGGGGTTTTAGGGTTGGGATGATTGAGAAGGGCAATAGTAGGATCTTGTTTGATCTCAATGCCAGTGACCTTGCGTATGAGATGGAATATCTTATTCCAGTAGGCCCTGATTTTGGGGCATTCCCACATAGTATGGAGGAGATTGCCCATATGGCCACACCCTCTGAAACAGAGGGGGGAGGATTGCGGGTAAAATTTGGCCAAACGGGTGGGCACCAGGTACCAGCGAGTCATGACCTTGAGGCTCGCTTCAATAAGTCAGGAAGAGGAAAAAAGCAGCGCCTTCTAAGCGTAGTAGTATCAGAAATTTATTAGAGCAATATATAATACAGCGGCAAGAGATACACTCACAAACGAGTACAGTAAGAGGCTTATCTTTAAAGGTTGTCATCCGCTCGACCCGGGAGCTGCGAATCCTGATGTTCACAAGCTGGAATCCCACGTAGTGGTTAGCGGTGGTAAAAGGAACTTCACTCTCGCGGCCGCAGAGATGGGGAAGAATCCTCACTGGAACACAGCTAGTGGAATCGTCACTTCCGGGTATGATGTCAGTGGGGGATGCGCGCGTTCGAAGCATGCGTGCTTCTTCATCAGGCTCATGATGAACCTGATGAAGAAGCACGCATGCTTCGAACGCGCGCATCCCCCACTGACATCATACCCGGAAGTGACGATTCCACTAGCTGTGTTCCAGTGAGGATTCTTCCCCATCTCTGCGGCCGCGAGAGTGAAGTTCCTTTTACCACCGCTAACGTCTACGTGGGATTCCAGCTTGTGAACATCAGGATTCGCAGCTCCCGGGTCGAGCGGATGACAACCTTTAAAGATAAGCCTCTTACTATACTCGTTTGTGAGTGTATCTCTTGCCGCTGTATTATATAGTGCTCTAATAAATTTCTGATACTACTACGCTTAGAAGGCGCTGCTTTTTTCCTCTTCCTGTCTTATTTCAGATCACTTCTATCTGTAAGCTGGCAGCCTTCCTTGCGGGTAGTCTTCAAGCTATTCCACACATGGACTAATTGATATGGACTTTTAACGTGTGTTTTTATACAGCTTATTTTAGTTTCATTCCCATTCTGTCTGCCCCGTTTTATGTTTAGTTTTTCTTTTGTATTTCCTAATCCAGAGTGCGCTCAATTCATCTATTGTTTATGCTTCAATAAGTGAGACATTTAAAACGCCTTTGAATGAGCGGGTAAAATTAGAGTGCCAAGAATCAAGATCCCAATCAATTTTCAAATCTCTTTCCCAACCCACCATATAGGTCGCTTTTTCCAGAGGCTCGGCTAGGGCAGAGTAAATCAGGGAGATACCCCCCTTTGTATCCGTGGCTGAGGAGCACCATTGTTCATAAGGTGTAACTGAGAGGGGTTGTGCGGTGCTTTTCCAGATCTGGTTGAGGAAGTGGGAAATTTGGTGAAACCGGAAAGTTTCGGAAGGGGGCATTTCCAAATTCAATTTGCAGTGTCTCAATGTGAGGGGGCCATTAGAGATGAAAACATGTCCAATCCTGTATAGGCTCTTATCCAGCCACCACCTGAAAGCTTTGATGTCTAACCCAGGGGGGAATTGGGGGTTGTGGAAAATGTGGGCCAGTGGATGCCAGGCAGAATTCAGAAGTTTTGTGTTGCGTAGAGAGTCACAAAGTGTCATTGAGTGGGAAAGTGTGGGGGCTAGGATGGGGGGGGCGGTTTTTGGAAGGGCACCAGAGTAGGAAGTCTAAGGTATGGCATGGAGTCGCTTCACGTTCCATGGTGACCCAATCAGGTTTTGGACCCTTTAGATATACTGTCGAAAATTGGCTTAGTTGGGCTGCTCGGTAATACCACCACAGGTTGGGTAGGCCTAGGCCACCCTTGGTTCGGGGCCTGAAAAGAACACTTTTATAAAGACGGTGGCCCTTCCCAGCCCAGATAAACCAGAAAATTGCAGAGTGTAATTTATCGATTTATAATTTGGTGACAGGTATAGGGAGGGAGCGGAAAAGGTACAGCAGCCTGGGTAACAGGGTCATCTTGACCGCATTAACTCTGCCTAGCCAGGAAATTTTATATAAAGACCATTGAAGGAGGTCATCCGTGAGTTTTTTAAACATGGGAGGGTAATTATGTTTATATAAAAAATCAATTCTAGAAGTGAGATTAATGCCTAAATAGGGGAAGGACGTAGAGTTCCATGCAAAGGGGAAGTTGTCTTTCAGTCTATCTACCAGGTAATATGGAGTGGAGACATTCAGGGCTACCGACTTAGACATGTTGACTTGTAGACCCGAGACCTGTCCGAAATCTGATAGTAATCTTACGATGTTGGGAGTTGATATGAGGGGGGACGTAAGGAATAGGAGAACATCATCCGCGAATAGCGCGCATTTGTGAGTCGGCTGACCACAGCGGACCCCATGGATATCCGGGTGGAGTCTGATGGCGGTAGCCAAAGTTTTAATGGCCACCGCGAACAGGAGGGGGGATAGGGGGCAACCCTATCTCGTGCCTTTCTTGATTAGGAATTGTTCTGAAAGATGTCCTTGAAGTCTGACCTGGGCTTTGGGTTGAGAGTAAAGGGCTCCCAAAATGTTGATAAAGTTAGGAACGACCCCCCATCTCTGAAGTAAAGTGAAGAGGTAGGGCCAGGCAACCGTGTCAAACGCCTTTTGGAGATCTATAGATAGGAGGTACCATTCCTGGGGGGCACCTCCGTCCCACCCCGACTTCATAAGGGAAATAATGTCCACCGCTCTCCGTATCTGGTCCGGACCCTGCCTCCCCGGGATAAAACCCACTTGGTCTTTGAGAATATAGCTAGGAATGAAGGAAGCCAATCTATTCGCTAATATTTTCATCATAATTTTAACATCATTGTTGATCAAAGATATCAGTCTATAGTTACTTACTTCGCTGGGGTCTTTGCCCGGTTTGGGGATCACCGATATATAAGCCAAGTTAGTGGCAGTATCTAGGGGAGATTCCCTGCTCAGGGAGTTAAAGAATCGGGCCAGATACGGAGAGAGGGTCTCTGAAAAGGCCTTATAATAATGGGTGGAGAAGCCATCGGGACCTGGGGCTGAGTCTTTTTTGAGATCTTTGATGACTGCCCGGATCTCAGATTCCTGGAATGGTGAGTCTAAGACAGAGCGATGAGAATCTGAGAGTTTCGGAAGGGTTAGATTTTCTAGGAAGGCGTTGAGGTGGACGGGGGATATGGGATTGTCAACTGAGTACAGGGAGGAATAGAAAGAATGAAAAGCCTCGAGAATTTTTTTGGGGGTTTTGAGTCAGGGTGTCAGTCAGAGATCTAACTTTGGGGAGGGCAAAAACTCTGTGTTTGGGGGTAAGTTTGGCCACCAACTGTGGGCCAAACTTATCTGCCCGCAAGCAATGTCTGCCTGCAGTCCATCGTAGGTATTTTTCCACAGTGGAGGTGAGGGCTAGGTTAAGGGCCAATCTGGAAGATTCCAATTTGGCAAGGGAAGTAGGAGTGGGTTTCTGTTTGTGGGCTGCACTAAGAGTTTTAAATTCCTTTTCAAGTTTGGTTACGTCTGCTTTACTTTCGCGCTTCAGTTTAGAGGAGAGTTGAATAATCTTCCCCCTCATCACCGCTTTATGTGCTGCCCACGGAGTGCCAGGGGAGACGTCTCCTGTGTCGTTGGTCAGAAAGTATTCCCGAATATTCCTTTCCAACATGATGCAATGCACAGGGTTGGAGAGGATTGTTTCGTTAAGACGCCATTGTCGGGGTCCAGGGGGGGATATAGAATCTAAAAGTTTCAAAGTTACTATGGAATGGTCCGACCATGGAACAGCTTGAATGGAGGCTTGGGTGGCAGAATGTATATCAGAGGCGGGTATGAAAATATGATCTATCCTGGCGTACGATTTGTGAGGTGCTGTGTAGTGTGAGTAGTCCTTCCCCGAAGGGTTAAGTTCCCTACATGTGTCGATAAGGCCAAGTGAGTGTAGAAGTCGAGCAATGCGAAGGCTGTGTTTAGGAGGTTTTTTGAGGTGAGGAATCCCATGGGATGATTTATCCATCCAGAGGTCGAAGGTGATGTTGGAGTCACTGCCCATAAGCACTCTGCCCTTGAAATGAGGGGAAAGGGATGTGAGCATTGAAGAAATTTTTTTAGCCTGGCCTCGGTTGGGGGCATAATAGGATATAATGGTATATGGGGAACCCGCTATCATGCCTTTAACTAGGAGATAGCGCCCCTCTGCGTCTTTGATCGTCTGAGAGTGAGTGAATGAAGTTCGTTTGGAAAAAAGGATAGCGACCCCCCTTTGTTTGGCGTCCGCATTTGCTAGGTAAAAAGGTGGGATATGCGTGATGGAGAAAGGATGGCGTGTAGCTACTGGGGAAGTGGGTTTCCTGTAGGAGGAGTATATCTATGCCCCTAGAATTATAACTTTGGAAGGCTTTGCGCCTTTTAATGGGAGAATTCAGTCCCTGGGTATTATGCAATGCTATCTTAAGCATCGCCTGTGCGGGGGAGGGATCAGCCATGGATACAAAAGGATGAGAGCGAGCATATGTCGGATGGGCCTACCTTGGTCCTTGAAGATCGAGGGTTGGGTCTGGAGAATCCAAGCAGTAGTTCAGAGAGGGAGTTCCATAGTAGAATTGCCTTCCGTGTAGATTCCTGGAGGGAACAGAAACAAATACAGGGTGAAGGAGAGGTAGTCATAGGATGGAGAAGGGATGACAAGAAGAAGGAGAATAGAGAGGAAAGAAGAAATTCAAGATGAAAAGGCTTAGTCAAATTTGACAAGGGTAGTGGAAGTGCAGGACTGGCCTGCCCAGTCCTGGATCGGAGCCCAAAAAAAAGGAAAAATCTGGGCTCAGAAAAGTAGCAACGTCAGGGGAAGTTGCTGTCCTGATGCCACCGAAGGAGGGCACCTCCCTCGGTCACAACAAATGGAGTGGCATGCATGACCGCTCCGGCCGCCGGGCCCCCATGAGTATTAAAAGCAAAAGGGATGTGGGACCGTGAGGCATGAGAATTGCAATACAAACAACTAGAAAACATCAACATAAAAGGGGCAGCATAAACAGGATAAGCTTGGTTACGAGTGTATCATGGTACAGCATAAAGTATAATAACATTCTCTGGAGGTGCTGTTATAGCGGTAGGGAGAGGTAAGATAAAAAAAAAAAAGGGGGTGGGGAAGGAAAAGCACCAAGTCTAAAACAACCAGCCAGGTAACGTTAACAAAAGCTAGATTAGTCTGATATCCGTGATGGGTAGTCCATCCAAGGAAGCCAGAGCAACAAAAAATAACAAAACATCAGAAAACGAGGAGCAAAAGCGTCAACTAAAACTCTCCTCGAGAACATCGAGGGGTGGCTATACCAGGGGAATAGACAAAGGCAAACTCCTGGTTAGGAGTTAGGTCCAGAAAACCAGTGGGTCTAGGTCTGTGCACTACACAGTGGGGGGGTAAAAATTCCCCTAGGAAAGACCACAATCCCAAGAGATCAGGTAGTTCGGGGAATCATCTTGGGGGGCGAGATTCTCGTTGTCTCTTTGACAGCTGCTTGTTCCACAAAGGCGTGAGGTGGCTGCCAGGCAGGACGTTTGGAGGAATTAGGACGGGGGGACAACTCCCGACGTGGCAAATCCTGGGTGATGAATCCAAGGCGTAAGAGCAAACGTTCACCTTCTTGAAAGCTTGAGAAGCTGTAAGACTTGTCTTTATGTTGGAACTGTAGGCGGAATGGAAATGACCATCGGTATTTAATGGAATTCTGTGATAAAACTTCTAGAAGAGGTTTCAGGGTCCTCCGCTTTTGGATAGTGGTCGGGAAATGTCTGCAAAGATCTGTAATTTGTGGCCCTGGAAAGCAATGTCCTCCAGATTGCGTGAACGCTGCATGATTTCCTCCTTCACTCCATAGTAGTGGGGTTTAACCACTATGTCCCTCGGGAGTCCATCCGGGCGGGGGAGTTGCAGGGCTCTATGGGCTCTGTCCAGCTCAAGTTTATGATCTGGAATGTCTGGTATGATTTCTCTAATGAAGATTCGGACGGTTTCTGGAATATCTGTAACCGATTCGGGGATGCCCCTGATACAAAAGTTGTATCTTCTGCTTCTGTTCTCTAAATCGTCAATTTTTGTAAGTGCAGTTTCAAGCTGGTCTTGCAATGTCAGGATGCAAGTTGTGTTTTGGCTGGTACGAGCAGCTGTGTTATCCACGGCCTGTTCAATGGCATCTATGCGGGCCCCAAGGCTCTGCAGGTCTGCTTTAATAGAGGATGTAATTTGGGATGCATTCTGGGCTAAACCTGTTGTCAGAGAAACAGTGTAACAACTGGGCCATGTCATTCTGGGGAATTGAAGGCTGGGAGAAGGCCTGCTGAATGCCTGGGTGGCTGAGGAGAGAGTTCAGCATGGGAGAATGCACCATGTCCGCTATGGTCCTGCTGATCAGTGACTCTGGACGGACACAGCTCCTTTATTCTTGACAGTAGGGACGTCCCCAAGCAGTGTCAAAAAACGAGGGGTGGGAACAGCAATCAAACAAATTTCACCCCAAAACAACCAGAGCTCCTCAACGGAAGGAGTTGCAACATTAAACAGCCGCCTGCAAAACCTTGCGGCCGAAGCAAGCATCCGAAGATGCACTCACATCAACCTTGTAAGATTTTGAGAAGGTGTGAACGGACGACCAGGTCGCCGCCTCTTACACACCTGTGAGACAGACGCTTGATGTCGGAAAGCCCAGGAGGCACCAATTGCCCTGGTCGAATGTGCCGTGACAGGAAAGGGAGGCGCCCGCCCTTTAAGGGCATAAGCCTGAATTACAATCTGTCTGATCCACCGAGAAATGGTGTCCGACGAGACCGCCAGGCCTTTCTTTGGACCAGTCACTGACAAACAGTAAGTCTGACCTCCGAAAATGGAGCCGTAGCAGACAGATTCACCCGCAGAGCACGTACCACGTCTAAGGAATGGAACGCATCCTCCTTGGGATGCGACGGCCGAGGACACAAGGATGGAAGTCCAATGACCTCATTCAGATGAAAAGCAGAAACCACCTTTGGAAGAAACGAAGGCTGCGGGCGTAGCACCGCTTTATCCATATGGAGGATCAAGTAGGGGGACTTGCAAGACAAGGCCGCCAACTCAGAAACCCGTCTGACAGATTTAATGGCCACCAGAAAAGCAACTTTCTGATAGAGTGTCAAAAGAGGAATCTGTCTGATGTTCTCAAAGGGAGGTTTCTGAAGTACCGAGAGCACCAGATTCAAGTCCCACGAAGGCAGTGATGGTCGAACCGGAGGAGCCACATGTCAGACCCCTTGCACAAACGTACTCACCAGTGAATGAGCCGCCAAGGGTCGTTGAAAGAAAACAGCCAAAGCTGAAATCTGCCCCTTAATGGTGCTTAAGCCAAGTTCCTGTAAACACAGCAGGATCCTGGAAACCGAATATGCCCGTGGACGCCACCTCATCTCCTCACACATAGAGATGTAGTCCTTCCATGTGCGATGATAGATCTTCAGAGGAGATGATTTACGTGCCCTCAGCATGGTGGAAATTACTGAATCCGACAGGCCTCGGTCCCTTAGTACCTGGCATCCAACAGCCATGCCGTTAAAGGCAGGGACTGTAAATCAGGATGAAGTATGGGACCTTGTGACAGGAGGTCCTCTTGCATTGGCAGCCGCCACGGGGCATCCGCCACCAGGCGCACTAGGTCGGCATACCAGGGACGCCGAGGCCATCTGGGGCAATTAGAATCACCGGAATCCTTTCGGTCTCCACTCTACGGAGTAGACGAGGAAGAAGTTTTAGTGGGGGAAAGGCATAAATCAGCCGATACTGTCCCCACGGGGTCACCAACGCGTCAGTCCTATCCGCCCAGGGATCTCTGGACTTGGCCCCAAACCTCAATACCTTCCGATTGAGTCGAGAAGCCAGGAGCCCCATCTCAGGCAAAGGAGTTGAACCACATCCGGGTGTAGCGACCATTCTCCTTGGTCCAGCATCTGGCGACTTAGGTAGTCCGCTTGCCAGTTTTCTATGCCCAGGATGTATACGGCCGATAGAGCCGGCACGCTCCTTTCTGCCCACCGCAGGATGGGAGCGACCTCCGATGCTGCAGCCGAGCTTCTTGTTCCTCCCTGATGGTTGACATATGCCACTACCATGGCGTTGGCCGACTGGATCCTGACTGGACGCCCCTGTAGCCTCTGTGACCATGTGGAGAGGCACTGCCTGATCGCCCGAAGTTCCAGTGCATTGATCGGCAGACAGGATTCTTCCTGTGTCCAGCGACCTTGTGTCGACTGAACCCCCCAAACACCCCCCCAACCGGTCAGGCTGGCGTCCGACGTGATCACCATCAAGTGAAAGGGAAGGAACAACTTCCTGGACTGAAAGGCCAGAGATTTCAGCCACCAGACCAGGGAGGTCCTGACTAGTTGGCTCAACCGGATCTGACAATCCAGGGACAACGGGGACTTGTCCCACTTAGACAGGATCTCCTTCTGCAAGACTCGAGCGTGGACTTGAGCATACAAAGGAGGCTACCATGAGACCCCGGACTCGCATGCAAAAGCGCAGCGATGACCACCTGCGGGATGCTAACAGCTCCACCTTCACCTAAAGTGTCTGCAATTTTTCCAAAGGGAGAAAAACCCTCGCCTCTGAGGAGTCCAAAATCAAGCCCAGGTACTCCAGGTGCTGAGTCGTCACCAACACTGACTTCTGGAGGTTCAGCACCCAACCAAATTGTTGAAGGGTCTGACTGGCAATCGCCACATCCTCCTCAAATTCTGAGTCTAAAGCAGCCCTCAGAAGGAGGTGGTCTAGGTAGCCCACGATAGCGATTCCTCGCTGTCTCAGCAAGGCCAGGATTGGGGCGAGCACGTTGGTGAAAGCCCTTGGTGGCGATGCCAGGCCAAAAGGGAGAGCCACAAATTGGTAGTGATCGTCCCCGACTGCAAAACGCAGAGATCTCTGATGCCCGACATATATGGGGACATGCAAGTATGCATCCTTGATGTCTAAGGACGCCAGAAAATACCCTGGATGGAGTGCAGCGACCACAGAGTGAACTGATTCCATCCTGAACCTTCATACAATTACGAAGGAGTTGAGGGCCTTGAGGTCCAGGATTGGACGAACCCCGTCCTTCTTTGGGACTACAAACAGATTGGACTAGAATTCCTGAAGCCTTTCCGGCAGCGGCACAGGAGCTAATACCCCGCGCTTCAGCAGGTCCTGCACTGCCCCAAACAGGGCGTCCCGACGAGCCGGAGGAAGATGAAGGTTGGAGGGAAAAAATCTGTTTGTGGACAAGAAAGAAATTCTATCTTGAACCCTGATGAAACCACTTTGCAAACCCACTGGTCGGAAAGCAGGGAAGTCCACCGAGCTGCAAACTCGTGAAGGCGACCCCCCACCCGAGAGTCGGGCGGGGGCAACCCTTCACGTAGTCGCAGACTCGTTCGCAGGCCTGTTTGGCTTGCGAACCGAGGGGCGCTTTGTCCCTCAGCTGGCCCCATGTCGGCCTGGGAACGCATACCTGCGGGCCCGGCGGAAGTAAAAAAACGCTTGTGAGCGGAAAAAAAGGGGAGGGCCCTGGCCTACAGCGTGGCTCCTTACCCTTTCTGAATTGTGGGAGCACCATGCTCTCACCCCAAACGACATTTTTAATAATGTCATCCAGCGAGGCTCCAAAGCCTCTAACCCTGGAAGAGCAAATCCGCCAGAGCCTTACATCTGGTCCGCAGACCTGCATTTCAGTCAAATTATGCTGCGTAGCCCCACCGCAGATACTGATGGTTCTGGACAGCCAGGGAGCTGTATCTAAGGCAGCATTGCAGACATACATAAGGCCATGCACCAACTGGTCCGCTATCATGCAGACCGGGGAAGCCTGTTGCTATTCAAATCACAGTGCAGCAAATCTTTGCCCATTAAGGGAGCGTCAGTGACACCAGGTTCGTGGCCAACAGTGGCCGCAATGCTGACCCCAATACCATGAACAAGGACGGTCCACCGCCTTGGTCCTCCTGTCTGCAGGGTCCTTAAAAACAGGGGTCCCTTCCACCGGATCGTGGTAATTCCCTGGATATCGGGGGGAGATGTCCTTTTTCAGGATACACTCATCAAAGGGATAACGGACAGCCGTGCGATTTTTATTAAATTTTTTTGGAAATCTGCGGCCGTTCCCATTCTTAGTACGTAAACTTATCAAATAAGCTAGGTAGGGAAAAATTCTAGTGGTGCGGCCGTCTTGTGGGACACAGACGGGACCGACACCTTAATAGATGCCCTCGCCGTAACCTCCATTTTATTGGGGATCCCGCACGCGGTGATAAGTGCTCCAACAAGTGCCTTTTGCGCTGATTCTGACACGGAAGCAACCAAGGACGCAGTTCCACACTGTCCGAAAGGTCCTGGTCTGCATCTTCTGACAAGTCAGAGCAGGGCCCGAGTCTGAATCAGAACTTTTTTCCCCGAAGATGGTGTGGGGAGGGGGGGGCGTTTTTACCCCCCTTGTGCCTGCACACCGCTTCTACCCTGGTAATAAAAGGGACTCCCGGACCCCTGACAAGGCATCCATAAGCACTCCAGGTACAGGGCACCGGTTGCCACCACAGGAATGTCAGGGAAATAAACGCCAGGTTCTGACGCCATGCAAACCCACACTTGCCTGACAGCCATAGGGACCAAGGCAATGTACAAAAGGTCCACCCTCCTAGCTGCTCAGACTGAGGGACGCCCAGGGGACTCACCCCTCTGATCCAGGTGCTGCACAGCACCGCCGTCTGCTCTCCCCATATGTCTTCTATCTGGATTGGCTGCGGTTTATTCCTGTGCCTGAGGTGTTCTGCTCTGTTCGCGCCGTTCAGAAGGGACGTTTTCACCACTAGAGGCAAAAACAAAGCTGGGACTACAAGAAAATGGCCACCAGCCGCCCCTGTATAAAAGTGTGCAGACTACAAGAAAATGGCCACCGCTTCTCAGCATTAAAAGTAAACACGGCCACATGAAAATGCCGCCGGGCGCCCCAAAATGGCCACTGAACATTTTCTGAGGTAAAAAGAAAAAAGGCTGTTTACACACTGGGCCTCAGCGCGGAGGCCCCCCCATGGCACCAGACAACACCCCCCATGGAGAGCGGACCCTGGACACCCCGCACAGCCCCCAGCCAGGACACGGAGCCCCCCCAGAGGACCCCCGGTCAGTACACAGCAGGCCCAGCCCCACAGAGCATGGAGAGGAGGGAAAAGACAGGGAGAGAAGAAACGAAGGGTGAGAGACCCCCTAGTCGACCTCTCCAGGAATGCACAGCTGTTCCATCCTGGCAAGACAGGAGGAACCCTACTTACCCGTCCCTGCGAGGACTGCTGGCGCGTTCCTGACAGACCCACCACCCGAGCAGTACGGGGGTAGCTGTCGGCCACGGTTCACTGTGACTTAGACAGCAGTAGCCCAGTCATATGTGAACCCCGGAGCATATAGCTCACCGGCCACCCCTGGAGCAAACGGGCATGTCGTGGCCGACCCAGCGCATAGCTAAGGCCTGCTCACGCTCAATGGCCAGACTGGGGAGACTACAAGGATCTATATTATCCATCCTGTCACCCAGCCGGCAGTTGATAGTAGATCTCAGGATCAAAAATAAAATTAAAAATGAAAAATAAAAATTAAAAGTTCTTCAGGACCATGGGCCCAAAGGGAGCCAGGTCCTTCTCCTCTATTAGGCAGAAAAAAACTGAGCTGCTGAGGGCACGGTGAGGGGTATGAGCAGAGGGACCGCCCCCTGGGCGGGGCTGTTCAGCTTTGCTAAAGTTACATGTTTTTAAATATCTAACATAATATCTAAGCCTAGTCCTCTCCTAATAGACAGAACATAACCCTACGGTCAAGAATAAAGGAGCTGTGTCCGTCCATGGACGAAAGAGAAAACTGCTTAACCACTTCAGCCCTGGAAGAATTTACCCCCTTCCTGACCAGAGCACTTTTTGCGATTCGCCACTGCGTTGCACCCAAACAAAATTGACGTCCTTTTTTCCCCCACAAATAGAGCTTTCTTTTGGTGGTATTTGATCACCTCTGCGGTTTATATTTTTTGTGCTAATAAATATCCCCCAAAAATATATTTAAAAAAAAAAATTCCACAGTTTAGGCCGATATGTATTCTTCCACATATTTTTGGTAAAAAAAAACCGCAATAAGCGTATATTGATTGGTTTGCGCAAAAGTTATAGCGTCTACAAAATAGGGGATGAAATTATAGCTTTTTTATAACTTTTTATTTATTAGTAATGGCGGCGATCTGCGATTTTTATCGTGACTGCGACATAATGGCGGACATATCGGACACTTTTGACACTATTTTGGGACCATTGTCATTTATACAGCGATCAGTGCTATAAAAATGCACTGATTACTGTGTAAATGACACTGGCAGGGAAGGGGTTAACCAGTAGGGGGCGAGGAAGGGGTTAAGTGTCTCCTAGGGAATGATTCCAACTGTCGGGGGGATGGGCTACCAGTGACACGACAGTGATCACTGCTCCCGATGACAGGGAGCAGTAGATCAGTGTCCTGTCACAAGGCAGAACAGGAAAATGGCTTGTTTACACAGGCATCCCCTGTTCTGCAGCTCTGTAACATGATCGTCGGCACCCAGCAGACATCAAGTCCGCGGGACCCGCAGTCACACTCACGGAGCTCGGGATTTAAAGGGGACGTACAGGCACGTCCATTTGCGCAGCCGTGCCATTCTGCCGACGTAAATAGTCGTGCAGCGTTCGGCAATCGGTTAATTGCTCAACCGGTACAACAGTCGGCAGTAGCCCACCAGGTATCCTTAGAGGACCAGCAACAAGTGAAGCTGTCTTTACAACAGCAGATAAAGTTCAGGTAGAAGGTGGTGGTGCAGGAGTTAATACCCAGAGAGCAAGCAATTGTGCTGCAAGTTTGAAAATAACTTGCCTAGCTATTGCCAGACTTGCCAGGCTTCACAAGTTTGTTCCGCAAAAGCAGGAAGTATGTATTGCATGACTCCAGATCAACTTTCTTTTCAAACATTCTGTAAGTCTACTGCAAGTCTGGGTCCAGTTATGTTGTGCAATAGTCATTTCACCACAGGGGTCACTGTGGCTGAACTTTCATGCTGTAGAACCCTTGCTGTAGACTCACCACTGCAACTTTGCTCTTGCTAGAGACTTGCCATGCAAATTTGCTACAAATTGGAAAAGTGTCAACTAGAACTTATGCTTCAAGCGCTCTATAATGCCCCGTACACACGACCGGTTTTCCAGTCGGAAAAAAGTTGGATAGTTTTTCAGACGGAATTCCTCTCAAGCCTGCCTTGCATACACACGGTCACACAAAAGTCCGGTGAACTTTTGACTGCCAAGAAAGCGGTGACGTAAAAGACTACGATGAGCCGACCAAATTAAGTTCTATGCTTCCGAGCATGCGTTGAATTGTTTCCGAGCATGCGCGTTTTTTTTTCCGGCGGAAAAGCATACAGACGAACATTTTTTCTGCTAGGAATTTTTTCTGATGGAGCATACACACAAGATTCCCGAACAAAAGCTCTCATCAGACTTTTTCCAACAGGAAAACCGGTCGTGTGTACGGGGCATAAGTGTATAACTTGAAACACTAAAGGTAAAGAACACTCAAGGTACCACCTAATATAAATAACAATATGATTTTTTTTAAACCATAATTCTTCTCAAATGGACAAAAGAGGAAAAAGGAATGGGAAGGGAGCTCTCGGTATGTACCATATGTGTATAACTCAAGAATAAAAAACCTGATTAACGATTGAAGAAGTAGCCTTTTCCATCAAAGATTTAAAAAGAAACAAGCGACCAGGCACAGATGGATATTCAGCATTATATTATAGAACATTTACAGAAACCCTTTCCCCCATGTTAGCTGGGGCATTCAATACATTTTTAAATGGACATTCATTTACACAAGAATCATTATTGGCAATTGTCTGCATGATTCCAAAACCACACACCGATGACACCTCATGTACAAACTACCGTCCCATCTCTCTCTTGAAACTGGATATCAAGCTGTTGGCAAAAATTATGGCTAAATGCCTTAATGGTATCATAAATAAACTTATACATAGAGGCCAGGTAGGCTTTATGCCAAACAGGCAAGCGGGTGACAATGTCCGCAGAGCAATGCTTCTTGCGCATGTTGCCAGGAAGCGACGTATTCCCTCATGCATTTTATCCCTAAATATAAAGAGAGCTTTTGACACGGTATCCTGGCCTTATATGTATTATTCTTTACAAAAATGGGGTTTTGGTCCTCATTTTATAAAATGGATTGAGGCACTCTATAACAATCCAAAAGCATACATAAAATATGCTGGATATAAATCAGATTCTTTCAACATTAAGCGAGGTACGCGACAGGGATGCCCATTATCTTCCCTCCTATTTGCCCTAGTATTAGAACCATTAGCCCAATATATTAGAACCAATCCCACAATTACCGGCATTGAGATTGGAGGTTATCCGCATAAAATCTGCATGTTTGCGGATGATATTTTGCTCTTCATGTCATCACCACAGGTGTCAGGTCCTAACCTTTTACCTATCCTAGATAAATTTGCGACCTTCTCTGGCTTGGTCATCAATCCCAAGAAGGAAAGGGGAGGAGCCAAAGAATTTGCTCCGCCCACCTATGGGGTCGGGGCAGACTACAAGCTAAATGACCATTATATGTTAAAGTTTTGAATAAATTTTGTTGTAATTGATTGGCTAAAGGCTAGTCACATGTTAATGTGGCATGAGCTAGCCCCTATAAAAGGTTTTACAGCTGCGTAGGAGAAGCAGACAGCAGCGGAGCAACATAAGAAGAAGGAACATCCCGCCCTCCCTCCCATCGTCGAGGTCCTTATTATGTGGTTTGGTCCTTTTCTTATGAAAAGGGACAGTTATAGAGATTTTGTACAGGTTTTAATATTAACTCGAGCTGTCATGGCTGAGTTAAAGTGATTTTATAGTAAAAAAGTAAAGGATTTTATGTTATATAAATTGGAAGTGTTTTATACATTGGTAAATAAATATGATACCAATAATAAAGGGCCCCGGCCATTCTAATCCATTGTTAAAGTTTTAAATAAAAATTTAAATTTAATATTAACTCGAGCTGTCATGGCTGAGTTAAAGTGATTTAATCCATTGTTAAAGTTTTAAATAAAATTTTTAAAATAATACTATATTGGTTTATTGTATTGTATTTGTTCTGCATACGATCCCATATGTGTAGTGCTTAATATTTCACTTACAGAAGCAGAATTAATCCCAACAAAAATAGCACTCCCCTTTTCTTGGGCAGAGAAATCACTACCATATTTAGGAGTAAACCTGACAGCCGCCATAACAGATTTATTTTCAGCTAATTACCCCCCTCTATTAAAACAGATTAAAAATGTACTAAAACAATGGTTCCATCTCCCGCTGTCCTGGATAGGGAAGATCAATGCTTCTAAAATGACTATCCTACCCAAACTACTATATATGTTTAGAGTCCTGCCAATCCCAATCCCTTCATATTATTTAAGATTGATCCAAAAAAGAATATCTACCTTTATATGGGGTACCTCCAAACCACGCATACCGATTCGCACATTACATCTCCCTAAATCACAAGGTGGACTAAGCTATCCCAACTTTGCAACCTATTACAAGGCTGCTCACTTAGCTAGTCTTCCAAAGTACCACGCAACACAGGAATCTCCCCTATGGGTATCGATAGAGGGCTCAGAAAGTGACCCTTTCTTGATCTCCAACATACTATGGCTTTGGCCCAGAGATTGACGTGAACTGAGTAACCCTATCACAAAACACTTTTTATCCCTTTGGGATAAATTAAAACGTAAACACCAATTTCAATCGGAACACAATCCCCTCTTATCTTTCCTCAAAAATCCAGCTTTTTATCCGGCATGGATTTTTCCAAACACTTTTAAAGCTTGGAAAAAAACAGGAATACTGACGTTACATGACTTGGTCACTTCAAAAAACTTTGTACCTTTTTCTACACTCAGAGAGAAACATGACTTACCAGAAACAGAACAGTTTAGATATCTCCAAATTAAAAAAAAAAATTCTCCACTTTTACAAGTTGCAACACCACTGACCCAATTATCTCATTTTGAAAAAAATTGTAAAAAAGATCCATTAGCCAGAGGAATGATATCAACCCTCTACACCCAACTTCTTATAGACCCCAATTATGACAAACCAACCTATGTGCGGAAATGGGAGGAGGACCTGGGGCACACCCTAGATAATGCTGATTGGACTAAGATTTGGTCAACCATAAAATCATCCTCGCCCAATGTCACGGCGATGGAAACAAATTACAAGGTCCTGACGCGGTGGTACCTTGTACCTGCTAGAGTGGCCAAGTTTGCACCTACACATTCAGCTCTTTGCTTTAGGGGCTGTTCAGATTCGGGCACCCACTTGCATGTATGGTGGACGTGTCCGATAGTGCAATCTTTCTGGAAAGAAATCTTTGCAATGGCCTCTAAAATGTTCCGACAACAGATACAACTAGACGCGTTTACGGCACTACTTAATCTAAAACCGTAATGCTTAACATTTTGTCAATTTAATCTTTTTATTCCACTTCTAACTGCAGCAAAACAAACGATAGCCAAAGCAAGGAAATCCCCAACTTTGGGGTTGGCAAAAACAATTCATAGAATGAACACCACAATGTCACATGCCAAAATGATAGCCACTGACGGGGACCAAATCCCAGAATTCAAAAAACTTTGTCTCCCTTGGATAAAACACTATTTACCTCCTGATTTCAATGATGGGGTCCTTCTGCCATGGTAGCTGATTAATCGCTTCAATGCAAACCCCATATACCTAAGAAATGGTAATCATTACGCATCGTACTGGTTCTTGGATCGCCCTTGTGGACTTTCTCTCTCTCTCACTACTATTTTCTTTTCTTTACTCTCCCTATTTATTATAGATATATTGTTCTTCACTACAATAAGTTTAAGTTGTTAGGTCACAACTCATGTAGTTAATATGACGGTAGTTTAATTATACTTTAAGGCACGGTAGTCATGTATACAATGCTACTCACCGGCTATCTAGTTAGTGAAGATCTAATTAATTCTCTTTAAATATTCTATGTTATCCATTATTTATTAAAAAAAAAACCTTTATGTAAACGTCATTATCTGTATCCTTACATAAATAACCAATGTATGTATTTATTATTGTGTAATCAATAAATATTTTTTGACAAGAAAAAACCTGATTAAGCTCAACCGTCCCTAATAAATGAACAAATCACCACAGCCCGCTGTACATACAAAAATTGGCAAATATTTTTTAATGTCAAAGTAGAAAGGAAAAACTTGCATTAAAATCAACATACAGACAAAAATGTGCATACTGGTAAAACACCATGGCCACCTCTTAAAACGTGTGGTTCAGACCACAATGGCAATAGTAAAAATATTGAAAATGGAATTGTGCCCTCTCAATCACATGACTCATGTGGAGGGGTAAGTTTATGTAAGTATATGTAAGCCTATATGGCACCGTAGTGTATGGCAAATATTCCTGCAGAAGAGATAAATACATCAAGGATCCTGTGTGTGGAATAATTAGACACCAAGTTCTGGGTTACAGAATAAACATGCAATCTAGGCAAAGCGAAGGCCCAAGGGGGTATTGGTGTGGAGCTAAAGGCCCATACACACGGTCGGACTTTTTGACAACAAACTTCTAAATGACCAGGTTTTTAAAAAAATCAGACCGTGTGTACGCTCCATCAGACAAACTTTTTCGGTTTTCATCGGACAAATGTTCGCTCTGCAAACGGACAAACTTTTCGGCAACAAAAGTCCTGCGGTGCAAAATCCTATCGTGTGTACAGAAGTCCATCAGACTTTAGTCCAAAGTACAAACACGCATGCTCAGAACCAATGTTAAAATCAACCAACAATAGCAGAAGTTGACCAAAGTGTGGCGGTAAAGAGAAGAAAAGAGCAGAAAAACCACCTGATTTGGGGAAAGTTGGCTGAAAAAGTCCTGCCATGTGTATGCATACCAAGTTCACGGCCAACACCCTGTGAACAAAAATCTACAGAAAAGTTTGTTTGAAGTCCGACCGTGTGTATGAGGCTAAAGTGTGTTCAGAGTTGTAGCAGTGGTCCAGAGGAGGTACAGAAATCAGGAGTAAGGTTGAATGGTAGAATCCACATAATCAGCTGTAAAACACTCTGTATCCTGAACTACCTCCCTTGCGCTGTATCTTTGATTCACAACCAAGGTCACAACAAGAGGCTACCAATTCTGTTCCCATAGGGCCCTTTTGTAATCCAAGGTAGAGATGCATGTGAAAAGAAACAGTTCCATATCCACGAAAAAAAAAGATTTTTGGGTGGTACTTATCGGATCCTGTGGCATGTCTTTGTCCTTGGAAAGTTTTCTTAGCAGGGTATGCCATTCTTTTGGTGTCCAAATGTGGCTAACAAGAAGATCAGGACACAAGAGGTGGTCAGTGAGATAGCCTGACCAAGTGTACAACTTGCCAGTGAAAATGTGCAGCAAGTTAACAGACTCAAGCCTCGAACACACGGCCGGGAATGGCTGGGACAGGTAAGCATACACACTCACGGTTTTCTCGGCAGGAAACACTGCCGAGAATCCCGACGATAAAATAGAGAGCAGGTTCTCTATTTTTCTCGTTGGGATTCCCGGCAGTTTTCTCGTCGAGAAACCATACACACGGCCGGTTTTCTCGGCAAAAAGCTCTCCCAGCAGCTTTCTTGCCGAGAAAACCGGCCGTGTGTATGAGGCTTTACAATTCAACACTGGAACACATTTGTGGCAAGTTATCCTTGCTAGCTGGGTAATTACACCTTCACAGATGCTGCAGAGCACTTAATGAAAATTGTCCTTGGAGGACAATGTTTAGTTCTACCTCAACACTTTTGAGAGAGTCACTAAATGTCAGAAGCTAACAAAGAAGCAATGGGATGAAGTGCCAGCATCGTTTTTACCAGAAGGTCCCAAAGGTCTATGGGAATACAATCTGTATGATGTATGATTTGTTCCACCCTATAGCACTCAAGACTGCTCAGATTTTGAAGTGAGTGGCTTGTTACCATTACATCAGAACCTTGCCTGGTAAGATACAGTGGCACATTAGATATAAAGATCCTAAGAGTGTACTGTACATGTGTGCAATTTTTTTGTGAAGTAATGTAATCAAGCCCTAGTGTCACATTTGAAACTAGCCTTGTAATCTCCCAGTCCAGCAGGATCCACTTACAGCCTACAAAGCTGTTGCTGAGGATATGCTGGCCCAGATAGCTGCTGTTTAAGGAATAGCTCAAGCAACATTTTAAAGTCTTGATTATTTTCAGTACCCGCCCATCGACATATGACGTCCACAGATGGGATCTCCCATCGTGATTGGACGTCATATGACGTCCTGGGCTTCCCAGCCGTCTAGGGGGCGCGCTGGCGCCCACGGCATTGCTCGGGACCCGATGCGCGTGCCCGGCGCCCGCGATGTCCGCCGGGCACCCGCGATTGCCCGCAATCACAGCAGGACCGTGGATCTGTGTGTGTAAACACACAGATCCATGTCCTGTCAGAGGTGAGGAGACTGATTTGTGTTCCCAGTACAGAGGAACACAGATCGGTCTCCTCCTATTGTGAGTCCCCTCCCCCTACAGTTAGAATCACTCACTAGGGAACATATTTAACCCCTTCAGCGCCCCCTAGTGTTAACCCCTTCCCTGCCAGTCACATTTACACAGTAATTAGTGCAGTTTTATAGCACTAATCGCTGTATAAATGTGAATGGTCCCAAAAATGTGTCAAAAGTGTCCGATATGTCCGTCGCAATGTCACGGTCACAATAAAAAAATCGCAGATCGCCGCCATTACTAGTAAAAAAATAAAAATGTATATGTAGCGCTACCCCCAGTTAAGAGAGCCGCTGGATTTGTTTCGGGCCCTGTGTACAGCACCGCCAACCCCCGGCAAATTACTGGAGCCACTCTGGCACAGTTAGTCTAGGGATTTCTCTAGTATAACAATCTAACAGTGTATGCACACAATCTATTTGTATTGCATGGGTAACCTCTTTGCATAAAGGCAACACACTGATAGCAAGAGATAAAATATAATGTTTCTTTACTTTGAGTAAAAGGCATAAGGTTAACACATAACACATATATATTTGTAGAGCACTGCAGCAGAAAATCTAACACAGGCGATTACCCGCCAAGTACTGCTATCTCTATCTATGCGCCCTTATGGCGCAGCAACTTAAGTTCTAACTACAGATCAGGCCTGATCCAGATTTTAAACTCAGTCTCTAGAAGAACAGTTTCTTCGCATGCAACTTGACTGGTGGTGCACAACAGGAACAGTAATTTGTAATCCAAAGGGTAGAAAAATGAAGAGGGCAGAATGAACCCCTCACAGGAGACTAACTCAACTCAGTTCCGCCACCAGTCTCCTGCGGGACAGTAAAGTAGAACCCGGAGGGCCAAGGCAGTCTCTAGGCCTAGTCAAGTACTGTTTATATGAATGAACAGGTGCTCGCTCACCACTCCGGACGCAATCCCAGTCTGGGACTTCCACCTACTGTGTCTCCGCACACAGTGTCTGCAACGGCCGGGTCTCCGGTCCAACTGATGTCCAAACTCGGTAAAGTCAGGTGCCACCCAGGCTCCGCAGTGGGGTGAAAGGCTCTCTGGAAGTTGTGCAAGGCCCTGGCTTCAGGCACTGCACTGCAGCAGATCCGCACAGGAAGACCTGTTGATTGCAGCGCGGTGTCCAAAGAGGCCGAGCTCAACCTTGCCCCCTTCCTATATAGTCCCTCCCATGAGTCTCTGCGGTGGCTCCATGCACCCTGGGTGCCGAACGGGGTTCTGGGTAACGTAGTCCCGGAGCCTTAATAAAAATGCAATAAATCTATCCCTTATTTTGTAGACGCTATAACTTTTGCGCAAACCAATCACTAAACGCTTATTGCAATTTTTTTTACCAAAAATATGTAGAAGAATACGTATCGGCCTAAACTGTGGAAAAATTTAGTTTTTTTATAGATTTTTGGCAGATATTTATTATAGCAAAAAGTAAAAAATATTGAATTTTTTTCAAAAGTGTCGCTCTATTTTTGTTTATAGCGCAAAAAATAAAAACCGCAGAGGTGATTAAATACCACCAAAAGAAAGCTCTATTTGTGGGAAAAAAAGGATTTCGTTTGGGAGCCACGTCGCACGTCCGCGCAATTGTCAGTTAAAGCGACACAGTGCCGAATCGCAAAAAGTGCTCTGGTAAGGAAGGGGGTAAATTCTTCCAGGGCTGCAGTGGTTAAAGTCACGAAAGAAAAAATATCTACCATGCATAAAGTATATTGATTAAAGAAAAAAATTTAATTAAAAAAGGCTAGCAAAAACACAGATGGAGTTTTTCTTAGCATATCTGAGAAAAAGACATCCAACCTCATAGGACACTAGCAAACAAACTGAAGAATGATGGTTGGAGGAGGGATTATACGGGGGGCTGGCTTATTGCTTTTCGTTTGCCAATGTCCCAACTTCCTGTAGGCGGTGGTATAACCCAATCAATTAAGAATTTCTACAATTCCTGTGTCCCTAAGTGAAGGATAAAAAATAATAATACTTGGACTGTTTCTAGGTGTCCCTTTCTTGAGTATGGTTTACTGCTGCCAGTACCAGTTGAGCATGACCCCAATACAATCTGTTTTAAGCAAAGTATATTGCTTATGCTTATGTCCTTTTCAATACTGTGTGATTAATAAAAGGTAAAATATTTTTCTCATTGAGCACATCATCTGTAAGGGCTATAGCTGAACTTTACTTTAGTGAATAGTATTTCTGAGTGAACTGAAAAAGCCAGTCCCTTATATAAAGACGTACATGTCATTCATTCTTGACAGAATGAATATAAATAGAAAATGGTTTGAAAATGTATGTAAGCAAGCAGCATGAGTTCTCAGCACAGTTCAGTGACCCTGATATCTGCATTGGTAGAGTTCTCTTTATGTGTTCTTTTATTATAATCTACAAAAACATCCATCTAGAATAAGCATAAAGTTTGCAAGGCTATACAGCAGATTAAGTGTTAAAACATTTGTAGATACCAAAAATTGCATATTCAGAGATTCTTGTCATTCAGAGGTTCTTGTGAAAAAACAAAAGCCCGAAGGCTGAAGCTGCGCTCGAAAAACTAAAATGTGATGAATAAAAGAAAAAGCTGCCAGCACCTTAAAAGAATAGTACCAAACTCAAAACATTAAAAATAAACAAAGTAGATGCAGCGCTAATAAAAAATATTTGACAAAATATCATGTGAAAGAATATTTTTTCAAGTGAAAAGTGAAAACTAAGGCAGAGTCCTATTAAGATTCCAGTCCATATATTGGCAAAGAAATAACACCCATCTGTATAGATGCAGAAAAGGAAACGGCAGAAGAAGTTTGACGTGCAATTCCACACCCAGGTGAGTAGTCTCGCCCAGCGTAGGGAAATCGGTCTCCCCAAAACCAAGGCAGTAACTGGAACTGGAGCTAAAAACTGGTGATGCTCGGAAATATAAAATGAAAAACTTCCATAGTGCAGTATGTTGATTAAAGTGGTTGTAAACCCACTTTTTAAACAAAGACCTACAGGTAAGCCTAGATTAAGGCTTACCTGTAGGTGCATGAAATATCTCCCTAACCTACACCGTTAAGGAGATATTTGTATGTAAATGCGGCGACGCTGACGTCACCCCATTCACAAATTCGGCTAGGTTGCAACATTCGACGACGTAGCCGAATTCGACAGCTCACGCACGCATGTGCGGAGTCACGTCTTCGCCGCTCCGGCCAATCACAGCGCCGGAGCGGCGCTGTGATTGGCTGCAGCGGCGATACCCGGAAGTAACATTCCGGCTATCGCCGCAGCGATGGATGCGGCTAGAGGAGGGACACGGATGACTTCGGGGGCCCCGATCGAAGGTAAGTGGTACATAATGAGCTAGTATGCTAGTCATACTAGCTCATTATAGCTTTGTCTTGCAGGTAAGTAAAAAAAAAAAAAATTGTCTACGTGGTTTACAACCACTTTAAAAGTGAATTTAATCAAACAGAAGAATCACACTTACAGAGTAGAAGTCAATGGTGATAAGGTATATCATTTAACGAGGCCACAGTGTCTTAATCGGCTACGCTTCACTTCCTATGTTTGTTTGCTTGCCCATCTACCTCCTGAGAGGAAAAAAATTTATGACGTCACCGTCGTAGGCTCCACCCAGAGGTTCTTGTCTGTGACCAACTGGGAGACCAACCAAACTCAAGCTTAGGGCTAGATTAAGGTGACCAGATTTTTACAATTAAATCCGGGGACATATTTTTTTTTTTACTAGTAATGGCGGCAATCAGCAACTCTCTGCCTGTCGCCGCCGCCGCCCGCCTCACAGCCTGTCAAGTCTCAGGCCTCGTACACACAACCGATTTTCTCGGCAAGAACCAGCAAGAAACTTGCTGGCAGAGAGGTCTTGCCGAGTAAATCGGTCGTGTGTACGCTGCTATCGGGTTTCTCGTCGAGAAAACCGACAAGAAACCACGACGAGAAAATAGAGAACCTGCTCTCTATTTTCGCGTCGAGATTCTCCTCGGCATGTTTCTCGACGAGAAAAGTGAGTGTGTGTACACTTACCTGTCCTCCCGGAAGCCCGCGCATGTTCGAAATGAATTCGACGCATGCGCGGTAGCTTCCTAGGCATACGTAGGGTATACCAAGATGGCGGCGACGGCATCGAATGTGACGAGCGCATGCTCGACGTAGTCGATGACGTCACCGCGTACACTCCTTTCAAAGAACCGCGGGTTCTTTGAAACGAGCGTGTGTACACTCGGCCGGGACAAGTTTCTTGTCCAAGAATCTCGTCGAAAAAAACGACATGTTTTTTTCAACGAGAATCTCGGCCGTGTGTACGAGGCCTCACTCTCCATGCTCCGGCTACTACTGGGTGGGGAGCGGAGGAAGATAACTCCGCCAGGGAAGGCAAGGAGATAAGCAGGCAGGTGGCTGGCCGGGACTTGAGCCAAGGCAGAAGAACATGCGATCGGAGCTGAATGGGCACCCAAAACTGTAGAAATATTCCCTCCGCTCCGACCAGCATATGATCATCAGAAAGAGGCACATATAATGTAAAAAAATACACCTCCCTAAGCTAGTAGTGTGTAATTCAGATTTAATTTTTTTTAATTCTGCACTGACTGTCTTTGAAATTGCCCCAGCCCCTGTTCAAATCCAATCCGGGGACAAAACCGGGGACAGACTTGGTCCGGGGACAGTGCCCTCAATCCGGGGACTGTCCCCAAAAACTGGGGATGTCTGGTCACCTTAGGCTAGATGGTCCACCTTTAAAGAATACCTATCATGACAGACACATGGAGGTTGCCATTGCTAGTCTCTCTTAATGGAAATGCTAGTTGATTTGCTGTCATCCTGATCATCTGGCTTCAGTTCTGCAAGTGACTGGCCTGAAATCAACATGAAGATAAAGGCTTCTGACCAGTGGCGGTGCGCCCATAAAGGGCACATGGGCGCTGCCCCCTCTCTCCTGACACCTCTCTCTCACCATAGATAGATTCATGCATTGCATGAATCTATCTATGGTCACCGCTGAAACCCCCTATTCATGTGCCTGGCGCTTTTTTGAATTACAGCGGCGGGGCATTTTTTGGAAGCACCTGATTAGAGCCATAGGCTCTAATAGGCGTCCAAAAAGGTGAACAGCGGGCGCCATGCTGGGTGCTTGCTGTTCACTCAGCGTTGTGTTAGGAAAGTGAATGAATCACTTTCCTAACACTGAACCACCTCTCGGCCAATCAGGTGCTCGGGTCTGTTACCTGTCACCTGATTGGCTGAAACGACAGGCGCTGTGATTTGACGCCGCCTATCAGGCGTCCAATCATAGCAGACGACGGGAAGAGAGAATGGGAGAAGACACTGAGGAGCGTGGGGGAGACAAGGTAAGTGCTGGGTGGGCAGGGGATGCACAGTGGCAGTATTTGATGGGCACAGTAGCGGCAATTGATGGGCACACTGACAGCAATTGGTGGGCACACTGGCAGCAATTGATGGGCACAGTAGCGGCAATTGATGAGCACAGTGGCAGCAATTGATGGGCACAGTAGCGGCAATTGATGGGCACACTGGCAGCAATTGATGGGTACAGTAGCTGCATTTGATGGCACAGTGGCAGCAATTTATGGGTACAGTGGCTGCGTTTGATTTTCACAGTGGCTGCATTTAATGGCACAGTGGCGGCAATTGATGGCGCAGTGGCTGCGTTTGATGGGCACAGTGGCTGCATTTGATGGCACAGTGGCGGTAATTGATGGCACAGTGGTGGCAATTGATGGGCACAGTGACGGCAATTGATGGGCACAGTAGCTGCGTTTGACACGCACAGTGGCTGCCACCCCTCTTCATGTGCCCAACGCTTTTTTGAATTACAGTGGCGGGGCATTTTTTGGAAGCACCTGATTAGAGCCATAAGCTCTAATAGGCGTCCAAAAAGGTGAACAGCGGGCGCCATGCTGGGTGCTCGCTGTTCACTCAGCGTTGTGTTAGGAAAGCGAATGAATCACTTTCCTAACACTGGACCGCCTCTAGCCAATCAGGTGCTCGGGTCTGTTACCTGTCACCTGATTGGCAGAAATGACAGGCGCTGTGATTGGACGCCGCCTATCAGGCGTCCAATCATAGTAGAGGACGGGAAGAGAGGATGGGAGAAGACATTGAGGAACGTAGAGGACATCCTCGTGACCCGCTGTCCCACCGAGATAAGGTAAGTGCCGGGCAGGCGGGGGATGCACAGTGGCAGCATTTGATGGGCACAGTAGCGGCAATTGATGGGCACACTGGCAACAATTGGTGGGCACAGTAGCGGCAGTTGATGGGCACACTGGCAGCAGTTGATGGGCACAGTAGCAGCAGTTGATGGGCACACTGGCAGCAATTGATGGGCACAGTAGCGGCAGTTGATGGGCACACTGGCAGCAATTGATGAGCACACTGGCAGCAATTGATGGGTACAGTGACTGCGTTTGATGGGCACAGTGGCTGCATTTGATGGGCACAGTGGCTGCGTTTGATGGGCACAGTAGCTGCGTTTGACGGGCACAGTGGCTGCAATTGATGGGGGGGGGGGGGTTTCAGTTTGTTTGAGCACCAGCCGCCACTGCTTCTGACCTTTCTCCGACTTTCCTGATCAATACAATTGCTCTGGGTTAGTGAAGGTACTCAAACAGGAGGGTCAGAATAACAGCTGTGCAAATAGAAGGAAGCCCACAATGGCTGCCTGCAAGTTTCCTTTTAAGGGAAACTTGCAGGGAATAAAATGTTAGAAGGGTCTGCAGCCTACCATTATAATGTAAAATGCTTTTTCCACATTCTGCATTTATACTTTAAAGCCATATCCAAGCCAAATATATATATATATATATATATATATATATATATATATATATATATATATCAGCACCTTGGTAATCACACATTGCAAGGCAATCAGGCCGTCCTAATGGCCATATATAGAAAGAAGTCAAAAGGATTGCTGCACATAAAAGTTATTGAAGAAGATAAAAATATTCAGACATGTCAAAGGTATGATATGACAGTTTCAGGCTCATAATGTGTTTCTATCCAAGGAAGGGCGTGATCATGTTAGCGCCAAACAGTCATATCATGAAATACCTTTGACATGTTTGGATATTTTTATTGTCTTCAATACATTTTATGTGCAGCAATCCTTTTGACTTTTTATATATACTGTATATATATATATATATATATATATATATATATATATATATATATATATATGTGTGTGTAGCAATACCCCCGAACGAGCCGCTTAAGTATGTTTGGCTCCGTACTCTGCCTCTCAACACCAATAACTGTACCAGCCCCTCTGGCACACCTTGCAAACAGTATACATCCAAACACAGTAAAACAGACACAAATGTAGTGAACAGGAAGTTTGTTTACTGGGAGACTTTCCACAATCAAACAGTGATCTGGTAACTCAAAAGGCAAGAATGGCAAACTGTGGTCTTTAATAGTGTTAATCAAACCCAAAATGCAGACTTCAAAATAGCACAGTCAAACAACCTTAAAGGGGTTGTAAAGGTTTGTTTTTTATTTTCTAAATAGATTCCTTTAAGCTAGTGCATTGTTGGTTCACTTACCTTTTCCTTCGATTTCCCTTCTAAATGTTTTTTTTCTTTGTCTGAATTTCTCACTTCCTGTTTCTTCTCAGTAAACTTCACACCATCATCCGAGCGGTGTTTAGTCAGCCAGAACAGCTTACTGAACAGCTTACTGAGGAGGAACAGGAAGTGAGAAATTCAGACAAAGAAAAAAAACATTTAGAAGGGAAATCGAAGGAAAAGGTAAGTGAACCAACAATGCACTAGCTTAAAGGAACCTATTTAGAAAATAAAAAAACAAACCTTTACAACCCCTTTAAATAGATCTAAAGTGGCCTATGCCCTCAGACATAAAGGGGAACAGATCTGGCTTAACAACGGTCAGACTGTTTCCCTATAATCCAGAAATCACAGACTCAGGCAATGAACATGGGAGGCAATAGGCCACAAATGCAAATTATCACTTTAATGCCGCGTACACACGATCGATTTTTTCGACGGTGAAAACACAGTCGAGAAAATCGACGTGAAAAACGAGGAACAGCTTGTTCCCCCCACACACGGCCGTTTTAAATGACATTTTTTTTTTTGGTAGAAAAAAACGACCGTGTGTGGGCTCCCCGGCAGTGTTTCCCTATGGGAAAACTGCAGCGGAAAAAAACGACGGGAATCACGACGAGAAAAATTAGAGCATGTTCTAATTTTTCTCGTCGTGATTAATGCAGTTTTTCCCGTCGAGAAAAACGACAAAAAGCCCACAGACGATCGTTTTTCTCGTCCAAAGGAAAAAATTGCATTTTTCTCGACGGGAAAAATGATCGTGTGTACGCGGCATAACAGTTAACGTGAGAGTTCCCCTTTAAAAGTAGTCACTGAAATCACTAAATTACTGATACTGAGTAACAGAAAGGATCCTCACAATGGAGATATCCAGGATCTTCGGCTAGCCTGGCGTTGGTGCACATGGTGTCCTGTTGAGCAGGATAAAATAAGGGGTACTTGAAAGTATCCAGGTAAGGCAAAGTGGAATGTAGGATGCTAGCAGTATCCTGGTAGGCAAAGTGAAATGTAGGATGCTAGCAGTATTCTGGTAGGCAAGTAGAATGTAGTGACTGTTCAGCAGGGTGCAAGTGTTCCTACAAATGTGGGCACTGGTAAGGCAATTTTGCCTGACTACCGTGTCTTTAAAGATTGGACACTCCCCCATCAAAGAACCTTTGGTCCTCCAAAGGAGGTAAAGAGTCTGTGACCTGTTACATGCTTTATATAGGGACTATGAGGAGAGGAATCCCTACTCTAAATGTTTAAGGTATGTTAATGCAGTTAACTCTCTTTATTACTGCATTTGTATATATACACTTCTTGGTTTGTTTGGACTCTATCATTTATTTGTCCCTATGATATATCTACATGTAGGCTCCCCTTGATGCGGATCCGAGCTTATACCTACAATCCTCGGCATTTCTAAGGACTGGCTTTTTTATTGTGTATACACCGACACTTCCTGTCCACTACATACATCAGTGAGGTGTTACACCCCACCTAGTCTATTTTGACTCTTATATATATATATCGTATCTTAATCTCAGTTGGTACACGGTACACCTACTGGGTAAGTGACTAAACATATTCCATTGTGTTTCTCACTTGCACTCATCCCTTTTCACTATACCCACATCCCTCACATTCCCCGCACACACCCCTTAAGTATTTCCCTCACTACTATCTTTTTGCCATCCCCCATCGCCACCCATCCTCCCACCCCCCTCCCCCCCTTTTTCCCTTACCCCCACTCTTCCTTTTTCCCTTTCCCTCCCTCTCCGTTTCTACCCCCTTCTTCTTCCCCCTTTTTTTTTATTCCCCCCCCTCTTCTTTTTCCCCTTTTTCTTCTCCATCCCCTCTCTCTCCCCACCCCACTTCCCTCTTCCCCTTCTTTTCCCTCCCCCTCCCTTTTTCCCCCTCCTCCCCTTTCCTCTTCTTTCCCTTCTCCCTTTCCTTCCCTATCCCCCCCTCTTTCCCTGCCTTTCTCCTCTCCTACTTTTCTCCCCCTTCTTTTCCCCTTCCCCCCCCTTTTTTTTCTTCTTCTCCTTTCTCTCTTTTCTTTTTTAATTTTCCATTTTCTTCCCCCCCCCGCCCCCTCCCTTCCCTCACATCCTTTCTGGGCCCTCCCTTTCCTTCCAACCTACCTTTTCTTGTCACTGCTTTTTCTTCACCACAACACTCCACTTCCTTTCCTTATAAATCTTTTTCCTAACAGTGTGACTATCTCAATATATGTAGGGATCCGCTTTTGCATATCCACGCAGACCTTTTAGGGGGGGGGAGAATCCTCACAGGCACGTAAGCCTCTACCGTCCGCCACACTGTATCTGTGCATTTACAGTTCTTCGGTAAGTGTTTCCTTTTATGGACCCTTGATAAACATTTGCATATGAAATCATGCCAACACATTTTAATTATGTGTACTTTTGAAGTTTTTGTACATCTTCTCAATACATGGGACATCGCTGCTCATGCACAGAATCATACACACAATTGAAAATGTTTTCCTCTGTAGACATCCAACTCGTATTTATGTTTAAAGCATAAATGTGAATATATTATGTGTGGGCACTTAGGGGGCATATTAGATGCACTCCTATGTGTACACCCATACCCTTTAATTGGATTTAATATTTGTATAATGTTGATTTTTATGTTTCTTTCTCTTTTTTTAATGCATAGGGTGTGATATGTGTATATGTATACCTCATCAACCTTTTGTTTACTTCTAGAATCTCTATATTAACTCATTGTGCTACGTTCAAAGGCCCTGACGAAGCGGAAATCCGGGAAATGCGTAAGCCCTCACTTTCTTCCTTGAATGGGAATTGCACACCCCGTTATTTGATTGTCTGAACTGTAATGTGATTTTACCTCATATATCTTTGTAAGATAATACTTTTTATATCACTGCTAGGCAGGAAAATAAAAACGGTTTATTTTTCTATATATTCTGGTATTTCTATATTTATCTACTCCACTGAGGCACATATAAAGTCCCACCACGCTCAACCATTTTCTTGACACATAGTCGCACCTTTATATATACAAGTTTAGGAAAAGCAAGTTAGTGTGCACAGGAAACCAGACAGTTTACACCAGCATAAAAACCTGGCAGAGGAACCTCCCACCAATTAGCATAGGAGGGGAGGTTGTCCTGCCTACAGGCCACCTGAATTGGTATAGCCCAGGTAGATGTGCCAGGGGGTGAGTTGGCATTGTCCTCCACCATATCTGCGGTGGAAGGATCAAGTGTTACAAGAGTCCTCTTTGCAGTAAGAATGACCTCTTCAGAGCTTTCACCCAACGTGTCATATGTCAGTCTTTTGGGCGGGTGAATAACCCTTTGCTCTTGCTGTTCTTTAGGCTCTGGGGTTACAGGTATACTGGTCTCTCCTTCTTCCTGCATATCAGCTTCAACTTCCTCTTCAACGAAGGATGGGAAGTCTATGGGGGTCTGCTGTCAGCAGGGAAGGTAAAGGATCTTCCAACTCTTCAGTAGGCAGACTTTGAGGCACAAACTAGGGAGCTTCTGGCCGGAGTATTCTGGTGTTGGTCACTTTGGGAGGAGACGAAGGGGGGGGGGGGGTGGCAGGCTTTTGAGACGGCGACAACCAATCCATTCCAATTTCTTTATCCTTGCTATTCTCATTCTATTCAGCAAGGGTCACAGACTGAGATCTTGTCACTCGTCGGGATCTCAGAGTCTGTGGGTGTGAACTGTGAATCTGGCTGTAGTGGCAAACGAACTGCTTCTGACAGAGGCGATAGATGGTTGCGGTGCCAAGTCTTCAGCAAGCCTGTGCTCTCTTCTGGCCGGATTTGATACACTGGGAGTCCTGGCAGCTGCTTGCAAATGACATAAGACTGTGACTTTCAGCGGTTAGCCAACTTGTGCTTTCCAGGGACACCCAGGTTTCTCAGCAGTACCTTGTCACCCGGTTGTAAGTCCTGCACCCGAACCCTGAGGTCAAAGTTTATTTTGTTCCTCTGTCCTCAGGCATCTGAGGCAGCTTGGGCCTTGTCATAGGCGGTCTTCAAACGTTTCCGTAAGCGTTCCTCATACCCTCTGTGGGAGGTTGCAGAGGTACGGTCTGAGGACATGCCAAATGCCAAGTCTTCTGGCAGCCGGGCCTCCCATTCAAACATCAGATGATAGGGAGAGTATCCTGTGGCATCATTTGCAGTGTTGTTATAAGCATGCCAAATAGGGGCCAAATGCTTGCTCCAGTGCTGCTTTTGTTCTGAAGTCAGAGTCCCAAGCATATCCAGGAGGGCTCGGTTGAATCTCTCTGGCTGAGGATCCCCTTGAGGATGGTATGGGGTAGTTCCGGACTTCTTAATGACCAACAGGTCTAAAAGTCTCTTGATGTGGCTGCTCTTGAAGTCTCTCCCTTGATCAGAGTGGATACGTTGGGGCAGGCCATAGTGCACAAAGAACTTCTCCACTAAGATCTTGGCCACCGTGGATGCCAGTTGATCCTTTGTAGGAAATGCCTAGGCAGACAGAGTGAAATGGTCAGTCACTACCAGGATGTTTCTCTGGCTGCTCAGATCCGGCTCCAAGCACAGAAAGTCAATGCACACCAGTTCCATTGGTCCCTGACTCTGAAGATGGCCCATTGGGGCAGCTCGGTGAGGCATAGGGGGTTATTTACGAAAGGCAAATCCACTTTGCACTACAAGTGCAAAGTGCACTTGAAATTGCACTGAAAATCTGAGGGGTAGATCTGAAATGAGGGGAAGATCTGCTGATTTTATTATCCAATCATGTGCAAGCTAAAATGCTGTTTTTTTTTATTTTCCTTGCATGTCCCCCTCGGATCTACAGTGACTGCAATTTCAAGTGCACTTTGCACTTGTAGTGCAAAGTGGATTTACCTTTAGTAAATAACCCCCAAAGGCTTTCTTTGGATACATCGTTGTCATGTATAGGGCAGTAATACTGTCAACCTATGTTTTTCTGGTTTAAAAAAAATGCAATTTTTCTACAGGATCATCAGAGGAGCCCCTTCAGTAGACCACCCCCTGGTGCACCACCCCCTGGTGCCACTGCAACCAATCCCATTCTCTGTGCAACAGACGTGCTTCCTTCAGGGAGTCAGTGAGGAGCAAGTCAGGTCATTGGCTCCTCAAAGCCTTCAATGCCAAGCTACAGAGAGGGTCTTTCAACTGGTCACTTTGGAAATCCTTCTTAGAGAGCTTGGGCAGACCTTCTTCCCTGACCTGGGTGATGCTGAAATAGCATCTGGGGATACCAGCGGCTGACACTCCAATTTCTTCGGCCCTGGATCCACCTCCAGCTTGGTGTTCTGCTCCTTGACATAAGGCTCAAACCCCTTCAGGTGTCAGCTAGGCCCATTCTTCTGGAGGGTCTCTAGAGCAATGGGGCCTTCTTGACAGAGCATCCGCATCCTTGTTTCTGACCCCCGGTTGATACTTCAGGCTGAAAGTAAAACCTGATAAGGCAGCCAACCATATGTGACCTGTGACATCCAACTTGGTGGTAGTGAGGATGTAGGTGAGAGGATTATTGTCAGTCTTGATCACAAACTCTGCTCCATACAGGTAATCCCTCAGCTTATCCACCACTGCTCACTTCTCGGTGTCTGCCAAGCTCCGACTCACATAGGCAACAGGCCATAGGTAGCTGTCATGCTCTTGATACAGCACCGGGTCTAACCCATCTCGAATGGCGTCAACGTGTAGTTCATAGTGCTTGGTTGGATCTGCATAGGCCAGGACTGGAGCGGCTGTTAGGTTCCATTTCAACTGCCTAAAGGCCTCTTCACATTGGGCAGTCCACTGTTCCTGAATGGACTCTGGGTTTTCTGGGCCCTCCAGCTGGTCTGACAGGCTTAGTCAGATCTGCGTCATCGTCTTCCTCTTCGCTTTTCAGTAGGTTATTGAGTGGGCAAGCTATTTTAGCAAATCCCTCAATGAATCTTCTGTAAAAGGAACAGAATCCCAAAAATGACCCGAGCTCGTTCACATTAGTGGGCTTCGGCCAGGAGGTGACAGCTTCCAGCTTCTGGGGGTCAGTGACCACTCCGTCGGCAGACACGATGTGACCAAGGTAGTTGACTGAGGGTTGATAAAACTGGCACTTCTAGAGAGACAGCTTCAACCCCTCGTCATGGAGTCTCTTGAGGACCTTCTCCAGACGCTCTTCATGCTTCTCCAAGGTCTTCCTGAAGACAATAATATTGTCTAGATCAGGGCTCAAAATTTCAAGTCCTGAGCCACTAGCCAGGCCTTAAGAGTTACTCGCCACCAGTTGCCCCACCCAACCTCTCCCCTGCCCCACCCCTAAATCCGCCCTTGTAAATTATCTCATGAAATTACACTGCTAAATGTTTTCAGCAGAATTAAGTTTCAAAAATAAATAACAACAACTTTAACAATATTAACATAAACACTGTGCCCATCAAATGCAGCTTCATGGTGCCCATGAATGCAGCCTCACTGTGCCCATGAATGCACACTCACTGTGCCCATCAATGCAGCCTCACTGTGCCCAAGAATGCACACTCATTATGCCCATCAATGCAGCCTCACTGTGCACATCAATGCATCCTCACTTTCCATCAATGCAGTCCCACTGTGCCCATCAATGCAGCCTCACTGCGCCCATCAATGCAGCCACACTGTGCCCATCAAATGCAGCTTTACGGTGCCAATGAATGCAGACTCGCTGTGCCCATCAATGCACTCTCTCTGTGCCCATCATTGAAGCCTCACTGCCCGTTAATGCAGCCTAACTGCCCGTTAATAGAGCCTCACTGTGCCCGTGAATGCAGCCTCACTGTGCCCGCAGCCTCTTTGTGCTCGTGAACGCAGCCTCACTGTGCCCGCAGCCTCTCTGTGCCTGTGAATGCAGCCTCTCTATGCCTGTGAACGCAGCTTCTCTGTGCCTGTGGCCGCAGCCTCTCTGTGCCTGTGGCCGCAGCCTCTCTGTGCCTGTGGCCGCAGCCTCTCTGTGCCTGTGCCAGAAGCCTCTCTGTGCCTGTGGCCGCAGCCTCTCTGTGCCCCATTAATGCAGCTTGACTGTGACCCATTAATGCAACTTTACTGTGCCCCATCAATGTAGATTTTTGGTGCCCCATTAATGCAGCTTTACTATGCCCTATCATTAATAGAGACTCTTCTGGAATCCCCTGGATGTATCGCACACAAAGCGGGGATGTCTGGCTGTGTGTCATGGAGCTGGCTGTGTCTGTGTTCGGTGCGCGGTGTAACAAGGTCCCGCCCCCCTAGGCAGAACACTGATACTATCACACAAGCCGGTCTAGGGGGAGCGGGACCTTGTTACACCGCACGCCAAACACAGACACAGCCAGGAGAGAGAGAGAGAGAGAGAGAGGCGCTACAGCCTCCTCACCTCAAAGCGGTTCCAGGGCAGTCCGGTCCTGCCGCTCTGTGTCATCCGGCTGACAGTTTCCAGGCTGATCGCTTCAGCCAGGAAACAGTCAGCCTGGTCCAACCCGCTCCTCACTTGCCCTGCATTAAATTCCACTCGCAAATTGCGAGCAGGCAAGTGGAATTTTTGAGGGCTGGTCTAGATACACCAACACCTCTATCAGGTTCATGTTCAATACCCATCCATGACCCATTTTCAAAGCCCTGGCTGAGGGAAGAAGGTTCTTACCCAAGATTTGATAGTACATGGCCCGTCCATCGTCCCTTTGATGGGGTGAAGTTGCCCTTAGCAGAAAAACACCCCTAAAGCATAATGTTTCCACCTCCATGTTTGATGGTGGGGATGATGTTCTTGGGGTCATAGGTAGTTGAGTTGATGTCAAAGAGCTTGATTTTGGTCTCATCTGACCACAATCCTTTCACCCAGCTCTCCTCAGAATCATTCAGATGTTCATTAGAAAACTTCAGGTGGGCCTGTACATGTGCTTTCTTGAGCAGGGGGACTTTGCCGGCGCTGCAGGATTTCAGTCCTTCGCGGCGTAGTGTGTTACCAATTGTTTTCTTGGTGACTATGGTCCCAGCTGCCTTGAGATCATTGACAAGATTCTCCCGCGTAGTTCGGGGCCGATTCCTCACTATCTCTCATGGAGCCCCAGAACGAGGGAGATTGACAGTTATTTTGTGTTTCTTCTGTTTTCCAATAATCGCACCAACTGTTGTCATGCTCTCACCCAGCTACTTGGCGATGGTCTTGTAGCCCATTCCAGCCTTATGTAGGTCTACAATCTTGTCCCTGACATCCTTGGACTGCTCTTTGGTCTTGGCAGAGAGTTTGGAATCTGATTGATTTCTTCTGTGAACAGGTGTCTTTTATACAGGTAACAAGCTGAGATTAGGAGCACTCTCTTTAAGCTACATATAGAAGAAGATACCTGGGAGCCAGAAATCTTGCTGATTGATAGGGGATCAAATACTTATTTCACCTATTAAAATGCAAATCAATTTATAACTTTTCTGAAATGCGTTTTTCTGGATATTTTTGTTGTTATTCTGTCTCTCACTGTTAAAATAAACCTACCATTAAAATTATAGACTGATAATTTCTTTGTCAGAGGGCAAAGGTACAAAATCAGCAGGGGATCAAATATTTATTTCCCTCACTGTAGATTGTTAGGGAAATTTTGAATTTAGTGTTTGGCTCGCTCTGTAGTCAGAGGAGTTAGACTGGCAGCTTTAGTCTGCTATGTCTTCATAAGCTGTCGGATTGGATTCTTCCCCCTAGTTTTGTTGAGAAACATCCAAAGCTTGGGATGAGAAGATACAAATCCTTAGCTTGAATATTTACTACCCTCCGAACAATCTCTGGGGAGGTGTACCCATCAGAGAAGTTGATAAATAGGCTAGAGCTGGTGCATTGAAAAGAAAAGAACTTCGGTAAATCCTGTGGCCCCTTTGGACATACGTGCTACATATATATACATGGGCATAGCATAAGGGGTTGCAGGGGGTCACAATCGCAACCCCGCCCCTAGCTCCAGGGGGCCCCAGTGATATTATTATCATGTCCTTCACAAAGTCTAGCTCCGAACTGCCCTAAGGCCCCACAGCCATGCTCCAGTACTGGGCTTCTACTATGCCTTCCACAGTCCACACCTCTCTGTTCTCATTTTCTGGGGAGAAGCTGTGAACCTTTTCCTGAAAGGAGAGGTGCACATGATGAGAACAGCCTAGCATGGGAATGTGTCTGTGCTGTGTGTTAGCATCATGGAATGGTAACCGAGTTCAGCAAGTTAAGAGGAGGAGAGTGCCGTCCTGTAGCCACAATGGGACCAATGTCACTATTGAGGTAGGACACAGCTCGGTGTCTCCTAGTCACCAGCTGGAATTCTCTGTACCCCCCCCCCCCACCTGGGGATTAGGGATGAGCTTCGTGTTCGAGTCGAACATACGTTCGACTCGAACATCGGCTGTTCGATCGTTCAACGAAGATCGAACGATTTGGGCCGTTCGCGCCAAATTCGAGTGACGCGAACGGCCCACAATGCACTACGCCATCGCAGTGTCATCCAGGCGCTGTGATTGGCCAAGCATGCACTGTGACCCCGCATGCTTGGCCAATCACAGCGCCGGCAGCGAGGAGAGCAATGATTGGCCACAGGCAGGATGCCTGTGGCCAATTATTGCTGAGGGTGTTTAGTACACGCCCCACACTATAAAAGGCCGCCAGCACGGCGGCCTAGTGTAGTGTGTTCCGGAGCAGGGAAAGACAAGCATAGGCAGGGACAGTGACATTTATTTCTTTCTTGCTTAACCTGGATTCCTTTAGTTTAGGGAAAGAGAAGGATAGGTAGGGAGAGTGTCAGTGTGTTTTACTGTGCCAGTCCTTGTTTCTAGGGACAAAGAAGGAAAGTGAGGGGATTTCTCCTTGTGCTATAGTGTGCTTTAAAAAAACATTTTTTCTAGGGACAGAAAACTGTAGGTAGGGAGAGTGTCAGTTTCTTTCACTGTGCCAGTCCTTGTTTCTAAGGACAAAGAAGGAAAGTGAGGGGATTTCTCCTTGTGCTATAGTGTGCTTTAAAAAAACATTTTTTCTAGGGACAGAAAACTGTAGGTAGGGAGAGTGTCAGTTTCTTTCACTGTGCCAGTCCTTGTTTCTAGGGACAAAGAAGGAAAGTGAGGGGATTTCTCCTTGTGCTATAGTGTGCTTTAAAAAAACATTTTTTCTAGGGACAGAAAACTGTAGGTAGGGAGAGTGTCAGTTTCTTTCACTGTGCCAGTCCTTGTTTCTAGGGACAAAGAAGGAAAGTGAGGGGATTTCTCCTTGTGCTATAGTGTGCTTTAAAAAAACATTTTTTCTAGGGACAGAAAACTGTAGGTAGGGAGAGTGTCAGTTTCTTTCACTGTGCCAGTCCTTGTTTCTAGGGACAAAGAAGGAAAGTGAGGGGATTTCTCCTTGTGCTATAGTGTGCTTTAAAAAAACATTTTTTCTAGGGACAGAACACTGTAGGTAGGGAGAGTGTCAGTTTCTTTCACTGTGCCAGTCCTTGTTTCTAGGGACAAAGAAGGAAAGTGAGGGGATTTCTCCTTGTGCTATAGTGTGCTTTAAAAAAAAAAAATTTCTAGGGACAGAAAACTGTAGGTAGGGAGAGTGTCAGTTTCTTTCACTGTGCCAGTCCTTGTTTCTAGGGACAAAGAAGGAAAGTGAGGGGATTTCTCCTTGTGCTATAGTGTGCTTTAAAAAAACATTTTTTTCTAGGGACAGAAAACTGTAGGTAGGGAGAGTGTCAGTTTCTTTCACTGTGCCAGTCCTTGTTTCTAGGGACAAAGAAGGAAAGTGAGGGGATTTCTCCTTGTGCTATAGTGTGCTTTAAAAAAACATTTTTTCTAGGGACAGAACACTGTAGGTAGGGAGAGTGTCAGTTTCTTTCACTGTGCCAGTCCTTGTTTCTAGGGACAAAGAAGGAAAGTGAGGGGATTTCTCCTTGTGCTATAGTGTGCTTTAAAAAAAAAAAATTTCTAGGGACAGAAAACTGTAGGTAGGGAGAGTGTCAGTTTCTTTCACTGTGCCAGTCCTTGTTTCTAGGGACAAAGAAGGAAAGTGAGGGGATTTCTCCTTGTGCTATAGTGTGCTTTAAAAAAACATTTTTTTCTAGGGACAGAAAACTGTAGGTAGGGAGAGTGTCAGTTTCTTTCACTGTGCCAGTCCTTGTTTCTAGGGACAAAGAAGGAAAGTGAGGGGATTTCTCCTTGTGCTATAGTGTGCTTTAAAAAAACATTTTTTCTAGGGACAGAAAACTGTAGGTAGGGAGAGTGTCAGTTTCTTTCACTGTGCCAGTCCTTGTTTCTAGGGACAAAGAAGGAAAGTGAGGGGATTTCTCCTTGTGCTATAGTGTGCTTTAAAAAAACATTTTTTCTAGGGACAGAAAACTGTAGGTAGGGAGAGTGTCAGTTTCTTTCACTGTGCCAGTCCTTGTTTCTAGGGACAAAGAAGGAAAGTGAGGGGATTTCTCCTTGTGCTATAGTGTGCTTTAAAAAAACATTTTTTCTAGGGACAGAAAACTGTAGGTAGGGAGAGTGTCAGTTTCTTTCACTGTGCCAGTCCTTGTTTCTAGGGACAAAGAAGGAAAGTGAGGGGATTTCTCCTTGTGCTATAGTGTGCTTTAAAAAAACATTTTTTCTAGGGACAGAAAACTGTAGGTAGGGAGAGTGTCAGTTTCTTTCACTGTGCCAGTCCTTGTTTCTAGGGACAAAGAAGGAAAGTGAGGGGAATTCTCCTTGTGCTATAGTGTGCCAAAGCATTCCTCATCAACCATCTTTGAAATCCTTGTTTTTTGGACAGTCAGGGAAATTGTCGTTGTGCTATTCTGTGCAAAAGCAATAATCCTCAACCATATTTAGAAATCCTTAAGTAAAGGGACAGAGAAGGACACCTGAAGGTAGCCCTTATTGCTTTTTTCCCATCTCCCTGCAGGCCATCTATTAGAATGTCTGGAAGGCAAACAAGGAGAGGCAGACAGTCAGGAGGCAATAAAAGAGGGCAAGCAGGCTCTGTGTCTGGGGGCAACAGTGCTGGTCGTGGACGCGGTGCATTGTCATCAGCACATGGCCATGGGACACGCTTGTCCTTGTTTTCGGCAGCTGGACATGTTGAGCCACATCATGCCGAAGACTTGGTAGAGTGGATGACCAAGCCCTCCTCCTCCTCCTCATCCTCTCTCACCCAGGCTCAGGGTACTGGCAAAGCAGCTGCCAAAGCGTCCTCTTCCCTGGTATCAATGTCAGACTCATCATCAGTCACTCCTTCCCTAGACCCACCATGTCCTCCTCCTGAGGAGTCCCCCGAACTGTTTGAGCACAGTGTTGGGTACATGCTCCAGGAGGATGCCCAGCGTTTCGAAGGGTCTGATGATGAAACCCAGCTACAGGAAGGCAGTAGCGTGAGAGCAGACAGAGGGGATGCTCAAGAAGGACACCAATCTGGCAGTCATGTTCCAGCAGCTGCAGCATACTGCCAGATTGGCTCCAGTGATGAGGAGGGAGGGGATGAGGAGGTCACTGACTCCACGTGGGTGCCTAATAGGAGAGAGGAGGAGGAGGAGGATGAGGAGGAGGCACATCTCCAACGAGGCAGGATGCCCTTTGGTGGCCAGCGTAAGGGCAGTACACCGACGGAATCACACCGCAGAGCTCCGCCTGTGCAGGGCGCAGCCTCTGCCCGTCATTCAAAAAGTTCCTTGGTGTGGGCCTTTTTTGAGGCTAGTGCATCAGATCGCACAGCTGCTGTTTGCAACATATGTCTCAAGCGTATATCGCGTGGCCAAAACATCAGCCGCTTGGGTACCACATGCCTGACCAGACATATGTTGACCTGCCATGCAGCTCGTTGGCAAGCCTACCTCAAAGACCCACACCAAAGAACAAAGCGGACCTCTCCTTGCACCGCATCAGCTGGGATCTCCAACCCCACTATAACTTCAGTCCTCTCTGAAACATGCACTGAGAGGAATGAAGGTGTAGAATTAGGTGTGTCACAGCCAAGTACTTGCGGCCACTCTGCTAGCAGTACACCGACGTCCGATTCTAGCAGGCAAATTTCCCTGCCCCAGCTGCTGGACCGTCGAAAGAAGTTCACTCCCAGCCATCCACATGCCCAGCGGTTGAATGCTAGCTTGGCTAAATTGCTAGCGCTTCAACTGCTGCCTTTTCAGTTGGTAGACTCGGCCCCCTTCCGTGAGTTTGTGCAATGTGCGGTTCCTCAGTGGCAGGTTCCCAAACGCCACTTTTTCTCACGGAAGGCTATTCCGGCTCTCTACCGGCATGTGGAAGGCAATGTCTTGGCCTCGCTGGACAGGGCGGTCAGCGGTAAGGTGCATATTACCGCTGACTCATGGTCCAGCAGGCATGGACAGGGACGTTACCTTTCTTTCACGGCCCATTGGGTCACTCTTTTGGCAGCTGGGAAGGATGCAGGACAAGGTGCAGTAGTGTTGGAGGTTGTTCCACCGCCACGCCTCCAAAATGCTACTACTGGTTGTGACACACCTCTCTCCTCCACCCCCTCCTCTTCTTCTTCCTCCATGGCCTCTTCCTGTGGTTTGTCCTATGAACCAGCGGTGCTCCGTAGCCGTTCACGGGGCTACGCAAGTACGCAGGCAAAAAGATGCCATGCCGTGCTTGCGCTGGTGTGTTTGGGGGACAGAAGCCACACTGGGGCAGAGGTCCTGTCTGCTCTGCAGGGCCAGGCCGAGAGGTGGTTGACGCCACGCCAGCTTAAGCCAGGAATGGTGGTTTGCGACAATGGCACCAACCTCCTCTCCGCCCTCCGACAGGGACAACTGACCCATGTGCCCTGTGTGGCTCACGTCCTTAACCTGGTGGTGCAGCGGTTCTTGGGCAGGTACCCGGGCTTACAGGATGTCCTGAGGCAGGCCAGGAAAGTCTGTGTGCATTTCCGCAGATCTTATAATGCCAGTGCTCGCCTGGCTGAGCTGCAAAAGGAGTTGAACCTGCCCAAGAACCGCCTTATATGTGACATGCCCACCAGGTGGAACTCAACGTTGGCCATGCTGCAGCGGCTGCACACGCAGCAGAGGGCCATCAATGAGTACCTGTGCGACTACGGCACCAGGACAGGGTCAGGGGAGCTTGTTTTTTTTTCTCCACGCCAGTGGGGCATGATCAGGGATGCATGCACTGTCCTGGCACCATTTGAGGCCACGAGGATGGTGAGCAGTGACAGTGCATGCATCAGTGACACTGTACCTCTTGTCCACCTGTTGGAGCACACGCTGCGTGGAATAATGGACAGGGCACTTGAGGCAGAACAGAGGCAGGAAGAGGAGGACTTCCTTGCCTCTCAAGGCCCCCTTTACCCAGACAGTGTTCCTTCTGTCCCACCCATCGCACAGGAAGAGGAAGAGGAGGAGGAGGAGGAGGAGGAGGAGGAGGAGGATTGTGTCAGCATGGAGGTGGAGGCTGGCACTCAGCATCATCAGCAGCAGTCTTTTAGGGATGATTTACAGTCCCAAGAAACCAGTGGACTTGTACGTGGCTGGGAGGAGGTGGCTGCGGATCATGTCGTCCTTAGTGACCCAGAGGACTCCGGAGCGAATGCCTCAGCAAACCTACGCTGCATGGCCTCCCTGATCCTGCAAAGTCTGCGGAAGGATCCTCGTATTCTTCGGATCAAGGAGAGGGACCATTACTGGCTGGCCACTCTCCTTGATCCACGGTACAAGGGTAAGGTTGCGGACCTTATGTTACCTTCGCAGAGGGAGCAGAGGATGAGACAACTCCGGGAGGCCTTGCAGAAAGGTCTGTGCAACGCGTTCCCAGAGACTGGGAGGTTACAAACTCCTGGTCCTGGACAACGAGTTGCTGAGGCTTCGGCCAGTCAAAGAAGGAGCGGTGGGGAAGGTGGCCGTCTGACCGATGCGTTCAGACAATTCTTTAGTCCGCAGCCCCAAAGTATGATCGGTTCCAGCAACCATCGCCAGCGTCTGATAAACATGGTGCAGGAATATCTAGGGGCAAGGTCAGACTTGGACACCTTCCCCACCGAAAATCCTCTGGCTTACTGGGTCTTGAGGATGGATCACTGGCCAGAGCTTGCACAGTATGCAATTGAGCTACTGGCCTGTCCTGCATCCAGCGTTCTTTCGGAACGCACATTCAGTGCTGCTGGAGGATTTGTCACGGATCACAGGGTGCGCCTGTCCACCGACTCGGTTGATCGACTGACTTTCATCAAGATGAACCAGTCTTGGATCACCACCAGCTACCACACACCTGATGCTGATATAACAGACTAATTGATTTTAACATGTCACATCCCTTCAAGACTGATGCTGATGCTGAGTGCCTGTGCTGTTATGTTGACTGGCTATCCTCCTCCTCCGAGTCCTCAATGATACGATTGATGATGATAGCTTGGAAGATCATTTTTGTTTATGGGTGCCGCCACCAGTGGCTAAGGCCCAATTTTTCAGCCCCTGTTTTACAGGGGCGTGTAATTACAATTTTTTTAGCAATAATTTGCCATAGGGCTCATTGCTGTGCTCCAAGTAACGTATCTGTGAGGGGTTGTAGTGTTGTGCCACCAGTGCCTAAGGCCCAATTTTTCAGCCCCTGTTCAACAGGGGCATGCAATTACAATTCTTGATCTAATAATTCACAGCAGGGCCCATTGCTGCACCCACCAAGAGTAACTGTCAGGGCTTACAGTGTTGTGGCACCAGCACCACCATCAAAGGCCCAATTTTTACTACCACTGTTCAACAATTATATGTAATTAAAATTCCTGATATAATAGTTGACAGCAGGGCGTTCCAGCACCAACCAAGAGTAACTGTGAGTGCTTACAGTGTTGTGCCAACACCAACAACTAAGGGGCCTATTTCTGCAGAGTATATACGGCAGGTCCCTACTTTCAAACATCCAACTTACAAACGACTCCTACTTGCAAACGCAAGAAGACAACAGGAAGTGAGAGGAAATCTACCCCTAGGAAGGAAAATTCTCTCCTGTAAGAATAAATATGGGAGAAAGGTGTCTCCTCTGTACTGATGCTTTATCAGCAATCCTTGTTTCAAGAAAAACACCACATTTCAAAAACAGTTGACATTGGGACGGAAAGTGAGGTGAAATGTTCTGAACAGGGGCACAGACAGCAAAACAAATGTTACAGGGGTGATAACCCTTACCTATGTTTTCCAAAAAGTTTAAAAATAGATTTTTGGGCTGGAGCTACACTTCAACAATGTACCTGTTCAAAATTACAAACAGATTCTACATAAGAACAAACCTACAGTCCCTGTCTTGTATGCACCGCCTGTATACGGCTGTTCAGAGTATATAGGGCCTTTTTTATTTTATGTGCGGGGTTCCCCTTAATATCCATACAAGACCCAAAGGGGCTGGTAATGGGCTGGGGTAGGGGGGGGGGGTCATTGGGTAGCTATGCCATTTTTCTTAAAGATTTTCATCCATATTACCGGGACCAGACATTACATTAAAGCCGCAAGCAGTTTTAAATGGCTTTTTTTTCCTTTAGAAGTGTCATTTTGTGCAGGGACAGTTCTAAACACGGGAAACACGTGGCACTTCACAGGCATACTTTAGACAACCCCCAGGTACGATATTTAAAGGAATATTTGACTTTTTTTTTTTCACTTTATGCATCATTAAAATGACTGCTCCCGAAAAACGACCGTTTTTAAAACTTCTTTTTGCATTGATACATGTCCCCTGGTGCAGAACCCGGGTTCCCAAACCCTTTTTAGGACAATAACATGCATAATAGTTGTTATAATTAGCACTTTAGAATTCGAACGTTCGCATCCATTGTATTTAATAGGGTTCTAATGTTCGTACGAACTTTCGGTCCGTTCGCGGGTTCTGGTGCGAACCGAACCCGGGGGTGTTCGGCTCATCACTACTGGGGATGTCTGCTTACCTCACTTCCCTGAAAACTGGGGAAAAGACACACACCTCCAGGCGGTGACCTTCTCCCAACACCTGCTAACACTGACACAGAAACCTTTAGAAATTGCTAAAACAAATCCCTTAACACCTCCTGAGGGGCTGCAGGCTCCAGATTTTGTATCACATGGCTTTGCCCCCCCCAGATCTAAGTTTCCCCCCAAAGCCCCCTGACCACCCCCTCTACCCTGGATGCTATGCCCAGCTGCTGATCTCCTTTTCTATTACATCACTCTATACTGCGCCTCCTCCGCAGGGCTGAAATCACATTCCTTTACAACACAGCCAGTTAGCTATGATCTGCACAGGGTGTATTTGCCTACTGCAACTACACTGCCGTCCCGACTAGAAAATTTCACAGGTCAGAAGGGCAAGATAAAAGCCAGATACACCCTGTGAAGATTGTGGCTGACAGACTTGTGTAAAGGAATGTGATTTCAGCCCTGTGTAGTGTGGGGGAGGGGGGCGGGAGGAGCTGTATACAGTGCTGGGTTGGGAAAGAAGCTCTGCCAAGTAACCTGCCAGGGGTGATCCCTGTCCTCTGATTCTCCAGCTGTGATCCCTGTCCTCTGATGCAAGGAGGAACTCAAAACTCTTAAGCAACTTTGAGTATCTTTCCGTGCAGTGAGTGTATCTGCACGCACAGTGGAAGTGGAGGGTGGTAGTGAGGGGGTCCAGGTCAACTTTTGCATCGGGGCCCACAAACTTCAAGCTACGCCTCTGTGTATATAATATATATATATATATATATATATATATATATATATATATATATATACATATACACACACACACACACACACACACACACACATATATACACACACACACACACACACACATATATACACAAACACATACAGTATACACACACACACACACACACACACACACATACATACAGCTAAGTCTAGTTAAGAATTGGAGGAGTTTGGTTGTTACCAGGGGCCAGACAGAAGTTCTAACCATTGCTCACTCCATACAGGAGGTGAGGGGAAATCTCCAAGATAGGGATATTGATGGAAATAAAACCCAAATAAAAATAAAATGTATTGGCTGCAGTTTGGCCATATACAGGATTATAATGCCTCGAACACACGGCCGGGATTTCCGACGGGAAAAAGTCAGTCGGGAATCCCGACGGGAAAAAAGAGAGCTGGTTCTCTTTTTTTTGCCGGCAGTTTTCGGCAGTTTTCCCGTCAGAAAAACTGTGAGGGAGCATACACACGGCCGGTATTCCCGGCTAAAAGCTCTCATCACAGTTTTCCCGTCGGAAAAAACCCGACTAGGCATGAGAGCATGACATCAAAATGTTTTTCCAAAAAGTTAACTTTTTAAAACAAATGAACAAGAAAAATATACAAATGCTGATACTCATTGAACATTATAAATAATAAATAAACAAATTGTATGTAATGTATGTAACAACATCTCTCCTGCTCTTCAGGTTTGCTTTACAGCACGGCAGTTTTTAGCCACCAGAATGCTGGTGTTCTTGCTTGGAGCTAAACACCTGCTGGCTTCAAGTTGTAAATATGAGCATTTGCCTGGAAAGAAAAGGAAACAAAATTATATGAAAGAGCATATCCCCTTTAAACGATGTTCGGACTCTACATCTAAACTGATTCTGCATTGTGTGTTGGTTTGTAAACAGTAGCAAGCACTGATGACTTGCCAGCCTGACAGTAGGCTTTACACAGATCTGGCATGGTTGCTATTAACAGATGTCCCTGATTTCCGTTGAATGTTTTGGAAATTTGAATTTTTTTGTGGATATGTCACTGATTTTATTACATTTTGTTTTGGCTGCATAATTATGCTATAATAAGGGAATATTTATTAGGCAAAATAAGTATTTTAACCTAGCTTACTAAATATGCCACTACTGAATCATAGTGCATCCAGGTCCATCAAGACAATATCATGAGAAAAGGAATCCAATTTTAGTGATTTTGTAATAGTTTTTAACAGGGTGGAATTGCCTTTCAACCTGTGGGAATAGAGATACTGTGTTTCCCCAAAAATAAGATAGGGTTTTATATTAATGTTGGCTCCAAAGACGCATTAGGTGTTATTTTCAGGGGATATCTTATTTATTCATGTACAATGATCTACATTTAGGGCAAATGCTTGAATATCAGCTCTGCACACAACCAAAGCCTTTGCTCTCCTGTTACCAATTCACAGATGATGTCTTCCAGCTCAAGAAATAATGGCTACCGACCTGATCCACACTTGCACTTCTTAGCATTTCCCTCGTCCACCTGTTGACTGAGGTTATCATACTCTGCTCGCCATTTTTGGACCATTCGGAGATCTAACTTTGTCTCTTTGCAGAAAGCGGTAAGCTTCTTGCATTGGGAGTCGTCCACGAATCATTTCTTGTACTTGACAGAATAGCTCTTTATTTTTGCACTCATCTTGTCTGGTGATCAAAATATTACTATATGCATCAAGTGTGCATGTGCGTTGTGTCTATACTCCGATTGGTCATTCAGCAATAAGTCTTGAGTCCATCTGGCTAATGATCTGAACTTGGGTAAGGAACAACCAAAACTTCACTCCAAACCAGCAGAGCTCCTCAACGGAGGAGTTGCAACATTAAACAGCGGCCTGCAACACTTTGCGGCCGAAGGAAGCATCCGAAGATGCAGCCACATCAACCTTGTCGAATTTTGAAAAGGTATGAACGGACGACCAGGTCGCCGCCTTGCACACTTGTGCAACCGACGCTTGATGTCGGAAAGCCCAGGAAGCACCGATTGCCCTGGTGGAATGCGCCGTGACCGGGAAGGGAGGCGCCCGCCCCTTAATGGCATAGGCCTGTATAAAAGTCTGTCTGATCCACCTAGAAATGGTGGCAGATGACACCGCTTGGCCCTGTTTGGGACCAGAGACAGATACAAACAGCGAGTCAGACTTCCGAATAGAAGCAGTAGCCGCCAGGTACACCCGTAAGGTACGCACCACATCCAAATTGTGAAGCGCAACCTTTCTAGGATGCGATGGATGAGGGCACAAGGACGGAAGGATAATGTCCTCATTAAGGTGAAAAGCCGAAACCACCTTAGGAAGGAAAGACGGTCGCGGTCGCAATACCGCCTTATCCTTTATGGAGGACCAGGTAAGGCGACTTGCATGACAGAGCCGCCAACTCAGACACTCGTCTAACCGAAGTGATGGCCACTAAGAAAGCCACCTTCTGGGACAAAGTTAAAAGAGGAATATCTCTTATATTTTCAAAAGGAGGTTCCTGAAGAACCGAGAGCACCAAGTTCAGATCCCAAGGAGGGAGCGGGGGCTTGGCAGGTGGAACCACATGGCGTACCCCTGCACGAAAGTGCTAACTAAGGAATGACCTGCTAGGGGTCTTTAAAAGAAAATGGCCAAGGCCGAAATCTGACCCTTAATAGTGCTCAAAGCCAGCCTTTGTGCAACACCACGCTGTAAGAACCGCAGGATTCTGGGGACAGAGTACGTCCGTGGACGCCATTCTAGCTCTTCGCACATAGCGATGTAAGCTCTCCAGGTACGGTGATAGATCTTCCTAGAAGAAGACTTCCATACCCTAAGCATGATTGAAATTACCGAATCCGACAGGCCTCGGTCTTTCAGCACCTGGCTCTCAATAGACATGCCATTAAAGCCAGAGACTGTAAAGCAGGATGAAAGATAGGACCTTGAGATAGAAGGTCCTCCCTCAAGGGCAGGCGCCAAGGGACGTCCGCGTACCAGGTCGGCGTACCAGTGACGCCGAGGCCAGTCCGGGGCAATGAGGATCACCCGGATGCCCTCGGCCGCCACCCTGCGCAGCAGACGAGGAAGCAACTGCAGCGGAGAGTAGACATACATCAAGCGATACTGACCCCACGGGGCCACTAACGCGTCCGAGGCATCCGCCCAGGGGTCCCTGGACCTGGCCACAAACCTTGACACCTTGCAATTGAGTCGAGATGCCATCAGGTCCACATCCGGATTGCCCCACCGCCGCCAAAGGAGTTGAAACACCTCCGGATGCAAGGACCACTCCCCCTGGTCCAGGGACTGGCGGCTCAGATAGTCCGCCTGCCAGATTTCTACGCCCGGAATGTAGACGGCCGACAGCGCCGCACGCTTCTTTACACCCACCTTAGGATGTGGGCAACCTCGGACGCCACAGCCGAGCTACGAGTGCCCCGCTGATGGTTGACATACGCCACGGCCGTGGCGTTGTCCGACTGGATTCTGACCGAGCGGCCCTGTAGCCTCTTCGACCATGCGGAGAGACACGCCCGCAATTCCAGGACGTTGATTGGGAGACGAGATTCGTCTGGAGTCCAGAGCCCTTGAGCTGACAGGACTCCCCACACTCCTCCCCAGCCCGTCAGGCTGGCGTCCGTCGTGATCACCGTCCAGTGGATGGGGAGGAACGACTTCCCGGCCCTAAGAGCCGGGGATCTCAGCCACCTCGTCAGGGACGCCTTGACAGACTGACTCAACTGAACCTGAAGATCCAATGATAATGGGGACTTGTCCCAAACAGACAGAATTCCCTTCTGCAATGCCCAAGTGTGTGATTGAGCATGCGGAACCGCCTCGAAGGAGGCCACCATTAGTCCCAGGACTCTCATGCAGAAGCGAATTGACGACCATTTTCAGGACGTCAGAACCTGCACTGCCGACTGAAGTGTCAGTAACTTCTCTGAGGGTAGAAACACCTTCGCTGCCGAAGTGTCCAGGATCAGACCCAGATACTCCAAGCACTGAGTCGGGTCTAGAGCCGACTTCTGCGTGTTCAGAATCCATCCGAAATCCCGGAGGGTCTGACTGACTATTGTCACATTTTCCTCCAATTCTGAGCCATTTTCTGCTCTGAGAAGGAGATTGTCTAGATAGCCCACGATAACAATTCCTCGCTGTCTCAGCAAAGCTAGAACTGGGGCAAGCACTTTGGTGAAAACCCGTGGTGCCGATGCTAGGCCGAAGGGAAGAGCCACAAACTGATAGTGGACTTCGCCTATGGCAAAGCGCAGAAACCTCTGGTGGCTTGCGCAGATTGGGACGTGCAAGTAAGCGTCCTTGATATCCAAGGACGCCAAAAAATCCCCTTGGTGGAGTGTCGCGATCACCGTGCGAATGGATTCCATCCGGAATTTTAATACCCTCACATAGGCATTCAGGGCCTTGAGGTCCAGGATTGGCCAGACCCCATCCTTCTTCGGGACAATAAACAGGTTTGAGTAAAACCCCTGAAACCTCTCTTGTGACGGAACCGGCACAATTACTCCGCACCCGAGCAAATCCTGTACGGCCCCCAAGAGGGCCGCCCGGCAGGCAGGAAGGAGAGGGAGGTTTGAGGGAAAAAAACCTGTTTGGGGGCCACGAGCGGAACTCGATCCTGTATCCCGAGGTGACCACCTTGCACACCCACCGGTCGGAGATCCGGGAGGTCCACCGCACCGAGAACCTGCGAAGACGTCCCCCCACCCCAGAGTCGGGCAGGGGCAAGACTTCATGCGGTGGTGGGCTTGGGAGCTTGCTTGGTAGGCTTACGCACCCAGGGATGTCTTTGTCCCCCAGCCGCATTATTTTCAGTCTGGGTGGGCTTATCCGTGGAATTTGACTGACGAAAAAACGTCTTCTTCGCGGGAAAGGAAGGGCCCGGCCTGCGGTGGGGCTCGTTTCCCTTAATAGACTGGGGAAGGAAGGTGCTCTTACCTCCTTTGACATTTTTAATATTGTCATCCAGGGCAGTCCCAAACAGTCTACCGCCCTTAAAGGGCAAGTCAGCCAGGAGCTTTTTGGAAGCTAGGTCGGCCGACCAGCATTTCAGCCAGATAAGGCGACGCATCACCACAGCAGAGATAGAGGTCCCCGTTATTAAAGGGGTCGCATCCAAAGTGGCATCGCACACGAAGACTAAACCCTGCTCAAGTTGGTGAGCCAGGGCAATGGTTTCAGGAGGGAGATTATGCCCCTGCACTGTCTGGTGCAATATCTTTGCCCAGCCTGTGATTGTCTGAGTCACAAGTGTCGCCGCCACTATAGGGCGTAAGGCGACCCCCAATAAGGTGAACATAGTTCTACTCGCCACTTCTGACCTCCTGTCAGCGGGATCCTTAAATGCAGGAGTCCCTTCCATTGGGAGCATGGTAGCCTTATTCAAAACAGGCGACCGGGGGGGTCGACCACTGGGGGGATAGTGTTATGGATTGTTTAACACTAATATTAAATGGCTATTTCTATTATGTGCCATATACATGCTAAAAATCTCCTCACTCAAAATGCTGACTAGACACCCCCTCCCATCAAGGAAAACAAGGATTGCTGAGACGTCCAAAAGACTGGATAGATCTGACCAGAAGACCCCAGATAAGAGATGACCAATCCACGAATGACAACACACATGACTCATGCTTCACTATAAGAAGGACTATATGTCCAGAGCAATAAACGAGAAGATTAATTTAGCTGAACAAAGTGTCACTGTTTTCTTCTCCTATGTGCACATATATTCACACTTCCAATTAGGCCAGGTGCAGATACTCAGCACAGACATTTGTCTGGATCCCTATCAACTGGCAGCCCAATCGTGGGGCTTCGGGCTGTGAACCAGAGGAGAGCTGACCAAGAGGCCACTGAGAGGGACCCATCACAAGCAGGAAAGAGACTGATCATCTCTGAAAATACGGTAAGATATCACTTTCATATCTTGCTTAGTATATCCTGTTCCCCGTGTTGGTTCCATCTTTGTGTCCGCGTCAGCTGCCAAAGGTCACCAAAGCAGGTAATACTTGCCAGGAGTCAATTACATGAACCTGTATTCTGATTATCTGCAGCCTGTAAAAACCTCTGTGTTATATTTGTGTTGTATTTGTGTTGTATGGGTCTGTGATACATGATGTGTAATATTGAAAGAGATTGACAGACAGGGACCCAGCTGACGTGGGCAAACTCCTTCGGAAAGGTGATAGAGCGGTGTAGCACATCACCCAGAAGGGGGCGTCAGGGACGCAGATAGCGGGGAAAGAAAATATTCTGTGTGGTCATTATAATTTAAACATACACATGTATTACAATTCGTGCAAATGTCATGTTATAATTGTGTTTATGGATTGATTGGGGATTGGTCAAAGTAGTTGAAGGAGGGTATAACAAGGAAAGTTGAGATTACAAAGATTGCTATAGGGAGTGCCGGAAGGTGTCCTGAACAAGTGGGAGATTTAGAAGGAAACGTTATCTGTCTGTTAAATGTCTTGTTGAGGGAAGTGAGTGGTCACGCACTACCCGACCCGTATTCTGTGGCCGTCTCGGACGGGCAGACCCTGTGACTAAGTCTACGTTTTGGGAAGGCGCACCCGGGGCAACCCAGGTGGCAGTCGAGCATTGTAGACTAATCCTCTCCTTGTTGAGGGAAGTGAATGGCCACACACTACCCGACCCCTATTCTGTGGCCGTCGGACTGGCAGACCCCGTGACTAAGTCTACGTTTTGGGAAGACGCACCAGGGGCAACCCAGGTGGCAGTCGAGCACTGTAGACTAATCCTCTTCTTATCTTACTATCTGTTTTGTCCTCGTTAACTTGAGATTGGGATATAGTCTGAACCGGTACCAGGTGACGAATAGAGGAATTGCCAGACCCTTTCAGAATCCAAAAGGCAACCTTGTGACCCGTCTAAAATTCTGAGCAGACACATAAATATCCCAGCCATCAAGACAGAAATAAATGGGGCAGAAATTAAGCCAGAGAAAGGAAAACTCGCATGTCATTTAGTTACAGAGAGAGAGGGGGGAAATTATGTTAAGGAAAAAAAAAAAAAAAACATTTGCAAAGATCTGTAGCATCACCATTCCTCCAGGGGGTAGATTGCAGACGGAGGAATGGCGGAAAATACTGAAGGAAAAATGGGGGGGTGTTATCTGACAATGGTCTACTAAAAACTGCAGAGGCTTGGTTCAATGTGGCAAGAGCAATCCAAAAGGAGAACTGGGTGGAACAGGAAACCCAGCAGGGGGGTAATGTTGTATATGTGTACCATGAAGGAAAAAGTGTCCCTAATGCCCTACCTGACCCATCCCCATACGAGGGGAAGAGGGCTGAGCCCAACACCCCTGTACCCTGTGTTGAATGCTAAGGCCCCTTTCACACTGAGGCGTTTTTACCGCGTTTTCACGCTAAAAATAGCGCTGTAATAACGCCTGAAATAATCCTGCCCCAGCATTCTCAATGTGAAATCTCTGAGGGCTTTCACATTGAGGCGTTTTGCTGGCTGGGCGTTGAAAAAAATCCTGCAAACAGCTTTTTTAGAGCAACTTTAGGGCGCATAAAATAGCACTGTAAAAACGCCTATCCCCATTGAAATGAATGGGATTCGCGGTAAAAACGCGGTAAAAATGCATAGGCATAAGCGTTATGTTAAAAAATAACGCTAACGCCTATGCGTTTTTACCGCGTTTTTACCGCGTAGGCGTTAGAGCTATTTTTACCGCGATCGCGGTAAAAACGCGGTAAAATCGCGGTAAAAAATGTCATTTTTTTTTGCGTTTTTTCAACGCCTCAGTGTGAAAGGGGCCTAACGGTTTGTATTTTAGCCCAAACACCCACATAACTTTAATGCCAAGTTTGGACGGGTCTGTGACAGGGAGATATGCAGCTGGCAGCAACCAAGCCACTGTGCCGCCTCCCATTGCCCAGCTCCCAGACAGCACAATTCGTGTCTTGCCCACAACACAGAACCCGTTCATTTGCACACCACCTGCTGCAAACATCCCCAACCAGCCAGGCCCCCTCCAGACACCTCCCCTGCCTGTCCTGATACCCCAACAGCTATTTCCCTATGTGCCAGGGCCTGGGCTGCCTTAAAATTGTAAAATCATGTGCAATGTGTAGTCATTTTGCACTGTGGTAAATTTAATATGGAAAGAAAACATAAAATAGTTTTTTTTTAGGGCTACTAATTTTTTACCATGGTGAATAATAGTTTTTTTTTTTGTTTATATAGTAATAGTATACCGTACATAAAACCACGTGGTAGTAAAAGTTTGACGTCAAACAATTTTTGGTATTAGAAAAAGTGCACTGTTAAAATATCTAAGAAAGAAAATGTTCAAAATGCTTACTGTATGCTAAATATCTCTAACCTTTGGTTTATTTTTAGGAGGGAAATATGTGTTTTGTTACAAAAAATTTGATGCTTATTCTTCAGATATGCCCTGGGTTGATTTATTTAAGGTCTTCAGAACAGAAGGAGACCGCAGCCTTCAAAGACAATTCCCCAATGGAAGTATTGTTCTAAGTGTTTCTATTTTCATATATAAACATTTCTGGGTTTCACTCCCCCCACTAGCTAAATATTGGTGCAGTCATTTGAGCCTGTACTGGCCTTATCAGTTTCTTGTTCCTATTTACAGCATGAGGTGCTAAAAGTTTTGTTGTATTATGATCTGACATGTATGAGCTTTGAAATTTAACGAGTTTCGACGCCCCGGATAATAAGCGCCTACTGTCTAAGGCTAAGTTTCCACTATAGTGACCCCCAAAGTCACGTGATTCAGAGACTCTGGAGTATGACTTTGGTCCAAAACTTTACAGTCTCTAGATCAGAGTTGCATCGATATGCAGTTTTTGTATATTATTTTATGATGAAAAGTTTTATTAAGATTGAATTGAATAATTGTTGCTCTAGTGTTCACACCCAAAAAACAAAAAAAAAAAAAAGTAATGAATGTATTACTACATGTATGTCAGTGTCACTACATTGAGTGTTGAGATTACTTGGGTATTATGAAGAGTTTAAATTAGACTTTTGTCTCAGATCGTCAGATTTTCTACAGATCTGTCTCCTCTATTCCCAAAGATCAGCAGGTATGCTGGTATTGTACTTGTTTTGGCATTTAGTTCCATTGCTTCAACTTATAAGGTTTGCGGTTGTATCTTGTCCCACAAAATGTATTTTTAAGACTAGTTAAACCTCCTGTTATTAATTGAATTAGCTAATGCCCAGCCAGTACTGCCTTTTCGAGCTGAAGCACATTGCCTTAGGCTTTGCATAATAATGTCCCAAGCAAGTCTGCCTTTGTGTCTCCAAGTGTATTTTAAGCCAGTTTCCTGTTCGGGGTCACAATGCAACTCCTCTACTCATTTCTAGCTGTATTATATGTATTTGTGTATCTGTCCCCAGTGTCTGTGTGTGTCCAGGCACACACCCGTTAGCTCGAATTTTACTCCCTACTGTTTAGTGATCCCAGCACCCCAGTGCTGCAAGAGGTTCTTACTAGCATTTTGTTTCCTTCCTGAACCCCAGTGCTGCACCATACTCCTGTCATTCTTGTAAACCCTGTATTCTGTGCTATCTTGTCTCTGTATTTACATGTTCCTGTAGGATCACTGATCCAAGCCATACGTGATAGCCCCCCCCCCCCCTCTGAGAAGCCTATTGTTCAGGATAAATGTTTCATTGAATTCAGGATAGTGTGGACAGTCTAGTTTGGATGACAGTTGAATAACATTTTATATTAAGTTGTTTCTTTTCTTCTAGGTCTTATTACCTCTAGAACATTGAGTTTTTTTTTTACTGCTGAAGTAAATCTACGGCTTTATGGGCATTTTTGTGAATGATCGAATGTTGGACTAACAATCTGAGTGATGCCATCCTCACAAATACCCTCCCTCATTCCTTGGCTTTATAACATCAGCCACAAACACCATTGATGGAAAAGAGTGCTTTCAAAAGCTTTTTGGATGTCTGAAGAACTTTGATACTTATCATGACAGCTGTCTGAAAAAAAAAAAAAAAAGTCAAAGCTCAGTTTGCTATAACTGCAAAAAAGGTCTGCACACCTACCGGAAGTCTCTTGTCATGTGGACTGCGAAAGTCCTGAAGAAAAGAAGATTATGTATGAATATTGTATGCATTCTAAGGTGTTGCAGTGGAGTCTTATGGCGGGCTAGCTGTCAAAGATACAGCGGAGGAATCAACTAAATAGACTTGGCGTCCATACACTGTTAGACCAACGCATAATTTATTTAGACATTTTTTTGTATTTTTGTATTTTCTAGCCTTGACAAAGCAAAATTAGATTTTTCTGCAGAAGTAAATTGGGTACATAACTTAAGAGGAATATGAACTAGAAAAATAAATATTTAAACTAAGATTAGGCAGTTAGAGGGACATGTCGGAATTTAGGAGGGATTGATAGGAATTTTAATTTTATCTGCCTTTCTTTAAAATGCTGTTTATGTTAGGTTGTGTATATGTTATGAGACTTAGTTTGTTCCATTTTCCCCAATATCACTGCCTGTAATATTCATATGTAGTTAGGCCCTACACAGCTTTGACTGTAACCAAAAGAATCTTTACACTGAATAGAACAGATAAGAATGGGAAATCCTTGTTAAAAAGGATGACCCTGTCAAAACCAGGTACATGCCTATCCACTGGGAGAACAGGCTACATTATGCCCCTCCACATCCTCCCATATGACCCATGTTCCCCACACCCTGAACCGTTACCCAACCGTAGGAGAAAGAGGAGTGCTCCTGAAGGAAGTTTTGACCCACATGTGTATATAGATGCCACAGGTGTCCCAAAGGGGGGTCCCGGATGAGTTTAAAGCCTGAGGCCAAGTAAAGACAGGTTTTGAGTCTCTGATTCCCATAATCACTGTCAATAAAAATGTAGACTGGATAAATTACATATATTACAACCAGCAGCGGTTTGTAAATTACACCAGAAATGCCCTACAGGGGATTGCTGACCAATCAGCCTCCACATCTCACATAACATTTCAGAATAGGATGGCCTTGGACATGATTTTAGCGGAGAAGGGGGGTGTTTGTCTGCTTGTTGCCCTGACCTTTTAGCTAATCTCCTGACTATCCTTCCTTGTCTCAGTCTGCTGCTTCCACTCTACCTCCCTGTAGTCTACCGTGAGCGTGAGTTGGAAGACCCTGGGGGCCGCGACCTGGAGCCAGCTGCAGCGTAACATCCTCACCACTAGAGGCTCTGGTGAACACCTGCTGGCTCTTAGACTCCGCGCCCTGGGGAATCTATGCTCTAGCTCCCAGTGGGATCTGTGCTGGTGCTCCAGTGGTCCTGTCTTCATGAACCTCCCGCAGCAGTCAGTCCTAGGGTCCACTGTCACCTGGCCTCAGTTGACCTAAGACTGTGGCAAGAGGGGCGATGGACCAGCCATCACTCGTCTAACGTACAGCAAGAAAAGAGTTCCTAGACACATGAGGACAGATGAGTTAGACTTCCTACTAGGGACAGAATACGAAATAGACATTTCAAGGGGGGACTGTTATGGATTGTTTAACACTAATATTAAATGGCTATTTCTATTATGTGCCATATACATGCTAAAAATCTCCTTACTCAAAATGCTGACTAGACACCCCCTCCCATCAAGGAAAACAAGGATTGCTGAGACGTCCGAAAGACTGGATAGATCTGACTAGAAGACCCCAGATAAGAGATGACCAATCCACGAATGACAACACAATACTACGGCTATGTTACTGCATTGTAAACAATGACTCATGCTTCACTATAAGAAGGACTATAATGTTCAGAGCAATACACGAGAAGATTCATTTAGCTGAATGAAGTGTCACTGTGTTTTCTTCTCCTATGTGCACATATAGTCACACTTCCAATTAGGCCAGGTGCAGATACTCAGCACAGACATTTGTCTGGATCCATATCAATAGTCCACTTCTTAACCAGGTAATCCTCAAAGGGGTACCTTAAGGCTATGTGCCGCGGGACCGTCAAAGTCTTCTGCGGCTTATCCCAGACTTTGTCAATGAATGTATTAAAAAAAGGCACATATGGAAAAACCTTTTTTGAAGAAACGGCTTTAAAAAGGAACCAAAGGATACAGCTTCCACCTGAGGTTCCTCAGCCTCAACATTCAGCTTGAGAGTGTCCCTCACAGCATCAATGAGTTCACTTACAAGCACCCTGTCAGTTGGTGGTTCAAGACAGGGGTCTTCCTCACAAGGAAGGTCCTGTCCAAAGACATCAAAATCCTCAGAACTAGGGTCCTCAGCAGCAGTAGCTAGGCCCATATCTGAGTCAGAGCACTCCCCATGTGGAGATTGTGTGGGGAGGGGGCGCTTTACAGCCCCCGTGCGTTCGCACACCGCTTCCAGCTTGACAAGGAATGATTCCAGGACTGCCGACAACTGGTCCATAGGGACCGCAGGTGCAGGAGCACTGCCAGTTGCCTCTGACAAGTGTGGAGAAGCAGGTGAACCAGACTCCACACTTCCACCCTCTGAGACCTTATTCACTATTACAGTGAATAATACAGTCCACCCACTCGCTGTGCTGAGGCTGAGGAGGGGATACCCGGAGGACTCACCACCCTTAGGGACCGCTTGGTTCCGCTGTATGAGCCACGCTGCAGCGCGAGTGAAGCCTGAGGAGAGTGAAGAATCTGTGAGGAGACTGAGGTATTTCGCGCCGTTAGAGGCCGAAAAATGAAAGTGAAGCGGCTACAAGAAAATGGCCACCGAACGCCTGTATAACTGCACATTTGAGCCGCGGCAAGATGGCCACCGAGCGCACTTTTTAAATTTAAAACACAGCGCCAATGGCGCACGCAATAAGGCCTCACACACTCCCCCAGAACACTTCCCAGAGATCACCAACAGCCATTAGCGTAGAGTGACCCCCCAAGCACCCCCACACAGCACAGCACCAGAACAGGGTGCAGAGAGCAGCATAACAGGGGGGAGACAGGGAGAACCCCCCACACAAAGAAACACAGCCAGCATGTACTCACCTTGCAGCAGGAGAGACTACTTACCCGTCCCTAGAGGGACCCACTGGCTTGTTTCAGACAGACCTATCACAGAGTAGTACTGCGTAGCTGTCAGCCCATTCCACCGCGAAAGATACAGTCAGGTACTGTTCAATCTTGTGAGGACCGCAGGAGCATGAAAGCAACCCGGCCACCCCTGGAGTTATGGGGTATGTCGTGAACTGAGTCTCACGCACACAAGGCGAGGATCAGCATGCTCGATAGTTGGACAGGGAAGACTACGAGGACACTAGTGTACCCAACCTGTTGCCCAGCCGACAGTTGATTGAAGGTCTCAAAAATAAAATAATAAAATTCCCAAAGGAATAAAATTTTAAAGTAAAATCTTCCAGGAGACTGGCTCCTAAGAGAGCCACGTCTTCTCCTTCTGCTAGGCAGAAAAAAACTGAGGCTGCTAGCTGCAGGTGGGAGGGTAATGTCCGGAGGGACCGCCCCCCTGGGCGGGGCTGTTCAGCTCTGGTTTGTTCTAGAATGTTTTAACATCTAACATTCTGCCTAGGTCTTCTCCTGCAAGCAGGGACATATACCCACACGTAATCAGTATGAGAGCTGTGTCAGTCCATGGACGATAAGAGAAATACGTTTTTCTTTTAGTTCTACTTTCATTTATCGCTGTGTTGTCTCTGGAGTAATGTTTCCACCATTTCTTTTCCTGTATAAGCCCACAGCTTATTTTCTCAGTGCTTTATTTATGTCCCAGCTTGTGTATTACAATGTGTAATGAAGTGTCTTTGTGGCTGTGCTATTCTCTGGTAGGGAATGATTAAATTAAGCGGGGGGATTTCTTCTCCTCTCTGATCATTTGTATTCTCAGGTAGAGAGAGATGAGGAGAATGGAGGAAGCAGTGAGCTGCAGGTGATGTATGACCCTGGCTGTATGCCTGAGAGATCCCAGGGTTACATTATGGTCGTCCTTGAGGTGTGTCTGGGCTGCCCATTCATTTCCTGGTAGAAGAGTGAGGATCCAGCATGGCCTGCAGCCCTCAGCCCGTCACTCACATCATCTTTGACATGGACGGCCTCCTGCTCGGTGTGTACAATGCATGATTCCGTTTATTTTTTCTATGGGGCCTCGTCCCATCCTGTCATACACTGCAGCACACTGCGGCGTTTGAGCACAGGCCATTTCTCTGCAGTGGGCGGGAATATTGTACATGACACGTGTCTCCTGTCATAGGATTCCATTCACCCCCCTCCGCCTGGATACACATACGAGCAGAGCGGGCTGGAGATGGGATGCTTATTATATGCTCAGCCATGTCTAATGCTCTGTATACAGGAAAGCTCATTGTCATGCCTGCACTGCCGTAATACTCCTAATACCCGAGCACTCTCATTACCTCACACTTCTTTCAGTTCTGTCCTGCTGACTTGAATTTGCCCTGCGTGGCAAAAAAAAACGCGGGCAGAAACACGCATTTCCGCAAATGTGTGAAAAACGCAAAACACGCTTGCAGTGCCGTTATTTCTTAATGGCACCCCAAACGCGGGTAGCGGTTGCACGAAAAAACGCACAATGCGCTTGGCTCTGCCAAAACATGATACGTGAGAGTTCTTCAGGAAGTTTTTGCAGCAGAGGGAGGCCCAATGAATGGCGCCACTGCAAAAAATATGACTCAGGAGCGTCTCGCATCTAGGAATAGCTGAAATGCACGTTTCTGCCCGCATTGCTGCAAGCGTCCTGCTCACAGTGACTATATTTCTAAGAGCCCTTTCACGCTAGGGTTGCCACCTTTTCTTCAAGCCAAACCCGAACACTTTAGGGGCGCACGGCATGGCACTCCAACCGCGGGGCGATTTTGACGCAATTGTCACCCGACAAATCATGGCAAAATCACGTAAACAGAATCGTGGGATGCCTGTCTCCCAAAATAAGTTTCGCTTCGCGATTGGGGTGCCTTTATTCCCACCCCTTCCTATTACAAATCTTCCCCTACCAGCACAAATCATCCTCCCTCCAATGCCCCTATGGCAGCCGACGGGGTACCACGGGGGCCCCAGCACACAGGGGGGCCCGGACAGCATGGTGATCGGAGGGGGGGCAAGTACAGAGGAGGGGGGGGGGACAATTAAAGAGGAGTCAAAACATAAGGGAGAGAGAGAGGCGACAGGCAGCTGCTCGTGCGGAAGTTTTTAATAAAATAAATGTTTAAAAACAATCCACTCACTTTCCATGTCAGTCTGTGAACTCCGCTGTCCCATTCTCCTCTCCGAGTCACGCTGCTGTTATCACTGAATTGCTGGAGGAAACAGAGAGCCGTGGGAAACTCATGTGAACTGTCAGCCTCTGATGATGGGGGCACGGTTAAGCCTCCGGAATGCTCTGATTGGTCAGAGCGTCCCAGGCTGACAGCTCACTGCAGTTTCCCGCGGCTCTGTATCCTTGGCTTCCTCCAGCGATTCAGTGAAACAGCAGCGTGGATCGGAGGCAGTGGCGGCTAGTGCTCAAAATATTTTGGGGGGGGGGGACAAACAAACATCAATCGCAGCCTCACTGTGCCCATCAAACGCAGCCACTGTGCCATAAAATTGTCACCACTGTCCCATGTCATTAAATGCAGCCACTGTGCCCATCAAATGTCGCCACTGTGCCCATCAATTGTCGCCACTGTGCCATGCCAAACGCAGCCACTGTGCCCATCAATTGTCGCCACTGTGCCATGCCAAATGCAGCCACTGTGCCATGCCATTGTCGCCAGTTTGCCCCTAAAATGCCGCCAGATTGCCCCCCCTGCCTGGCACTTACCTTTCTCGGTCGACCATCCTCGGATCCTCCACGATCCCTCGATGTAGTCCCGCCCTCGATGTCGCTTCAGCCAATCAGGTTACCGGTAACCAGATCCGGTGAACCTGATTGGCTGAGATGCATGTCAGTGTTAACCAAGGACCACACCCCCCGTGCATCCACTGGTTAACTATTTGGAAGCCGATTACAGCACTCAGGCTTTCCGATTACAGCCTATCAGAGCTGCTGGCTTTGATAGACACTTCCACAGCCAACCAGCTGCCGTTATTCAGATGGCCGGCGCTCGCCAGGGGGCTGGCCATCTGAATAGTGGGCGGCAGCAGCGACAATACATACATTCATGCAATTCATGAATGTATGTATTGTTTTTCAGTGGCGGTGATGGAGCGAGAGGGGGCGGCGCTCCTGCGCCCTCTATGGACGCACTGCCACTGATCGGAGGGGAGAATGGGACAGTGGACTTCACAGACTGACATGCCTACAGCTCTGCCATGGAGAGTGAGTGGATTGTTTTTAAACATTTATTTTATTAAAAACTCCAGCAATTGCCTCTCTCTCTCCCTTATGTTTTGAATGCTCTGTAATTGTCCCCCCCCCCTGCCTGCCACTCCGATCCCCCTGTTGTCTGGGTCCCCATGTGTGCTGGGGCCTCTACAGGAGGCCCGTGTTACCCCCTGTCAGCGGCACTGGTGTCTGGGTGTCAGGCAGAGGGAAACCCGGGCACAGCATGCTAAACCCGTACTGTCCGGGTCAAAACCAGACAGGTGGCAACCCTATTTCACACTGAGGCAGTTTTCAGGCGTTTTAGTGCTAGAAATAACGCCTGAAAACTGCCTCCATACTGCCCGAATGTGAAAGCCAGAGTGCTTTCACACCTGGGTGGTGCGCTTGCGGCACTTTAGAAAAAGTCCTGCAAACAGCATCTTTGGGGCGGTTTGGGAGCACTGTATACAGCGCACCCAAAACCAAATGAATATGCAGCGCTTCAGAAGATCCGAAACCCGGGCGTTTTAAACCCTTCAGTCGCTAGCGGGTGTTAAAAGCGCCCCACTAGCAGCCAAAAAGCGCCACTTAAAAACCAGCAGCTACACATACTGCAGCTGCTGGCTTTTAAAGCGGAGTTCCACCCAAAATGGAACTTCTGCTTTAAGGGAAGGTGATGGGATTCCAGTAATTGTCCTCAGTGACTTTTCAATCACTTGAAGTGCATACTAGCAGTGACCCATTTTGAGATTTTGGGAGAAGTTTTTCTATAGATATTGGAACTTGCTTGGCAATATGCAGATTCAAACCTCCAGTGATAAGTGCTAGAAGTAGCAATTATTCAAACCGATGGAGCGAACTACACAAGTAACATGCAGTAGCATCTTGTGATCTGTCACGTATTTGAACATTGTGTGCGTTAGCAGTACCTGTGATATTTCATACAGAAGCTGGTCATGTTTTCTGTTATTTGAGTGCAATGAATCATATACAGCAGTGTGTAACGTGTAGTTTGTTGTGATAAGCTTACAAAGTCTGAATATTAGTTTTTTGTGCTAGAGGTAAAAATAAAATAAAAAATGCAGCACTTGTTTCTGTGTATTATGAGATTGCCAATCTTGATCTAAAACCGCCATTCAGTCAGATAAATGGCCATTTAAATTTATACTACAGTACTTGTTGAATTCTGTGTTTTGGCAGGTGTTCCTTGACGTTGCATATCTGTAATTCAACCTTCAGCCAAAGTTGCCTTTAGTCTGAGCCTATGCTAAGGCCCTTGGTTGTCTCTAAAAAACAACCCTGTCACCAGACAAGTTTTTTCAAAAACAATCTTGCCATAAGATTATAAGTGCACATGATGTATTTAGACATGTTTGCCCCTGACCTAAGCTACAGTAACTCAAGCCTCCCCCTTTCACAGATGCATACTTACCTCAATCTAAAGGTGTGACCTCTGGGGTTTGTCACAAACTGGCTGTTCTTGCACATTACAGCACCATAGGCTTCTATGATGTTGTCTCTCTTCGTCTTTGGCCTAGACTCGAGACACAGCCCCATATAAGTCTGTGGGGCTGTAATGTGACTGCACGGCCAGGTCTACTGGATGTAGACAAATATCGGAGGCTGCGCCCATCAGATTGCGATAGAGCCCTTTCACACTGTCAGTTTTTCAGGTGGACCTGATCTGAAGGTCCATGCATTCCTATGGACCGGCATTTGTAAACGGACTTGTGTCTGTTTACACTGACTGCGCAGTCAGGGACCACCAGTGCCGCTTGTCGGGGACCACCAGTGCCGCTTGTCGGGGACCACCAGTGCCGCTTGTCGGGGACCACCATGCCAGGGACCACCAGGGCAGAGCAGGGATTATTATCAGAAATGAATGACTTGTATGACACAGGGGGCATCTCCCGCTGTGTCAGGCATTGTATGTGAGAACATGATCGCTTATGCCCCCCCACCATTATTATGATTGACAGCGCACTGTTCCTATAACGACGGGGGGCGGAAGATCAGCGATCAGTGTTCTCATATAACATTACCTGACACAGTGAGAGATCCCGCTGTGTAATACAAGTAATTACTGATGATAATCCCCGCTCTGCACGAAGATAGCAGGCAGGGGTGGGTGTTGTGGAGAGGCGGAGACAGGCAGGGAGCAGAGGAGGAGGATGGAAGAGAGAGGAGAAGGACACCTCCTCCATGGGTGGCACAGACCGGCCACAACATGTCTACTTCCTCCCTGATCTTTCAGAGGACTACAAGGGGGCGTGTCAGACCACTGGCTGAGCTTAGGAGAGGGATAGAATCCAGCGGTCTTACAAACAGGAAATCACCAGGCAATAACGTTTTTTCAGCAAGTTCAGCAGCCTATTACAGAGGAACTACAGAGCTCAGAAGAACATGGATGGCAAAGTTGGTGAAGGTAGGAGATCAGCAACAAGGACATGGGAAAAAAATTGCCCGGAGTTCTGCTTTAATAGGGGATGACATTGCTCCATGGTCACTGCTGGCAGATTGACCAAGGAACATTCCTAGAGGTGTTGGGTAGGTTTGAGAAAAACAGTTGTATAATTGTTGCTGTCACTGATTTTATGAGGGATGGGGGGTTAGATTCAGAAGACTGGAAGTGTTATCAACGCTTAGGACTTGTTCACACCGTGTCCATTGAGCTTTAAAGATCAATGCAGGCTTGACACAAAGGTACTTAGAAATATTTGTGTTCTATATGCGCTATTCACGCTATACATGTGCGGTGGTGTGTATTGAGGATATAGGTAACAAGATGCAGTGCATAGAGTTTAATAAAGTGCTATTTTGTGACATTTCAATAAATAAAAATAAAAATAAAAAAATAAACTGTGCAATGCATTTTAAGAAAGCTTTGCAATGTCCCTACATAATGTCAACTAGCACTCGTGTGTTTTTGCATGCAGGCTGGTGTGAACGACCCCTTAGTAATTCACTCTTGCAGACTTCTATCTTGTGATTACATTTATAAAATTGGTGTTGAATTACTAAATCCTGGTGACTTTTCCAACATTAAGGCCCCTTTCACACTGAGGCGTTTTAGCGCTAAAAATAGCGCATAAATAACGCCTGAAATAATCCTGCCCCAGCATTCTCAATGTGAAAGCCTGAGAGCTTTCACACTGAGGTGATGCGCTGGCGGGAGGAAAAAAAAATCTCCTGCAAGCAGCATCTTTGGAGCGGTGTGTATACCGCTCCTTTACATTGAAATCAATGGGACACCGCGGCTATACCGCCCGCAAATCGCTATTGTAGCAGCGGTTTGCGGGCGGTTTTAACCCTTTCTCGGCCGCTAGCGGGGGTTAAAACCGCACCGCTAGCGGCTGAATATCGCGGCTATACCGCCAGCGCACCTCCCCGCCCCAGTGTGAAAAGGGCCTTACTGTGAGTTTATCAGAAATCTTTTTTGAAAATTAATCTGCACTATGCGGTTTTCCTGCGGCTGCGATTTTGGAAAAAAGTGCAGGGACCTTCCCCCTGTGTTTTTCTGTAGTTACAGCAGCCCATTCAAATAGACTGCTATGCGTGTGCGAACATAGCCACCAGAAAACCGGTATAGTGTGAATTTAGTTAAATTTATGATCATAGTAAAATGTAGCTGATTTGGTGATTTTATATTTATAATATTTTGCTTTAGAAATTTCTGTTCTACAACTGTTGGAAAAGAAACATGTCCAAATTAATTAGGCTCCATGTACACTGAAGCTGATAAACTGCAGTTTATTGGCATTTTGGCGTTTTTTTTTTTTTTTTTAAAAGCCCATTAACTGCACTCTATGTTAGCCTATGTGTTCATGTACACATAGCGTTTTTTAGCGTTAATGAGCAGTGGAGTTAATGGGCTTTTTTCTGAACGCAAGAAATTTGCGTTCAAAGTGCATTTTTTCGGCGGAAAAAACCGCAAAACGCTCAAACGCAGGTCGCCAGCGTTTTTTTTGCGTTTTTTGATCCATTGGGAAAAAAAAATTAAAAAATAAAAAGCTAAAAAACGCTACACTGAAAAACGCTAATAAACGCTGATAAAAGCTATATTTTAAAGCAGCTTTTTCTGCCAGAAATCTGGCTTTCAAAACAACCGTTTTTAAGCTTCTGTGTACATGGAGCCTAAAAAGTAAGGACAAAGTTTGAAGACAAATGTTATCATTAGTTAGTGCTCCTTTTATGATCAGTTTTCATCACTTCAAAACTGACTTGTGGGAAGGAAGTGTGATTTCTGTGTGGGGAACTAACGTTCTACAGTAATATTTTTCTCAGCCTCTGGTGTTTGAGAGACTCCTCGGTTTTACAGAGAAATAATGTCAGTTTATAAGGTCACTGTGTTCCTGCATGTGGTTAGATAAGACTGGTGGCCTACAGTAAGTCAAAGGCTGGCTTATGATGTGATTTCTGTTCGTTTTGTTTCAGAGGTAAATCATCTACAGACTGCTAGTATCAGGTCTAAGTCCAGTCATGAAGATAAATGAATGATACTAGATAATTATGATTTATGTATAATAAAGGGGATCTTTACCCTCAGTTTGATTTTGCCTCCTCTCTACCCTTCCTTCCTTCCTTTCGCTGTGCAAATGGGTCTTTTTCTTTTAAATAAAAAAAAGCTCTGGCCTGTCCCCCCCTCCACATGTTGTTTACCTAAGTGCACTTTGCCCACTGTGCTTCTTGAGAGGCATAGTCCTTCATTGAGAAAGGAAGAGGGGGTGGGCCTAGTGGCTCATAATCGGGAGAGCTTCTGGCTAAACCCAGACTAGCCGGCAGTTGCCCGATGACATCACACAAGAAGATGGCGGCATGGGACCCAGTGGGGGGGCAAAAGAGAAGAGGATCTCAGCAGAACAATGCTGGATCCGCTTGATGGGTTAGTATCTTAACTGTGCTGGACAGGCAACCAGGTAAGTATGGACTAAAAAAAAAAATGAGGGGAGGGTGGAGATAAGTTTTAAGCACCTGACTAATCTATCCTACTATGTCCAGATCTGCATTGAATTTAATTTCCTGCTGTATAGCTATGGTCCCGGACAGTCTCCTGCAGAATGGCTGCAATACCATTCTCTTACAGAGTGTTTGTGGTCCCTGACAGTTCCCTGCAGAATGACGGTGATCCCTGACAGCCCCTTGGGGAAAAAAAAAAAAAAAAAGAGGATAAGGATGCACTTTAAGCACCTGAGTAATCTGACTTACTATATCCAGATCTGCATTGAATTGAATTTCCTGCTGTATGACCATGGTCCCCAATAGCCTCCTGCAGAATAGCTTTAGTCCCAGACAATCTTCTGCAGAATGACTGTGATCTCTGACAGCCTCCTGCAGAGTGGCTGTGGTCCCTGACAGCCCCCTGCAGAATGGCTGTGGTCCCTGACAGCCCCCTGCAGAATGGCTGTGGTTCCTGACAGTCCCCTGCAGAATGGCTGTGGTTCCTGACAGTCCCCTGCAGAATGGCTGTGGTTCCTGACAGTCCCCTGCAGAATGGCTGTGGTTCCTGACAGTCCCCTGCAGAATGGCTGTGGTTCCTGACAGTCCCCTGCAGAATGGCTGTGGTTCCTGACAGCCCCCTGCAGAATGGCTGTGGTTCCTGACAGCCCCCTGCAGAATGGCTGTGGTTCCTGACAGCCCCCTGCAGAATGGCTGTGGTTCCTGACAGCCCCCTGCAGAATGGCTGTGGTTCCTGACAGCCCCCTGCAGAATGGCTGTGGTTCCTGACAGCCCCCCCCGCAGAATGGCTGTGGTCCCTGACGGCCCCCCCCGCAGAATGGCTGTGGTCCCTGACGGCCCCCCCCGCAGAATGGCTGTGGTCCCTGACGGCCCCCCCCCGCAGAATGGCTGTGGTCCCTGACGGCCCCCCCCGCAGAATGGCTGTGGTCCCTGACGGCCCCCCCCGCAGAATGGCTGTGGTCCCTGACGGCCCCCCCCGCAGAATGGCTGTGGTCCCTGACGGCCCCCCCCGCAGAATGGCTGTGGTCCCTGAAGGCCCCCCCCCGCAGAATGGCTGTGGTCCCTGACGGCCCCCCCGCAGAATGGCTGTGGTCCCTGACGGCCCCCCGCAGAATAGCTGTGGTCCCTGACGGCCCCCCCCCCCGCAGAATGGCTGTGGTCCCTGTCGGCCGCCCCCCCCGCAGAATGGCTGTGGTCCCTGACGGCCGCCCCCCCCCGCAGAATGGCTGTGGTCCCTGACGGCCGCCCCCCCCCCCGCAGAATGGCTGTGGTCCCTGACGGCCGCCCCCCCCCCGCAGAATGGCTGTGGTCCCTGACGGCCGCCCCCCCGCAGAATGGCTGTGGTCCCTGACGGCCCCCCCCCCCGCAGAATGGCTGTGGTCCCTGACGGCCCCCCCCCCCCCCCCGCAGAATGGCTGTGGTCCCTGACGGCCCCCCCCGCAGAATGGCTGTGGTCCCTGACGGCCCCCCCGCAGAATGGCTGTGGTCCCTGACGGCCCCCCCCCCCCGCAGAATGGCTGTGGTCCCTGACAGCCCCCTGTAGAATGTCCGCAGATAGCAGAGACTAGGGGTGCAACGGATCGGTGGTGATCCGAACGGGCCACCCTGTTCGGATCGGATCACCACGCGATCCGCGGAGAATGGCTGTAGTCCCAGACAATCTTCTGCAGAATGGCTGTGGTCCCTGACAGCCCCCTGCAGAATGGCTGTGGTCCCCGCAGAATGGCTGTGGTCCCTGATGGCCCCCCCGCAGAATGGCTGTGGTCCCTGACGGCCCCCCCACAGAATGGCTGTGGTCCCTGACGGCCCCCCCACAGAATGGCTGTGGTCCCTGACGGCCCGCCCCACAGAATGGCTGTGGTCCCTGACGGCCCGCCCCACAGAATGGCTGTGGTCCCTGACGGCCCGCCCCACAGAATGGCTGTGGTCCCTGACGGCCCGCCCCACAGAATGGCTGTGGTCCCTGACGGCCCGCCCCACAGAATGGCTGTGGTCCCTGACGGCCCGCCCCACAGAATGGCTGTGGTCCCTGACGGCCCGCCCCACAGAATGGCTGTGGTCCCTGACGGCCCGCCCCACAGAATGGCTGTGGTCCCTGACGGCCCGCCCCACAGAATGGCTGTGGTCCCTGACGGCCCGCCCCACAGAATGGCTGTGGTCCCTGACGGCCCGCCCCACAGAATGGCTGTGGTCCCTGACGGCCCGCCCCACAGAATGGCTGTGGTCCCTGACGGCCCGCCCCACAGAATGGCTGTGGTCCCTGACGGCCCGCCCCACAGAATGGCTGTGGTCCCTGACGGCCCCCCCCACAGAATGGCTGTGGTCCCTGACGGCTCCCCCACAGAATGGCTGTGGTCCCTGACGGCCCCCCCCCACAGAATGGCTGTGGTCCCTGACGGGCCCCCCCCCACAGAATGGCTGTGGTCCCTGACGGGCCCCCCCCACAGAATGGCTGTGGTCCCTGACGGGGCCCCCCCCCCCACAGAATGGCTGTGGTCCCTGACGGGGCCCCCCCCCCACAGAATGGCTGTGGTCCCTGACGGGGCCCCCCCCCCCCACAGAATGGCTGTGGTCCCTGACGGGGCCCCCCCCCCCACAGAATGGCTGTGGTCCCTGACGGGGCCCCCCCCCCACAGAATGGCTGTGGTCCCTGACGGGGCCCCCCCCCCACAGAATGGCTGTGGTCCCTGACGGGCCCCCCCCCACAGAATGGCTGTGGTCCCTGATGGGCCCCCCCCCACAGAATGGCTGTGGTCCCTGACGGGGCCCCCCCCACAGAATGGCTGTGGTCCCTGACGGTCCCCCCCCACAGAATGGCTGTGGTCCCTGACAGCCCCCTGTAGAATGTCCGCAGATAGCAGAGACTAGGGGTGCAACGGATCGGTGGTGATCCGAACGGGCCACCCTGTTCGGATCGGATCACCACGCGATCCACGGTGCGCTCCCCCTACAGAATGGCTGTGGTCCCTGACGGGGCCCCCCCACAGAATGGCTGTGGTCCCTGACGGGGCCCCCCCACAGAATGGCTGTGGTCCCTGACGGGGCCCCCCCCACAGAATGGCTGTGGTCCCTGACGGGGCCCCCCCACAGAATGGCTGTGGTCCCTGACGGCCCCCCCCCACAGAATGGCTGTGGTCCCTGACAGCCCCCTGTAGAATGTCCGCAGATAGCAGAGACTAGGGGTGCAACGGATCGGTGGTGATCCGAACGGGCCACCCTGTTCGGATCGGATCACCACGCGATCCACGGTGCGCTCCGGAGCCTCGGCCGTAGGAAAGGCCGCGGCTTTGGCCTAGCTCCGGAGCGGCGGCCATCTTGGTACACCCGGCGGAGGCCGCTCTAATGACGTTTTGCTGCCATCTTGCTCCACCCCACACAGTAATGAGAGAAGGGGACAAGCGGACATCTTATTACACCCAAAGCTTCCACACAAAACGGAGCTTATCAGCTTTAATACAGTATTTGGAAATCCATCGGACTGTTTACATTTTACATTTTAAAAGCAGCAGCAAACCTTTACATGATTGCTAATGTGACGGAACACCTCTGATTTTCACATTTAACATTTACCGTATTTATCGGCGTATAACACGCACTTTTTTCCCCTTAAAATCAGGGGAAAATCGTGGGTGCGTGTTATACGCCGATACCCACTGATCCCGGCGATCTCCGCTGACTGAGCGGAGCGCAGCGATCGCCGCCGAGATACACATAGCCGAGTGTACTCGGCTATACTCGGCTTTTCTCGGCTCTGCTCACAGTCACGCCCAGTCCCGCCATTGGACCTGTGACATAGGGCGGGACTCGGCGTGACTGTGAGCGGAGCCGAGAAAAGCCGAGTACACGCGGCTATGTGTATCTCGGCGGCGGCTCCGCCCAGTCCCTGCGTCTCTGCGTTCCCTGCGTTCTCGGCGGCGTTCGCCCCGCTCCGCCTAGTCTCTGCGGCGATCTCGGCGGCGCTAATTTTGAAAACTGGGGCAAGGCTGCACTTAGCAAAGGCTGCACTGGACACTGGGCAAAGCTGCACTGGACACTGGGCAAAGGCTGCACTGGACAAAGCTGCACTGGGCAAAGGCTGCACTGGACACTGGGCAAAGCTGCACTGGACACTGAGCAAAGCTGCACTGAGCAAAGGCTGCACTGGACACTGGGCAAAGGCTGCAATGGACACTGCTGACAAGGCTGCAACGGACACTGGTAAGGCTGCATTTAAATGTAAGTTTTTTTTTTTCCTTAAACTTCCCTCCTAAAAGTTTTTTTCCCTAAAATTCCCTCCTAAACTTGGGGTGCGTGTTATACGCCGGTGCGTGTTATACGCCGATAAATACGGTAGTTAAATGTGAAAATCAGAGGTGTTCTGTCACATTGGCAATCATGTAAGGTCAGCAGGTTTGTTGCTGCTTTGAAAATTTAACATGTAAAGAGTCCGTGGGATTTACAAATACTGTATTTAAGCTTATAAGCTCCGTTTTGTGTTGAAAATAACTGAAATGGAAAATTTAACATTATTATTTTTTTTTTTTTTGCCGATCCGAAAATGATACGATCCGTGACCCCTGATCCGAGGATCGATCCGATCCGTGAGTTTTTTGATTCGTTGCACCCCTAGCAGAGACAGTAATCACCCACTCCAACAAAAGGAGTAGGTTATCACATGCAATGAGTGAGAGAACTGGCCTAGGGAATTGACACTTTCTGGAGTGTTTTATTCCATAGAATATTCAGAGGCACAATGCATGTCAATAAAAAATCAAATATGGAAAGATAAAAAAAACATCTAAAATATGTGTTTGTTCTGTGTGCTATCAATAAATTTTTAAGTTGGTAATGGGGTCTCTTTTTATATGATTTATTTCTCTGTGATGAGCAAAGAAATTAATGTAAGGTTAAGTCCATCTTCAACAGAAAACTGCTTTATGTGTCCTTGCATAGATTTGGATGAAAGCACAGTTCAGTCGGCCTAGATTCCATCAAGGTTGCTCTGAAAATGTTTGCTGGCAGCGTTCCCTATGCAGAGCATTCAAAATAACGGAATAACTGTTCCTTCCAAATCAAGTTGTTGGAATGCACTGATCCACACAAGAAAAGCCCTGGGCTTGCTTCCATTTTACCCTTAGCTAAAACTTTTCTGCTGTTTTCTGCCAGAAATGCATTTGTCACATCTGACAAAATAGGAGATACTCTTTGTATTCCAAACATGTAGGAAATAATAATTCTGTATTCTAGATATGTAGGAAATAAATAGACACTTAGTACAAATCAAAATTCAACTTGTCAAGAATCCTATTATTACATTCCAGGACCATTTAGTGGTCTTTTTTTTTTTTCTTTCTTTTAGGGTACACCTGCTTATAAACGCATGCAGCCAAACTTTGAATTGTGTAGCTGCAGCTCAATACATAATGTATGCATAAATGGTCAAGAGATTCAGTTGTTGCTTAAACAAATATTAGAATAGGCTAGACTCATGATCTTATTGACTTTAGCCTCGTACACACGACCGGTTTTCTCGGCAAGAAAACTGCTGGGAGAGCTTTTTGCAGAGAAAACCGTTCGTGTGTATGGTTTCTCGGCAGGAAAACTGCCGGGAATCTCGACAAGAAAAATAGAGAACCTGCTCTCTATATTTCTCGTCGGGATTCTCGGCAGAGTGTTTCCTGCCGAGAAACCCGGTTGTCTGTATGCTTACCTGTCCAGGGAAACCCGCGCATCCTCGATGAGACTTTGACACATGCGCGGTAACATACACGGGTAGTGTAGGGTGTAGCAAGATGGCGGCGACGGCATCGAATGTGACGAGCGTCGGCTCGTCGTAGTCGATGACGTCACCGCGTTCTTGCCATTCAAAAGAACGGCGGTTCTTTTGAATGGCGCGTGTGTACACGGCTTGGCAAGACAAGCTTGCCAGGAATCCCGTCGAGAAAACGGACGTTTTTTTTTTTCGACGGGATTCCCGCCTGTGTGTACGAGGCTTCAGGCTGCAGAAAGGTTGTTTGTGCCAGGCATGTTGATGTTGCTGCACTCAAAAATCTATGGTTCCCTTGAATTCTCCAAGGACATATAAATGCAGGAGATGCTTCCTAGTCTTTCTGATCGTGTGTTGACTGTAACTGACTGTCACGGTTGATCGGGAGCCTGTACTACTGGTGACAGCTTAGACTTCATTTACATTAGTGTGTCTCCAAAGTCACACGATTTCAGGTGTGACTTTGGAGCGAATATTGGTGCGACTCTGATCCGACTCTCAATGGATCGAAGTCGCACCAATGTAGTGCAGGCAACTTTTCCAAGTCGCATGGCAAATCAGTTTATTAAAAGTAATGCACTACTTAAGCGCATTACTTTTAATAAACCGATTATTTTAGGGTGTTTTTACACCATTGAAGGCTCTGATATTTGCCAGACATGAGAGTGAATGGCAACAGCATCTGGTGAGCTTTATTCTTGAAGCCTTGTACACACGACCGGTTTTCTCGGCATGAAAACTGCTGGGAGAGCTTTTTGCCGTGAAAACCGGTCGTGTGTATGGTTTCTCGTCGGGAAAACTGCAGGGAATCGAAACGAAAAAAATAGAGAACCTGCTCTCTATTTTCTCGTCGGCCTGTTTCCCGATGAGAAAACCGTGAGTGTGTATGCTTACCTGTCCATGGTAAACCCGCGCATGCTCGAAAAGACTTTGACGCATGCGCGGTAGCATACAAGGGTAGTGTAGGGTGTAGCAAGATAGCGGCGACTGCATTGAATGTGACGAGTGTGAGCTCGTCGTAGTCTGACGTCACCGCGTTCTTGCCATTCAAATGTTTTTTTTTTTCCGACGAGATTCCTGCCCGTGTGTGCGAGGCTTAACCACTTCCAGCCCAAGGACGTCATACAGCTACAGGCATCATTCAGATATCAGTTTGTTCAGCCGGCGATTCTGTGCACCATAAGAACGATCATAGCGGCAGTTCCGCCGATTGATCGTTCTTATAGGTGACGGGAGGGGATGGCCGCCATCCGGTGCTTCTCCGGGCTCTCTCGTGCCATCGGGGACCCGGAGAAACGATCTGCTGGCGCCGGATGGGAGGCATAGAGATGACTGGTGACCAGATGGTCACCAGTCATCTCTATGATCGTCGGTGGCCCGGGCGCGACGTTATGACGTCACGCCCGGGTACCCGGAAGTAAACAAAGCCGCAATCGCGGCTGTCGGCATGAGATCAGTGAATTTTTTTTCACGATCTCATGCTTTCCAGCCTGGAGGAGAGATGTGGGGTCTTATTGACCCCACATGTCTCCATAAAGAGTACCTGTCACGAACAATTCCTATTACAAGGGATGTTTACATTCCTTGTAATAGGAATAAAAGTGATAAACAAAAAAAGTGTAAAAATAAAAAAATTAAGTAAAATAAAAAATAAAATAAATATTTTTTTTTAAAACGCCCCTGTCCCCAGTAGCTCGCGCTCAGAAGTGAACACACACGCAATATGTAAACGCTGTATAAACCACACATGTGAGGTATTGCCGCGTGCGTTAAAGCGCCAGCAACAATTCTAGCACTAGACCTCCTCTGTAACTCTAAACTAGTAGCCTGTAAAGAAAAATAAGCGACGCCTATGGAGATTTTTAAGTACTGAAGTTTGGCGCCATTCCATGAGTGTGCGCAATTTTAAAGCGTGACATGTTAGGTATCTATTTATTCGGCGTAACATAATCTTTCACATTATACAAAAAAATTGGGCTAACTTTACTGTTTTGTTATTTTTTAATTCATGAAACCGTTTTTTTTTTCCAAAAAAAGGCGTTTTAAAAATTATTGCGCAAATACCGTGCTGGATAAAAAGTTGCAATGACCGTCATTTTATTCCCTAGGGTGTCTGCTAAAAAAACATATATATATATAGTGTTTTGGGGTTCTGAGTAATTTTCTAGCAAAAAAATTATGATTTTTGCACGTAGGAGAGAAGTGCCAGAATAGGCCCGGTATGGAAGTGGTTAAGGGAGTGGAATTGGCACATATCACTTTGGTGAAGGATTTCGGTGTATCAACAAGATTTAGTTTCACTATTTTTTCATCACTTTAAGTTGGACTGTATTACCGTATTGATTTGCATATGTTGGAGTAGAGCGGCACGATTCTGGCTAAAATGAGAACCACCATTTTTTTGGTTAGAAGATAGATCATGATTCTCGCGGCGTAACATCATCTTTCACATTAAAACCCCAAAAAAAAATTGGGCTAACTTTACTGTTTCGTTGTTTTTTTTTTCATTGAAGTGTATTTTTTCCCCAAAAATTGCATTTGAAAGACCACTGGGCAAATGCAGTGTGACATAAAATATTGCATCAATTGCCATTTTATTCCCTAGGGTCTCTGCTAAAATATATATAATGTTTGGGGGTTCCCAGTAATTTTCTAGCAAAAAATATTGATTTTAACTTAAAAAAGTGTCAGAAAAAGATTTGGACTTTAAGTGGTTAAACGTCCTTCATTTACACACACAAGCTTAAAAGGGTTGTAAAGGTTCATTTTTTTATTTTGCTAAATAGGTTCCTTTAAGCTAGCGCATTGTTGGTTCACTTACCTTTTCCTTAGATTTACCTTCTAAATGTTTTTTTTCTTTGTCTGAATTTCTCACTTCCTGTTTCTCCTCAGTAAACTTCACACCATCATCCGAGTGGTGTTGAGTCAGCCAGAACAGCTTACTGAACAGCTTACTGAGGAGGAACAGGAAGTGAGAAATTCAGACAAAGAAAACAGAGAAAAAAAACATTTAGAAGGGAAATCTAAGGAAAAGGTAAGTGAACCAACAATGCACTAGCTTAAAGGAACCTATTTAGAAAATAAAAAACGAACCTTTACAACCCCTTTAAGAAGGAAGTTGGTTACAATGTTTCATGTTGTTAAAAACTTGGCAGACTGCCTGGATTTTTTCTTTACACACACATAAGTTTATCCCTTTGATCCAAACTTGGCAGACTGCCCGGATATTTTCTTAACACACACATAAGTTTATCCCTTTGATCTAAATTTGACAGACTGCCTGAATATTTTCTTTTGACAGCTGAGTGAGCAGATAAAGTCTCTCCACTTGTTATATGAAAGAATCGGCAAACTCTGCATTGGAGATCGTCAGGGGGGTTGAGGCTGGGTTCACACTTGTGCGACACGACAGCCGTCCTACTTTGGATCCGACTTTGCCCTGCGACATGAAGCCGACATATGTCCGACTTTCAATGAACGGGGATCCGACTTGGATCCCTGCCAATACCAGGCACTGTGTTTGGTATGAATCTTGAGGGGGAACTCCACGCCAAATTTTAAATAAAAAAACGGCATGGGTTCCCCTCCAGGAGCATACCAGGCCCTTCGGTCTGGTATGGATTTTAAGGGGAACCCCCTAAGCCGAAAAAACAGCGTGGGGGTCCCCCCAAAATCCAAACCAGACCCTTATCCGAGCATGCAACCTGGCAGGCCGCAGGAGAAGAGGGGGGGGGACGAGAGAGCGACCCCCCCCCTCCCTCCTGAACCGTACCAGGCCGCATGCCCTCAACATGGGGGGTTTGGTGCTTTGGGGCAGGGGGGGCGACTGCGGCCCCCCCACCCCAAAGCACCCTGCCCCCTTGTTGATGAGGACAGGGCCTCTTCCCGACAACCCTGGCCGTTGGTTGTCGGGGTCTGCGGGCAGGGGCTTATCGGAATCCGGGAGCCCCCTTTAATAAGGGGGGCCCCCAGATCCCGGCCCCCCACCCTATGTGAATGAGTATGGGGTACATCGTACCCCTACCCATTCACCTGGTGGAAAAAAATGTCAATAAAAAAACACTACACAGGTTTTTAAAGTAATTTTATTACACAGCTCCGGGGGTCTTCTTCCGACTTCGGGGGTTTCCGGTGTCGTCTCCGCGCTCTCCGGTTCTTTCTTCCTTCTGCCGGGCCTCCGCTATCTTCTTCCAGCTCTTTTGCTAGCGGGGCCCGGTCTTCTTCGTCGCCTCCTTCCCTCTTCTCCTCTTCGATGTTGTCACGTCGCTTCCTCCCGCTGTAATGCTGGGTGTGCAGTGCGCTCCGATTTATATAGGCCTCTCATGACGTCACAGTCACAAGCTCCGGGTGGCCCTCGAGCATGTGACTGTGACGTCATGGGAGCATGTGGCCACCCGGAGCATGTGACTGTGAAGAAGATAGCGGAGGCCCGGCAGAAGGAAGAAAGAACCTGAGAGCGAGAGAAGAAGAGGGAAGAAGGCGACGGAGAAGACCGGGCCCCGCTAGCAAAAGAGCTGGAAGAAGATAGCGGAGGCCCGGCAGAAGGAAGAAAGAACCGGAGAGCGCGGAGACGACACCGGAGACCCCCGAAGTCGGAAGAAGACCCCCGGAGCTGTGTAATAAATTACTTTAAAAACCTGTGTAATGTTTTTTTATTGACATTTTTTTCCACCAGGTGAATGGATAGGGGTACGATGTACTCCATACTCATTCACATAGGGTGGGGGGCCGGGATCTGGGGGCCCCCTTATTAAAGGGGGCTCCCGGATTCCGATAAGCCCCTGCCCGCAGACCCGACAACCAACGGCCATGGTTGTCGGGAAGAGGCCCTGTCCTCATCAACATGGGGGCAGGGTGCTTTGGGGTGGGGGGGCCGCAGATCGCCCCCCTGCCCCAAAGCACCAAACCCCCCATGTTGAGGGCATGTGGCCTGGTAGGGTTCAGGAGGGAGGGGGGCCGCTCTCTCATCCCCCCCTCTTCTCCTGCGGTCTGCCAGGTTGCGTGCTCGGATAAGGGTCTGGTTTGGATTTTGGGGGTACCCCCACGCTGTTTTTTCGGCTTAGGGGGTTCCCCTTAAAATCCATACCAGACCGAAGGGCCTGATATGCTACTGGAGGGGAACCCATGCCGGTTTTTTTATTTAAAATTTGGCGTGGAGTTCCCCCTCAAGATCAGCAGAGCACAAGTCGCATGCCAAAGTCGGATCATGCAAGACTGCAGTCCGACTTTGATCCGACTTCAGTGATAGTCAATGGGCTGAAGTAGGATCAAAGTCGGACCAAAGTAGTACAGGGAGCATTTTCAAAGTCGGACCGACATGTGTCGGACCAGTTAAGACGGCTCCCATAGGGAAACATTGATTTTCACACGTCATGCGACATGAGTTCCCAATGTCGGAGCGTTTGTCGGACAAGTGTGAACCCGGCCTGAATCGAGATTACAATTTTTTAACGATTAATTGTGCAGCTCTATGTTGGAGCATATATATATTTTTTTGGATATGCCATATAGACACTTTTCATTATGTATGGGTGTTTTATGTTGATCATTTCTCAATGTTAATATTTAGGAGTTTTGTAGATTATTTAGTGCGCTACTGTGGAATTATTTGTCTCTCTCTCTCTCTTTTTTACATTGACATTTGTTTCACCTCCATTTGCATGTGATAATTACTATGGGAATCACCAAAACAAGTGGGTATACAAGAATAAAGTGCAAGTGTACAGATGAATAACAAATCTATAACATTTAATCAAAAATATCAATCAAATATTAAACTCAAAGTCCATGTGTCAAAGTGCTCAATGCTTATGGACAAATATCCACATAAAAGGTGCTCCAGTGTTCCCAAAAGTGCTTCTTAGAAAAAAAAAAAGCAGCCTCTTACCAGATAGTATAGATCTCGATTTACAGAGATCAAACAAACCATGCATACAGTCTCCACATTAGAAGCTTCAATGGTAGGGTGTTGCTGCTGTGATGTTATCACTACTGGAAATGGACTCAAACATCCCCCGCAAGTGGCTGCTCACAAAGAAGGTATATATGAAGGCAAACAGGAAGAGAACCTCATAGCATAAACCAGTAAGATGTTTTTATTAAAAATAAATAGTTGTACTTACAGTGAGGCTGAAATCACAAGCGGTGTATAGAAAAACAGACCGGCCGCAGTGTCACCTGAGGTACAGCCACGATGACGTTGCACACATTCTCTGCCCGACGCATTTTCTCAAAACTTGCGTCCTTTTGGATTAGAGGATGAATCGTCTTACTGGTTTATGCTTTTTGGAGCACTGGAACACCTTTTAAGTATATATTTGTCCAAGAGCACTGAGCACTTTATTTGACACATTTGCGTTGGACTGTTATATATTTTATATATATAATGATATGAGTGGATCCTATGGACTCTTTGTTTGATAATTTTTTTTTTTATATTTTTGATTCAATATTATATGTTTGTAATTCAGCTGTGTACTTGCATTTTATGCTTGTATCAGTGTTAATTTAGTCGACTAAAATGACTAAAACATTTTAGTCGACTAAATGAATACTATTTTAGTCGACTAAAATACGACTAAAATTAAAACAGTTGAGATGACTAAAATACGACTAAAACTAAAATGGCATTTTAGTCAAAAGACTATAATGGGACTAAAACTAAAATGCCATTTTAGTCAAAAGACTAAGACTAAGGCCTCGTACACACGACCGAGTTTCTCGGCAAGAACCAGCAAGAAACTTGCTAGCAGAGATGTCTTGCCGAGAAATTCGTTCGTGTGTATGGTTTCTCGTCAAGAAAACCGACATGTAATCTCGACGAGAAAATAGAGAACCTGCTCTCTATTTTCTCGTCGAGATTCTCGTCGGCATGTTTCTCGACGAGAAAAGTGAGTGTGTTTACACTTGCCTGTCCTCCCGGAAGTCCGCGCATGTTCGAAATGAATTCGACGCATGCGCGGTAGCTTCCTAGGCATAGGTAGGGTATACCAAGATGGCGGCGACGGCATCGAATGTGACGAGCGCATGCTCGTCGTAGTCGATGACATCACCGCGTACGCTCCATTCAAAGAACCGCGGGTTCTTTGAATCGAGCGTCTGTACACTCGGCCGGGACAAGTTTCTTGTCCAAGAATCTCGTCGAAAAAAACGACATGTTTTTTTCGACGAGAATCTCAGCCGTGTGTACGAGGCTTAAAACTAAATTGAAATTTGACTTCAAAATTAACACTGGTCTGTAGTGCATGTTCATACCTCGATAACATATTAGATTTTTCACTCCAGCAGTATATAATGAGTTTGGAAATTGTAGAGAAATGTTAACTAATGCATTACAATTTAATTACACTCATTAGATTGTAGATGACTAAAATTAGTTTTAGTCAACTTAAATGTACTGGAGATTTTAGTCGACTAAAACGTAGGACATTTTAGTAGACTAAAATGTACTGGAGATTTAGTCGACTAAATACGACTAAAACTAAAACAATTGCAGAAGACTAAAATGGGACCAAAACTAAAATGACTTTTTCCCCCAGTCGTCTTCCAAGTCAGCCCTTGAGAGATGGAGCTCCTCCTCACAATCAGGAAACACATTGCCATTAATTTTTCCCTCCCTTTAAGAGGCGGTCCCTCAGGTCCCTGGTCAGTCTTAGTGTTTCCTCCGTCCGGAGGAGACATGTTGCCAAAAGGACCTGAGGGGGGGCTCCATCTCCCATGGGCTGACCGGGACAGGTGTCTGCGGGTGCAGCAGTGGGTGTAAGCAGGGCTGACTGTGTGGAGTCTCTGCGGCAGGGGGTCAGTGGACCTTACCGGAGCCGCATCACTGGCGTGGAGGAGGACGGTTCTTTGACCACGGGCAACCCTCCTTAGGCTGTGGGCAGGAGGTGTCCCGGGTTCGAATTTCCTCTGTGCCCAGGTGAGGAGAAAGGCGCCATTGCTGCGTTCCCTTGGCGGCGTCAGCGGGGGGGCGTGTACCCACGTCTGAACGCCGCTTGACCCGGAAGACGCGGGGCGTCACTTCCGGGTACGAATGACGCAATCGGCGTGCGCCGGGGAAGCTGGTCCAATCCCCTTAAAGGCGCGGGAAATTCGAACGGTCGGCTGGTGCTAGTAGCGTGGACGCGGCTGCAGACGGCAGTATCGAACGCCACAGCAAGCCAGGATGCTGGAAGAGGATGAGATTCCATCGGCCCAGGCTCCAGAAGGCAAAAGCACCAGCAGGATGCAGGTAGGCACCAGTGGGTGACCTTTGTATCCTTTGTATTGGGACAGCAGCTAGGTGGTGATGGTGCACTAGCAAGCTGGGGCCAGGGGGTTACTAATGTCACTGGGTGTGCACTTTAGTATTGTTTGGTGCAGTGTGTATTTTTTTCTCACCGCCATGGGTCCCCCTGTGTTTATCTTTTGGCAGGTGAAACCACCTAAAGAGCCAAAGCCCACTCCCAAGAAGCGGTGTGCAAAGTGTAATACCAAGATGCTCTTGGAAAACACAGAACCGCTATGCAAAACATGCATTGATAAACTGATTGAAAAACAGTCAGATGCAGTTTATGCGAAGATTTTTGGATCCGTAAGAGATGATATGGCTAACACCTTTAAGGATCTCAAAATGTTTATCGCAGAAGTTAAACCTCCAGCAGTTCCTACTGGAGTTTCCTCTCCCATGGCCTCACCCAGATCAGAAGTCGCCTCAGGGTCGCACGAGTCGGTGAGAGAGCGAGCGGGCAGCAGCACAGCTAGTGTTATGGCTACCGATAGCTCAGATCCAGAGCAGGAAGATGGGAGAGAAGAAAGAAAGGGACCCAAATACAAGTTATCTCTAGAAGACGTGGATGATTTGCTTGGGGCCATTTACGAAACTTTGGAAATTGAGCAGGAAAAAGAACTGCCTTCCAAACATGACCTGATGTACCAGGGTCTGAGGAAGAAAAAATCCAAAGTATTCCCAGTTCATCCGGTAATGTCAGATACCGTGAAAAACGAATGGGCAGACCCAGAAAGGAAACCTTTTTTTTGCGGCCAGTCATAAAAAGCGATTTCCTTTTAGTGAAGATCCAAAAGAAGTTTGGAATAAAAATCCCAAATTGGATGCGCCACTTTCTAAGGTCTCAAAAAATTCTTCATTGGCATTTGAAGACATGGGACATCTAAAAGATGGCATGGATAAAAAGGGCGACATTATCCTAAAAAGAGCTTGGGAGACAAGTGTCGCTAGTCTGAAGCCAGCCCTAGCCACCACTTGCGTGGCAAGAAACTTAGAGTTTTGGCTCTCACAGCTGCAAGACCATATTAAAAATGGTACGCCTAGGGAGGAGATTCTGAATACACTTCCAGTTCTCTCCAAAGCGGTTGGTTATATTGCGGATGCATCCGCAGAATCAGTCAAGCTAGCAGCAAGGTCAGGTGGACTAGCAGTTGCAGCAAGACGTGCGATTTGGATGAAGACCTGGACAGGCGATGCGGCATCCAAAACAAGGCTGTGCAATCTCCCATTTACTGGGGATTTGCTTTTTGGTTCCGGCCTGGACGAGGCCTTGGAAAGAACAGCGGACAGGAAGAAAGCCTTTCCGGCTGAAAAACGAAAACCTCCACAAAAGAGGTTTTTTCGTGGGCGAAGAGATCGTCCCCAAGAACAAAAGAAAGAGTACCCTAAGAAAAACTGGACAGGTCACAAGGGGAAACCAAAGAGTAATGTCCTCTTTGGCTCTTCTAACCAAACTGCCAAACAATGACAACAGAGTGCCAGTAGGGGGAAGACTGGCTACCTTCCTACCTCAATGGCAGAAGGTGACAGCCAATCAATTTATTTTGGACATTATCGCAAGGGGCTACTCTCTGGAATTCAATTGTCATCCTCCAGAGAGATTTCTAGTAACGAGACTTCCCAGGGATCCAGAGAAAGCCAAGGCTCTTCCACTGTTACTAGGGGAGATGGTGGACCAGAAGGTCCTTACTCCAGTCCCAGAGAAGGAAAAAAGAAGGGGTTTTTACTCTCACATTTTTGTGATCAAAAAACCTTCCGGGAAGTTTCGGTTAATACTAAACTTAAAACCGTTAAACCAAGCGATTCAATACAAAAAATTTCGCATGGAATCCATATTTTCGGTCAAAAACATTCTACAACCAGAAACCTTCATGGCGACCATGGATCTCCGAGATGCATATCTCCACATTCCCATCCGACAGGAGTCACAGAAATATCTGAGGTTAGCAGTGGAGATAGAGGGAAAGGAAATAGGATTTTTATAACAGCTTACCTGTAAAATCCTTTTCTTGGAGTACATCACGGGACACAGAGCGACATAGTCATTACTAATGGGTTATATAGTTACCGTCAGGTGCTGGCACTGGCAACTTCCAAAACCGGAAGTACCCTCCCCTATATAAGCCCCTCCCATCCGGGAGCACCTCAGTTTTGTAGCAAAGCAATAAGTGTCCCCAAAGAGGGGCGGGAGCTCTGTGTCCCGTGATGTACTCCAAGAAAAGGATTTTACAGGTAAGCTGTTATAAAAATCCTATTTTCTTTCTCGTACATCACGGGACACAGAGCGACATTACTAATGGGATGTCCTAAAGCAATGCCAAATGAGGGGGGGGGATACACCATATATAAGCTGAGCGCTATCAGACATGAGGATCTTTTGCGGCCTGCAACACACTGCGCCCAAAGGCGACATCCTCCTGACTTCTAACGTCCACCTGGTAGAACCTAGTAAACGTGTGTACCGAAGACCATGTTGCGGCCTTACAGATTTGAGCCAGGGAGGCCTGGTGATGCACTGCCCATGAAGTTCCAACTGCTCTCGTGGAGTGCGCCCTAACTTTGAACGGAGGCGGTCTACTTCTCAAGCTATAGGCTTGTATTATGACCTGTCGAATCCACTTGGCTAAAGTAGATTTTGACGCTGCCTGACCCTTTCTGGGGCCTTCCGGCAGAATAAACAAAGTATCCGTTCTGCGAATCTGAGCAGTGGCTTTTAGATAAGCTTTAACTGCTCTTACTACATCCAAAGAATGCAATAACTTTTCCTCTACCGAAGTAGGCTTGGGGAAAAAAGAAGGAAGAACCACATCTTGGTTCAAATGAAAACTCGATACCACCTTAGGAAGAAAGGCTGGATGAGGACATAACACTACTCTGTCCTTATGGATAACCAGATATGGCTCCTTACAGGACATAGCTGCTAATTCCGATACTCTTTTAGCCGAACAAATGGCTACTAGAAAAATCAATTTCCTGGTGAGAAGCACTAAGGAAATATGCTGTAATGGTTCAAATGGTTGTTTCTGTAGAACCGACAGAACCAAGTTTAGATCCCATGGACATATGGGAATATTAACCGGAGGACTAATACGCATCACTCCTTGTATAAAGGCTTTGACTAGTGAATGCGAAGCCAAGGGCCTTTGAAAAAATATTGACAAGGCCGAAATCTGACCCTTGATAGTACTCAAGGCAAGCTTCCTATCTACAGCCCATTGTAGGAAGTCCAGAATCCTACCTATTACGTATTTACGTGGATGCCATTTCTTGGCTTCACACCAGGCGATGTACGCCTTCCAGATTCTATAGTAGATCTGCCTGGATACCGGCTTCCTGGCATTGATCATGGTAGATACCACAGCATTAGAGAGCCCTCTCTTTTTTAGAATGTGGGCTTCAATAGCCAGGCCGTCAAACCTAGGGCTGGTAAGGAAGGGTGGTATATCGGTCCCTGCGAAAGCAGGTCCGGACGATGTGGGAGGGTCCAAGGACTCCCCACAGACATTTTTACAATCTCCGCGTACCATGCTCTTCGGGGCCACGCTGGAGCCACCAGAATCACTGGTTTCTTTTCTACCCTGATTCTGCGGAGTAATCGAGGTAACAATTGTGGCGGTGGGAATGCATATATCAGCTTGAACTGATCCCAAGGGAACACTAGGGCATCCGAGCCGCACGCTAGGGGATCCCTTGCCCAAGAGACAAACCTGTCCACCTTTGTGTTGAATCTGGATGCTAGCAGATCTACATCCGGTGTTCCCCACCGCTGACATATTGTCCGGAAAACCTCGGGATGAAGGGACCATTCCCCTGGGCATAATTGTTGGCGACTTAGAAAGTCCGCCTTCCAATTCTCCACTCCTGGAATGAATACCGCAGATATGGCTGGGACATATCTTTCTGCCCATCTCAGGATGTAATTTACTTCCCTTTGGGCTGCACGACTCCTGGTGCCCCCCTGACGATTGATATATGCCACTGCTGTGGCATTGTCTGACTGAACTCTGACAGGGGACCCTTGGAGTTTGGATGTCCATGCTACTAGGGCATACCGGGCTGCTCGTATCTCTAAGAGATTGATGGGCAGGGCCTTTTCCGCATCCGACCATCTGCCCTGGAGAGACCATTGCTCCAGTACTGCTCCCCAGCCTATAAGGCTGGCATCTGTAGTGACCACCTTCCAGGAAATCGGACTGAAGGATTTCCCTCTTTCCAGATTCTGGGGAACCAACCACCAGCGGAGGCTCCTGCGAACGGAAGGGGACAAGGACATTGGTAAGTCCAGAGCCTGAACTTTTTTGTTCCAGGCTGACAGTATGGCCCTTTGCAACTTCCTTGAATGGAATTGACCGTAGGGTACTGCTTCGAATGATGCCACCATTTTTCCCAGCAGCCTCATGCACAGGCGTATGGATGGCTGTCTTTTTGAACCCACTAAGTGGATCAAATCTCTCAAAGACGACCCCTTTTCTTGAGGCAAGAAAATCTTTCTCTGGTCTGAATCCAGCCTTAGCCCCAAGTATTCCAGACTTTTGACTGGTTTTAGGGCTGACTTGTCTCGGTTGATAATCCAACCGTGATATTCCAGATACTTGATTGTCTCGTGAACAACCACTTCTAGTTTTTCCACTGAGTGGTCTATCAGCAACAAGTCGTCTAGATATGCCATTATCGTTACACCTCGTGTTCTTAGATTGGCCAATAATGGGGCCAGAATTTTTGTGAACACTCTTGGTGCTGTGGCCAGACCGAAGGGTAAGGCTCTGAACTGAAAATGGCGCCCTTCTACCGCAAAGCGTAGAAATTTTTGGTGGGCTGGAAAGATGGGGATGTGCAAATAAGCATCTTTGATGTCGATCGAGGCTAACCATTCCTCCCCTTGTAGGGCAGTGGCTACCGATCGGATCGACTCCATCCGGAAAGTCCTGATATGTAGGAATTTGTTTAGCCCTTTTAGATTTAATATGGGCCTCACGTCCCCGTTTGGCTTCGGAACTGTAAAGAGGTTTGAGTAAAACCCGAACCCCCATTCTTCCAGGGGAACCTCTATAATTACTGCTTGAAGCAATAATTGTTCCAGTGCCAACAGGAGGGATCCTCTCTTCTGGGGATCCCTTGGCACGTTTGACCTTATAAAGCGGGAAGGAGGGGAGTTTTTTAACTCCAATTTGTATCCCAGATTTACTGCGGAGAGCACCCATCTGTCTCGGATCGTGTCCCGCCAGGTTTCTGTGAACAACTGAAGTTTTCCCCCCACCCGATTGGGTGGGGGCAACCCTTCATGCATTTGACTTTGGGGGAGGTTTTGTACCTCTCCTGCTCCAGGGCTTCTTGTTACCCTGCAACTGTCCCTGATTTTTACCTCCGGGATTTGACCGGGGAGGCCGTCGGAACTGTTTCACAGCCGATGTCCTAGGGACTGGAGAAGCCGGCCTCTTAAAGGAGGGACCTCTAACTCTATTTTTAACCGGCAAAAGTGTACTTTTACCGCTGGAAATTCTCTGGATATACTTGTCCAGGTCTTCCCCGAATAAGCGCTCCCCATGAAATGGGAAGCTGACCAGCAATTTTTTACAGGGAGCTTCAGCAGACCAGTTTTTGAGCCATAGAAGCCTGCGCATATGTACTACAGACAGCGTAAGGCGGGAGGCCTGATGGATTGAATCCTTTATGGCGTCCACCGCAAAGCATAAGGCTCTAGGTAGATCAGCTAGGGCAAGAGCCTGCTGATCTGGCAAGTCCCTTAAGACCTGTTTCAACTGATCCTTCACTGCTTGGCAGACCCCTATAGCTGCCACTGCTGGTTGTGTCACCAATCCTGCTGTAGAAAAAGCAGATTTCAATAATGACTCCAATTTTTTATCTATTGGGTCCTTGAACATTTGGACATTTTCCACCGGACATGTCAGTGATTTATTCACACAAGAGATGGCTGCGTCCACTGTAGGGACCTTCCATTTTCTGATGAACTTATCCTCCATGGGATAGACCACCGGAAATCTCTTGGGGGGAGTAAATATTTTGTCAGGATGCTCCCAATCCTGGTAAATGAGCCCCTCCAGTAAAGGATGGATCGGAAAGGAACAAACAGTCTGGGGAGCTTTTAGCGACCCCAACGAGGAGACAGAAGTGGAGGATGGCTCCGCAAGTGGCATTTTAAATGCTGATCGGACCATATTAGTCAGGGACTGAACCCATAACCTCTCAGCATGTGATGCTGAGAACGGCTCTTCCACTGTTGATTCCTCTACAACCGAATCAACCTCATCCTGATCCCCCTCAGGTAGGTCGACCTCTGTATGGGACTGTTGCTCTGTTAACAGGCACTCTGAGGGAGGAGACGGAGATCGAGCGCTTTTCTCCTGTGACAGGGAAGCAGCGATTAATGCTGACAATCTCTCTTCCAGTCCTCCCAGAGCTGAGGAAAAAACCTCCTCTGTTACATACACAGGAGCAGGTGAACTGAGGACAGCCACAGTACCAGGTACTCCTGAGGGTGCTCTACGGTCACTAACCTCTGATTCTTCAGGGGAGACTGGTGCAGCCAAAGCATGCCCAAGATCCTCAGAGCCCGATGGAGACCCCCTATTCCTCCTGGAATTTCTAGTCCCGGAGTTTTTAGACGGCATATTCCTAAGCCACAAAGCTGAGGTATTCCAGCCGAAATACACCAGTTACTGATAATAGTCTAGCATAAATGCTGCTATAATAAACAGTTGGTGTCTACTAATGTGCCTTTCTAGGGGATGCCTGTATCAACCGCTTGCTGTATGCCTTTAAATGTTGCCAGCTCTGTCTCTGTACTTCATAGCCAGCTTACTACAATATTGTGGCTTTTTAAAACCTGCTGGGACGCCCGCACATGCGCAGAAGCGCTGCGGCGCGCACAGAGCGTCATCCCCCAGGCTCCGCCCCCTTTCCCGGCTCACCTCTATATATAGAGGCGCGTGCACGCGCGCGGCCACGTGCGCCCTCGGCGCTAATTTCAAACATGGAAACCAGGGACAGGAGCCAGGGCCCCTCTTTGCCGCAGGCCGGGGGATGGACGAGCACTGCAACATGGCAGAGGAAGCAGTTTCCTATAGGAGAACTCACCAACTGCCTGGACTTTGCTCTCTGAGAAGAAACTAGTCCACATGACAAGAAAACATTCCACAGCGGCCTCTAGTGGACAAACACAGGTACCGCAGTCTAACATACTAAATATATATAAAAAAACATTTTTTTTTTTTTTTTTTTTTCTTGACCACCATTAAAAATTATTACATTTTTTTTTAGTAGTTACAGGCATGCACAGAATCTTGCGGGAATACCATTAGGTAACAGACAGAAAGACAAATTAGGCTTGGGGGTCCCCCAATAGAACCAAGTTCCTGGGGGCCCCCACTTACCTGTTCCTCGCCGCAGGACTTTGTTTGGTCCACAAAAGCCCAAACTTCACCTATCACGGCAGGCATTGTAATCAAACCTTCAGGGACCGGGTTCCCAAGGATTCCACTCCCCTGGACCTGTATAGCACCCTGCACAGAAAACATCTTGGTCGTGGGTATGACCAGAGCTCTGGATCCCAGGGTCCAGCTCTCCTAAGAGAAGCATTACAGGCAGAACCTTGCTCTTCTCTTTGCAAGGCCCGGGTACCGACCGTTTAGCTATGAAGCTTTTTTGGTCGGATCCGGAATAGCTTACTGAGGCCCAAAAGAACCTGTACGCAAGCTCAGTGAAAAACACATGTTTCTTCTTGGCCAACACCTTAGACACTGGCAAAAAACTGAGGTGCTCCCGGATGGGAGGGGCTTATATAGGGGAGGGTACTTCCGGTTTTGGAAGTTGCCAGTGCCAGCACCTGACGGTAACTATATAACCCATTAGTAATGACTATGTCGCTCTGTGTCCCGTGATGTACGAGAAAGAAATATAATAGCAGAAGCTCTGGCCCCTCTAAGGTTAAAAAAGATGACCGTAATACCATACTTAGACGATCTACTATTTGCAGCGCCTTCGAAAGCACAGCTGACAAAAGACCTCACAGAAGCTCAACTGTGGTTAAAGTCACTAGGCTGGATTCTAAACGTAGAAAAGCCCAATCTGTGTCCCACTCAGAACATTCGGTTCCTGGGATATCTGCTCAACTCCATAGAACAGAAGACTTCCCTACCGGAGGAGAAAATCCAAAACCTCATCAAGAGGGTGAGTTTAATACAGAACAACCTCCCAATATCTATCAGGGAGCTGATGTCGGTTCTGGGTCTGATGACATCATCGATACCAGCAGTCCAGTGGGCAAAATACCATCTAAGGTCACTTCAAGTATTTCTCTTAAAAAACCAAAGAGAAGATCTGGACATGTCAGTTTTACTCCCGACATCCGTAAAAAGGTCGCTGTGGTGGTGGAGGATCCACACTAACCTAAATCGGGGTCTGGCTTGGTAATTTCCGACCTCACAGAAATTGACCACAGACGCAAGCAGTTGGGGTTGGGGAGCTCACCTAGCAGGGCAACCTGCTCAGGGGAGATGGTCCCCAGAAGAAGCCAAGGCATCTTCGAACTGGAGAGAACTTATGGCGATAGCCAAGGCCATGGAGTTTTTCCAAAACCAACTCAGAAGTCGTCACATTCTGATTCTTTCGGACAATGCCACAGCAGTGGCTTATGTGAACAAGCAAGGGGGCACAAGAAGCCCATCCCTAAGCCACATCTCCAACCAAATTTGCAGGTGGGCAGAAGGGAATCTGCTGTCACTAGGAGCAGTCCATCTAAAAGGGGAAGACAACCAAGTAGCGGACTTCCTCAGCCGCCAGGAGATCTCCCAAGAGGAATGGGTATTACACCCGGAGGTGTTCAGGGAAATTACAGCCCGCTGGGGAATGCCAAACATAGACCTGTTTGCCTCTCGGAAGAATGCTCAGGTGAAACATTTCTTCTCGCTAACCCAGCAAGATCAGCCTCTTGGGATAGACACTCTACAAAACCCTTGGAACTTCAAGCTATGCTATGCCTTCCCTCCGGTTCATCTGATACCGCGGGTGGTAAAGAAGTTTCTACAGGAACAGACGAAACTGATACTGATCGCACCATACTGGCCCAAGAGAACCTGGTTCTCTCAACTCCTCAGTCTCTCGGCAGCAGAGCCGTGGCTTCTACTTCACAGGGAAGACCTGATGTATCAGGGACCCCTGACAGGCCTAAAACAAGAGAGTTTCAAATGGGCGGCCTGGTTACTGAGGAGGACCTCTTGAGATCTAAAGGACTCTCAGATAAGGTGGTGACAACGCTTCTGAGCGTTAGGAAACCAAACACCAGAGCCAATCCACAGAAAGACCTGGAGAAAATTTAACAGTTGGTGCACTGAAAATAAAAGACTAAAAATGGATACACCCACCATCCTTGAATTTTTACAACAGGGAGTTGATAAAGGGTTAACGCTCAGTACTTTGAAAGTACAAATTGCAGCGCTATCGGTGTATCTAGAAAGGACACTACAAGAGGACCCTTTGGTCTCTCGTTTTTGCAGGGCATTGGCAAAATACAAAAAGCCCAAGATACAAAAATGTCCCACTTGGGATTTGTCAGTGGTCCTCAGGGGAATCATTAAACCTCCCTTCGATCCACTACAAGATACATCTTTAAGATTATTGACTCTTAAAACAGTTTTCCTAGTAGCCATCACAACGGCACGTAGGATAGGGGAAATACAGGCTCTATCCGTTAGAGAACCTTTTTTGAAGATTCACGACGATCGAATCGTCCTTCAAACAGATCCGGGATTTACTCCAAAAGTGACGTCAACTTTTCACAAATCCCAGGATATAGTCTTGCCTTCATTTTGCAGTTCACCCAATAACAGCAAAGAGCAGGAACTAAGTCTTCTTGATGTCAGAAGGTGTCTACTTCAATATTTAGAAGTCACTAATGAATTTAGAACATCAGATGCCCTATTTGTCTTATACGCAGGCCAACTAAAGGGTAAGCAAGCGTCCAAAAAGACAATAGCTAGATGGATCAAGACAGCCATATTAGAGTGCTATAGTGTCATGGAAATTACACCACCTAAAGAACTTAAAGCTCATTCAACAAGGGCTTCAGCAGCCTCATGGGCAGGAGCCACTCCAGAACAAATCTGCAGGGCTGCAACCTGGTCAAGATTCTCGACCTTTGTTCAGCATTACAGACTGGATCTGATTTCCAGCCAGGATCAGGCTTTTGGTAGGAAAGTCCTCCAAGCCGTTGTCCCACCCTAGATTTGGTGAGTTCTTGGTTATCCTCTCAAGGGCTGACTTGGAAGACGACTGGGGGAAAAGCAGAGTTAGTTTCTTACCGGTAACTCTGTTTCCAGTAGTCTTCCAAGGCAGCACGATCCCACCCTAAAATGTCTAACCTCGTGGGGTTGTGTTGTGTATTATATCATTTCAGATTCCGGCCTTCGGTTCTCGTGGATGACTGACCAGGGACCTGAGGGACCGCCTCTTAAAGGGAGGGAAAAATTAATGGCAATGTGTTTCCTGATTGTGAGGAGGAGCTCCATCTCTCTCAAGGGCTGCCTTGGAAGACTACTGGAAACAGAGTTACCGGTAAGAAACTAACTCTGCTTTTTTAGTTTGAAGACTAAAGCCTCGTACACACGACCGAGTTTCTCCGCAAGAACCAGCAAGAAACTTGCTGGCAGAGCTTTCTTGCCGAGTAAATCGGTCGTGTGTACGGGGCTATCATGTTTCTCGTCAAGAAAACCGACAAGAATCTCGACGAGAAAAATAGAGAACCTGCTCTCTTTTTTTCTCGTCGAGATTCTTGTCAGCAGGTTTCTCGACGAGAAAAGTGTGTGTGTGTGTGTGTGTGTGTGTACGCTTACTTGTCCTCCTGGAAGCCCGCGCATGCTCGAAATGACTTTGACGCATGCGCGGTAGCTTCCTAGGCATAGGTAGGGTGTAGCAAGATGGCGGCGACGGCATGGAATGTGACGAACGCACGCTCGTCGTAGTCGATTACGTCACCGCGTTCGCTCCATTCAAAGAACCGCGGGTTCTTTGAATGGATCATGTGTACACTCGGCCGGGACAAGTTTCTTGTCCAAGAATCTCGTCAAGAAAAACAACGTGTTTTTTCTTGACGAGATTCTCGGCCGTGTGTACGAGGCTTAAGACTAAAACGAAATTTGCTGCCAAAATTAACACTGGCTTGTATACCCACTTGTTTGGGTGATTCAGTAATTATCACATGTTATATCAATATTTAAGGGAACAGCGCACAATTTGTACACATTTTCAGCAGTCTAGTTTCAGATTTATTGGGTCACAGCAGTTCTTAATATTGGTTAAGTGCAACACTTTGTTTATTTTTCTTTTGATCTACCATACCTGAAGCACTAAGTATTTTGTATCTGTGATGGATAAGCATGGAAGTTTGAGTATATGTGGCTGTGGTGGGCTATTGCAGTGTCTATGCCTCATTGGGACATTCCCCTTTCTAAATGCCTTTCCAGATCTTTGTACCAGGGCATTCTGTATATGTACTTGTTTTGTATAGCCATGACAACATGGTTGTGTTCTTGTAATATTTTCTGTGTATTTTTTTTATTTTGTATACCTAAATCTCAATAAAGATATATTTGTCTTAAAAAAGACTATGGGGTTGATTTACTAAAGGGAAATCCACTCTGCACTACAAGTGCACTTGGAAGTGCAGTCGCTGTAGATCTGAGGGGAAGCTCTGAAATGAGGGGAAGCTCTGCTGATTTTTATCATCCAATCATGTGCAAGCAAAAATGCTGTTTTTTATTTTTCTTGCATGTCCCCCTCGGATCTACAGCGACTGCACTTAAAAGTGCACTTGTAGTGCAAAGTGGATTTGCCTTTCGTGTATAACCCCCTTCACATTGAAGTGCATTGCACTGCACTGCATGACAATGAATAATGGGAATGGGTGAAAATACCTTGTTAATGAGAGAGGGTGATGGGCAGCAGGACATCCCTAAATGCTTTGCATGGGCAAGATGAGAGTGGCTCTTTAGATATTGTTGCTGACCGTGTGTGCCCCATTGTGGATAAGATAATCTGGAAAGGGTAGGAAAACCTTAACAAATTATTTTTCTTATTTGCTCCCTTTTGTTTAATGAATACAGTATATTATTGATAGCATTTTGTTGTATCTCTTTGGTAAGTGCAAAAAGACATGAAATCTTGTCAGCTGATAACCTATTGTGCTCCATGCCTTTGCTGTTCTGTTATCAGAGAACTATAAGATCCTGTCCATCTATATGGGACAAGAGGACAGTTCCCAGTAGTCCTGTTTTTATTGTCCTGATACAGTACAGCGAGTAAGCGTTGTCTTCCTAGAGTAGAAAGTATTACTGGCATAATCTCGAGGTGAAAATAAAGGTAAATCTTTGAAAAGAAGAAAACAAATGTAGCCACCATATCTAAGGACTGGTAAGCTGAAGTACAGTCGGGTCCATAAATATTGGGACATCGACACAATTCTAATCTTTTTGTCTCTATACACCACCACAATGGATTTGAAATGAAACAAACAAGATGTGCTTTCACTGCAGACTTTCAGCTTTAATTTGAGGGTATTTACATCCAAATCAGGTGAACGGTGTAGGAATTACAACAGTTTGTATATGTGCCTCCCACTTTTTAAGGGACCAAAAGTAATGGGACAGATTAACAATCATAAATCCAACTTTCACTTTAATACTTGGTTGCAAATCCTTTGCAGTCAATTACAGCCCGAAGTCTGGAACGCATGGACATCACCAGATGCTGTTCATTTCATTTCAAATCCATTGTGGTGGTGTATAGAGCCAAAAAGATTAGAATTGTGTCGATGTCCCAATATTTATGGACCTGACTGTATATGTTTTTGGATTGAGAAAAGCTTTAAAGAACAGCATCATGAACTAAAGCTGTGGATTTGCTTCTTCAAAGCCAAAGTCCTACATTGTAATCTCCCAATGTTGGGTATTCTGTGTGTACATAATTCCAGAGAAAACTTCAGGCTGATGAACTGGGAGCACATAAACTGTAGTTTACACAGGACTCCTGCAATGACCCTTTCTTTGTTTTGTAGTTTAAGTTGTCTTTAAAAATGGTTAGTGCAGCCTTTCTCAACCTGGGTTCCTTCAGAGGCTGCTAAAGGTTCATTGAGCAATGGCAAATTGTTTTCCCACCTACTCTGACCACCAGTGCTGTGGGGGTAGCTTTCCATTGGCTAAAAATGTAGGGGGGGGGGGGGGGGGTTAACTACATTGACTGACTAATAGTGTCAGGGTATTGTTTGAATTTATTTTCTGTTATTTAGATTTGTTTACTTTTTTGATTCAAATGTTTTATTAAAAGAAAATCCAGCCAGTACAAATACACTCAAATAAGCAAAAAAGATGTTCGACCCAATGGATCACAGCGTTCACAACCACTAGTGTGCAAATAGGCAAACATGATAAGAATAAAGGTTGAAATATAGTATAGTATAATATAATATAATATATAGTATAGTATAGTATAATAAATAATGTAGTATACGCTGAACCAAACAGGGACAGCACTGATCGACATCAGAATGTAATAACATAGGACAAGAGTATTATCCATTCATTACCAGACAACAAGAAGCTAAACGCACACATCTACAGACCAGAGCCGTAGATGGATGCATCTCTAATGCCGCATACACACGGTCGGAATTTCCGACAGAAAAAGTCAGATGGGAGCTTTTCGTCGGATATTCCGACCGTATGTATGCCCCATCGGACTTTTTCTGTCGGAATTTCTGACAGACTTAGATAGAGAGCAGGTTCTCAATTTTTCCGACGGAACAAATTCCTATCGGAAAATCCGTTTGTCTGCATGCAATTTCCGACGGGGAAAAAAAACACGCATGCTCGGAAACAATTCGACGCATGCTCGGAAGCATTGAACTTCTTTTTCTCGCCTCGTCGTAGTGTTGTACGTCACTGCGTTCTTAACGCTCGAAAGTTCAGAGAACTTTTGTGTGACCGTGTGTATGCAAGCCAAGCTTGAGCGTAATTCCGTCGGAAAAACCATCCAACTTTTTTCTGACTAAAATTCTGCTTGTGTGTACAGGTCATTAGATGACACTGCAGTGTTAGTCCATTGCAAAACTTATACACAGGACACCAACATGTTATATTGTGGAGCGTGCCAAAAAGATTAGGCTGCAAGTTGAAAAAGTAATAAAGAAGAGAGTCAGAAAAGAGAAGAGAGGATAGAGAAGAAAACAAGGAAGAAAAGTAGAGGGGAAAGAAGAGGAAGGGGAAGCAGGGAAGGGGACCCCCGGTTGATGGAATGGCCTCAGAAGCTCTATATGGGGCTCCAAGAACATGTATGCTACATATATATCAAGGAAGCAACAATGTTTTATTAAAATCACCAGGCAGATAATGTTTCACCCAGGGATTAAATTTCTCATATTTACTCACCCTGTCCAAGAGAGTTGCCTCAACCTTCGCTTGGGTCATGGCTTGGGTTATTCCATTCTTCGTTTGCTTTTCAGTCTTTTGTAAAAAAAAAAAACCTTCTACGACTTTCTGTTCATACTAAGACCAAGGCCTGAGAATTATTTTTATGGTTCTTCCAGGGTAAAAAAAAGTATGATTTAAACCGTTCATACCATCCACTATATTCTTGTATTACTACCCTTTCACTGCAGCCTATATGATGGCATCTCCCTTTTTCTGTGAGAGTCTTTGATGCTATTTAACAACTTCCTTACCGAGTCATAGTAATATTACGTCGGCAGGAACCCTCCCTCCCTCCGGGTGGACGTCATATGACGTCCTGAGCTTCTCGGGCCGCTAGGGGATGCACGCCCGTCGCATCGCCCGGCACCCGCGATTGCCCGCAATCAAGGCAGGACCATGGATCTGTGTGTGTAAACACACAGATCCATGTCCTGTCAGAGGAGAGGAGACCGATGTGTGTTCCCAGCAGTGATTTTAGTAACTGCGTTAAAGTAAACAGCGTTACTTAACGCAGTTATTTTAGAGGGTAACGAGTAGTCTAACTGATTACTCTTCCCCTCATGGTAACGCCATTCCCATTACTTGGACGGCATTACCGCAATTACATCTACCGCCACTAGATGGCAGTAGTGTAATTCCCAAGAAAAAAATGTAATATGTTCCTAGATATGCTGCTCCGAGTGACGCTGCCAGTGTGTGAGGAGATCGCTCCACTGAGCTGCTCTATGCGCCCTTGATGTTCTGAATGAAATGTGAGTGGAACCCCGCTGTATTACATCACATGTATGGTTCAAACATTGCGCAATGATCGTGTCTTTTTATGGGTTTGCACATTATTGCACGGAACAGCATATCTAGGAACATATTATTTTTTTTTTACTGGGCACAGCAAAAGGGTTGGTTTTAGCGCATCATTACCTATCTAATTTATTATCTTTGGTCTCCAGAATTCACTGAATGGTTGCAGCAGTCTCTGACCATCTCCTGTACCATGTCCGCAGTCTCTGGCCATCTCCTGTACCATGTCCGCAGTCTCTGACCATCTCCTGTACCATGTCCCCAGTCTTTGACCATCTTCTGTACTATTAAAGATGTACGATATTAAAGATGTTATAGAACGTAATTGCACTATAGAATATAAAAAAAAAAAAGTCACAGTTACTTTGCTGAGTAACTAATTACTTTTTCAATGTAGTAACTGAGTAACTAACGCAATTACTTTTTGGGAGAAGTAATTTGTAACTAATTACTTTTTTAAAGTAAGATGACCAACACTGGTTCCCAGTACAGAGGAACACACATCGGTCTCCTCCCCCAGCCAGTCCCCTCCTCCTACAGTTAGAATCACTCACTAGGGAACATATTAACCGCCCCCTAGTGTTAACCCCTTCCCTGGCAGTCACATTTACACAGTAATCAGTGCAGTTTTATAGCACTAATCGCTGTATAAATGTGAATGGTCCCAAAAACGTGTCAAAAGTGTCCGATCTGTCGGTCGCAATAAAAATCGCAGATCGCCGCCATTACCAGTAAAAATAAATAAATAAATAAAAATGCCATAAATCTATCCCCTATTTTGTAGATGCTATAACTTTTGCTCAAACCAATTAATTAACGCTTATTGCGATTTTTTTATTTTTTTTTACCAAAAATATGAAGAATACGTATCGGTCTAAACTGAGGAAAAAAAAAATAGTGATGTTTATTAAATCAAAAATAAAAAATATTGTGTTTTTTTTTTTTTTCAAAATTGTCGCTCTTCTTTTGTTTATAGCGCAAAAAATAAAAAACACAGAGGTGATCAAATACCACCAAACAAAAGCTCTATTTGTGGGGAAAAAAAACATAAAGATTTAATTTGGGTACAGTGTTGCATGACTGCGCAATTGTCATTCAAATTGCGACAGCCCTGAAAACTAAAACTTGGTCTGGGCAGGAAGGGGGTGAAAATGCCCTGTATGGAAGCGGTTATTATGGTAAACGGCTTAATAAAAATTAGACCACTCTGCTTGTGATAGGAGAAGCTGAGAACTTCAGCGGGAAGATCTCACCACTGAAGTCTCTAAGAGATGAACATAGCCTCTCCTACCCACCACTAAAACATCAGGTTTGGATGGACTAATCTTTTAAATCCCCACCTTTATTGCTATATACTGCTAAACTATATAATTCAAAATATAGCTGCAATTACATGTTTCCAAAGGAAAAGGCAGCTATATAATTCTTGTGAAGGTCAATTTGAAAGTAATAATACACAATTGGGGTTATTTACGAAAGGCAAATCCACTTTGTACCACAAGTGCAAACTACAAGTACAAAGTATACTTGGAAGTGCAGTCGCTGTAGATCTGAGGGGGACATGCAAGGAAAATAAACAGTATTTTAGCTTGCACATGATTGGATGATAAAATCAGCAGAGCTTCCCCTCATTTCAGATCTACCCCTCAGATTTACAGCGACTGCACTCCCAAGTGCAATTTGCACTTGCCTTTAGTAAATAACCCCCAACGTGTCAATGGAATTCTTCTATGGGGTGAGCAACCCATAATCGGTAGTTTTATGTTAGCTGTAACCTTTTATATTTTTTTATCGCATTACCTCGAGTTTCAAAGACACACAAGGAACGTTGTTTGTCATCAGTCTGTTTTCTGTTTCCTTATGATATTTATTTGCCCTACTCTTGCTGTTCTGCTAACTGACTGTTTATAGGAAAACTATTTCCCCCAAGGAAACAAGAATATCTTTTCTTTGTTCTCTCTGTTTTGAAATCTCTTTGGAGTGTGATCAATTCGCAGTCCCTTGTCTTGAATTTTGCAACACAAGCTAAAGAACAAGTAAAACATTATCAAACACCAATGCTGGTGTTTTCTCCGTATTTTTTACTAGCAAAGTCTTCTTGTTCCATGACCGGCTTATAATCCCAAATTCATAAAAAAGTGGTATGAATAGCTTGTGTCTTTTTAAGACACTACTGTGATGGTGTATTTAGTACATAATGTACTGTACAGCCTACAGAGTATACAGTATAGAGGTCGACCGATATGGGTTTTTCGCTGGCCGATGCCGATATTTAGAAATTTGGGCGGCCGATGGCCGATTTTTGTGGCCGATTTTTGTGGCCGATTTTTGTGTGGCCGATTAAAAAAAAAAAAAAAAAACCCTCACCCACTCCACTCCTTCCTGCTTACTCCCGTCACTCTAGCACACACTTGATGTCCTCAGTACAGATGGCACTGGCAGGTGGCACTGGTTTGGAACTGGCAGGTGGCACTGGTGTGGAACTGGCAGGTGGCACTGATTGGCACTAGCAGATGGCGCTGGTTTGGAACTGACAGTTGGCACTGGCAGGTGGCACTGGTTTGGAACTGGCAGGTGGCACTGGTGTAGAACTGGCAGGAGGCACTGATTAGCACTGGCAGGTGGCACTGATTGGCACTAGCAGATGGCGTTGGTTTGGAACTGGCAGGTGGCACTGATTGGCACTAGCAGATGGCGCTGGTTTGGAACTGACAGTTGGCACTGGCAGGTGGCACTGGTTTGGAACTGGCAGGTGGCACTGGCAGGTGGCACTGGTGTGGAACTGGCAGGAGGCACTGATTAGCACTGGCAGGTGGCACTGATTGGCACTAGCAGATGGCGCTGGTTTGGAACTGACAGATGGCACTATTGGCACTAGCAGGTGGCACTGGTTTGGAACTGACAGATGGCACTGGCAGGTGGCACTGGTTTGGAACTGACAGATGGCACTATTGGCACTGACTGGCACTGATTGGCACTAGCAGGTGGCACTTGTTTGGAACTGACAGATGGCACTAGTTTGGGACAGATGGCACTGATTGGCAGTGGCGCTGGCTGGCGGTGGCGGGTGGCGCTGGCTGGCGGTGGCGCTGGCTGGCGGTGGCAGGTGGCGCTGGCTGGCGGTGGCGGGCGGCGCTGGCTGGCGGTGGGTGGTGCTGGCTGGCGGTGGCGGCGGGTGGTGCTGGCTGGCGGTGGCGGGTGGCGTTGGCTGGCGGTGGCGTTGACTGGCGCTGGCTGGCGGTGGCACTGGCTGGAGGTGGCGGGTGGCACTGGCTGGCGGTGGCGGGTGGCACTGGCTGGCGGTGGCGGGTGGCACTGGCTGGCGGTGGCTGGCGGTGGCGGGTGGCACTGGCTGGCGGTGGCACTGGCTGGCGGCACTGACAGATTGCACTGATTTTGCAGACCCAGCAGCTAAATTACATCAGCCAATGATTGGGCTGCTTTAGAAAGGGGGCGGGGCCACATACACATAGCGACCCGCCCAGATACCATCCCATTAGCTGGTGTAATATAGCTGCTGGGTCCCGCCCACCCCGGCCGGGTCCCGCCCACCCCGACATCGAGCTGACAGCTCCTCTCTCTCTCTCCTTTCTGCTCACACACTCAGCGGCTCTGGCTGCATCAAGCGCCGCGCTGAGTGTGTGAGCAGAGAGGAGAGAGAGACAGAGAGGAGCTGTCAGCTCGATGTCGGGGTGGGCGGGACCCGGGCCGGGGTGGGCGGGACCCAGCAGCTATATTACACCAGCTAATGGGATGGTATCTGGGCGGGTCGCTACGTGTATGTGGCCCCGCCCCTTTCTAAAGCAGCCCAATCATTGGCTGGTGTAATTTAGCTGCCGGGTCCCGCCCACCCCGGCCGGGTCCCGCCCACCTCCGACATCAAGCTGACAGCTCCTCTCTGTCTCTCTCTCCTCTCTGCTCACACACTCAGCGCGTTGCTTGATGCAGCCAGAGCCGCTAAGTGTGGAGAAGGAAGAATGAGCGGAGGTCAGTCTGAAATATCGGCCTAATCTTGATAATAAATCGGCCGATGCCGATTTATCAAAAATGGCCAAATATCGGCCGATATATCGGCCAGCCGATATATCGGTCGACCTCTAATACAGTAGCAGTCTGGATTGTGTAAGGCACAGCCTACTGAGTGCAAAGTTCCTGAGTGTGTAATGTATAGCACAGCACACAGGGTGAATTACTTTGCACGTGTAACATACAACACAGAACTCAGAGTGCAGTTCTGAGTATGTAGCATAAAGTGGAAAGGAGTACAGAGTGTAGCAATTCACAGTTTAAAATGTATAGTACAAGCTGCTGAGTGCAGTGGACCTATAATATAATGTACTCGGTGCTCAAAGAATAGCAATTTGGAGTATGTAAGGTACTGCGCAGTGCTCAGAGTGCAGCAATCCAGTGTATGTATCAGAGAGCGGTCCAAAATATATAGCATATTGCACAACCTTTGAAGAACTTATGAAGAACAGTTTGGAGTATGTATCAAACTGACCTGATGCATAGATAGCTTGGTACCCTATTACATGATATCCAACCCTTCTCGATTTGGTGTTGAGGAATGACCAATATGGCATCTAAAGATGAAAAAGGCGAATCGTAGTGTAACTGCACACATTCATTGCTCTTAAAAAGCATATTCAAAGTAAAAATAAAAAATCCTTCAAGGATCCAAATTGAAACTGCTCATAGAAAACGGATCACTGCGATACTCTGCCTGATAACTTGTCAATAACATTTTTTATCAGCTATAATGCGAATGATATGTACATTTCAAAGATTATGCCAAATCTTTTGGGTCAACAGTTTAAACATTGTGATGGACGCGTCTCAAAGTGCTTCTATTTAAAAATTAGCTTTAAGTTTTTCTATTGTTACAAAAATGATCCTAACTGGTTTGAATACTTACCTATTGTTTTACATCAGGATCTCTGGATTCACAGCCACTGCCTTATTTTTCCTTTTGATATTTAGCTGCGTCGTAGGAACAGATCTATCTGGGCTTAGACTATGATTGACTACCGTGTTTCCTCGAAAATAAGCCTGGGTCTTATATTAATTTTGGCAACAAAAGACCCAGTAGGGCTTATTTTCAGGGTAGGTCTTAACATATTCTCTTCCTCCCTGCCTGTCAGGAATCCCCAGTTTGAACAAACTTAAAATGTCAAAGTCCTCTCTTTTACAGTAGCACACAATACACAATGTGTGTGCCCCTGCAATCCAACAGCGCCAAACACCTCAGCTCTGCTCTCCTCCACCTCTCCCAGCCACCAGCGGGGGACCCCGGCCCCTCTCCCTCTGCAATGCTCCAAGCAGGGAAGAGAGAACAACAGCATGTGAAAAAAAAAGGATCTGTAAATACCTTGTGGAGACAGGAGTATCCATGCCGCATACCGCACACAGTATGACATGATTGATTGCAGAGGCTCTGCACTGAGACTACCCTACCTTCTGTGACCCGCCGTAGCTCTGCAGATGGAGGGGGGCCCTGAGATCCCCCGCAGACAGGCGGGAGAAGAGGAGACCAGTGGGGAGATCAGCTGAGCGCCGCTCTGTATCAAAGGCACCTGACACTGCTAAATCACAGCACATTGAGACACACACACAGCACATTGCCATAACTGAGAGGATTATACCGCAGGAGTACACAAGCACCTAAAACTAGGGCTTATTTTCGGGGTAGGACTTATATTGCAGCCCTCCTGGAAAATAGCGCTAGGTCTTATTTTCGGGGTAGGTCTTATTTTTGTGGAAACACGGTAGCTCTGCCTGAACAGCAAATCAGAACATCTTCATCACACAGATCTGAGCTTTTACTGCAGCTAAAACATATAAAAGAAGAGGAGCAACATATTTTGGGACTCCAGAAATCTCATTCTAGCACAGAGGTAAAGTGTCATCAAACGCTCAATCTGATATATAAGTCTCCCCATGTGTGCTCTGTTCTTTGTCTGCAGCCTGTCGCTTTTTCTAAATCTTTATTTTGAAGTTACTCTTCTTCTGTCTTAAGGGTTACTCCGCTGCCTTCCAGGGTCCCATGTGTTAAGGCTTGCAGGCTTCAACCTGAAAAAGGCACGCATGTGCTGTTTTATCATAAGTAGAAGGCGACCTACATAAGGCCATTGTGGGTAGGGCTGGGACAGGGGCACACATGTGCAGCACTCACAGAGGTTGAAGGACAAAGCATGACTGATGTGAGTGGTCATAAATGTTGTCCAAAATGTATTCTGCTACATGTCTTTGGTTAAAAAAAAAAAATCCCAATAATTTTATATTAACCCCCTCAGCCCCGGAAGATTTTACCCTTTTTTTGACCAGAGCACTTTTTACAATTTGGCACTGCGTTGCTTTAACTGACAATTGCGCGGTTGTGCGACGCTGTACCCAAACAAAATGAGCTTTCCCCCCCCCCCAAAAAAATAGAGCTTTCTTTTGGTGGTATTTGATCGCCTCTGCGGTTTTTATTTTTTGCGCTATAAACAGAAGTACAGCGACAATTTTGAAAAAAAACACAATTTTTTTTCCTCTGTTTAGGCCGATATGTATTCTTCTACATATTTTTGGTTTAAAAAAATCGCAATAAGCGTTTATTAATTGGTTTGCGCAAAACTTATAGCTTCTACAAAATAGAGGATATAATTATGGCATTTTTATTATTATTTTTTTTACTAGTAATGGCGGCGATCTGCAATTTTTATTGGGCTGCCACATTATGGTGGACTGTTGGGACACTTTTGACACATTTTTGGGACCATTGACAATTTTACAGCGATCAGTGCTATAAAAATGCACTGATTACTGTAAAAATGTCACTGGCAGGGAAGGGGTTAACACTAGGAGGCGATCAAGGGGTTAACTGTGTTCCCTCTCTCAGTTCTAACTGAAGGGGGGATGGGACTTACTAGGGGAAATGACAGATCGCTGTTCATACATTGTATGAACACACATGATCAGTCATTTCTCCCCTGAAAGAACTGGGATCTGTGTGTTAACACACACAGATCCCGGTTCTCGCTGTGTCACGAGAGATCGGGCGCGCGTGTCTCCGGAAGCGCACGCGCGCCCCTAGTGGCCACAGGGCGAAGCAACGTAACATAACGTTTCGCCCAGCCGAGTAAAACTGCGGCGGCTGGTCAGCAAGTGGTTAATTGATTTGAGTGAAAGTTAGAGCATCTACAAATGATGGTGTATATGTACTGGAATTGTTTTTTGATGATTTATTTTTTATTAGCAATGGCTGCGATCAGCGACTTATAGTGGGACTGTGATAGTGTGGTGAGCAATCTGACACTAATTGACACTTTGTGGGAACTCACTAACTGTCACTGACATCGATTGTGCCAGTAATACAGTGATCAGTGCTATTATACACTGTCACTGTACTAATGACACTGTCTGGGAAGGGGTTATCATCTAGGGTACGCAAGGAGTTATTTATAAGCGCCCCATACCCGACTGGATGACTCATTCTGAGGTTTCAGTTGGACAACTGGACCTCAAAAGGGGTAGCATCTTCTGTACTGTCTCTTTAAACAATAGTTTTATAAGCTTATCCATTAAAAAAAAAAAAAGTGAAACCAGTTTAGTATCCTTTTTTTAAAGTCTTAAAATAAAAAATTTGACGACAGATACAGGGTAATTTCTTGCCCTGCTTGACCAGAATCCACATATTTTAGGAATCCGGCAAATTCTGTACTGGGGTGCAGAAAGAATGAAAAAAAAAGTCTTAGAACATTTCTGAGAAAAACTTGCTAAGCTTTATTCTTGTAACTTTTATATTTTATGAACTAGAATATTTCTTGGCAGTGTCATGCTTTGTCACATGTTGATTGACAGTGATTGCAGTTTTAAGTCTTGACCTATGGTGTTTGCAAATATGAACAGCGGGATGCATATTAATGCCTGGCATTGGCAATAATTTAAAGCAATAAAAAGCTTTCTGTCTGAAATTTTTAACAGACATTTTATTGGTCAAATAAATCTGTTATTTGATCAGTAATGTAGCTAGAGATGTGAAAAAGAAATCTAATAAAATTGTGTTTCTCTGAAATGTTTACTTGATCACTTTTCAGATTTTATTAAATGTCTTTATTACGTAATTAATAGTACTGTAAGATTTAGCATTATTAGTATTATTATTATTATTGGGCTAGATACATATTACGTCTAAAAAAAATTTTATTAAATATAGAAACCATAGCTGAGCTAAGACCAAACGGGCCCTAGGCAGACAATTGGCTTTACCCCTCCACACTCACATCAATGTAACAGGGCAATTGAGACCCGGTTCACACAGGGGCGACTCCGGACGCGACTTCTGGTCGCCCCGAGTTGCCCCAAGTCACGCTATTTTTAAAAATAATTGAAGTGAATGGAGCCGTTTTTATGTACACGACTCCAGTCGCTCCGACTTCAAAAAAGGTTTCTGTACTACTTCAATCCGACTTCTAGGCGACCTGTACCCATTGATTTCAATGGAAGTCGCTCAGAAGTCGGATTCCCTGTCTTAACAGAAGCAACTTTCCAGGAAGAGAACATACATTTCTCAAGCAAACCTCTCCCTCCCTCCCACAGAGCTGATTCTTGTTTTATTGGCCACTGGAATGTCTCCTGTCCTGGAGGCGACTTCAAGTCGTGTTGTAAATCACCACAAGTCGCGCTGAGGTCGCCCCAAGGCGCCCTGTGATTCATGCTCAAGTCGTGTCTGAGTTGCCTCCCAAAGTCGCGCTGGAAGTCGTGTTGCCCCTGTGTGAACCGGCTCTTACTGTCCACTTATGTAAAAGGAAAGTTTTCTACTAGCCATTAACTACTTCAGCCCCAGACCATTTTGCAGCTAAAGGACCAGGCCCCCCTTTTTGCGATTCGGCACTGCGTCGGTTTAACTGACAATTGCGTGGTCGTGCGACGTGGCTCCCAAACAAAATTGGCATCCCTTTTTTTCCCCACAAATAGAGCTTTCTTTTGGTGGTATTTGATCACCTCTGCAGCTTTTATTTTTTGCGCTATAAACAAAAATAGAGCGACAATTTTGAAAAAAATGCAATATTTTTTACTTTTTGCTATAATAAATATCCCCAAAAAAGAATATATAAAAAATAATTTTTTGCTCAGTTTAGGCCGATACGTATTCTTCTACATATTTTTGGTAAAAAAAATTGCAATAAGCGTTTATTGATTGGTTTGCGCAAAAGTCATAGCGTCTATAAAATAGGTGATAGTTTTATGGCATTTTTATTAATAAAATGCACGCCCGCAGCGCAGCCTGTCAAGAATTTCAGGTACGCTGCGATGGGCACAGTGGGGAGATGGGCACAGTGGGGAGATGGGCACAGTGGGGCAATGGGCACAGTGAGGTTGGGCACAGTGAGGCGTGCAAATGGGCACAGTGAAGCTGAAAATGGGCATTGTTGACCCTCTTTTCCGCTTACAGTAGCTGCTGCATTCTTACCCTAGGCTTATACTCGAGTCAATACGTTTTCCCAGTTTTGTGTGGTAAAATTAGGTGCCTCGGCTTATACTCAGGTCGGCTTATACTCGAGTATATACGGTGTGTGTGTGTGTGTGTGTGTATGTGTATGTGTATATGTGTATATTAATATATATTAATAATACGATATTGGCGATCGCTGAATCCACACCATTCTCCTTTACTTTTACTGCTTCGGCCTGTCAGAGTGAGTTAGTGACAGGAAGTGTTAATTGAAAAGGAGAGCTGTAGGTCTTGGCTGCATTGCAGGTCATTGGATCTGAGGGTACATCTTGCAGTAATTTTGCAGATGTTTATGAAATGTGCCTTTTCAGTAACAAATTAATGAATGCACACTATATGCATTTGGCACATAGTTCAGTGTGCATACAGGACCTTTAGGCAGAACCTGAGGCACAACTGCGTACGGCTGCCTCTTCTAATGCATCTCAATGTATATGCGGCCGTAGCAGGTCCCAGGAATGTCATTACACAGGATCTGCATGCTGTATAGCCCCTCTACAGGCATGTGCATGGCACCTTTCAGGGAGGAGGGGGGAGCGGCTGACTTTGCAGTGGCAAACTAATCTGAAAGTTAGGCCCCCCTCCTCCTTCCCCTGCCGCTGGGCTATTCACAAAGCGCAGAACGCTATGCGCATGCCCAGTAGGGGATAGGCTGTGAAGCCGCAATGCTTCACCGTTGGCTTCCCTTACCTGAGATGGCGGCGGCAGCACCTGAGAAGTAATTGAAAAATCGGCTTGGATTTGTGGACAGGTAAGTGTCCTAATATTAAAAATCAGTAGCTATAATATTTCTGTGCTGCTTTAAGCTCTGGATCAAGGAATCAGAAACAGAACTGAATAATGTCCCCTATTAACTGACAGATCAGTGAACTTTATAAAGTTCAAGGCCAAGTTAACTAAATATCGGGCCTGATTAGTTGCTTGTACAGTTATGCCAGTCTGTTATATTATCAAGTAAGCCTTGTGATATTTAGCTCTATTGGTAGTTGTCAAACATTAAATACAACTGCAGCTAAAGATATGTTTGCTAATAGGTATTTGGCAAAGAAAGAGGAAAGCACATATGCTTGCATAATGCTATTTAGCAAAAGATAACATTGTTCTGAGAAAGTGAAAGCAGTCAACTATGTAATGTATGCCACAGCATTTACTTCTTAGTTTAAATCTAGTGCATTGTAACATTTCACATTTGAGTTTGTACAGCATGTGCCCAACTAAAGTCCAGTTATTGTGTAATTTTTTTTTCAATAACTGTATATTTTAAAATCACTATATGCAAGAATTTTGGAAGCATTCTATATACTTTATTTCAAATAGGTGAAGTAGTGATATGCTATTCAAGACGTTCCACCCATGAACATTTGTAATGTTTTTTGTTACCCCCTGCAGATCATGGGGATTCACATCAGTCTTATGTCTGCTGTTTATATTTGTTACCAGTTCCTGACATAGATAAGATAAATTGAGGAATAATAGGATTTTTATAACAGCTTACCTGTAAAATCCTTTTCTTGGAGTACATCACGGGACACAGAGCGACATAGTCATTACTAATGGGTTATATAGATACCGTCAGGTGCTGGCACTGGCAACTTCCAAAACCGGAAGTACCCTCCCCTATATAAGCCCCTCCCATCCGGGAGCACCTCAGTTTTGTAGCAAAGCAATAAGTGTCCCCAAAGAGGGGCGGGAGCTCTGTGTCCCGTGATGTACTCCAAGAAAAGGATTTTACAGGTAAGCTGTTATAAAAATCCTATTTTCTTTCTCGTACATCACGGGACACAGAGCGACATAGTCATTACTAATGGGATGTCCTAAAGCAATGCCAAATGAGGGGGGGGGGATACACCATATATAAGCTGAGCGCTATCAGACATGAGGATCTTTTGCGGCCTGCAACACACTGCGCCCAAAGGCGACATCCTCCTGACTTCTAACGTCCACCTGGTAGAACCTAGTAAACGTGTGAACTGAAGACCATGTTGCGGCCTTACAGATTTGAGCCAGGGAGGCCTGGTGATGCACTGCCCATGAAGTTCCAACTGCTCTCGTGGAGTGCGCTCTAACTTTGAACGGAGGCGGTCTCCTTCTCAAGCCATAGGCTTGTATTATGACCTGTCGAATCCACTTGGCTAAAGTAGATTTTGACGCTGCCTGACCCTTTCTGGGGCCTTCCGGCAGAATAAACAAAGTATCCGTTCTGCGAATCTGAGCAGTGGCTTTTAGATAAGCTTTAACTGCTCTTACTACATCCAAAGAATGCAATAACTTTTCCTCTACCGAAGTAGGTTTGGGGAAAAAAGAAGGAAGAACCACATCTTGGTTCAAATGAAAACTCGATACCACCTTAGGAAGAAAGGCTGGATGAGGACGTAACACTACTCTGTCCTTATGGATAACCAGATATGGCTCCTTACAGGACATAGCTGCTAATTCCGATACTCTTTTAGCCGAACAAATGGCTACTAGAAAAATCAATTTCCTGGTGAGAAGCACCAAGGAAATATGCTGTAATGGTTCAAATGGTTGTTTCTGTAGAACCGACAGAACCAAGTTTAGATCCCATGGACATATGGGAATATTAACCGGAGGACTAATACGCATCACTCCTTGTATAAAGGCTTTGACTAGTGAATGCGAAGCCAAGGGCCTTTGAAAAAATATTGACAAGGCCGAAATCTGACTCTTGATAGTACTCAACGCAAGCTTCCTATCTACAGCCCACTGTAGGAAGTCCAGAATCCTACCCATTACGTACTTATGTGGATGCCATTTCTTGGCCTCACACCACGCGATGTACGCCTTCCAGATTCTATAGTAGATCTGCCTGGATACCGGCTTCCTGGCATTGATCATGGTAGATACCACAGCATTAGAGAGCCCTCTCTTTTTTAGAATGTGGGCTTCAATAGCCAGGCCGTCAAACCTAGGGCTGGTAAGGAAGGGTGGTATATCGGTCCTTGCGAAAGCAGGTCCGGACGACGTGGGAGAGTCCAAGGACTCCCCACTGAAATTTTACAATCTCCGTGTACCACGCTCTTCGGGGCCACGCTGGAGCCACCGGAATCACTGGTTTCTTTTCTACCCTGATTCTGCGGAGTAATCGAGGTAACCATTGTGGCGGTGTGAATGCATATATCAGCTTGAACTGATCCCAAGGGAACACTAGGGCATCCGAGCCGCAAGCTAGGGGATCCCTTGTCCGAGAGACAAACCTGTCCCCCTTTGCGTTGAATCTGGATGCTAGAAGATCTACATCCGATGTTCCCCACCGCTGACATATTGTCCAGAAAACCTCGGGGTGAAGGGACCCTTCCTCTGGGCCTAATTGCTGGCGACTTAGAAAGTCCGCCTTCCAATTCTCCACTCCTGGAATGAATACCGCGGATATGGCTGGGACATATCTTTCTGCCCATTTCAGGATGTAATTTACTTCCCTCTGGGCTGCACGACTCCTGGTGCCCCCCTGATGATTGAATTCTGACAGGGGACCCTTGGAGTTTGGATGTCCATGCTACTAGGGCATACCGGGCTGCTCGTATCTCTAAGAGATTGATGGGCAGGGCCTTTTCTGCATCCGACCATCTGCCCTGGAGAGACTATTGCTCCAGTACTGCTCCCCAGCCTATAAGGCTGGCATTTGTAGTGACCACCTTCCAAGAAATCAGACTGAAGGATTTCCCTTTTTCCAGATTCTGGGGAACCAACCACTAACGGAGGCTCTTGCGAACGGAAGGGGACAAGGACATTGTAAGTCTAGGGCCTGAACTTTTTTGTTCCAGGCTGACAGTATGACCCCTTGCAAATTCCTTGAATGGAATTGACCGTAGGGTACTGCTTCGAATGATGCCACCATCTTTCCCAGCAGCCTCATATACAGGCGTATGGACGGCTGTCTTTTTTGTACCCACTAAGTGGATCCAATCTTTCAAAGACAACACCTTTCCTCGAGGCAAGAATATTTTTCTCTGGCCTGAATCCAACCTTAGCCCCAAGTATTCCAGACTTTTGACTGGTTTTTAGGGGTGACTTGTCTCGGTTGATAATCCAACCGTGAGATTCCAGATACTTGATTGTCTTGTGAACGACCACGTCTAGTTTTTTCACTAAGTGGTCTATCAGCAACAAGTCATCTAGATATGCCATTATCATTACACCTTGTGTTCTTAGATTGGCCAATAAAGGGCCAGAATTTTTGTAAACACTCGTGGTGCTGTGGCCGAACCGAAGGGTAAGGCTCTGAACTGAAAATGGCGCCCTTCTACTGCAAAGCGTAGAAATTTTTGGTGGACTGGAAAGATGGGAATGCGCAAATAAGCATCTTTGATGTCGATCGCGGCTAACCAATCCTCCCCTTGTAGGGCAGTGGCCACCGATCGGATTGACTCCATTGGAAAGTCCTGATATACAGGAATTTGTATAGCCCTTTTAGAATTAATATGGGCCTCCCGTCCGCGTTTGCTTCGGGACTGTAAAGAGGTTTGAGTAAAACCCGAACCCTCATTCTTCCAGGGGAACCTCCATAATTACTCTTTGGAGCAATAGTTGTTCTAGTGCCAACAGGAGGGACTCTCTCTTCCGGGGATCCCTTGGCACGTTTGACCTCAAAAATGGGAAGGAGGAGAGTCTTTTAACTCCAAACTGTATCCCAAACATACTGCGGAGAGCACCTATCTGTCTTGATCGTGTCCCGCCAGGTCTCTTGCGAACAACTGGAGTCCTCCCCCCACCCGACTGAGTGGGGGCTTCAATGAATTTAACTTTGGGGGAGGTTTTGTACCTCCCCTGACCCAGGGTTTCTCATTACCCTGCTATTGTCCCTGTTTTTTACCCCCGGGAATTGACCGAGGAGGCCGTCGGAACTGTTACACAGCCGATGCCCCAGGGACTGGAGAAGCAGGCCTCTTAAAGAGGGACCTCTAACTCTGTTTTTAACCGGCAAGAGCGTATTTTTACCGCTGGAAATTTTCTGGATATATTTGTCCAGGTTTTCCCTGAATAAGCGTTCACCATGAAATGGGACGCTAACCAGCCATTCTTTACAGGGAGCTTCAGCAGACCAGTTTTTTGAGCCATAGAAGCCTACGCATATGTACTATAGACAGCGTAAGGCGGGAGGCCTGATGGACTGAATCCTTTATGGCGTCAACCGCAAAGCCTATGGCTCTAGGTAGATCAGCTAGGGCAAAGCCTGCTGATCTGTCAAGTCCCTCAAGACCTGAAAGAAGAAAGAAGCAGATTTTCATAAGGACTCCAATCTTTTATCTATTGGGTTCTTGAACATTTGGACATTATCCACTGGACATGTCAGTGATTTATACATACAAGAGATGGCTGCGTCCACTGTAGGGACCTTCCATTTTTTTTTTTGATGAACTTATCCTCCATGGGATAGACCACCGAAAATCTCTTGGGGGAATAAATATTTTCTCAGGACGTTCCCAATCCTGGTAAATGAGCCCTTTCAGTAAAGGGTGAAGTGGAAAAGAACAAACAGTCTGGGGGCTTCTAGCGACCCCAACGAGGATACAGTAGTGGTTGATGGTTCCGCAAGGTGCATTTTTAAATGCTGATCGGACCATGTTAGTCAGAGACTGAACCCATAATCTTTCAGCTTGAGATGCTGAGAAAAGGTTCCCCCACTGTTGATTCCTCTATAACAGAATCAACCTCATCCTGATCCCCTTCAGGCAGGTCGATCCCTGTATGGGACTGTTGCTCTGCTAACAGGCACTCTGAAGGAGGAGACGGAGATCGGGCGTGCTTTCCCTGACAGGGAGGCAGCGATAAATGTTGACAATCTCTCTCTAATCCTCCCAGAGCTGAGGAAAAAACCTCCTCTGTTACATACACAGGAGCAGGTGAACTGAGGACAGCCACAGTACCAAGTACCCCTGCGGGGTCTCTACGGTCACTTACCTCTGAACTTCAGGGGAGACTGGTGCAGCAGAAGTATGCCCAAGATCCTCCGAGCCCGATGAGACCCCCTTCGCTTCCTGGAAGATTCAGTTCCGGAGCTTCTGGACGGCATATTCCTAAGCCTAAAGCTGAGGTATTCCAGCCGTAATACACCACTTTTACTGAGAATAGTCTAGCACAATTGCTGCTATATCACAGTTGGTGTCTACTAATGTGCCTTTCTAGGGGATGCCTGTATCAACCGCTTGCTGTATGCCCTTTTTTAAATGTTGCCAGCTCTGTCTCTGTACTTCATAGCCAGCTCACCACACAAAACTGTGTTTTTTACCTGCTGGGACGCCCGCACATGCGCAGAAGCGCTGCGGCGCACACAGAGCGTCATCCCCCAGGCTCCACCCCCTTTCCTGGCTCACCTCTATATATAGAGGCGCGTGCACGCGCACGCACGCGGCCACGTGCGCCTTCGGCGCTAATTTTGAAAAATGGAGACTAGGGACAAGAGCCAGGGCCCCTTTTGCCGCAGGCCGGGGGATGGACGAGCATTGCAACATGGCAGAGGAAGCAGTTTCCCATAAGAGAACTCACCATCTGCCTGGACTTGCTCTGCTGAGAAGAAACTAGTCCACATGACAAGAAAACATTCCACAGCGGCCTCTAGTGGACAAACACAGGTACCGCAGTCTAATATCTTAAATATATATAAAAAAATATTTTATTTTTTTTCTTGACCACCATTAAAAATTATTACATTTTTTTAGTAGTTACAGGCATGCACAGAATTTTGCGGGAATACCATTAGGTAACAGACAGAAAGACAAATTAGGCTTGGGGGTCCCCCAATAGAACCAAGTTCCTGGGGGCCCCCACTTACCTGTTCCCCGCCGCAGGACTTTGTTTGGTCCACAAAAGCCCAAACTTCACCTATCACGGCAGGCATTGTAATCAAACCTTCAGGGACCGGGTTCCCAAGGATTCCACTCCCCTGGACCTGTATAGCACCCTGCACAGAAAACATCTTGGTCGTGGGTATGACCAGAGCTCTGGATCCCAGGGTCCAGCTCTCCTAAGAGAAGCATTACAGGCAAAACCTTGCTCTTCTCTGCAAGGCCCGGGTACCGACCGTTTAGCTATGAAGCTTTTTTGGTCGGATCCGGAATAGCTTACTGAGGCCCAAAAGAACCTGTACGCAAGCTCAGTGAAAAACACATGTTTCTTCTTGGCCAACACCTTAGACACTGGCAAAAAACTGAGGTGCTCCCGGATGGGAGGGGCTTATATAGGGGAGGGTACTTCCGGTTTTGGAAGTTGCCAGTGCCAGCACCTGACGGTATCTATATAACCCATTAGTAATGACTATGTCGCTCTGTGTCCCGTGATGTACGAGAAAGAAAGAGTGTTGGTTGCTAATAACTATGTGCTCAGGCATGTTCACAACTCCACGTGCCAGCATCCGCCAGGAAGCTTACACTGTACAGCACTAATCACGGGCAGTGAGACATTTTCCAATCTACGGCTGCACAGATCGGGAAATGTCTCACTGCCTGTCATTAGTGCTGCACAGTGTAGGCTTCCTGGCGGACGCTGGCGCGTGGAGTTGCGAACACGCCTGAGCACATTCTTAGTTGCCTATACCTGGAACGTGACATAATAATTCTTGGTGCTGAGTTTTTGAAAGGAAATACAAGTTTCGAAAAATGTTTCCCCAACATTCCTATAACCCTTCAAGGCAATAAAAATCTTCGTACCTGCACCTTTTGTTTTTCACCTGCAATAAGATATGCATTGATCATGTAGTTTTATGAGGTCATTTGTTGCCCTGTTCCTACAGCTTATAGCTGAGTAAATCTTCACATTCCAGTGTCAGCAGTTGAGGTATGCTGCATGGCACTGCACAATTTATAGCCTGGCCTTAGTCTTTAGTGTGAAAACTTTTCTGTGAAGAGCTAAACAGTAATTAGATGAGACACAGACACAAACAGGCAGAGCCGTTAACAAAGATCTCACCATTTGTGATACACAGAGGAAAGAGATTTGCATTGGATGCTGTGTGACCCGGATCACGAAGTTGCCCAGTGTCTTTGTTAGGCAAACAAAGACACTGGGAATATGGCTATACTAATACCTGGTTAAAACAACGGAAAATTTGAAAGTGTACAATGTGTTATATCTGTCACACTTAACTCTTCTCTCAACTTAACCATAAAAGTCACCAGCACCTCAGCATTAAATTAAAGGAAAACTGTCATAAGAGGTTAATGGGGGCTGCCATTACCGATCTCTGCTTTGAGAATGCTTGTTCCTGGGCTGTCATTCTGATGCTTCAACAGCAATGCTGTCTTCGTCACTGACCCAGAATAAGTTTAGAGAGAGACAAGTAGTTCTGGCAGTTTTCTTACTCATTTTACAGCATGCTTGTTTCAGGGCTGTGATTAAAACATACTAATGTCAGGCACATCTAGGCATATAGCATTTTCAGAAGGAAATATGCAATGGTAGCCCACGTATTTCTTTCATGACCGGATCATTGCAAGTAAACCCTAAGCCCTTAACACTCCAGGAAAGTAGCTAAATACACAATTCGTATATTACCTGGCACAGTTATGCTGGTAATTGAAAATTGATGAAGGAGCAGTACCAGATTGCTAAGGTCATCTTTCTGCTCTCTCCTGGCATCATATTCCTTGTCAGCACACGTGAATGCACCCACCTATTAGGCCTTAAGTACAGCCCATTACTCTCCCAGTCTAATTAATGCTATTTAGAAGATTACAAGAGATTTTAAGTCAAATTCAGGTATTTATATTTGTATTCATACATTTAATATATATTTTTAATAAACACAATAATTTGTATCTTTATTATCTACCTAGAGTTCAGTTTTAATAGCTTCAGCTCTAATATTACTTGTATTTTTTTTAGCTACAGTACATTTAAAATACATTTAATGTATATTTTAATGAATGCAATAATTGGTGTCTTTAATATCTACCTAGAGTTCACCTTTTAATAACTTCTGTAGAATGCGTTTTGTCAGCAAATCCCTACATGCTTCTAGAGTTTGAAGAGACCCTCTATCGCAGTGATGGCGAACCCATGGCACGCGTGCCGCTGCCGGCACGCCGAGCCCTCTCTGTGGGCACGCCATGAAATGAGGAAAGCACACAGTGAAAAATAGAATCGTCCACAACGCACCGCGAACTACATCTCCCATAGTTCTGTAGGCTAGCGGTGACGTGCCCGAGTGGGAGTGACAAAGAATAAGCGCCCGGGGGTGACGTGCGCACGCTAATCCAATAATAGAAGCCGTCTCATCCACACCGCACCCACCAATCAGCGGCCAGCTGCTGAAATGATCCGATCTGCGCTTCTAATAATTGCTCCACCCACCACCGCCTCTCAGCCAATCAGCATTACTGTAACCCGCCCTCCTCCTGCAGCCCGCCACATTTGACAAGAAGATGCAGGCAGAAATGAAAGCGTGGCTGTGCTGTATTGAGGCGGGCGGGAGTGTGCATTGCTCAGCTCTGTTCCCTGCACTTACCATCACCCTCGCTTGTTCTCCTGTCCACACTGTGACAGAGGAGAGACACGGCTGTGGGGGCTGCATGTTGTAGAAAGCCTGCTTCTCCTCTGTCAGGTCCGGAGCTGCTGTGACTCTGACAAGGAGTGATGCAGAGCAGGCTTTCTGTGATGTCCTCCCCCAGGCCTCCCCTCCCCCTTCTCCGGTCAGCAGCACGAGCAGGGAGATCAAAGACCCCCCCCCTCACCCTTCTGCCAGCAGTGGGGGTGGTGATTAATAAAACAGCAGCAGGACTGAGCAGTTTGCAGAAGGAGACTGAATTGCAGGTAATCATTGTGCAGTAACCTCTAGCAACTGAATGATGGGCAGTAATGTAATGTGTAGTAACCAAATGGTACTGGGTAGTAATGTTTAGCGACCTCTAGTAACCGAATGGTGGGCAGTAATGTAATGTGTAGTAACCAAATGGTACTGGGCAGTAATGTTTAGTAACCTCTAGTAACCGAATGGTGGGCAGTAATGTATGGCAACCGATAGCAACCCGAAAGCATAATTTACAGAACCCGGCTTGGGGGTGCACACCCTGACAGCATGCTGCCGGCCCAAAACTAGCCTGCCCAGCGTCTATAAGGGAAAAAATGATTGAGGGAGGGGGGTGAAATATGTTTTTTGACTTAATATCTACCTTAAATCAATTTGCTGTGTATGTGTCAGGTAGGTCAGTGTATGTCGCACAGTGTATTCTAAGCACAACGCATTCCTGAACCCTGCATTCTGAGCAAATTTGGCTGAAAATTACATTTTTGATCCTTTGGGGTTAATTAGGAGGGATGATCAGTCCCATCCTCTTTACAGAGACGCTGGCAGGTTTAATTCTGTGTTGGCACTTTGAAAGAAATAAGTTGGTTTTGCGTCGCGGTTTCGCCATCACTGCTCTATCGCAACAAATTACTTAAACTGATTGTGCACCACATCCCTGATACATAGTCAGAACATGAATTCCTCAGATTGGGACTGTAAACCGGGCCACAAGCAGTTTGAAAGTAAAAAAAGTATTCTATTTATTGCACATTCATAATATTTAACCACTTGCTTACTGGGCACTTAAACTTCGTACCCAGACCAATTTTCAGCTTTCAGCACTGATGCAATTTGAATGACAATTGCGCGGTCATACAACGCTGTACCCAAATGATATTTTTATCATTTTTTTTCCCACAAATAGAGCTTTCTTTGGGGGGTATTTGATCACCTCTGCGGTTTTTATTTTTTGCGTTATAAACAAAAAAAGAAAGAAAATTTTGAAAAAAAACACTATTTTTTTAAACTTTTTGTTATAATAATATCCCAATTTTTTTTTTAAAAAAAACTTTTTTTTTCTCAGTTTAAGCCGATACGTATTCTTCTATATATTTTTGGTAAAAAAAATTGCAATAAGCGTATAGCGATTGGTTTGCGCAAAAGTTATAGCGCCTACAAAATAGGGGATAGAATTATGACATTTTTATTATATATATATATATATATATATATATATATATATATATTTATTTTTTACTAGTAATGGCGGCGATCTGCGATTTTTGTCAGGCCTGCGATATTGCGGCGGACATATCGGACACTTTTGACACTATTTTGGGACCATTCACATTTATACAGCAAACAGTGCTATAAATATGCCTTGATTACTGTATAAATGTGACTGGCAGGGAAGGGGTTAAAAATAGGGGGCGATCAAGGGGTTAAATATGTTCCCTATTAGTGATTCTTACTGTGTGGGGGAAGGGACTGACTGGGGGAGGTGACCGATCTGTGTCTCTATGTACAAGGGACACAGCAACGGTCTCCTCTCTCCCTGACAGGACGTGGATCTCTGTGTTTACACACACAGATCCACGTCCTGCCTCTGTAACAGCCGTTTGCGTGTACCTGGTGAACATCGCGGTCGCCAGGCACGCGCATCGGCATCACGTGATGCGGCGGGCACAGATGTTCCCCACTGCGCGCCCTTGGCGGCGCGCGGGGGATGTAAACTCAGCAGGACGTCCATGGACGTCCACCCGACACTTGAGAGCCGCGCTGCAGACGTCTTTCGTCTATAGCGCGGGTCTCAAGTGGTTAACAACATGAACATGGGGATATACGCAACAAACACAAATATTGGGAACAGAAATGGAAACCAGTTGCAAGGAAAAGCCCAGAGCTTTGTCAGACAGACATAACGTCCTGGGCTATCAAACTGTTTGCGGCCTGGTTTAAAGTCCCAATCTTAGGAATTCATGTTCTGACTTTACATGTTTCTAGAGGGCCAGCAGAAGTGTGTGGTTCTGGTATTTTGCATATGAGCCTCTCTGGATTGGGGAAGCGGTGATGAGCATAATATGTGTACTATGCATAATTGCACCTTAATCACCTTAGGACCCATTTACACATTACTCTTGCATTGTCTGCTACTGTATTAGTGCATTATGGTGTGCTGTAGTGCCAATGAATTACCCACCACTGTATTACTGCATTAACCACTTTGTGCGCTCTCTATATTAACCACTTCATGACTTTGAAAGATGGCTATAGAGCAGCTCTCTCATTCTGGGAGGGCATCCATGGACGTCCTCCCAAAACCACACCTTCAGTGAGCCCCCCTGGACACAGCTAATCACTAATCGCTGTAAAGGACCAATCACAGCGGCCCTTTACCATGTGATCAGCTGTGCCCAATCACAGCTGATCATTGTAAACAAGCTTTCCGGTTATCGGCATTCCTTTCCTCATGCACTGCCACAGAGTGAGGAGATGAGAGCCAGTAACCAGCAATTCTGACAGCACACATTTACACTTACTCTCAGGACACTGATCAAACAGTGCCCTGATTATCAGTGCAGCCCCAACAGTGGCTATTAGTGCCGCCTATCAGTGCCTTCTCATCAGTGACAACTATCAGTTCCCATCAGTGCAGCCTGATAACCATACATCAGTGAAGGGGAAAAATTACTTATTTGCTCAATTTTATAACCAAGACTAAGAACAACTTTTTAATTTTTTTCAACATATTTGGTCTTTTTCTATTTGTTTAGCAAAAAATAAACACAATAGTGTTTTAAATACCACCAAAAGAAAGCTTTATCTGTCTCAAAAAATTGTAACATTGTCATATGGGTACAGTGTTACATGACCACACAATTGTCATTCAAAGTGTGACAGTGCTGAAACCTGAAAATTTGGCCTGGGCATGAAAAGGATGAAAGTGTCTGGTATTGAAATGGTTAAGGTGTTCTATAGTGCCAATAAATTGCCAACTACTGTATTGGTGCATTAAGGTGTACCGTAGTGCCAATGCATTACCCACTACTGTATTAGTGCATTGGGGTTACATTGCACCATGGTCAATTCGTGACATGCTCTACTGCAACACATAAGTGTGAATGAGCCCTTTATTTAGAGACCTTTTAAAAGCTAGAGATTCAGACTTAACCCTTAACCTCACTCTAAAGTCTAACCAAACACGTAACCACCTAAACTCTAGCCCCTACCTCAATCCATAAAGTGATTTTTTTCTTTAAAAATAACAAACATGTTATTCTTGCCTGCTCTGTACAATGGTTTTGCACAGAGCAGCCCAGATCCTCCTCTTCTTGGGTCCCTCACTGGCACTTCTAACCCCTCCCTACGGCCGAATATTGCTGTAAAAACTACAGTATAGCTGCGCTAAAAATAGCGCCACTATACCGCCAACGCACCTCCCAGACCCTGTGTGAAAGGGGCCTAAACCTCAACAGTAAATTTACCTCTGTAAGCCTATACCTAATTTGTTGGATGCCGAAAGCTGACAGTCTGGTGAGGGATGTTACTAGGAAAAACAACCGCTCAAAGCCCATCTCCAGGCAAAGCTTAAAAGGTTTGTTAGAGCAATAATTATGGTGTCTGGATTAATTCATTATTCACACTAATGTTATTAGAGTTTTTCCCAAACTAGCAAATACTTTATATAATCAAAAAGACTGTTCATGGCTAACTGAGAGACTGCAGTTTCTTTGCTAAACAATAAAGACAACTCCTATTATTAACTTGTGTAGCATAGTTATACTGTTCTTTTAGTTACCTGAACTTGGCTAGTTAGGGCCCTTTCACACTGCTCCACTGTGAAAATGTGACAAGAACACACATGCATTTTTGATGTGTATTTGGTGCTTTTTCTGATTGCCTGACTCTCAACATCTGTGAATTATGGACATGTGACTCAAAAAGTGCAAATGTGATTTTTGTTTTTTAATGCATTTTCTAATGATTTTAATAGAGGAGAGTTGAGGGCCCAATCGGGTCTGCCTGAAAAACAGACAGGTGGACTCGATTGGGCCGCTAGTGTGAATGGGGCTAAAGGAAGAAATAATTTTGCCACATTTTTTTGTTTTTATTTAGTTTTAACAATAAAGAGTTTTTATATGTGGACATCTAAATTCCTTCTGCACTGTATGCACACCTTTGTAAGAATGATGTGGCCAAGTGAAAGATCAGAAGATTCTGGGGGGGAATGCAATAAAGCTGCTATGACACTTTTCTGGCATTAATCCCTCTTGTTAAAGTATTGTACCAAGTTTATGAAGCATTTGCAACACTTTTGGTTCTGACAGTGACTTGTTTAGCAGATTCAGGTAGTTCTAAAATTTGACACTTTTACATTGTGCTGCATTAAATTCACCAAATGTAAACGTCAAGCTAATTAAGACCAACTCTCTCGAGTTCTAGACGGATATTTGAATTTGGCACATTCTTCACCACTTTTAGAATGCACGAGAGATTCTTTCCCAAAATGTCAGTCTTAATGAATTTCCGAGGACTGTGTGAAGCTTCTATGGCAACAGTTGGGAGGGTGAAGGTGAGATGGCTCTGTGTGGAACTTGAGGTTTATTCTAGAGGCTGCCCATTGTGTCCGAACTTGAGATGATGAATTGCACACTCTGTGTTGCTGTTTGAGACTTGAGGTAAGATACTGACTGAACGAGTGATTCGTACAACTGTACTTTGCAAAGTGCACACTGTATTTGCCTTTAGTAAGTCAACCCCTATGTGTCTTCTTCATCGTAGAGAAGTTAAAAAACTCTGGGTTCTATGTATGACTTCCAGCTCCTGGGTTACTGGGTTTAGAGAAGTCCTGCCAAGATTTTTGGATTATAAAATCATTGGAGTGCCCCTCTTTACACACCTGCTCTGCTGGAAGGCATGAGGACAGCAATAAGGTTAACTGGTAGAATGTCAGGGGTCCTTTTATGAGGTATGTTTATTTTCCTGGTGAGAAAATGGCAACATCTACCCACTTTCTAAGAGTGGATGAGGTTCTGCTTTTATCTCTGTATAAGGGGAGACCACCATTGTGTCCCAAATCTAGGAACTCCCTTTTGGGGAGTCCGTTCTCTCTCCTTATGAAGCAGTTGTTTATGAGGCATCTCTATTGTGCCAATCTATCTTGATACTCTTGAATAGAGCAGTTACACACTTCCCTTTCCTCTCTTGTCTTTAGTACTATAATTCTGTGTCAGCCATTGAAACACTCTATTAAATAATGGTTTGATGAGGACATGCAAAAGTTCCATGTCAAAACCAGGGTTAAGGGGATCACACAGATGAAGCGAACAGTGGTGTAATCTAGCTCAGGTGAATACACCAAGCTAATTTCCAGGTTCCCTTTCTGTATTTTTCAACCTGTATGGATCTTTACAACCAAGGGGCTTTCTCCATTGTTATTGTATCGAAACACTCAAATTGTTATGAACGTTTTTTTTATTGTAACAAACACTTTTAGAGCCACAACAGCTAATGCAAGTACCTAAATCTCATTTGATATAAGCCTCTTTTGTAAGCCATTGCACAAGGCTGGGAGCGGGGAGGGACAGTAATCTGAGCCAATCAGGCCCTTCTGCTTGTACATATTTGATGTTTAGCCACATACTGACAGGAAGAGAGAGACAAGCTAGATGGATTCATCAGTATGCTGCTGCTCCTTTTATTTCAAAATCACAGCCTGTGGACAGGGTGGTGACTTACAGTAGTTGTATTGCCTAGCTGGCAGTGCTGTGTGGCAAGGCTGTGTAAATCTCAGTACTGGTTGAAGAAAAAGACAAGTCTATTGTCTTGTAGAACAGCTTCTATATATCTATTTTAACGATGTATCCAGCTGGTTGCCTGAAATTGTATGTACAAATGCCTGGGAAAAAAAAAGAAATAACAAAAGCACTATTTTTAAATAAGAAAGCGTATGAATAAAGACCAAGAAGGCGAATGGTAAAGCATAGACATAACGGTGTAGTTTTGTCACATTTCTTTAAAGCCATCTGGTATAATAATATCTGCAGGCTCATTAGAAAAATATTGTAGATGGAATCATCTCTTTTCCCCTCCCTAATGAAATATATCCATCAGTCTCCAATTTGCTCGGTAGTAATAAGAACACATCACAGATAGAGCCCAACATCTGTTCACACTGCTTTATGACCCTAATATACATACTTATAAGTACCTTTTTTATATCCAGATTTTATTCTGGAAAAAAAAAAATCATTGGCTTTTGTTGACTTGTGAGATCCTTAAAGGTTAAATATTAATAGTCCATGATAAATACAGAGCTTGAGAAAGAAAAAAATAAAGGTGTTCATTATTGTTTGTTATACTTCACACCAATACTTATTAAACTATTTTTGCAATTCAGTTACTGTCATTTAAAGAGTTAATAAGTACTAACAAATCCCATGGGTGATAAAAAAAGGCAAAAATAAGCTGATGTAGACTTGTAGAGAAAAATAAGCTGCAAAGCTGTTGTGCGCTAATTTAAATATGTGGAATATTCTATAGGTTATGAATTTTTAATATCAACGTTCTTAACATTCATTATTCTATCAGATAAATCTCAGCAGAGGGCCTGTGACTTCTCTTGCACATCACATGAAGGTTTTGCTTCTTCCCTGTTACAAGATCTCTCCAGTGGCAAAATGGTGGCTTATAATTGTATTCGTTTTATCAGAACTCCATGTTGTGCCTTTGCCTACTACTGTGAGCCAATATGCTTATGTTGCAAATGATTTATGTATGTAAGGCCTATTGATTTCTTGATAAAAGACAATAGCTAACAGCTAGCAATGTAACATCTTATTTCTCATTTCCTTAGGGAAGGTGGCATGGGGCTGGAGTTATGTACAAATTATAAAAACGTATTTCCTTTCATAATATGTGATATTGGGAAAGCTTTCAAAACTTAAACTGTTGAATCGGCAAATGTTTTCATATTTTTGCAGAATATTTGATAATGTCTGAAATAATATGCTGCTTTTGGTGAACAATATGCTCTCACAAAAGTAGCCAAAGACAGTAGATGAGGGTTGGAAGTTGACAAACTACACTTTATGGCCAAAAAGTATTTGGACAGTCCTCCAAATTACTGGGTTTAGGTGGTTCTAGTGTAGGGTATTGTATATACTGCTGCAAACAGAAAAACATTTTAGACAACTGTACACTTCCAACCTTGTAATAAGAGTTTTGGAGAAGGCTCTTTTCTGTTTCAGCATGTATGTGCCCCTGTGCAAAAAGCAAATTCTATTATTATATGGTTTGTTGATTTTGAAGGGGAATCAATCAACTGGCCCACACTGAGTCCTTACCTTAAAACTACTGAACACCTTTGTGGTGAATTAGACGAGAGGATTGTGAGCCAGGTCTCTTACAACAACAGTACCTCACCTCACAACTGGGCTAATGGCAGCATGGTCAAAAATTCCCACAGACACATGCTGTACATCTTGTGAAAAGCATTTACAGAAGTGTGTAGATTGTTATAGCAGCAAAGGAGGTATCAAAAACATTTGTTCATATGGAGGAGATGTACTACAACTGGTGCACTCAGAATCTGGTGTAAATGTACATGGTAGCCAATATTCTGACAATACAATCTGTAAGCTATTTGGTTTCTTTGCAGAGCTTCACCAGATTTTGCACACTCTAGTTTTAGTATATCACCACTGAAGGTCCCTCCTAAACATATCATTTTGTTAGACCTGAATAAGGTCTGAATACTGAATAAGCTGACATGTTAAATGTATGGGAGAAATGGTTGCTGCTATTACCTCAGAGGACTTTTCATTAAAGGAATCCCCAAAAGGGCATCTTATGACGTGTATGACGCTCCAAAACTAGTTTGGTTGTTGCTGACTCCACAGGTTTTGGTTGACAAGTTTCTAATGCCCTGGGGCGCTTTTTGATATCACATATGTTTTATATTATACCTGTAGCTCTGCACAGCTTTCCCTTTTAATACGTATCCCTCACCCATGAGTGTTTCATACTATGTGTAAATACATATAATTAGCCCTGATCCAGCTATATTAACTAAGAGACCCTACCTAGAGCTGCACAGCTTTTCTCTTGAAAATGGACACGTTGTACTGTGCTTGTGCATCATAGCTTGATTCATTTCAATGGGAATGCCATACTCATTTGGGCCTCAAGATGTCCAGCTTTCAAATAAGGATGAATGGGGATGTGGTAGGGATGTAAAATGGGAAGCGACCATTTTCATTTTCGGGATTAAGGCTATGAAGCATAGTGAAGGTCGCTGGACCAGTAATGTAGAGTGGGTATTCTTTAGCATATGTGGACTAGGGGTGCAACGGATCAAAAAACTCACGGATCGGATCGATCCTCGAATCAGAGCCACGGATCGGATCATTTTCGGATCGGCAAAAAAAAAAAAAAAAAAAAATTACTAATATCCACAATCTTCCCCACTGTAATATCCACAATCTCCCCCACTCACTGTAATATCCACAATCTCCCCCACTGTAATATCCACAATCTCCCCCTGTAATATCCACAATCTCCCTCACTGTAATATCCACAATCTCCCCCAGACCCCCACTGTAATATCCACGTCACCCCCCCACTGTAATATCCACAATCTCCGCCACTGTATTATCCACGTAACCCCCCCACTGTAATATCCACAATCTCCCCCACTGTAATATCCACGTCATCCCCTCCCACTGTAATATCCACGTCACCCCCCCCCCACTGTAATATCCACAATCTCCCCCACTGTAATATCCACGTCACCCCCCTCCCCCACTGTAATATCCACGTCACCCCCCACTGTAATATCCACGTCACCCCCCACTGTAATATCCACGTCACCCCCCACTGTAATATCCATCTCACCCCCCCACTGTAATATCCACAATCTCCCCTACTCACTGTAATATCCACAATCTCCCCCACTCATTGTAATATCCACAATCTCTCCCACTGTAATAGGCATCTCCCTCACTGTAATATCCACAATCTCTCCCACTGGAAGAGATGCCTGACTCAATCTCTGTAATAGGCATCTCCCCCACTTATTTTAATCTCTCCCACCGGCCAGTTCAGATGACGTCAGCGGCGCTCTGTGCGCATAAGGCAGCCGCCGCCGCGGGGTGTACCAAGATGGCCGCGGCTCCGGAGCTAGGCCGAAGCCGCGGCCTTTCCTAAGGCCGAGGCTGTGGATCGCTCCGCGGATCGCGTTGTGATCCAATCCGAACACGGTGACCCGTTCGGATCACGGATCACCACCAATCCGTTGCAGCACTAATGTGGACACATGAGAGAACATTAAGCTTTGAGTAAGGAAAAAGAGATGTAAATATTTTAAAGCCAGGTAAACCGAATATTGACCAAAGTCTAGAACAGAGAGCAGGAGAGAGACATATTGGAGGGGTCTTATATACCTTTTTGATGTCTCAATAAATATAACATAGATAATATTTTTTGAGGTTTTGAGTAATTTTCTAGCCAAAAATGCAGATTTTAACGTGCGAAAAACATGAGAACAACAATTGCTCAGGAAGCAAAAGGGTTAAAGCTAAACTAGAGCTTTGTTACATCTAAGTATACAGTAAAAGTCTAAAGTATACAGAAGTCAAGTCGCTCGAGCAGCACCAAGAAGAGACCTGCACAGACTACTATAGTAAATTTCTGCTTCCACAGATGTGAGAAAAACCCAGCTAGACAGTTTTTTTGCTTTCTTTTAGTGAGGTGACATTGCAATAAAGCAATGAAGCTTGGAATCTGTAGTGCATTCATGTTCTTTTACTAAATAAACAAACAAAAAATTCTGTACATACAAACAATTACAATTATAGGAATACAATGCAAGATTGACAGATATACCTATACCAAGCAAAATGCTACCTACTTCCTAGCGAAACTATGGTCTGTATACAATAGAAATGCTCTGAAAAGTTACTTGGCTCTGATCATAGAGGCTTCATGATCTCCGTAGGCAACGAGGACCCCAGGCTTACTCTACAGTGGTTGCAGGAGATTGGGCGAAAATAGTTTTCAGGTTCTGGCAGAGATCTCCTTTGGTGTTAAGTCATTACAGAGTCCTCCTGTCAGTTTAACCAGACAACCTTTTATTTGGAAAGTTTTGAGAATACAATCACACCTGGACGTATCCTTATCTGCCTTATTTCACTGACATCAGATATAGGTGAAACATTCTCCAATTCAACCTCTAGATGGCACTATTGTATCATATGTGCCATAGGCCATATTTGTCAAAAGGTCAAGCTATGTTTGACCATTACATATATAGCTGACCAGAACACCTGTAAAAACAATGGAAGCAGAGAGGACATCTCGTGTAAGCATTCCATAACAGCTGTTTGACAAGTGTCCATATGCAGAAAACCTGAACAAACACAGCCTGAGTGTAGGAACATCACAAGAATGTACAGTGCATGTATATATATATATATATATATATATATATATATATATATATATATATATATACACATTAGGGGTGCAACGGATCAAAAAACTCACGGATCGGATCGATCCTCGGATCAGAGCCACGGATCGGATCATTTTCGGATCGGCAAAAAAATAAAAAAAATAATTACTAATATCCGTCATCTCCCCACTGTAATATCCACGTCACCCCCCCCACTCACTGTAATATCCACGTCATCTCCCCCACTTACTGTAATATCCACGTAATCTCCCCCACTTACTGTAATATCCACGTCACCCCCACTTACTGTAATATCCACGTCACCCCCCCCACTGTAATATCCACAGTCACCCCCCCCACTGTAATATCCACAGTCACCCCCCCAACTGTAATATCCACAGTCACCCCCCCCCCCCCGAGTCAGGCATCTCCACCACTTACCCACAATCTCTGTAATAGGCATCTCCAATCGGCCAGTTCAGATCCCAGCAGCGAGGGTGAGGGGTGATGACATCAGCTGCGCTCAGCGCGCACAAGGCAGCCGCCGCCGGGTGTACCAAGATGGCCGTGGCTCCGGAGCTAGGCCGAAGCTGCGGCCTTTCCTAAGGCCGAGGCCGTGGATCGCTCCGCGGATCGTGTGGTGATCCGATCCAAACACGGTGATCCGTTCGGATCACGGATCACCACTGATCCGTTGCAGCACTAATATATATATACATACATATACACACACTGTATATATAATATCACATCAGATTCAACACATTTCACCCATGACTCTCCATAGATAATTACTCTTTTTATAACATCACTCATTCTAAACCTTCATTAGCCATGAGTGTGTCCCCCTCCCATTTTCCACTACCAAGAAGGTGTTTCAGTCTTTAGCAAAAGTTCATTAGAAGCAAGTCCTGGCTTGTAACGCATCCAACATCAAAGGTCATCAGCTCTTGTTGGTGTCTCATTCTTTCCATGATAAAGCCACTTTCTCTGGCCTTCCTATGGACCAAACCATCCTACCAGATTCCCACTCATTCCTAGATAGGCTTCAGATATGTCGTTTTGTGTTTCTATGACATGGGAAGCAGTAACTTGGTACCTGATAAGCCCTGTTCTTTCAGGAACCCTTTGTAAATACTAAACTCTGCACTCCTGCTGTGGAATCTCTGCCCCAGCCCCCACCATCCTCTCAGATGATGTACTTTTGGCTAATAACGTATAATTTAACAACAGAACTGCCTGTATAAGGACCCAATCTCACCCCCTTAATGTATATGTGGGTATAGGTTTGCATATCTGATCCTTCAATAGCTTGTTGTATCTTTCAATCAAACCAGCTGCCTATGCATGGTATGGGATGTGGCACAACCAATACACTCCAGAACCTTTGGCCCACTGTTGTACTGTTGATCCGGTGAAGTTATCACTTAGAACTTGTTTGGGACAGCCATAAGCAGCAACACGTTTCGGAAGAAGTTGAAGTGTTGCAGATTGATCTGCAGATTTGCAAGGATGAACAAGCAAAAGTCCTGAATATGTGTCCACTGCAGTGCAGCAATACTTCAGTCTAGAGGTCGACCGATATATCGGCCGATATTTGGCCGTTTTTAAGAAATCGGCATCGGCCGATTATTGTAAAAATTAGGCCGATTTGCGGCTGCTACACTTAACCCGGCTCGCAGAGCTGACCGCAGTACTGACCAGGGCCCCGCTCCCCCTACAGCAGCACGTGAAATGAATCCTTCACCCGCGCCGCTGATAGCCTGCGTGGCGGCCGGCCCCTATAGATGAGAAGAGAAAGTTTCACTAGCACCGCCCAGCCCCGCCCCCTACCTCGGCAGGCTGTAGCAGAGGAAGAAAGCATCATTATCGTCATGTCACAAGCCCGAGCTGCCGCCTGTCTGACTAGTAACTCCCCCACAGCAGGTGATCGTGGCCAGCACTAGCTAGCTCCTCTTCCTTCCCTGCTGAGGCGGAGCCTGCTGCCTGCTTCTATTGCACTAGTTATGCTATTTGCGGGTCAGCTCATCAGCATCTATCTGCATGCACCTAGCCCTATCAGGTGCATGCAGATGGATACCAGAAAGCAGCATGGATGGAGGATAAGTCACAAAAATGTAATGTGTGCTGCTGTGCCCCCTGCCGACTTTATTTAATCTCCTTTGATGGGACACCTGGCTGAGGCTGAAAAGCTGGCATTGAGTTGCATTGTGAAAGTGGTTATGAGAGTTACATTGTGGAGAGCATTTTCACAATGCAACTCAATACATCTTCATCCCCACCCAGCACCATCCATCCCTCTCCACAACGCTTCCCCCACCCACGGCCAGCACCATCCATCCATCCCTCTCCACAACACATCCCCACCCACGGCCAGCACCATCCATCCATCTCCACAACGCATCCCCCACCCACGGCCAGCACCATCCATCCCTCTCCACAACGCATCCCCACCCACGGCCAGCACCATCCATCCATCCCTCTCCACAACACATCCCCACCCACGGCCAGCACCATCCATCCCTCTCCACAAGGCATCCCCACCCACGGCCAGCACCATCCATCCATTTCCACAACACATCCCCCACCCACGGCCAGCACCATCCATCCATCCCTCTCCACATTGCATCCCCACCCATGGCCAGCACCATCCATCCATCCCTCTCCACAACGCATCCCCACCCACGGCCAGCACCATCCATCCATCCCTCTCCACAACGCATCCCCACCCACAGCCAGCACCATCCATCCATCCCCCTTCACAATGCATCCCCCACCCACGGCCAGCACCATCCATCCATCCATCCATCCCTCTCCACAACACATCCCCACCCACGGCCAGCACCATCCATCCATCTCCACAACGCATCCCCCACCCACGGCCAGCACCATCCATCCATCCCCCTTAACAACATATCCCGACACACGGCCAGCACCATCCATCCCCCTCAACAAACGCATCCCCACCCACGGCCAGCACCATCCATCCATCGCCCTCCACAATGGATCCCCCATCCACAGCCAGCACCATCCATCCATCCATCCCCCTCCACAATGCATCCCCCACCCACGCCCAGCACCATCTATCCCCCTCAACAATGCGTCCCCATCCAAAAATCGGCCTAAAATATCGGCCACAAAAATTGGCACCATATATCGGCCATCGGCCGCCCCGATTTCTAAATATCGGCATCGGCCAGAGAAAAACCCACATCGGTCGACCTCTACTTCAGTCCATTGTTTCCCCGAGGCAAGGGACCGATGAAGTCAATCTGCCAAATCTCTGCAGGCCTCTCACCCCTCTTATTTGAGTACTTTTGCAATGGCCATTGTCGCACATCTGCTCACACTGTACAGTTCTCTATTAGTCTTTTGTCATGTCCATGGATATGGGCAATCCTCTCTGCTGTGCCCATTCATATGTCGCATTCTGCCCCTTGTGGGCCCAGTTGCCAAGTTCAGCACATTTTCCAGCACATCAGCAATTTGTTGTGGGTCCTGGCACTTCCATTTTGTGGTCTTGCTCTTCGGCTTGATTTCCACACCCTGTATGCTTATTGAGGTTCTAGCCCCTGTGCTTGCTTTGTTATACTTCCAGGGTATCCTATTCTGGGGTATATAAATTACCTCTTGTTGTGGGAGCTGTCAGCACATGTCCAAACCGGCGAAGCAGCACCAACAGTTCAGACCTTGAAAGGGTTCAGTGGTCTCCTCACCTTCAGAAATCAATGCTGGATGCAATGCTGGGTCTTAGACACTGTTCAAGACAGATTTTTTTTTTTTTTTTTTTTTTTTCCCAGGAGTAAGTTCAGATGCTCCCCTCCCAGACTGAAGCTCTTTAGTTCAGGTGTCTCCCACATCTTCATTTCTGCATGAAAGTCATGGGGCTAGCGTTAGCTTTCTTTTGAGACACTTCAATTAGCCCAGTTGTCTTGAGACCCCTGAAACTCACCATAATATGGGACAAATTAGTTTAGTCAATGTACAAACCTGACAGGACCAGGTTGTCTCTGACCCGGTGGTTTAAGAACAGCTCTGGAGTTGGGGAAATCTCTCCTCCTGATCTCATGAAGAACCCTCGCAACAAATGACAGGCTGGAGAAGAGTCCAGGGCACCTTGTTGATACCTGGGACTTGGGCGACAGAGAAATTCCATCTTCCTATTCACATTCTGGAGCTCTGGGTGATCTGGTTGTACCTACAATGCTGGAGATCTCAAACTGAGGGTCATCCAACCTTGTCTGTAGTTTACTTTCAGGGATGGAAAGCAGCCTTGATCTGCACACTTACAGATATATTACTAGACCATACATTACTAGATCTGTGAGTGATTCTTGGGATTTTTGGCATCAATGAACTGTTTCATGTTTTCATTGGTGCTCCCCTGGTCTTTAGTTCACACATTTTCTATGTTTTACCAGGTAAATGTTCAGACCTCATCTGATGCCAGCTTCATGTGTAAGGTCCTTCGGGCATCTCTGAGCTGCAGGCAGTTCCTATTATTCAATTTATTTTGTTTATAGTGGTCCTGTTAGTATTTTGTTTGCTGGGTTGCTCACCCCTCATTAAACTTTTGGATGTTTGGGTTGGATTTTGGATGTCCGAGTAGTCTCCTGAATCCTGTGTCCCTCAATTGCATTCATCGTAAAATAATTTTCTTGCCGTTCAACCGGGGACATGAACCCTATGCCTCCCAGTAAAACCCGAGAGAATAATCTTACAATGAGCACCAACATTTTTTTTTTCTTACAATCTTAAAGTGGTTCTAAAGCCTTGAGGGTTCATAAAATATAGAATGCATTAAGGTAAAAAAACTTCTGTTACAGAGCCCCCTCCCTCCCCTCCATATTCTTGCCTGAGCCTAATCTCAATCCAGCACAGACGTGGAATCAAATAAGACAGGACACTGAGAAAGAAAAACCTTTACAAATAAATATTTATACAGTATACTATTTAGAGAGTTAGTCCAGCTAAAACCTATAACAGCCAAACAACACAGTACCCCTACCTATATTGATCTAAGACGTGGGAAAGAAGATAAATGCAGCCAAGTCAGGGCTAAGGCGAAATCCCAATTGCCTCTTCAGAAAATATAAAGAGCCAAAAATATGCAAGAACAATTACTTTATAGTTAAAAGCCGGGGGAACAGCAGCACCTTCACTTTGCAGCCAGAGACTGCCTCATAGTAGAAGAGCCAGGTAAGAGGTATCCAAAAACAGAAAACCTAGAATATAATATAACAATAATAATGCAGCCCCCATTAGGGAAAAACTCAAAGCCTCATTGAGCAATGGAGGGGTATGAGGATTTCACTGAACAAACACCTGCCATCCCAGCAACTCCAGCCATAGTTGGCCACAACCTCAAGAGTGCCTGCATCCAGGGGGAGCATGAGAAATGCTGCTCCTGTCTTTTCCAGCTCACTCCAACTGAGACCGAACCTCAACTTGGCATGTGCGGACCAAGACACACATGCTTAGTGCCAGCAATGAGACTGCCAGCAACATCACAGAAATTCCAGCATGCGGATACACTGAAGGCAGTAGGGTGGGATCGTGGGAGAAGAATAACCCCCCCAGCACCACTCAACTACCAGGATTACACACTTGCTCCACCTCCCCCCCCCCCCCCCCCGGAGAGAAGAAACCAGCAGTTTGAGCCCTAGGTCCAGCCCAAATACAGCTACAGTCTGCAGCATAGAATGCTAGTGCCATTAAGTGCTATAATTAAGAACTATATAAAATGTCCAGATTACAAGTAAATAGTACATAAAAAAACATTTAAGAAAACAATTACACACAGGCACAAATGCCAGAAAAATATGGTGCAGCAAGGACAGTGCCACAAATCACTGAAAGACCACACAACTGGGTACAGCGTACAGTGCCTTGCAAACGTATTCACCCCCTTGGCATTTTTCGTGTTTTGTTGCCTCACAACCTGGAATTAACATAGATTGTTTGAGGATTTGCATCATTTAATTTACAGAACGTGCCCACAACTTTGATGTGTTTTTTTTTTCTTTTGTGATGCAAACGACAAATAGGACAAAATAACAGAAAAAGTTCATGTGCAGAACTATTCACCCCCCTAAAGTCAATACTTTGTAGAGCCACCTTTTGCGGCTATCACAGCTCCAAGTCGCTTTGGATAGGTCTCTATGAGCTTGCCACTGGGATTTTTGCCCATTCCTCTTTGCAAAACTGTCCCAGCTCCTTCAAGTTGTATGGTTTGCGCTTGTGAACAGCAATCTTTAAGTCTGACCACAGATTTTCTATTGGATTGAGGTCTGGGCTTTGACTAGGCCATTCCAACACATTTACATGTTTCCCCTTAACCAACTCAAGTGTTGCTTTAGCAGTGTGTTTTGGAGTCATTGTCCTGCTGGAAGCTGAACCTCCATCCTAGCCTCAAATCACACACAGAGTGTTACAGGTTTTGCTCAAGAATATCCCTGTATATAGCAGCATCCATCTTTCCCTCAACTCTGACCAGTTTGCCAGTCCCGACTGCTGAAAAACATTCCCACAGCATGATGCTGTCACCACCATGTTTCACTGTGGGGATAGTGTTCTTTGGGTGATGTGATGTGTTGGGGTTGCGCCAGACATAGCATTTTCTTTGATGGTCAAAAAGTTAAAATTTTGTCTCATCAGTCCAGGTCACCCTCCTCCATACATTTTGGGAGTCTCCCACATGCCTTTTCTCAAACTCAAAACGTGAAAAAAAAATTTTTTTGGGGGGGGGGGAGTAATGGCTTTCTTCTGGCCACTCTGCCATAAAGCCCAACTCCATGGAGCATACGGCTTATTGCCATCCTATGTACATATACTCCAGTCTCTGCTGTGGAACTCTGCTGCTCCTGCAGGGTTACCTTGGGTCTCTGTGCTGCCTCTCTGATTAATGTTCTCCTTGCCCGGTCCGTGAGTTTTGGTGTGTGGCCGTCTTTTGGCAGGTTTGCTGTTGTGCCATGTTCTTTTTATTTTGTTATGATAGATTTGATGGTGCTCCTAGGGATCATCAAAGATTTGGATATTTTTTTTATAACCTAACCCTGACTTGTATTTCTCAACAACATTGTCCCCTACTTGTTTGGAGAGTTCTTTGGTCTTCATGGCAGTGTTTTGGTTAGTGGTGCCTCTTGCTTAGGTGTTGCAGCCTCCGGTGCCTTTCAAAAAGGTGTGTATATGTAATGACAGACCACGTGACACTTAGATTGCACACAGGTGGACATCATTTCACTAATTATGTGACTTCTGAAGGTAATTGGTTGCACCAGAGCTTTTTATGTTCTACATACGCACATGCCAATTATATTTTTTTTATTTCTGAAAAATAGTTTTATGTATAGATTTTTCTCATTTTACTTCACCAACTTAGACTATTGTGTTCTGATTCATCACATATAATTCAGATTTAAAAAAACAAACAAAAAAAAACATTAAACTAAAGGTTGTAATGTAACAAAATAGGTCAAAATCCAAGGGGGTGAATACGTTTGCAAGGCACTGTACATCAGGAAGGGGCCACAAGAACCACAGTACAAACGAACATACTGCGACAATTAACAAATTAACAAACAGGAACCACATACAGTAATGTCAAAGATGAGAACATCACAAAAAAGGTTTATAAGAAATACCCGTATTAAGCCCTGGTGGAACAATAGCATTGAGTCTTTTGATCCACAACATCGATCCACATCTCAAGTTGAAGGATCTTCCTATCCCAATCCCCTCCCTGTGCGTCGGGGGAACAACTTCCAATACCAAAGAGGAAACCATGGAGGTATCATATTGATACCAAAGCCCAATATGGCGGCTAACTGGTGTTAGAATTGTGGCATTTCCAGAATAGTAAAGGTGGTCACCAATGCATTGCCTCAATTGGCAAATACAGTAATCTTACTGACTATAGAATCAAATAGATCACTCCTTGAGTGGAGCATTTAGCATATGTTTTTGGAGAGAAGACCTTTCAATTTGGTGAAGTGACCTGGGTTCCCTCTCTGACCCAAAGGCACAGGGGACATTCCCCACAACAAAAGGTGTGCCTGGGTCCAGTGAGGGACACCCGGTCTGGTGCCAAGTGGCTAGAGGTCACTGTCCCGTAAAGACTTGGCTTGATTAAAGACCAGCCCGGGTGTCTCTTTAAAATACTTGACAAAAATTAAATCATATCTAAAAAGATGCCAATTCTTGGCTTAGATGTTACGGAGAGTATAGTGATGGTAGACTAGTGGGTAATAATTTTGACCTGATCACGTGTGTGAAAAATTCTCATATAATAAGGAACCTAGATGGCTCTAATACAGGCCCTTCTGAGACTATTCCTAGAATAGCCCAATGATGACAGCCATTGCTGGAGGAAACCCTCCTGGATCCGAAAATCTCTGTCCGTAGTGTAGTTTCTCTGAAACCGGAGGTATTGTGCATATAGTATGCTCCTAATTAGGGGTTTGAAGGGTATGCGTTTGAAGCGTGAAGCAGGATGTTGCCTGCTCTTTGTTTGCGATATAGGTTTGTGGCTAAAAAGCCATCACTCTGTACATAGATTTCAAGATCCCCCAAAAAAAAATTTTTCTTTAAATCAAATCAAAAGTAAGGGTGTATTTCAGATTAAAGTTCCTATTCAGAAACTCTAGAAAGCCTTGTAAATCCTCAAACAAGTCAATACAAATTAATTTGTCTTGGTTGTCTACAGGCATATTTATATGTGAGCTAACTGATGCAGAGTGCTTTTTTCCCTTTTACTCTCCCTGCTAAAAGAGCCTGCTGCTGGATAAAAGAGCCTGCTGCTGGATGAAAAAGCAGACTGCTGACAGAACACTAAAAAGGTACATAAGCTGCTTCTTTGTTTTTTGAAAACCCAGTTGAGCCTGCTCCCCTTGCAATATATGTGTATATATATATATATATATATATATATATATATATATATATATATATATATATAATATGTAGCACACAGATCCCTTCCTTGCTTACCTCCGCTAGCAGGTGGGACACACCATGCCACATGCCCAGTATCCTCCTTATTGCAGAGGGTGAGCAGTGTTATCTGATTTGGGTCCTGCAGCAAGTTTCCTCCTTCCGTTGGATTCTTCACCCTAGAGTGTAGGAAAAAGTCTATTCTCTCTCTTTACTTCAAGAAGGCCATTGTCCAGACCGTATTGAAACCCAAGGTTTATTTTGGTTGCTTAAGAACTCAATAGGAAAGTTGGAGATAGAGAGAAATTAACTAGGAGGCAGGTTCAGGCACGCAGCACTCAATCATCAATCATCGCCACTCAGGCCTGAGTGGGTTTTTGCTCACCCGGATAGTCCCTCCAAGAACGGTCCTAGCAGCCGGTGTGGAGCACGAAACGTTTACTTGTAGTTTCCTAGGGATACGATCAGGAGATAATCCCTAAGTCCTGAACTTCCCAGCCTAGTAACATTTAAGTCCTTAGGTGCCAATAGGGCACGTTACTAGGATTTTGGCGGATAGGAATCCTTCCCTGACAGGTAGCCAGGCCTCTCCCGAGACAGTGAACCTTCTACTAATCTCCTTGGGACCGATCCTCCCCTGGCTTCCTCTCCTTCAGAGTGGGTCACCCCTCACTTGGGTACCCTGGGATTCCTCCTTCGGGCGTAGGCCTGAGCTAAAGGTTCTGGGCCAACTTACAGCGATGCAGCCTCAGGCTAAAGGTGCCTGGGGCTGGCACACACACACACACACACACACACACCCCTCTCCTGGAGGCGCAAACTGCTTCCCGAATAATGGCGTCTGCCCCTCTTTGTACCCTCTCCCAGCATGCACAGCGGGTAGACCACGCCCACTGCACAGCTGCCGAGAGAGGACACCCAATGGTGCTGTAACGCTACCTGTGGTTCAACCTGGGTCTGAGGTGACAGTGCCACCCACAGGCCACAGGAAACTGTACTGCCAGGCAGCATCACACCCAGGCAGAAGCGAGTTTGTATATAATCAACAGGTCTGAGCTAAACTACCAGCTCAGACCACCCCAAAATTTCTGTACAGTGCCTTTGCAGCCATGCCTTGCCCAGTGCCTTTGCAGCCATGCCTTGCCCAGTGCCTTTGCAGCCTTGCCTTGCCCAGTGCCAGTCTCTGGAATGTTTGAATTTGGCGCCGATTTCCGCTGTGGAGAGGAGCGAGCGGAGCCGAGTGTACTTCGGCTAGACTCAGCTCCTCTCGCAGTCCCGCCCATCTCCACTGATTGCGCCGCTGACCTACAGAAAGCCGAGTGTACTTCAGCTAGACTCGGCTCTGCTCACAGTCAGGGGCGGGACTGCGAGAGGAGCCGAGACTAGCCGAAGTACACTCGGCTTTCTGTATGTCAGTGGAGGTGGGCGGGACTGCGAGAGGAGCCGAGTAAAGCCGAGTGTACTTCGGCTTTGTGTATCTCGGCTCGTTTCGGCGGGGGATCGGCGTATAACACGCACCCACGATTTTCCCCTGATTTTAAGGGGAAAAAAGTGTGTGTTATACGCCGATAAATACGGTATACATCTCATTTTGTTAGGTGAATATATGATATGATATGGTATGGTTTATAATATTTTTTTCAGAAAATAATATCCAATCTACAAAAGTAAATTTCAAGTCTGCAAAAATAGTTTACCCATCTACAATCATTGTACATAAAGTGTCAGACACAATATTATTATTTTTTCTCTTAAGCCCTGTACACACGATCGATTTTACCGATGAAAACCGTCCGATGGATTTTTTTCATCGGACAAACCGATCGTGTATGGGACCCATCGGTCTTTTTTCCATCGGTTTTAAAAAATAGAACATGTTTTCAATTTTTCCGATGGATCCAAAACCGATAGCAAATTCCGATCGTCTATGGGCAAGTCCATCGGATAAAAAACCCACGCATGCTCAGAATCAAGTCGACGCATGCTCAGAAGCATTAAACTTCATTTTTCTCGGCTCATCGGAGTGTTTTACGTCACCGCGTTTGGAACGGTCGGTTTTTTGACTGATGGTGTGTGGGCAAGACTTATGGAAAACAGTTTCATCGGATATCCGATGGACAAATCCATCAGACCAGAATCCATAGGAAATCCGATCGTGTGTACAGGGCTTAAGTGTTTTCAACTATTGAAAGATAGGATCAGTTTTTCCCAACTTCTTTAGTATGATCAGTACTATACAGTATATGCTAGCATAGTTGAATCCTGTTTGAAAAACGAATGTTGCAGACAGATGTCAATATCAAGGGATATTTTCCATTCAGGTCTCTTGTAGCAAAATCTTTCAAAACTAACACCACATCCACTGTAGACACAGGCCAACAACAAATTTTCTGGCAGATATCATATCCACTTTAACAGCTTCACACACAAACTGTATAGTATCAAATTGAGTTGAAGGACCTGTCATAGTTTTTCAACATTTCTTGCAGTGCACTGCCTTTATAGTCATTTTGCAGTACATGGCCTGTGGGTCTCTTTCTTTTATTTATTTATTTTCTTTGTTCACCATGTATTTTTTTTATTCATACTATCATAGTGTGCAAGTATTTTAAAGACAACTCCAGGGAACAAATAAAGTCTAAAAGTAAAGTGTTAATGCTGTCATGGAAACAATGTGTATCTGCTAAGGATTGGAAAGCTAGGTTATTATCTTTTTAGCTATGCTTTAGAATACATTGCAATTAGATTTAGAAATAATTAATTCTGGGTTAGACTCCAGTCTCTGTCAACATGGTGGTGGGTAGGGAAAACTGCAGCCAGAGGCGTGCTTGAAGCTTATGGGCCTCAATGTAAAAGCTGACCTGGGGCCACCCTCTGCTTCCACCATGTGTCAAGATACTCTAAGTGGCTATAGAGTTCTTTTATTTCTTTATTTACATATTGAGAGGGTAATTCAAAAGATATTGGAGAAACAATCCACATTTTGACATACCTCTCCAATTCTTTTGAATTCATGTAGACTGAGTTTGCAGAGGCCTGGAGAGACCATACATCTTGGGATAGAGCAGGGGTTTTCACATGTGAGGTTGGGGGATGGTAAAACCCTGCTATTGTGCTTCAGTTTTACTTCTGCCTAGTCCCTACCTCCTTTAGCTGCAGGGGCAGTAGCCAAGGGTGTACATATGCCTCAGTAAGAATTATTCCCCCTGTCACTTTTGATGGGCAGTACTTCCTGCCAATTACGACCCACTCAAGTAAATAGGGAAACTCTGCAAGCACCCTGCAACTATGCACCTGTGAGGAGTCTTAGGGGGTGGCGAGGAGGCTATACAATGCCTCCTCACTGCATGCTTTAACTCCTTCATTGCTGTACTGCACAAGGTTGCAGGGTGCTTGCAGCGAAGCCTCATTCGTTTGAATGGGTCATGCTTGGTGAGCGCTACACCTGTCAAGAGTGACAGGACATGCAATTTCTGCTGTAGTTGCAACATGTGTACACCCCTGGCCCCTGCAGGTAAAAGAGGTGTGGTTACAGCTTAATTTTTTACCACCCCCCACCAAACTACAAATGTAAACAAGCCCTTTCTGTCCTAAGCCCCCATAATAGTTATTTGCCCTGTTTTAGAAGCTATTATGCCCAGTTCAGTATGGCTTGTGTAAGACACAATGACCTGAAGAACTTATTTCAGAGCAATACAGAGCTTTGCTTTTTTCTGTCCTGCAGCTGCTATTGGCACCAATCTGGATGGATCCTACTAGCAGGGACAAGAGGTGGAGTTCAGTTAATATCACTCCGCCTGGGACTGCAAACGACTCAGCTCTCTGCTTCCTCTGCAGCCAGCACCAGCTCAGCTGCAATACAGATATGGTCCCACTGCTTATATAGCACTGATTGAATGGTGTTTAATGCTCTATGGACAGTGGGTCAGCAAATCACCTGGCCACCATAGACTGGTAGATTGTGATTGATGGGTTGCTGCCCTCCCACCTTAGATTCACCAAGGTTTTCTAGTTCACTGTTGTGCTTTACATCTGGTTAGAAAATAAAAAAATGACTTTGAGGTATACAAGTTAGGTCCCAGAATCATGTTGGTCTGGTACTTTTTAGTATTTCATATGCTGTTTGGAAACTATGTAAAATTATAAAAGAGAAATTTGCGCTAGGTGTGTAGTGAAAATAGTGAAGAACAATGTGAAAAAATTGAAAATAAACAAATTTTGAATAAATTGATTGGATATCCTGCAGCTAAACACTATAACCCTGATATGGGGCACAACAGAAACATACAATAGAAGTGTAGCGCTGGATAATGAACAATTAACTCAATAATTTTAGTGACAGTGAATCCTTATGCCGCATACACACGACCGTTTTTAATGTCATTGAAAAAAACTGCATTTTTCTCGACGTGATTTTTCGTGTTTCCTCTCAAGCCTGCTTTGCCTACACACTATCGTGGAAAAAAATGTTCGAGTAAAGCGCAGTGACGTACAACACGTACGCCGGCACTATAAAGGGGAAGTTCCATTTGGATGGCGCCACCCTTCATGTTAGTAAAGTTTGTTGAGCGACGATGCGTGCTTTTCAGCCTCGTGCTTTTCAGTCCGTTTCAGCGTGACGAATGTGCTATCTCCATTATGAACGCTAGTTTTACCAGAACGAGCGCTCCCGTCTCATACTTGATTCTGAGCATGCGCATTTTTTTTCACGTCGTTAAAGCCCACACACGGCCGTTTTTCATGACAAGAAAAACGACGATGTAAAAAACAACGTGAAAAATTTGAGCATGTTCCAATTTTTTCATGGCCGTTTTTCACGTTGTGAAAAATGCTCTGAAGCCCACACACGATCATTTTTAATGACCATTTTAAAAAATGTCATTTTTCTCGTCATTAAAAACGGTCGTGTGTACGCGGCATAAGTGTTCAAATATGAATGAATAAACAACACAAAAGTATTGAAAAAATAGCTAATATCTCCATGAGTCATAAGCGTTCTCAATAAACATGTGTGAAAAGTTCATAAATGTAAGTATCCAGTAAAAGTTAGCACTGTAGAAGCGTGGATGAAATCATTCAATTCATGTGCTGCCCGCCACCTAAGATAAAAATGAAGGCTTACCAAAAAGCCTGCGACCACCCTTATTCAGGGGGGTCAGACAAGGCTCAGAAGAGTGATGGTATCCTCACTGGTTTATTGAAAGCTCCTTCCACAGATGGTCAGCTGTCAGATGATGAATGCACTATCACAGGCACATTTCCAAGGGGTAATCCATACACATCAATGTGTATTCCCTTCCATAAGTATGGGCGCAGACATCCGGTGAGTGGCCAGAATGTTTTCAGGAGAGAAAAAAAGGAGAAAAAACAAGAAAACATCCAGTAGTGCAGAAGTGGCGACCCATACACGCACTGCGCATGCGAGAAACCGGAAGTCATTGATACACATCGGAGCTGTTTTTAAATCCTTGCAAGGAGCGCTTTTATGTATGAGGACTTGGTCCTTTTTTCTGGAAACCTTTATTAATAAAAATATTGGAGGAACTTCTGCACTACTGGATGTTTTCTTGTTTTGCCTCCTTTTTTTTCTCTCCTGAAAACATTCTGGCTACTCACCGGATGTCTGCTCCCATACCTATGGAAGGGAATACACATTGATGTGTATGGATTACCCCTTGGAAATGTGCCTGTGATAGTGCATTCATCATCTGTCAGCTGACCATCTGTGGAAGGAGCTTTCAATGTTCCAGTGAGGATACCATCACTCTGCTGAGACTTGTCTGACCCCCCTGAATAAGGGTGGTCGCAGGCTTTTTGGTAAGCCTTCATTTTTATCTTAGGTGGCGGCCAGCACTTGAATTAAATGATTTCATCCACGCTTCTACAGTGCTAACTTTTATTGGAAACTATGGGCGCCATGGATTTTGGGGGCTGCCTGATAGGGTTCTCAGTGACACTTTAAAAAACATGCTATCTGAAAAAAAAAAATACATTTTCTTGTCTTTCTCTAAAGAGTGTTTGTAGCATGTCACTATATGCTTCTCCTAGGAATGCAGGAGTACATGGTCAACTAGGGCAGGATGTGACACTAGAATTTACTGAAATGTTTTCACAGGTCAGTTATAACAATATGCACATAAAATGGATACTCACATTAAAGCAGTATTAAACACAAAAGCATTTTTATCCACTCCTGTGCAGGAAATAAAGATTTGAATACGGATGTTGGAGTTGCCGGATACTTCTTTTGCTTTAAACACAAAAGCAAACATTTATTATATTACAGCTTACCAATTCTTAGATGTGATGGCAGCATGTGTTTCCTTTTTTTAGGCTTTCTTCTATTTTCATCTGGTAATCCAGCCAGCAAGTCTGTTGTTTCTCACAACACAAATTCTCTAGCAGAATGTATTAGTTTGAATGCATGAGACAAACCACTTAAAACTGGCAGGGGATTAAAATGAGCAGCTTTTATTTATTTATTATGCAAAAGCTTTATCCCAAAAAAAAAGTTTGCGGTAACTGATTATTCAACGTGAGCTGGAGTTTGGCTTTAGTTGGTTAATGGTTCTAAATCTGATAACATATTTATCACTTCCCTCCCCCCAGGACCGGCAATGCTGCTGTCTGCTGCGCGTCCTTTTCTCATTCCTCCAGAGGTGTGTCTTGTTAATTCAGGAGATGTGTTATTGGCCAGATCACCAAGTAAAAAAAAGGCAAAAAAAACAACTGATGCAGTCACCACGTCTAATGATTGCCAAGCTGCAATATATTAAATTTTTGGTTTCATACCACTTAAACAGACTGTACCAGCATGCACATATTCTAAGTGTTCTAGTGCTTTTTAAAAATGTAAAGTAGCTGCCCACTATAGCGCATCTCCTTTTTAGACAAAATAAAAATACATTGATAAATAATTTCTATTCATACTTAAGTCAAACCTTTTTTTTATGAAATTGACTTGTCTCCTCAAGTCTACAACTGGGAGTACACTGCTGTAAAACAACTGTTAAATTGGTAACGTTGACCTGTCATTAGTGGACATTCATTTGACATGTCTCAAATAGCATTGTTTCTCTTTGAATATTGTAAAACCTGTGGTTTTGGTGTAGGATCTATGACTACTCTTAACTTAACTTCTTACTGTTCTTTGTTTGCTATACTGCGTCTGCTTGATGAAAAAAATAAAATAAAATGTTGTTTTTACTATGTATTCCACCATATTTTTGAGCATTGGCTGATAGTTTTAGGTAGAAGAATATGTGTTCACAGATATCTATACATATAGTTAGCACTAGCTGATCTCTTGAGGATTTACCGATAAGTAAGCATCAAAGCTTTTAACAACAGGATTACCATGCTTTCTGCCCACTGTATAAAACACCGGAGGACTGCCAACAATAGAAAATAACAAAACAGATAAAACCTGAGCACAATAAAACTGTTGGCTGAAAAAAACAGCTCTGTGTTTTGCTCATCAATAAAATGCATCATGCTGGCTTTCAGAAGCAGACTGCTGTAAAAGAACAGATGATATGATCATAGAAATCAATGATCTCTCAGTTTCTGGCTATTTTACAAGCATTAGACATATGGTCAGCTTCAACTAGCCACACCTTTAGTAAAAACAATGCCAAAAAAGACAGAGTCCCTAGAACATCACATTTTTCACTACAATAGTAAATTGATTTATATATTTGGGTATGTGGCATGGAACCAAACATACTGTTCTTATTAAAGCTGGTAACAATGTGATGTGACGTAAATAGCCTATATACTGCCTTTGGTCAAAAAATGGGAGTACTGCTGCTCTGCACATAGTAAATTACTGTAGTACACATGTATGAGCCTTTGTCCAATATGTACAATATGCTGTGGTGCAGAAGCCATCTGTGCTCTGATAGACCTGAAATAGAGACTGCTGTAATCTGGTTGGTTGTTGAAACCAGAGCTGCCTATAAGGGGGTACCGGATGGCCCTCCTGTACCGGGCCTGGGCCCCATCAGCTCAACAGGGGGGGCCCAAACAGCTTGAAGGGAATGTGGACAGGAGGGGGTGATCAGTGTGGTAGGGGGGGATTTACTGAAACTGTTAGCCTGTGGCTCTCCTGCAACAGCTGAAAGCTGGATTCTCCTCCTCTCCCTCCCCCCAGCTTTAAGCTGGTGCATGAGAGCCACGGGGGATTCGTTCCAGTAAATGTCAGCCACACACCTGTCAAATTTAGGACCTGCAGCTGTGTTCATACAGTCATTGCATCCCCATAGTGTAACATAGGCTGTCTGCACACAGCTCCAGCCATATAATAAAAAATAAAAAAACACTGATTCATACTGTGAACTTCACAGCACCCATGTGGATGAGCCCCAAGACCTCTCTTACACACAGAGCTTTAGTTATTAACTCAATACAGTTTGACTTTTTATATTTAGCAGGAATTTTGTAAGTTGTGTTTGTGTCCTCTAATGAGTTTGTGAATTTTTTAGCAAAAATGCTGTATAATTTTTATTTTATTTTTTTAAAATTTGGGGGGTGGGGTGGGATGTGCTGTCTGTACGGGGCCCTGTGATTTCTAACAGCAGCCCTTGTTGAAACAGTGAGGCTGAAAGAAGAGGCCTTCAGGATTTGAATCTGAATTTAGACTTTACATTTTCACTGTATGTACTTCTTTCCCAACAAGGGAGATGGAAGTATTGTAATGTTTCATTGTTGTAATTGTATAATTTTCCATTGAAACATGCTCCTCCTTTAGTGCTAATTTTACATCACGGGTATAACTTGAAAAGGTGTTTATAGCCTGACCCATATTCTTAGTTCATATTGTGAGTATACAAGATGGATACGAGTGAACTAGTTAAATGCCACAATAGAACACCATGCCTTGTAGATACTGTACAGATTTAAGGTTGCTAATCAAAGTTTTTATCTCATATTTGAAGGAGCCCATGATAATTTGATTAAAAGCCCACAATAAGCAAGGATGCATGAAAATCAAAGATATACGTATATTGTAGGCTTGAGCCACATAGTAATCTATATGACAAAGTCTCTTTTTGGATAGCAGATCTACTTTTATGGCTGCCTTTGAAGATTTCCACTACTTTTCAAATTTGCTGGACATAAGTTCTCACCCTTGCTTTAGTGTGATTCATTGAGCTATATGTAGCTTTTCTGTGATATATATAAATGAAACATTTTGGGAATAATATTCTGTACCCAACATGAGCACAACAATGACAATTGAGACAAAATGACACAGCAGCCACAACTTTTTAATGAAAAGGTCAACTTTCTTTTTTCTTTTTTTTTTTTTTAATGACATATTTTTGTTTCTTTTAAGCTTTGTATTAACAGTTCAGGACATGTTGGTTCTGTAGGTTGGAAGAAATGAAAAATTTCTTAAGAAAAAGTTCCCTATTATCCATGCTTTTTTCACTTTCTGAAGCTGCTCTGAAGAGTGTATCTGAAATGACCAAGATCTGTTACAGTCAAGTCATGTTTCTATAAATGCAGCAACATTTTTGGTAGTCTCACAAGAGGTTGACTGATGGGTCTTGACAAAAATAGCCACAGAGGCTTGTGCAGTTTTATTCATGTTGATGTAATTATCTTTGTTGCAAACACAGTTGCTCAGCAATTATTATTTTTTTCAACCATTGCATAACTTTTTATAAAATACTTGTGTCCAGTCTATGGATGGGTCATATCCTGTCATGTCACGCTCCTTTTAAGACTAAAAACTGTATTGATAAAAATGTAGTGACCTGACCCAAAACATTGCTGATGATATGATGTTTGACTGTAATGAGCAGTTTTACTTATGGACACTAGTCATGTAGCTTCACGACCTTTGTAATAAAAAAAACGTTATTTGCCGGTGCTTCGTGCAGATTCTTTACATGTGATACTTACTTTTTGTGGGAACTGACCAATATAAATTTACAGTACTACGGTACCTCTGGAAGCCTATGAAAGACACAAAAAGTTGTCACTGGAAAATATCCCCATTGGAAGATTTACCATCACTTTATGTTCTGAGTTACTCTAAAATTTAGCATTTTCCCCTCACTTTGAGTCCCATACACACACACACAAAATGGAGGGGTGGGGGCGTAGCTGACCGTGGCAGTACATGGATGCGGATTAACTGAGATCCGACATCCTGATTCCTCCACGGGCTCGCAGGACTGCCCAGGTCCACCAGCTGACGCTCGGGATCCCCGCCAGCATGCCTAAGAGAGGTAACGCAGAAGCTGACAGACTTCTATTCCCTGGCCAGCTCTGCTTCGCCCGCCCTCTCTGCTCATGGGTCGCAGTTCCAGAAAGCAGGCACTCTCTTTCACAATGCTCCCCTTCAACCCCTGCTGTTTTCTGCCGAGTCCTCCCTACCAGACTCCCCTTTAACTCGCAGCCCTGCAAACACAAAGAAACACAAGCAGGAGGATGCTGATGGAGAAAGCCTGCATGGCTCTAACCCAGCTGCTGCTTTCCCCGCCCAGCTTATGGTATTCCCAGCTACAGCCCAGCCAGCCATGCTCACTGACCTTAAGGATATGCTTCTTCTTTTACTTAGAGAATCACTGCACATTGACATGTCCACAGCTACTGTATCTCCTCCATTTCCACAACTGTTCAAGATCTCTCTGTTAGAATCTCTCAAAGACAACATTGGTGATATCCGCCGTGCCCATAAGGCGTTACTGGATGCTTTTACAGACCATTCTTTTGATATTGAAAGAATTCAAGCCAAGATGGCGGACTTAGAAGATCGTTCCCGCCGCAACAATATTACATTTCACGGCATTCCGGAGCCAGTCACTCCATCCCTTTTATCAAAGTACTTACAACAGTTTCTCTCCTACCTGACACTTCAGACCACATCTTATTACTGACCGTATTCCGAAGCCATTCTTTCTTCCAGACAGTGTTCCCACGAGACATACTTGCAAGAATACACTTTTACCACACTAAAGGAAATGCTACTTCAAGCGGTGTTCCAGCCAAAAAAAATTAAAAGCACACATACTGCAGCTTCTGGCTTTTAATAATACGACACTTACCTTCCCTGGAGTTCCTCGATGTTGGCACCGCAGCTGATGTTTCCATCAGCTGTCAGGTGCTACCGCCACCATTGTGCGTAAGGGAACCCGGCATGGTAGCCTTTCAGCTTCACGCCGGTAACCCTTTGCATGCGCGAGGCCCCGCTCCTCACTCCTATTGGCTCGGCGGCCGGGGAAGTAGGAGCGAGCCCCTCGGTAAAGTTACGGACCAAGGCCCGGTCTTCCGGGAGTGGGAAAGGATACCTGTCAAAGACAGGTATCCTGTCCCCCCTCCCCCCCAAAAGGTGAAAATTGTGGCACCGGAGGGGGGAGGAATCAGTTAAGCAGAAGTTCCACTTTAGGGTGGAACTCCGCTTTAAATAAATTCACCAAGATCAAAAAAAGAAACACTGGTAAATAGCTGTGCTAATTTTGAAAATCTTCAATACAAGATTGGAATTAAAAAAATTAGTGGTAAATCTCCCAAGCAAGGACACAAACAACCTAATGGTACCAACCTGTTTCAGTCAGAATTTTTTTAAGTGGGAATTTTTCCTTACTTTTATAAAGATTTTCTTTTTACCTCCTCTTGTGTCTCCAGGACAGGAAGTGAAGGATAATCCCCCAGTAGAGGCACCAGCAACACTGAAAACACATATTAGTCTGTACTCTCATTAAAGGAATTTCCCCTTGATTCCTTTCAAGATGATAAATTGTTAAATGGGACAGGAAGAGAAATTAAATCTCCTTTTTATGAGGACACAGATGGCGTTTAAAGCCTGAAAGCTTGAGGTAATTGTAGCCATATTCGTGCACTTGCGACAGAGACAATTGAGTACTGTCCATGATACTTTTTTTTTTATTTGTAATAACAAAACCGAAAATTTGTATGTTGGTGCAATTAAAAAAAAAGTATCACAGACAGTACTCAAAAACTAAAAAGAAAATTCTGAACAAGAATACAGACTGCATGAGTAACCATGTCTCTTTACTTGAATTGGGAAATAATGAAAAAAAATGATTTTTTGTTTTGTTTTGCACTTCTTTAAAGCAGAACTCGTGTTTGAGCACCACAAACAGAAAACACTATTTTTATTAATTTTGCTACTCAAATCAAACCCCTCAAACCTATTTTTGTTTCCACCCTTTAGTTTGTTGAGAAAGCACATTGAAAAACGCTCCCCTAGCATTTTCAGGCACTTGAGTGATAGCAGAAGATTCAGTGTAACATTTACTTCAATTAATCTATCTGCCCTTAGCTCAGGCATGCAGACAGAAGGCTGTGCTTAGCTGAGAAAACCCCTCTTCCAGAAAAATGCCCACAAAGACTCCTGGGATGTATGACATAATTTTGGCCTAGTCCATAAACCAGGAAACAACTGAAGAAATGTATTTAAAAAAAAAAAGAAGTAAATATGAATTAACCACTTACGGACCGCCCGCCTTTGTTACACGTCGACTGTTTGAAGAGGAATACCGTTGTTATGGCAGCAGATAGCTGCCATTACCCCGGTGACCTCTGCTTTAGTGGGTGGTCCGCTTTCAGATAAAAGTGGTCTCTGTGGCAGATTTACCCCAAGATCACTTTTATCGGGGGCGGGAGAGGGCCCCCCCCCTCCTGCCCCCTCCCGTGGTAGCGGTGGAGATAATTGCGTCCTCTCCCCTCCACAGGCTGGCTGCCGTGTGAGCCCCACTTGGCTCCATAGCATTGACTGGCGGAAGCGATGTCAAACGTCACTTCTGCCCAATGCTCTTATTGCATTTTAGTATAAATATGAGATCTGAGGTCTTTTTGACCCCGGATTTCATATTTAAGAGGTCCTGTCATGCTTTTTTTCTATTACTCTTATTCTAAGGGATGTTTACATTCCTTGTAATAGGAGTTAAAGTAACCCAAATATTTTTTTTTTAAAGGACAGTGTCAAAAAAAGAAATAAGAAAAAAACTTTTTTTAAAGCGCCTCTCCCGACGAGTTCGCGTGTAGAAGTGAACGCATAAGTGAATAGCGCCCGCATATGAAAACAGTGTTCAAGCCACACATGAATGTATCGCCACGATTGTTAGAGTGGGAGCAATAATTCTAGCCCTCTGTAACTCAAAACTGGTAACCTGTAGAAATCTTAAAACGTCACCTATGGAGATTTTTAAGGGTAAAAGTTTGTCGCCATTCCACGAGCGGGCGCAATTTTGAAGCGTGACATGTTGGGTATCAATTTATTTGGCGTAGTATTATCTTTCACAATATAAAAAAAATTGGGCTAACTTTACTATTTTCTTATTTAAAAAAAGTGTATTTTTTCCAAAAAATGTGCGCTTGTAAGACCGCTGAGCAAATGGGGTGTGACAGAAAGTATTGCAACGGCCACCATTTTATTCTCTAGGGTGTTAGAAAAAAATATATAATGTTTGATGGTTCTAAGTAATTTTCTAGCAAAAAAATTATTTTAACTTGTAAACACAGAGTCTGAAAAATATGCCCGATCCTTAAGTGGTTAAAATTATAAAAGTAAAAGTAAATAAAAATGAATAATATGGTAATGATTGCCTATTTACATACAGTATATGTTAATGTGAAAAACTGCATGATATTATGTACAAAGACATAATATCAATGCAGTAAAAGAAAAACCTTGGTAGTGGGTTAGAGATGAGCTTTGTAAATCTACCCCTTTCTGTTTTTGTTTGACGCTTGTAAATTGGAAATTTTCAATAAAAAATATTTTAAAAAAAAGTAAATATAATATGCCTTCTTATCTGTGACCCATGATAAATTCCGCTTTTACCTGCTAACCACTCAGGTCGTGCGAGGTGTGCGGCCAAACTATCTCTTCCCATACCTTCCTATCTATTTACTAAGGCTTGCAGCATAAGAATTAAACATAGATAAATGATAGATTCACCTTTTAGAAACATATTACAGCCATATTTAGGGTATAACATGATAATAATGCAGCAGCCCTGCACACCCACCCATCCTCCACTGTGACAGAGGGCAGGGGTTTTTCTCCCTGTACCCGCTGTCACATTTTGAAAATGGTGGAGCTGGGCGCATCTCTGCCCACACAGCCACATAATTTATTCACAGTAATTTGTGAATGAAACTGCAAGTCCCGTCTGCCACTGTGGAAGACATTCTTATAGTATCATTGTACTGCGAATGTGCTGATCAGCACGCTTGTAGTTCATTCACACTGCCTACTTCTATGGGCAGAGAACTTTAGGCAGTGTATGTAGGAGCCTGGTATTGCACATGTGATCCACTGACTGTGGCGCAATGTTTTGCAGGCTCATGTACAAAAAAAATAATTTTAATGCACATTACTCTTTCGTCCATGGACCGACACAGCCTCTCTATTGACAAAGTGGGTATTATCCGTTAATTAGGAGTGACTAGGCAGAAAACTTGTAAAAAGTGTTGCATCACACCTTCTACAGTACCGCCCAGGGGGCGGACCCTCCGGGTATATCACCTCAGTCTGCATCTCGCAGATCAGTTTTTTTTCTGTCTAGCAAGGAGCTCCCTTCGGGCCCATTGGTCCGGGGGAAAAAGATATCTTTTTTTTTTTGCTACATCTTTTGTTTCCTGCGATCTTCGATCAACTGCCGACTGGGTGACAGGCTGGATCCTTGATCCTTGTAGTCTCCCCAGTTTCGGCTATCGAGCGTGTGCCGACCCTAGCTACGTGCTGGGTTTTCCACGACATGCCCGTCGCTCCACGGGTGGCCGGTGAGCCTACGCTCCAGGGCCTGCATCAGACCGCTCAGCTTCGGCTGACCTTACGGCCGAGGCGCAGCAGCCTGGCCGGTGAGCTTACGCTCCAAGGCTTGCATCGGACCGCTCAGCTTCGGCTAACCTTACGGCCGAGTCGCAGCAGCCTGTCCGGTGAGCGTCGCGCTCCAGGGCATACATATGATCGTCCCTTTGGGTCCAATCACAGCATGCCTGGCCAACAGTCACCTTCCGTGCGCGGACGATGATCTGTTTGGAATGTCTTCCAGCATGATACATGCAGGATAGGTAAGTAAACTCCCCTGCCTCGGCTGGGTGATTTGGCTGGACATTCCTGGAGAGATCAAGTAAGTGGTTGTGGCCCCTTTCTTCCCTCTCTCCCTGCCTTTCCCTCCTCCCTGGGCTTCTAGCTAAAGGTTGCTGGGTGCTGGGGGTCACCTAAGGGGTTCCACTGGAGCGGGGCTGGCTGTAACTAACATTTAAAAGAAATGTAATTTCTGCTTACCTGTGTGTGCTTTCTCCTCCATGCTGTCGGCGGCCATTTTGTGGTGGTCCATGCCGGGTTCGGCCTCTAGTGACTGCCCGGCGGCCATCTTCCTGTGGTTTCGGCACCATTTTTTTGTAATTCTACACCCACTGGCCTCTATTGACTGATTGGCGGCCATGTTTGTTATGATCCCTGCTGTAGGTAGAGATTGCCGTTCGGCGCCCATCTTTTTGTGGTCTACGGCTGCTTTGGCCTCTATTCTTAGAGCCCACACTATCTTCCATACAGACGTTTTGGCGGCCATTTTGCGAGAGTCTCCGGCCTCTAGGGTGCATTACATCGGCGCGATAGATTCACACAGGAAGCGCTGATAAAAGCAGACTGACACAGCAGCAGTAGGACAGCATCACAGGCGCAGCACACGGCAGCATAGCAGTACCGGTCCAGGGTGGTGAGTCCTCTGGGTGATCCAGCATCTCTGCAGCACAGGAGGGTGGCCTATTGATATCTTGCCTGGAGCCCTGTGGGTGTCAGCGTGTGGTCAGCATGGCATCTGAGCCAGATGTCTTCTCCCCTGAAACACCAGATTTAGCAGCTGGTGCCCCTGAGGTGTCTATGAATGCTATGACAGCAATCCTAGAGGCGTTTGCTGCCAGGGTGGAAGCAGCACACGGGAATACAGGGGTAGTAAACGCCCCCGTCCCCTGCAAGCTTCTGGGGATAATTCTGATGCAGAACCAGGTCCAGCTACGGCTCAAGGCCCAGATTCTGATGCATCAGAGACTGCAGACCGTGACCGGACAGTGAGGAGGACTCCAAGTCCAGGTCAGTACGCGAGACGGCTTTGGTATCTGACCTTATTACTGCAGTGCGGGATACGCTAAAGTTGGAAAATACTGCAGAAGAAGCGGCAGAGACTCCGGTCCACTTTGGGTTTCATAAACCTGCCCGCACTGCTAAGGTGTTCCCTTGTGTGTCTTATTTTTATAAACTCTTACACAAGGAATGGGAGAACCCACTGAGGGTCTTTACAGCCCCAAAGAGGTTTGCGGTACGGTACCCCTTTGAGGAGAGTTTTCTGAAGAAATTGACCTCTCCCCCTATAGTGGACCCTCCGGTGTCCAGACTTAATAGAGCCACCACAATTCCAGTAGAAGGGGCTCCTGTTTTCAAGGACCCTGTGGATAAGAAGGCTGAAGCACTCGCTTGCTACCTATACTCAGTGGTAGGCTCGGCAGTACGCCCGGCATTGGCGGGGGCCCTAGTGTCTCAGACACTTACTGAATGGGCAAGGTTGCTACTCCAGGGGTTAAGGAGCGAGATGATGCTCCTCCTGATGAGATAACTTTGGCCGACCAGTTGGTCCAGGGCCTTAAGTTTGTCTGCGAGTCAGACATGGATACTATTCCCCTGCTGTCAAAAGCTTCGGTTTATGCAGTAGCAAAATGCCGCTTGATCTGGCTAAAGGGCTGGTCTGCGGACCAGACCTCCAAGAAAGCCCTGTTGGATCTGCCTTTCAAGGGCGACAGACTTTTTGGGGCCTCCATGGATGACATCATCAAGGATGCCAGAGGAGGTAAAAGCACTTGTTTCCTCAAACTAGCAAGGGTAGGGGCCACGCCAAGGGCAAGGGCCCTCCTTTACTGCACGCAAGCGTTTTTTTCATCCCCCTAGGGCGACAGGGAAAAAATCCCAGGCCGACAAGGCGCCTGCCCAAGGACAAAAGCGTCCTTGGTCCCGCAGACCCAACAAGCCTGCGGACAAATCTGCGTCCGCATGAAGGTCCGCCCCCACCCAGCTCTCGGGTGGGGGGACATCTTCGCAAATTCGCGACTCAGTGGACAGCTCTAGTCTCCGACAGGTGGGTTTGCAAAGTAATCTCCTCAGGCTACAAGACAGAATTTCTATCTTGTCCACCGGACAGATTCGTCACCTCCAAGCTCCAGCTACTACCGACCCGTCGGGAGGCCCTGTATGGGGCGGTCCAGGGTCTACTGGAACGCGGGGTAGTTATTCCAGTTCCAGAACAGGAACGGGGTCAGGGTTTTTACTCAAATCTGTTCATTGTGCCGAAGAAGGAGGGGGTTCGTCCAATCTTGGATCTCAGAGCCCTCAATTGCTTTGTGAAGGTACAAAGATTTCGGATGGAGTCGGTTCGATCTGTAGTCACGGCTCTCCATCCGGGGGACTTTCTGGCCTTCTTGGACATCAAGGACGCATACCTGCATGTCCCCATATACTCCAGACACCAGTAGTTTCTGCGATTTGCTATCGGGAAGAACTACTACCAGTTTGTGGCCCTCCCGTTTGGCATTGCCTCAGCACCCAGGACGTTCACCAAGGTGCTCGATCCGATACTGGCACTTTTAAGACAGCGGGGTATCGCTATCATGGGCTACTTGGACGACCTTCTGCTGAAGGCCCCTTCAAGCTCAGAATTAGAGGTAAGCGTGTCCATTACCTGTCAGACTCTCCGAGACTGTGGTTGGATACTAAACACGCAAAGGTCAGTATTGGTGCCCACTCAACGCCTAGTGTACCTGGGGTTGATTCTGGATTCCTCAGAGGCAAAGGTATTCCTCCCTGTGGAGAAGTTGCAGACCCTCCGGGCTGCAGTACGGCAGCTGACTTCCAGGAATTGGTCGTCACATCGTTTTTGCATGCGAGTGTTAGGCCTCATGGTAGCCTCCTTCGAGGCGGTCCCATATGCTCAATACCACACTCGAGTGTTACAGAAGGAAGTTCTGTCCAGATGGAACAGATGTCCTTCATCTCTGGATTATCAAATCCGAGTGAGCCACCTAGTCAGGAGATCCCTGGTATGGTGGCTGACAACACCGGCTCTAATGGCCGGGAAGTCATTTCTTCCGGTTTACTGGATAGTGATAACGACGGACGCCAACCTTACAGGTTGGGGGGGGAGTCTGGGGTGTTCAGTCGGCGCAAGGTCGCTGGACCCCAGAGGAAGCCCTCCTGCCGATCAATGTCCTGGAAATCTGGGCGATCAGGCTGTGCCTCTTCAAATGGTCTCAAAGGCTACAAGGGCGTCCTGTCAGGATCCAGTCAGACAACGCCACAGCAGTGGCATATGTCAATCAGCAAGGAGGAACAAGAAGCTCAGCTGAAGCATCGGAGGTCGCTTGCATCCTGAAGTGGGCAGAGAGGAGCGTACCGCCACTGTCGGCCGTGTACATTCCGGGTGTGGAAAACTGGCAGGCAGACTACCTGAGCCGCCAGATGCTGGACCAGGGAGAATGGTCCTTACACCCGGAGGTGTTCCAACTCCTCTGCCAAAGATGGGGCACACCAGACGTAAATCTTCTGTCTTCCCGACTCAATCGGAAGGTATTGAGGTTTGTGGCCCGGTCAAGAGACCCATGGGCAGACGCAACGGACGCGTTGGTGGCATCGTGGGGTCAGTATCGGCTAATCTATGCCTTCCCTCCCTTAAGGCTTCTTCCTCTTCTGCTCCGCAGAGTGGAGGCAGAGGGAATTCCAATGATCCTAATCGCTCTAGATTGGCCTCAGTGTCCTTGGTACGCCGATCTAGTATGTCTGGTAGCAGACGTCCCCTGGCGACTACCACTACGGAAGGACCTGCTATCGCAAGGTCCCATACTCCATCCTGCTTTGCAGTCACTGGCTTTAACGGCATGGCTGTTGAGAACCAGGTACTGAGAGACCGGGGCCTATCAGATTCAGTAATCTCTACTATGAGAAGTGCTCGGAAACCGTCCTCTAGGAAGGTTTATCACCGCACTGGGAAGGCCTACATCTCCATGTGTGAGGAAATGAAATGGCATCCACGTACTTATTTGGTTTCCAGAATCCTGCTGTTTTTACAGCATGGGGTGGACCAAAGGCTTGCCTTAAGTACGATTAAGGGACAGATATCTGCCCTGTCTGTCTTTTTTCAGCGACCCCTGGCGGCTCACTCTCTCATGAGTACATTTGTGCAGGGGGTTCGACATGTGGCCCCTCCGGTCTGTCCCCCGCTACCTCCGTGGGACTAGAACCTGGTCCTCTCGGTGCTTCAGAAGGCACCATTTGAGAATATTAGAGATATTCCCCTGTTGACACTTTCTCAGAAAGTGGTCTTTTTGGTGGCTGTTACGTCAGTTAGACGAGTTTCTGAGCTGGCAGCCTTGTCCTGCAAGGCTCCCTATTTGATTTTCCACAAGGATAAGGTGGTGCTGCGGCCGCAGCCTTCCTTTCTTCCGAAAGTCGTTTCGGCTTTTCATCTCAATGAAGACATTGTACTTCCATCCTTGTGTCCTCATCCGTCAAATCCTAAGGAGTCGGCGTTGCATTCCTTGGACGTTGTCCGAGCTTTGAGAGTATACCTATCTGCTACTTCCCTGTTCCGGAAGTCAGACTCACTGTTTGTTTTGGTGGCTGGTTTCAAATCTCTTTATTAAATTTCCTTTTCCCTCACATATTACATTATACATATTACATCATATGTTTCACATCTTATTTCCTATTTCCTCATATTAAATTATACATTTTACATCAGTCGTCATATCCTCTCATATACATTCCACATCATACATTTCACCTCTTTCAATTATCTACCTACCCATAACCCATTTCCTCACATTCAAATATTGGTTTGTATATTCCTTAACCCTTTCTCCCATTGGTGTAGTTCTATCCCACATCCGCCCCTCCCTCCCCTGAAGCTGTCATACTATTCTCTATCCAATTTGCCCAAATTTTTCTATATTTCTCTTCATTTCCTCTGTTGCAATATGTCTCCTTGTACATTGACAGGTTACTATTTACCAGATTTTTCCACTGTGTCAGTGAGGGTGCCTCGGTCTTCTTCCAGTTTAGCACTATTGCCTTTCTTGCATAGAATAACAACAGGCCAATTTGTATTATTTTTTCTATGGGGATCATATTTTCTTCAACTAGTCCCAGTAGGCAGATCTCTGCCTCTGGGTCTAGCTGAACTGATGTTACTTTATCAATTATTCTCAAGATCGCTCTCCAAAATATTATTATCTTTGGGCATGTCCAAAAAATATGAATAAAGTTTCCTGGAATACCCGCACATCTCCAGCAGTTTTGAGGGTTGGAAAGTGATATTTTAGACAATTTATACGGTGTGAAATAACTTCTATGTGTTATTTTAAATTGAATTAATTTGTCTCTAAGTGAAACTAAAATCTGAAATGGAAATTTATATATCTTTACCCAATTTTCTGTTAACAATTTTGGAACATCTCTTACCCAACACTCACATAATTTATTCATATCTGATGATTCTGTTTCTAGTAAGTGGTTATATATGTTTGAGATCATCCCCCTTTCTCTTCTTTTTCTCATCATTTTTTCTAAGCCTGTTTCCATTAGTTGAGGAATACCCTCTGGAAACTGAGCTGACAAGGCATGTACCAACTGGATATATCTAAAAAAATAGCTCTCAGGTACGTTCCAGTTTTTCCTTATATCTGCAAATGAGGATATTTTTTCCTTATGTATTACTTGCAAATTTTTTTTAACTCCAAATTTTGTCCACGCTCTAGGATCCGAAATAGAATCGAGATGTGTGAACTCAGGATTTCTCCCTAGGTGGATCAGGCAGACCGTCATACGGGCCTATGCCCTTAAGGGGCGTGCGCCTCCCTTTCCAGTTTCGGCGCATTCCACCAAGGCAATTGGTGCTTCCTGGGCCTTCCAACATCAAGCGTCGGTTGCACAAGTGGGCAAGGCGACAACCTGGTCATCCATTCATACCTTTTCAAGATTTTATAAGGTTGATGTGGCTGCATCTTCGGATGCTCCCTTCGGCCGTAAAGCATTGCAGGCCGCTGTTTAATGTTGCAACTCCTCCGTTGAGGAGCTCTGCTTGTTTGGAATGAAGTTTTGGTTGTTCCTTTACTACTGCTCCCACCCTTCTGATACTGCTTTGGGACGTCCCACACGTTTACAGTATCCAGCTGAGTCCGTCCATGGACGGTAAGAGAAAATAGGATTTTTGTACTCACCGTAAAATCCATTTCTCTGACGTCCATGGACTGATGCAGCACCCACCCTTCCTTTTAAGGTTTGTACTGCTTTTTTACGAACTAAGGTCTGCTGACTGCAGGTGGGAGGGTAATGTCCGAAGGGACCGCCCCCCTGTGCGGGGCTGTTCAGCTCTGGTTTGTTCTAGAATGTATGTTTCTAACATCTAACATTCTGCCTAGATCTTCTCCTGCGAGCAGGGACATATACCCACACGTTTACAGTATCCAGCTGTGTCAGTCCATGGACGTCAGAGAAATTGATTTTACGGTGAGTACAAAAATCCTATTTTTTTTTTTTATCACTTGTAAACATCCCTTGTAATAGGAATAGTGCGTGGCAGGTCCTATTTATGGAGAGATGTGGGGTCAATAAGACCCCACATCTCTCCTCCAGGCTGGAAAAGCTGAGATATAAAAATACACTCTTTCTGCCTTTCCAGCTGGTTTACTTCCGCTGGCCCGGACGTGACGTGATAACTTTGCGCCCGGGCCTCCGAGGGTCATAGAGATGACTGGGGACCATCTGGTCACATGAAATTTCTATGCACAACTTCCGGCGATGGCCGATATGTTCTCCGGCTCGCCGATCGCAGGGGCATGCTGGGAGAAGCCCCGGAGGGCGGCGGGAGCGGCTGAATTGCCACTATGATTGTTATTATGGTGCAAAGAATCGCTGGCGGAAAAATATGATATCTGGATGATGCGTGTAGCTGCAGACATCATTCAGATATCTCCACTCAAAGTTCAGGACGTTCTATGAAGGCCTATGCGCAGGAAGTGGTTAAGCAATCATTTTTTTTTTTTTTTCAGAAGGAAGTCTGCAGGACTTTCCTGAAGACCTCAGTTGGCAAATTAGAATAATTTCACTTCAGAAATTTTATAGAATATGTTTGCAAGTGATGGGGAAAAAAACAGGAACTGAAAAAATCACCTCTGTACCGAGAGCCCTAGTGATCATACAGTTTATAGTGTTTATTAGCAGTAAAGGTTAAAAGCATCGCCCCAAACATGAAATGTCTTTTTAGCGTACGTAATACAGAAATGTAAATTAAACAGGTATGTTCCTTTTATGTGCTTGACTCCTGTTTCAGGAGGTTTAATCATGTAAAATATATTCAACACTATGATCGTTATTCAGGTGGAAATACTTTCCGCGGCAAGACAGCTTGTTAATGTAATGTTATGATAAATCTCCAATTTGGTGTTTGAATTTCCAATTCATTTGAAAGCTACACACTGGAGAACTAATTAGCAGAAATGTATGGCCCAGGGGACCACAAGACTTTACTTCAAGCCCCGCAAAGCGGCCACAGGATACGTTGGGAAGAAAATAAGCCTTAGCAGTTTTATTTTGATTGATTGACTTTGATATGTTGTTTCCTTTAAAAGAGGAGAAATAGAAATGCAGCATAAAATTTGTCTAGAAGTAACAAGGCAAACATTTGTGTGTGTGGCATTGACTTGTTTAATCCATGATAATAAAGCTGTCGCACAATTCGTTGTCAGAGGCTGGTTTAATGAAAGGCTAATGTGAAATTGCTTTCTGCAAAACCTGCTTGTTAGTTTGTTTTAACTGTTTGGCAGATATGTTATGTACATTGTGAATAAAAGCATGTGTTAAAGAAAAGCAAAAAAACAAATATGCGCTTATAGGAAGCCCATAGAAACCAATTCAATTTTAGTTTACTATAGTCAGGTTAGGAGTTGTTGTTTGCTGTGTTGCTGCAAGTTACTAAGCACATATTTCTAATGTATTGTGCACTGCTGTATTTAACAAGAACCGTTTTGTGAAAAAACACAAGTAGATGGAAGTATAGTCTCTGTGTAATTATGTTCTGTCCCCTCAATGCAGAGATCTCTCCAGAGATGGTCTGCACACCACTCTGCAGCCTGTCAGAACAAGTTGTCAGCCCCATGAAAATCTATAGGGATTTCATGATCAGATATAGAGAGGTGTCTTGAAAGCATATGCTTGGCAGGTTCTGAACTTTAGAACTGAATGCCTTAGGATCACAGAAACTGGAAATGTCAAATATCTTTAAAACTTTAACCACTTCCCAATCACCTGTCGTACATATACTGCGGCATAACGTCTCTATTGCGCAAAATCACGTGCCTGTACATGATTTTGTCAATAGCCACTGGGAGGCATGCACACACCGCCTGAGCCGCAATCGTGCGCTGATTGGCCACAGGGGGAGCCAATCAGCGGGCTCAGCGGACCCAGCGGACATCGTGTCCCCACAGAGACAGAATGGTGGTCTGCCGATGTAAACAAGCAGACCGCCGTGCTGTCAGGCATGGACACTCTGATCTAGTGTTCCTGCTAATAAGGAACATGGATCAGTGTCCATGCAGTGAGCCCATACCCCCCACACAGTTAAAAGTTAACCATTTGATCGCCCCTAATGTTAACCTTTTCCTTGCCAGTATCATTTATACAGCGTCAGTGTATATTTTTAGCACTGATCATTGGAATAATGTCACTGGTTCCCAAAAAAGTGTCAAAAGTGTCAGCTAGGTATCTGATCTGTCCGCTGCAATGTTGCAATCCTGCTAAAAATCGCTGATCACCGCCCTTATAAGTAAAAAAATGCCATAAAAATATCCCCTATTTTGTAGACGCGATAACTTTTGCGCAAAGAAATCAATCTTTGCCTATTGGGATTTTTTTACAAAAAATATGTAGCAGAATACAAAGACATTTTTAATTTTTTTATTGGATATGTATTATAGCAGAAAGTAAAAAATATTGGTGTTTTTAAAAAAAAAAATTTGGTCTTTTTTTGTTTATAGCACAAAAAATAAAAACCGCAGAGGTGATTAAATACCACCAAAATAAATCTCTATTTGTGGGAAAAAAAGTACATCAATTTTATTTGGGTACAGCGTTGCATGACCACGCAATTGTCAGTTAAAGTAACACAGTGCCGTATCGCAAAAAATGGTCTGGTCATTAAGGGGGTAAAACCTTCTGGGGCTGAAGTGGTTAATAAACCCAAATCTATTAGTATAATGGCACACTGGGGTTGCGTAGGCATTTCTCCCTTACCGATTGTTAGCAGTATTTTGTAGGTAAAAGGGTTATAGCATATGTGTGCAGAGTAAACAGGGAATAAAGCAATGTTCTGTTTAATCAACCCCTTTTAAGCCCACTGCTATGTACAATCTTTCCCTACTTTTTTTTTTCTACTAGTGACTTTTTTTCCTCCCAATGACACTGACACAGAAGCATTTTTTACCTCCCACTAATGCAGAGACATTATTTCCTACCACTGACATTGATGCAGTGTAATTCTTCCTCCCTCTGACACTAATGCAGTGGCAGTTTTTCCTCCAACTGACACAGCAGAAAAGAGACGCTTGAGAGGAGATATGATGGCGATATTCCAATACCTTACTAGTGACCCTAGCATAGGGAAAAACTTTTCCGTGGGAGGCAGTATAAAAAGACATTCACTGAAATTAGAAGAGAAGCGGTTTAACCTTAAACTGCATAGAGGGTTCATTACTGTCAGAGCGGTAAGGATGTGGAATTCTCTTTCACAATCAGTGGTAACAGCAGAGAGCATTGATAGTGTATCTCTGTAGTAAAAAGAACATGATTGCTTATAAAGTTGTACCAGAAAAAAACAGCTGAATTGCTGAAAGTTCATAAATCTTTAAAAGTATTGGTATATAGGCATGTTGAAACATACCTTAGTTAAATTCAATGCTGCCTATAGTGTGCTTTAGACCCTTACGCACAGTACTGAAATCACACTTGACTCTCAGGGGAGCCTGGTTCAGTGGAAATATCTCTGTAAAAGGAGGGGGAAGGGAAAGAACGAGATTGCTGTATAAATTGCTAGGAAAAATGTCTGTTAAAATTGCTACTAAATAAGCCTATATAAGACAGATATAAGAGGATATACCTTAAAATGATTTGGAAATTACCAGCAACATCTCGGGGTCCCTTCACTGCTGCAATAAGTACTGGGCCGATTGAAATGCAAGCAGTATGAGAGGTCTGATTAGGGAATAAGCACAGAAGTGAGCAGGATGGTAACAATAAAGGGGGAAGCCAAGACTTGTACATAGAGTACTAATTGTAGAAGTACTTACCCTTTGCAAAATGAAAAAGGTCTCTGTCCAAGTCTGCCTGCATGCAGTAAACCGATCTGCCTTGTATGCAAGGTATTCTGGGTGACTCACACTCCCCAAAGCATCTAGGGAATGGCGTCCCAGCCTCGCTGATTTTTGCACCCCGCTCGGGTGTGCATCAGACTGACGTCACGCGAACCGGCCGAAATGTAAACCTCGCAGCACCGTCCTGCGCATGCGCACCGAAGAGCCACGATTAGCAGTGTCGGTGCTGTGAGGGCGGAAGTACTAGAGAGAACACCAGATAGAGGGTGTCTCTCGCGTTGCCATTGGCAGACCAAATAGTTCAGTCACCTCCTCTGGGTGGGGAGGGACAAAACCAATCCCCAATGGCTTGGGTGGCCACATATTCCAACACTGCCAGCACCTCCCAGCCAGCGCTGGATCTGAGCGATCATAGTCTATACAGCAGCTGCACAACAGAGCAGGACGAGTGGAAAGACTCAAACATAAGTTAAACAATAATTAACACATGCATAAAACATGTAATAACAAATGAGCAGAAAATAATCTGGTGATACATGAAAATGTAAGCATATTTTTGAGCTAGTACAGTGGATATCAACAACATCCACTGTACTGCTTATTTAAGCCTGTAATAATCATATTTAAACATTGGACTTAAAATGACTGCTGGGTCAGTTAGAGGAATGTGACACACACGCCACTGGATGGACTGGTGTCTTTATTCAACCTTACCAACTATATAAAAAATGCTCTGGTCATGAAGTGGGTAAAACCTTCCGAAGGTCATGTAGTCCAATAAGAGCGTGAACTTTTCTTTTTCGTACATCACGGGACACAGAGCGACTTAGTCATTACTAATGGGTTATATAGTTTACCTTCAGGTGCTGGCACTGGCAACTTCCAAACCGGAAGTACCCTCCCCTATATAAGCCCCTCCCATCCGGGAGCACCTCAGTTTTTTGCCAGTGTCTAAGGTGTTGGCCAAAGAGTAACATGTGTTTTCACTGGGCTTGCGTACAGGTTCTTTTGGGCCTTAGTAAGCTGTTCCGGATCCCACCAAAAAAGCTTCATAGCTAAACGGTCGGTACCCGGGCCTTGCAGCAGAAGAGCAAGGTTTTGCCTGTAATGCCTCTCTTAGGAGGGCTGGACCCTGGGATCCAGAGCTCTGGTCATACCCACGACCAAGATGTTGTCTGTGCAGGGTGCTATACAGGTCCAGGGGAGTGGAATCCTTGGGAACCCGGTCCCTGAAGGTTTAATTACAATGCCTGCCGTGATAGGTGAAGTTTGGGCTTCTGTGGACCAAACAGAGTCCTGCGGCGGGGAACAGGTAAGTGGGGGCCCCCAGGAACTTGGTTCTATTGGGGGACCCCCAAGCCTAATTTGTCTTTCTGTCTGTTACCTAACGGTATTCCCGCTAATATCTGTGTATGCCTGTAACTACTGAAAATGTAAAATTTTAATAGTAGTCAAGAAAAAAAAAAAAAAGAGGACCGCGGTACCTGTGTTAAACCACTAGAGGCCGCTGTGGTCCATTTTTCTTGTCATGTGGTTCTTTGGTTTTCTCAAGTCAAAAGATCCAGGCAGTTGGTAAGTTTCTCTGTGGGAATCCACTTCCTCTGCCCTGTTGCTGCGCTCATCCACCGCACAGGCCCTCCGGCAAAAAGGGCCCTGGCTCCTAGTCCCTGTTTGATTTTCGAAAAGGGCGCCAATGGCGCACGGGCGCGCTCACGGGCGCGTGCACGCGCCTCCTATGAAAAAAAAGGGGCGGGTGCATGACGCTCGATGCGCGCCACGGCGCTTCTGCGCATGTGCAGGCGTCCCAGCTTGTATAAAGACACAGTACAAGTGTCAGCTGGATGCAAACAGAGCTAGCAACAAACAGTGGCACACATAGGCGGTTGATGCAGGCATCCCCATAGAAAGGCACTTTAGTGGACACCAGCTGGTATATAGCAGCAACTCTGTTAGACTATTACCAGCAAAATTGGTGTATGACGACGGGAATACCTCAGCTTTGTGCTTAAAGGATATGTCGTCCAGACGCTCCGGAAATAAGTCTTCCAGGAAGCCAAAGGGGTCTCCATCGGGCTCTGAGGATATTGGGCATGCTTGTATTGCACCAATCTGCCCTGAGAATTCAGAGGTCAGTAGCCGTAGGAACCCCGCAGGAGTGCCTGGTGCTGCGGCTGTCCCCAGTCCACCTGCTCCTGTATATATAACAGAGGAGGTTTTATCCTCAACTCTGGGAGGATTGGAAGAGAGATTAACAGCATTGATCGCTGCTTCCCTGTCACAGGGAAAGCGCGTCCGATCTCCGTCTCCTCCTTCAGAGTGCCTGTTAGTGGAGGAACAGCCCCACACAGAGATCGACCTACCTGAAGGGGATCAGGATGAGGTTGATTCAGTTATGGAGGAATCAACAGTGGAAGAACCTTTCTCAGCATCTCAGGCTGAAAGATTATGGGTTCAGTCTCTGACTAACATGGTCCGATCAGCATTTAAAATGCCTCTGGCGGAACCACCAACCACTACGGTTTCCTCGCTGGGGTCGCTAAAAGCTCCCCAGGCTGTCTGTTTCTTCCCAATCCACCCTTTATTAGAAGGGCTTATTTACCAGGATTGGGAGCATCCTGATAAAATATTTGCTCCCCCCAAAAGATTTCCGGTGATCTATCCCATGGAGGATAAGTTCATAAAAAAATGGAGGGTCCCTACAGTGGACGCAGCCATCTCTTCTGTGAACAAATCACTGACATGTCCAGTAGATAATGTTCCAATGTTCAAAGACCCAATAGATAAAAAATTGGAGTCTTTACTAAAATCTGCTTTCTCTACAGCAAGCATGGTGACACAACCTGCGGTAGCAGCGATTGGAGTCTGCCAAGCAGTGAAAGATCAGTTGAAACAAGTCTTAAGGGACTTACCAGATCAGCAGGCTCTTGCCCTAGCTGACCTGCCTAGAGCCTTGTGTTTTGCGGTGGACGCCATAAAGGATACAATCCAACAGGCCTCCCGCTTTACGCTGTCTGTAGTACATATGCGTAGGCTTCTGTGGCTCAAAAACTGGTCTGCTGAAGCTCCCTGTAAGAAACTGCTGGTTAGCTTCCCATTTCATGGAGAACGCTTATTTGGAGAAGATCTGGACAAATATATCCAGAAAATTTCTGCCGGTAAAAGTTCACTCTTACCGGTTAAGAACAAGAGTAGAAGTCCTTCTTTTAAGAGGCCTACTTCTCCAGTCCCGGGCACATCGGCTGTGAAGCAGTTCCGACGGCCTCCGCGGTCAAATTCAGGGGGCAGAAATCAGGGACAATCACAGGGTAACAAGAAACCCTGGGTCAAGAGAGGTACAAAACCTCCCCCCAAGTCATGAAGCGTTGCCCCCACTCAATCGGGTGGGGGGAAGGCTTCAGTTGTTCACAGAGACCTGGCGGGACACCATCAGAGACAGATGGGTGATCTCCGCAGTAAGTCTGGGATACAGGCTGGAGTTAAAAGACATTCCTCCTGCCCAATTTATGAGGTCAAACGTGCCAAAAGATCCCCAGAAGAGAGGATCCCTCCTTCTGGCACTAGAACAACTATTGCTCCAAGGTGTAATCATGAAGGTTCCCCTGGAAGAAAGCGGATTCGGGTTTTACTCGAACCTTTTCACAGTCCCCAAACCAAATGGGGACGTGAGGCCCATATTAAATCTAAAAGGGCTAAACAAGTTCCTAAATATCAGGACTTTTCGGATGGAGTCAATCCGATCGGTGGCCACCGCCCTACAAGGGCAGGAATGGTTAGCCTCGATCGACATAAGGGATGCTTATCTGCATATTCCCATCTTTCCGGCCCACCAGAAAAAGGGATTTTTATAACAGCTTACCTGTAAAATCCTTTTCTTGGAGTACATCACGGGACACAGAGCGACTTAGTCATTACTAATGGGTTATATAGATTACCTTCAGGTGTTGGCACTGGCCAATTCCAAACCGGAAGTACCCTCCCCTATATAAGCCCCTCCCATCCGGGAGCACCTCAGTTTTGTAGCCAAGCAATAAGTGTCCCAAAAAGAGGGATGGGAGCTCTGTGTCCCGTGATGTACTCCAAGAAAAGGATTTTACAGGTAAGCTGTTATAAAAATCCCTTTTTCTTTTTCGTACATCACGGGACACAGAGCGACTTAGTCATTACTAATGGGACGTCCCAAAGCAATGCCAAATGAGGGGAGGGATACATAAGCTGGGCGCCATCAGGCATGAGGATCTTTTGCGGCCTGCAACACACTGCGCCCAAAGGCGACATCCTCCTGACTTCTAACGTCTACCTGGTAGAATCTAGTAAACGTGTGTACCGAAGACCATGTTGCGGCCTTACACACTTGAGCCAGGGAGGCCTGGTGATGCACTGCCCATGAAGTTCCAACTGCTCTTGTGGAGTGCGCCCTAACTTTGAACAGAGGCGGTCTCTTTCTCAAGCCATAGGCTTGTATTATGACCTGTCGAATCCACTTGGCTAAAGTGGATTTTGATGCTGCCTGACCCTTTTTAGGGCCTTCCGGCAGAATAAACAAAGTATCCGTTCTGCGAATCTGAGCAGTGGCTTTTAGATAAGCTTTAACTGCTCTTACTACATCCAAAGAATGTAATAACTTTTCCTCTACCGAGCTAGGTTTGGGGAAAAAAGAAGGAAGAACCACATCTTGGTTCAAATGAAACCTCGATACCACCTTGGGAAGAAAGGCTGGATGAGGACGTAATACTACTCTGTCCTTATGGACAACCAGATATGGCTCCTTACAGGACAAGGCGGCTAATTCCGATACTCTTTTAGCCGAACAAACGGCTACTAAGAAAATCAATTTCCTGGTGAGAAGAACCAAGGAAATGTGTTGCAATGGTTCAAACGGTTGTTTCTGTAGAACTGACAGAACCAGGTTTAAGTCCCAAGGACATATGGGAATACTAACCGGAGGGCTGATACGCATCACTCCTTGTATGAAAGCTTTGACTAGTGAATGCGAAGCCAAGGGCCTTTGAAAAAATATTGACAAGGCCGAAATCTGACCCTTGATAGTACTCAAGGCCAGCTTCCTATCTACAGCCCACTGTAGGAAGTCCAAAATCCTCCCTATCACGTACTTACGTGGATGCCATTTCTTGGCCTCACACCACGTAATGTACGCTTTCCAGATCCTATAATAGATCTGCCTGGATACCGGCTTCCTGGCATTGATCATGGTAGATACCACAGAATTAGAGAGCCCTCTCTTTTTCAGAATGTGGGCTTCAATAGCCAGGCCGTCAAACCTAGGGCTGGTAAGGAAGGGTGGTATATCGGTCCCTGCGACAGCAGGTCCGGACGATGTGGGAGGGTCCAAGGACTCCTCACTGACATTTTTACAATCTCCGCGTACCATGCCCTTCGGGGCCACGCTGGAGCCACCAGAATCACTGGTTTCTTTTCTACCCTGATTCTGCGGAGTAATCGCGGTAACAATTGTGGCGGTGGGAATGCATATATCAGCTTGAACTGATCCCAAGGGAACACTAGGGCATCCGAGCCGCAAGCTAGAGGATCCCTTGTGCGAGACACAAATCTGTCCACCTTTGCGTTGAATCTGGATGCTAGCAGATCTACATCCGGTGTTCCCCACCGCTGGCATATTGCCTGGAAAACCTCGGGGTGAAGAGACCATTCCCCCGGGCATAATTGTTGGCGACTTAAAAAGTCCGCTCTCCAATTCTCCACTCCTGGGATGAAAACCGCGGATATGGCTGGGACATATTTTTCTGCCCACTCCAGGATGCAATTTGCTTCCCTCTGGGCTGCACGACTCCTGGTGCCACCCTGGTGATTGATATATGCCACTGCTGTGGCATTGTCTGATTGAATTCTGACAGGGGACCCTTGGAGTTTGGATGTCCATGCTACTAGGGCATACCGGGCTGCTCGTATCTCTAAGAGATTGATGGGCAGGGCCTTTTCTGCTTCTGACCACTTGCCCTGGAGAGACCATTGCTCCAGTACTGCCCCCCAGCCTATGAGGCTGGCATCTGTAGTGACTACCTTCCAAGAAACCGGATTGAAGGGTTTCCCTTTTTCCAGATTCTGGGGCACCAACCACCAATGGAGGCTCTTGCGAACGGAAGGGGACAGGGACATTGGTAAGTCTAAAGCCTGAACTTTTTTGTTCCAGGCTGACAGTATGGCCCTTTGCAAATTCCTTGAATGGAATTGACCGTAGGGTACCGCTTCGAATGAAGCCACCATTTTTCCCAGCAGCCTCATGCAGAGGCGTATGGATGGTTTTCTTTTTGTACCCACTAAGTGGGTCAAATCTTTTAAAGACGACACCTTCTCTGGAGGTAAGAAAATCTTTCTCTGATTTGAATCCAGCCTTAGCCCTAAGTATTCCAGACTTTTGACTGGTCTTAGAGCTGACTTGTCCCGGTTGATAATCCAACCGTGATATTCCAGATACTTGATTGTCTTGTGAATAGCTACTTCCAGCTTTTCCACTGAGTGGTCTATTAGTAGCAGGTCGTCTAGATATGCCATTATCGTTACACCCTGTGTTCTTAGATTGGCCAATAATGGGGCCAGAATTTTTGTGAACACTCGTGGTGCTGTGGCCAGACCGAAAGGTAAGGCTCTGAACTGAAAATGGCGCCCTTCTACTGCAAAGCGTAGAAATTTCTGGTGGGCCGGAAAGATGGGAATATGCAGATAAGCATCCTTTATGTCGATCGAGGCTAACCATTCCTGCCCTTGTAGGGCGGTGGCCACCGATCGGATCGACTCCATCCGAAAAGTCCTGATATTTAGGAACTTGTTTAGCCCTTTTAGATTTAATATGGGCCTCACGTCCCCATTTGGTTTGGGGACTGTGAAAAGGTTCGAGTAAAACCCGAATCCGCTTTCTTCCAGGGGAACCTTCATGATTACACCTTGGAGCAATAGTTGTTCTAGTGCCAGAAGGAGGGATCCTCTCTTTTGGGGATCTCTTGGCACGTTTGACCTCATAAATTGGGCAGGAGGAGTGCCTTTTAACTCCAGCTTGTATCCCAGACTTACTGCGGAGAGCACCCATCTGTCTCTGATGGTGTCCCGCCAGGTCTCTGTGAACAACTGAAGTCTTCCCCCCACCCGATTGAGTGGGGGCAACGCTTCATGCCTTGGGGGGAGGTTTTGTACCTCTCTTGATCCAGGGCTTCTTGTTACCCTGTGATTGTCCCTGATTTCTGCCCCCTGAATTTGACCGCGGAGGCCGTCGGAACTGCTTCACAGCCGATGTGCCCGGGACTGGAGAAGTAGGCCTCTTAAAAGAAGGACTTCTACCCTTGTTCTTAACCGGTAAGAGTGAACTTTTACCGGCAGAAATTTTCTGGATATATTTGTCCAGATCTTCTCCAAATAAGCGTTCTCCATGAAATGGGAAGCTAACCAGCTGTTTTTTACAGGGAGCTTCAGCAGACCAGTTTCTGAGCCACAGAAGCCTACGCATATGTACTATAGACAGCGTAAAGCGGGAGGCCTGTTGGATTGTATCCTTTATGGCGTCCACCGCAAAACACAAGGCTCTAGGCAGGTCAGCTAGGGCAAGAGCCTGCTGATCTGGTAAGTCCCTTAAGACCTGTTTCAACTGATCTTTCACTGCTTGGCAGACTCCAATCGCTGCTACCGCAGGTTGTGTCACCATGCTTGCTGTAGAGAAAGCAGATTTTAGTAAAGACTCCAATTTTTTATCTATTGGGTCTTTGAACATTGGAACATTATCTACTGGACATGTCAGTGATTTGTTAACAGAAGAGATGGCTGCGTCCACTGTAGGGACCCTCCATTTTTTTATGAACTTATCCTCCATGGGATAGATCACCGGAAATCTCTTGGGGGGAGCAAATATTTTATCAGGATGCTCCCAATCCTGGTAAATAAGCCCTTCTAATAAAGGGTGGATTGGGAAGGAACATACAGCCTGGGGAGCTTTTAGCGACCCCAGCGAGGAAACCGTAGTGGATGGTGGTTCCGCCAGAGGCATTTTAAATGCTGATCGGACCATATTAGTCAGAGACTGAACCCATAATCTTTCAGCCTGAGATGCTGAGAAAGGTTCTTCCACTGTTGATTCCTCCATAACTGAATCAACCTCATCCTGATCCCCTTCAGGTAGGTCGATCTCTGTGTGGGGCTGTTCCTCCACTAACAGGCACTCTGAAGGAGGAGACGGAGATCGAACGCGCTTTTCCTGTGACAGGGAAGCAGCGATCAATGCTGTTAATCTCTCTTCCAATCCTCCCAGAGTTGAGGATAAAACCTCCTCTGTTATATACACAGGAGCAGGTGGACTGGGGACAGCCGCAGCACCAGGCATTCCTGCAGGGTTTCTACGGCTACTGACCTCTGAATTCTCAGGGGAGATTGGTGCAGTACAAGCATGCCCAATATCCTCAGAGCCCGATGGAGACCCCTTTGGCTTCCTGGAAGATCTATTTCCGGAGCGTCTGGACGACATATCCTTTAAGCACAAAGCTGAGGTATTCCCGTCGTCATACACCAATTTTGCTGGTAATAGTCTAACAAAGTTGCTGCTATATACCAGCTGGTGTCCACTAAAGTGCCTTTCTATGGGGATGCCTGCATCAACCGCCTCTGTGTGCCACTGTTTGTTGCTAGCTCTGTTTGCATCCAGCTGACACTTGTACTGTGTCTTTTAACCATGCTGGGACGCCCGCACATGCGCAGAAGCGCCGCGGAGCGCATCCACCCGCCCCGCCCCTTTTTTTCATAGGAGGCGCGTGCACGCCCGTGCACCATTGGCGCCCTTTTCGAAATCAAACAGGGGACTAGGAGCCAGGGCCCTTTTTGCCGGAGGGCCTGTGCGGTGGATGAGCGCAGCAACAGGGCAGAGGAAGTGGATTCCCACAGAGAAACTTACCAGCTGCCTGGATCTTTTGACTTGAGAAAACCAAAGATCCACATGACAAGAAAAATGGACTACAGCGGCCTCTAGTGGTTTAACACAGGTACCGCGGTCCCTTTTTTTTTTTTTTTTTTCTTGACTACTATTAAAATTTTACATTTTCAGTAGTTACAGGCAATCACAGATATTTAGCGGGAATACCGTTAGGTAACAGACAGAAAGACAAATTAGGCTTGGGGGTCCCCCAATAGAACCAAGTTCCTGGGGGCCCCCACTTACCTGATCCCCGCCGCAGGACTTTGTTAGGTCCACAGAAGTCCAAACTTCACCTATCACGGCAGGCATTGTAATTAAACCTTCAGGGACCGGGTTCCCAAGGATTCCACTCCCCTGGACCTGTATAGCACCCTGCACAGACAACATCTTGGTCGTGGGTATGACCAGAGCTCTGGATCCCAGGGTCCAGCCCTCCTAGGAGAAGCATTACAGGCAAAACCTTGCTCTTCTGCTGCAAGGCCCGGGTACCGACCGTTTAGCTATGAAGCTTTTTTGGTGGGATCCGGAACAGCTTACTAAGGCCCAAAAGAACCTGTACGCAAGCCCAGTGAAAACACATGTTACTCTTTGGCCAACACCTTAGACACTGGCAAAAAAACTGAGGTGCTCCCGGATGGGAGGGGCTTATATAGGGGAGGGTACTTCCGGTTTGGAATTGGCCAGTGCCAACACCTGAAGGTAATCTATATAACCCATTAGTAATGACTAAGTCGCTCTGTGTCCCGTGATGTATGAAAAAGAAATTTCTACGCTTTGCAGTAGAAGGGCGCCATTTTCAGTTCAGAGCCTTACCTTTCGGTCTGGCCACAGCACCACGAGTGTTCACAAAGGTTCTGGCCCCACTATTGGCCAATCTAAGAACACAAGGTGTAACGATAATGGCATATCTAGACGACCTGCTACTAATAGACCACTCAGTGGAAAAGCTGGAAGTAGCTATTCACAAGACAATCAAGTATCTGGAATATCACGGTTGGATTATCAACCGGGACAAGTCAGCTCTAAGACCAGTCAAAAGTCTGGAATACTTAGGGCTAAGGCTGGATTCAAATCAGAGAAAGATTTTCTTACCTCCAGAGAAGGTGTCGTCTTTAAAAGATTTGACCCACTTAGTGGGTACAAAAAGAAAACCATCCATACGCCTGTGCATGAGGCTGCTGGGAAAAATGGTGGCTTCATTCGAAGCGGTACCCTACGGTCAATTCCATTCAAGGAATTTGCAAAGGGCCATACTGTCAGCCTGGAACAAAAAAGTTCAGGCTTTAGACTTACCAATGTCCCTGTCCCCTTCCGTTCGCAAGAGCCTCCATTGGTGGTTGGTGCCCCAGAATCTGGAAAAAGGGAAACCCTTCAGTCCGGTTTCTTGGAAGGTGGTCACTACAGATGCCAGCCTCATAGGCTGGGGGGCAGTACTGGAGCAATGGTCTCTCCAGGGCAAGTGGTCAGAAGCAGAAAAGGCCCTGCCCATCAATCTCTTAGAGATACGAGCAGCCCGGTATGCCCTAGTAGCATGGACATCCAAACTCCAAGGGTCCCCTGTCAGAATTCAATCAGACAATGCCACAGCAGTGGCATATATCAATCACCAGGGTGGCACCAGGAGTCGTGCAGCCCAGAGGGAAGCAAATTGCATCCTGGAGTGGGCAGAAAGATATGTCCCAGCCATATCCGCGGTTTTCATCCCAGGAGTGGAAAATTGGAGAGCGGACTTTTTATTTTTTTTTTGACTAAAAATTTTTATTCTTTATTTTTAAATTAATGATAAGATGGACATTACATACAGGTACAGTCTCAAGTTACATACATTACTTTAGCAACATACATCTCCAAGTATTGCACATGCAGGGCTTAACAACACTCTAAATAATACAACTCCGGCCTTCTTGGGACTTTATCATGGGTCAGGAGCGTTGGCTCCATAACATCAGTCCAGGAACTATAATCAACAGTAAACTTAGGCTAGGGAGCCTGTCACCCCTCTCGGGAATATTCTGTGAGCAGGCCCTTTATATGAAGGTCCAGGCATAGAAAGCGCAGCCCAGAATTTGGCCGACCCCAATTGCACATGTGTGTAGATTGATACTATATTATTGGGACAGAGTATCACGGTACTTGAGAAAATATTCATAGTATGACCCATATCTAATTTAACACTACAACAATACCTGTATTTAGATTATCAGGAAGAATAATGATGTTACCAGGTTCACTGCTCTAAACATGCTACCGCGCCTTTCCACATGTCTTCGCATATACATAAGAAATCAACAAACAGTTTACTCAACACTAGAGGACGTCATATAGTGGTGGGCCACAGACCCCAAAATTTCTGATGGACATGTATTTTGTTCAATTTATACGCTAGCATCTTCTCCATTAAACATTGAGCATTTACTCTATTTATGACCTCCAACACAGTAGGGGGGTCTGGGGATCTCCATTTGGCTGCAATTGATATACGGGCAGCAAATAGGATATGTACAATCACAATCCTTTGTGCGCTTGGGAAGGAGTCTATCCCTAATGTAAGAAGTGCTAATTCTGGGGTGGGTTTACACTTCGTTTTGGAAATGTCTGAGATGAGTGAAAATACATCTCTCCAGAAGTTATGTAGTATACTACAGTGCCACATAACATGTAGGAGGTTACCTCTGTGCTGACACTCTCTCCAGCAAAGTGGGGAAAGAATGGGGTTCATTGTGTGTAGGCGCGTCGGGGTGATGTACCACCTATGCAGTAACTTACACGAATTGTCCCAGTGATCTACACAGGCTGAGGATACCCTATTGTATCTAATAGCAGTCATCCATTGTGGGAATGTAAAGATTGTCTGTAGTTCAGCCTCCCATTTGAGCATATTCGGGGTTTTGGAGTTCTTTAATTGATGGTTACAGAATCTATAGCAGAGAGATATACCCCTTATGTTTGTCTTGCCCCTGGACATGAAGAATTCCCATAGGACTAGTGGGACTTCCGTGGTATCATGAGGATTCATTTTATTATAACTCCGAATTTGCTGTAGCATAAGGGTGTCAAGTGCCGAAGGTTGAGTAATATCTACAGTGTGAAAATGCACGCCCTTTTGTTTCCAGTGATGTGTTGAGAAGTTATGAATAAGGAATGTGTAGGTCGTGAGAGGCTTTTCTAGTTTGTGAGTAGTCTCCCCCGGGAATTTCATTTTGGTGAGTAGGGACCACGCAGCAATTGAGGCCCTAATTGTAGGGTAATCAGGTATTAGGGGTTTGTGATGTATGGTGGATGCCATCAGGAGTGCAATCAGATCATGAGTTGGTGTAACCTCCCTTTCTATTTGATTCCATAAATTATCTTCCTGACTAGAGAACCAAAATTTCAGCTGGTCCAATAAAGAGGCAGTATAGTAGGCATACGCGTTCGGTAAGCTTCCTCCCCCCACCTTTTTGTGTAAGTAAAGAATTTTCATCGCTATTCTAGGTTTTTTATTCTCCCATATGTAGGCATTCAGAAGCTTTGCGAGATCCGAGAAAAATTTGTGGGGTATAGGGATTGGGATGGTTCTGAAAAGGTATAGAATCTTGGGGAATATTTGCATCTGATAAGCCGCAATCCGCCCCATCCATGACAGTTGGAATTTGGACATCTGTAAAAAGTCTTTCTTGGTCTGCTCTAGGAGGGGTAAAAAATTTTCAGAGTATAGTTTGGATGTAGGGTGGGTGAGTTGGATACCTAAGTAGGTGATAGAGGGGGCATCCCAGGTGCAAGGGAATAGTAGTTCTAGTTTGGCGACCATATTGTGGGGTAAATGAAGTGGCAGGGCAAAACATTTAGAGGTGTTAATTTTGTAATATGTTATCCTCCCAAATTCATTAATAACTTCCGTGGCTTTACTTAGTGAGATGTGTGGGTTGGTCATGGTAAGAATCACATCATCTGCAAACAGACCTATTTTGTGTTCCGTGTGACCAATTCGGAGGCCTGTGATCTCCCCAGTGGATCTAATGATTTCTGCAAGGGGTTCTATTGCTAGGGAAAAAACAATCGGAGACAGCGGACATCCCTGTCTCGTTCCATTTGTGAGGTTGAAGGAATCAGAAAGCATCCCTGACGTAAATACTCTGGCGGAGGGATTCGTGTATAAAGACATGACCGCTGAATGCAAGAATCCGCTTATGCCGAATTTATGTAGCGTGTGTGACAGGTGTGACCAGTGAACTCTATCAAACGCCTTTTCCGCGTCTAAGGCTACAAATATGCTAGGCGTGCGATTGAGTTCCGCGTGTCTCAGGAGATTGATCATTTTCCTAGTGCCATCTGGGGCCTGTCTGCCCTTGACAAAGCCCACTTGTTCTAGCCCAATGAGTGTAGGGGTTACATTGAGTAGTCTGTTTGCTACTATCTTTGCATAAATCTTTAGATCCGAGTTCAGGAGTGAAATGGGCCTATAATTCTGGGGGTAGGCCGGATCCTTCCCGGGTTTTGGGATAGTCACTATAATTGCTTGGAGCATTTCCTTTGGGAATGCACAGGTGTGTGCCGCCGTATTGTATAGATCTACCAGTCGGGGGGCGAGCAAAGATGAGAATGTTTGGTAGTATTCGGCTGAGAACCCGTCGGCTCCCGGTGATTTGTGTTTGGGAAGTTTCTTAATTACGTCCTTGATTTCATCTTCTGTAAAGGGCGCATTAATTATGCCTAAGGTCCCCTTATCTATGGACGGGAGGTCAATCCTTTTAAGAAAGTCAGTAATCTCAGTTTCTGTGGGTTGATGGGTAGACTTATCCTGGTTCAGATTATATAAGACCTCGTAGAAGTCTTTAAACGCGTTTGCTATGTCTTTGGGGTTCTGATATGAAGTATTATTAGTGGGATGTTTAATTATAGATATTTTGGATTGTGCTTGTCTTTTCTTTAATTGGGATGCTAGTAACTTCCCCGCTCTATTGTTCTGGGAGTAGAAAGTTAGTTTAAGTCTCTTATAGTAAAGGTCGTAGTCTGATTTCAATACTAGTCTCAGTTCCTCCCTCCTGGAGTTCAATTGTTGTAATAAGGAGTGGTCCCCATTTTTTTTATGCTTACTTTCCAGGTCAGCTATTCGGTCATGGAGTTGCGATATATATCTGCTTTTTTTCCTTTTTTCCCTAGCTGCTATCTGGATCAAGGCGCCTCTCGTGAAGGCTTTGTGGGCGCACCAGATTGTCGCGGGGGAAGTGCCAGGGGTTTCATTGAATTCAAAGAATTCATTTAGCTTCCCTTGAATTTCCTCCCTAATTTTGGGCTGGGAGAGTAGATATGTGTTGTTACGCCAAAGTGGAGAGGCTGTAGTTTTGTTGGTGGAAGTTATATCAATGGTGATAGGGGCGTGGTCAGACCATGTGATGGTGTGAATATTTGCTTTGAGTACCTTTTGTAAAGTATATTTGTCCGTAAGGAAGAAGTCAATCCTAGAGTAACTCTTGTGGACCGGTGAGAAGTAGGTGTAGTCCCTCTCTGTGGAGCGGAGACAGCGCCAAGGATCATAGAGATCTTCCCCCAGGCAGAAATTACCTAGGGATGGCGCTCGTCTCCGCTCCCCAGAGGAGGAGTCAAGCATGTTATTCATAAGTACATTAAAATCTCCGCAAATGACTAGGTTACCTTTTTTCATTGCTTTTGCTTTTTGTATGGTTTTGCGTAAAAACCTAATCGGGCTTTTGTTTGGAGCATACAAGTTCACCAGTGTGTATACCTCATTGTTAATTTCGGTAATCAGGATGATATACCTACCATTACTATCATAGTGTTCATCTAGGAGGTTAAAAGATACAGAGTCCTTAATAGCGATCATTACTCCATTGTTTTTTTTTGAGTTATTTGCCGTGAAGACATGTGGAAATTTCTTATGGGAGCATTTAGGTGTACTTTGGTCCAGGAAATGAGTCTCTTGTACACACAGTACATCACAGTTCTCGTCCAGGGCAGTTTTCCATAGGGTTCTCCTTTTATAGGGGCTGTTAAGTCCTCTAGCGTTGATAGATAGCAGTTTAAGTGTCATTTGTTTCATTCATGGTGCTTCGGTGACATCTAGTGGCGCAATATGAGAATTGGCTGTAGCTGAGCATTAATTTCTGAGCAGTGAGGAGCTGTAATTTGGTTTTCATTACAGAAGCCTGGAGTCTCAAAATTATACAGAGACAAGTAACCATTGCAACGTCAATGGTCTGAAAATCAAAACATATAACCGTTATCATCAACAGGATGGATTTGGAACAATCCCAAAAGCAGTATTGGGGTAAAAACATTCAGGTGATTACCTGTTCAGCCGAACATCCGGGGACCATCTGTTCAGCATTAGAAGGCGAAAGAGGCGCAGTAAGGTTAATTTGGAAAATAGGAAGTTCAGCACCATAGGACCATTATTAGTGTAGTACAGATGTGGTTATTTATCACGGTTGTTCCTGGCACTGCGGTTGTTGATAAGTTCCGATCTGGGTGAAGACTGGTCCATGGATTCAGGGAAACCTTCCTGGGGAAGGAGTCCCCACTTGCGGAGTAGTTCCAGACCTTTATCCAGGGAGGAAATGGAATACCATTCGTTGTTTTTCTCCAGAATGATTTTTGCAGGGAAGCCCCATCTATAGAGAATCTTATGATTTCTCAGCATTTTTGTAACCGGTATCAGATTATTTCTAGCCTTCATTGTGGCCTGTGATAGGTCAGCATACAGTGTGATTCCAGCATATGGGTCTGGGAGGATGTTGTTTTGCCTGGAAAACCTCATAAGCTGGTCTTTAATATGAAAGAAATGAATTCTGGCTATAACATCCCTAGGAATCTTCTCAGGGAGATGTTGTGGTTTGTGCAGCCTGTGTGCTCTGTCAATAATGACATCCGCTGTGGTGAGCGAGGGAATTGCCGTCTTCATTAGCTGCTGCAGAAATGAACTCAGTTCGGCAGGCTTAACTGTTTCAGGAATCCCTCTGAATTTCACATTGTTCCTGCGTGCGCGGTCCTCGAGATCTGAGACCTTCAGGCGTAGTGCTGTGAGTTCATCTTCTAGATCCACATGAGCATCCACCAATTCGTTGTGGGCTGCAGAGAAATCCCCCATTTTGTTTTCGACATGGGCTATTCTATCCCCCATTGCACTCAGCTCCCTGCGTGTGGAGTGAGCGATGTGAGCTATGTCTTGTTGTATGGCCCCTCTTAGCGTCAGGATCATATCCTTCATAATTGTATCGGTCATGGGCTGACCAGAGACAGGCATATCATCCAGCTTCTGGGCATATGAGGCAGCTTGCTCCATGTCGTCTCCCCCCCCTCCTTGTTCATTGCTATCATCCCCTGGGGCACTGACCCTCCGTTTCTGCTTGAGGGGGCTGTTGAATGGGGAAGAATAAGGGGGCTGAGTTAGTGTGTCATTAGGTAGCTCACCCTGCAAAGTGAATGTCGCGCTGTTCTCTCCCTCATGGCAGTGTGATGCATGCAGTCCCGCTGCGGCGCCATCTTGGGCCTTCCGGCCTGTCATGGAGGGATAGAAGTCCGTCAATTTTCTGGGCCCCTCTCTGTTCTTGCGTTTGGCCATGCTATCAGCGGGGTTCCTCCTGTCTTCCGCCGCTCGGATGTGCTGTTTCTGAGCCTCAAAAGCCGCTAAAGGTTGCTTAAGGTCCCCTGATGCGTCGGAGCTCTCCTCTCACACCACCATCCGCTCCGGCCGCCGGCTCCGCCCACGAGAGCGGACTTTTTAAGTCGCCAACAATTATGCCCGGGGGAACGGTCTCTTCACCCCGAGGTTTTCCAGGCAATATGCCAGCGGTGGGGAACACCGGATGTAGATCTGCTAGCATCCAGATTCAACGCAAAGGTGGACAGATTTGTGTCTCGCACAAGGGATCCCCTAGCTTGCGGCTCGGATGCCCTAGTGTTCCCTTGGGATCAGTTCAAGCTGATATATGCATTCCCACCGCCACAATTGTTACCGCGATTACTCCGCAGAATCAGGGTAGAAAAGAAACCAGTGATTCTGGTGGCTCCAGCGTGGCCCCGAAGGGCATGGTACGCGGAGATTGTAAAAATGTCAGTGAGGAGTCCTTGGACCCTCCCACATCGTCCGGACCTGCTGTCGCAAGGACCGATATACCACCCTTCCTTACCAGCCCTAGGTTTGACGGCCTGGCTATTGAAGCCCACATTCTGAAAAAGAGAGGGCTCTCTAATTCTGTGGTATCTACCATGATTAATGCCAGGAAGCCGGTATCCAGGCAGATCTATTATAGGATCTTGAAGGCGTACATTACGTGGTGTGAGGCCAAGAAATGGCATCCACGTAAGTACGTGATAGGTAGGATTTTGGACTTCCTACAGTGGGCTGTAGATAGGAAGCTGGCCTTGAGTACTATCAAGGGTCAGATTTCGGCCTTGTCAATATTTTTTCAAAGGCCCTTGGCTTCGCATTCACTAGTCAAAGCTTTCATACAAGGAGTGATGCGTATTAGCCCTCCGGTTAGTATTCCCATATGTCCATGGGACATAAACCTGGTTCTGTCGGTTCTACAGAAACAACCGTTTGAACCATTGCAACACATTTCCTTGGTTCTTCTCACCAGGAAATTGATTTTCTTAGTAGCCATTTGTTCGGCTAAAAGAGTATCGGAATTAGCCGCCTTGTCCTGTAAAGAGCCATATCTGGTTGTCCATAAGGACAGAGTAGTATTACGTCCTCATCCAGCCTTTCTTCCCAAGGTGGTATCGAGGTTTCATTTGAACCAAGATGTGGTTCTTCCTTCTTTTTTCCCCAAACCTAGCTCGGTAGAGGAAAAGTTATTACATTCTTTGAATGTAGTAAGAGCAGTTAAAGCTTATCTAAAAGCCACTGCTCAGATTCGCAGAACGGATACTTTGTTTATTCTGCCGGAAGGCCCTAGAAAGGGTCAGGCAGCATCAAAATCTACTTTAGCCAAGTGGATTCGACAGGTCATAATACAAGCCTATGGCTTGAGAAAGAGACCGCCTCTGTTCAAAGTTAGGGCGCACTCCACAAGAGCAGTTGGAACTTCATGGGCAGTGCATCACCAGGCCTCCCTGGCTCAAGTATGTAAGGCCGCAACATGGTCTTCGGTACACACGTTTACTAGATTCTACCAGGTAGACGTTAGAAGTCAGGAGGATGTCGCCTTTGGGCGCAGTGTGTTGCAGGCCGCAAAAGATCCTCATGCCTGATGGCGCCCAGCTTATGTATCCCTCCCCTCATTTGGCATTGCTTTGGGACGTCCCATTAGTAATGACTAAGTCGCTCTGTGTCCCGTGATGTACGAAAAAGAAAAAGGGATTTTTATAACAGCTTACCTGTAAAATCCTTTTCTTGGAGTACATCACGGGACACAGAGCTCCCACCCCTCTTTTTGGGACACTTATTGCTTTGCTACAAAACTGAGGTGCTCCCGGATGGGAGGGGCTTATATAGGGGAGGGTACTTCCGGTTTGGAAGTTGCCAGTGCCAGCACCTGAAGGTAAACTATATAACCCATTAGTAATGACTAAGTCGCTCTGTGTCCCGTGATGTACTCCAAGAAAAGGATTTTACAGGTAAGCTGTTATAAAAATCCCTTCATGGGCATGGTTAGTATGGTGTTCCCAGATTTCATTTTGAAAATCTAGTCGCCTTACTATTTTAACAATCGCCATGATTGAACAATATCTACATGTTCTCTACTTTTGTGGAAATTTTTAATTTTTTACATGTTTTTTTAGGTCCACAGTGTTTCTGGTGTCACACTGTTTAAATTTCTACACATGAGATCGATTAAATTGTCTGGGAAATAGAAATGTATAATAAAAAAGATATTTTGCTGTTTAAAATGTAGTTTTGCAGTACAGTTTTGTATTCTCATACTAGTAATGGAAAATGCCACTTAGTATCTATTACAGCTATATCTCTGCTTCAAGTTTGGGTGTTTATTTATTATGAAGTCTGAAATTGGTTTTGCACGGTACAGAATTTTTTTATGTGTTCATTTCACATTGGATGGCAAATTGAGTACAGCTGTTTTGCAGATGGAATTTTAGGAAACATATTATTGTATATCTCGCTAGTCAGTACAGTGATATTATTGTGACCCCAAAAGTCAAAATTTTTGAGTAGTCCTGGGTCCTGCTGAAGTGTATGCACTGAAACTGAAGCTCCTTTGTGTAGCAAGACTTATTGCAATAAAGAGGAAACATTGATATTTTGGGTGTGATGCAACATTCATGTTTATTTGTATGTTGAAAAAAGTCCTTTTGCACGCACACTGCACCAAGTTTTTGCCACAACACTCATCGCTATCTCCTAAATTAATTACAGTGGGGCAAAAAAGTATGTAGTCAGCCACCAATTGTGCAAGTTCTCCCACTTAAAAAGATAAGAGAGGCCTGTAATTGTCATCATAGGTATACCTCAACTATGAGAGACAAAATGTGGAAACAAATCCAGACAATCACATTGTCTGATTTGGAAATAATTTTTTTTGCAAATTATGGTGGAAAAATAAGTATTTGGTCACCTACAAACAAGTAAGATTTCTGGCTCTCACAGACCTGTATGTTCTTCTTTAAGAGGCTCCTCTGTCCTCCACTCATTACCTGTATTAATGGCACCTGTTTGAACTTGTTATCAGTATAAAAGACACCCGTCTACAACCTCAAACAGTCACACTCCAAACTCCACTATGGTGAAGACCAAAGAGCTGTCGAAGGACACCAGAAACAAAATTGTAGACCTGCACCAGGCTGGGAAGACTGAATCTGCAATAGGCAAGCAGCTTGGTGTGAGGCAATCAACTGTGGGAGCAATAATTAGAAAATGGAAGACATACAAGACCACTGATAATCTCCCTCGATCTGGGGCTCCACGCAAGATTTCACCCCGTGGGGTGCAAAATGATCACAAGAACGGTGAGCAAAAATCCCAGAACCACACAGGGGGACCTAGTGAATGACCTGCAGAGAGCTGGGACCAACGTAACAAAGGCTACCATCAGTAACACACTACGCCAACAGGGACTCAGATCCTGCAGTGCCAGATGTGTCCCCCTGCTTAAGCCAGAACATGTCCGGGCCCGTCTGAGGTTTGCCAGAGAGCATTTGGATGATCCAGAAGAGGATTGGGAGAATGTCATATGGTCAGATGAAACCAAAGTAGAACTGTTTGGTAGAAACACAACTCGTCGTGTTTGGAGGAGATAGAATGCTGAGTTGCAACCAAAGAACACCATACCTACTGTGAAGCATAGGGGTGGCAACATCATGCTTTGGGGCTGTTTCTCTGCAAAGGGAACAGGATGACTGATCCGTGTACATGAAAGAATGAATGGGGCCATGTATCGTGAGATTTTGAGTGCAAACCTCCTCCCATCAGCATGGGCATTGAAGATGAAACGTGGCTGGGTCTTTCAGCATGACAATGATCCCAAACACACCGCCCGGGCAATGAAGGAGTGGATTCATAAGAAGCATTTCAAGGTCCTGGAGTGGCCTAGCCAGTCTCCAGATCTCAACCCCAGAGAAAACCTTTGAAGGGAGTTGAAAGTCCGTGTTGCCCAGCGACAGCCCAAAAACATCACTGCTCTAGAGGAGATCTGCATGGAGGAATGGGCCAACATACCAGCAACAGTGTGTGACAACCTTGTGAAGACTTACAGAAAACGTTTGACCTCTGTCATTGCCAACAAAGGATATATAACAAAGTATTGAGATGAACTTTTGATATTGACCAAATACTTATTTTCCACCATAATTTGCAAAAAAAATTCTTTCCAAATCAGACAATGTGATTGTCTGTCTGGATTTGTGTCCACATTTTGTCTCTCTCATAGTTGAGGTATACCTATGATGACAATTACAGGCCTCTCTCATCTTTTTAAGTGGGAGAACTTGCACAATTGGTGGCTGACTAAATACTTTTTTGCCCCACTGTATATATTTAAAAAAGGTGCCCGACAGTTCAGAACAGATAGCCCAAAGGATCTGGGGGTGAAAGGGGACCCCATTAGGTAAAATTTTGAGGGTAATTAAACAGCCTGTATTCATGCTAATTTTACCCAGTGTATCCATAGGTTTGTTGCAGGTTAGCTGCACTTTCCTATTGACTTCTATTATCTCCTGTGGTTTTTCGTTTTTGTTTTTCAGGTTTCTGAAAATGCACCAAGACTCCTTCATGAAGAAATGTTGGTGCACTTTCAGAAAGCGCAACAAAAACATGGGAGATAAAAGAACTCTATGAGAAAGCTCAGCTAACCCACACCAAACCTGTGGCTACAGTGCGCTACACTCGCATTGCAGTCAAACTGCACCGCATGAGTATGAAAGTGCCATTAAGGGTTGCCACGGTTGCTGCTGAAGAAGATCCCAAGGCCCTTTTAAAGTTAACAGTAGGAGCCTTCAGGATCATCTTCAATTTTTTACGACGCCCCCTTGCTTTCACTGAGCCATAATACAGATCTAGTTGTCTTAGCAGTGTAGATTTTTTGGTCTCATTATGAAATTAACCCTGTATGGCTCATGCAATCTTCCTCTGACTGTAAACAAATCCCAGTGTGCCCACAAGTATGGAATTTGGGGGACCCCATGCATATTTTTTTTTTTTTGCATGGGGCCCCAGTTAAAATTTGGCTTTTGTCGAACGGAATTCTGGAAAACCAGTAGCCGCTTGGCATCCAATCAGCGCTTGCAGCACATGGTTGCGAGCGCTTAGCGGTGTATTCTGGTGGAGGGCAGTCCCTCTCATCAGAACACAATAGCTGGGTTAACCGAAAAAGAAAATTAAAGCGTGTACCAGAATTTATTAAGGATAAGGGTTTGGTATAGATGAAGGGAATCACTGGCTGTTTGTCAAAAAATTTAAATAAAGTGGCTAAAGCTGTCAATTGTTGGCAATTTAAAAGTAATTTTTGGGCTGTAGATTGTATATATCACATATTGCCAGTTCACAAGCAGGTTAAGGACATCCCCCAGGCATGGTATTTAACGTGGATTTTGCACTTTTAATATTTTGCTTTAAGTGTTTTAAAAATTCTTTCAGCCGTCAGGGCTAATGTTAGATGTGGAGTGGGACATCACAGACACCCTGGTGAGAAGTTTTGCCTACAGGTCCATCGAACATCGGTCAGATCACCATTAAAAGGCTCTGGCGAGGTAATCAGCCAAGAGTGTTACTGGCCTTATTACACAAAGAGGTTCAGTACTGCTGGTAAGTAGGCATTTCTTCTATACTTATGGTGGTGGTATCTTGAGGTGTTTAGTCACACAGGGGACTGTGTGCCACCTTGATTGAGACCACCGTGTGAAGTATTATCTGCAATATCAATTGCTCTTTTATACAGAAAATCATCCTTTATCACTTAAAGGGGACTATGTTTTCTTCTTCTTCCATGCTGTGAGATGCATACTATCTTTCAAAGCGTGACTCTGTTTTATATAATTGTTGGCTAATGAATTTTAGTGCACACAAACACAACACAATACAATACCCAATTTTTTGTTAAAACATGAAAGATGATGTTACGCTGAATAAAAACATTCCTTATATGTCACCCTTTAATTTATGTATGCCTTTGGAATGGCTACAAATTGTGGTACCTAAAAATCTCCATAGACCATGCTTTAGAAGTCTTTACAGCTTACCAGTCTAGAGTTACACAGGGGGTCTTGCTCTAGAATTATTGTTTTCACCCTGATGTGTGATACCTCACATGTATGGTGCAATCACCATTTACATATGCACATTGTATAGCTGCTCCAGTCAGTTTTACCAGCACTAAAAAATTATATTTCAATCATTGGTGCAGCTGCAGTAGTATCTGCTTAAGCCAGCCATAGATCGGTTGAAATGTGGCCATTTTATCAGGAACCAGACTACCGTATATACTCGAGTATAAACCGAGTTTTTCAGCACATTTTATTGCGCTGAAAATGCCCCCCTCGGCTTATACTCGAGTCTGTGTCCATCTTCAACTTTGTGCGCCTGATCCTGGCCAGCCGTTGGTCCTCTGGCGCACATGTAGCCCCACTCTCTTTTTCTACAAGTGTGCAAAGTTTTATTGTCCGGGTGACCTACGGCCTGGGAGCACCGATTTTTCAAACCCGGAAACTCCTTCCATAGACTCCAATGTTAAACGTCAGTCTAGTCACACAGCGCCGGAGATCAGGTAGGGAGATTGGGCACAGTGAGGCATGGCCACAGTAAGGCACAGTGAGGCATGGACACAGTGAGGCATGCACATGGACACAGTGAGGCAAAGTGAGGCATGCAGGTGGACACCCTAGGTGTCATGAAGATCCTGCCTGTAACAGGCGCCTCAGACTTTCTAGCTCCCGATCGCGGGTACAACCGCGCATGCGTGGGCGCCCGTGCACGCGTGCGCGCACCTCTGTTGGCGCCAGGCGGCCTATTTAAACCTGCCTGTCTCACACAGTCTTTGCTGTCTGCTCTACAGCGTTGTGTATCTGAAAACCGATCCGTGACTTGTACCTGTGAAAGACCCGGCTTGCCTGTGACCACTCCAGCCTTCTGCCTGCACCTGACCTTGGCCTGTTATGAAGATTTCTTTGCCTGTCCCCCCTGTACCTTGTTGCCAGCCTATTAACCGATCCGGCCTGTCTGATTATCCCTGTGGTTCCTAGTTCTAGTCCAGTCTGCTGAACCATTCCAGTCTGCTGAAGCTTCCTGTGGTTCCTAGTTCCAGTTCAGTTTGCTGAACCATTCCAGTCTGCTGAAGCTTCCTGTAGTTCCTGGTTCCAATCCAGTCCGCTGTACTTCCTGTTGTTCCTGGTTCCTGTCCAGTCTGCTGAGCTTCCTGTTGTTCCTGGTTCCAGTCCAGTCTCTTAGTTGCTCCAGCTCCTGTCTCCTAGTTCCTGCAGAGACACCCTGGGCGTTGGACTACCATCTCCTCTGTTGATCCTGCCAGGCACTCATACCACTCTTCACTTCCGCGCCTCCTGTTACTTTACCAGGGGCCACAAGTGGGAGCCGTAAGGGAGGCCCTCCTCTGCAATATTGGGCTCATAACCATCAGGTACGTGACAGTAGCAGACAGCCATGTCTGAGCCCGAGCAGGGAACCTCTCCTATGGAGAAACTGTGTCGACACCTGGCAGGATTGGCTGAAGCAGTCAAGAATCTTCAGCAAGGCTATACCCGGCTGGAAGAACTGGTACAGGTCCTCTCTAACCCCACTGGAACCCAAGGGGGGCCCCATGCCTCTACCTCTACAGCCGGGGCAGGATCAACACCAACGGTTGTTATGCTTCCTCCAGAACCCAGGGTCCCTACACCTGAAAAATTCTCTGGGGATCGAAGCAGATTCAGGGCCTTCCGTAACTCTTGTGAGCTATTCTTCGCCCTTCAGCCACGCACCTTCTCCCTAGAAGTCACCAAGGTGGGCTTTGTGGTTTCCTTGCTTACTGGAGATCCCCAGAGCTGGGCCCACCGTCTCCTAGAACAGAAAGATGCAGTACTGACCAACCTCACCACCTTCTTTGATGCCATGGCCCAGCTATATGAAGACCCCCAGCTTTCAGCAACCGCAGAAGCTGCATTGCTTACCCTTCAGCAGGGACGCAGAGCGGCAGAGGACTACGTAGCTGATTTTAGGCGGCAGAGCTCTCCGCCATCAGTTCCGCATGGGACTCTCCGATCCTCTGAAGGATGAACTGGCTAGAGTTGGTATTCCACAGACTCTGAACCTATTGATCGATTTAACTATACAAATATATCGACGCCTAAGGGAGCGAAGGGCTGAGAGGGCCACGGGTTTCTCACGCCCGACCTGGATGCTTCCAAGGGCTCCAAGCCATCTACACCCAGCACCAGCTGCACCTTCTGCCCCCATACCCGATGCACCCGAGCCCATGCAGCTTGGAGTTTTTCGCCCTTCCCTTACCCAGGAGGAGCGTCAACGTCACCGGATGAATAATCTGTGCCTATACTGCAGGGAACCCGGACACTACGTCAGAAATTGCCCTCTGAAGCTCCGTAAGTGTTTTTCCGTGTCTCCTGGCCATACCAACTCTCTAGCTAAGACTGCATCTCATCTTGCTCTCTCTGTTTCATTACAACTTCCAGGAAAGACTTTGCAAATACCCGCTATTATTGATTCCGGAGCTTGCAGCTGTTTTATGGATTCTTCCTTTGCCACTGAACACCAGATTCATCTTCTTGCCAAAGCTCACGGACTGTCCATTCACCTGACTGATGGGTCTGCCATTAAATCTGGACCTGTGGTCCAAGAGACTGCCCCTATACCCGTTACCATCTCTGGTACCCACCAAGAATTTCTACGGGTGGACATTATCTCCTCCCCCTTGTTTCCTGTAATCCTCGGTATGCCTTGGTTACAAGCCCACAATCCTGCCATCAATTGGGCCACAGGGGTAGTTACCTTCTCCTCACCTTACTGCCAGCAATTCTGTGGCTCACCTGATTTCCATGGGCCTTCCACCCTATTGTGCCTGGAATAATGAAGACGGAATACGTAAATCCATTCCAGAGACTTACCATGACTTTCTTGACGTATTTAGTAAATAAGGAGCAAAGACTTTACCACCCCATCAAGCCTATGATTGTTCCATTGACCTGCTTCCCAGAGCTGAAATTCCGTTTGGCAGAATTTTCCCTCTGACAGAGGTAGAACAGGGGGCATTGAAGGAGTACATAGATGATAACTTAAAAAAAGGGGTTCATCCGCCCATCTACATCCCCAGCAGGCGCAGGCATCTTTATTGTGGAAAAGAAGGACCATACCCTTCGACCCCGTGTGGACTACCGCAAATTAAACAAAATTACAGTAAAAAATCGTTATCCTCTTCTCTTGGTACCAGAGTTATTCCAGAGGCTGAGGGCCGCTATCATCTTCACCAAACGTGATCTCCACGGAGCCTACAACCTAGTCCGTATCAAGGATGGGGATGAGTGGAAGACTGCCTTCCGTACCCGATTTGGGCACTTCGAGTACTTGGTAATGCCCTTTGGGCTATGTAATGCCCCCGCTACATTTCAGTACTTTTATCAACGATGTGCTTAGGGACTTTTTAGACCTGTTTGTTATTGTCTACCTAGACGATATTCTAATTTTCTCTCCTTCCCTTGAGTCTCGCCGCAGGCACGTCAGAAGTGTGTTGGCCTGGCTCCGTCAGCATGGCCTGTATGCAAAGGCGGAAAAGTGTGAATTTGAGCAGGAAAGCATATCATTTTTGGGGTTAATTATCTCCAGTAAGGGCATCAAGATGGACCCTCAGAAGATTGCTGCCATCCTGGACTGGCCGGTTCCGCCAGACAAAAAGGGAATCCAACGTTTCGTTGGATTCGCCAACTTTTATCGCAAATTTATTAGAGGATTTTCGGCCATTATTGCACCAATTACCCAGCTAACCAAACAAGGGACCCGCTTCCATTTGTCCCCTGAGGCCCAAAAGGCCTTCGAGGTCCTTAAGGGTCTCTTTACCTCTGCTTCCATTTTGAAACATCCAGACTCCTCCTTGCCATTTGTACTTGAGGTGGATGCCTCTAAAATTGCGGTAGGAGCAATACTTTCCCAAAGACAAGGGGCCAGGGCCTTGCTTCACCCAGTAGCCTTCTTCTCCCGCAAATTAACAGCGGCAGAGAAGAACTACGATTTAGGAGATCGGGAGTTGCTGGCAATTAAGTCTGCACTGGAAGAATGGGAAAGAAAAGAGCCCTGGACTGCCGTACTCTGTATAAACGATTTATTTTCAAAAGTCCAAAATTAAAATCCAAAGTTAATCCATAGATTCAAAAGTCCAAAAACAGAAAACTGACATGCAGGGGTGGATAGCTGACGCGTTTCACATCAAAAATAGATGCTTACTCATAGCTGAGAAGAATGGCGTTATCTGCTAGAAGGAGCTGCCCATCTAATCCTGATATTCACCGACCACAAAAACCTAGAATATCCGAAAGCTGCAGAGATTAAAACCACGACAGGCCAGGTGGGCACTCTTTTTCTCCAGATTCTCATTTCACGTCACATATCGCCCTGGTTCCAAAAACGTAAAACCCGACGCCCTGCCTCAAATGTTCCACAAATCCAAGGAAGTCTCTCCTCCAGATACTATCCTGGCTCCTGGAAATTTTCTCTTACTTCAAGAAGACCTGCTTTCTCGAATCAAACAAGCTTCCACAGGGCAGACACCTCCTTCCGAACCAGAATTGCAGGCTAGGGATGGACTGCTTTGGTACCAGGACAAGATCTACATACCCGAAGTCCTACGAATATCCGTGCTGGAACTTTGTCACGACCATGCACTAGCCGGGCATTTCGGTATAACCAAGACCACAGATCTAGTACAGCGCACCTTCTGGTGGCCTCGGTTACGTGAAGATTGCAAGAGATTTGTGGACTCTTGCACAACTTGCACCCAAAACAAGGGCTATAGAACCAAGGCCTGGGGGCTACTAAAACCCTTACCTGTCCCAGACAGACTGTGGAGGATTTTGTCAATTGACTTCATTGTTGAACTACCCCTGGCAGAAGATCATACCACTATCTTCGTGGTAGTTGATCGTCTGTCGAAGATGGCACATTTTGTTCCGATGAAAGGTACTCCCTCTGCCCCTGAAACGGCACAGGTTTTCACGGGGTTCCAGCCAACATTGTCTCCGATCGGAGGGTACAGTTTACCTGCCAGTTCTGGAAGTCCCTTTGCAAGGCCCTGGATATAGAATTATCATTTTCCTCTGCTTATCATCCCCAGACCAATGGGCAAACCGAGAGGACTAACCAGACCCTCGAGCAGTATCTGCGCTGTTTCTCCTCTTTTGCCCAGAATGACTGGATCTCCCTACTCCCATTGGCCGAATTCGCCTACAATAACTCCATTCACTCCGCCACCAAGCAGACTCCTTTCTTCGCCAACTATGGCTTTCATCCTGCATTTTTGCCCAATTCCCTTCCCGAATGTACGGTACCAGCAGTCCAGGAAAAAATAAACTTTTTTTCTTCCAACAACCAACTTTTACAGGAAAACATGACCACGACTCAGGAGCACAATAAGATAACCTACGACAGGAAAAGACGGGGTGAATTAGTGCTGGTACCTGGAGACTTGGTATGGCTATCCACTATGAATTTGAGGATGGCATGTCCTTCAAAGAAGCTGGGCCCCAAGTTCTTAGGGCCATTTCCTGTTAAAAGGAAGATCAACAAAGTGGCTTATTAACTGGAACTTCCTAATTCTCTAAAGATCCATCCGGTTTTCCATGTTTCCCTGTTGAAGCCTTCTATTCCCAATCCATTTCCAGGTCGAAGTTCAGTTCTCCCTGATCCTGTCATTGTAGGCGGAGAGGAGGAATTTGAAGTGGAGGCTATTCTGGATTTCAGAAGAAGAAATAACCAGAACCAATTCCTGATTAAAGGGAAGGGGTATGGACCCGAGGAAAATTCTTGGGAGCCCGAGGGAAACATCCGTGCTAGGAGTCTGGTTTATTCCTTCAGAAGGTCTCATCCTGAGAAATTTGCCGACTGGGCATCGGGAGGCTGCCCCTTGGGAGGGGGCAATGTCATGAAGATCCTGCCAGTAACAGGCGCCTCAGACTATCCAACTCCCGATCGCGGGTACAACCGCGCATGCGCGGGCGCTCACGCCCGTGCACCTCTGTTGGCGCCGGGCGGCCTATTTAAACCTGCCTGTCTCACACAGTCTCTGCTGTCTGCTCTACAGCGTTGTGTATCTGAAACCCGATCCGTGACTTGTACCTGTGAAAGACTCGGCTTGCCTGTGACCACTCCAGCCTTCTGCCTGCACCTGACCTTGGCCTGTTGTGACGATTCCTTTGCCTGTCCCCCCTGTACCTTGCTGCCAGCCTGTTAACCGATCCGGCCTGTCTGATTATTCCTGTGGTTCCTAGTTCCAGCCCAGTCTGCTGAACCATTCCAGTCTGCTGAAGCTTCCTGTGGTTCCTGGTTCCAGTCCAGTCCGCTGTACTTCCTGTTGTTCCTGGTTCCTGTCCAGTCTGCTAAGCTTCCTGTTGTTCCTGGTTCCAGTCCAGTCTCCTAGTTGCTCCAGCTCCTGTCTCCTAGTTCCTGCAGAGACACCCTGGGCGTTGGACTACCATCTCCTCTGTTGATCCTGCCAGGCACTTATACCACTCTTCACTTCCGCGCCTCCTGTTACTTTACCAGGGGCCACAAGTGGGAGCCGTAAGTGAGGCCCTCCTCTGCAATATCGGGCTCATAACCATCAGGTACGTGACACTAGGCTTATACTCGAGTCAATATGTTTTCCCAGTTCTTTGTGGTAAAATTAGGTGCCTCGGCTTATATTTGGGTCAGCATATACTCAAGTATATACAGTAATTTTGATCCATCTATGGGCAGGCTTATTGATTTTCAAGAAGAGGCTTGCATGCAAAAGAGGAACAGAACCTTGCAATCAGCATTCTCAAGAAGATGCTTTGTGACACCATTGAGCATTGGGAGCCCGCCAAGGTTAAGTGCACTAAAAGTACACTTACCCTTTAAATTATGTATCAAGGCAAAAAAAATATATATATTATGTATCCCTCTGCAATACAAATATATTACCCCACTTTTTTCCCTGTATACTTGCTCCAAGTACAGAAATAATAACTGTGTGTAGTTTTTGCAATTATCAAACAAATATAACAATACCCTTTTTAATGGTGTATTTAGTTGACCAAAAGGAGCAAATTAGGAAAGTTCTTTGTGAGAGTTGATAAATACTTTAGTAATGTAGAGAACAAATATTTCTGACAGAAGCATTTTATAATTAAACCTAAGCTGGGTTACAGCTCGTATTGCCTGTGCCGACCCTAGTCATATGACCGCTGTTTCTGGGGCTGTGGCAATCACGGGGGCGGTTTACACATATGGTGGCCTTGCCCACAATTGATAGGGTTTTGGTCCCGGGTCGGCCTGCTACATACTCTATTTCACCTGCCTATCTGAAAAGGTGTTAAATTGACCCTGCTGCACTGCCCCATCCTGGGCCTCTATGCTCGTCAGCAGAAGTTGGCAACTTACTTATTTTTGTCTGCCAATAGGACAATTGCCCAGGCATTAGAGAGCGTATGACAGATCTTCTGCTCAATGAACAGATGTCTGGCATTCTCAAGGACTCTCACACCAAATTTTTAAAGATTTGGACACTTTAGTTCCAATACGCCTTCCCCTCACTTCCTCCAGCTAGCATTGGACGCCTGTGAATGACCTGCCTGACGATCCCGAGTCCATAAATTCCCCTTGCTCTTCCTCTTTTCTTTTCTTTCTGTTGACTTACCTCATGTTCTCCCCTTTCCTTTCCCTTTCGTTTTTGTCCTCTTTTTTTTCTTCCCTTGTCCTCTTCTTTGTGGTTACCTTGCACTCCCTGAGCGCGTAATTGAACTGCATTATTATCAAGGATTTAGCCGGTCCAGGTTTGACATTGACATCCTTGCGGATTTTCCTGGACCTTACTTCAACTTTCTAGGTTTGGCACATAACCACTGCCACTGTTTGCTTTTATTTGGTTGTCTGTTGGTGAAGTCTTAACCTGAGTCCAAGCCCCTGCGTGGGCAGTTTGATTGCTTCTTTGTTATTCTTTTAAAAATTAATAAGAATATTTGTACCAGAAATAATTAAACCTAAGCAGATTGCAATGTACAGTGACACCATTGCTCAATTCTATGTAATATTTTTTTTATGGCAATGAAAAAAGGGTATTTCAAAACAAACCGTTTTACAAACTTCATATTTGCAGTTATTGTGTTTGACAATATTGCGTGAAAATATACTCATAATTGAAATGTAACAAACTTGGATTATAAGAAAAGACAGTAAAGTATAGCCAGCTAGCTTTATCTTCAATTTTATTCAGATACACCAGTGATTTCCAATGAAAGAGTAAAACTATTAAGGTTAGACACAGCATGTGTGGCACTAACAGGACACATATTCATGGCTAATGGTGTAATAGTTACTAGCTGAACAGCAGGAAACACATCAGCAACAATTTAAAGAACACACATGACCAAAATAGACCCTACAAAATAAAATGTCTTAAAAGACCAAGTAGGTAAAATGACAGAAGTGACTCACCCAAGTCATTTTATGACACTGTGGTAAGTGTAAAAAACACAATGCTTTATCTGATTGAAAAAAAAAAAGAATTGCCAGCTTTGACGCTGTTAGCCTCTGATCTAATGTGAGTTTAAGAAGTACTTACAGTGTCATCCAATTTCATTGTCGACGGCAGAAAAAAAACATGAAAAGTGGAAAGTTTAATGAAGCAAATGCGACTACATCAGTGCGAGAAAGCAAGACTTTATGAAATAAATAATGATGGCCATTATGTCATCTGCAAAATAAAGCAAGACAGAGGGCCTTATGTGCTCTGCACTTGTAATGCCACATCTGTTACTATTCTGCAGCAGGGCCAGGGTAAGTTTTTATACTGATCTTTCTGACATTTATACTAGACAAAAGGTCAGAATTCTAATGTACAATAATAAATTCTCTATGAAGCTTTATACATATTTTATACATCCACGATTTTGATGTTCAGAAGAAGGTTCCTTGGAAAAAAAGAAATTACATTATACAAAGAGGCAGAGTGAAAGCTTTGGAGCAAGAAGAAAGACTTGGCAGATTAATTTGGAAACGGGGTAGTAAATCTTGGGGTGATTTCTACGGCTAAGAAAATCCTAAGATTTTTTTTTCTTATATTTGGAGTTTTTTTTTTTTTTTTTTTCATTATAACTTGTCATATTGATGTGCTTCTACTTTATTAAGGAACAACACAAATCTTAAGGTACTTATCTGGCTTAAATTTTTTCAACAATCTACTTTGAGTATTTTTATTAGAAATGTGTTACCAAAACAAATGATATTAAAGCATATGTAAACCAAATAATAAAAATGTCATATAACTTTTAATTTCAAAAGATGATTTTAATGTTATAAAACCTGAAGCTTTTATTAAATTAATATCTGGGATGCCTCTCATGAAGGTTATTTTTGAGGCACTTCATTTTACAGGGTGACAACCTGTTCATTATCACCCTGTCACACACTAACCTACTGGAGACAGTTTTTTTTTTTTTTTACAAAAGGCAAATTCACTTTGCACTACAAGTGCAAAGTGCACTTGAAATTGCACTTGGAAGTGCAGTCGCTGTAGATCTGAGGGGTAGATCTGAAATGAGGAGAATCTCTGCTGATTTTATCATCCAATCATGTGCAAGCTAAAATACAGTTTTTTTATTTTCCTTGCATGTCCCCCTCGGATCTACAGCGACTGCACTTTCAGTGCAATTTCAAGTGCACTTTGCACTTGTAGTGCAAAGTGGATTTGCCTTTAGTAAGAGTAGCCATGCTTACTCACACAGTACAAGCATGTTCAACTATAGTGGACGTCAAGGAACACGCTCTGGGAAATCATATACAGCATCATTGGATTAAAAAACGCCTGGGAACATTGGACTAGGGAGCAAACACAGCTAATTATCACTTTTATGGTAAGGACATGTTTTAGTGGGCTAAAGAAAGCGCATAATACAAAAATGTACCCTTGTGCTGCATTGATAGGTGAGCATGGGTGACCCTATAGGAGGCCTACTTGTGACACTACTTTTATCTTCAAGCATTAGATTCCTTTTCAGCTCTCTACAATTGTTCATGTGATATCTCATAAACCCACAAAGCAAGTTGGAGGCTTCCCTCTGCCTGATGCTGTGGTCACAAGTCAGAGTGAAGAGCAGATAGCTACAGTATATAATGCCCAGCATGTGGACTGCTGGTCTGATCCTTGTCTGAATCCAGAAGTTTTGTGCCAGATATAGTATTAGTGCTAGCTCAGGTGGAAAATGCAGCCAAGCCCCCCAGTCCTGCCATCCCCTGGCTGGAGTAGGTGCATTGAGAAAGGAAGTGGATGGAGGAGATGCATGCAGGGAGCACAGTCTATCTGTTCATTATATCAGTTTCACTGTTCATTCAGACATGACTTTAGTTCACCAGTTCACACCAGTTCCTTTTCTAAATAATCTGAGATTCCATACCTGTGATGCAGGCAATGGAGGCTCATCCATAGGGGCTCCTGGGACAGGGCCCCACCAGTCTTTGTTGCAGGAAAACAATAAATAAATACAAATAAACTGTATAATTTTTTTCTGTTGAGTTCCCTTCCTCGATTGCTATATCTTTCTCTCTCCGCTGCTGTTGCTAGGTCGATTAGAAAAAAAAACAACAAAATTTTTCTTTTTAATCTGCCTAGCAACAAGCCATCTGTCCAAAAAATCATTTAAAACTGTATTCAGAACATTGAGTAAACAGCTTCTCCATGCTTACTGGCTTGCTGCCAAACTTCTATTGTGCTAAGAGGAGCTCATTAGGATGGGCCGAAATACCGACCTGGCCCAGCTATTAAGCTCCCTGATTTTCTCCCTGCACCAGGGAGTGGAAGTGAGGAAAGTGTGAGGCTGGGAGGAGCAGCTCGCTGTACAGCAGCCAGTGAAGGAGCGAAGGGAGAGAGGGAGGGTCCCGAAGGGGGGAGATACACACCACCATTAAGGACATTTCGCTGCCAGCACAGCCCGACATACCAGCTCCAGGCTGCTGAAGGTAAGACACCTAAAGCTTCATGAAAATACAGCAGCAGCATCGTGCCCACAGATTTGTCTCAGTAATGACAAGTGATGCTGTCAATCAGAAGGTGCAGGCTATAAGTGTGTGCATGTGGTTCTAGAAGTGCCCTGCACTTTATCCTGAAGATTGTTCATGGGGGCCAGACAGCTTGTTTCTTTACACAGGAAGGTGAGGGGATGACAAGCTTATGTGCCCGACTCCAGCGCTGTCTCTCACACTGTGTGCAGGTAGGACTGACACCTGTGTGCAGGCACTGATAGTTGGCAGGCAGAAAGAAGCAGGGTAAACATGTCTGTTTCGTGGGTGTTCTGAATGGAAGACTTTTGAACTGTGAGTAGCAAAACTGGATAGAGAACAGCAGGTAGAATATGTGGCTCTGTCTGTATTTCAGAACCTTACACTAAAGTACACACTCTTTTTGTGTCTCCAAACCTGTACTAGAGCTGCAAGTGCATGTTGGAAGTTGTACTCCCATAGGCTGAAATACAAAATTGCCCCTGCTATAATGTAGTCTATATGGCTGATGGCTGCTGAGAGTGGGGGGGTGGGTGATGTGGTGACTATATGACTGCTGAGGATGGCTTTTCAGGGTACAGCTGCATGTGGGAGTGCATAGGCAACTGATTTAGAATTCACCACAATGTAATGCTTCCTAAATTTATTGCATAGGAGTTTTAACACCTATAAAAAAAAAAGCCTTCAGCCTATCGACTGCCACACTTTGAATAGACTGCACAGACTAAAAGGTTATTTATTTTGTTCTTTCTTTTGTTTTTTCTTTCTTTTTTCTTTCCCCTTAGGGTGTCCCTCAGTATATCCCATAATAGGGCCCCTTATCCCCTATTATGGGATATATACAGAGAGACACCTTTAATATGGGATGCATTGAGAGTGAGAAACCCCCTATTATGGATATACTGAGAGACCCCCCTATTTTATTATAGGGGTTCTCTCAGTATATCCCACAATAGGGGTCTTTCCGTATATATACCATATAGGGGGGGTCTCTCAGTCAGTATATTTTATAATAGGGGATCTCTCAGTATATCCCTGGCACCCCACCATCTTAAAACTTCACCAGCCATCACTGGATGCAATGCAGGAGAACTATGCCTGTACTTAGAAGTTATTGGCAACCCTTCTTTAGAAATGTGGATGTGACTGTTGATGCAGGAAGCAGACAGATTGGAATTTCTGTGGTCAGTTGCTCCCTGAATTGTGATTTAATCCACCGATTACAATGTACAGTAAAACCTTGTTCCGGAAACATGCTTGTAATCCAAAGCACTTGTATATCAAAGCAAATTTCCCCATAAGAAATAACGGAAACTCAGATGATTCGTTCCACAACCATTTATTCATAGGTCTTTCAGTTTATAGTCCATATAAAAAGAAACAAAAGTTACCCTCCTGGCCTATAATCGGTGGACTCAAATAGACAAATTATGGCTGGCTCCTATCCACCTAAATAACTTATTGTGGAACTCCAATGTCGATGTCCCCTCCACCTCCCTACTGCACACTATGAATTTGCCGAGAACCATTTGGACACAACTAAACCGCAAAACTCCCCTACAATCTGAGGCCTCCTTACTCACAGCATTCCTCTACAACTCTAAACTGCCCGACAGCTTAACCTTCCAGATGATAGCTCCGTGGTTACAGAGGAATCCATTTCAATATGGACACCTGGTGAACCCAGTGTCGAGGGCCTTACTGCCCTTTGACACACTCAGAACTAAGCATGACCTCCCCCGTAGTGCTATCTTTGGCTACCTCCAAATTCGGCACTATGCATTCACTTTCACCTCAACCCTTCAATTTTCCAAGCCATCCCCATTCGAACGCTTAATTCATTTCCGGTCCCACTCAAAAGAGACTGACCGCAGACATATATAAACTTTTAAACTCCTATGATATGGTCTCTCAGGGGAAACATCGATACATGCGCAGATGGGAGGAACATCTTGGAGAGGAAATGTCCTCGGAACAATGGTCTACTATATGGTCTTGGGCGGCCAAGAGCTCTATTTGTACGCTCTATAAGGAGAACACATACAAGGTGCTCTTTTACTGGTACCTAATGCCTTCTCGCCTACACGCTATATATCCATCAGCCTCGGTCCGCTGCTGGAGATGTCTCCAGGACCGGGGCACGTTATTTCATATCTACTGGAGTTGCCCAGTCCTTCAACCTTACTGGCAGGCGGTCTGGGGACTTCTCTGTAAGCTGTTCGAGATGGATATTCCTTTCTCACCCAAATTCTTCTTGCTGCCCCCCCCCCCCTAAATTACCTAGTTTGGCAAAAAAAACTGTCCACACATATAGTAACGGCGGCCAGATGTCTAGTGGCTCTTCAGTGGAAACACCGTAACCCCCCTACACTTGCTGAACTTTATGCCAGAATTAAGGATGTGGAGGTCATGGAGTCCATGTCGGCTAGATGGAGGGACCGACTTGATCGACACTCTGCAGCATGGGATTCATGGCATCGACGAATGGACCCACCCTGATTCCATGAGACCCCCCTCCCACTCTGTATACCATGTGCACTCTGAGCCCAGGAGAGATGAGCCCAACTGACAGGTCTTTTCTCTACATCTCTCTCCCTTCCTCTTCCTCCTTTCACTCCCCTTTTTATTTTTTATTCTTCTTCCTCCCCGCTTTTTTATTTTCTTTTATTATTATTTTTTTTTATTAAATTTTTATTTCTGGAAAAAAAGGCATGCATTCTAGACAGGAAACCACATGCTAATGCGAATGTCTGACAGACGACTTTTTACTACTGTTTCCCTGATATTGCATTCCTTGGCTTTGTAGAGTTCTAATCAAACTAATTCTCCTACCGGACATTGTGTCTGAACTGTTGTATTGAGTCCATTTATGCCTTCTCTGGAGATGTTTGCTTCTACTACTTTTTTTTTTCTTTGTGTTTTTATTTTCACCTCACTGAGGTTTATAGTTTTAGTAATGAAACCACAAAAAATTTATAAAAATTGTCAATTATAAAAAAAAAGGGAAACAAAAGACAACCGAGCAGTGCTCTATGAGTAAAAGTCATAAGTACTTGTAAACCATTGGCTAAGTAAAAACGAGTTTATTGCAATTCAGAAAGGTGAAAAATAACTGCAAAATGAAGAAACTTGGGGAGGTTGCAAAAATCAGTCATAAAAGCATATAGCCAGTACAGATAATGGTATTAAAATAAACGGTACCAGAATGACATCTGGGTAGGGAAGGGTTAACATCATCCAGATGGCTTGCTGGTTAGGCATGGAGAAGAGGTGTAATGAACCATGTAGGAAAATGGTGGAAGCTTCAAGGAACTTGGTGTATGTTTTTCATATAAAAAGATCATAGCAATGTGATAGGTTGTGTAACCATAAAATGTCCATTTACAAATGGCAGACTCCACAAGGGGATTAGAAGCAAAATTCAGCAAGAGCTACAGAGTATAAATGACGTCCACAGGTGGGATCTCCCATCCTGGGTGGACGTCATATGGTGTTCTGGGCTTCCCGGCCGTCTAGGGGGCGCGCGCCGCCGGCATTGCTCGGGACCCGGTGCGCATGCGCGGCAGCCGCGATGTCCGCCGGGCATGTCCTGTCAGTGGTGAGGAGACCGATGTGTGTTCCCAGTACAGAGGAACACACATCGGTCTCCTCCCCTTGTGATTCCCCTACAGTTAGAATCACTCACTAGGGAACATACTTAACCCCTTCAGCGCCCCCTAGTGTTAACCCCTTCCCTGCCAGTCACATTTACACAGTAATCAGTATAGTTTTATAGCACTAATCGCTGTATAAATGTGAATGGTCCCAGAAATGTGTCAAAAGTGTCCGATATGTCCGTCGCAATGTCTCGGTCACAATAAAAATCGCAGATCGCCGCCATTACTAGTAAAAAAATTAAAATAAAAAAATGTAATAAATCTATCCCCTATTTTGTAAACGCTATAACTTTTGCGCAAACCAATCAATGTAAGCTTATTGCGATTTTTTTTTTTTTTTTTTTTTAACAAAAATATGTAGAAGAATACGTATTGGCCTAAACTGTGGAATTTTTTTTTTATAGATTTTTTTGGGGATATTTATTATAGCAAAAAGTAAAAAATATAGAATTTTTTTCAAAATTGTCGCTTTATTTTTGTTTATAGCGCAAAAAATAAAAACCGCAGAGGTGATTAAATACCACCAAAAGAAAGCTTTATTTGTGGGAAAAAAAGGATGTAAATTTTGTTTGGGTGCAACGTCGCATGACCGCGCAATTGTCAGTTAAAGCGACGCAGTGCCAAATCGCAAAAAGTGCTCTGGTAAGGAAGGGGGTAAATTCTTCCGGGGCTGAAGTGGTTAATGAAGGTACAACATTTAGCAACTCACATGGTTGATGATTAAAAGAGGCACATCTAAGTAGGCAAGCATCCTGGGTAAAGCTGTCCACATAGATAGACCAACCTCCGCACTGCCGGCTCTCACCGCTGTCAGTCTGCAATTGTGACCGGGAAGACTACCCTGCAGTAGAGCGATCTGAAAGTGAGGCTTGAAGAGCTCGTGGAGGGCAGCGTGGAAGGGGTTGATGTTAGTGGCGGTGCTGAGGATGATCCATGTGGACAGTTTTACTCCAGATGCCTGCATACTTAGATGTGCCTGTTTTAATCATCAACCATGTGAGTTGCTAAATGTTGTACCTTCATTAAATGTAACCATATTGCCACACTTAGAGGCACATCTCTTCTCTTTTATACTCTGTTGTGACTTGACGTTACTTGTATATCAAGACATCGCTTGTATATCAAGTCAAAATTTATGAAAACAGTTTGCTTGTCTTGCAAAATGCTCTCAAACCAAGGTTTTACTGTATTTCCACTTTTGCAGTCCCCATAGCATTCACAAAATATATTACTCTTTCGTTCATGGACGGACACAGGTTCCTATTGACAAGTGGGTATTATGCTTCATTTAGGAGTGACTAGGCAGAAAACTTGTAGAAAGTGTTAACACTCCACACCCTCTACAGCACCGCCCAGGGGGTGGACCCTTTGGGTATAATCCCTCTCTCTGCACCTCGCAGACCAGTTTTTTTCTGCCTAGTAAGGAGAAGGACATGGCTCTCTTCGGGCCCACTGGTTCGGGGGATTTTTTTCTACGTTGGTTTTTGTTTCCTGCGATCTTCGATCAACTGCCGACTGGGTGACAGGCTGGATCCAAGATCCTTGTTGTCTCCCCAGTTTCGGCCATCGAGCGTGTGCCGACCCTAGCTACGCGCTGGGTTTTCCACGACATGCCCGTCGCTCCACGGGTGGCCAGTGAGCTTCGCGCTCCAGGGCAGGCATATGATCGTTCCCTAGGGTTCAATCACAGCAGGCCGGGCCGACAGTCACCTCCGTGCGTGGAAGATGATCTGTCCGGAATGTCTTCCAGCATAATCCATGCAGGAAAGGTAAGTAGCTCCCCTGCTTTGGCAGGGTGACTTGGCTGGACATTCTTGGAGAGAACAAGTAAGTGGTTGTGGCCCTTTCTTTCCTCTCTCTGCCTTCCCTCCTCCCTGGGCTCTGAGCTAAGGCTGGTTGCTGGGTGCTGGGGGTCACCTAGGGGGCTCCATCTGGAGCGGGACTGCGCTGTAGGCTGTCATTAGAAATGTAATTTTGCTGCTTACCTGTGTGTGCTTTCTCCCTCCATGCTGTCGGCGGCCATTTTCTTGTGGTCCACGCCTGTTTGGTTTCTGTTGACTGTTCGGCGGCCATTTTCTTATGGTTCACGCCTGTATGTATATACCGCCGCTCGATGGCCATATTTTTGTGGTCCGCGGCTTCTTTTGCCTCTATTGACGGCTCGGCGGACATTTTCTTAGGGCCCACACTGGTTTCAGTACGGCCACTTGGCCATTTTGCGGAAGTCTCGGCCTCTAGGGTGCATTTCACTGGCGCAAAATCATACAGAGACATGCTAATAAGGATCAGACTGACACAGACAGCGGTACCATTCTAAGGGTGGTGAGTCCTCTGGGAGACCCTGCATCTCTGTGGCAGCTAGGAGGGTGGCCTATTGATACCTTGCCTGGAGTCCCTGTGGGTCAGCATGACGTCAGAAGAGATGTCTTCTTCCCGAAAACACCTGAGTTGGCAGCTGGTGCCCCTGGAGGTGGAAGCGGCGCATGGGAACATGGGGGCTGATAAACGCCCCTGTCCCCAGCCATCTTCTGGGGATAATTCTGATGCAGAACCAGGCCCGGCTGTGGCTCAGGGCCCGGATTCTGATGCATCAGAGACTGCAGACCATGACCGGTCGGACAGTGAGAATGACTCCAAGTCCAGGTCAGCACGCGAAAAGGCTTTGGTATCTGACCTTATCACTGCAAAAATGGAGAATGCTGCAGAAGCAGCAGAGAAACCGGTCCCCTTTGGGTTCCGTAAACCAGCCCGCACTGCTAAGGTGTTTCCTTGTGTGTCTTATCTTGATAAGCTTTTGTACAAGGAGTGGGTAAACCCACTGAGGGTTCTTGCACCCCCCAAAAATTTGCGGTTCAGTACCCCTTGAGGAGAGTTTCCTGAAAGAATGAACCTCTCCCCCGATAGTGCACCCCCCTGTGTCCAGACTTAAGTTACCACGATTTCAGTGGAAGGGGCTCTTGTCTTCAGGGACACTCACTACCTTACACAGTTCACAGCTCAGCGGTGCGTCCAGCATTGGCTGGGGGTTTCTGATGTCTCAGACACTTACTGAGTAGGCAAAGATGCTACTCCAGGGGTTAAAAGCACGGGAGACTCCTCCAAACGAGGTAGCTCTGGCCGACCAGTTGGTACAGTGCCTTAAGTCTGTCTGACATGGATACTATCCCCTTGCTGTCTTTGGCCTCGGTTTATGCGGTGGCATTACCCCGCCTGATCTGGCTAAGGTGCTGGTCTGCGGACCAATCTTCCAAGAAGGCCCTGTTGGATCTGCCCTTTTAAGGCGACAGACTTTTTGGGGCCTCTCTGGATGACATCATTAAAGATGCCACAGGAGGTAAGAGCACGTTGCTTCCGCAATCCAAAAAAGGTAAGGAGCCACGCCATAGGCAAGGGCCTCCTTCATCGCGCACAAGCCGCCTAGTGCTGCAGGTAAATGACCCCAGTCCGATAAAGCACCTGCTGAGGGACAGAAGCCCAACCTTGCTTGCCTACCGAACAGATTTTTTCCCTCTAAACCGCCAGCTTCAGCCGACTTGTCAGGAAGCCCTATAGGGGCGGTCCAAAACCTGCTGATACACAGTTTTGGCCTTCCTGTCTTAGTACAGGAACGGGTTCAGGGGTTCTACTCAAATCTGTTCATAGTGCTGAAGAAGGAGGGGGTTTGTCCAATCTTGGATCTCAGGACACTCAACTGCTTTGTGAAGGTACAAAGATTCCGGAAAGGAGTTGGCTCGCTCTGTTGTCACTGCCCTCCATCCGGGGGATTTTCTGGCATCCTTGATCATCAAGGACGCATGCTTGCATGTCTCCATATGCACCAGGCATCAGAGATGTCTGCGTTGGCGGCCGGGGAAGACCACTACCATTGGTGGCTCTTCCCTTTGGCCTGGCATCGGCACCAAGGGTGTTCACCAAGGTGCTTGCGCCGATTCTGGCCCTACTAAGACAGCGTGGCATCGCTATCATGGGCAACTTGGACCATCTTCTTCACTTCAAACTCAAAATTAGAAGTGAGCGTGTCTATAACCTGTCAGACCCGCCGATACTTGGTTGGGTGCTGAACACTCAGAAGTCAGTATTGGTACCGTCCCAACTCCTAGTGTATCTAGGGTTTATTCTGGACTCCTCAGAGGCAAAAGTTTTTTCTCCCTATGGGAAAGTTGCAGACCCTTCGGGCTGTGGTGCGACAGTTGACATCCCAAAGATGGTTGTCACGCCACTTTTGCAGGCGAGTCCTGGGCCTCATGGTAGCCCCCTTCGAGGCGGTACCATAGGCACTATTTCACACGCGAGTGTTACAGAAGGTAACTCTGTCCTGAAGGGTCAAGTGCCCTTCATCCCTGGATTATCAAAATCCGGGTGAGCCACCTAATCAGGACCTCCCTAGTTGGTGGCCGACATCACCGGCATTTCTGTATGGGAAGTCGTTCCTTCCTTTTTACTGGATGGGGGTCACGGCGGACGCCTGTCTTCCCAGTTGCAGAGGAGTCTGAGGAGCTCAGTCTACCTGGGTTGCTGGACTCCGGAGGAATCCCACTTGCAGAGCCTGAAATACGAGCGATCTGGCTTTGCCTCTCCACATGGTCTCAGAGGCTACAAGGGCGTCCAGTCAGAATCCAGTCGGACAAACACCACAGTGGTGGCGTATGTCAATCTTCTAGGAGGAACAAGCAGCTCTGCTGCAGCATCGGAGGTCGCTCACCTAAGGGGGGCAGAAAGGAGCATACCAGGCCTGTCGGCCGTATACACTCCGGGTGTGGGAAACTGTCAGGCGAACTACCTGAGTTGCCAGATGCTGGACCAAGGAGAATGGTCTTTACACCCGGAGGCGTTTCAGCTCCTTTACCAGAGGGGAAGCACGCCAGTCGTATATCTTCTGGCTTCTCGACTCAATCGGAAGGTATTGAGGTTTTTGGCCAGGTCAAGAGACCCATGGGCAAACACGACAGACGCGTTGATGGCACTGTGGAGTCAGTACCGGCTAATCTATGCCTTTCCTCCTCTGAAGCTCCTTCCTCATCTGCTTCGCAGACTGGAGGCAGAGAGGATTACAATGGTCCCAATTGCTCTGAATTGGCCTCGGCGTCCTCGGTACGCCGATTTAGTGCATCTGGTAGCAGACGCCTTTTGACATCTACCGCTAAGAAGGACCTGCTGTCGCAAGGTCCCATACACCATCCTGTTTTTTTACAGCCACTGGCTTAACGGCATGGCTTGAGAGCCAGATGCAAAGAGACCAAGGCCTGTCAGACTCGGTGATCTCTACCATGAGGAGTGCTCGGAAATCATCCCCTAGGAAGATTACTATTGCACTTGGAAGACCTGCATATCCATTTGTGAGGAAATGAGGTGGCATCCGCATACTTATTTGGTTCCAGAGTCCTGCTGTTCTCAGCAGGGAACGGACCGAAAATTTTATTTTAAGTACAATTAGGGGGCAGGTATCTGCCCTGGCTGTCTTTTTCAATGACACCTGGTGGCTCACTCTCTAGTGAGAACGTTTGTACAGTGGGTTTGGCAGGCGGCCCCTCCGGTCCACCCACCACTACCTCTGTGGGGCTTGTGTAGCAGACGTCCTTTTGGCGTCTACCACTACGAGAGGACCTGCTGTCGCAGGGTCCCATATGCCATCCTGCTTGCAGTCAATGGCTTTAACGGCATGGCCTCTAAGTGCCTCAGAAACCACTGTTTGAGAACATCAGGGACATTCCCTTGTTGACACTTTCTCAGAAAGTGGTCCCTTTGGTGGCTGTTATGCCAGTAAGACGGGTTTCTGAGCGGGCAGCCTTGTCATGCAAGCCTCCCTATCTGATCTTCCACGAGGATAAGGTGGTGCTGCGTCCGCAGCCTTCTTTTCTTCCTAAGGTCGTGTTTCGACTTTCCATCTCAAGGAAGACATTATACTGCCATCCTTGTGTCCACATCCGTCGAATCCTAAGGAGACGACAGTGCATTTCTTGGACGTCCAAACTCTGATGCCGCGTACACACGATCAATTTTTTCGACGGTGAAAACACCGTCGAGAAAATCGACGTTAAAAACGAGGAACAGCTTGTTCCCCCCACACACGGCCTTTTTAAATGTCATTTTTTTTTGCTCGAAAAAAAACGACCGTGTGTGGGCTCCGCGGCAGTGTTTCCCTATGGGAAACACTGCCGCGGAAAACATGTTGAAAAAAACGACGAGAAAAATTAGAACATGTTCTAATTTTTCTCGTAGTTTTTAATGCCGTTTTTCTCGTCGAAAAAAACGACAGAAAGCCCACAGACGATCGTTTTTCTCGTCGAATGGGAAAAATGTAGTTTTTCTCGACGAGAAAAACGGCCGTGTGTACGCGGCATGAGAGTATGCTTGTCTGGTACTGCTCCGTTCCGGAGTCCAGACTCACGGTTTGTTTTGGTGGCTGGTCCCAAGTAGGGCCCAGCAGTCTCATCGGCTACCATCTCTAGGTGGATCCGACAGATCATGATCAGGCTTACGCCATGAAGGGTCAGGTGCCTCCCTTTCCCGGCGCATTCGACCAGGGCAAGAGGTGCCTCTTGGTTTACGTCAGTTAAGGCAGTTTTCTGAGCCGGCAGCCTTGTCTTGCAAGGCTCCTTATCTGATCTTCCACAAGGATAGGTGGTGCTGCGTCTGCAGCCTTCTTTTCTTCCTAGGTTCGTTCGACCTTCCATCTCAAGGAAGACATTGTACTGCCATCCTTGTGTCCTCATCCGTCGAATCTTAGGAGACGATGTTGTATGCTCTGAGAGCATCAAGCGTCTGTTTCACCAGGTGTGTAAGGCGGCGACCTGCTCGTCCATTCACACTTTCACTAAACTTTACAAGTTGATGTGAGTGCATCTTCGGATGCTTCTTTCGGCCGCAAGGTATATACTTGTCAATAGGAAGCTGTGTCCGTCCATGAATAAAAGAGTAAATAGGATTTTTTACTCACCGTAAAATCATTTTCTCTGAGTTCATGGATGGACACAGCACCCACCCCTCATTTTAAGTTTGTACTGCTTTTTGCCAAACTGATCTGTGAGGTGCAGAGAGAGGGATTATACCCAGAGGGTCCGCCCCCTGGGCGGTGCTGTAGAGGGTGTGGTGTGTTAACACATTCTACAAGTTTTCTGCCTAGTCACTCCTAAATGAAGGATAATACCCACTTGTCAATAGGAAGCTGTGTCCGTCCATGAACTCAGAGAAAAGGATTTTACGGTGAGTAAAAAATCCTATTTTTTTTACCTTTTTAGATGTTTCTCAGAAGAAGGTGCTGTGGCTGACTGCAAGGTATTTGAACATCATCAGAGTAAGCCTGTCCTAATGCCTTGTACACACGATCGGAATTTCCGACGGGCTAAACTCCGGAATTTTCAAACGGAATTCTGTTCAAGCTGTCTTGCATACACACTGTCATGCCAAATTCCGACCGTCCAAAACGCGGTGACGTACAACACGTACGACGGCACTATAAAGGGGAAGTTCAAATCCAACGGCGCCACCCTTTGGGCTGCTTTTGTTGATTTTGTGTTACCACGTGTTAGTAAAAGTTTGGTGAGAGCCGATTTGCGCTTTTCAGTGTTCCTGATTTTCAGAATGTTTTCTGCTGTTCCGTTGGTGCTTGTGGGTTTGTATCTGTCTTTCAGGGCATGTAGTCAGGTCATATCTGTTTTTCAGTGCGTTCGTGTCCGCTCGTTTCTGGTGTTTAGGTCGTTTTTCATAGGACTTTCTGTTCTTCGGTGCATTCTGTTTAGTTCATTCTGACCAGCTGACCGGTTTCTAGCCATGTTGGAAGTACGTTCTCGTCGTAGAGTTCGTGCTGCGTATGGGCTTGGTGTTGGGGTTAATGCTTTGACCCGAGCTCAGTCCATGAACGGGGTAAGGAGGAGTTCATGGACCAAGAATTGGTTGCTCCAGCGGGACCAATTCTGTCATATGCCTCTGCTGTGGGAAATCCAGGAGAATAATCCTGATGACTTCAGGAAATATCTCCTGATGACGGCTCCCGTTTTTCACCGTCTGTTGGATTTGCTGTTCCCTTATATCACGAGGGAGGACACTGTGATGCGCCAAGCCATCACTCCCGAGCAGAGGCTAGTTGCCACGTTGCGATACCTGGCGACTGGGAGAAGCCTGCAGGACCTCGAGTTCACGACAGGCATCTCCCCCCAGGCTCTGGGGATCATTATCCCAGAAACCTGTTCTGCCATCATCCAAGTTCTGCAGAAGGACTATATTAAGGTAAATTTTCTCCTTTAACATCATATTCTATGTATTTAATGTTTGCTTATGCATTTTATTTCTTTCATCATTCCCTAATTACCATGATTGTAATATGCTGTGAATGCCCCCTTTGTCCTCATGCATGCTGTAAGCTTTTAATGCTCCTTTTTTGGCCTACATGCATATTTGCCTTCACTAACCTCTCCAGCAAGCTATCCTGGGCCCATACACACCTAGCCTAGTCACTTAACAATGTAGTGCTCCCCACCCTAAAATGTCTACAAATGTTTTTGTTCTCAATAAATTCAGGCAGAGTGGCAGCTTTTTTTTGGCGGGCCCAAACTCATTTAGAACCCCCCCCCCCCCTAAAATGTTTACAAATGTTTTGTTCTCACTAAATTCAGGCAGAGTGGCAGAGGCTTTTTTTGGAGGGCCCAAACTCATTTAGAATCTCCCCCCCCTAAATTTTTTACAATGGGCCATCAGAGGGGGTGAGGAATCTGATAAGTGGACCTTATATTTGCGTTTTTAAATACTCCTTAAAATAAATGTTAAACTGATGTTGGCCAAGAATGTTTTTCTGTAATCTGCTTGCAATGTTATGTGCAAAAGTAAAATTTTTTTTTTCTGGTTTGACTCCACAGTTTCCTTCAACACCACAGGAATGGCAGACTGTGGCTTCCCAATTTGCCCAGCGGTGGGACTTCCCCAACTGCAGAGGAGCAATAGACGGGAAGTACGTCTGCATCGTGCCACCACCCCATTCAGGGTCATATTATTATAACTATAAAGGTTTTAATAGTATTGTGTTGATGGCGGTGGTGTCGGCACAGTATGAATTTCTGTATGTGGACGTGGGGAAGAATGGCCGGATGTCGGATGGTGGTGTGTTCGCACAGACGGAATTTGCCCAACATCTCCAGAGTGGTGGCCTGGCACTGCCACCTGATGAAGATAATGTTGAGGGCCGTCCGTTTGTTTTTATCGCTGATGAAGCTTTTGGGCTGGGACCACACCTGATGAGGCCATTCCCCCTGAGGACCCTCACCCGGAGAGGAGGGTTTTTAATTACCGGCTGGCCAGAGCCCGAAGGGTTGTTGAGAATCCCTTTTGGGATAATGGGCAGCCGGTTCCGCCTGTTCCTTACCTCAATACATATGGCGGACTACAAACTTAATCATATCGTTTTCAGCTGCTGCATACTGCACAACTTTTTAAGGAGAAATTAATCAAATTATATGACAACAGTTGGGCCTGAGGCCGGACTTTCGGGGAATCCCCTGACGGGCCTGGATACTGGCCGTACTGGCTTGCCCCCCCGAAGTGCGGGAGAAATATGTTCAGTATTTTACGGGTAGGGGGGCCATTGCTATGCCAGACAATTTCAGATTTTTTTGTGAATATTATCTGATAAAATATTGAATTTTCTTTCTTGTTTTGTGTTTATTTTAGCTGTCTCCCAGGTTCTCCTAGTGCACTTGTAGTGCCAAGTGGATTTTCCTTTAGTAAAAAAAAAACATTGTCATAATAATCACAAAATGTACTTTAAAAACTGGTATTGAAAGAAGAAGCCACACATTGTTGATTATAAAATTATTTTTACTCTCCACATTCACATGTGCGTTACAAAATTTCAGGGTAAATGCAAACAGTGTTTTCACCAAAATGTTTGGGTTCTGCATAAACAGGCATGTTTCAAACCATAAAACATATTCAACTTTGGAACTTGCAAAGTTCAACCTTGAAAAACCGAAGGAAATATCAGACATTATAGTATGTTAAAAATGTCTTGCTGTTGCCTTCATAAGATGGGGTGATGTCACCCTGAACAAGCCAAATCTTGAAGATGCACACAATTTGTGAGGCAAAATGAGGATTATCCTCCTGATCCCATGCCTAATGTCAGCATGTGCTATCTCCCAACATGGGGGATCAATGGACGTGTTTTGGGGGTGCAATCCCTTCCTCTCACCTACTTGAGTTGCGAGGAAGGGATTGCACCCACAAAATACATACATTGTTTTGCCCTGATGGGAGATAGCACATGTTGACACACTGTGTGCATCTTCAAAATTTGGCGAGGAAAAATACAAGAAAATTTCTGAAATTAGTCCACAAACAATTTAAATGGTGGCATTTTGAATCTATTTACATTCTCCCAAACATATCAATTGTGTTCTTAATTGAGTTTCTTCCTTATGATTTCTGTGACAGGAGTGACTTTGGGTCAGGGGTTTGTGCGGCTCAGCTTGCCCTGGAGAGTTCTGGAGGCTCCTTGTCCAGCTTCCCCAACGCCGCTTATGTGTAAATCACCCTGTGTCTCTAATAGGGGCACAGGGTGAATGAGAACCCCAGTCTGATCTGTACTAGTCGGACTCTCTTTACAGCTACACTAGAACCTTGTAAAATGTATATAATGTATGCATGAATGAATGAGTGACTTGTATAGCGCTCACATGCGAACTGAATCGCCTCTAGGCGCTTTTTGCAGCCAGTGTCTGCTTGGCTGGTGCGGTCATTTTACCCTGTAGGATCTTGACACGCTTGGGACACACAGTCGTACACACATATACACTGGGCCAATTTGGACAAGATCCAATTAACCTACCAGCATGTCTTTGGAGTGTGGGAGGAAACCGGAGTACCCGGAGGAAACCCACGCAGACACAGGGAGAACATGCAAACTCCAGGCAGATGGTGTTGTGGTCGGGATTCGAACCAGCGACCCTTTTGCTGCTAGGTGAAAGTGCTAACCACTACACCACTGTGCTGTATATATAATGTATGCTGTGTCATGCTGTTGGACTATTTGCTGTGATGGTTTGGGGTGGGACTGTATTCTATTGTCTATTGTGTCTGATGCCTCAACTATTATGGGATGTGCAAGTGTGTTTGCTGTGAGGAAAAAGGGATGGGGATTCCTCCAACCCCCCTGCTGATAAGACTGTGTACTGAGAAGTTAAACACACCTGACCTTGTATCACCATTGTCATTGGACAGTTTAACCCACCCTGTTTTCCAAGGATGTGAGGGAAGTGATTTGAAGAGAGATATCTGTTAACATGTGCTTGAATAAAGCAGTTTCTGGTTTTACCCTACACGGAGGTATTGTGTCTGTAGACTGCGGGGCTAAAGAAGCTTGGACGGTGCTGGATCTGAACAGAGGAAGCATTCATGGTGGACCTAGATCTGTTTGAGGACAGAGGTTTTGTCACAACTGGTTGGCAGCAGCGGGATTGTGATTCCTGGCTGTGAAGACCTCCACCTGGATACAAGATCGGATAGCAGACTTCAGTCACCCCAGCAGAGATATGGATCTGGCATCAGAGTTCCTGGGGCTGCTGCAGATCGTCTTTTCAGCATACACCAGGTCTGTGTCTGCGGATGAATACCTGGAGGTCAGGCAGCAGATTCGGGTAAGGCACTGGATTAGATGCCTCCAAGTTGCTGGTATGCAGTAAGGCAAGTGCTTTCCAACCCCAGAGCAGCAGGCCAGTGAACAAAGGGACTTACAGATGCAATTCCTGGGAGAGCGGCCCCAGGAGCAATGGGTGACTGAGTTGGACAGGCTGGTCCAGCAGGAGATAGAGCTGGACTATCGGTATCGGGCTCTGCAATGGCACGCAGAGGAGGAATATTTAGGAGACACAACAGAATGCTCTCTAGAGGGATATGACTTTGGTGGCCCTGGATTGCTGTGGGAGAGCCTTACAGATTGTTTTGTGTTTGGCGATGAAGGGGAACCTACCCTTGAGGACCTGCGAGAACACAGAGAGGCTATGCTCGGTTTTGCAGGGGTCCCAGAGCTTAAACCTGATCTAGACTATTTGCTAAGGAAGGAACAGCATCTGGAAAGGGCATACAGGAAACTGCTAGAATGCGTTTAGCAGCATGCCAGAGAATCGGCAGTGGAAACTCTGGAGATTGCGGTCTCCAAAGCTGAAGTGCTGACAACAGTGCAGAGCTCTGCTAACCTCTGCCCAACAGCAGCTTCAGCCTCCCTGAGAGAAAAGGTAGTCGGCCTTTCTTCCACAATACTGACAGAGACATGGGATTTTCTGCCAGAAGCAACTGTGGAGTTACAAGAGACTCCTCCAGCTGAAGCGCTGGCAACCGAACAGAGGGTCCAAGACCTCTGTCCCACACTTTTAGCAATTCCAGAGACTGGGAATGTAATAGACGTTTCTGTAGAGCAGGAACCACCTAGCAACCCCCAAGCAGAAGTGCTGGCAACAGGACAGAGTACTGAAGACACCTGCTCCACACCTGTGGCAGTTTCGGAGGCCCGAGGTGAGGAGGTGGTGTTTCTTTTTCCCCAGTGGATTGCAGAGATGCAGGGAGAGGAAGCTGCCATTCCCCCTCCCAAACAAGGATTTTTGAACCTGGGAGACAATAACAGAGACAGGGAGTTTCAGCAGCAGACGGCGCCCCAAAATTATGACACCAACCCAGCTGAAGTGATGGCAACCGGACAGAGGGTCCAAGACCTCTGCCCTACACCTGAAGAAATTCTGGAGGCCCAGGGTGAGGAGGTGCCAGTCTGTCCCGAGCTGCAGATCAGGATTAAAGGAGAGAATGCAGTCGTCGCCTCACAACTGCAGCTTGATCTGGTGTTGGTGGATGGGCCCGTGGTCTCCACTAACAGAAAACCAGCAGAAGCGCTGGCAACAGGACAGAGTGCTACAAACCTCTGCCCAGCACCGGCAACAACTGTAGAGTTCCAGGGAGCTGGGGCAGTCGGCCTCTCTCCCCAACAGTTAGCTGGAGCAGATGATGTAGGGAAGTTCCTATGCCCAGCTTAACTGCTGGCAACGGGACAGAGCGCTGCTGGCCGCCTCTGCCCTTCACTAACAAACTATGGATTTCCTGTAAAGGTGGATGGGACTTCAGTCCCCACCTGTCTACCCCAGGGATGCTGGGCAGTCGGCCCAGATCCCCAACAGCATGCCGGAGTGAGCCCAGTCACCCTGTTTTCTCTCCAGCGGCTGAAAGGAGACCAGGGAGAAGGGCCAGTCCAGGCCTCTCCTCAGCGGCGGGTATGTTCTCTGAGAGAAGCAGAGGTTGGCTGTGTAAGTAATGCTCTGTTTGGGACAATTTATTTGGGGTACTGTGTGGATACCGGCATTGGGGGACTGGAACTACTGACTAACTTCAGAGTCAACTCCTCTGGGGTCTCCTCCTGCGTTAGTCTCCTGCCGAAAGGGGAGATGTGTGACAGGAGTGACTTTGGGTCGGGGGTTTGTGCGGCTCAGCTTGCCCTGGAGAGTTCTGGAGGCTCCTTGTCCAGCTTCCCCAACGCCTCTTATGTGTAAATCACCCTGTGTCTCTAATAAGGGCACAGGGTGAATGAGAACCCCAGTCTGATCTGTACTAGTCGGACTCTCTTTACAGCCACACTAGAACCTTGTAAAATGTATATAATGTATGCTTTATATATGTATGTATAATGTGTGCTGTGTCATGCTGTTGGACTATTTGCTGTGATGGTTTGGGGTGGGACTGTATTCTATTGTCTATTGTGTCTGATGCTTCAACTATTATGAGATGTGCAAGTGTGTTTGCTGTGAGGAAAAAGGGATAGGGGATTCCTCCAACCCCCCTGCTGATAAGACTGTATACTGAGAACTTAAACACACCTGACCTGTATCACCATTGTCATTGGACATTTTAACCCACCCTGTTTTCCAAGGGTGGGAGGGAAGCGATTTGAAGAGAGATATCTGTTAACAGGTGCTTGAATAAAGCAATTTGTGGTTTTACCCTACACTGAGGTGTTGCGTCTGTGGACTGGGGGGCTAAAGAAGCTTGGACGCTGCTGGATCTGAACAGAGGAAGCATTGACGGCGGACCTAGATCTATTTGAGGACAGAGGGTTCATCATAATGCCCATTTCCCAATTCAAAACCATGAGGTCCTGGATTAGGATTTGTGCACTTGCACTGGAGAAATGAGGAGATTCTTCTACAACCACCACATCACCTTAAAAAAATTACACAGCATGTATTATAAATATGCAGGCCTACACCTATTCCCTGAATCTGTGGTGACAGACACTGACCTGTTGTGGTGACCATTTCGCCCACTTCCTCCACCTCTCCTTCCTCCACATCCTGAGGTTGGGGTTCTCTCTGTTCTTTAGGAGGTGTGGGGTTCCTGGTGTCCTCTGAGTGGTGTCCTCTGAGTCTTCGCTCCCCTATGAGAATGAAACAAAAGGTATACTTAGCATACAGATATTTGAGGCCAGAAATAGAAATATGAAACATTACTTGGAAATGGGGTACAATTGTCTGTTTTGGCAGAGTTCCAAGCTGAATACATGATTTTTTTCCTTACCAAAGCTAGAATACTTACCTTTTTTGGCCAAATTTCACACATGGAGACGCCCCAAGTATCCACTGGAGCACCTGTGTGGGACACCCTAAAAAGGTTGTTCTGGTGGCCCACACAGGTGCTCCAGAGTCCAGATGTGTAAACAGCTGCTGAGTGTCCTCCTTTTCACTGAATCTATAGTTTGCATTTAATTCTAGTTCCAAACACATCTAGACAAATATGTTATAAACTTAATTTAAATACAAATTGGCATGACCACATGTTTTTTACCTGTATATGCCAAAACATCATATTTTGTGGGCAAACGATGTATACCAAGATCGACTATTTTGGCCACTAACCTGAAAGTTGCCATTTTAAATTGTCCAACCAGTCAATAAAAGCACATGGAGCAACATTCAAGTAATATAATAAAAATAATAATAACACAGGACAAATACTTACTTTTTGTACTGATCGTGCTCCCTCAGTTTCAGGTCTGACAAGCGTTTCCTCAGCTGCTCCTTGGATCGTTGTACCCCAAAATTCCTGTGCAGACTTCTCACAACTTTACTCATGATCTTGGCCTTTCTGACATTAGGGTTGGTGTACGGCCCATGCTTCCCATCATAATCGCTCCTCCTCAAGATGTCCGCCATCTCTGCAGACGACATATTTGAGGCCTTATATCTCCTCCTTGAACGTGACGTTTCCGGCTCCGGGCTTTCCTCGTCGTTCGTGGAATTATCAGACACCTGCTGTGACTCCGCCACGCCGTCTCCCACTGTGCACCGAAAGAGAAGGGGCGGGGAATATAATCTAAAGAATGTCAGGGGCGGCCGACGCGGGCGGAGTTTCACGCATGCGCAATGTATATAATGCTAACACGCATGTGTCGTAACTACGTTCTGTGTGCGGGGGAAGGAGGAACGGAAGCGCCGAACGTCCTAAACAAAGGTAAAATTTAAACTTGGGGCATTAGTGACCTATACTGCTTCATGATTGAGGCCTATATTGGGATAAGATTTGGACAGTTTATAGGCTGACCTAGTGTTTTTGTCTTGTGTTTTATCTTGCAGCAAATATGCAGCACTTTAAAGACCCTGTAATCCTGTCAGCTTTCATTGACAAGTACAGGGAAATGCGAAATTTATGGGAGCTGAAGCATGATTTGTATCACAACCGCGAAGCAAGGACAACAATGGTCCAATTTCTGCAGACAATGATCCCCGAGGCAGACTTTGACATGGTGAATAAAAAATAAATAACTTGAGGAATATGTATAGGAAGGAGTACTTGAAAATCCTCAAATCACGGCCATCAGGAGCAGCAGCAGCAAAAGTGTATGTCCCCAGGCTGTGGTACTACAAAAAATTGAGTTTTCTGGACAACCAACTTGAAGTCAGGGAATCACTTTCCAGCCTTCCCTCCAGCCCAGCAGAGGATGACGAGGACCAACCTGGCCTGGAAGACCCGGATCTGAATATCTATAGCCAGGTATAGTATTTTTAAACGTATTTATTGTTCTATAATTATTG